>CM062818.1:1543590429-1544840429 GCA_031772625.1 Pinus tabuliformis
TTAACCATAATTAAAACATTGATTAATAAAAGGAAAACACCTATGAGTTGGGAGGTATTATGAACATTATGTAAGCTAAATTTTGAAGAGTCGCTCTGAAGGAGTTAGGGCTCGAATGGCACAAGAATTTACTAGTGGGTGCGAGGTAGTTACCTCAAAACCACTTCCAAAAAATGCTAGCCCTTGCATTGCGACAATGGATGTGTAGCCATTTGTTCGTAATATGGTGAAGGCAACCTATCCTTAAAACTCTCCAGGACCACCTTTTTGTAAGAGTGCAAGGTGTGTAATGTTTGGATAATTAACTCATTAATATTGTTATGGAAATCATTTTCTCAAAGTGCACCCATATACCCACGAAGGTTGGGTAAATTGGAGAGTTCATATGATTATTTAGAAAAACAATACAAAACCCCATTGATAACCCACATCTCTAATGTAATTATAATGATACAGTAATAGTAGAAACAATTAATAGTAAAAGGACAAAAAAAATTAAGTGTGTTAATGAGTGTTACAAGTGGTATCACAGCCACATTGCATTATTGTGGCCTACTTAGGAAAATGAATAAAAAATATATTTATGTTCACACAGAAAGCACAATGAGGAGACGAGTTGGAAGTACATTGACAATAAGACCATTTGTAGAATCTAATCCTATACCAAATTTGGGAGCTAATCCGGAAATGTGGGTCCAATTGGGAGGAGAACACAAAAATCCCACTATTATGCTGTTATGAATAGTTCAACAGTTAAATGTTGAGATGGCTCATTTGCAGGCTGATAATGGGAGACTGATGTGAGACCAAGAACGAATCCTGAAAAGCTTTTCCGGTCGGCAAAACCATAGGACATCCATACCAAGCTCTGGTAATGAAGACAAGGACAAGGACTAAAGACAAAGAGGTGAAATTATGTCAGTAGGGATCCATACTCAGAGACTAGAAGGATATAAAGGTGAAAATGATGAAGAATTTGGTAATGCGTTAGATAATAGGAAAAACAAGAAACAAAAAACATAATTGCATGGGGAATTCAAGAAAATTAAACCCCGTACATTTAACGGAGAATTAATAGAAGTTGTGAAAGCTTGGCTAATTAATATGAATAAATAGTTTTAAATTTATGAGTGTGACGATAAATTGAAGGCAAGATTAGCGATCTATCAGCTTCAGGGAAAAACCACCCTATGGTGGGAAGAGGTCAAAATTGTTCATGTAATTAATGAGAAGGGAGTGACTTCGGAAAAATTTCAGAAGTATTTCAAAGAAATGTACTTGACTGAGTGATTATATGATGATAAGGCAAAGGAAGTCCATGACCTTTGATTGGGGCAACTTTTTATGGATGAATGCATGACTAAATTCAAATTCCTATTAACATATGTGTCTTATATATGTGAGGAAAAGGCCAAGGTGCAATGCTTTATGAGAAGCCTACCAACGTTTATGAAGGAATGCTTGGAATTCGATAATCCTAAAACTATGGATGAGGGCGTTCGGATGGCACCAATCTGCTATCAGTAGATGAAGCAAAAGTGGGAAGGCAGTAAGAATTCATTAAGTAAGAAAGGATAGAAACTATTAGAGTACTAAAAGTACAAAAATTGGAAACACTAGAAATCTACACAAGAACTAGTAAAACAAACCTCATGGGAAGAATTAACAAAAATTCAAATTACAAAAAAATAGTCTACTCGTTCCAAATTTTCTTTCTTACCTATCAAACAATGAGTCAAAAATAACTTTGTTCATAAAATATCAAACCCTTGAAATTAAAGTCTAAAAATAATTCACTAGTTCAAAAAAAAAATAACATTAAGTCCCTGATGGGATAACTGCCCCGAATAGCCAAACATTGAGTAATACATTTATCCAAAGAAACTCATTAAGGGAAACATATAATAAATCAATCACAGGTGTGGTATCACCCAGCCAACAAAATAATAATTTATTATTAAAATGTTTGTGGAGAATCTTGAGGAAGCTAATAGTCTCTTGAGCCTAGGGGAGCAATATGAAATTCCAAACAATCCTAAGCTAGAACAAGTAGAATATGGGTTCTGAAACCCTTTTCATGAGAGATGACCTTAAATTAAAGATTGAGTGTAGGAATCTGAGAAAATCAGAGAAGACGATTGTAAGAATGTGAAGTCCCAAAATATAGGAGGGAAACCAAGCATGCTAATGTAACTATAGAATCCTTTTCCAAAGCAAGAAATCTCACTTGCAATAAAACAAAGGCAGGCTCAGTTTTACTGGCTAAAAGAACAAAGAACATTTTTTTTTTTGGAATAAGATATAGAGCAGTCCTTAAACTCAAACCTACATAACACCCATCAGTGGCATGCTTAAAAAATGAATATTAGGAAATAAACTTTCTCAATAAATGAAAAAAACTCGTAAATTAACTCGCTAATTGAAGGTCGTTGCAGAAAGAGACTGGGTAGAGCTGGGAGTCTCCAACTGAGAATTTCCCTATAAGATCACAAAAAAAAAAAGAAAACATTTAACATTAGAAGAAGCTTGAGCAGTGACAGAGGGGTTGAACTTAACCAAAATTAAAACATTGATTAATAAAAGGAAAACACCTATGAGTTGGGGGGAATTAGGATCATTATATAAGCTAATTAATGCAGTGCCACTCAAAAGGACTTAGGGTTTGAATGGCACAAGAATCCGCTAGTGGGTGTCGGGTAGTTACCCCAAAACCACTTATGAAAGATGTCAACCGTTGGATCTAGCCCTTGCACTACGATGGTGGATGTGTAGCCATATATTCGTAATTCGGTGAAGGCCACCTATGTTAATTTTTGAAACTGTGGTAAAATTCCACCTAGGAAAACTCAAATGATCGAGATAATGATTACATTGGATTCCTCTTTTCAAGAGGACCAAAATCGACCTAAATATCACCCAATTTTGTCAAGCGGAAGTTGAGTTATGAATTGTTTATTCATATGTGTATTATGGAATATTGGGTCAGACCTAACCACATGAGTAGCTTCTTGGGTCAGTCTTAACCCCATGTGAACCCACATGAAATCCTATGTATAGAAGATACCTCAAGATCATTTGGACACATATTCTCTTCTCTTTTGTCTTGGTTCGCACAGGTTCGTCGAAAGGAGTTCACACAAGGGTCTGAAATTACATGCGAAAGGTTCGCTCTTGATTAGGGCTTTCTGGATCTCAGAAGCTGGCATAGAACATCGTATTTTGGTCCCTAGACACTGGCACCTAAGCCTATGAGAGCAACCAAAGACCCTTGGACACTGGCACAGAGGCTTATGGTAGTGACTATGGCTTCAGAGGCAGATCTGGAGGTATTGGTCCCTGGTCGATTGCACAAAGTAGACTTGAGAGTGACCAGACTATATTGGACACATGCACAATAACTTTAAGGAAACAACCAAGGGTTTTAGGTGTGTTGCACCCCGATCGCATGCATAGAGTCTTCTAGAGAGTGACTGAGCAGTCATAGTCTCACTCACACAGTATCTGAGAGAGTGACCAAGGAGTTTCAGTCGCACACAGACAGTTCTGATGAAAGTGACCAGAGTTCAAATCTAGGGTTTGACATCTTGGCTTCAATTGACTTCAGTGATCTGGTAGATATGGGTTTCTCTCTACTTTTATACATATATGTAGATCTGATTTGTTAGTATCCACTACAATTATATGTATTCGTCTCATTGACAGTGACAACATTGCTCAGTGGTGTACGACACAGTGATAACATTATACAGCAGTTGACATCAGTTTGTGACGACACATTACAACCATCAGTATGAGGTTTTTTATTCCTAGCATGATTAGATATTTTTCATATATATCATTATTGTTTTGTTGTGTAGAAAAAGTTATGGACCATTGTACTCTCTTTCGCCGCATCATTTGATGATGATCTAAGAAGAATAAGATTTGCAAGGGTTTTCCCCATAGTGGGTTTTACCTTGGTCTTGGACCAATCCTGTTGTCTCTATATGTGTGCATGCTTTCTTCTACTGGTCCTTTTATGTTCTGCTGCATTGATGATGATGGTGATGTTGTTTCTTTCTATGTAATTGCATATGTTGATGTATAATGGTGTAAATCTAAATAATGTAATGATGATATGGGGTGAACTTAATATATTAATGATGAAATGAAATTATCAAAGCAAAGAAAAATGTTTCCCTATGAAAAATTAACATGGTATCAGAGTGAGGATGAAGAAGTGTCATGGAGATCACCCCGATAATGACACCTTGGGTGGAAGCAAGAAGAGGATGGTGGAGACCTAAAAGAATTCTAGGGTTTGAAGAAAACCCTAAGCATCTTGATGATTAGGGTTTCATGGACTATGTGAGGTTAGGGTGGAGAGAAAACCTTGGTTTTTAGTAAAGGCTTGAGATTTGATGTATGAAACTCTAGCATAGTCTATGTCAAGCACTTGTGGGAGATTCGATGAAACCCTAGATTGGATAATCCCTAGCAGACCTAGTTGGATACTTGAAAGCAACATTGGTATATGGACCATGGACATTGATGGCTCTTGAATATTGGTTCAAGAGGGAGAGGATCACCTCTCATTGAAGATAAGTATTTATTGACTTATGATGCTTCTTACTTGTTAAACTTATAGATCTGATGATTATGTTTATTGCTTGTACTTCCTGCATGTGTATTTGAGTATATGGATGTTTCTAACCTCCTTGATGAGATGTGATGAGTAGATCCTTCTTGAGGATCATTTTTGAGATGCAGATCTAGAAAGAGATAAAGAGGTACTTGATGGAAAGATGACAAAGTGCTTCAAGAGACCTATGTCTAATGAAAATCTGCACAGGTAATACCACAAGGTATGCATGGTAAATTTCAGCTATTGGCTCGATAAGACCTAAGGTATGATGAGAATGTCTCTTTCTTTAATGGCTCATACATACACATGAAAGTGACTTGGATCTATGTTTCCTGTGATGAAATAATTCACTTGGTGTTGAACATTTTGATCTAAACTCTATTAGGTTATCTAATGTTGATACATTGGTACATTTGATGTTTGGCTAACAACTATGATCGATATCTTGGATATCATGATCCAATAAAGAACGATAGCACCTTGGCTCTAGAAAATGATACTCTTGATACTTGTCATGATGAATTTCATATAGAAGGATAGTTCATTGACTCATATACATGAGCTCTAGTAATGCTTGTGATAAGTATTTCAGGGAAACTAGTGTCGATTCGAACTGCTAGTCCCACTAAGATGGGTAGCTATCTTAGAAACAAAAAATGAAAGCTTTTAAAGAGTTCCTTTAAGTGTGATAGATTAGAAGGAAGAAAAGAGGACCAACCTAGATCTTCCGCTTTGATCCTAGCTTGATTTCTCCTTTCCTTGATAGAATTTTCCACTCCTCTCCTACTTGTCCCACTTCAAAGAGTACCTGTAGAGTTAAAGTAACAGCAAACCATCAAATCATCTCCATCTAAAACATCATAAACAATGTGGAATCAGAAACACATTGACCATACAATTGCATTCATAAACAATAAGATTCATAAACACACAATTATATGGAGGAAAACTCAAAGAACTTTATTAATAGTAGTGAAAGAGAGGATTACAACCCATTTGTCTTATCCAGCATCATCCTCCCAGTGTAGAAGCCCTATTCATCTCATGAACAAGCAAATCACCCAACAATGCAATGTCTCTTCTCACAGATAAACCAACAACACTTCCTTACAAAAATACAAAATTCCAGCCTCTAGATCTCTCAAATGAGGGATCCATTTATAGATGTCTTGCAAGGGTGTGAGTCAGCTCTGGGTTTTTGATTAGTGTCATTCCATTGATAGTTCTTGGTTCCAGTTGGAGATTTCATTGATCTCTTACTCATCCCTGGGCGAATTTAGAGAGGCAAGTGTCACAGGAGAAGTTTCTGGAAGATTCCATGATCATCCACTTAGCAAACTGTCTCTGCCATTTGTCTATTCTCTCTCATTCCACCCCACAGAAGGCCATTTCAGTATGCATCGTACCTGTCTAGTTTGGCAGTCAGTATGCATAGCACCTTGCCCATGGAGCAGTCTGTATGGTCCAATTTTGGCCAGTTCTGAGTACTTTTTCAGTTGGAACTTCTGGGAAATGATGTAATCAGTTGACCATGATCCTTTAGGGTATGAAACAACACTTTTAGGGACTTAAGGAGCCCTTATTTTATGGACATGTGAGTTTGGGGTTGCAATGCCCAAATATGTCTATAACAATAAGCATGATGACAGCATATGGAAAGAGTGATTGACACTCTTTGTGTTTTGATAAAGCTTTATTGAATAATCTGACTTCATTGGTCATGAAGTGTATGGTAACCTTGATGTGAGAGGTATAAGTGTAAGATTGATATTCCAGATCTCTTACTACCTGTGGTCTTGTCTTGATGGCATATGGTTAAACTGAATGTCCTAACTTGATAGAGTGACTTGATAGAAAGTGCTATTGTGTTCATAATCTTTGAGATCTATCTGCTACTTTGAGTCTAAACCTTTGATGAAAGATTGATGTCATGATGTTGATAGCCATATGTTTATGATCTAACAGATCTATTGTTGCATGACTCAAGTAGAGACAGGTTGCTTACATGAATGAAGATGAATGATGCAGATCCCCAGTCAGAGGGAGAATTTCTTCTCAAGATTCTTACCCTTATTACTATTTGTATTCTATGTTGTTGAAGTATGATTTATGTGCATCTGATAGTATTGATCTGCAACATAGTCTTAGATCTGAATCCCACATGGAAATTAGGGTTTCTACTCCAGACATAGTCACAGATCTAGGAGATCTTGTCCTTGGATGCTCACATGCTAAGGCTTAAACAACGTCCAAGCAGTTAAAGTCGCTCTCATGCTAACTTGCAAGGAGCGACCAGAGGTTTTACTATAGTTGACCATCATTTGAAGCTTTCTAAAACTGTCTAAACTCTGAATCATGATGTCCCTAACATATTTTGCCATTGTTAACTAATTTATGAAATTGTTGAGTTAAATTGTTGATCATATAATGAAGTATTGTGCATAAAATCAGATGGTCACCTTGAAGATGTCAGTACCATAAATGTATTGTAGATAACAACAAGATATGCTAGAGGGAAAATATTGAATATTTTCCATAACATGAACCTACAAATTGAACTTGTGTTTGCAGGTGACCAGGACATACATATAGATATGTCACTATGTTTGTGCTATGAGAGATTGGCATGATTTGACTGATTGATATAGATGAACAATGTTTTGTCATGATGCTTGACATTAACTTTGATGATTGAGATATGCTCTGAATATAGATCTCACTAAGATAGCAAATTTGGACTTGGCTTGATGTCTAATAATTCGATCTTCTAATTGTTGATTTTCCCTGATGTCAATGCTATGTGGACACTATGACTCATGTGGGTATTCAGAAATTGGCCTCCTTGTTCTTAGCACAATGGCTGAAATAATGATAGTTATGATTATGAGAATGACTTGATAAAGCATCAGACTTATATTGCATGGTTGATTACAATTTGTTTACATGATAATAATCAAATTCATACTTGATATGAGCTCTACTTATCTCTTGGTTGAAATTATTAATACTATGATAATGATGAATTTGATAATGGTGTGTGATCTGGCTTCTAAAATCTGATGAGATGACTTTGTTGATATGATGATACAACATTGATTTATGTAAGGATGATTATGATGGCTTAGCAAGGCATTATGCCTAGAGCATTGTAATCCAGATATGTCTATATTTGACAATTATCTGATGAAGTCATAGTGGTTTTGATTTTATATCCTGATGATCTACTTGTGACAGGTGATGAGCCTCTGATGATGTAAATCATAGGGAGATGGCTTCTAAATCCATAAATAATGTATCATGGCATGATGAATTTATTTCTGGAATTTGGGAAATAAATTCCATATTGTAAAGCTATTGGAAAATGTTTTTGTAAATCCTTGATACTCTGATTTGAAGATCAAATATGTTGTTGAAATCGGCATGGCGCCTGCAAGTTGATTGAAGTATTGTTGATTATTCTTTTGAACAACCATTTGTATATATATGATGTGCATAGAACCTGAATAAATTCATGATTGAGCTACTTCACTCACATAGAGTTGCCACCGAGCATGATTTGAAATATTTGCATGACGTATTATATTTTGAGAATGAGATATTTCTCCTATGGTATGTGTCTGCATAGATGTATTGTTGATATTTGAGATTATTGTTGATAAGCACATTTGGATGATGCTTTGGTATGAGATATTCCAAGATATCTTAGATGAGAATTCCATAGCATGACCGAGGTTGATCATGATGCTGCTAGCATGGCTAGTTGTGAGGCAAGATGCAGAAGCTCCTTAGAAAGATGTTTGAGCATGATATGGATATGACATGGCCGAGGTTGATCATGATGCTGCTAGCATGGCTAGTTGTGAGGCAGGATACAGAAGCTCCTTAGAAAGATGTTAGAGCATGATATGGATATGACATGGTTATAGATATATATATATATATATATATATATATATATATATATATATATATATATATATATATATATATATATATAGTTGGGATCATGATACTCTCACATATTGAGACATTGCAGTTGTTCAAAAAAAGCTTAGGCTTGTGGTTGCCACCTCCTTGAGAGGGAGGATGATTATGGCATCCTTTTGTGATTTATATGATTATATATGATCTAACATGATATTTGATTTGATGTTTTATATTAACATGAAACAACTTCTATTAAGACAAGTAGATTGTAGATATTCTCACAAAGGCATTACCAAAGAGAAAGTTCTTGGTTTTCAGAAAGCAGCTTGGACTGATGGATGTATCCCCTCCAGATGAGGGGAAATGCTGATCAAGGACACTAAACCAACTCTTCCTACCCTATTTGAGCTCCCAGGGTGAGGAATCAAGATAGATGGCTCATGGGGTTGAGGGAACCCTAGACAATAGGGAGTTACGCCTATTTGTTACCCATAGGGTTGATGGTTTTACTCCCTTATCTAGTCTTTTCAAAGTATATCCCAGTTGGCATCATACCCAAAAGTTGGGCTTGTTGGGAGAACCGTTTTTGGGAGTACCGCTCCTTGTCTAGCCAATGAGTTGAGAGTGTGCTTGGGGGTGTACAACCCAAGGTGATTATGATGCAAATGTTTTACCACATGAATAATTAGGGTCATCATTGGGAAGATCGGTAGGAAATAGGATTCTAGGTTGAGGGTAAAGCTCCCCAATGAAATTCCAGGGTCAATGGTTTACTCCCCTATGTGATGAGTTATCCTATTGCTCGGTATGGGTGGAAGTTATTTCTCCCCGATGTGATTCCATGTTGAGATGTGCTCCCTGATGATACACTCTCCGATGATAATTGATGATGATCTGGGTAGTAGTCTGCTGACATAGATTCTAGATAACAACCTAATGGATAGAGGGTGGTAGCCTAAGCTCCCCTCCGGTAACAAATTCTTCTTCTTCTAGACCCGAGAATGTTCAGCATACGAGCAGGAACAATCAAGAGATCAACAGGAATAAGAAAAGGATAGATCGATATGTAAAATGATGATTTGTGATGATGAGACACTTGAGATGGACATGGCACAATGACTACATGACATAAATGATACGTGATGACACTCGAAGATTCTAGAATGTCATATTGTTTGATGGACAGATATTGGCAAGTGAAATTCTCCCTAGTTGAGAGGGAGTGTTAATTTTTTCAACTTCGGTAAAATTCCACCTTGGACAACTCAAATGACCGAGATAATGATTTCATTGGATTCCTCTTTTCGGGAGGACCAAAATCTTCCTGAATATCACCCAATTTGGTCAAGCGGAAATTGAGTTATGAATTATTTTATTCATACATGTATTATGGAAAGGGTCGGCCCTAACCACATGATTAACTGCTTGGGTCAGTCTCAACCCCAAGTGAACCCTTAGGAATGCCTATAAATAGAATATACCTCAAGATCATTTGGACACATCTTCTCTGCTCTTTTGTCTTGGTTTTCACAGGTTTGTCAGAAGGAGTTCACACAAGGGTTTGAAGTTACAGGTGAAAGGTTCACTCTTGGTTAGGGTTTTCTGGATCTTGGACGTTGGCACAGAACAAGGCATTCTATTCCCTGGACACTGACATAGAACATGGAATTTTTGTCCCTAGACACTAGCACATAAACCTATGAGAGCGACCAGAGACCCTTGGACACTGGCACAGAGGCTTATGAGAGCGATTATGGCTTCAGAAGTAGATCTCGAGGTATCAGTCCCCGGTCGCTCGCACAGAGTGGTCTTTAGAGCAACCAGGCTATCCTAGACACATGCATAGTAACTTCAAGGCAACGACCAAGGTTTTTAGTTATGTTGCACCCTGGTTGCAGGCGCAAAGTCTTCCAGAGAGTGACTAAGCAGTCACAGTAGCCTTCACACAGAATCCGAGAGAGCGATTGGGGAGTTTCGATCACACAGACAGTTCTGATGAAAGCAACCAGAGTTCAGTTCTAGGATTTGAAATCTTGGCTTCAGTTGACTTCAGTGATCTGGTAGATCTAGTTTTCTCTCTATTGTTATACATATCTATAGATATGTAGATCTGATTTGTTAGTATCTGCTGCAAACATATGTATTGGGCTCATTGACAGTGACAGCAGTTCTCAACAGTGTTCGACATAGTGACAATAGTATACAATAGTTGACATCAATTTGTGACAACACATTACAACCATTAGTATGAGGGTTTTGATTCCTAGCATGATTAGATATGTTTCATAGATATCATTATTGTTTTGCTGCATAGATAAAGTTATGGATCATTGTACTCTCTTTTGCTACATCATTTGATGACGATCTAAGAAGAAGAAGATTTGCAAGGGTTTTCCCCATAGTGGGTTTTGCCCTGGTCTTAGACCAATCCTGGTGTCTCTATATGTGTGCATGCTTTCTTCTACTATTCATTTTATGTTTTGTTGCATTGACTATGATGGTGATGTTGTTTCTTTGTATGTAATTGCATATGCTAATGTATAATGGTGTAGATATGAATAATGTAATGATGTTATGGGGTGAAATTAATGTATTAATGATTAAATACAATTATCAAAGCAAAGAAAAATGTCGCCCTATGAAAAATTAACAACCTATCCCTGGACCAGGACCACCTTTTTGTAAAAGTGCAGGGTGTGTAATGTTTGGATAATTAACTCGTTAATATTGTTATGGAAATCATATGTTCAAAGTGCACCCACATACCCACGAAGCTTGGGTTAATTGGAGAGTTAATATGATTATGATAAAAAGAATACAAAACCCCATTGATCAACCCACACCTCTAATGTAATTGTAAGGTTATAGTAATAGTAGAAACAATTAATAATAAAAGGAATAAAAAATAAGTCCATTGATGAGTGTTACAAGTGGTATTAGAGCCACATTACAATATTGTGGCCTACTTGGGAAACTAAATAACAAATATATTTATGTTCATATAGAAATCACATTGAGGAGAGGAGATGGAAGTACACCACCAATAATACCATCTGTAGAATCTGGTCTTATACCAATTTCGGGAGCTAATCTAGAAATGTGGGTCCAATTGGGAGGAGAACACCAAAATCCCATTGTTATGCTGTTAGAAAAAGTTCAATAGATAAAGGCTTAGATGGTTCATTTGTGAGATGATAATGAGATATTGATGCGAGACCAAGAACGAATCTTGAAAAGCCTCTCCGATCGGCAAAACCATAGGAACTCCATACCAAGCCCTAGTAATGAAGACAAGGACGAGGAGAAAAGACAAAGAGGTGAAAATATGCTAGTAGGGAGCCATACTCAGAGACTAGAAGGGGATAAAGGTGAAAATGAGGAAGAATCTAGTAATGCCTTAGACCATAGGAAAAACAAGAAACAAGAAACAGAATTGCAAGGGGAATTCAAGAAAATTAAACCCCCGACATTTGATGGAGAATTAGAAGAAGTCGCTAAAGCTTGGCTAATTAATATGAATAAATATTTTCAGATTTATGAGTATGATGATAACTTGAAGGTAATATTAGCGATCTATTAGCTTCAGGGAAAATCCACCATGTGGTGGGAAGAGGTCAAAGTTGTTCATGTAATTGAGTAGCAAGGAGTGACTTGGGAAAATTTTCAGAAGTATTTCAAGGAAAAGTACTCGACTAAGCAATTCTATGATGATAAGGCAAAGGAATTCCATGACCTTTGATTGGGGAAAATTTCTATTGTTAAATTCGTGATTAAATGCACATCCCTATTAGGATACATGCCTTACATACGTGAGGAAAAGGCCAAGGTGCAATGTTTTATGAGAAGCCTACCAACGTTTATGAAGGAACACTTGGAATTCAATAATCCTAAAACTAAGGATGGGGCCATCCAGAAGGCACAAATCTACTATCAATAGATGAAGCAAAAGGTGGAAGGCAGTAAGAATTTGTTAAGTAAGAAAGGACATAAAAACTTTGAGAGTGCTAAAAGTACAAAAAATGGAAACAATCGAAATCTACACAAGAACCAACAAAAGAGACCTCCTCGGAAGAATTAGCGGAAATTCATATTATAAAATGAACCTAAACAGGTAAAAGTGTCAAGTAAACCAAAGTATTTTCTGTATTCAAGCTTTTGTGATCCATAATGAATTAAACAGAGTCTTTCGGTAGAAATCACATGAGAGAATTTTTTGGCCAACGCGTTTCAAACCAACAAGTGTGGTTCATCAGCAGGACTAGATGAAGAGGCAGACCATGGAAAAGGCTTAAATAGAGAGCAATGTAGAGACATAATTTCAAGTAACGGCTATATTTGAACAATAATGTTTAAATTATAATATTAATTTATTAATATATTAAAAACAAATATTATTAATTTATTAATATATTAAAACCAAAGTCTAGTTAATAAAAAAGACCTCCCTTACAATTTTGGGGCTATGGGGAGCCTCATTATTACAAAAATTCCCCCCACCACAACGCACCAAAGGAAACTACTAATAGACAGGAGGCCTCTACAGATGGAGAGGTGGCAAGACGTATACCCAAAATTAATGCCACTTTGGAAGATCATTAAGAAGAATACCAACATACTATGATAGAGTTTTAAGGAAAGTTATTTAACCATGTTGTATCTATTTAGATAGATCTAGGGACAAGCTTAAGTCATATCAGTCCTAAGATAACAAAAATGTGTCATCTACAAACCCATAAATTTTAAAATCCTTGGTTGGTACAATTGGCCAATGGGGAAAAAAGAAGGGTGTCAGCTAAAGTAGAGAATTGTCCCATTGAGATAGCAGGCCAACAAATTAGTGTAAATCTGAATGTGTTACCCCTAGGGTCTTACGATATCTTAATTGGTATGGATTGGTTAGAAGGGCATTGGTCCTTGGTGAACTGCAATGACAAAACCATTAGTTATCTCACTGAAGAGTGTGTCAAACAAGAAATTCAAGTGGTGAGGAGACCCATAAAGGTGCAACCAATTACAAGTTACCAGCTAGGAAAATTTATTAGGAAATGTTTCCAAATCTATGTCATTCAAGTATGATATAACAATTCCAAAGATAAGGAAACCACCTTAGAAAATCTGCCAGTTGTTCAATATTTTGCCGACATGTTTCTGGAAGAAATCCCGGGGCTACCCCCCAAATGAGACATCACTTTTACTATAGAATTAATTCTGGGAGCTACCCCTATGTTAAATACCCCTTGTCGAATGAGCGTACCTGAATTAACCAAGCTAAAGATGCAACTACAAGAACTATTTGATAAGGGATACATTCGCCCAAGTGTATCACCCTGGGGAACCCATGCGTTGTTTGTTAAGAAGAAGGATGGCAGTATGAGACTTTGCATTGACTATAGACAACTAAACAAGTTCACCATTATGAACAGATATCCATTTCCCAAGATTGATGATTTGTTTGATCAAGTCAAGGGTGCTACGATATTTTCTAAGATTGATTTGTGATCAAGTTATCCCCAGATAAGGATAAGGGAAGAGAACATTTATAAAATAGTCTTTAGAACTCGTTAGAGACATTATGAGTTCGTGTTTTTTCCCTTTGGGCTTACCAACACCCCGACAATGTTCATGAGCCTTATGAATGGTATTTTCCATCCTTATCTTGATAAATTTGTCCTAATTTTTATTGACAATATTCTTATATATTCAAGGAATTTGGAAGAAAATAAGAAACATCTGCAAATAATATTACAAACCCTTTAGGAACATCAATTGTATGCTAAATATAGTAACCGTGATTTCTATAAGGATCATATACAATACTTAGGACATATAATTTCAGCAGAAGTAATAGTTGTTGATCCTGAGAAAATTAAAACTATTGTGGAATGGCCTATTCCTAATAATGTTGTCGACATTTGATCTTTATGGGCTTAGTGGGATATTATCATCATTTTATTGATGGATTTTCCAGAATTTCTTATCCTATAACTTCTTTACAAAAGAAAGGAAATATTTCAAATGGACAACAAAATTTCAGCATTGCTTTGAACAATTAAAACATTTATTGACCACAACCACGGTGTTAAGGATTACAGACCCCGAGAAGGAGTTCATAATCTTCACAGATGCATGTCAAGAAGGAGTGGGAGGAGTGTTGATGTAAGAAGGTAAGGTAATCGCCTAGATAAATCTTGAAAATTAAAAGAGCATGAACAGAGATACTCTACCTATGACCTAGAGTTAACTGTGGTGGTACACACCTTGAAGGTATGGAGACATTATTTATTGGGTAAAAAGTTTGTGTTGATGACTGACCATAACAACTTAACTAGTTTCTTTAAGCAACCTAACCTCAATGCATGACAAGCCAGATGGACAACTTTTCTAAGTGAATTTGACTTTGATATTAGACATTTAAAAGGAAAAGAAAACCGAGTGGCTGATGCATTAAGTAGGAAATTACATTATATATATGAAATCTCCTATAGTCAAGTGGAATTTATTTTTTCAAATCAGATTAAGGAAGCTACAATCAAAGATCTAGAATATAAGTTTTTATGGTAGCAAGCTAAACAAACAAACAAATTTGAAAATCAATCTGAATATGGCATAAATAAAGATAATTTATTGACTTTTAGGGGAAGGATATACGTTCCTAATCAAATGACTGCTAGGCAATTAATATTGGATGAATTTCATAGAAGTCCTTATGTTTCCCATCCCAGATATTATAAATTATTTCCTGCCATAAAAAAGACTATTTTTGGCCCAGAATGAGGAAGGACATCATCTAATATCTAGCCAAATGCTTGGAGTGTCAACAAGTTAAAGCTGAATACCAACATCCAGCAAGTTTGCTCCACATGCTACCCATTCCAGAGTGGAAATGGGAAGTTATTACATTAGATTTATAATAGGTTTGCCTAAAACCAAGAAACAAAATGACTCGATCATGGTGGTGGTAGATAAACTGAGTAAGGTAGCCCATTTCATCCCTGTTCAATCTACATATAAATTTGTGCAAATTGAAGACATATTTATGCGAGAAATTTTTAGGTGACATGTTATACCAAAGGTGATGACTTCCGATAAAGATGTGAAGTTCACATTAACATTTTAGAAAACTATTTTTACTAGATTGGGTACCCAGGTTAATTTAGCACCACATATCACCCACAGATAGATGGGTAGACAGAGCGGGTAAAATAGGTATTGGAGGATATGTTAAGAATGTATGTAATGCAACAACTGACTAAGTAGGAATAATAAATTCACCTAGTTAAATTCACATATAACAACAACAATCACTAATCATTAAAGATGAGTCCTTTCAAAGTATTATACGGAAGGAGGTGTAGAACACTAGTTAACTGGAACAGCCCTGAAGCTAAGTTAATGTTAGGACATGTCGTGCTAGCAAAAATGGGATAGATTGTGAGAAAAGTTCAACAAAACTTGAAAGTTTCCCAAGATATAAAAAAAGTGTATGCAAATAAGAAAATGACTTATAGATAATTTCAGATATGATACCATGTGTATGTGCAAATTAAACCCAAGAAAAGCACTCTACAGTGGGGTGGTTGTGCAAAACTAGCTCCTCGATATTGTGGTCCTTTCCAAATCCTAGAAAGAATTGGACCTGTTTCATATGAGCTTGCATTACCTAGCCATATGCGAGTCCATAATGTGTTTCACGTATCCTTGTTAAAGAAATATGTATATGACTCTAGACATATTATTAATTGGAAATATGTGCAGGTAAAAATCTAATGTTAAATTCATTTTTATATTTAATAATATTTGTTTAAATATTAGTGTAAACTAATGACAGTTTTATGACATGGAATAGGTTGAACCAAATGGAGAGTTCGTAGTAGAGCCTCTATGTATTCTCGATCAAAGAGAAACAATGTTATCACCCAAGTTAAAGTAGAGTGGAGGCACTTTAGCCCGAAAGAGGCCACCTGAGAGGATGGAATATTTATGCAGGAAGCATACCCTGACATGTTCTAAGGTTAAGAATGAACACCGAGGATGGTGTTTCACACAAAGTGGGTGGGGGATGTAACACCCCCTGATCGTGTAAACATTTTTTATTTATTTTTACAGTGCAAGACTTGGTAAATTCTAGACTAGGTGAAAGTCTAGTAAAGAAAATTTAGATGTTTAAAGTTTATTTTATTTTATTTCTTTAAAAAAATGTTATGACAAGTCATGGAATTACGGGAAAATACCCTAAAAGAAAATAT
Source organism: Pinus tabuliformis (assembly GCA_031772625.1). Classification (NCBI taxonomy): domain Eukaryota; kingdom Viridiplantae; phylum Streptophyta; class Pinopsida; order Pinales; family Pinaceae; genus Pinus; species Pinus tabuliformis. The sequence goes on from CM062818.1 coordinate 1,543,607,227, forward strand.
TTAATTTCCAAGTAGTTGAGACAGTTACTTCTTCCTCCCTTAGAGATTAAAACATCTCAGTTAGGGACAAGAAGCCAAGTGAGACAAGAGAGGAAAGAGAGGCCCGAGGCATCTAAAAGGAGAGAATAAATCTTTAGCAGGACACTGCCAAGGTGAAGCAGGACGCTACAAAAGGGTGTTCTTGAGATGGACAAGATCTAGTGGAAACCCTGGAGTTTAAAATTTCTTGGATGGACTAGGAGTCTTGAGGCCTAAGAACATAACTATTATCTGCTAACTACTCTGGAAATCAGAGAGGCTCGTGGGGAGGTTTGGACTTAATTGCCAATCTCACTGGTTGGGTGGAGGAGTCTTCTTCCCAGTTTAATTCCCTATCTGGTTGAACTCATGCAAATAAGTATATTTAAATTGGAAATTAATAGTAGTTTTGTCGTGAAAGAAATATATATATTCTTCTGACTTTAAATCACAAATGGAGTAATAAATTTTTTGAAGCAATGTCTGATATATATTGTTTTCTCTATAACAAGAATTATCAGCAAAATAAATGAGACTATGGAAGAGTATTTTTTTTAGACTATTGTCAGATTTTGGTCTCTCTGTAAATGTGCATAGACAGGATAAATAATTTACATGAAAAACAAAATAATTTTCAAATAAAAAAGATAATTACATATATGTTTCAATAACTTTAATAACCATTAGTGGTATTGCTTTAGTCTTAATAGAGGTGGTTATCTTCTTGTTGCCAACTGAAGTTGCCAGAAGCAGTTCAAATCCCCATAAATAGAATGCCTTAAGTTTCAAAGAGGTGGAGTTGGTAGGCCCTAGAGGGAAATTCAGGGTCACCTTTTCACCTAACACGAGCCTAAATATACATATAAGTTGTGAATGAATAAAACACAAGACCGTTGACACTAACTAATGTCATGAATATAGATGGCAATAAACTAAGAAAACAAGTTTCTGTCAGAGAAAGGGTTTGAAGCAATATACTACAACCATTATTTAATTCAAGGGACATAAACATAAATCTTCCTAGACCCTATAGGTCTCTTAATAGAGGAATTAGTCATTTACATAGAATGAAACATTTATCAAATCTTTAACAAGTACTAAACTGCTGAATGATAAACAAAACACAAGTCTACACATTCCAATTTTTCTTTCTACCTATCAAACAGTGAGTCAAAAATAACTTTACTCAAAAAATACAAACCTTTGAAATTACAGTCCAAAAATAATTCACGAGTTAAAAAAAAAGCAATTAGTCCCTGATGGTATTACTACCTTGTATAGCCAAACATTGAGTAATACATCTATCTAGAGAAAGTCATTAAGAGAATTGTATAATAAATCAATCATAAGTGTGGTATCACACAGTCAACGAAACAATAATTTATTGTTAAAATGTCTATTGAGAACCCCAAGGAAGCTAATGGTCTCTTGAGCCTAGGGGAACAATATGAAATTACAAACAATCCTAAAGTAGAACAAGCATAATCTGGGTTATGAAACCCTTTTCATGAGAGATGACCTTAAATTAAAGATTGAGAACAAGCACCTGTGAAAATCAGAGAAGACGATCATAAGAAACCGAAGGCCCAAAACATAGGAGGGAAACCAAGCATGCTACTGCAACTAAAGAATATTTTTCAAGAACAAGAAATCTCACCTGCAATAAAACAGAGGAAGGCGCAGTTTTATTCGCTAAAAGAAAAAATAACGAATTTTGTTTTGGAATAAGATACAGAGCAATCCTTGTACCTTGACAACTCTCTTGACCATAAGCTCAAATTTACACAACACCCACCAGTGGCATGCGTAAAACACAAAGATTGTGAAATACACTTTCTCAATAAATGAAAAAACCTAGTAAATTAACTCACCAACTAAAATTCGTCGCAAAAAGAGATTAGGCAGAGAAGGCACTCTCTAGCTGAGCGTTTCCCTGTAGGAACACAAGAAAAAGGAAAACCTTTAACATTAGAAGAGGCCTGAGTAACTATAGAGGGGTTGAACTTAATTAGAATCAAAACACTGATTAATAAAAGGCAAACACTTGTGAGTTAGGAGGCATTGTGATCATTCTATAAGAAAATTGTTGTAGAGCCGCTCTGAAGGAGTTAGGGTTCGAATGGCATGAGAATTCACCAGCGGGTGCGGGTTATTTATCCCAAAACCACTTTTGAAAGATGTCAACCATTGGATCTAGCCCTTATGCTTTGACAATGGATGCGTACGCATCTATTCGTAATCCGATGAAGGCCACCTATCCCTGGAACTGTCCAAATCCACCTTTTTGTAAAAGCATAGGGTGTGTAATGTGTGGATAATTAACTCATTAATATTGCTATGGAAATCATATGTTCAAAGTGCAAACACATACCCACAAAGCTTGGGTTAATTGGAGAATTAATATGAATATTTAGAAAAATGATAGAAAACCCCATTGATCAACCCACATCTCTAATGTAATTGTTAGGTTACAGTAATAGTAGAAACAATTAATAGTAAAAGGAAAATAAATAAATCAAGTGTGTTGATGAGTGTTATAGACTCAATCTAGTCTCTTAAATAATTATCCCATAATACAAATTTTTCATTCCCATTCTTGCGAACACCCCAAAATCAAAATGCATTTACATTCCAATTTCATATTTACGAAAGGGATTTTGCATTCATAACTACATCATCACATTGAGGATGACTCCCATATCCTTTTTTGGACCCCTATTCATGAGTTGCTGCAAATTTTAAAACATACTTGATTTGGGGTTGGATTTCGAGCTTTTTATTCAATTCAACCTCTACCTCTCTTTCTTCTTTTATGGAGTATCTTCCTTGACCCTTCTTGTTGCTTTTTACTTCATGATTGGATGAATCATCTCCCCAACTCAGGTTCTTTTTGGCATTCCTTGTTAAAATTTCAGATCATGTATTTGATCCTTTTACTGCTGCTAGAGTACTTGTTGAATCTTTCCTTACTTTTTCTTGAGGGTTTCCTTTTTGAACTAAAACTGGAGGCTCCTGCCTGTTGTCTACCCTCATTGATGAAGGACCTCCTTCAGCATTGACAGGCTTCGCTCCCACTGTAGGAGACATGGGGATCGACTTCGTACATGGTTATTCAAGGGTGTTTACCAGATTCTGCTCTGCTTCATTAACTTCCCCTTCCTCGTGTTCCATATTTTCTGCTTCTTCAATTGGTGTTCCATGATCTTCATTGTTTGGTCCTTCCTCTTCATCATTTAGTTCCCCTTCTTCGTGTTCCTTAGGGATGATTCCCCATTTTGAGGTCCTTTGTTCTGATTTAGATTTGGGATTTCTTGTTCACTTTCTGGATGACTGTGTAAAGCAGTAAACGAGTTTGTGGAGGTAGAAGCTCCATTTTTTTTTGCGTTGACTATTGTTTGTTTCAACTAGATTTTCCTTTGTTTCCTCCTCTTTTTTGAATCTTCCATTGCTCTCCTTGTTCTGCTACCATATTTGACCCATTGGCAAAATGGGCTTTCTTACAATCCCTTGCAAAATGGTCGTATTTATGACATAAATGACATTTGACTGGAATTTGCTCATAATCTAAGCTTTGATAGTGAGTTCAGCTTCCCAATGTGAGGTTGATCTCTGAAGGCAAACCCTTCTTAATAACTACTTCCACACGTATCTCGGCACAAGCAAATTGAGAGCCCTTAGGCTCAACCCTATCCAGATATCGCCCAACTCCATTTCCTATGGCCCCAAGGCAATCATTGCTCCAACGGGAAAGAGGAAGTTGAGGAATTTTGACCCACATATGAATCGTTGTTGGGACATCTTCATCTGGGTTAAAATCCAAAGACCATTAATTCATGTACGTACCTCTAGATCCGGAAAAATAGGGGTTGTTTCTGAATATTACATTCCTATCCTCCTTAAGCTCGAAGAGAAATGCAAAAATTCTATTCCCACATGCAAAGAGCTTGATATCCCCCTTCATATTCAATCTCTAAGTTTTATCAATTCAAGCTTCCATTAATCTAGGGGATGGCCACATCCCCATAAATTTTCCAATGAGCACTCTTTCTGAGAATGCCAAAGTAGTTCCACATACCCTCGTTGGCAAAGCCATTGAGGGAATTGACTCAGATTTCTTGACAATCTCCAGATTCACCACTTTGCTCCAAGGCCTATTTGCGACGACTATGACCAATGCTTGAAATGATGTGATCTCGTAGATGAGAGGAGGAGGGAGAGAAGGAGGAGCCCCTCCGTGGATGCCATGGTGGCGCAAGTAAGGGACAAGAGTTTTTATTTACAATATTCATATCCATATCCAGACATAGATCGAGATGCAAAGACGAAAGCAGGAAAGGCATAGCCCGGAAAGTCTATTGATCGAGTGAAAGAGAAGAAAAGGTGGAGACGAATAGTCACGGGCTTCAGACAGCACATTCACCAGCTGGATTTACCAGCTTACATGACACTTACTTAATGAATCTCTTGGGCTGGGTACCACCATGAATCTTTTCCCGACCGAGCCCAGGATACGGTTTATAAACTATAAACAACCGTATTCCTAGTAAGAGCCCTAATAGCAGCCTTGACTTTTTTATTACCTCCTACCCCTATACCCATCCACCTGGAGAATATTAATATTAATTTTAGATGTCAAATTAATATTATTTAAATGCCATGTATCAAGTCAATATGAAGAAATTAGATAGAGATCTCCTTCGTATAAAAGATAGAAAACAATTGTAAAATAAATTAGAATATTTTTAATTTCAACTACTTTATTTCTCTATATAAAATTAATGTTTATTAAAATATACATTACAAAACAATATCTCCCTATTAAATTATAGAGTAACTTTTATATAATAATGATAAACTTTTAACATTTCAAAATTAAATTATTTGAAAATTATTGTTATTTATTTAAATTATAAAATAATAATGTATTAAAATATAGAAGTAAACTTTTAACTTTTCAAAATTAAATTAATTAAAAAATATTTTTATTTATTTAAATTATAAAATAATAATGTATTAAAATATAGGAGTAGTACTCAAGACGTACACTTTTAACAAGAAAATGTTGACAATGTTCATTGGAAAAAACAATTAAAAAATATTTTTATTTATTTAAATTATAAATTAATAATGTATTAAAATATAGAAGTAAACTTTTAACCTTTCAAAATTAAATTAATTAAAAATTATTTTTATTTATTTAAATTATAAAATAATAACGTATTAAAATATAGGAGTAGTACTCAATATGCACACTTTTAACAAGAAAATGTTGACAAGGTTCATTGGCAAAAACAATTAAAAAACAATTTTATTTATTTAAATTATAAAATAATAATGTATTAAAATATAGAAGTAGTACTCAATATGTACGCTTTTAACTGAAAATGTTGACAATGTTCAATGACAAAGTCTAAGTCCATATTTTGTATATTATATGGAATTGAATTAAATTTCTGTATTTGTGAAATGTTGACAATGTTCATTGGCAAAAACAATAAAAAAAAATAAAAATAAAAATAAAAAAATTGGGCCTGGAGTATGCCCTAAAACTGCTTCTGCTTGGCTAAGAGCTCGTCTTCCTCGGACGTAAGGAAACAGGTTAACGGCCCAAGACCCAGAGGCATCTGGCAGGAGTGAAAGCCTGCTCCCTTACGGACCACCAGCGGGTTATTTCAGGTGGCGTGGTTTTCCTTGATAACAGTGATGTGTCAACTGACATTCGCAGATAGCAGCCAGAGATGGTTGTCCTCACTGTTCGTTTGACAAACTGAGTTTGATAGGTTTTTCCACCTTTTGAAAAAAAAAAAAAAAAAAAAACAATTAAAAAATAATTTTATTTATTTAAATTATAAAATAATAATTTATTAAAATATAGAAGTAGTACTCAATATGTACACTTTTAACTGAAAGTGTTGACAATGTTAAATGACAAAGTCTAAGTCCATATTTTGTATATTATATAGAATTGAATTAAATTTCTGTATTTGTGAAATATATATAGTTGTAAAGAAAACTAGAAATAAAATGATGAAATAAAAAATATATATTAATTAATATTTATGTAAAAATAAAAATATATCAATTTTCATAATTATCACAATATAAAATAAAATTAAAATAATTTGGAGAAAGGTTTTAATTTTTTTATTAAAATATAAATAAATAAATTTTAATTGTTTGTATAAATTTTCTGTATATTTAGGTTTTTGTGATCCATAATGAATTAAATAAAGTTTTTCAGTAGAAATCACATGAGAGACTTTTTTGGCCAATGCTTTTCGAACCAATAAATGTGGTTCATCATTAGGACCAAATGAAGAGGCAGACCATGACAAAGGCTTAAATAGAGAGTAAATGTAGAGACGTAATTTTAAGTAACAACTATATTTAAATAATAATGTTTAAATTATAATATTAATTTATTAACATATTAAAAACAAATATTATTAAGTAAGGACTATATTAAATGGCTAGTTTTTGAAAAACATATGTTTAAATTATGATATTATTTCATTAGTTTATTAAAAATATTGATAGATAACAGCTATATTAAACGACTAGTTTTTCAAAAATAATATTTAAATTAATTTATTAAAACCAAATATTACTAGTTCTTCGAAAATAATATTTAAATAACGATATTAGTTTATTAATTTATTAAAATATTAATATGTAATGGCTATATTAAACGGTTAATTTTTGAAAAAATATTTAAATAATGATATTATTTCATTAATTTATTAAAAATATTAATAGGTAATGGCTATATTAAATGGCTAGTTTTTGAAAAATAATATTTAAATAATGATATTAGTTTCTTAATTTATTAAAATATTAATGACTATATTAAACGGCTAGTTTTTGAAAAATAATATTTAAATTAATTTATTAAAACCGAATATTACTAGTTTTTGAAAAATAATATTTAAACTGTGATATTAGTTTATTAATTTATTAAAAACAAATATTAATAAGTAACCAATATATTAAACAACTAGTTTTTAAAATAAATAAATAAATAATCAAAGTCAAACTTTAAAAGAGGGGAGTCAAAAATTATAAAAAGAGTGAAGACCCTAATCGAGATAAGATCATTTAATAAATAAAATAACTAACGGAAATAAAATAAAATAAATTAATGGAAAAATAAATAAAATAAAACAAAAATATACACAAGTCAAAATAAATATATATATATAAATGAATAAATAAAAATAAAAATAAATAAATAAAAACATAAACAAACAAACATATATATATATTCAAAGAAAAAATAATTAATAGATAAAATGGGGTCAACAATAAATTATGGGGCTTAGACCCATTAAACAAATAACAAAAATACTAAAAGAAGTTAAGAATGAATAGGATGATAAAATACATAAAAACACGAAGGATCAAGAAAATAAACTCTAATGAATAATAAATCAACAACAAATACTATAAGAAGGATGCCAATACCTACATAGACAAATAAATAAATAAATTAGGAGGACAAAATAGGGACCCAACTTCTACTAATATTCCAACCATCATCTCTATTCTTTTTTTTTTTTTGGTAGGTAAGCACCTACAAGGTATTTGATCTAGTGACCTATTGCAAGCACTGCCTTAACAATGCACCCATTCACCGTCAATCCAAAGCCCCGTGGGCTAACCATCATCTCTATTCAAATTATTAGGTCTTTTTTCAATTTCTAGGGCCTCCCTCAATTTACGATGATGGAAATGACTAACCTTAGCAACGACTTAGGCCTCCTCAGTGCAGATGTGATGCTTAGATTTATCTGCATGCTCCGCCAAAGCAGAGGAGTGGGTCCTGGCATGCTTGATGTCAGTAGCATGTTCATGAATCCTTTGATTAATCGAGTGACCAGTCTCACCAATGTAGGGAGTCCCACAAAAGCATGGGATAACGTAAACACCCTTCATATTCTTGGGGTCCACTGGATCTTTTACAGATCTAAGGGAGCTCTGAATGGTATTTAACAACCGAAAGGTTGAAGCCACCTTATGCTTCCTTAGGATCCTTGCAATATTGTCACTGGTCCCTTGGATAAAATGAAGATGAACACCAGAAAATCGATATTTGGTATCTTTCTTAGCACTAAGAACTTTTTCAGCTCTGAGGAAAGCCTTAGTACGTTGGTGTCTATTATACCCATTATTAATGAAAACACTTAGGAGATGTGCTTTCTCTTCCTTAAGATGGTTCTCATCAGAAAATCTTAAAGCTCTAGTCGCTAAGGTGTTGAGAACACCAAGCTTTTGAGCTGGGAAATGATGAGAATTAGCATGAAGATATTGTTCTGTATGAGTTTTCTTACGATATATTTGATGAGATAAAAAGCCATTATCATTCCTTGAGAGTTGAGGAGGCCCAAGTCGTTGCTAAGGTTAGTCATTTCCATCATCGTAAATTGAGGGAGGCCTTAGAAATTGAAAAAATACCCAATAATTTGAATAGAAATGATGGTTGGAATATTAGTAGAAGTTTGGTCCCTGTCTTGTCCTCCTATTTTTTTTTTTTTTTTTTTTTGTCTATGTTAGGTATTGGCATCCTTTTTATAGTATTTGTTGTTGATTTATTCTTCATTAGAGTTTATTTTCTTGATCCTTCGTGTCTTTATGTATTTTATCATCCTATTCGTTCTTAACTCCTTTTTAGTATTTTTGTTATTTATTTAATGGGTCTAAGCCCCATATTTTATTGTTGACCCCATTTTATCTATTGATTATTTTTTCTTTGGATATATATATATATATATATATATATATATATATATATGTTTCTGTTTTTATTTATTTATTTACATATATTTATTTATTTATTTTGACTTGCGTATATTTTTGTTTTATTTTATTTATTTTTCTATTAATTATTTTTAATTTATTTTATTTTATTTCCATTAGTTATTTTATTTATCAAATGATCTTATCTCGATTAGGGTCTTCACTCATTTTTATAATTTTTTACTCCCTTCCTTTCAAGTTTGATTTTGATTATTTATTTTAAAAACTCGTTGTTTAATATAGCGGTTACTTATCAATATTTGTTTTTAATAAATTAATAAACTAATATCATAGTTTAAATATTATTTTTCAAAAACTAGTAATATTTGGTTTTAATAAATTAATTTAAATATTATTTTTCAAAACTAGCCATTTAATATAGCCATTACATATTAATATTTTAATAAATTAATAAACTAAAATCATTATTTAAATATTATTTTTCAAAAACTAGTAATATTTGGTTTTAATAAATTAATTTAAATATTATTTTTAAAAAACTGACCGTTTAATATAGCCGTTACCTATTAATATTTTTAATAAATTAATGAAATAATATCATTATTTAAATTTTTTTTCAAAAGCTAGCCGTTTAATATAGCCATTGCATATTAATATTTTAATAAATTAATGAAATAATATCATTATTTAAATATTATTTTTGAAGTAGTAATATTTGGTTTTAATAAATTAATTTAAATATTATTTTTAAAAAACTAGCCATTTAATATAGTAATATCATAATTTTAATATATTTAATAAACTAATGAAATAATATCATAATTTAAATATATTTTTTTCAAAAATTTTAATATATTAATAAATTAATATTATAACTTAAACATTATTCTTCAAATATAGCCGTTATTTAAAATTATGTCTCTACATTGCTCTCTATTTAAGCCTTTGCCATGGTCTGCCTCTTCATCTGGTACAATTGTTGGTTCGAAATGCGTAGACCAAAAAATTCCCTCATATTATTTCTATGGAAAATTTTTGTTTAATATATAATTTTTTTTTAATTATAATAAAAACAATATAAATCATAACCTTTATAATTAAAAGGAGTAGTCTATAATGCGACTTTTTGGAGATTCCGATCATCCGAAAAGTGCATTATTCCGGCCAACCACCCAACCGGCCTTTTCCTCTCCGTCTCCGTCACCTCGCTGGAAAGTCAACTCCGTTACCTCCGTCACCGTCACCTCGCACGCCGACTGCCTGTTTCAAATTCACCAACCCCGCCAACCCCGCGTACAAGCGTATGGCAATTGCGCCAACTCGATTTGAAAATTTCAGCCGAACCGGAGCATCCCCTGCTACCCCGCCCTTGCCCAGAGCAGAACCACCGACTGAGCGAAATGCTATCAGCGAATAAGATATCAACGCAGATTAACACAGGTTCGATTCGTTGGGGAAGAATTTCTGGAATTTGTACGCTCTGTCAATCCTGCGAGGAGCCATCAAATATGATCACGGCGTGAGACAGAGAGCGAGGGACGGCAAGACTTAACGGCCGCGATCAGAGTTTCTGTCTTTATTTCCCGTCTGCTGTCATCGACTGAGTCAGCTGTGAGTGCGTCTGGATGAAGTTTTCTTCTTCGGGGCTGCAATTTCTTGTGGAATCAGACACCCAATTTCCCGTACTGAAGAAGAAGCATTCAAAATCGCCGAGTAATTTCCGTCTTTATTTCCTGTCTGCTGTCATCGACTGAGTCAGCTGTGAGTGCGTCTGGATGAAGTTTTCTTCTTCGGGGCTGCAATTTCTTGTGGAATCAGACACCCAATTTCCCGTACTGAAGAAGAAGCATTCAAAATCGCCGAGTAAATGGCTCTGAATTCTATCCAAGACACTCATTTCTGCGTACTATACTTCTTGTTTTACGCTGTTGGATGGCATCTCGTGAAAGGCGAATAAAACTCAAAGCTTATTGACCTCTTTGTAAAAAGTTCGTTTAGTCCTCAGTCTATAGATTACTCCAAATTTAGTTTCCATAAAGATGAAGTTTTGGGAAATTATTTGCTAGAGAAAGGAAGTCTAGAAGGCAATTCTACTACCAGGAGTTCAGGGAGTGTTCTTAAAGACTGACTCCAAAACAGAAAATGACAACTTCAGAAATCAATTTTGTCTGAAAACTGCAAGCATGATCGACTTCCACTGCTCGAATATGTGCTGAAGGTGGCTTATTATTCAATTCATTGGAATGGGAATGGACCACACATATATATCCATAAAGTAAAATTAAAGTAAAATTACGGCAACAGGGAAGTTTTGCAACTTGTTCTACGATCTCATCAATTGGACCCACGTTAAAGTTGAAGTTCTGTATCTCACATAAATGTTAACCCTACACTACATTTATTTTAAGGCCAAAGCTAATGTGGTTCCCACATTGTGAATAGGGTACAACTTATCAGGATAACAATCCAGTGCTATCGTATTCAAGAGGCATTATGCGAAGTTCTATGTCTCATGTTAATGCTAGCTTCTAGTACATTTCCTTGAACGCTAAAGCTACTGTGGTTCCCACATTCCACGCTATGAATGTATCTGCAAGTTGTGACCATAAAAATCCCGTGGTATCAGATTCTGCGGGCATCAGGTACCAATCTGACATCAAGTTGACCATAAAAATCACGTGGTATCAGATTCTGCGGGCATCAGGTACCAATCTGACATCAAGTTGATGATGTTAGTTGGTCCATTGTTGGCAATTGGTTGGTCCACATTTTTTTGCAGACATTGAGACAACATGGAAAAGAAATGGAAGACTATTATGGGCCTTGAGGTGCAAGACCCTAAAGAGAAAATCATATTTTCTAGTAAAGATTTAGTTTGGTCTGAAGTATACAAGACAAACATGAATATTGACCGCGTTGCAAAAATTCCTAAACTAAGAATTAATGATTTTATTCAAGGAGAGGAATCGAATCCAGATGCTCCATGTTCCTTCCAGCATCGAAAAAGCAAAACTCCAAGCTCAAGGCCTAGTGCTGCCTTACTATGGGAACTGTAAGTATTTTAGAAAAGCCTTCTTTACATGTTGATATTAACAATGCTTTATCATTTGTCATATGTGTTGACATTTCAAAATTTATTTTGTAGTTATACTTGCTCATATGGCCCAGAGGACAAGAGAGAAGAATGGAAAACCAAACCAAGGCGTTCAATTGTCAAAAAGAGGGGTTGCCAATTCCATTTTATTATAAAGATCATGGTTCAAGATCCTGACGTTGCAATAATAACATACTACATGTATGATCATGAAGATGGGCAAGGATGGCCTTGTCATGGCAAACACAACACTTTTGGTGATGATGGTCCTCAGAGGAAGCCAAGACTTTCAAGAGACATGATTTCTTATTTAGAAAGTTGTTTTTTCCTTCAAGTGCCAATTGACTCTGTTTGTAAAATGCATATTAAGAAATATGTTGACATACATCCCACAGCTCAGGTTAGGGATTTTTTCTTACGCAGAAAAGATGTTGTAAACATCTATAATCGTCTGACAAAAGAAAATTACCAACTGCATAGCAAAGACAAAATGAGTGTGAATCTCTGGTACGAAAAACACCATAATGATTTCTTCTTCTATCAGAAACCCAATGGTGGAGAGATCCCTTTTATCGCTGGAATACAAACAAAATGGATGTTGGAAACTATGGTCAAGTTATCCCATAATAGCTTGATAGCTATGGACTCAACATTCAGTACAAATAAATATGGAGTGAGTATATTTGCAATGATAGCCTTAATGAATCATCTTGGTTATAATGATTCAATATGATTATTGACTTAAAATTAACTTCATTTTTTTTTAATATGACAGTATCAGTTGTACACGCTTGCGGTGTTTGATGAGCAACAAAGTGGGGTTCCAGTCGCATGGGTAGTGATGTCACGTAATACATCACAAGATATAGCGGTATGGCTGGAGCACCTCATGCATAGGTGTTTTCAGCTTCGTCCTGACTGGAAGGTCAATGCCTTTATGGTTGATGATGCATTAGCTGAAATCATTGCTTTGAGGTAACATCAATATTCTTATTTGACATTGCAAGTTGCATTCATTCTAAATATTTCTCACTTAAAATGAATTAAGTTTGGCAGGAGAATCACCAGATGTGAAGTGATCTTGTGTATTTGGCATGTAAGGAGGGCATGGCTAAAGAATGTTAATCGGTTGGCCAACAGTTTAGAAAAAGCAAAAGAGATGTTCAATGAACTTGGTTATATCATGAAAAATGTTTCTAATGATGAAGTGGATAATGCAATCAATGGTTTTTTCACCAAATTTGCAACCGAGGAGAAGTTTTTGGACTATTTCCATAGGAATTGGGTTGCTGGTGAAAAGATGCGTAAGTTCGCATACTATTTTTTTTAGTTCATACATTTTTTATTTTATAACGACAAGATATATTTACTAGTTCAATTTTTACATTTAGGGATGTGGGTTAAAGGCTGCTGAGATTTTCCTCATGCAAATCAGGAGACAAATAATGCTGTGGAGTCATACCACGGTTATCTCAAGACAACCTTTCTATGTGATAGACGAAAGAAATGTTCTTGTAGGATGGATTGGCTATTCTATACTCTAATAAAAAATGTTGAGCCATGTTATCGATTCAAGGAAATTATGAAAAAAGAAGGATATTTAAACAACCACAAGAAAGAGAAGCAGCTTGAATCATCAATGGAAAAGGCTAGAAGAATTCCAGATAGTGATTGTAGGCCTCGTGAGAGCATATCTCACGCTTATTGGGTGACGAGTCAAAGTAAACCTAATAAGCAATATCTTATCATATGGCATCGCACAATTATTGCCCATGGTCTATTCGTGGAAACATTTGCAAGCATGCCATAAAGGTAGATTGGTTACATTCCTCCTTAATGGATTCAAACCCTTTATTGGATCTTGATACCACACCTAATACATTGAATTCCCCTTCTGAGATAAGTATTGAGGCACCAAACCTTGATGCAGATACTAGCACAACTATTTTGGATGATGAACATGTTGAAGACCTTAATTTGTTGAGAAAGGAGTTGTTTGGCTATCTAGACCTGTTTCGGAATAGTCCTCCTTCTACTGTGAGTAAGACAAAACAATTAATTGATTTGGCTAAAAAATTTGTGGATGATGTTAATGATCTTCATATTATGGATTATGACTTCACCCTTGGGTTGGGTGCTTATGAATCATCTTTAAAGAGGAAGAAGAGTTTCCTTAGTCCTAAAAAGAAAAATAAAGAAGCAAAAAAAATGCCAGCTTGGATATTGATTTGAATGTCCCTGCATCTGAAGATGAACCATTAACAAGCGTGGTCGTCCTCGCTCTAACAATGCATCCTCTACTGTCCCAAGTAAGTTCTATAGAGAGATTATATGATATGTGTTTTCTCTTAACTATGTGCATTGGTTGTTGTTGATGTAGTTAATGTAGTGTTTGAATGTTTGAAGGGGTGCACTATCCAAATATTGTGCCTTCACTTGAAGCATGTAGACAGAAGAACCATCACTCTATTTATCACATGAGTCAAGGTGAATTTGATGGGACACCTAATGATGTAGTCTATATTCTGATGCCTCTATAAATTAGCATCATATTATTTGCTCTGATGGAAATTACATTGTTATCTTACAAATACAACATCTTCTTCAATGGATCGCCCTCCATCCAAACATGATTGGCTCATTGACAACACCCAAATTGGTCATTTTCCAGGTTTGTTGCTATGTCATTTCTCTTATCTGTGTGCACTGGTTGTTGTTGATGTTGTTAATGCAGTGTTTGAATGTTTGTAGGGGTGCACCATCCCAATAATATACCTTCACTTGAAGCACATAGACAGAAGCATCATCCCTCTATTTATCACATCAGTCAAGGTGCATTTGACAAGACACCTAATTGATGTAGTTTGTATTCTGATGCCTCTATAAATTAACATCATATTATTTGCTCTGATGGAAATTACATTGTTATGTTACAGATACAATAGCTTCTTCAATGGATCTCCCTCCATCCGAACATGATTGGCTCATTGACAACACCCAAATTGGTCATTTTCCAGGTTTGTTGTTATGCCTTTTCTCTTATCTGTGTGCACTGGTTGTTGTTGATGTTGTTAATGTAGTGTTTGAATATTTGCAGGGGTGCACCATCCCCATATTGTGCCTTCACTTGAAGCATGTAGACAGAAGAACCATCGCTCTATTGATCACATGAGTCAAGGTGCATTTAATGGGATCCCTAATTGATATAGTTTGTATTTTGATCCCTGTATTAATTCACATGATATTATTTGGTCTGATGGAAATTGCATTGTTATCTTACAGATACAAAAACTTCTTCAATGGATCAACCTCCATCCGAACAAGATTGGCTCATTGACAACACCCAAATTGGTGATTTTCCAGGTTTGTTTCCATGTTTATGCTCTTAGTTTGCTCTTAAATTGTGTAGTGGTTGTTGTTGCCGTTGTTAATATGGTGTCTAAATGTTTGCATATTGACCCAGGACACAGAATAAACCAGCAGGGCTGAGGAAAAGACATAAAGGTTAACCAACTTGTAGGCTTCTCAAACAAGTTGTCAGAGAAAATCCAGCTTCTTCTTCTTTAATCTCCCATATACCAGCATTCGTGTCATGAATGTCATTGCAGTTGATGATGCTAGGTTGTTGAGGATTCTTGGTGTAGTGACCAGCTTTTGTTAGGTGTGATTCTTATATATGAGGAGTTGGTTGTTAGGGTTTTCTTGGTTTCACTGGCTAGGGTTTGAAATTGTTCCAACTTGTGATAAGTTGCAAGTATGTACATGTACTTCATCTTTTCTATATAAATAAAGTGTTCAATGGTCCAATAATCAAGTACTTGCATATTTGATTATGAGCTTGTTTTCTCTTTCTTCATTGGGTAATTTCCAACACTTTTTTTTATAATGACAATTTCACATGACAGAATGCAATAAATCATTATATACAACAAAGACTGCAATGCCTCTTGCACCTGAAGCACTTCTTATATAAAAGGGAAGTAGCTGATATGTATGGTATATGTAGACTTGAAGATGTGCCTCTTTGACAACACTTGTTTTTATTTTTGGTTTAAAAATAAATCAACTTTACCAATACATTTGTTAATGGCTATTGCTATGCATGCTCATATTTCTTCAAAATGGAGTTCTTCTGTGGTATTTTCTAAAATAAAATTCACGTGTCTATACTAAAACGAGTTGCTGGACCTGTAC
Source organism: Pinus tabuliformis (assembly GCA_031772625.1). NCBI lineage: Eukaryota > Viridiplantae > Streptophyta > Pinopsida > Pinales > Pinaceae > Pinus > Pinus tabuliformis. Next base: position 1,543,623,287 of record CM062818.1, read on the forward strand.
ATAATTTCTGGGCAGATTCAAATATTTGAAGGTGACATATGCATACTCCTATGTATGCATTGTCCATGTGGAAGGTACTGATACTATTGATATTTTATCTTAATTAAAGCAACACTTATATGTAGTCATATATCTCTTATTTGCTCGCTGATATTTCTCAATCTATCCCACAATTGTTGGCTGCCCCATGGGTTATCAGTGGTATGTGTATTTTCATCTTTAATAAAAGTGATCTTGGCATGTTCAAAAATATTGCTACCATATGGATTTTATGTTATTTGTGTTATATTGAAGTCTCTTTGGCATATATGTTCATTGTACCTTCCTATTTGCAGATAAAAGCTCAAACAGTCACCTACAACAGTATGCAAACCAACACTTTGACAAAATATCAAAATGGCTAGAATCGTATAAACATATAATATCAGTGGTCATATTTCTTTAGGATGTAGTTTTTTTTTTGGTATTTTCTAAAATAAAATTCATGTGTCTATACTAAAACAAGCTGTTGGAAAGTGTTCTGCAAAGCAGAACCTGTGTTAAATAATTGAGCTCAAAGCAATTGGATTAGCACAAGAAACATTCCAGGTGTTATTTGATAAAAGGGAAAGCATGTGCGTTCAATTGTTTAAAATAGTTTCCAAAAGTAGACAATGACATCGATGAAGATGAACACAAAGAAAATGTAAGACAACAAGACTTAGGAAATCAAAATTAAGCATTCAAATAGGTACATCTAAAATTGTTGATATTTGATTTGGTGATCCTCTCACAATGACTTGTTCAAGGTATGGTACAAAGGTTCCTATCCATATTCCCCTTGTTTGGGCTTGGGTGTTTCTTGGCTTCAAAAAAAGTGAAAACTAGTTGAAGGAACTTTTGAGTGATGGATCAACTTCTTTGTTATATGCTCTCAAGCATTAACAGGATTGTTTTAAATATTTTAACGTCTTTTCAATGACCTCTCATTGCTTAATATATAAATCATATTAATGGTTTCCATGCACTAATAGTTGGTTCTAGTTCATCTCACACATGGTAAATACTTGTGACGGGATTCCTTAGCATGCTCTGTGTTAGAAAATTCAATATTAACAAACTAGAGCTTTCAGTGATTAACCTCCTTAGTCAATAGAAAGGAACATTAGAGGGCACAGTATCTGATAAAGGGTTTAAAATAATCAGAGGACTGGTAGGTCTTTACCAAAGCATGAATACCATAACTTGATCTTATTTTGAACTTTCATTATAGCTGTCATGGGTTATAGTGTATTAGAATTGCAGTCTTAAAAAACTCTATTATGCAGATGTTGAATATTTGATCAAACTATACACAATTTTTATTTGGAAGAGTTTATAACTGCATTTTTGTTTTGCTGCAATTTATTATGGGTTCAGAATACAAGTTTTATCTTGTTTAGATTCAGCCGTTGGTTCCAGATAGCAATTTCTGTGCTGGATGGTGGTACTTACAGTGTCTAATAGATAATTTCTTGACTAATGGTTGTCTGATTATGTGCTCCTAATTTTCAAGAACACGGTTATGGTTTTTCCACTTCTATTATGGTTCCAAGAAGTTTGCTTAGCATTATGAATTGTGATATTCTAAGAGGTTTGCCTGGTCATTTTAGAAGTAGTTAGTTTCTTTCTTTTCATAGTCTCCCTGATCCTCTATTCACTGCATATTCCTTAAAATTCAATCACTCCTGCAAGAATCTCGCTGTGTGTGTGTATATATATATATATATGGTCTTCTGTTGACATAGACTTTATATTGGCCACTTGATGAGTTAGTTTATGAGTGACTGGGCTGCAGGGCCTAAAGAAAATAATAACATGAACAAGTTAATGGATTCCATGGTTAAAGATATGGAGGAGGACACATTGAATTCAGTCTCTGCTATTAAATTACAACCCCCTTCACAAGCGAGAACCTGCAATTCACAAGAGGCTTTTGTGTTTCAAACTTATAAAACTTGGCAAATGAACCACATAGAAAAAAGTATCTTGTAATAGTGGGTCTCATGATAATCCTGGGAATAGCTATTGGGACTGCTTTTGTGGAAAGCCTCTATGAATATAGAGTGAAGTTTTTGAATTATGGTGATGTGTATTCCAGGATGTGGGAGGGTCCTCTTTTGATCATCATGTATACTTTTGTGGTGCTTATTGATGCCATGATGAGCTGCATCTTCTATTTCACTTGCAAATGTTCAAGTTTGGAAAGCTTTGACAGCCATTCTCTGTTGGAACACACCACCAGTTTTTCTGGATCGATGGAGCAAGCTAATGTGAATGATATCTCCCGATCAAAGCTATTGGTGGGAAGCTAGTGGATCGACTACACTGCAGAGAGGATGAAAGCTGCTGTGCATTATTTATTACCCTTAAGAACTTCAGGGAAGGGACATCTCTGTCAGGCAGATAATAGGTATTCTTTGGTTGCAGCTATCATATTAGATGCTGGCATGACTTTCGTTTAACATGCTGTAGCCATATTCTGTGACCCTGTTACTGAATTGATGAACAATCAATTTTACATTATCTAGTCCACATCATATATTATGTGTTTGCCAGCCAAAACCGCCATATTATTCCTTCCAATTTTGTAATTACATTTGCTGCCAACATTATTTATGCAGATACATATGTTCTTTTAATAAATCATTCAATGACATCATTCATATCCTAGCTCAGTGAGCTGGTGCCATTGTTAGTACAAATAGAGGGAGAAAGAAAACATGTTCATTTCATCGCTTACTCCTCTAGTTTGTGTGTTGCCATTGTATTCTGAAATGGAAAGCGTTCTCAGTAATATTTTGAGAATGTTAATACTGCCTGTGCAAGTTTATGTAGCTCTATTGTTGAATGAATTCATTGTCGGACTCTCTGAATATCCAGGGCATCGAGTTTGAATTGCTACCATCTTTCCTCTCTGAAGAAGCTGTGCAAATTTTTTAAGAGTCCTTGAGAAGCATGGGATGATCTCTTGACAGTCATTTTTCCTTCTAATGCTTGTCAAGAAGGTTATTTTTCTGTGCTAAAGGCTAAGTGTTTGGATTAAACATAAATGTAACCTGCTCTTCAGGACATTGTTAACTTCACACAATCATATATCATGATTTATGATCTCTAAGGGAAACTCGTTGTTTCTTCCTTTTTACATCTAAATTATGTAGTTATCATTAGCCCTGCTTTTGGGCATAAAACAAGCAATACTTAGCCCATTTTGTTAGTACCAAGGTCCTTAAACAAGCAGATTGGATTATAATTTCTCAAACAATACTTTTTTTTTCGCTTGTTTATCTACTCATATTGCACTTTCATTAGCCTATAGATCACTGAATATCATATTAGTTCAAAATTCAAATTATAAAAGAAGACATCTAAATTATGTAGTTATCATTAGCCCTGCTTTTGGGCATAAAACAAGCAATACTTAGCCCATTTTGTCAGTACCAAGGTCCTTAAACAAGCAGATTGGATTATAATTTCTCAAACAATACTTTTTTTTCGCTTGTTTATCTACTCATATTGCACTTTCATTAGCCTATAGATCACTGAATATCATATTAGTTCAAAATTCAAATTATAAAAGAAGACATCTAAATTATGTAGTTATCATTAGCCCTGCTTTTGGGCATAAAACAAGCAATACTTAGCCCATTTTGTCAGTACCAAGGTCCTTAAACAAGCAGATTGGATTATAATTTCTCAAACAATACTTTTTTTTTCGCTTGTTTATCTACTCATATTGCACTTTCATTAGCCTATAGATCACTGAATATCATATTAGTTCAAAATTCAAATTATAAAAGAAGACATCTAAATTATGTAGTTATCATTAGCCCTGCTTTTGGGCATAAAACAAGCAATACTTAGCCCATTTGGTCAGTACCAAGGTCCTTAAACAAGCAGATTGGATTATAATTTCTCAAACAATACTTTTTTTTCGCTTGTTTATCTACTCATATTGCACTTTCATTAGCCTATAGATCATTGAATATCATATTAGTTCAAAATTCAAATTAAAAAGAAGACATCTAAATTATGTAGTTATCATTGGGCCTGCTTTTGGGCATAAAACAAGCAATACTTAGCCCATTTTGTCAGTACCAAGGTCCTTAAACAAGCAGATTGGATTATAATTTCTCAAACAATACTTTTTTTTTCGCTTGTTTATCTACTCATATTGCACTTTCATTAGCCTATAGATCACTGAATATCATATTAGTTCAAAATTCAAACTATAAAAGAAGACATCTAAATTACGTAGTTATCATTAGCCCTGCTTTTGGGCATAAAACAAGCAATACTTAGCCCATTTTGTCAGTACCAAGGTCCTTAAACAAGCAGATTGGATTATAATTTCTCAAACAATACTCTTTTTTTTTTCGCTTGTTTATCTACTCATATTGCACTTTCATTAGCCTATAGATCACTGAATATCATATTAGTTCAAAATTCAAATTATAAAAGAAGAAAAGATTATTTGATGATTTGTTTTTTTTCTAAATTGTGTATGTAAAGGCAATGTTTACTTTGAAGACATCCTAAAATTGTGTAACTTCTTAGCTCCTTTTGAAAGTTTGACTGCATATGTTGAAGGTTGGTCCTCTCCGTTTTATGTTGATTTGGTTGGCTTCCTGCTGGTGTACGACCTTTTTAGCTGAGATATTTTGTATTGAATATGTTGTAGATTTTTTTTAATCAAAGAGCGTGTTGTTCTGGGGGAACAACAGTCAATAACTAAACAACTAGAATTAATCTAGTGAGCCTAGGATGAAGTAACAAATTCAAACCAGGTATGCATTTGCAAGATGGACCACAGGCCGCAAGATAACCTGATAACCTGGGGGCAATCAGATAACCAGATCTAGGTCATTGCAAAAAAAGTTTCAAGCAACCTATTTGGGGCACTATCATGGCTATCCTTCATAATAGTGCTGTCTCATTGGCATATTTAGAATGGACAATAGAAAATATAATTTCAAGTTACTGGAGAGGAGACATAAGATGAGACTTTCAAAGTATGTATGCACATTCTAGGAAAGAAGATGTACAGGAAAGTACACTTTGCAAACGCGATAAAAATATTGCTTGAAATTCATTAAAGCAGCGATAAAAAAAACATATCAATGGCATTTCTTTCACCAGTGGAAGTCGATCATGCTTGCAGTTTTCAGACAAAATTGATTTCTGAAGTTGTCATTTTCTGTTTTGGAGTCAGTCTTTAAGAACATTCCCTGAACTCCTGGTAGTAGAATTGCCTTCTAGACTTCCTTTCTCTAGCAAATAATTTCCCAAAACTTCATCTTTATGGAAACTAAATTCGGAGTAGTCTATAGACTGAGGACTAAACGAACTTTTTACAAAGAGGTCAATAAGCTTTGAGTTTTATTCGCCTTTCACGAGATGCCATCCAGCAGCGTAAAACAAGAAGTATAGTACGCAGAAATGAGTGTCTTGGATAGAATTTAGAGCCATTTACTCGGCGATTTTGAACGCTTCTTCTTCAGTACGAGAAATTGGGTGTCTGATTCCACAAGAAATTGCAGCCCTGAAAAAGAAAACTTCATCCAGACGCACTCACAGCTGACTCAGTCGATGACAGCAGACGGGAAATAAAGACAGAAACTCTGATCGCGGCCGTTAAGTCTTGCCGTCCCTCGCTCTCTGTCTCACGCCGTGATCATATTTGATGGCTCCTCGCAGGATTGATAGAGCGTACAAATTCCAGAAATTCTTCCCCAACGAATCGAACCTGTGTTAATCTGCGTTGATATCTTATTCGCTGATAGCATTTCGCTCAGTCGGTGGTTCTGCTCTGGGCAAGGGCGGGGTAGCAGGGGATGCTCCGGTTCGGCTGAAATTTTCAAATCGAGTTGGCGCAATTGCCATACGCTTGTACGCGGGGTTGGCGGGGTTGGTGAATTTGAAACAGGCAGTCAGCGTGCGAGGTGACGGTAACGGAGTTGATTTTCCAGCGAGGTGACGGAGATGGAGACGGAGACGGAAAGGCCAGTTGGGTGGTTGGCCGGAATAATGCGCTTTTCAGATGATCGTAATCTTCAAAAAGTCGCATTATAGACTACTCCTAATTAAAATATAAAATAAATAAATTATATTACATACAACAATTAATATATATATATATATATAAATAACTCCTAATTAAAATATAAAATAAATAAATTATATTACATACAACAAGTAATATATATATATATATATATATATAAATAATTGATTTCAATATTTTTGTCAGTTTCAATGTTGGGATATGTCAGGCAGTAACATAGTCATTGTATGTATATCAAACATGGATTATAATACAAATATATAGTTTTTTCGTGCTGAAAAATATATATATATAATTGATTTAAATAATTGACTGTGAGAAAGAGAAATAGAAGAACTCAAGATAAAAGTTAACGAATCACTTAAATAATTTATGCTAAGCTACCCTCCTCGTCATTTTAACAAAATTGCTCCATGGGTTCACCCCCTTTTCAAGTCTGACAGCTTTTAAAAAATAATGCCATCCACAAAATTAAAAATAACCCGACAGGGTTAAAAATGACCCAAGGAAAAATGATTAATTTTAATTAAAAAAAAAAGTACTTTTGCGAACGGGAGAAAACTGGTACAGCAAAACCAACAACCGCTGATGCAATCTGTTAAAGAAAAAAAGATGCAATCTGTTAAAAACAAAAGGCAGTTAGTGTATCCCAGAAACCCGAGCTTTGATGACGGTCGCACCACTGTAGGCCAAAATTAAGAGGGAAAAAAAGTAGAAAGACCAGATAGGGCCTTGGCCAGAGGCGCCGTAAAACTGCTTCTGCTTGGCTAAGAGCTCGTCTTCCTCGGACGTAAGGAAACAGGTTAACGGCCCAAGACCCAGAGGCATCTGGCAGGAGTGAAAGCCTGCTCCCTTACGGACCACCAGCGGGTTATTACAGGTGGCGTGGTTTTCCTTGATAACGGTGATGAGTCAAATGGACATTCGCGGATAGCATCCAGAGATGGTTGTCCTCACTGTTGGTTTGACACCTGAGTTTGATAGGTTTTGCCACCTTCGAGAAAAAGGGCCTTGGCCAGAGGTTCAGTGGAGTTGAAATAGGTGGTGTAGTGTGTGATATGAGGTCCATTCTAATGGTTTTTATTATAATAATTTTTAAGTAGGTTATTATTATATAATGCAGTGTTAATATTTAAATATGGTTTTTATTATAATAATTTTTAAGTAGGTTATTATTATATAATGCAGTGTTAATATTTAAATATTAAAACATTAAAGTGTTTTTTGGATTCTTAGTTCGTTGAATGATGTTATATGGATGTGAATTGTGAGCTAGTGGTATTCTTATCTCAAAATAAAAATAAATTGACAAAATCCAAACACGTTTGATCATAAGCAAGTTCAAAATAAAAAGTTCAGTACCTTATGAGATATGTTGAGTGAAACATGAGCAACTCCCATTGAAGTAATTGCTATGGTGCGGCTCATAAGATGATTTAAAAAGAATTGAACAAATGAGAGTAGGTAGATGGCCTAATGTTATCTTCAATGAAAGTATAAGTGAAAGAAAGAAAACATGGATGAAACGAAACTACACATGGATGCAAAATTTGAATATCTACCTCAATGCCTATGCCACAAATAGCAAGGAGCTAAAGGATTTTGTTATGGAGAAGTTTGGTAAAAAGGTATGGGGAAAGGAATTGGGTAGAAAGAAGATCTAAAAAGAATTGAGCAAATGAGAGTAGGTAGATGGCCTAATGTTATCTTCAATGAAGGCATGAGTGAAAGAAAGAAAATATGGATGAAACAAAACTACACATGGATGCAAAAATGGAATATCTACCTCAATGACGGTCCCACAAATAGCAAGGAGCTAAAGGATTTTGTTATGGAGAAGTTTCGTAAAAAGGTATGGGCAAAAGAGGTAGAAAGAAGAAATATTACATTGAGGAATTCAACCCTACGTGTGATTTACAACAAAAAGAGTTTATTGGAGCTAGCATTTGGTGGAGGGCAAAGGTTCTTATTGCTCAATTAAGGACCAACTCACATCAACTTTGGTGTGAAACAACACGGTGGAAAAGGCCTAAAGAAGCTTGGAGCTAGCATTTGGTGGAGGGCAAAGGTTCTTATTGCTCAATTAAGGACCAACTCACATCAACTTTGGTGTGAAACAACACGGTGGAAAAGGCCTAAAGAAGCTTGGGAAGAACGGGCGTGTACATTTTGCACATTTGGGGCTGTGGAATGTGATGCATTCAAACACATTAGAAAAAGTTATGAGAACATTTCTTGGCATTGTCTTTTTTGCGAGGGGATTGTTGGTCAGCTAATCATTGATTTGAATCGGAAAATTATTGAATTGCAAAACGCTGAAAACAAGGAACTAATGGTCTCATAGACTATTTTTAGTCTGGTGGACCTTAAAATATCATTTCATTTCATTTTATTAAGTTTTTATATTCACATTTACTTTATATTTTTGTAAACTTGCAAATTGATAATAATTAATTAAAATTATTTTTAATAATTTTTCATGAAATGGGAAACTCATCATAACTCAGTGGTCAGATTAGTGGACAATCATTATTGGCTACTATGTGGTGACTCATCACTGTTATTTAAGGAAAACCATGACACTTGAAATTCCATCATGAAATGGGAAACTCATCATAATTCAGTTGTCAAATTAGCAGACAATCATTGTTGGCTACTATGTGATGACTCATCACTGTTATTTAAGGAAAATCACGACACTTGAAATTCCATTAATGATCTATATTGGCTACTATGTGGTGACTCATCACTTCTATTTAAGGAAAACCATGACACTTGAAATTCCATTATGAAATGAGAAACTCATCATAACTCACTGGTCCAATTAGCGGATAATCATTATTGGCTACTATGTGGTGACTCATCAGTCTTATTTAAAGAAAACCAGACACTTGAAATTCCATTAATGATCTATAAGGAGCAAAACAAACTTTCACTCTTACAAAATGCCTCTAGATTTCGAACCATAAACTTGTTTTTTTATATCTAAAAAAAATCCGACAAAAACAATATTAAACATACCCCAAATCCAACTAAAATTATAATATATGCCGAATTGTAAATCTATAAATAATTCAAATTTTGGTAACTCCAATAAATAGAATTTTTAAATGATAAATTTGATTGATTTTACATGTAATTCAAATTTCGATAACTTCAAGATTAAAGAAAAGAGAGCCGAAATTATTATAAAACATCAGAATAAATATTTTTAAAAATTCCAATAATTTTTAAACGATTAGGTTACGTAGGATAATAGAACAGAAATGACTTTCGCTTTTTAAAAATAAAGTCTTTCAACTAACCAAAATCGAACGTCCGACACCTCTCATTTTTCAACCAATCACTTCGGTTCCATTCTTTTTGATGTTTCTGGACGCTTTGGAAGCGTGCTCGTACCAGCTTCATGGAATCATGTATGCCATCGGGAATTAACTGAAAGAGGGTCACAATTGCAACCTGTTAACCACACCTGATGATGGAGGTTAGACGCTATTGTAAAATTTAGAGTTGTCTATAATGCGACTTTTTGAGATTCCGGTGACGGAATCCGGCGGAAGAAATTGAGATGAAATCATGATTTGTTGCAGTTAAAATGGTTTTTTAACTGCATATTCGGATTCAGCACCCTGAAAAACCCCTGGACGCTTTCATTGTGCAGAAACTAGTTATCAAACTTGGATTTCAATAAATTACTGCCGGATTTTCACCGGAAAAAATGGGCAGAAAGACTTTCAAAAAATCGCGTTAAAGACTACGGCGTAAAATTTTATATCATCGAAAGCCTGTCATCACTATTACAGTTAATGAGAATCATAAATAAAACCAATTCAGGACATATCATTACCTGTGGGAGTTCTGCATTCGAACAATATCTGATGTTGGCATCAATATATCGCAGCAGGACAGATGGCATTTCCATCTCCATTGCATGTGCAGACAACTGAGCTATTGGGTTGGTTGCATTTATCTTCTCTGATGTTCTTATTTAAGTTGGGTTATTGCATATCTTCCGTCCTCAAGTAATAATTTGTTGAACTCATTCTTCTGCTAATTTCACTTTCATTACACTACCATATTGGCTTAAACATACATTCCTATTAATTTAGATACTAGAGGATCAGCTGGCACTTTTTGATACTAAACCAGATTGTTGTTTCACTGGACATTGTGGGATCAGTGAAAACTCCGCCAAGAAAGATTTCTGATGAATTCAGGCATGCCGTCATGGCTGGGAAAGATCCATGTTCCATTCACTGCGTTGATTGCTCTGTTCTTTTTGCTATTCGTCTGTCTCTTTATTGGGAAAGAACATGTAGCGAACCCTAATCCGTACTCCCACAAGGAAATTTGGCTTGATTTCCCCTCTTTAACTTCCATTTTTGAAAACCCTAGAAACCCTAAGGTGAGAACAATAGGTTTGAACTCCAGAGTAAATGTTTATCTGGATGCTACATCCGATTATCAGAATACAAGCACTGTTCATAAAGCTGGACTTATCAAGAACAAAGCGAATGAGAGCAGGTATGGTGAGCCCCCGTCTACTCAACCGGGCTTTGAAATTACTGCGAACCATGCTAAACATTGCGAGGAAACCCTGCTTTCATCTGATGCAGAGGAGAAGACTGAAGGAAGTCCGCAGCTGAGCATAACGGTTGTCAAGGTTCCAGAAGAAGAAGAAAGCTTGAAGCCAAGCAAATTAGTGGATATCAACAGTTCTGAGACCACCAAAAATGAGGAAAAACTGTGCAATATATTTTCAGGGAAGTGGGTAAAGGATGCTTCATATCCTCTTTATCAGCCCGGTTCCTGTCCTTATGTTGATGAAGCCTTTAATTGCCAAGACAATGGAAGGATTGATATGGAGTATCTGAAATGGAGATGGCAGCCTCACGACTGTGAGCTTCCCAGGTATGCAAGGCAAAGCTTAAGACCCTGCATGTATGCCATGTGCATTAAACTGTACCTTGCATCTCATTACTATAGTTACCATACTATTACTAGTATGGAGTAGTCAGCTCTATACTTGCCATACTTGTTTTGACAGAGGATTTGGTGGTCAATAGTCACGGTTCTCATGACTATTGGCGAGTACTCATGGACTGTGAAAGTATCTCGATTCAATAGTCATCCTCCTGAGTTCTTTTTCTTGCATAAAAAATAATTGCATTTTATTCTCATTTTCTCAATACTGTCGAGTATCGATGAGTCACATGCCTCGGCAAGTACGACTCAATTGTATGGTAACAATGTCTCAGACAGTTGTAGCATATGTTTTGCCTTACTGTCTTCTATAACAGCAGCATATTTAATCGACCGCCCATTGATGTTCCAGATTCAATGCAACAGGCTTCTTGGAGAGACTGAGAGGCAAGCGAGTCATGCTAGTGGGGGACTCGATGAATAGGAACCAGTTTGAGTCCATGCTTTGCATTCTTCGGGAAGGTCTGTCTAATAAGAGCAGAATGCTTGAGACTCATGGCTATCGCATCTCGAAAGGCAGAGGACAATACGTTTTCAAATTTATGGTAATGTTGTATTACTGCCTACCTCCTTGCCTGAACTGTATCTTCCATTATGAGCTTTTCTTTTTTTCCCTGATACCAGCATTCTGGATGAAGTGCAGGATTATAATTGCACTGTTGAATTCAGTCGGTCGCATTTCTTAGTCAGGGAAGGTATAAAGGTTAGACCTACTGGGAAGAAGAGGGCTACATTGATGATTGATCAAATAGATAAAATGGCTCCAAGGTGGAAGAGAGCGGACATTCTGATTTTCAACACAGGGCATTGGTGGGCACATGGAAAGACATCAAAGGGGTGAGGCACTTTAATGAATATTTCTCTATAACATTTTTTTCGTTGCAAAGAATTTTTCATTCATTAAAACCTGGATTATATATCAGAATCTTAGGTCAAACTTTTAATTCAAGGTTTCATTTGGTGGTAAATTTTTGGAATTGGATTAAACTGTAACAGGAAAGACTACTTTCAAGAAGGAGATGAAGTGCATGAAAAATTAGATGTGCTTACAGCTTTCAGGCGGGCAATGACAACATGGGGGAAATGGATTGATGAAAATGTGAATCCTGCAAGAACCCGTGTTTTCTATCGTGGCTACTCAGCCGCTCATTTCAGGTGAGTGCTAGATTCCAATCTTTTTTTGTATTTGTCCCTAAATAAATGAATAAACTTCAGAAAAAATATTGTAAGACGGCTATCTTAAATACAGGGGAGGTGAATGGAACTCTGGTGGCACATGCAATGGGGAGACCCAACCGATCCTAAATGAAACTTTTCTTGGGAGCTATCCAGTTAAAATGCAGATTGTGGAGGACGTAATCCAGCAAATGCATACTCCTGTTACTATTTTAAATGTTACAAGATTGACAAATTTCCGTAAGGATGGGCACCCTTCTGTTTATGGCAAGCATTTTACAGAATTAGACCAAAAGAAAACACGGAGATATCAGGATTGCAGCCATTGGTGTCTTCCAGGGGTCCCAGATGCATGGAATGAGTTGGTCTTTGCTTCCTTGGTCATGGAAAAGAAGTGGAAGCACAGATAGTGAACTGCTGAGAAAAACGTGCATTTAGAACAGGTTTGTAGATTTTGATTCCCCAAGTAAGGATCAAGGAGAGAGAGCAAATGAAGGGAAAATGCTGGGCATCACGTTGCTGTTTGCAGCTGAAGATGGTGTAGTTTATTGTTTGGTCACGCTTGTTTCTTAAGTGAAAATCATATGACACCAATGCTAAAAGGAGGGTACGTGTTATTTTTCTATAAGATAGATTGCTATTCAGCTTGTTGACTCCTCCAAGCGGCTTTCAGTGTTATGCCTGCTACATTGTCAAGACTCAAAAGTCAGCGTTTGACATTTGCAGTAAATGACAGCAATGTCTCAAAAGAGATTACATGTTATGTTTCCCTGAAGCAGATTGCTATTCAGCTCATTGACTAATCCATCCATGCAGCTATCAATATTCAATTGTATTACTACTACATTGTCTTCATTTAGGCTTGTAGTACACGACCACTGTTGAAAGATCAAGAACTTTACACATCTGTCAGCCTCAGGACAAGTTTTGGTATTTATATGTTGAAGTGGGACTATATAGCAGAGATTTCATATGGCATTGACAGTTTCGGTGACAGTTTTGGGGATTGGGATGAAAGGAACAGGGATTTGAAATAATTGAAGAGCTTGTAAGCTTCACCTGTTAATCATTGTCATATCGGTAAGCTTAGATTGCTATTATGGTTCCACATTCAGTGTTGACAGGTATTATGGTTCTAAAATTTTGTGGTGCACAGCAAAATATTTACTTTCTTATATTATATCCTCATCATCGTAGTGTAGAGACGGCTGATTTATGACTAGGATGCCTAAACAGGCTGTGACTTGAAATATGTTTGATTTTTTTACATGATATGGTATCAAAATGGCTAACAATAACCTAATCGTCTCTTCGTCTTGTCTTTAGTATCTAGTCCTGTTTGTTTAGTCAATCCAGAAGTTTTATATAAAATGAGCGGTGGGAACACTTTCATATACAGAAGGATGTTTTGTATAATGTTCAAGAAAGCCTATAGGACACATAACATTTGGGCGCTAAACCTCACCAACTCTAAATCAATTTGTTGAAGATCCGTCTAGATGTTCCTCTATGAAGACTGCAAACACTTTTGTTGCTATGAAAGTATTGGCCTAGTCCTTACTCGTGTAAGTCTGCTTACGGTCTTTGTGTCACCACAAATGGGTGTTGTGACTGCCTTGAGTTTATCCAACAATTGGTGTTGTGGGCCTCGTTAGGCTTTCTGCAACCTGGTGTTGTGGTTCTTTCTGATCTGCACATTTGCGTTGTGTGACTTCGGCCACCTTGCAGCTGCTTTTCTCTGTAGAAAACTACAAAGTGCTTTTTGTGGTCTTCTGCTGGACAAGGCAGATCAGACTTGATGTCTTTGGCTGCTCCATAAATCTCCACACGGTAATGTCAAAACTTATCTGGCTCGTAACTAAATTAGCCAGCTGTGAACTGTGTTTCTATCTATTCAGAACATTCCTTTGAGATCCGACTCAGATTAGGTATTTCCCTCCCTCATGCTTGGTGGCCCATATCAACTTTTTTAATGGTGAAGCTTCTGACTAGAGCTTGTTGCTTTTACATTGAAGCTCGCTTGGATGTCTTTCGTATCCTTGCGTGACTGCCGCCAAGACTGTCAGGATTTCATGATGAACCCAGGGATTCAAGTGCAATTAGTGCATTGTGTGTACAACATGTGTCAAATGAAGCTAGAGATTAACCAACGAATAGGTTCAGGGTTTACTATACAACACTAAAGTATAGAGTCGAAATAATCACTAAAATGGTTGACCATAGATGGAGTGATTAAATGGTCCCAAAGGTCCAATAAACTCCTCGAGTTGTGTTTACATTAAATATTCTCATATCCTCAAACACAATTTGGAGGTTCTATCAAGGTGGTAAAGTTATATCAGCAAAGATAAAATTATGACTTGCATTGATTAGATTCTTGGCTCTTGCCACAACGATCAAGGAGACTTTTTCCTCCTCCTATGGAAAGAAGAAAAACTAGATAAGGTTTTCTATCCTCCTTCAATTTATATTAATAAAAACTACATATCAGTCCAACGTTTCGTGATTGCCTACAAGGACCTTTCAAACATCTAGAGGAATTGCAGCACATTTGAACTCGTAAATAAGCTAGAAAGAAACAATGAACTAAAAATTACACTACTTTTTGATGGTTATCTCTACATCCTTATGCAACCATTTGAAGGATATGGTGTTGGTGTGCATTAGCGTCTAACTTGTTTCTGTTTACCAACGACTTCAATATCAAGTTATTTTGGCTTTGGGAATCGAAGATAACAATTACAATGGCGTTCTTAACTCGCATCGTCAGAATAAACCAGTGTTCTTTTCAGTCTACATCACTATGTAGTGGAGGCTTAGCCATTGATGCTAACCTATTGTTAAAAATTTATTCAAGGTCCTCATTCTTTTTTAGTGTTTTTCTTCGACTTCTTTTTTATTGTCTTCTTCAGTGTGAGCAATCACCAACTTCCTCTTGGATTTTCATCGAGTGTGTAAATCCCAATCTATTAGCTAGTGTCGTGCAAAATTAGTGAAGTTTTTGAACGGTATTAATGGCATGCGACTCTCACTTCTTTAGTTTGTTTGATCATTTTGCATCGTAGTGATATGTCTCTACTTTCCTTTCCTTGGCATTGAAGTATATATCCTTTGTATGTGGTTCACATCTACAATTACAATGGTGTTCTTAACCTGGATCTTCGGAAGAAACAGGTGTTCGTTTTAATCCACATCACTATGTTATAGTGAGTAAGGCTTAGCCATTGATGCTAACCTGTTGTCAACTACTTACTTCAAGGTCCTCATTCTTTTCTAGTGGTTTTCTCCTTGTTTAATTTAATTCTTCGATGTGAGCCAATCACAAACTTCCTCTTTCTTAATTTCCACTGAGCATGTAAATCCCAATTTACTAGTAAGTGTGTCAACACCCCTTGCCAGGCTTGCAAAACAACTAGAGTTTTTGAATGATATTAGTGGCCTTCCACTCTTGCTTCTTTAGTTAGTTTGATAATTTTGCATCTCATGGGATAAGCCTTTACTTATCTTTCCTTGTCATTAATGTATATAGTCTTTGTATATGGTTCATCAAAGATGTAAATTTGGGTCTGTTTGAATGTAATTATGCAACTCATTAATGTACATGGTTTGAAGTGGATCCCTATATAATTGTCATTTATGCTGGTACATGATAGAGTGGAAAATTAAAGCCATTTTCTTTTTAGGCTTATCTTAGGGACAAATCTTGATGTGGTGATTTGGGATATTGAAACTTCTAGAGCTTCTTTGAGGGCCTAATCAATGTCTTTTGGGGTCATTTTTTTAGACTTCGTCTATTAGCCTTTTGATCTTGAAGTGCTTGTTGAGAGTTTTCCATTGAGTTAAGGAAGTTTAAAAATGAAGTTCCTATGAGAAAGTTATGCCTTTACCAAGTTGACCCATGCTTTCAAACCATAGTATTGAGTGGATGCAATGTCAATTTTTATTACTCATACATGGAGTTAGTTAGGTGTGGATTTTCAAGAAGATTCTAGATGGTCCAAAATCCTAACCTTACTTGGAATTGGGGCATGCAAAAACTTTAAATGTGGAATACTTTCAGGATATGTCAAGAGTCATGCCACAAGGGAATGGTGTTTTGTTTATGTTGCAATTATTTATTTGTTCCATCAATGAGAATAGGGAAGTAGTTGGATAATTGAATAAATTAAAGGAAGAAGAACACCCTATAGTAGCCATTCATAGGCCACAATATTTATTATAATGCCGTAGTGAGTCTATCTCTCTTTGTATCTTGCATTATATATCTAAGAAGAAAAGAGAAAGGTACAATTCTCATCTTCTTATTCGGTTTTCCTGCATTAGGTTTCCTAGGTACATTTTTGTGATCATTTTGTTGATAGTGTGTTTTCTTTTGTTATTGTAGATTTTATTTCACATTCTTAGTTCATTTCAAATTTTTGAGCACTATGATTTAGTGAGAGTATATTGTGAAATTAGATTTCCAATCATAGTATTAAGTTGGTTACAAATATGAATCATATTATTTAAATTTTTGTTAATATTATTCTACCATTCATATTAAGTTTTTTGAATCAATGTCCGGAGAATCCATAGTTTTAACATTTTTGTACCAACGTTTCAAATCCCAAATGGAATCCATCATCAGGATATGAGAATGATGATGACAGAAGAGAAGCAAAGAATAATAAATAGTGATGAGCATAAAACTTTTAGAATGACAAACTGTCGGTTGAAATAATTTTTATTTAATTAATTTTAATTTTTTTTATATATTAATTTGCTTTAAATTTTTTTTAATTAAATTTATATAATCTAATATTAATATTAATTTGATTTTTAAATTTTTTTATATATTAGTTTGTTTTATTAATATATTATATATATAATATTAATTTGTTTAATATTAATAAGATTTAATATATAGAATTAAAATGCTTTAAAATTATTAATATGTTTTATTAATTTGTTATAATATAACATTGATTTATTAATGTTATACCTAGATCTAAGAGAAATTAATATTAACTCTAAAATGAAATTAATTTTTACCTAGAACTAAATAAAATTAAAATTAATATTAACTCTAATATGAAATTAATTTATACCTAGATCTAAATGAAATTAATATTAACCCTAATATGAAATTAAAACATATCTAGGGAAATATTAATTCTAGAATATTAATTTGTTTTATTAATATTATATAAATAATATTAATTTTGAATTAATATTAATATTTATTAATTTGATATAATATTATTAATTCACTTTATTAATATTAACCTAGATCTAAATGAAATTAATATTAATTCTAATATGAAATTAATATTAAACCTAGGGAAAATAATTTTAATCTGAAAATGATTTTATACCCACGGAAAATTAATACTAAAATGAAATTAATTTTAATAATATTAATTCCTAAATAATTTAATTAAATATTATTATTATTATTATTAAATTATTATTATTATTAATATTAATTATATTATATTAACTATTATAAATAATTAATATTTATAATAAATTAATATAATGATTAATATATTACTCAATAGTAATAAAGAAATTAATAAATCCTAGAATTTAATGGACATTCTATACCTAGACCTAAATGAAAACAAAGACTGAAGTCACAAGAAAGGAGAGGGATAACTTACCTGCTGAGGCCTTAACCAGGGGATGCGCTTGCGATTTCCTTGATCAAGGGAAGCCAGCTCCCGCTAATCTCCACGCCATTATCTCTGTTCAGATTATGAGGATGTTTGATAATTTCAAGTGCTTCTCTGATCTTTCGTCTCTGATGTTGCTCTTCCCTAGCGATAATTGATGCGCTTTCCAGACATATATGGTGTTTAGTTTTTAAGGAGTGCTCTGCCAGGGCTGAAGTACGAGATCTTCCGTTCTTAATATTCGCGCCATGTTCCTTGAGTCTTGTCTGGAGGGAGCGACCTGTTTCACCAATGTAGCTTTTCCCATAGGAACACTCTATTTTATAAACTCCTTTAAGCTGATGGTTGTCGATAACATCTTTAACATACTTCAAACTTTGTCTGATAGTACCAGGAGCTGAGAAATGAGTGATAATGTTTTTCTTTTTTAGGATTTTAGCGATTTTGTCTGTAATCCCATGGATATACGCTAGAAAAACAACACCACAATTAGGCTGGTCTTGAGCCTTAGGCTCATGAGACAACAACTTTCTTTCAGCTTTCTCTATGGCCTTTTTGATTTCCTGCTCCTTGTAGCCTATACTTTTAAAAGTTAAGATTAGATGCTTCTTCTCTTCTTCTAGGTGCTCTGAGTCGGAAATTCGAAGGGCTCTGATGGCCAGCGTGTTTAGAACACCAATCTTCTGTGCAGGGTGATGGTGGGAATCAACATGGAGGTAACTCTCTGTGTGGGTTGATTTCCTGAAAACCTTATGGCCCAAAGAGCCATCCTCTTTTCTGATGATTAGGACGTCTAAAAACAGAATGCTCTTGTTTTCTTCAAGTTCCATTGTAAACTTTATATCTGGAGAGATCGAATTTAAGTGAGTGAAAAACTTCTCGAGTTCTGCCTTACCATAAGTCCATTTTATATTGGTGTCATCGACAAATCGCTTCCACCAGGCTGGTTTCAAAGGATATGAATTCAGGGCCTTCTTTTCAAAGTATTCCATGTATAGGTTGGCCACTATTGGCGAAAGGGGGGACCCCATTGCCACACCGGATGTCTGTTCATAAAATACTCCTTGGAAGGTGAACACAGTCGATCTTAGGCAGATCTCAGCCAGCTTTGCAGTCCCTGGATCAGCAACTTCTTTTATAACCTGAATGGCTTCATCAAGAGGGATCTTAGTGAATAAGGATACCACGTCGAAGCTTACAAGGATATCATCATGTTCCAATTTCTCATTCTTAATAAGATTCACAAAGTCCTGGGAGTCCTTGATGAAGGAATCAGTGTTTCCGACAAGGGGCTTAAGAATCTTTACATCCTTCACGATTTTGGGGATGGGATTGCTGCTTAGCTTCTTATAACTGCCACAATCTAGGTGATCATTCATCTTACAAACATAATCTTCTTTGTCCAGAATGACCGTAGCTCCTCCTTTGTCTGCTTTAAGAACCACGACCTTGTCATTGCTTCGCAAGGAATTGAAGGCTTTTTGTTCCTCTTTACTCAGGTTGCTTTTGGGAATTTTGGTTTTCCTCATGATGAGAGAGCATTCTTGCCTCAATGTTTCTTTATCCTCCATAGTAAGGTTACTGATCCCCTCCTCTATGCTACAAATCATCTTTTCAAAGGGAAGGTTTTTAGGTGTCACTGCAAACCCCAGACCTTTGCTAAGAATATTGATGACTACAGGATCCAATTCCAGAGAGGACAGGTTAACCACTTTTCTTTTTGATCTATCATTCTGCTTTTCACTGCCCATCTTTATTAATGTGTCCCTGCTCTGTGAGATGGCAGAGTTATCTGATTTCTGAGGAATCACTGGAGTCACTAATGCCGACAACCCCTTGTCATCTGCGATGTGACAGTCCTTTGCAAGGGAATTCAACGAATTGGCTCCATCCTTCTGATCCCTAACTCGAATGTTTTCATCACTAAAACCGATTATCCCCAAATTTGGATTTTCTTCTTTATCCCATCTGCTATTTTCTCCAGCGTTATTATCACCTGCGTATTGACCTCTAGTGCTGACCATATTTCCTTCTGCGTAGCTGTTAATACCTCCAACGCTGACCATATTTCCAGTGCTGACCATATTTCCTTGATTCATTAAGGTTTCTGCGCAGTCCATACTCATATCTGCGTAGCTATTAATACCTCCAGTGCTGACCATATTTCCTTGATTCAATAAGGTTTCTGCGCAGTCAATACTTATATCTGCGTAGCTATTAATACCTCCAGTGCTCATATCTGCGTAGCTATTAATACCTCCAACGCCACTGCTTTCTGCGTTGATCATTTCTGCGCAGTCCATATTGCTGTCATCTCTGTTATTAATACCTGCGCAGTTAGGTTTAATACCCATGTCATTACCTTCCACGTTCACAAATGGACAGGCATTGGTTTCTGCGTCTTTACCTCCAGCGTTCACAATTGGACAGGCACTGGTTTCTGCGTAGCTGCCTTCTTTCGAATTGCTGATCCTTGTGCAATCTTTCTGGGTTGAGACTTCGTTATGGGAATGGACTGCGCAGTTAACAATTTTTATATTCTGTGTAACTCTAGTGGCGGGGTTCAGGGATCCAAATTCCTCAGATTTATTTAATAGTTTAGTCAATTTCTTGTGCTGCCTTACCAGAGCAATCTGTCCTTCATTATCAGCTTTGAGAGCAATCCTTGCATCAATAATAGCCCAGAGATTCTTACTGATGTTGTTAGCAAGTTTGTTTATGAAGCACTTAAATGGTAACATAGTCTATGTGTACAAATACTTGGTAACCGATGGCATAATGTCTGAGCTTGTTAAGAGCATAAACCACTACAAGGAATTATTTTCAGTAACTATGCTGTTTAGCTTTGCACTAGTGATCCAAATCTTTTTAGTTTATGGATGCACAAAAAATTGCATATAAAAGAACATGTAACCAAATAACTTAAACACATAAAAAATAAGTAGAAATCGTAAAGCAACCATGAAATCAAAGGCACACAAACAATTTGATTACGAAGTTCACCCAATGTGGGCTACGTCTCCGGGCTCTGCTCAAAGTGGGGAGACCTCTTTCATTAAATGGTAGCGAAAATGAATTACTATCAACTTTACATAAATGACCTTTATACCTTCAATTTCTGTTATGGACAAAAAATGCAAATTTCAGATGCAGAAACAAACATCATCATTGGATTCATGGCGCAAAATCATGTCAAACGACTATAAACTTGACCACTTTTTGACACTGACATTTATGAACCCCAAAGGAATCTTCTCAACATCACAAGATTCCCCTCTTTAGGGTTCGCCTTCTTGGTTCCGATTTTGGACCTCTGCTTCGTTCTCCGACCCCGAATAAATGAAATTTTGGGTTTAAATAAAAAACTTCGAGTGGAATTTCCAACTGATGAGCCATTGGCATTTAGGACGAGGGCAGACTGGGTTCAAAACCCGACACACCCCATATTTGGCTTGTTGTTTTATTAAAATAGTTCGGCGGTGATTTGAATAACCACAGTCGTTGCAACGATTTTCGGCGACATTTAATTTTTGGGGTTGCTCGTTGGCGGGCTGACCCACCTGGGTTGGGTGGGTTTGAACCCCACTGACTCACCATGGCTACAACTTGTAATTATATACGCTATAGGATTTTTTGTTATATGTTTTTTGTTGTGTTGACCGGTGGGTCGTGGGGATCCGCCAGGGTGGCCCGCCACCCCAAATTTAATATTTATTTTTATTTTTATGAATCAATGATTAAAATTTTGGATTCGGTTTTTAAGGGTCACTGGGTGAATTAAAAAGGCAATAATTTTGCCTGTTTCGGTGGCCGGATTCCATGCGTCGTCCCTTCGCCAAATTGTTGCCTCGTCAGTGTCTGCCATTTGGTCTAGTTTGACTAGAACTTTGACCGACTATATCTTGAGTATACGAACTTGGATTTGAGTGTCGGTCGCACTGTTGGAATCAGGGCAACAAACACTATGATCTGGTCCTAGTTTCATTTCAATTTGATAACTTTGATTTTTGAACTTTTTCAATGCCATTTCTATTTTTGAACTTTTTCAAGGCCACTTCTATTTCTGGAGCCACCTAAATCATTCCTCTCCACTAATGAACTTTTGGGCTGCCAAAAGCTTTATTAGTCAATTGGCAAGTGATAAAATTGCTCCCTCACTTTCTCCTTTTCAATCCATTGGGCCTTACTTGGATGCATTCCTTTGAAACCAATACGAAGGTACTCCACGTCTCCTTATCGTGAAGTCTTGGTCTTCTTGTCAAGAAAGATATCCTCAGGTAGCTTGTCCAAGTATTCAGGTGCAAATTCGTTCACTGTAGGAACCTATCCAACCTCTTCGGTGTCCATAATCAACAGAGGCTCATAGAGCTTCAAGTTTTCAACGTTCATCACTGAGTACATCTGCATATATGCTGGCAAATCAAGCCGAAGAACATTGTCTCCAATCTTCTCTAATATGGTGAATGAGCCATATCGGATTGGTCTCAACTTCTTTCCTTCCCCTTGCATTATGCCTTTGCTGATGTGGAGCCACACTTTGTCTCCAACTTGGAACTAGTGATCGACTTGATGCTTGTCATGTCGAGCTTTGTACTGAGCTAGACTTTTCTCCAATTGCTCCCGCACTGCTTGGTGAATCATCTAAATTCGCTGAATGAACTTCTACGCTGTCCCTATCATCTTGCCCACTGGAATCTTCTTCTCTCCCAAAGACCATGTCTAAGGGATCCTTCAACAAATATCCAAGGCATGTCTCGAACGGTGAGCTCTGAGTGGATGAACGCACTGCCCGGTTGTATGCATTTTGTACATAACGGCTCATCCCATAACTTGGGATGCTTACCACAATAACCTCGGATAAGTGTTTCACTGTGCAGTTGACAACCTCTATTTGCCCGTCGGTCTGCGGATGAAATGTCGTGCTCCTCTTTAACTTGGTGTCCATCATTCTCCACAAATTCATCCAAAACTCTCCAAGAAAGTGAGAAACTCGATCAGACACAATGGATGTTGGCAACCCAAAGTGGACCTATACAAATTGGAAGAAGAGATGAGCAGTCTGTGAAAATTCAGAGATCTGAATCCTATTTAAGCAACTGGAAATAATTCTCCTAAATGTTAAATTAATTCTTAACAATTTATTTACTGTTTGCTACAACAAATACCGAATCAATCACACTGCAACCTACACAAATAAACTGCGGAAGAAATAAACACTGGAAGAAATACTAGCACACACACATAAAATGACAGTTATTTTTGGACGAATGTCTTCGGAAAAACCCAACTTGGGAAAACCAGCGCAGCAACTGAGGGTTTTAATATTATGCAACAATGAAATAATCTGAGTACAATTGGATGCTGAAACTGGCAATCCTACAGATAAATACTGACAAGAAAATCTAGTGAGGAATTTCCTCACCCCACAGGAAATTTCCCGACACTACTTCACTTCAGAATTTTGGCCTTCTAAGGCACTGTGTCTACCTCTCCGCTACTGTGCGTAGCTAGCTAGACGACTTGCCTTCTGCTAGATTCTGATGAAGTCGTTTTGCCTTCTGCTAACCAGAAAGGCGCTTCTCCGACACTCTAAGATTCCTTCTTGGCCTTTGGAACTGAAAACGTCAATCTTCCTCACAAATCGACTTTGCTTCTCTGTGGCTCCTCTGCCTCTATACAAATGCACTCACCAAATATGGAATTCTTCCTCCGGCTTCACTGTCCCTGCCCCTCTCTCACTGCTTCGATCTCATTGGCTCTCTCTCCGACAACTGACTATTGCTACTCTGGAAATCAATCTGCTCATGAAATCGAACTCTCCAAGTGTCTTTTCCAAGTGCCCATCGACTTCTTCTTATAATCCTCTATTGAGACTTCAACGACCAAGATTAGATCTTAATCGATGGCTAGGATTAACTAGAAGTCGATCTGTGTGAGTTTCTAGAACATTCACACATTGAGTTAATTAATTCTAATTAATTAGTCATATTCCCTAAGTTTAGACTTAGGAAATATTTAAAAACTGACTAATAATCTAATTAAGTCATTTCTAGGTGGAATTTCCAAAAACAATTTCTTGGTTTTGGAGATCTCATGTATTCTAGCCTATCCACAAAATTTCAAGGCTAAAACACATTTGATGCTACAAAAATAACACTCTCTCTTAGCGAGGAATGTGTTTTAGTTTTTCTGCCCCCCCTATAGCAACAACCTGTCTCTGCATCATCTCTTGTCACACTACTGATGTTTGGCTGCTGCTGTTCACCAACTACTGTGTAACTCTAATATCTGCTACATCTGTGTTGTTGCTGAACTACTGCCAACACTGCATCTGCACTGCAACTCCCTCTCCATCTGTTGCTGCTGCAACTGCAACATGTGCAACTTAAAAGCATCCTAAATATTGAATCAAATGTGATCAATATGATGCATCTGTCACCCAAGTCTCTGACTACTGCTAGTATCTGCGCTGTCACTAACGCATCTATGTTGCTGTTGACTCTGCATTGTGCCACTTGCACTGTTGCCAACTCTGCACTGTGCTCCCCATCATTTGACTGCAACTAGACTCTGCATCTGTCACTCTGGCATCTGACTGCATTTACTATCACTGATCCATCTTGCTACTAAATACTGTGGGGCCTCGTAGCAAGGTATTGATTCAAGAGATGGACCTCCTTAAGAATCCTGCTCATCTGTAGCTCTCTGGGGCTACAAAACCAAGTCACCCCACTTGACTCTTGGGGGTATGTCAGCGAAAATGGCGAAGTCTTCCTCTTGCTTGGAGGAAAGCCTGTTGATCTCTGCTGATGCTGCATGTTGGTCCTGCTTCTCCTCCTTGTCCTTCTTTCTGAGAGGACACTGGGTACTGTAGTGACCAAGCTCACCACATCTGAAGCATTCGACCTTCGATAGGTCCTTCTTTCTTCTCTGCTCCCCCTGTTCTTGACTGGGACCCTTCGATGCGAGGGCCACATTCTCCTCCTTCACTTGTTTTGATCCACTGCTGCTGCCACTGATGGAGCTCTTCACTAGGTCCCGTCTCAACTCCGCCTGCTGCAAATAAGCCCACATCCTGCCCCACCTTGGCAACGTGTCTCTGCCTAAGAAACATTGGACAAATACCTTCCACTCCTCTGAGACACTATCGAGTGCCAATCACACTAGCTTTGTGGCTTCAGGCGTTGCCCCAAAATTGCACGTTGGTCCCAGATCTCTTGAATCCTGGTGAGGAAGGGGTTTATGAGTTCCCCTTTTTACATCTTGGTGCATCTTAGCTTCTCCTCCAAGTACATCTTCCGATGCTTGGAAGTGCCCTGGTACAATGTGGAAAGTGTATCCCATATCTCCTTGGCATTATCCTTGCCAACTATGTGGGATACAATGTGATCCCGAACACCATCAACGATCAACCTCTTTTCCTACTCCATCTCCTTTCTGCACTCCTTCAACTGATCTGCATCCGTGAGGATAGTTACCACTACATCTATATATGTCTTTAGGCCATTTTCATCAGAAGGAAGGACATCCTTGCCTTCCAGATGACATAGTTGGAAGCACCATCCAACCTGTCCTGATCTCGAAGTCTAACAGTGGCCATCTCAAACAATGTTGAAAATCTCCTCTTCCCTTCTCCTCAGCTGCTGCTAGGCTATTCGCACTCCTTTCTGGAGTGAGAAAGTCTACTCACAACGATTGCTGTTCTGCAAGGGAAATCGAACTTCTTGAGACTAGAATTTCCCTGAGGAAAAGCTTCCCTCAATGTGTGCCCTTCTTCCATCCGATGCTGGTTCTACTCTAGCAAACTATTGCAAACCTACTGCATCCAGTGAGAGATCTGCTTTGCGAAAAATACTGGCTGCTCCCTCTACCTCACAATCCCTTGATCTAGAGAGATCGAATTCTTTTGTCCTTCTTTCATTAAAATTGATTCTCCTTAAGAATTCGACCTCTTGGCCAAGATGACTGCGTTGCCTCTGGGGTTTTGATCTGCTGCCCCTCAATGAACATCGAAACTCCCTCTTCCTTCGCTACTGATCTCTTTGGCTTATTAACTGTGCTTAGATACCAAGTGAAAACTCAGAGACCCGAATCTTATTGTAGCAACTGGAAATAATTCTCCTAATTGTTAAATTATTTTTTAACAATTTATTTACTGTTTGCTACAACAAACACTGAATCAATCACACTGCAACCTACAAAAATAAACTGTGAAGAAATAAACACTGGAATAATTACTAGCACAAACACACAAAATGATGGTTATTTTTGGACCAATGTCCCTGAAAAACCCAACTTGGGAAAACCAGTGCAACAACTTAGGGTTTTAATATTATGCAGCAGTGAAATAATCTGAGCACGACTGGATGCTGAAACTAGCAATCTTACAGAGAAACACTGGTAAGAAAATTTAGTGAGGAATTTCCTCAATCCACAGAGAATTTCCTAGCACTACTTCACTTCAGAATTTCGGCCTTCTCAAGCACTGCGTCAGCCTTTGCGCGACTCTGTGTAGCTGGATGGATGACTCGCCTTCTGCTGGATTCTGATGAAGTCGTTCCTGCCTTCTTCTAACCACAAAGATGCTTCTTCGACACTCTGGGACTCCTTCCTGGCCTCTGGAACTGAAAACGTCAATCTTCCTCAGCAAATTGACTTTGCTTCTAAAGGCCACTGTGCAGCTCTGCGTCAGTCTCTCTGTGGCTCCTTTGCCTCTCTGCAAATGCCCTCCCGGATTTGGAATCCTTCCTCCAGCTTCATTGTCCCTGCCCCTCTCTCACTACTTTGATCTCACTGACTCTCTCTGACAATTGATTGCTGCTACTCTGGAAATCGATCTGCTCATGAAATCGAACTCTCCAAGTGCCTATCGACTTCTTCTTATAATCCTTTGTTGGGACTTCAATGACCAATATTAAATCTTAATTGATGTCTAGGATTAACTAGAAGTCAACCCGTGTGAGTTTTTAGAACATTCACATCTTGACTTAATTAATTTTGATCAGTTAGTCATATTCCCCAAATTTAGACTTAGGAAATATTTAAAATTTGACTAATAATCTAATTAAGTTATTTTTAGGTGGAATTTCCATAAACTATTTTTGGGTTTTGGAGATCTCATGTATTCTAGTCTCTCCACAAAATTTCAAGGCTAGAACACATCCGATGTTACAAAAATTAGCACGGATTGCTCTACTGTGACCTGCTTTTTACAAGGCATTAAGACACACATTTTGCTAAATCGATCTACAACGACATACAAATAGTCATGACCTCTCATTGACAAAGACAAACTGCCTACAAAATCCATTGACACACTTTCTCATGGACGACTCAAAATAGGGAATGGTGTGTAAAGCCCCAATTTTCATATCGATTCACAATAGACATCCCTTTACATATCGATTCACAATATTTTTCATGTGAGGCTAGTAACGCAACCTCTGCAAATAACACAAAGTTTTTCCTACACCAAAATGACTTGACACAAGAGAGGTATGTGCCTCTCTGATAACATGTATTCTCTCATTGGTGGGGATACAAAGTTTGCTAAGGTGGTATAGCAATTTCCCCTGTAAATGGTAGTTGTCCACCTACAATCCATGAGTAAGCTTTGCATAAATCTCCTTAAAATCATCATCATCAACATACTGTTCAACATAACTTTCAAAAAATAAAGAAACATTTTGCAAAACTATAGATGCAGAAATAGGAGGGCGAGAAATCATATCTGCCACTTTATTGCTGGTGCTCTTCTTGTATTTTATTACCAAGTGAAACTATTGGAGGAATTCCATCCATCTAAATGACGTGCTTATTGAAGTTTGGTCTACGAATGGAGGTACTACAAGGGTTGGTGATCTGTGTGAATGATGGTCTCTTGTCTAATCAAATAGCGCTTCCACTTCTTCATGCTTTGAACCAAGGCATACAACTCCTTGTCATATGTGGGATAGTTCACAACAACTTGGGAGAATGTCTCTGAATGGTAACATATAAGATTCCTCTGCTACATCAACGCTACTCCCATGGCATACCCACTGGAATCTGTCTCGATCTCAAAATGTTGCTGGAGGTCAGGTAAGGCCAAAATTGGTGTGGTACTGATCTTCTATTTTAGTGTATCAAAGGATTTCTGCTACTTTCCTCCCTACTAAAAGGTTTGCTTCACACTCGTCAATGCATGTAAGGGTGATGCAATGACGAAGAAGTTGGAAATGAACCTTCTCCAGTGTTGTATTGCATCCAAAAAGCGACGAACCTCTATAACATTGGCGGGTTTAGGCCACTTTATAATCACGTCAATTTTAGAAGGATCTATTTTTAATTGTCCACCTCCGACAATGTGACCCAAGTAAACCAAAGAGGTCTTACCCAATTCACATTTAGACATTTTGACATACAATTTTTCTTTTTGCAAAACATCAAGCACCTTTTTAACATGACTCGCATGATCTTCCCATGTCCTACTGAAAACAAGAATGTCATCAAGATTGTAGGAATTTACAGGGTAAGTTCCTCAGAAAGAATACCAAGAGGACACCGCTCACAACCAGATCTCAAATCAATACACCAGTATTTTTGACGTGGTTAAAACCCTCAGAGTGCAAGGAGGGAAACAGTCCACGGCCTGTCCCAACGTGGGTACAGACAATTTATTAATCAAAGAATGAAAATTTACATAAGCTTCTCTCATGCACGGATTGCCCGAACAATGACCCTCCATGCGCTTTAAATAGAACTCATGGACCAATCGGGTGTCAAGCCACGGATCAAGTGTCGGTAATACCGAGGTGAGAGTGAACCGTCGGATCACTACATATCGTGACCGTCGGATTGTAAGTTACAAAATGTACAACGGTAAAGAAACACACTTTACCTAACTCTAACCTAACTCTATACTAGACCAAGTTGAACTTAACTATATCCTATGTGTCGGAATATCCTAACATCCCCCCTTAAGAACAACTTGGGATAGGATTGAAGGATTTACAAATATGACACAATAGGAGAAGGAAGGAGGCACTAGAGCCTATCCCCCCTTAGTGACAACTTCCTGAACTCCAAGCATATATCGAAGTTTAGTGAACTTCGCCTCTGTGAGAGCCTTTGTGAAGATGTCTGCAACCTGATCATCTGTTGGACAATATTGCACTTCAAGAACATGGTCATGAATGAGCTTTCTGATGAAGTGCATGTGTAGTTCAATGTGTTTGCTGCGCTGATGCTGGACTGGATCTTTGCATAGCTGAATGGCACTTTGATTATCACACCAAAGTGTGGTTGGATGCTGCTGCTCAAAGCCAAACTCTGATAGGATCTGACGAAGCCACAAGGCTTCCTTACTAGCTTCCACGGCACCACGATACTCTGCTTCTGCTGATGAAAGAGAAATGGCAGCCTGTTTCTTACAAGCCCATGTAATAGGTCCTGAACCAAGAGTGAAGACATAACCGGCAGTAGACTTCCGATCATCAAGGTCACCAGCCCAATCAGAATCAGTGAAACCAACTAACAGAGGAGCTGCTTTGGCACTGTAATGAATCCCAAACTGTACTGTACCTCGAACATAACGAAGTATTCTTTTAGCTGCTTTCCAATGACTTTCACGGGGGTTTTGCATAAAACGAGCAACAAGGCCAACAGCAAAGGAAAGATCAGGACGAGTATGGGTTAAATACAAGAGTTTTCCGACAAGTTGACGGTATAAGGTAGCATCAACTTCAGGAGAAGTACAAGAGACTGAAAGTTTGACTCCAGACTGAAAGGGAGAAGTGGCTGGCTTACAGTCTTCCATGTGAAAATGACGAAGAATATCACAAGCATACTTGGACTGGGAAAGGAAAATACCCTCTTGGGATTGCAAGACTTGAAGACCGAGAAAATAGTGTAAGTGTCCTAAGTCTGTCATTTCAAATTTCTTTTTAAGGCTGGACTTCACATGGTTTATAAGGTTGGGATCACTACCAGTAAGAATAAGATCATCAACATAAAGAACAAGGATGATGAGAGAGTTGCCCACTTTCTTGGTGTAGACAGTATTGTCAGAATGACACCTAGAAAAGCCAGATTCTAAAAGAAAGCTATCCATTTTGGCATACCAAGCTCGAGGAGCTTGCTTGAGGCCATAAAGGGATTTCTTAAGTTGACAAACGAGGCTGGAGTCTGTTTGTATGAAGCCAATGGGTTGTTCCATATAGATTTCTTCCTGCAAGTCACCATGCAAGAAGGCAGATTTAACATCCATTTGATGGACTTCCCATTTTAAAGAGGCAGCAAGGGAAAGAACAAGGCGGATAGAGTTCATTTTGGCAACTGGAGAGAAGGTTTCAGTGTAGTCAATGCCTTCAACTTGTGAAAAGCCCTTAGCAACTAGACGAGCTTTATGTTTATCAACTTTCCCATCTGGTCCATACTTGGTTCTGTAAACCCATTTGCATCTAACAAGTTTGCGTCCCTTTGGTAGAGGAACAAGATCCCATGTATCATTTGTCATCAATGAATGATATTCTTCATTCATAGCTGTTTCCCAATGTGGATGGCCTGAAGCTTCTGCAAAAGTGTCAGGATCATGATTTACTGGAGCTTGAGCCAGTAAAGAAGAGGCTCTTTCAAACTGAGAACGTGTACGTCGCTGATCTGTAGGATCACTGGCAAGATCACCTGCTGCATCCCGAGTAGCACGGACCCATCTTGGAAGTTGAGGATCCTGAGAAGGTGGGGAAGGATTATCATCCTCGCTTTCATCATCAGAAGAAGAAATGTTTTCAAAGATAGAAGAGATAGGAAGAGGTGGCACATCCGCCGGACTAGGCTCGCAGGCCGATTTATTTTCATCAAATTTTACATCTCTTCTAATGATAACATTTTTGGACTTAAATGGAATAAGTCTATAGCCTTTTACATCTTCAGAATATCCAACAAAAGTACATTTCTCACTCTTAGGTTCTAAGGCTTTATGCTTTTCATCTGGAATATGGGCCCATGCTTCACTTCCAAACACACGAAAGTGACTTACATCTGGTTTAATGGAACTCCAGGCTTCTTCTGGAGTGATATTCTCTAGAACCTTAGTAGGAGTGCGATTGATTATATAATTTGCACAATTAATTGCTTCGGCCCAAAAACTAAGACTGAGTCCTTTAGATTGCAGCATACAATTAGCCATTTCCTTTAAGGTGCGATTTTTCCTTTCAGCTACACCATTTTGTTGTGGAGTGTATGGAACAGTATGTTGCATTTGAATTCCATTTTCGGTGCAAAAGTTGATGAATGCATTTTTAACATATTCTCCACCATTATCAGTTCTTAGCTTAAGAATTTGATGTCCAGATTGTTTTTCAACGAATGCTTTGAAGGCCAAAAGGTGGTAAATACTTCGCTCTTGAGTTTTAAGAAGTATACCCAAGTGCGTCTGGAGAAATCATCAATGAAAGTTAAGAAGTACTTGCAGCCAGAGAATGAAGCAACAGGAAGAGGACCACATAAATCACTGTGCACAAGCTGTAAAGGGGCTGAGGCGTGCCAAGAGGCACGTTTGTCAAAACTGTCCCGATGATGTTTTCCGAGTACACATCCGGAACAAACACCATCTTTGCAAGATACCATAGGAAGACCTGTCACCATGTTTTCTTTACATAGATGCTGAAGGGAGCGATAGTTTAAGTGACCATACCGCTCATGCCAAAGTTTGCTCACTTCATCATTATGAGCAACAAATACTGAGGGAAGATGGGATGACCCAAAGTTGTGAAACTTATACAACCTTTTGGAATCATCAGCAAGACCAGTAGCTAGAATCTGTTTAGGATCTTTTAGATCCTTGATTACAACATCATGAGGTGAAAATTCAACAATTTTACCTTCACCTGAATGAGTTATCTGATAGACAGATAGAAGGTTGCAGGATAAGTTTGGAACACATAATACATCATTGAACTGACCATTGTCTAGATGAACAGTTCCAGTCCCTACAACATTAAGAGATCTATCATCACCAACATATATATTTTTGGTGTTACAATCATTTAAAGAAGAAAACATGGCTTGGTTTTTGGCCATGTGACAAGAGGCTCCAGAATCAATGAGCCACTCATGAGAATGAGAAGAAGAAGAAGATACATTTAATGCATAACCAGACTGAGATGATTGACGATGACATGCAGAAAATGCCGTTCCGGAAGTTGAAGTTGAAGTAGGCTCCAGATGGATGTTATGTTTCTTCATTGCGGCTTCCAAGGCTTCCATCTTCTTAAAGCATTTAGATTCTAAGTGGCCATCTCGATTACAAAAGTTACAATGTCTGTCAGTCTTCTTCCATTTGTTTTTATTGGTCTTGTCATATTGCTGAAATGATCTTTCATCTTGAGGCTGAGTTGGTTTAGGACCATTCCTTTGAGGATAAGACTTCTTAGGATTCTTTGAATTTGGTTGCTGCTGGGCGGCTAACGCTTTCGAGGAAGAGTTTCCAAGATTAAGAAGACCAAGGTGTAAGAGTTTTTCTTGTTCTCTTATTAAGGAATCACAAAAGGAGTCAAAGGAAGGGGGCTTGTAGTCTTTGCCTTGACAAATGAAAGCTTCCCTGGTAGAATGGAAAGTGGAAACAAATACAGAGTAGGCTGGTCCCAACTTAGTAAGGATGGAATAAATAAGGTTACCATCTTCTTTCTTAACTTTAACACCTTCCAAGAGATATCTAAGGGTCTTGAATTTGGACAAGAAATCTTCAATGCAAGAAAAATTATTAGGATCCAAAGTAAGCAACTCATTCTCAAGTTGATGGGCTCTAATTTCATTTTTAATCCCAAAAACTTTAGCAAGTTTTTCTAATGCTTCATGAGGAGTTTCAATTTCTGCAATGTGGAATCTAAGATCAGGAGAAACAGACATTCCTATCAAACCACGTGCTTGATCTTGTCGATTTTCCCATTTTTCGGCCTTGTCTTCATCTTTGGGTTTCTTCTCTTGGTCTGTGGCTATTCTGAAGAGACCTTTACTTCTAAGTAAATCTCCCATGTAGGCTACCCATTGGAAGTAGTTAGTGCTGTCAAGAATGACTTGGCATGGACTTTCCATTTTTGAAAAACAACTGAAGCTGAAGATGCTGAAAGTAAGTGGTCCAATGGATAGATCTCGAAAAAATAGGCGGTTTTAAAAAAAACGGCTCTGAAAAAGGCTTCCGGATGAAGAAGTTATGGCTTTTTGAAAAAAAATTGTTGACGTTGCCGGCAAAGTGCGCGAATGTGCGGGAATGAAAAAATTCGCCCCCACAAAATGGAGACTTGAACCCAAGACCTCTACTCTCTTAAAAGGTCTTTGAACCAATTGATCTATACAAAATATTTGAGAGAGAGAGAGAGAGAGAGAGAGAGAGAGAGAGGGGGGGGGGGGGGCCTCGATTTGCGTGCTTGCCTTGGGAAGACTCTTTCCCCTACAAAACACAAAACACAAAACCCAACACGAATATCCAAAGAAAAACGAACCTTACGGCTCGAAGTTAGCTTTAGCCAAAAAACTAGAAATTTTAAAAAAAATCTCAAAGTTAGCTTTTAGCCGAAAAACTAAATATTTTTCTCAATGTTTCTGATTTTCCGAGATCACACTAAGGTGCAGGGAAAAGAGCATACGCATGAGAAAAATCCTTTCTTTCTGTTTCTGATTTGCCCAGATCGCACAGAGTCGCAGGGCAAAGAGCATACGCAGAAATGAAAGGTATAGATCCGGAAAAAAAAAAGGCTAAATAAACCGAAACCGAAATAAGCAGAGAGAAAATGACAGTAAACTGCAAAAAAAACACTGTATACCTCCCGATCTGAAAAATGACGCAGCTAGGGCTACCGGAAACCTTTTCGCGTGAAACGAAAGGGGTTCCTCACTGAAACAGATGCTCCGAACGCAACAGAGCAGTCCTCTCGGCCCGAAAGCAGTCAGAAACAGCAGATCTAGGAAACGACAGCCGCATGCAGTTCTACCGGCTTCAGATTTGGATCACCAACGGACGCGGCCCTCAAATAGCTCTGATACCATGTAGGAATTTACAGGGTAAGTTCCTCAGAAAGAATACCAAGAGGACACCGCTCACAACCAGATCTCAAATCAATACACCAGTATTTTTGACGTGGTTAAAACCCTCAGAGTGCAAGGAGGGAAACAGTCCACGGCCTGTCCCAACGTGGGTACAGACAATTTATTAATCAAAGAATGAAAATTTACATAAGCTTCTCTCATGCACGAATTGCCCGAACAATGACCCTCCATGCGCTTTAAATAGAACTCATGGACCAATCGGGTGTCAAGCCACGGATCAAGTGTCGGTAATACCGAGGTGAGAGTGAACCGTCGGATCACTACATATCGTGACCGTCGGATTGTAAGTTACAAAATGTACAACGGTAAAGAAACACACTTTACCTAACTCTAACCTAACTCTATACTAGACCAAGTTGAACTTAACTATATCCTATGTGTCGGAATATCCTAACAAAGATACACAAGTACAAAATCACCAAGAAAAGGTCTGAAAATATCATTCATCACCCTCATGGATGTGGCAAGAGCATTGCATAGTCTGAATGGCATCACCGCCATTCAAACAACCCTTGTTTGTCTTAAATGCAGTGTTCCATACATCCTGTTCTGCAATCTTGACCTGATGATAGCCACTGTGCAACTCTAGTTTTGTGAATATACAATATTTTTCAATTGATCTAATAAATCATCAATGCGAGGGAGAGGGTACCAATTCTTCACCGTTATTTTGTTGAGTGCCGTGTAGTCCATGCACATCCTCCTTGTGTCATCCTTATTTGGCACCAACACAATAGTTGAACTGCATGGAGAAGAACTTGGCCTTATGACCCCTTGGTTCAACAATTCCTGTACCTTTTTCTTTATCTCCTCCATTTAAATGGCTGACAACCTGTACATACCAATGTTGGGTAAAGGAGCATCCTGCTGCAAGTAAATCTCATGTTGGATCTCACACTTTGGAGGGAACCCACTTGGTTACCAAAATCCCATCATAGTTAGAAACAATTTCATACAATTCCTTTTTATGAGTGGGATCACAACCTTGGAAAGCTTCAAATGTCTCTGCATCTTTTTCTCTCACTACCATGAGCATGCATCCTTTGATAAATTTGATCAATCTTTTCATCTGACCTGCACTTACAAGATTGGCATTTATTTTGGCGCGATGAGCTCTGACAATGTATTCCACCTCATCTTTCGTGAGATGATATTTGTTTTCATGTCGAAAGAAAATTACTTTCCTTTCATACAAATATAGACTCCCTAATACAATACCATAGATATCCAAGGGTACAACATCAAGATCAATCTCATCTACTAGTTTGGATGTAATCACAAATCTAGCTCTACACTACTTGGTTACATGTAATTTTGATTTATCACACACCCAACCAAGAGGGTAGGGTCTTGGACGAGGCTTGGTCTCTAACCCTAAATTTTTAACCAAAGACTCTGAAATCAAATTTTCTTGTGAGCCCGGATCAAACAAGGTTTCCACTTTAGTATGTTTGATTACGACTCTGATGTGGAACAATTCAATCCTCTTTCGTTCATTAACAAGAGACTCGTTTGAAGGACTTGTACTTGCATTCAATTCAGAATTTTCATTAGCATGAAGAGAAAGAGTACCTTGTATTCCCATTGTTGTGATCTGTGTCCCGTCACTAGAATCAGATCCAAGGTCCTGTTGTATGGTTGACACTATCTTTTGCTTGTTCTTCCCACCAAATCTCTTTGGTTTCAATTCCAGATGCAATTTCCAATAGTGTTGATCATCATGGCCTTCCTTCTTGCAATGTGTGCAAGATGGCTTTGCTCCTTCCTCCTTCTTAGTTGTAGCTGCCTTCTTGTCCTTTCCCTTTCCTTTTCCTTTGAACTTTCCATTATGAGGTTTGAAAGATGATTTCTTTGGTTGCTCTTCTTTATCATTCTTGCCCCAAATTTCAAGGTGAATGGCCTTCACACTAGCTGCATCAATAGTAGTAGGCTCAAATAATAACAAAGAATGCCTGATGTAACTATGTAAAACACCAATATACTTTGTTACAATTTCGGGTGAAACAAGTGAAATGCCCAAATTCAATGTTTGTTTCCTAAACTCTTATGTGAAGCTTTGTACATTTTGACCCTTTTCTTGTATTAAATATTGCCATTCCATTAAAGTTGTTTGTCAATAACCCAAAGGATAAAACTGATCTTCTAATGCGGAAAAAAATTGGACCAAGAAAAAAGGAGATTACCCAAGTTTTTGTTGTATTTCTGCAACTTACTATCCCAGTAGATGAGAGAGGTGCCACTCAATCGAAGAGATGCTAATTGGATCTTGGCTTCATCTTCTTCGATCTGCTGAATCTGACAACAAACCTCGATTTGTCTAATCCAATTGTTTAGTTTCTCTACATTACATTCTCCATTATATGTGGGCAAATCAAACTTTACATCTAGCTTAAAAAATGGCTTCTTAGATGTATTCCTATGATGCCTGTTAGAGTGATGAGAAGAAGAAGAAAAAGAGTTGTCACTAGAGGATGGAGAGGGTGGTTCAGGAGCCTCTCTTCTTCCACCTTCATGATTTACCAATGCATGGTCATCTGGTTCTTTCTTCTTAGGTTTGATTGTCTTCTCATATTCTGCAAACAACTTGTCAACTTTCTCTGCCATGGTGAAGAAGATTTTGCGATAATTTCGTTCTTCCTCCATTCGAGCTTCCTCATCTGTCATGTTCTGTCTTCGTGGTGCACACCCCGCTTTGGGATCAAAATATTTGAGTTTTTCTTCTCTTCTTTGGAGCTTGTTTCTAGTTAGTATTCACTCATACAACTCACATCAAGAAGACCTGCTTTGATACCAAACTTGATCCAGATCTTTTTACTTGATGGGTGTATACAAAATTGCATATAAAAGAGCATGTAACCAAGTAACTTAAACACATGAAAAAGAAGCAGAAATCATAAAGCAACCATGAGATCAAAGGAACACAAACAATTTGATTACGGAGTTCACCTAGTGTGGGCTACGTCTTCAGGCCCTGCTCAAAGTGGGGAGACCTCTTTCATTAAATGGAAACAAAAATGAATTACAATCAACTTTACATAAATGACCCTTATACCTCCAATTTCTGTCATGGACGAAAAATGCAAAGCTCAGATGTAGAAACAGACATCACCATTGGATTCATGGTGTGAAATCGTGTCAAATGACTATAAACTTGACCACTTTCTGACACTGGCACTTCTGGACCCCAAAGGAATCTTCTTAGCATCACAAGATACCCCTCTTCAGGGTTCCACCCTCCTGGACCATTCCTGGAAGAGGGTTCCTCCTGGAGCAATCCAGGTGGGAGGAACCATGAAGAGGGGTATCTTGTGATGCTGAGAAGATTCCTTTGGGGTCTAGAAGTGCCAATGTCATAAAGTGGTAAAGTTTATAGTAGTTTGACACAATTTCGCGGCACGAATGCAATGGTGACGTTCGTTTTTGCAT
The DNA here is from genome assembly GCA_031772625.1 of Pinus tabuliformis. Lineage (NCBI taxonomy): Eukaryota > Viridiplantae > Streptophyta > Pinopsida > Pinales > Pinaceae > Pinus > Pinus tabuliformis. The sequence goes on from CM062818.1 coordinate 1,543,660,694, forward strand.
ATGAGCTTCGCATTTTTCGTCCATGACAAAAATTGGAGGTATAAGGGTCATTTATGTAAAGTTGATTGTAATTCATTTTTGCTGTCATTTAATGAAAGAGGCCTCCCCACATTGAGCAGGGCCCAGAGACGTAGCCCACACTGGGTGAACTCCGTAATCAAATCGTTTGTGTGCCTTTAATCTCATGGTTGCTTTATGATTTATGCTTCTTTTCATGTGTTTAAGTTACTTGGTTACATGCTCTTTTATATGCAATTCTGTATGCATCCATGAAGTAAAAAGATCTGGATCAAGTTTGGTATCAGAGCAGGTCTTCTTGATGCGAGTTGCATGAGTGAATACTAACTAGGAACAAGCTCCAAAGAGGCGAAGGAAAACTTAAATCTTGTGATCCCGAAGAAGGACGTGCACCACGAAGACAGAACATGGCAGATGAGGAAGCTCGAATGGAGGAAGAGCGAAATTATCACAAGATCTTCTTCACCATGGCAGAGAAAGTTGATAAGTTGTTTGCAGAATATGAGAAGACAATTAAGCCTGAGAAGAAACAGTCAGGTGACCATGCATTGGTAAATCATGAAGGTGGAAGAAGAGAGCCTCCTGAATCGTCCTCTCCATTCTCTAGTGACAATTCTTCTTCTTCTTCATCTCATCACTCTAACAGACATCATAGGAATACATCTAAGAAGCCATTTTTTAAGTCAGATGTAAAGTTTTGTTTGCCCACATATAATGGAGAATGTAATGCAGAGAAACTAAACAATTGGATTAGACAGATCAAGGTTTATTTATGGATTTAGTAGATTGACGAAGATGAAGCCAAGATCCAATTAACATTTCTTCGGCTGAGTGGCACCACTCTCATCTGGTGGAAGAGAAAGTTGCAGAAACATAACAAAAACTTAGGTAATCTACTTTCTTCTTGGTCCAATTTTGTTTTTGCATTAAAAGATCAGTTTTATCCTTTGGGTTATCGACAAAAGCCTTTTAATGGAATGTAAATATTTGAGACAAGGAAAGGGTTAAAATGTACAAAGCTTCACAAAAGAGTTTAGAAAACAGTTTTAAACCTGGGCATTTCACTTGATTCACCAGAAACTGTAACAAAGTATATTGGCGCTTTACATAGTTACATCAAACATTCTTTGTTGTTATTTGAGCCTACTACTATAGGTGCGGTCAGTGTGAAGGTCATTCACTTTGAAAGCAAGGGCAACAATGATAAAGAAGAGAAACCAAGGAAATCGTCTTTCAAACCTCATAATGACAAGTTCAAAGGAAAAGGCAAGGGAAAGGACAAGAAGGTAGCTACAACCAAGAAGAAGGAAGGAGCAAAGCCATCTCGCACACATTGAAAGAAGGAAGGCCATGATGATGAACATTGTTGGAAGTTGCATCTAGAATTGAAACCAAAGAGATTTGGTGGGAAGAACAAGCAAAAGACAACGACAATCGTACAAGAGGACCTTGGATCCAATTTCTGTGACGAGACACACATCACAACAATGGGCATACAAGGTACTCTTTCTCTTCATGCTAATGAAAATTATGAATTGCATGCAAGTACACGTCCTTCAAATGAGTCTCTTGTTAATGAATGAAAGAAGATTGAATTGTTCCACATTAGAGTCGTAATCAAACATACTGAAGTGGAAACCTTGTTTGATCCAAGCTCACAAGCAAATTTGATTTCAAAATCCTTGGTTAAAAAGTTAGGGTTAGATACCAAGCCTCATCCAAAACCCTACCCTCTTGGTTGGGTGTGTGATAAATCCAAATTACATGTAACCAAGCAGTGTAGAGCTAGATTTGTGATTGCATCCAAACTAGTAGATGAGGTTGATCTTGATGTTGTACCCTTGGATATCTATGGTATTGTATTGGGGAGTCCATATTTGTATGACAGGAAAGAAATTTTCTTTTGCCATGAAAACAAGTATCATCTCACAAAAGATGAGGTGGAATACATTGTCAGAGCTCATTGCGCCAAAATCAGTGCCAGTCTTGTAAGTGCAGGTCAGATGAAGAGATTGATCAATTCCAACAAAGGGTGCATGCTCATGGTTGTGAGAGCAAAAGATGCAGAGACATCTCAAGCTTTCCAGGGTTGTGATCCCATTCATAAAAAGGAATTGTATGAAATTGTTTCTAACTATGATGCGATTTTTCAGGAACCAAGTGGGTTACTTTCAAAGCGTTAGATCCAACATGATATTTACTTACAACAGGATGCTCCTTTAACCAACATTGGCATGTATATGTTGTCAGCCATTAAAATGGAGGAGACAAAGAAGCAGGTACATGAATCGCTGAACTAAGGGGTCATAAGGCCAAGTTCTTCTCCATGCGGTTCACCTATTGTGTTGGTGCCAAAGAAGGATGACACATGGAGGATGTGCGTGGACTATAGGGCACTAAAAAAATAACAGTAAAGAATCGGTACCCTCTCTCTGGCATTGATGATTTGTTAGATCAATTGAAAAATGTTATCTATTTCACAAAACTGGACTTGCACAGTGGCTATCATCAGGTCAGGATTGCAGAACAAGATGTATGGAAGACTACATTCAAGACAAAACAGGGTTGTTTGAATGGTTGGTGATTTCATTCAGACTATGCAATGATTCAACCACATTCATAAGGGTGATGAATGATATTTTCAGACCTTTTCTTGGTGATTTTGCACTTGTGTATCTTGATGACATTCTTGTTTTCAGTAGGGCTGTAGTGTCCTATCTAGGGTGCTAGACTAGGCTATATTTATTATCGACCAGGATGCGTATACTTAGAGGCATGCGTCTAAAATATATAGACATAAAGGATTATTAGCTAAGTGGTTATGAGGGTAGGTCACAGGACTTCTTTACGGAAGATTGAGGTATGTTACCTATCACCCACACACTTAGGTCACTCAGTTAATCTACCTAACTACCACACTGTCACTTAATTCACTTATCAAATTAAAACACTGTGTATCACTTCAAACCAAGATTTCAATCTCCTTACAGAGACACCATGCACGAAACCCCTGTTTAACAAATACTCAGCATTCACTAATATTCATGCAAGCTAAAGACATCTGGAAATTATAAACATACTTCAAAATGAAAGCAGAGTTCATAACATTGCTTTAGAGGACAACAGAGGATCGAATCCCTTACAGGATACGATTCACGATCCCAGTGATGAACTGTTCAAGCGATCTCATAAACATAAACCATACGCATTTGATTGAAATCAATAACCAATTCTAATTACTGTGCATGTCATGTAATACTCTAAGTTGCGAATGAAAAAGGAAATAACAGTATACCAGTTTAATGCAGGGCCCGTCCGCGTTCCAGAGGTATACTGGACTATGTTCAACCGATTATCAAATCAAATCAATGCAACAAGACAAAGATCGTAACTGTAGCTGTGTTATTGATATTAAGTTCAAACTCTGTTTCAAACGATACAACGATTACCAAAACATTGATTACACAGGACTGTATTTACATATGTTTTTACAACCCTTACATTTCGAAAACGAATGTACATTCATGATATGGCTGTTGCCGCTTTTACCATGTCGAGATTTTCAAAAAGGAACAAAACTAAATCAATTTAAAATGCTTTGCTGTTGCTGCCTTTGTCGCCAACATGCTATACTTTGACCATTGTTGACCGCGCATGTAGGAAGGTCGATTCTGCTGTAGGATAGGTATTCGTCCATGCTTGGACATTCTACTTTTCATCCATACCCTTCGTTCTAGCCCAGCTGTCATGCCACATGTCAAACAATGAAGCAATTACAGGATGTTGGAACTTCCTGTAGCCATTTTACCAAAAATCCCTAATTCTCTAACATAAAACTCCTAAATCAATTTCAATGCATTTTAATAACTATAGGACTATTAACTAATCAATTTCCAAGGGTTCTAAGGGATATATGATGGAAAGAAGTAGGCAAATGATATGTTTTTAGGAGGAAAAAGGAGGTCATAGGATGGTACCAACATCTCTCCCCGACTTAAGGAATTAGCATGTCCTCATGCTAACCCCGAAGTGCTTCCCTTGAACTCTGTCCCTGTCTGGATCTCTGCTGCCTTTAGCAATGTGTCCACATTCTTTTTCACCTGGGCATCTTTCTGACCATGGAACTCCTGCTTTAATCTTTTGTATTTTTCTTTGAGAGTCTTCTTCTGGTTATACCACTTAGTGGCCCATTTACAAATATCCGTTTGCTCAGCCTCAAGTTCACTGATTCGCTCCCTTAACTTTTCATTCTTCTGCTAAGTTTCTTTACTCTGCGCTAGGAGCATCTCATTTTCTTTCTTGATAACCTTTTCTAATATATTAGCCTCCATGAGTTCTTCCTTCAATTTCTCAATTTGTTTTTCCAATTTCTTCTGCTTCTTAATGGGAGGTGGTGACCCCTTTTCCTGCCTGTTATGGCTTTCAACCTCTATATCAGCTCCTGGTCCTGGTGGTGAGTAGTCACTACTCTCAATATCCATTGCTATAGGTGCATTGGATTCAAGCTGGTCTTCTGGTAACTGGGCTTTTGGTGCTCTCCTTGTTCTTCTTGAATAAGTGGTGAAAATTTTATCTTGCTCTGCCTTCTGAGCATCTTCCTTTCTCATTTTCCTAGTCCTTATGATGCTCATAGGTGGAGGTACCTTGCTGGCTTTGGATACTGGGATCTCTTCATCGATATCCTTCATGAAACCTGAGTTCTCCGGCAGTTCTTCTTTGTCTTCCTCATCTCTAATTTGATTAGCAGCTAAGAACTCTTTCCACGGTTTCCCTCTTCTCTGCAATTCATGCTCAATAAGAATTTTAATTAAGCCAAAGTGATATAGGCTCTTGTCTTCATTTCCCTTCTGCTTCTGGATGGTCTTGGACATCTTGGTTAAGCTTTGTAATAGAAAATATGGTAGGCTGATAACGCATTGTCTCTTCAAGTGTAGCAGTAACTTAATATGGTATAGATAGACAATACTATAACGGCCTTCACAGGTTACGAATTTTTGGAGAATATAGACCATCTCGTCCCAGGGATGCACCAACCAACTCCTTGGGACGCCTTTCTTCCAGTTAACTGATGAGACTCTGGATCTAGACATAAATTGAGTCCATGCCTTCTCCTTAAATTGCTTTGTCTTAAAGTACTTCTCCCCTTCTGGGCTGATCCCTATTGACTGGGCTATTGTGTCCTCTGAAACCCTGAATGAGAAGTTACCTATCAGGGCTTTCTCTCCATTGAATGTGAAGGCGAATTGTTTGGTAACCTCTTCATTACTTCCATGAAATTTCTCTAAAAATGGCAACCACTGTATCTCTCTGAGAATCGAAATGCAATCTTCATGATATTGAGAACTGTCAAACATGCTCGGTTCGACCCTATTGGTCATAATGGCAGAGGGTCGTGCTCTAGCAATTTCAACAAAGAAATTTCAATTTGTTACCTGGTGTGTCGCTCCCTTAATATCCAGTATGATGCTCGGTCGGTCGACTGTCTTGTGACTTTGGTGGGAGTCGAAACCGAATGGTTATATTCCCTCTTGTGGCGCTCACTGCTTTCAATCCCTACTATGGAAGTCACGGGAGTCAAGTGTATTTGTAAAATAACTGAGAATGATGGTGAAATAACCACTATACTTACTTCATAGCGCATTCATTCTTTGGAACAGAGGAATGGCTGTACCGCTTGTATAGATGTCATCATAGGAGCGCTGGAAGCATATATGCAATACTGGGGTATGATTTCAGGGAGTCCTTTGAATCATTTGGCTACGTCGGGTGGTGGAATCATAATTCGGCCATGTGGAATACAATGAGCCCGCTTTAACATTTGTTTCCTTCCTTTTTTTTTTAAAAAAACACTATCCACCACGTGTCCTGTTTCTATTGGTACTTGGCCAAATGGAAGATGTTGGTATGACTGTAGGGTGCGGTTGGCATAACACGGTTAATATAAAAAGGGGTAATGGATTTAGAAGTATGAAATAGATTGGGGTATGACAGATGATAAGAATTAGCAGTGAGATAAGGGATGATGGAAAATGTAGTGCCCTTGAAATCGATCATAACAGTCACAGTCATTAAAATTAACATTAAAAATTAATCTAAGAAATTAAATGTTAGGAATAAGGAACATATTACACTTTTGTTGGTTATTGTTGCATTGGCATGCTGAGTAGGATTGGCATTGGCATTGGCATTGCTGACTATTGTTCATCACAGGTCCCCTGAATAGATTTGAATGCAACAGGTCCCTCTGAAATCTTGAAGATGTTCATGCAGCTCCTTATATGTATACAGGTTCATTGAGCTTGGGCATTTGATGGAGTCTTGGTGCCCAAATCCTTGTAGAAACTTGATGAAACTTTGTTGAAGTAGCCCTGAAGTATCAATCTCTTTAACAGGTCCCTTCTAGGTGTCTTAAACAGGTCCCATTACTGCTGGTGTTGGTAGCATAGTCTTCTGGACAGAACAGGTCCCCCTGCATAATGTTTATAACCAGGTCCCTCTGAGATAAAACAATGACAAAACAACTTATTTATTGAAATCTGGAATGCTGGAACAAACTGCTGTGGAAATTTACAGTGAGGAGATGAGATAGGAAATCTTTAAGAATTCACAATGGAGAGATAAAAGAACAAAATGCTGATGCCTCTCTCCCCGACTAAAGTTTTGACTTGTCCTCAAGTCATGATTCAGTTGATACATGAAACAGTGAACAAAAGAAAGAGAATTCTTACCCGCCAACGGATTGGTTTTCAAGTAGGAATTTGGGGTTAGAGTGTGCCAGAGGCTGGTTTTCACATCTAACCCATTGTTATTAATAAATTATTTTTATTTTTATTTTTTTATTTTTATATTTTTTTTAGTTTTTGTTTTGTGTTTTTATTTTTTATTTTTTTTTTAATTTTCTTTTTGATTTTCTAAATTGAAAGGAAATGAACTAAGGCAGGGATACTGCAGCTGAGGGCTGCAATATCTCAACCTCTCTTTGCTGAGATATTGTATGGAGAAAATCTTGCTTGCTGATGGGCTTGGTGTATAGTTTCAGGCGATGACCATTGACAGTAAAGGAATGACCTTCTCCATCAATAGTTTTGAGTTTGACTGAACCATTGTCGTAAGCCTGAATAATTTGGTATGGGCCCATCCAATGGGTGGTGAACTTGGCTTATGATCTCTGAATTTAGAGTCAAAAAGTAAAGCCCAGTCACCTTCCTTGAACCGCTTCTTCTTGATATGTGCATCATGCCACTGCTTCCTTTGTTTTTGCATGAGGATTGTGGTTTCCTCTGCTTGCTGCCTCATTTCATCCAGCTGGTTTAACTGCTGAATTCTTTCTTTTTGTGCTTGGTCCAAGTCAATTTGCAAATCTGCAGCCAGTTTAAAAGTATGTATTTGAAACTCAATAGGAAGCATTACCTCTTTGCCGTACACCAACTGATATGGTGTAAATCCTGTAGTATCTTTCCACGTAATTCTATAAGCCCAGAGTGCATCTTTGAGCTTCTCTTCCCAATTCTTCCTTTTCATTGCCACAGTTTTAGTAATGATCTCTTCCAAAGTTTTGTTTGTGGATTCCACCTGCCCATTGGCCTGTGGATGGTAAGGGGTACTTTTCCTATGCTTGATTTGGTATTTGTCTGTGATGTCCTTCACTAGCTTTGAGGTGAATTGAGTACCTTGATCAGTCACAATTTCCCTTGGTACTCCATACCTCACAAAAATCTCTTCAAAAAGGAAATTTGCCACTGTGTGTTCGGTGGCTCTAACCAGTGCTTTTGCTTCAGCCCACTTTGTGACGTAATCAGTACATACTAAGATGTACTTCTTACCATTGGAGGTTGGGTTAATGGGTCCTATAAAGTCTAGAGCCCATTTGTCAAATGGCTCTAGATGAACTTGGGGCTGAAGGGGCATCTCATCTGTAGCTGTTGGCCTGCCCATTCTTTGGCAGCTGTCACAACTCTTCACATACTTCTTGGCATCCTTGAAAATGGATGGCCAGTAGTATCCAAGAGTAAGAACTTTGAATGCTGTCTGCTTAGCTGCAAAATGCCCACCACACGGTTCATCATGGCAAGATTTTAAAATATCAATTACCTCATCATTTCTTACACATCTTCTAATGATCATATCATAACCAGTGTAAAATAAATCGCCATTAAGCCATGAATATCTAGCACTTTGTTTGACTAGTCTCTTCTTTTCCTTTGCAGTAAAGTGTGGAGGTGTCCTTCCTGTAGACAAATAATTGGCCAAATCAGCATACCAAGGATTTACTATGGAAATTGCAAATAAATTTTCATCTGGAAAAGAATCTTCAAGCGGAACAACCTCACCTGGATTTTGCAGTCTAGAAAGAAAATTTGCCACCTGGTTCTCTTTGCCTGGTCTATCTAACACTGTGATGTTAAATTCCTGTAACAATAATAACCATCTGGTAACTCTGCCACTAGTTATTGGTTTATTCATTAAATGTCTAATGGCAGAATGATCAGTATGTACAAAGACCTCATAACCAGTTATATAATGTCGGAATTTATTCACAACATATATGATGGCAAGTGTTTCCTTTTCTGTGACTGTGTAGTTTAATTCTGCAGGTGTTAGATTTTTGTTAATGAAATAAATGGCATAATTACAAGATTCCTGTTTTTGGCCTAATGAGGCACCCACTGCAGTGTCAGATGCATCTGTGAAGATATGAAATGGTAGGCTCCAATTAGGCCCTCTCAAGACTGGTGCGGTTGATAACTTCTTTTTGAGTAGTTCGAATGCTTGTTGGCAGTTCTCATTCCAGTTGAAAAGTACATCTTTGGTTAGAAGTTTAAACAAAGGTAAAGCTATTTTACTAAAATGTTCAATAAACCTTCTGTAATAGCTTGCATACCCAAGGAAACTTCTTACCTCTCTTTGATTCTGTGGAATTGGCAAATCAACAATGATCTGGATCTTTGCTGGGTCAACTTTGATGCCTTGAAAAGAAATATAGTGGCCTAATACTATCCCTTCGTTTAACATCATGAAGCACTTTTCATTGCTGAGGGACAGATTAGCTTCAATACATCTTTTCAAAACTCTCTCAAGGTTTTCTAATGCATGTTCAAATGAATTGCCATATACTGAAAAATCATCCATGTAAACTTCAACACAATCATGAATTAAATTAGCGAAAATAGCTAACACAGCGCTCTGAAAGGTAGCTGGAGCGTTGCAAAGTCCAAATGGCAAAACATTTTAAGCATAAGTGCCCCAAGGACAGGTGAATGTGGTTTTGTCCTGGTCTTCTGAGGCTATCCTGATCTGGTTGTAGCCACTGAAACCATCAAGAAAAGAAAATGATGATTTCCCAGCTAGGGTGTCTAACACTTGGTCAATAAATGGTAGTGGGAAATAATCTTTGAGCGTTGCTTTGTTCAGCTGTCTATAATCAACACAAATGCGCCACTTACCATTTTTCTTGGGCACTATAACCAATGGGGATACCCACTGACTGTCAGAAATAGGATATATAAAATGAACTCACAAAAGTTTTTGCAATTCTTCTCTGACAATATCTTGGAACATGGGGTTCATTCTTCTCTGTGGTTGCCTCACTGGTTTAATGGTGCTATCCGTATAAATATGGTGAGTGCATGTGTCGGGGTGAATCCCATGCATATCGGTGTAGTCCCAAGCAAAGGCTTTCTGGTATTTTCTCAAGAGTCGAATCAATTTCTCTTGCTGAGATGAGTCTAGGTGATTGCCTATGTTCAGAGTTTTCCCTGGACTAATCTCTATGATCTGACTCTGTGTGTTGGTGATGATTGAACTCGAAAAATGTCATGAAATGTGGTTTGCAAAGATTGAATGGTGCATGTTTCCTGAAAGTTTTGGGCCAAAAGTACATCTGCAGCATGATATTGTTCATTTCTCAAATTTTCGGACATATCAGGTTGAGAAAGGAATAATTCTACCAAATCATTATTGTCTTGTTCTTGGAAATCATAGATTTGGTCAATGCTAAAAACAGATTGTACTTCTTCTTTATCATTGAATTTATCATCAAGCCACAAATTGTGTGTTACTGCTGGTGATTGTGCCGATGGATAAAGAGTGAGTTGTTTTCTTTCGGTCCCTCTTGAAATGATCATGTTGCCCGATCGACATCCTATGAATGCATTAGCAGTCGCTAACCATGGTCTACCAAGGATGATAGGGTGCCCTCCTAAATTGGATTTGGGTTGAAGAACTAAGAAATCCACTGGATACTCCCAAGAGTCCAGTGAGACAATGATGTCCTCCAAGATCCCCTCAGGAATCACTTTAGACCTATCAGCTAGTTCTAGAACAATCGTTGTATGTTGCAAATTTATGAGCTGGAGTGTTCTCATGGTTTCAAGAGTCATGACATTGATTGCGGCCCCAAGATCTATCAAAGTGTTTGGAATCCGTATGTTGTTAATGATGGTGGTCACTCTGGGAATGCCAGGATCAACATACTTCTCCATGGAGATGGTATTGGTCATAAGGCCTGCTAAATGTCCTAAAACATGAATGGTTTGAGGATCAATCCTTTTTCTAGCAGGCTTCTTGAGGCACATGTCTTTGATGGCTTTGGTATATATGGGAATGTCTTTTATAGCTTGCAGCAGTGGAATTTTTATGTAGACATTCTTGAGTTCATCTAAGACATCAAACTGTGGTATAGACAGTGGAGGTTTTATTTGGACCAATCAGTCTGGAAAAGGTGGATGCAATGGTTGCATTTGCTTATCTTTGGTATCATCATTCGGTTTTCTTTGATTTGTCATTTCATTTTCATTTTCTGTGTTTTCTTCTTACTTATCTGTTATTGGAGAATCTTTGTGGAGTACCCTACCAGACCTCAAGTTGATATTTTGCAAGGGTAGTGTGGGATATGAGGTTCCCTCTTCTACATTGTAGGCTGACCTCTCTGCTCTATTATTTGGATTTGGGACAGTTTGAGCAGGAATTTGAGTGGGTCTGGGAGGTTGTGAGTTAGCTGGAAATTGTAGTTGTGGTGGATTTATTGGTGGAGGAGCAGGCAGTGCTTGTTGAGTAGGTTGAGGCTGATAAACAACTTGCTGAGGGTACTGCTGATATGGTTGAGAATGTGATGAATACGACTGATGGTATTGCTGATATGGTTGTGAATATGGTGGGTATGATTGAGGATATGTATGATAAGATTGGGAGTACTGTTGAGATGGTCTCCATTGTTGCTGTGGGTGGTTTTGGTGCTACCATGTCATGGGTACATTCCATGAGTTCTGTGCATACATTTGATCATTTACAGGAAATTGCAAATTTTGACTTGGAAACATACCTTGAGGTGCTGGCCTTGGCTGCCATGGTCTCTTTGCGCCCATGTAATACACGTTTTCCATCTCTGCATTAGCTGCCATATTACAGTTCTGCAAAACCTTAACTTTAGGACAGTTAAACATATCATGATGTTCAGTACAGAAAGCACAAACTTCGATGTTGTCTAGTGGGCAGTCTTTTAATGCATGTTTCTTCCGGCATTTTGGGCAGAAGATAGCCATTATCTGATCTTCATCTTCTTGTTTCTTCTTAGCTTTTAAAGTGTCAATTTGGTTCCCTAGGGTGCTTAACAGATCTGTTTTAAACTCTTCTAAAAGATTCCCTATTTCAGCCCTTGTGACACTTGCAGAGGCAGATTTTGTGACTTTGGATGACAGGGTTCTCTTTCCCATTTTAGCTTTACTCCTTGAATACTTTTCGCACAACTCGGCGATTTCTTCAAAGGGTAAGGCAGAAATGTCACCTTTGCCCATCAAGTTAAGATCATCCATGTATTCCTCTCGGATACCTTTCAAGAATATTGTGCGGATCAGATCAAGAAGCATAGTTCGGTGTTTGGATTTTTGTAAGTTGTAGACAAACCGTTCTAAATATTCCTCTAAGGTTTCATCCTCTTGCTGGCTCATTCTAAAGATATCATCTTTAGAGTCTTTGGATCTGCAATAAGGCTGATATTTCCTTAGAAATATTCTCCTCATGCCATCCCAATCAACTATAGCATGCTCACCGAGCCTCATGAACCATCTTAAGGCTGATGCCTTTAATGTGGCTGGAAATAGTCTAAGCCTATGGGCATCATCTGTATAGCCATATGTTCGACATACAATGTCAAACTCGAACAAGAATGAGTCTGGATCTTCCGAAGCCATACCATAGAAGTTTGGTAGCACGGATGGGGGTATGTTTTTCATTTTGATCTCATCATCTTCCTGTGGTTCATGTATAGGAAACTTAAAAGTTGATTCCTCTTCATCTCCTTGATGTGGTACTGATCCAGATCCTTCCTCAGCCATTCTAATAGGTCTCTCTGTGTCAGTGTCACTTGTTTGAAAGAGGAGATTAAAGAAAGATTGCTCGGTCACTATGCTACTTTCTCCTTGTGTGGAAGATCTAGGCAAGTGCTTCTTCTGCGATTTATGTGTGAATAAAGTTTGCCTTTCGATAAGAGTAAGTCTCTGTCCTGACTTTTGTTTTTCTTCTAATGCTTGGATGACTTCCTCAGCTGGTGTTATATTCCCTAGAGAGTCTGCTCCTGATGATGATGGGTTAGTTTTTAGATGGTGGGGGGTTTTCACAAATCTACCCTGACTGTCTCTAATTCTAGGCATAAATGAACATGATTTCTAACTGTGTTTTTGTTTTATGAAATTTTTTTCTTTTTAAATCCTTTAAGTACGCCTCCCCGGCAACGGCGCCAAAATGTAGTGTCCTATCTAGGGTGCTAGACTAGGCTATATTTATTATCGACCAGGATGCGTATACTTAGAGGCATGCGTCTAAAATATATAGACATAAAGGATTATTAGCTAAGTGGTTATGAGGGTAGGTCACAGGACTTCTTTACGGAAGACTGAGGTATGTTACCTATCACCCACACACTTAGGTCACTCAGTTAATCTACCTAACTACCACACTGTCACTTAATTCACTTATCAAATTAAAACACTGTGTATCACTTCAAACCAAGATTTCAATCTCCTTACAGAGACACCATGCATGAAACCCCTGTTTAACAAATACTCAGCATTCACTAATATTCATGCAAGCTAAAGACATCTGGAAATTATAAACATACTTCAAAATGAAAGCAGAGTTCATAACATTGCTTTAGAGGACAACAGAGGATCGAATCCCTTACAGGATACGATTCACGATCCCAGTGATGAACTGTTCAAGCGATCTCATAAACATAAACCATACGCATTTGATTGAAATCAATAACCAATTCTAATTATTGTGCATGTCATGTAATACTCTAAGTTGCGAATGAAAAAGGAAATAACAGTATACCAGTTTAACGCAGGGCCCGTCCGCGTTCCAGAGGTATACTGGACTATGTTCAACCGATTATCAAATCAAATCAACGCAACAAGACAAAGATCGTAACTGTAGTTGTGTTATTGATATTAAGTTCAAACTCTGTTTCAAACGATACAACGATTACCAAAACATTGATTACACAAGACTGTATTTACATATGTTTTTTTTACAACCCTTACATTTCGAAAACGAATGTACATTCATGATATGGCTGTTGCCGCTTTTACCATGTCGAGATTTTCAAAAAGGAACAAAACTAAATCAATGTAGAATGCTTTGCTGTTGCTGCCTTTGTCGCCAACATGCTATACTTTGACCATTGTTGACCGCGCATGTAGGAAGGTCGATTCTGCTGTAGGATAGGTATTCGTTCATGCTTGGACATTCTACTTTTCATCCATACCCTTCGTTCTAGCCCAGCTGTCATGCCACATGTCAAACAATGAAGCAATTACAGGATGTTGGAACTTCCTGTAGCCATTTTACCAAAAAGCCCTAATTCTCTAACATAAAACTCCTAAATCAATTTCAATGCATTTTAATAACTATAGGACTATTAATTAATCAATTTCCAAGGGTTCTAAGGGATATATGATGGAAAGAAGTAGGCAAATGATATGTTTTTAGGAGGAAAAAGGAGGTCATAGGATGGTACCAACAAGGGCATGGGAAGATCATGTGAGTCATGTTAAAAATGTGTTTGATGTTTTGCAAAATGAAAAATTGTATGTCAAAATGTCTATAAGTGTGAATTTGGTAAGACCTTTTTGGTTTACTTGGGTGACATTGTCAGAGGTGGACAATTAAAAATAAATCTTTCTAAAATTGATGTGACTGTAAAGTGGCCTAAACCCACCAATGTTAAAAAGGTTTGTGGCTTTTTCTGTGCAGTACAATATTGGAGAAGGTTCATTTCCAATCTCTTCATCATTGCATCCCCCTTACATGCACTGGCGAGTGTGAAGAAAACCTTTTAATGGGGAGGAAAGTAACATAAAGCCTTTGATACATTAAAAGAGAAGATTAGAACCACACTAATTTTGGCCTTACCTGACCTCCAATAGCTTTTTGAGATCGAGACAGATGCCAGTGGGTACGCCATGGGAGCAGTGTTGATGCAATAGAGGAAACTTGTATGTTACCATTAAGAGACATTCTCCCAAGTTGTTGTGAAATATCCCACATACGACAAGGAGTTGTATGCCTTGGTTCAAAGCATGAAGAAGTGAAAGCACTATTTGATTGGCAAGGGGAGCATTATTCACACAGATCATGAGCCCTTGTAGTACCTTTAGTTGTAGACCAAGCTTCAACAAGCACATCATTTCAGGTGGATGGGATTCCTCTAGCAGTTTCACTTGGTAATAAAATACAAGAAGGGTACTCACAAAAAAGTGGCAGATATGCTTTCTCGCCCTTATATTTATGCATCTATAGTTTTTCAAAATGCTTCTTTATCTTTTGAAAGTTATGCTGAACAATATGTTGATGATGATGATTTTAAGGAGATTTATGCAAAGATGACTCATGGATCGCAAGTGGATAATTACCATTTGTAGGGAAAGTTGTTGTACCACCTTGGAAAACTTTGTATCCCCACCAATGAGAGAATACATGTAATCATAAAGGCACATACCTCTCTTGTGTCAGGTCATTTTGGTGTAAGGAAAACTTTGTGTCATTTGCAAATGTTGTGTTATTTTCCTCACATGAAAAATATTGTGACTCGATATGTAAAGGGATGTGTGTTGTGTTCAGTTAGCAAGTCCACTAATAGAAAATTGGGGCTCTACACACCACTCCCTGTTCCAAGTCGTTCATGGCAAAGTGTGTCAATGTATTTTGTAGGTAGTTTGCCTTTGTCTAGGAGAGGTCATGATTATTTGTATGTTGTTGTGGATCGATTTAGAAAAATGTGTGTCTTAATGCCTTGTAAAAATAAGGTCACTGCAGAGCAGACTGCTCATCTCTTCTTCCAATTTGTATGGGTCCACTTTGCACTGGCCACATCCATTGTGTCTGATCGAGACTCTCACTTTCTTGGAGAGTTTTGGACGAGTTTGTGTAGAATGATGGATACCAAGTTGAAGAGGAGCAAGACATTTTATCTGCAGATTGACAGACAAACAAAGGTATTCAACCACATAGTGATACATTTACTCCGAGGCGATTGTGGCAAGCATCCCAAGTTGTGGGACAAGCAACTTCCCTATGTACATCTTGCATACAACTAGGCAATGCATTCATCCACATAGAGCTCACCGTTCGAGACATGCTTTGGATATTTTCCAAAGGATCCCTTAGACATGGTCTTTGGGAGAGATGAAGGTTCCATTGGGTAAGATGATAAGGACAAAGCGTAGATGTTCATTCAACGAATTTAGATGATTCACTAGGCAATGCAGGAGCAATTTGAGAAAAATCTAGTTCAATACAAAGCTTGACATGACAAACATCGAGTCGATCACTAATTCCAGGTTGGAGACAAAGTGTGGCTCCAGATCGTCCATGACAAAAATTGGAGGTATAAGGGTCATTTATGTAAAGTTGATGGTAATTCATTTTTGCTGCCATTTAATGAAAGAGGCCTCCTCACTTTGAGCAGGGCCCAAAGACGTAGCCCACACTAGGTGAATTTCGTAATCAAATCATTTGTGTGCTTTTGATCTCATGATTGCTTTATGATTTCCGCTTCTTTTTCACGTGTTTAAGTTACTTGGTTACATGCTCTTTTATATGCAATTTTGTATGCATCCATGAAGTAAAAAAATCTGGATCAACTAGATTTTGTTGATAAAGTAAATTGTGTAAGTGTAATGTGCCCCCATCGACCCCATAGACCATACTTAGGGTAGACGAAGGTGTGACTATCATTGACTAGACCGCCATAGTCCTATCATGGAAACGATGTCTTAAAATTTCGTCATCTTTCCACCTTGAACCTTAAATTAAACATCACCATTTCATTTGTCTTGTCAAGGGTTTTCTGGTGATATAAATCCCTCTTCAAACTAACTTCTAGATCAAAGGTATGGCCGATTAAAGGTTTTTCCAATAATCTCGTGCCATGTCACCAGGCTCTTTAGTGTGGCACCCACGTAGTACCCATGTGATGCCTACATGGAATCCTAACTCACTGCCGCATCCTGACTCACCACCATGTCCTGTAGCCATGTGGCCTGGGTCCCAATGTGGTCTGACCCTTGCGTGAGAACATTTTTTCTTGTTATAATGAAAAGTCAGTGCTTGGCCCTATGGTGTGAAAAACACCAGCTAAGCCCTACTGAACCCCCAACCACCGAGAAACTTGGCACAACCCACACTTGGGCTACTTGGGCCATTCACTATCGTTACAAGGAGCTAGGTCTTGACCTCTTGAACCCAACTTCGCCTGTGGGTTGTTTTGCCTGGCCCTTGAACTGACAGGTCCTAATCCAATTTTGGATATGATTTATTAGGTCTCGAACTTGTTTTTTTTTTTTTTGAAAATTATCTCAGGCCGCACAAACCTAAGTTTTCATGTTTCAATTTACAACTACAAGGCTTTGCCTCATTTTCTATGAGCTCATGGATCGTAAATCCAAGCTTATCTAGACCCCATCCGACCTGTCTTAGACATGAAAAATTTAGCCTTCCACGCTTAACCATCAACTTTACTTTTTCAAGCACGTAGTGAATACTTATTCCCAAAAATTTACTGAACTATTACTAAAATCTTAGACCATTTCATTTACCCATTAGAATACACGAGTATCATACATATTAATGTAAACCACAAGGTTACGAGGAGGCTTAACCAAATCCCAATTACTTACACACAATTGTACATCTATATTAATTCATTCATAACAACTCAACATACACAGAGCATAGAAGTATAAATAACAACAATACATGCCAACAGACCATGTTCATTGTTTCAGTGAAATAACATCACAAGAACATAGAACATAAGTAAACACTTATCTTATAAAGAAGTCTAGAAAATGAGACTGAGACTTCAACTCTCCACCCAACCATAGATTGGTCTGCACTGCAACTTTTCTTGCAACTAATCACCCCCGAGTCAGATTTCAGAGCTTGAGGAAGAGTAATCAAGGGAATAAAACCAATGCTACTAGCAGAAACAGGGACTCCAAAGGTCAATCCACCTCCACCCACCAGCTAATCAGGAAGTCAAGTTAAAACAGGGAATCCAAAGGATATAGTGAACAAGGCCCATTTCTCTTAGGTGTTCTCAATAGTTATTAATTGTTACACCACAAGGGCCTTTGACTCGATTAACATCAATGTATGGGTTCTTGCAAGCACAAAGAGTCTCAACATGGTTCCAGGAGAGGAGATTCATTCTAGCATGGAAAGGTTCATCAGTTGGATAAGTTATTGTAGGAGAAAAAAACCATCTCTTTAGGTAGTTCATTAATGAATGCAAGAACCAGTGTTATTAGCACCAAGGCTACACCTGGTGATTCATCAGGCCCACAAGTACTTGGGTGTTTCTCCCTTGACTAGTAGGTTCATCAGTCCAACAAGCTTCCTAGTGGGTTCATCAGCCTTAAGGAAAGCCACTGCTCTGTGATTCTTAGCCAACAAGCCCTCTTGGGTTTCTTAGCTGGGTTACCACTAGAGTGATCTCGCCCTCCTTTTTAAATTCTATCTGCATCTTATTTTCTTGCTGCTCCTCTTGTGAGGACTTCCACCCCCTTGATGACTGATTGAATCTTGATGGGTAACCCTGCACAATCAAAATGCTCTAGAAAATTTTCAAGGCACTGAATCCATATATACAGTAAAAAAATCAGTGTAAATAACACAAATCAAGATTTCACTTCAAATGTTTCCACTGAATTCCTTCCAAAAAATCACCGTAAAAACAATTACATACTTTTGTTTTCGAGCGCACAATAAAAACCTCCTATTAAAACCCTGATGTGATGTGGCCACACCATTATAATGCTATGAGAGAGTCGATGGGACCGTCCACATAACCCCTGCAGTGTTCGTAAGGGTTTACCTCAGATTTTTTGACGCGTGGAAGGGGAACCTCTAGGATTAAACTTTTGGGTTGAGGTGGCATTGGATGGAGAGTCTACTCCATGCCGTGCGAAGATGATAGGAGTGACACTGCACTGGGATCATCACGTAACCTCGTCAGTGTCTGGAGGGGAGGATGCCACTATTTTGATTGACTGCAGAGAGATTTCCGGGGATTTGCTTCCAGGGTAAGGTGGCAGCGAAAAGGAGCGCTCAACGTTATATGTATAATGAGGGGAGAACTATAATGCAGTCATATAGATGCGCGTGGAGCCATAAATTTTTAGGACTTTGTTGTAGCCACAACAACTCCTTTAGTTAATTTTTTTTAATGGGGCTTTACATAGGAGTTTAATATTATTTTTAATCTGTTTTGTTTTGTTTTTGGATATTTTTGACTCGTTTTGGATTTTGTTTCTTATAATTCTATCATTTTATTTTCCCCCACCAACTTTTCAACACCAGAAATTTCCATCAATTTGGCTGCATGGCTTAGAAATGATTGGTCAAGGCTTGGGTCATGTTTCGCTACCTAAAGATAAAATAAAATATGTATGTAAATTTGTATTTTATTATGTTTTATGAATTGTAAATAAAATTAATTTTAAAATGTAAATAAAAGTTGATTTAATTTATTAATTTTAAATAATCTAGTTAATTATTAATATATTTTATTTAATTATTTTTAAAATTTATATGGTAAATATATAAAAAAAATAAAACAAAATACCATAAATACTAATTAATTTTATATAAAAAATAAAAAACTCAAATAAAAATCTTTTCGAAGGTGGCAAATCCCGAAACCATCAGGTTCAAACCCTTGTATATATTGCCATATACATAGCATATACCATGAAAACATAAAAAACAAAGAAAAAAAACCATATATTATAAAGATATTTTATATTGTAAATATATGTCATATATTATAATCTTAAATATGGTGTAATGTGATAGCGTTTGTATAATAAAACTATCTACGTCTATGTCTAGTCGTGGGGACTCGTGGAGTAGGCTCTTACGCTGCCTTCGGTCGCAGATCAGTTGAGGGATATCCTTCCTACGTTTCAATGTCATTTGCCAACATAGGTATGATGACAAAAACGAGACTATTGCTTAGGTTTATATTAATGATGTCCAATACACCAAGGGAGATATTCCGGAAGGTCTAGCTTTTGTCTGTCGTAGCCAACGT
Organism: Pinus tabuliformis; assembly: GCA_031772625.1. Taxonomy (NCBI): domain Eukaryota; kingdom Viridiplantae; phylum Streptophyta; class Pinopsida; order Pinales; family Pinaceae; genus Pinus; species Pinus tabuliformis. The sequence goes on from CM062818.1 coordinate 1,543,680,303, forward strand.
CAAACCAATGAGAAGCTGGATGAGATCAAGGTCAGGCTGGCCCATATCGATTTTCATGTTCATAAAAGGCATGGCCTTTTGCATTAAATCTTCTTCTTTGAAATATTATTGGTTAGGTTTGTTTTTTTTGGGGCTATATGGCTCTTCTGTTTTTGGGGTTATTGTAAGATAGGACAATATCTTTTAATATTTTGCATGATTTTAATTGGAGTGAAATCTAGAGAGTAGAGAGCCTTTATATCAAGGATGCACATATTACATTGTGCGGATTATGATATGCGAGTTGTTTTTAATGTCAATTTTTGAAAGTTTTTTGGGTGGGTTTTTCTAGTCTAATTTCTCTAAAATCAGGCACTAATTTATTGAAATCACAAGCTTGATGGGTAACCCCTGTACAATGGAAGTGCCCTAGGGCTATTTTATGGCGCTGAATCCATATATACAGTGAAAAAATCAGTTTAAATAACACAAATCAAGATTTCACCTCAAAAATTTCAGCCAGATTCCTGTACCAGAAAGTCCAAAAAGTTGCACTAAAGACAACTCCCATATTATACATTACATTGTGCCAATTATGAATTATTTATTACCAAGGGTCATCACTTTGTCATGTATTTTAAGTCAAGCAGGAGAAAGGGTAGATCAATATAATAAAAGTTTAAAATGCACCATTCTGGCAATAAATGATAATGTTTCCCAATCCAAAGTTTACAAATCTCATTGTTCATGGGTTTTTTGATCTGGTGGTTGAGTTTAAGTTATTGAGCCTAGAAGTTTATTCTACAGTCCAGTATGATTTGTAACTCTCTCCGTTAGTGATCAAAATTGAAATTTTGCTCATATCAACCTAAAAATAAAAAAAAATAAAAAACATTTAAATAACTATACAAAATATTTAAATAATATTAGTTCATAAAAAAAAATTGCATGTGAAGCATATCTACTCATGTTAGATCAGTATTTAAAATTGATCTACATTGACAACATACAACTTATCAACAAATGCATCTGTTAGCCACTCAACCAAAATTGCTGACAACATACAACTCATCAACAAATTACTGTTGACCACTCAGCCAAGATTGCAGAGGTTTCCTACTGTATACCACTAAAATACCAGAAAGCCCACATGCAGTTTTTTTGTTTATGGCAAAAGTACAAGAAACCTTGGAACTGTCAATTAACATTATGCTTACCATATATTGCAGAGGGAATTCTCGTGATAACTACTGCGGTGATTTGATTCAACTTGATCATTCATCTCATTGCACATCCGGTATCACCAAAATGCCGATGGGCCAGGTACTCCACATCTACTCCCACCACGTACATTGACACTTCCATTCCTTGTCGCATCTCTGGCACTCATCAATCTCACCATTACCACAAAGACAACAAAAGATCCTCAATATAATTGAAACCCTAAAATTTGAGAGATGTGTTGGTTGAACAAAAGCATATGGGGAGATCAAGTAATAGAATCGTTGCTCATTCTGTCACAATATTCTTGTGAATTCAAAATAATAGATCTTTTTAGTTTTGCAACATAATTTTAGTGTCACTCATAATAGCATGTATTTGTTGTTGCAGGAGGAAATTAGGTTAAAGAGAAACACAATACCGTGCTCTTGTGGCGAAGGATAAAAATTGACAAAAAAATCTTAACAAGAAACTGACATGGAGAAGATCCCGTTAAACCACACAATAAGAGAATTTAGTTTTAAAATATGTCATCGACGAGGATTACAGTGGACTGATTCTATCCTTCCATGCATCAAATCAAATCTTGCCAACATACCAAATCGCAACGATAAGTTCAAATCTAAACTATACAAGCAGTAATCGGTATACCAGAGCCCACCATTAAGGAAAATTATACCTGGATAGGAAATCGGTTGTTACAATTTAGTGAGGAAAAACTAGTTTGCGGAATTAGGTTTGATGAGTAGACAGAGTTACAAATTTACACTGGATTTTGTGCAATGCTTGTAGAGATAACCACCAGTTAGAAAATGGCAAGATATATCGAACAACTTGTCACCCAAAGAAAAACTATAGAATTGTTGTCATTTTTGGTTCTCCTAGTTGAAATTTTAATTTTATTACTTTTGTATACATTAGATGATAGTTTTAGATTTCTTTTATAACTTTAAAGGTTGCCATTTATTTAATTTGAGTAATTATTTGAGTTTTACTTTAAATTTAGTTTCTTTCTTTTAGATTTGAATTCAAGAATCTTTTTTAATTTAATTTTGTTTTATTTGGTTTGGTTCAACTTTATTTATTAATTTGTATTCAAAATTTGTATTGTTTTATTTTATGGTTTAGTTTTGATTTTAATATTATATTTAAACTAATAGTATTTTATGATTTGGATTGTAGGTGAGGATGGAAGATTTGGATCATAAAGAGATGGGAAGCTAAACAAACTTGAAGGATTATAAGAAGAGTATGGATATGGATTTGAGGGGTTCTAGATCCACAAATGTAGGGGAAATTTTTGTAGGAGGAGATTGCCATTACACTATTGTGAAATATAGATGTCTTTTTCTGTAGAATAGGTAGAGTTTTGATCTTTGAAAGGATAGGATGTTGCACTATTGTAATTCTTTTTTCCTGAAAGGGTTTGAGTCTCAAAGGACTGTATAAGAGTAAACTTTTTGGAGCTAATGACAAGTTTTCATTTTTCATGGCACTATTGTATGAATTTGGAGGGTGGTTGTTATCTATATTATTTGAATTCGATTTCAATTTATTTCTATTAACTTTCAGTGTATAAATATTTGATGTTATCACTATTGTTTATTTCATTTGTTTTATGCTAATTGAATATGTGTAAAGGTATTTCTGCATATTCAAGAAGATTTAAATCGAAATTGAATTATTGGATTTGAAGAGACTTGCATAAGGTTGATAATAACTATTTATAAGTTCAACTTTTATTATCATTTTGTTATAATTATTGTTGCATTAGGTGAACTATTTTCTTGTGCGATGATACATTCAATTTCAAATTCATTCACTTATAATTGAGTTTAAGTATATGTAAGAGGTGTTACAATAACTATTTATTGAGATCATCCTTATTGCATATATGCAGAAACCGCCGCAAGTTATAGGAACTATTTCTATAATTTTTAAACACATCTTAATCTTAAATCCAATTGCAGTCTTTTCTGCTTCTATTATTTTTTCTATTGATTAGGACTAGTTCTACATCTTTTCCTAATCAAGATAGAATATGTTTTATTTGTTGTTTGCATGGTAGATTAGAATTAAATTTTCATTTAGGAATGCATTGTGGAAAGTCTCATTTTGTAGGAGTAAATTCTCATGTGGCTTAGCTGAAACCTCATTTTAGTGAGCACAAAAGACTGCCTCTGGCAAGCATGTTGTAAAAAAGAAAGTATTTTTCCTTTGCCTGTTGATAACAACAAGCATTATCTTATTTTAGCAGGATAAAGTCATTGTTAGAGTTATATATATTAGTTTATATTAGATTAACATTAGTGTAGGTTAGTTTTAGGACTAGGGTAACTGAACCCATTTAAAACCAGTCAAAACTACTAGCCTATATGAAAAAGAGTCTAATTTGGTGCTTTGATTGGGTGGTCTCCAAACTGTTGCTGAGGTCATTTTTTACCATCAACAGACCCATTCATAAGGTATTATTACGATGAACGCGTTGATAGTTAATAATGATATGACTTGGAGGGCCATGCAGACATCCTACATGGACCACATGGGGAGCCACATGGCTACTATTAATCAAGTCTTGAAGGTTCCTATATTTTGATGTCGGGGTTGGATCGATATAAAGTTATACCATTGGAAAGGTCTCGATGAGATGAACACAAAAATGTCATCCATTTTAAGTTTTGATGTGTTTGAAAAAGGTGAAAAATTTAGACCCCATCTCTACAAATGGGACTTTGGGGGTCAAGTTAGGTTGATTTGCCCTATATCTTCCTATAAGGGGCTTGGGATGGTAGGGGGTATGTTATAAAGTGGTATTAAACCACACTAGTTCAAACACTGGACCTTAAGAAGCTCACATGCACACACTATATGATTGATTGATATGTATGATATGCTAGTTTCATTTACGTTGACTGCAGAATATTGTGATGCATGGTTTTATAGGCTTGCTAGCTGAATATGATTAAATGCTGACTGATATGTGATGGTTAAGATCAATATAGACTAAGGAGAAGAGTAGCTATGTCAATTTAATGTTCTTTATTGTTGGCTAACATTGGCATGTATGTAAAAGAAGATTGACAAGTACCAAGGTACAATAGAAAAAGAAATATTGAGAAGCATATTTGAACAACATGGTATGAATAGGACCTTGCAAGGTCCCGAAGAAGAGTCATTTGGGAAGATGAAAGAGGAAGACACTCTTGAACTCATGGACACTCTTAGAAGTCTAAGAGTTGAGATAAGAAGTTGCAAGGTAGAAAATGAAAAGATTATCAAAGAACAAGCATATCTAAATCCTCTATTGTTACAAAGTCTATTAGAATTACAAAGACAAACACATCAGGAGATTGGTGCTAGCCACCAGGACAAAAAAACCCTAAGTATAACCCAGTAGAGATCTAAAATCACAGATTGGATGATAAGAAAGTAGAGGGAAATCAATCAAGAAAGAGGAAAAGACACACAGAAGGAGGAACAAAATTGCTCAGGTCTTCTAAAAGAGGATTAAGAAGCTCTAGCCAATCATCAGAGAATACAACTACTATATATCATAATCAAAGGAAGAGTATAAAGATTCCCATGTAAGAAGAATTCAAGAAAGAAGAACCCCCAACCTTTGATGGAGATGTAAAGAGAGAAAAGGATGCAAAAGCTTGGCTTTTGGGAATAAAGAAGTACTTCAAGTTGCATGACTATACTGAGAACATGAATTCTAGGGTGGTTGTATTCAACTTAAAGGGAAAATATGATATATGGTAGGAATACCTAAAGAATATCAAAAGCATAAGATAAAAGGAGATGAATTGGAGGAAGTTTAAAAATTACTTCCGAGCAAAGTACCTGTCTGAGAAATATTATGACAACAGAGTCAAGGAGTTATATGAACAAAAACTTAGGCATATGAAACTTGAAGAAAACACAAGCAAATTCTTGGAGGTACTAAGGTATGTACTTTACATCAAGGATGAGAATACAAAGATCCAAAGGTATGACAGTAGGTTACCACCAGCATATCGAGAGATAATAGAATTCAATGAAACTAAGACTTTAGCGGAGGTTATTTGAAAGACCAAACATTACTATGAACAATCTAAGCTAAGACTAAAGTCCGAGCTAATTGGAAGAAGAAAGGAAAAGGAGGAGGGTAGAGAACCTCTGCGTATAAGCAAGGAGGAAAGGGTGGAAGGTTGAATAACTTCACCAAAAGTGAACATAAACAAAACTCCACATTTAGCATAAATGAACCTCGATAACCAGGGAATGAAAAAATGAAAGGATCCTATCCGTGCTAGGGAGTATGGAGAAAACCATTTGAGGAGAGATTGCCCCAAGTTGAAAAAATCTGTTGCAAATATGCACAAAATATAGGAGGCATCAATTGTGAATGATATGGCCCAGAGCATACCCATAATATATTTTGCATTAGATAATATGTAGGTAGACAAACAAGCAACAATCATTGAAATGGAAGGTATGGTAAAAAACTCTTTGGTTTCAATTTTAATTGACCAATGATCTAATTTAAGCTATATTAGCTCTAATATTGTGGAAAAAAGTGAATTTCCAAATAAAATCCATGAAGAATCATGGTTTGTTCAGCTAGCCACAAGGAAAAAGAGGAGGATAACAAAGATGATTGAGTCATTCCTTATACAAATTGAGGGCATAACTTCAGCAGTTAAATTAAATTTGTTGCCATTAGGATCGTATGAATTTCTCATTAGCATGGATTGGCTAGTAGTCCATAGAACCAAGCTTGATTGCTATAGTAAGATGTTGGAATGTCTCAACGATGAGGGTGATCCAATAAGGCTACAAGGAATCAAAAGGCCGATAACACTTAAAGTGATATTAGTGGTGCAAATAAAACATTGTAGCAGGAAGGGTTGTTCCCTTTATTCCATTCAAATCTCAAAGGAGAAAGAGGCCAATGTAGATCCCTTTACAAATTATCCATTATTGAACTTGTATAGTGATGTATTTCTAGAAGAATTTCTAGGACTGCTACCCAATAGGGTGATTGAATTCCTGAGTTGATTCCAGGAACAACACTAACAACAAAAGCCCCCTATGCATGAGCACTCCCAATCTCATGAAATTAAAGTTGCAGTTGAAGGGTTTAATGGAAAAAGGTTATATATGACCCAACATTTCACTGTGGGGAGCCCCTACACTTTTTTTTTAAGAATAAGGATGGGATATTGCATATGTGCATCAAATACAAGAATTTAAAGAAAGCCACATGAAGAAGAAGTACCCACTGCCTAGGATTGATGATATATTTGATCAATTGAGAGGGGTTGTTGTGTTTTCCATGATCGATTTAAGGGCAAGTTACCACCAGGTTAGAATCAAGGAAGAGGAAATTCACAAGACTACATTCAGAACAATATATGGCCATTATGAATTCACTCTAGTTCCATTTGGGATTAAAAACACTCTAGAAACATTTATGTGCCTTATGAAAAATATTCTCAGTCCATACTTGGATAAATTTGTGTTGGTATTTGTGGATGATATACTAGTGTATTCAAAGAACGAAAATGAGCATAAGATCTACCTCAGGGCTGTGCTACAATTTCTCAGAGAGCATACATTATATTCTAAGTTCAATAAATGTGAGTTCTTTCAAACTCAGGTTCACTACTTGGGTCATGTAATCTTGAAATAAGGAGTAGCCATGGATACAAAAAATATCAAAGTTATAATCGATTGATCCATGCCCCAAAATGTGACAAAGGTAAAGATAATTTATGGAGTTGGCTGGTTACTATCGAAGGTTTATTTAAAACTTCTAAGAAATTGGGCATCCCATCATTGCGTTATAAAGAAAAGGATTGAAATTTCAGTGGACTTATAAGTGTGTAGCTAATTTTGAACAACTGAAAAATTTACTCACCTGTGCACCTATCTTAAGAATAGTTGACCCAAAAAAGGATTTTATTATTTGCACAGATGCCTGTAAGGAAGGACTTGGCGGAGTCATGATGTAGGAAGGCCATGTATTATGCTATGAATCTAGGAAGCTGGATGTGCATGAAAGGTAGTATGTCACTTATGACTTGGAGTTGACAGCCATTGTGCATTCATTAAAAGTGTGGAGGCATTACCTATTGGGAAGGTTTGTGTTAATCAATAATCATGATGGTCTAAAACACTTATTTGACCAACCCAAGCTGAATTCTAGACAAGCTAGGTGGTTGGATTTGATTAGTGAATTTGACTTTGAGATTAAGCACATCAAAGGAAAAGAGAATAGGGTGGCAAATGCACTTAGTAGAAGTTTGCAAGAGGTTCACCTAACAACCATAAGAACTTGCTCCTCTGACATCAAGGGGAGGATTAAAGAAGGGTTGATAAATGATGAACATTACCAATATGTGAAGAAGTGTTGGAAGGAACATACAGATGGGTTAGTAAGAAAAAGATACCATCTCAATGATGATGGAATACTAAATATGTGCTCAATGCTAAGGATTTAAGGAATCTTATCATGGATGAATTTCGTAAAATACCTTACTTGGGTCACCCTGGATATCAAAAGATGATGAAAGTCGTAAAGAGGACATAATTTTAGCCCAAAATGAAGAACAAAAATTCTGAATACGTTGTGAAGTGTTTGGAATGTCAACAAGTAAAGGTAGAGTGCAGGCACCCATCGGGACTAATGCAACCAATACGAATTCAAGAATAGAAATGGGAGGTCATATCCATGCACCTTGTTACATGTATGCCCAAAACAACTAGACAACATGATGCCATCATGGTGGTAGTGGATAAGTTGAGCATGATGGCTCACTTTATAGCTATTAAAAGTACTCATAAAGAAATTGATATAGCCCATATTTTCATGAAAGAGATATTTAGGTTGCATGGAATACCTAAAAAGATAATATCAAACAGGGATGCTAAGTTCACTTCAAGCATTTGGAAATCCTTGTTTGCTAGTTTTGGAATCCAATAGGCTTTCAACACTACATATAATCCTCATAATGATGGTCAAACAAAGAGAGTAAATAGAATATTGGAAGACATGTTGAAGATGTATGTGATGCATCAACCAAGAAAGTGGGAATACTACCTTCCATTGGTAGAATTTGCATACAACAATGGCTATCAAGAATCATTGTGAATGAGTCCCTTTCAGGCACTTTATGTCAAAAAATGAAATACCCCTATTAGTTGGGATGATCCAGTAAATAGAGTAATTGTTGGGCTAGATTTGTTGAAAGAATTGGAATAGGAAACAATAAATATCATGAAAAAGTTAAAGGTAGCCCAAGATAGGCAGAAAAGTTATGCAGACCAAAAGGGAACTCACAAAGAGTTTCAAGTGGGAGAGCATGTTTATCTCCATATTAAGCCAAAGAATAGCTCATTAAAAATGCACCCATGTGCCGAGTTAGCACCTAGATATAGCAGACCATTTCAAATCTTGGAAAGAGTGGGGCCAGTGGCTTACAAACTGGAATTGCCACCAACAATAAAAGCTCAAAATGGCTTTCATGTTTCCTTAAGAGATATTTTCATGACACTAACCATGTTTTTGACTAGTCTGTGCTACAAATAGAACCAGAGGGAGAGTTTCAACCAAAACCACTATGCATACTGGATCATAGAAAAATCACACTCCAGAATGGAACAATAGAGAAGGTAAAGTTGTAATGGAAACACTTGGATCTGATGAATCAAATTGGCAGATGGATGAGAAAATAAGGGAACAATACCCATCTTTTGTTTGTTGAATAAAGAATATGTAAGATCTGTGTATAAAGTTCAATTTTTTGTTTGTTTTTTATGCTAATAAGAAAACTGAGGATGATGTTCCCTTTAAGGGGGTGGGGTTTCTGACAACCTTGATTCATTTCCCCTATTTTTTTTGATATAATGATGTAATGGATTGAAGTGTGGGACCAAAAATCCATGATATAAGAGGGGAGATGAAATATAAACCAAGTGGGGTTAGTTGGCACTTTAAATTAATTTTATGGTACAAATAATGAGAAAAAGAAGAGGAAGAGTCCAACAGGAACATGAAGAGATACCTGAGGAAATGATAAAAAGGAAACTGCATAGTAGCATGGGGGTTGGACCTCTTCTTGGTGAAGCTCATGAGTAAAGCTGTAAAGAGATATGAGCTGAGGGAATGGGATTCCCTGAAAGAGAAAATTGTGACTAGAAGAGTAGAAGGATGAAGAGGAAATATAATGAGTGTTTGTAAAGGGAATGCCTGAGAAACCACTCAAGGTGCTTACTAGGGATGATAAACGAAATGTAGAAGGGTGCTTGTTGTGGGTTGATAAACCACTCATTGAGTGCTTGGAACAACTGATAAACCACCTAGGGTTGTTACTAGGGGCTAATAAACCACTCCTAGAGTGTTTGACCCAGCTGATAAACCACCCATTACTGTGAATTCTATTATGCTTGACTAGATGACAAACTATCCATTGTCATATGTATTTCCTATCCTTTGTGTATTGAACATGACTTCTTGCTAAGGCTGTTGAAAGGAAAAATTCCTCTTAGATTATGGATCTGGCTCGAGGGTGATTTCTATATGTAATTCTGGTTACAATATGTCTATGGTTGGGTGGAAAATCAAAGTCCCACCTTCAGTTTGGATTTTGTCCTTATTATAATGATATGTATTAGCTTAATGCAGAAAAGCTAAATATTTCCTTGTGAAATTTTGTGCATGGCTTTGAATGATGTTGCATTGCTAAGTAATGCAGGAGCATGCTTGTTTTGGTTGAAATTCATTAACTGTCTAAGGTTCTTATTATAAATTTGTACCATGCATCTATGCGTTAAAAGCCTAAAGCTTTCTACTTGATGTTCAGGGATTGCATTATGGGTTTAATGGATCCACATCACAGTTTGAAATGCCCTCTTTCTTGTGTAGAAATGAGAGGCTGATTTCTTGATGCTCTATTATAAAATAATGGGTTATTCATGTGTTATCTATGAGCCCACATAGTATCTAAATGCCTCTGCATGAAAATAAAAATAATCTGTTAGGTCCTTATAATACTAGTGATTCCCCCATTACTATTGTCGTTGTATCCCTTATTATTATTGTTGTGCCCCTATTGTCCCCATATTTTTATTATTGTGCCCCATAGAATCCCTCTATTGTTATTTTTGTGCCTTTATATTATTATCGTTAGGTCGGCTTGGTTATATTGTGACCCCTGAGACTCCTATATATAGAAAGGAGGTTTTGACATTTGAATTATCCAAGAATTGTTCATTTGTGTAATGTAAAGGAGGTTTCCCCTTCGAAGAGGCGGAATTCTAAGGTGTTGATCTATATTTTCTGTCTTTTTGTGAGATGGTTTCATAACATTTTGTATCAGAGCTTTGGGTTCTAGGGTTTCGTGGCTCCAAATAGGTCATCGTGGCATTTCTGCTATAACTTTTTCTGTGAAGTTTCATATGCTAAAAGAAAAACCCATTTGGGTTGAAATCATTCCGAACCTCGGATCCGAATTTCATAGCAATTAGCGCTATATTTGTGGAGATATGATCTGAGGAAGTTGGCCTTTTTGCAACTTTCTGAATTACATTCTAAACAGGTGACTTGGGGAAAATCATCGTAGCTTTTGTTTTGAGCATTAGATTGAAATTTCATAAGAAGTTACAGAAAGAGGACGAACTGTAGTTTGCTGTGTATATCTTTCAGATCCTAAGGTCAAAACAGTGACATGTGGCACTTCATACAAGTTTTCTCTTTTGAAAAGGTATATAATCAAGTCATCTTGGGAGGTTGTGCATAACTACTTGGAGAATCTAAAGTCGATCAGACTGATGGCATTGGAAAGAGGACGCAGATAGCTACTGCAGGTCGCAATTTCAAAATGGAAGATCCGAAATTACAGAGATACATCAAATTCAATATTGAGCTCCTACAAAGTGAAAAAAGGTGTGTAGATTTTTTAAAATTTTTGCATAATCTTGGTTTGAAAAATTAGTTTTAAGGAATTCAAAAGGAATAGTGAAGAATTATTAGCATTAATTAATGTCCCGAAGAAAGAAAATGGAAACACCTAGTAAGAAACCTGAAAGCTCTTGCATGACTCATCAAGAAGAGGAAGAAATGCAACATGATATATCAAAATTACAAGACCAAGTACAACAAATTTCACTCTCAGTAAAGGTAAATGAAGCCAAGATGAATGGCGTGGAAGCTAATATGAATGGCATGCAACTTAAGATGAATGGCGTGGAAGCTAAGATGGATGGCATGGAAGCTAAGATGAATGGCATGGACGCTAAGATGGAAGCTAAGATTAATGGCATGGATGATAAGATGGAAGAATTGAAGATAAATTTGAATAAGTTGCTACAAGAAATGGTCACTAATGGTGAAAGGGTAGTAAAGGAAACTCATGATGAGAACAAAATAAATGTTAATCATAATTTCATAGACTCTAATGTTGGATTGAAGACCCACCATATTCTAAAAATCGATATGAGGAAGTTTGATGGCAAGGATCCCACAACATGGATACTACAGATGGAGCAATTTTTTGATCTTCATAATGTGAAAAACACACAAAAGGTATGTATTGAAACTTTATATTTGGAACCAAATCAGTTTGTATGGTATCGATGGCTTTTCTCTCATAAACAAATTGTCACTTGGGCAATTTTTATGGAATAAATGTAGCACATTATCAGGATACAAAAAGCAACACCTTTTTTAGCCAATTGATAAGTCTCAAACAGAAGGGTCCAATGATGGAGCACATTGAGGACTTGCAAAAATTGAACATAAGGGTAAAAGATATTCCAGAGGAGCATAGGATTGATGTGTTCATAGGGACTTTAAAGGATAATATCCAACATGAGGTTTGCCTTTGGGAACCTGATTCATTGGAGAAGGCATTCAGGTTAGCAAGAAAAATGGAAAGCAAAATTATGGCAACCAGGAAGCCTACCACTTACAATTATAAAGATGGAAGTGTTGTTGCCCCTAGCCCTCCACAACCTATAAGGTTGACACCACAACAATTGGAAGAAAAAAGAGCAAAAGGGCTTTATTACAGTTGTGATAACAAATACACTAAAGGTCATAAGTGTGCTGAGAAGAAATTATTCTACATAGATTGTGAAGAGGAGGAAGAAAGGGAACAAGAAATGTCAAAAGAAGAGGATATACTCCAGGAACAAACCCTAGATAAAGAAGAAATGAATCTAACCATATCTTGTAATGCATTGGTTGGAATTACCACTCCTCAAACTATCAAGATAGAAGGACATATCAAGAAGAAAAAGGTAATAGTGTTGATTGATTCAGGAAGTACCCACAATTTTATTCATTGTAAGATAGCAAAAGAATTGAATTGCTTCCTATATCCAGCACCAGAGTGTCAAGTGATGGTTGCAAATGGAGGAACCATAAATTTCTCTGGAAAGTGCCATAATATCAAGCTATCAATGGGAGAATATGTATTGAATAGCCCAATGCTTTCCATTCCAATGGGAGGTGCTGATGTTGTACTAGGAGTCCAATGGCTACAATCCTTGGGTACAATAGCTTTTACTTTTCAAGAACTTTTCATGAAATTTTCTATGGAAGGAAAGGAAGTTGAATTAAGGGGTATTGCAGGGAAATCGAGAAAGATAATTAGCTCTAATGATATGACGAAGCTTCTAAAAAAGGAACAACGAGGTGTAATTGCACAATTATGTTCGCTAGATGTTTCCACATTGAAATCATCTATTTCTCCAGATCTCCAAAATGTCTTGGACAATCATTCCAAGGTATTTGTGACTCCCAAAGGTCTGCCACCTATTCGTGATCATGATCATGCTATTCATTTGATTCCATGAAGTGTTCCTCCAAACATCAGGCTGTACAGATATCCCTATGCCCAAAAGAGTGAAATTGAACATATGGTTGCAGAAATGCTAGAGGTTGGTATAATTCAACCTAGTCAAAGTTCTTTCTCTGCTCCAGTAGTATTGGTGCACAAGAAGGATGGATCATGGCACATGTGTCCGGATTATAGCGAGCTCAACAAGCTCACTATTAAAGATAAATTTCCCATTCCTGTCATTGATGAATTATTGGATGAATTGCATGGATCAATTTACTTCACCAAGTTGGATCTTCATTTAGGATATCATCAAATCAGAATGAAGACTAAAGACATTCTGAAAACAACATTTAGAACTCATGAGGGTCATTATGAATTTTTGGTCATGCCTTTTGGCCTTACCAATGCACCTTCTACATTTCAAGGTTTGATGAATTCCATTTTCAAACCCTTCCTTAGAAAATTTGTGTTAGTATTTTTTGATGATATACTAATCTACAACAAGTCTTGGAAGGATCATGTTGAACATGTTGATAGGGTGCTATTGTTATTGGAGGAGAAACAATTATATGAAAAAAGCTCCAAATGTTTCTTTGGAGTACAAAAGGTGGAATATCTGGATCATATTGTATCTCATGAAGGTGTTAAGGTAGACCCTAGCAAAATTAAAGCCATTAAGGAATGGAAAATCCCCACATCCATAAAGCATCTGTGAGGATTTCTCGGGTTGATAGGGTATTGTCACAAGTTTGTTAAGAATTATGGGAGAATAACAGCACCTCTAACAACATTATTGAAGAAAGATGCATTTTCATGGACTCCAGAAGCAACAAAGGCCTTCGAACATCTTAAAGAGGCAATGTGCCAAGCACCGGTCTTATCTACACCGGACTTCACAAAAACCTTTATTGTGGAATGTGATGCTTCAGGAAATGGAATTGGTGCTGTTTTAATGCAAGATGAAAAACCCATTTCTTTCGAAAGTTGTCCAATCAAAGGAAAGTATTTACAGAAAGCTATGTATGAGAAGGAAATGTTGGCAATAATACATGCACTTAAGAAATGGTGACCCTACCTAATGGGAAGACACTTCAAGGTAAAAACGGATCATGATAGCCTTAAATACTTTTTAGAACAAAGATTATCCTCTGAAGAGCAACAAAATTGGGTCACAAAGATGTTGGGTTATGACTTTGAAATCATCTACAAAAAAGTGAAGCAAAATGCTGTGGCAGATGCACTCTCAAGAAAGGATGAGGATGTGGAAGCATTGTTGTGTGCCATTTCTATTATCCAACCATATTGGATAAACGAAGCAAGGGAGGAATGGAAGAATGATGAAGAAGTGTGGGCACTTATTTGAAAGTTACAACAAGATTCTAGTATATCTGATACATTTAGCTGGAAAAATGATTCGTTATGGTACAAAGATCACTTATACCTCTGTAAGAATTCCCAACTCAAACAAAATATTCTTATGGAATTGCACACTTCTCCCTTAGGAGGGAACTCAGGATTTTTAAAAACTTACCACAAGGTCAAGAAGGAATTTTTTTGGGATGGCCTTAAATCAGATATTCAAAAGTTTGTGGTGGAATGTTTGGTTTGCCAACAAAATAAAGTTGAAACAATTAAGACCCTAGGTCTATTACAACCTTTATCCATTCCAAGCCAATGTTAGGAGGAGGTTTCAATGGATTTTATCATAGGTTTACCCAAGTTTGAAGGAAAGAGTGTCATCATGGTGGTAGTTGATAGAGTTACCAAGTATGCACACTTTTGTGCATTATCACATCCATTTAAAGCCTATACAGTTTCTACTACATTTATGGAAACAATTCAAAAGCGATATGGAAACCCAAAGATTATTGTAAGTGACAGAGATCCCATTTTCACTGGAAATTTTTGGATAGAATTATTTTCTTTTCTTGGTACTCAGTTAGCTCATAGCTCATCTTATCATCCTCAATCTGATGGGCAAACTGAGATAGTAAACAAATGTTTGGAAGGATATCTTTGTTGCTTTGTATCTAATAAATAGACACAATGCGTCAAATGGTTGCCTCTGGCTAAATGGTAGTATAGCACTTCCTTCCATACTGTAGCAAAAATGACCCCATTTATGGCACTTTATGGATATCAGCTACCATCCATCCATCACATCATATTTGAAAGAAAATTCTAAGGTTCAAGCAGTGGAACATCACATCGAGCATCAACAACAAGTTCTCCAACTCTTAAAGGATAACTTTGTGTTGGCGCAAAATAGAATGAAACAATAGGCATATCAACATCGCAGCAAAAGAAGTTTTGATGTAGGTGATTGGGTATTCCTACGACGACAACCATATAAACAAATGTCCCTCAAGCAAGCTAAGAAGGATAATAAATTATCACCAAAGTATTATGGTTTGTACAAGGTGTTGCAAAAGATTGGTACTATGGCATACAAATTGGAGCTTCTTGCAGCTTCTCGAGTGCACCCAATTTTCCATGTTTCATGTTTAAAGAAGGTTATAGGTGACAAGCTCCTAGTTCAAACAATATTGCCAGAACTTGATGAGGAAGGAAAAATTATATTTTAATCGGAAGCATTCATAGAGACAAGAACTCGACAACTATGGAATCGATCAATTTCGAAGTATCTCATCAAGTGGAAGAACTTATCCGTTGAAGATTCCACATGGGAGGATGATAATTTTATACAGAAGCATCCAAAACTACTCAAGTGTTGAGGACAACACTTTTTTGAAGGAGAGGGGCATGTTAGGTCCCTATAATACTAATGATTCCTGTTACACAGTAATTTGTCACCATTTGTCACTGTCCCTGTTACCCCTCTCCCGCACTTTGGAGGACTCATTCTGGGACCCGTGAGAAGTGACATAACTTGAAAACACTTGCATTATGTTCCCCTAAGTATGGACTTCATATGCCTTGAAGACATCTCCTGCAGAATATCCTTAAAAAGTCCCCTTTTTCCATTAGCGCGGATCCACAGTGTATTACCCGCGCCAATGGGGGAAATCCTCCAAAGAGGGCGCGCCAGTTGGTGCTCTGTCTCAGAGTTGTACCCGCGCCAACCGAGTTTGGGAAAGCTTTTTAACAAACGCACACGCAAAGGTTTTTTCCTTTCAACTCATGAAGCTTTTTAAGGATAATGCCAATCTCATGGATGTTGAGATTCATCGTATCTCCCTTTCCTCTATCCATAATTGATTTTCGAGGATAATGCCAATCCCATGGATGTCTTGATTCATTGTATCTCCTCCTCCTCCTCCATCTATAAAAGCTTGTTCTGTTGCATTTGACAAGCTAGTTCAAGCATAGGGAGAATTATACTGTCGGAAGTCTGAGAGATTGTTGTAAGAGTCTTCTTTGCATTCATAATCAAAGAGAGAGAGGCTTGTTCCCAATCCCAACAAGCTTTGCAAGACATATGTAGCTGATCACCCAGCCAAAGGAGGATTTGACGTCAGAACTATGGTTGTATTCTTCTTTGTTGATTATCAATAATAGATGACTATCATTATGGTTCCACTCTTGTTGTTCATTGTAATGATGTTTGAGTTATATCTTTTCTGACCGATATATAATTGTATCTATTGGATTTTATGCTTGTATTTGTGTTTGTTCTTTGCATGTGAAGGTGTCCATTCACGGAGATCGTGGGGATCGTGACCGGCCGGAGCAAAGGAACGGGAGTGTCGACTCTTCTACAACACTAGTGTTGGAATCCAAGTAGGCTCTCATCATTTACCTTTTATTTGTAATTAGGAACCTGCGTGTTAGCATTGTTTGATTGTTGCTAGACCCATTCTCGACTAGTGGGGATCGCCTCTGTCCGTAGAGGGGATTTACCTCTCCAACAATTCCCCCATTGCTATCATTGTTGTATCCCTTATTATTATTTTTGTGCCCCTATTGTCCCCATATTGTTATTATTGTGCCCCATATAATCCCTCTATTGTTATTTTTGTGCCTTTATATTATTATTGTTAGGTTGGCTTGGTTATATTGTGACCCCTTAGACTCCTATATATAGAAAGGAGGTTTTGTCATTTGAATTATCCAAGAATTGTTCATTTGTGTAATGTAAAGGAGGTTGCCCCCTCGAAGAGGCTGAATTTTAAGGCATTGATCTATCTTTTCTATCTTTTTGTGAGCTAGTTTCATAACATAATCTTTGATAAATAAATTAAAAGTATAATATAATTTTTTTTGGCTTTTAGTCCCTATATTATAGTCTAAAATGTTAGGAGGATAGCCCTATCATCATCCAAAATATTCATATATATATTTTGTAGGTCATAGGCTAAGATGGGTCGAGACCACTAAAATCTCAGGTGGGATAGCTAATCGGGCCTCTCGCACATTCACATGTGTTGTGGCCTTGGAGACTCGGTGCAAATTCTCTATATGCATACATAGGTAAGTGTATATTTGGAATTGCGTGGGAGTGGAAACCCTAGGCCCTGGAGGAAATAGTCCTTGAACCTTAACATCCATGTGGTCGGGTGCATGACCGAAGACAAGAATAAATAAATATCATGTCTATTGATCTCATTGAGGGTTTTGCACCTTTGGAAGTGTAGAAATAAGGTGATAGAGTTGCAGATGCTCAATAAATTTTAATCTAAATCGAGAGACACAATTATACTCTACTGATCTACGAAATTCAATTCACAATTTAGAAAAAAAATTAAGACATGCAATAAGAAGTAGCACACATGCACAATATTTTTTCTAGGGGAACCCAACTTGGAAAAACCCCTCAGGCCTCTTTGTATTAATGAGATGAATAAATGATTCCTTTTGATATAACATTTGCTCCTAAAAACTTTGAAATATTTCATTGATGTTGGTCTCCCTTTCTATAACTCATAGGGAGCCTTATCACCGTTAGGACCAAGTTGTGTCTTGTTTACTAAATAAACAACTTCTTGTGTTTCTTCTCCCCAGAAGGTGTGTGGAACCTCCACTTCATCCATCATTGTTCTGGCTATCTCCTAAACTATTATATTCTTTTGCTATACCACTCCATTATGTTTTGGAGTTCTAGTCACTGAGTACTGCCTCCTTATGCCATGTCATTCACAAAATTATTCAAACTCTCTTGAGGTGTACTTTCCTCCTCTGTCTAATCTTAAGCATTTAATTTTTAGTTCTTTCTCATTTTCAACCCAAGCTTTGAATATCTTGAACTTTTTCAGAGCTTTTGATTTTTATTTCAACAACATTATACAAGTGGCTCTAGTAAAGTCATCAATAAGTAAAATAAAATACTTTTTTTCTCTTGGATATTTGTTCTTGTAAGACCACAAATATCCATTTGAAATGACTCCAAAGGTTTAGAGGTTGAGAATTCCTTTGTCTTAAATAGAGTCCTTGTCTACTTGCGAAACTCACAAGACTTGCAGACTAAGCTATCAAGATTTGATGATCTTGGAAATCCTCTGACTGCATCTATTTTGCTAATTTTTATTAGGGTATAAAAGCTTGTATGACTAAGCATTCTATGCCACAATCAAGCTTGATTTTTCTTACTCGGGTAGCAACTCACTATAGAATCATCAAACACATATACATTTTTGTGAGTCCTGAATTCCTTTCCCACCAACTTCCCATTCTCTACTTTTCAGATCTCATAGTCTTTAGATAAAAAAGTCACATTATATTCATTATCACACATTTGATTGACACTGAGAAAATTGTGTTCGAGGCCTTCCACATACAAAAATTTTTGGGCCTTTGTCTTCTCATCAAGACTGAATATGCCGCATAAAAATCTTGGAAA
Organism: Pinus tabuliformis; assembly: GCA_031772625.1. Taxonomy (NCBI): domain Eukaryota; kingdom Viridiplantae; phylum Streptophyta; class Pinopsida; order Pinales; family Pinaceae; genus Pinus; species Pinus tabuliformis. The sequence continues at coordinate 1,543,699,128 of CM062818.1, forward strand.
ATTTAACTCTTGAGGTGATGAGGGTATATTTCTTGGATACTTAGTCAAAAGTAAGGGCTACAAATGCTTCAACAAGAGAACAAAAGGGGTTGAAGATGACATTGATATTGTAGTATATGAAGTACTACCACGTACAAATCCATCAAGAGAAAGTGACAACTCAGGAAAAGAAGAAAAATATTCAACCTCTAGATTTTTAGATCATGAAGAAGCAGGCACACATGATGAAGGTGAACAATAAGGTACAATAGAAAGGCCTAAAACGCCTTCTAGGTATGTGCATAAACAACAAAAGGAAATTCAAATTAGTGGTGATTGTTAGTGTCAGTCTTTGCACCCTTCCTCTAGTGATCAAACATGCTCTTACAAAGTGATTTTATGGTGTCAAGGTCAAATTTTGTCATTTCAGTGAGTCTTCAAGTAAAATTTGGTCACTAGGCATTAGGTCTAGGGTTTGCTTTTACTCCTTCCGAAGTTGTCCAAATGTTGGTCCATGTCACTGTTCAGCTGAGTGTACCATCATTCAGAGGATTGTCATTATCATGTCAAGTTCCACTGGGTCATTTTACACCTTGTTCATGCTTTAGTTGTGCCTAGGTAAGGTTCATTTCCCTCTCCTACGGTTTTGAGAGTAATTTCTCTTGGATGGTCAAATCATCAGCAAAACTTGTATCTTGATGTTCATACACCTTCCCCTATCCTTAATGTACCTTATTAAACACTTCCCATCACTGAGATCCATCAAATTCCTCATTTTCGCACAAACCCTAGTTTCTTGCTACAACTTGGCAATTTTCTAGGTTGGACCTATGTTTAGCCATTTTGGACCCCTTCCCCTCACTCAATCTTTGAAATTCCACTTTCCTCTGCTTCTTAACATCCCTCCATACTTCCAAAATTTTCTCAAGAATTTAGAAGCCCCTTAAACCTTCATTTCGCTTCATTTCGACAAATCCCCTGTTCCACACATCCGGATAGGTTTTACTCCAATGATGTTTCTGAGCAAGGAAAGATGAATTTGGAAAAAATGAGAGAGGTTTTTGTCCAAAATAGGCCAAAGAAGAAAAAAATCCTTCAATTTTTACACAGGTGTCATGGTTTTATAGAAATGTCAAAGATATAGTTGCCTTAGGAGAATTGATGCACCTCTGAAGTGACCTTGGGAAAATCAAGTTTTCTCCTAGCTTGGTTGGCTAAATGACTTGCTTGATGAGTCAAATGATAACTAGACATAGAGAGATTTCCAATGAGCTATCATGAGCTCAATTTTGAGTTGAATAATACCTTCAAAAGTTGACTGCAACATCACTCTACCTTGAGGCAGCCTCATTTTGCACACTTTGACCAGTCTTGGGAGATTTGAATTTTGATAGGGCAAAAGAACTCCAAATTGAAAACTTCAAGTTGGGTTGGAAATCATACTCAAATACCTTTCCAACGAGCTATCCTGTGCCCAATTTTGACACCGGGAAGGCCCTAAAAACGGGTCTGCAAAAAGGCACTACGCGTAGAAATTTTTAACATAGGGTTTTCTGCTCTATGCGCCGCGCCACGTGGTGCTCGCTTTTGCTAAAGGGCTCCAAATCCAAAAAAAATTTTCTTTTTGGATTTTTCACGAGAATTTATGCTTTCCTATCTATGGCCAAGAAATTTGAGGAGGTTTTGAGCCCTCAAAAGGTCAAAAAACACTCAAAAATGACCTCACTGCCCCTATTTTGACACACAGGAAGCAATCTTGGGAGATTGGATATTTGGAGGGGAAAATGGACACAAATCTAGAAATTCAACTTTGGTTGGAACGTAAATAGGCAGGGCTTTCCAACAAGCTATCATGAGCTTAATTTGGACATCAGGAAGGGCCTCAAAATCAGCTCCAAAGTTGCGCTACGCATAGAGATTTTGGGCGCGGCGCATAGAGAATTTTGGCCTAGTTTTTACTCTTTAGCTTAGAAATTTGCCTAGTTTTGACTAGTTTTACTTTTTGATGTAACTATTGATCTACCATGTTGTAATTTGATGACCATGATGTAATATTGGCACATTTTTACTTGTTCTAGAGGATTCATTCACTAAAAAGTGAAAATTAAATGAATGAATCAGTTTCCTAGCATATAGAGGCAAGTTGTTTCATTGCCTATTTTTCAGTTCCTTGTTTAGATATGGTTGTAACAGCTCCTAGAATGATGATATCGACCCCTAGAGGCATGGGAAAGAGTTAGGCTTGCCTATGTCTTGTGATCTTTCAATCATTAGCATGGTTGGACACTTGGGATTGCTTGGCACTTCATTGTACATTCGTTTTCAGCATTTTTGGCAAAGGAAAGACCAGGGTTTTGCAGCACTTGTTGGGATCCTTGTGGCTCTGTGTTTTGATGGTGTTTTTTTTCATGCAATTGTAAGTTCAATGATGTTTCATGTATGCCATTTCCCTTCTCTTTACTTCTAAAATTAAACAAATGAGTGACAAAAGGTAGAATTCATTAGCTTGCTGTGCTCTGCCTGTTAGTTTGTTTAATTTTCAACGTTTTCTTCAGTTTGAAGAGGATTCTTGGTACCCTCTTGCCCTCTTTAGCTCCTCAGCAGTCTTTTCTATCCATTCATTTAATCTAAAGCATAAAAACTACTACCTACCTTGCCCCAACCGGAACTCTGCAAAAATTTGGCCTCATCCCCGGACCCAAATTTGCCTTTCCCTTTTTCCAACAAAAAACCCTCAAAAATCAAATCAAATCCTTGCACTTCATACCTAGCCTAAGATCAGTTGTTAAATCAGTCATCTCAAGCCCCATCGATTATCTTTTGCTGAGATTGACCCAGAGAGAGCCCTCTCCTATCCTCGTAGGGCTAGCTACGAGGCTGAGCATGGTTTGATGTGGACCTAGAAGCTTACCTTTTCAGCCTGAGGTAAATCTAGGCTCTAACATAGTGGCGACCATACTGGGGAAGAAAGTTTATTTTCATTGTTTGGCTTTGTAGACTACAGATGGAGCCTGAAGTCAGCCAGGTAGCCTTCGAAACGCTTTTGCTTTACATTAGCACAAGTAGATAAAAGCTGCTTCAGTCAATCTCCGGTCTAGTTTATAAACTGAACATCTGATCTAAACGATCACCCCAGTACATGTATCAAGTTAGATCTGATGGTTGATGGTGGACAACGATCAGACATAAGAAGGCTAAAATCATTCACCTGGTGACTCCAACTCAATGTAGAGACTCCACTGGAGGACTAACTCTTCTTTGAGAAAATGGAAGGATCTTACACAAAGTCCGGGTATCCAAAGTGGAATGGTATTCAGGATCTACTCTGCTTTCTTGTAAATTACTTCTTTGCTATTCTTGAAGCTGTCCTGAAAGTTTTTCAGAATTTGTTGTATGATAAAGGTGATCAAAATCTTCACTCGATCTATTCAAAAAGTGTAAATACTGAGTTTCCCTTTGATCCTGGCCTCCTTACTTTTCCCACATCTCATGATGACTCTCTTCAGCGTGATGAGCCTAAAGAAAACAAAACTGATCCCATAGCTCTTGTATATACTCCTACACCTTTTATAGTCCCAGATAGGTATAAACCTCTTGTTTTACCTTCTGTTCTCCATGCTTTCCCTGCAAATTATTACCTATATTTGCCGAGATTTGACGGTGAATGTAAGAATGTCAATGCTGAGCAACATGTGCAGAATGTTGAGACTTTTCTAGACCTTTTTGAGGTTGATGACGAAGATGTTAGTATTAGGATTTTTGCTCTTTCTTTGCAAGGCAAAGTGAAGAGTTGGTTCAAACCCCTGCTTGATGCAAGCATCTCAGATTTCCAACAGTTCGTCAAAGATTTCCTCAACAAGTGGGTGATTGGACAGAACCTTTTCTTGATTATAGAAGAATATAACTAGTTGAAAAGACTGCCAGGGGAGACAGTACAACAGTTTTCAGCGAGATTTAACGAAGTTTATTATTTGATGCCAGTTGATATAAGGCCTCCTCCTAGATCTTCTCTCTTGCACTATCCGGGTGCCTTTGATCCAGAAATGGAGTTTCAACTGAGAGAAAGGAATGTCGCAACACTTGAGGAGATGTAGAACAATGCAGTAAATGTAGAGGCTCATCTGCTGATCTGAAGGGCAAAGTTGAAAGAAGAAGAGACGAAAAACATAGATCCGGAGAAATCGACATCTCTAGAAGTAAAGCTTGACATTTTGGTAAGTGCAGTAGAAGAGATGATGTAGAGGATCACTGCAAGGAATGATTATGATGTTCAAACCCATGGCTCGCTAATTGAAGAAGAACAAGTTGCTGATCCAAAACATAGATCTGATAATGATTGTCCTATAGATCATCTTGGAGAAGAGAGATCTATTGATATGACATGTATGCTTGATGATGTGTTTTATACTGATGATTTGCCTCAGTTTGATCAGTATGATGATGATGATTATGTTCTCCAAACAGAAGCTAATCTTGCATACAAATCAACAGCTAGTTTGTGGGAGGAGGAAGTTCACTTACAGCAGCGCAAGTACAATGATGAAATGATGCATATCAGCTATGACAATGATGAGGAAAGTGCAACAAATTTTAAAGTAAGTGAAGGATCTTTGCCTTTTTGTTTTAATTCATTTCAGTTCATCAGAGACGATTTTCATGCAATCAGAAATCAACTGTCAACAAGTCTTGATCTGAACCATCTTGAAGGCAATAAAAACCTTGTTCAAGACTTCTCATATTCAGATTTGCAGCCCTCGAATGCCATTGATTATCAAGTTGCAGATGAAGACATGGAAGCTGTCACATATGATCAAACGATACAAGAAGATTCCCTACCTTTTTGTTTTGAATCATTTCAGTTTTTGAAGGGTAAATTACATAGTAAATCTTCAAATGAACAGCTTGTAGGAAGTCAACAATTTCTTAGTTTTAATGTTGAGGATGAGATAGATGGCGAAATTCTTGAGCAAGTTGTTAATGAGAAATCTTCCCCTGAAATGATTGATGAAATGATTTTGAATACAAAACCCTCCCTAGCACCAGATTTGTAGCCACCAAACACAATTGAAGATTAGATTATAGATGAAGGCGTGGAAGCTGAAATACATGATTTAATGATGCAAGAGGATTCTGTACCCTTTTGTTTCGAAGCATTTCAGTTTATAAGGCAGAATCTTTGTAATATCTCTAAAGAAAAAGATGAACAGCCAGTAGGATGTCATACAATTTTAATGGATACATTGCAGCAGTCTTCTCAAATTTTTGATGATCCTATTTCTCGTGTGTTGGATGATGTTTGTTGTAAAAGTTCTCCCCCATTGGCTAACCATGTGCCAGATAAGAATGTTGATAATAATCTTATTCAAAAGTCGCCTTCATTGTCTTGTTTAACATATTGTTCATTGCATACCCCATACCAAGGTTTGCAATCATATGAGGAGATTGATAAAGGATACTTTTGTTCTGTTTGGAATCAGCAACAGAGTTTGGTTATTCACGAAATTCAAGATCCTTTTGAAGGCCTGCTACTATCACCAAAGAAAGGAAGCACAGATGTGAGGAAAATCTTAATATTCAGCTATGAAGACTATTTGGACTAGAGTAGTAATGTGTTAATGCAAATCAATAGCGATGTTTATGAATATCCTTTCGCAGTATTCTTGAAGTAATCCAGTCAATTCATGTTTTGCAAGTTTATCAGCAGTCAACTTGAGTACAAGTTTTCATGGGAGTTGCCTTTCAGTAGTTCTCTCTTGTTGTTCATAAGAAAGCAGTTGCAGAGAATACAAATAGCAGCTGGAGTACTTACTTGGTTGCACTGGTTGTTTCATTTCACTTGATCACGTGATGAATGAAACTGTTAGAGTAGGTTTTGATGAATAAGCTCTACTTTGAGCATCATTTCAAGTTTGTCAGTTGTGTTTAAGTATCAAGTCATTTTTTAGTTGAGTGAGAGTCAATTTATGTCGTCAAGTCATCGGTTTTCAATCATGCATTTTAGCTTGAGTTTTTGACTCCATTTCCCAATGGATGAAGGCACTTGTCTGCTCTTCCAAAGATCTGTAGTTCTTGGCACCTCCAAGGAGCTACCATCCCCATTGGAGCCAATGTTAGTTTCAGTCTTTGCAGCCTTCCTCCAGTGATCAAACATGCTCTTACAAAGTGATTTTAAGGTGTCAAGGTCAAATTTTGTCATTTCAGTGAGTCTTTAAGTAAAATTTGGTCACTAGGCATTAGGTCTAGGGTTTGCTTTTACTCTTTCCGAAGTTGTCCAAATGTTGGTCCATGTCACCATTCAGCTGAGTGTACCATCATTCAGAGGGTTGTCATTATCATGTCAAGTTCCACTGGGTCATTTTACACCTTGTTCATGCTTTAGTTGTGCCTAGGTAAGGTTCATTTCCCTCTCCTAGGGTTTTGAAGGTAATTTCTCTTGGATGGTCAAATCATCAGAAAAACTTGTATCCTGATGTTCATACACCTTCCCCTATCCTTAATGTACCTTATTAAACACTTCCCATCACTGAGATCCCTCAAATTCCTCCTTTCGCACAAACCCTAGTTTCTTGCTACAACTTGGCAATTTTCTAGGTTGGACCTGTGTTTAGCCCTTTTGGACCCCTTCCCCTCACTCAATCTTTGAAATTACACTTTCCCCTGCTTCTTAACATCCCTCCCTACTTCCCAAAATTTTCTCAAGAATTTATAAGCCCCTTAACCCCTTCATTTCGCTTCATTTCGATAAATCTCCTATTCCACACATCGGGATAGGTTTTACTCAATTGATGTTTCTCAGAAAGGAAAGATGAATTTGGAAAAATTGAGAGAGGTTTTTGTCCAAAATATTCCAAGGAAGAAAAACCTCCTTCACTTTTTACACAGGTTTCATGGTTTTAGCGAAATGTCAAAGATACAGTTGCCTTGGGAGAATTGATGCACCTTTGAAGTGACCTTGGGAAAATCAAGTTTTATCCTAGCTTGGTTGGCCAAATGACTTGCCTGATGAGTCAAATTGATAACTAGAGATAGATATCTTTCCAATGAGCTATCATGAGCTCAATTTGGAGTTGAGGAACACCTTCAAACGTTGACTGCAACAGCACTCTGCCTTGAGGCAGCCTCATTTTGCACATTTTGACCAGTCTTGGGAGATTTGACTTTTGACAGAATAAATGAACTCCAGATTGAAAAATTCAAGTTGGGTTGGAAAGTATACTCAAAGAAATTTCGAACAATCTATCTTGCACCCAATTTGGACACCGGGAAGGCCCTCAAAACTGGTCTGCAAAAAGGCGCTATGCATAGAAATGTTTAACACAGGGTTTTCTGCTCTATGCGCTGCGCCACATGGCGCTCGCTTTTGCTAGAGGGCTCCAAATCCAAAAAAATTTACCTTTCTGGATTTTTCATGAGAATTTATGCTTTCCTATCTATGGGCAAGAAATTTGAGGAGGTTTTGAGCCCTCAAAAGGTCAAAAAACACTAAAAAATGACCTCACTGCCCCTATTTTAACACACAGGAAGTAGTCTTGGGAGATTGGATATTTGAAGGGGAAAATAGACACCAAATCTAGAAATTACACTTGGTTTAGAAAGTATATAGGTAGGGCTTTCCAACAAGCTATCATGAGCTCAATTTGGACATCAGGAAGGGCCTCAAAATCAGCTCCAAAGTTGTGCCACGCATAGAGATTTTGGGCGCGACGCATAGAGAATTTTGGCCTATTTTTTACTCTTCAGCTCAAAAATTCGCCCAGTTTTGACTAGTTTTACTTTTTGATGTAACTATTGATCTACCATGATGTAATTTTATGACCATGATGTAATATTTCCACATTTTTACTTGTTCTAGAGGATTCATTCACTAAAAAGTGAAAATTAAATCAATGAATCAGTTTCCTAGCATATAGAGACAAGTTGTTTCATTGCCTATTTTTCAGTTCCTTGTTTAGATATGGTTGAAATAGCTCCTAGAATGATGAGCTCGACCCCTAGAGGCATGGGAAGGAGTTAGGCTTGCCTATATATTGTGATCTTTCAGTCATTAGCATGGTTGGACATTTGGGATTACTTGGCACTTCATTGTACATTCATTTTCAGCATTTTTGGCAAAGGAAAGACCAGGGTTTTGCAGCACTTTTTGGGATCCTTGTGGCTCTGTGTTTTGATGGTGTTTTTATTCATGAAATTTTAAGTTCATTGATGTTTCATGTATGCCATTTCCATTCTCTTTGCTTCTGAAATTAAACAAATGAGTGACAAAAGGTAGAATTCATTAGCTTGTTGTGCTCTGCCTGTTAGTTTGTTTAATTTTCAATGTTTTCTTCAGTTTGAAGAGGATTCTTGGTACCCTCTTTCCCTCTTCAGCTCCTCAATGGTCTTTTCTATCCATTCATTTAATCTAAAGCATCAAAACTACTGCCTACCTTGCCCCAACCGGAACTCTGCAAAAATTTGGCCTCATCCCCGGACCCAAATTTGCCTTTCCCTTTTTCCAACAAAAACCCTCAAAAATCAAATCAAATCCTTGCACTTCATACCTAGCCTAAGATTAGTTGTTAAATCAGTCATCTCAAGCCCCATCGATTATCTTTTGCTGAGATTGACCCGGAGAGAGCCCTCTCCTGTCCTCGTAGGGCTAGCTACGAGGTTGAGCGTGGTTTGCTGTGGACCTAGAAGCTTACCTTTTTAGCCTGAGGTAAATTTAGGCTCTAACAGTGATCATAGGCTCAATGTTCAAACTAGAAGGAAATTCCTTGGCAGTACAAGTTGTGCTAATCTTTTCTTGTTGTCACAAATCAAGCACAAAAGTATTAGTTAGGAAAGTGAAGACAAGTTTTTGGTGAAGGAAATGAATGAAGAATTGGACCAAATTGATAAAAATGATACTTGGGAGCTTGTCCCTAGACCCAAAGAGAAAAATGTTATAGGCACCAAATGGGTCTTTAAAAATAAGCTAAATGAGGAAGACCAAGTGATAAGGAACAAAGTAAGACTGGTCTGCAAAGGGTATGCTCATATATAAGGGATAAAATTTGAGGATACCTTTGTACCTGTAGCAAGATTAGAAGCCATTATAATGTTTCTTGGTTTTTCCAGCCATAAGAATATCAAAGTATATCAAAGGAACGTGAAATCGACATTTCTCAATGGATATTTGAATGAAGATGTATATATAGAGTAGCTAGAAGTGTTCATGCTATTAGAAAACAAAGATCATGTGTACAAACTGAAAAATGCTTTGTATAGGCTCAAACAAACCCCTATAGCTTGGTATGTCAGGTTGGACAAACACCTTCAACAACAAGGTTTGAAAAGAGGGAATGCAGATACTAACTTGTCTATCAAATCTCAAAATTATTGTTTGCTAGTTGTGGTAGTTTATGTAGATAATATTAACTTTGGCGGTGATCTGAAGCTTATGTGACACCCATTTGCTGAGTCAATGTAGAAATAATTTGAGATGTCTATGATATGTGCTATATTTCTTCCTCAGGTTGCAAATAACTCAATATAAAGATAACATATTCATTTCTCAATCCAAATATTTAAAAGAAACATTCAAGAAATTTAGGAGGGAGGAATGCAAGCTAGTTAGTACCTCCATGGTCACATTCTATAAGATATGTAAAGAGGATGAAACCCCTATGGTAAATTAGATAAATGTTAGGTCCCTATAATACTAGTGTAGCGCCTTATTGTTACTGTTAGTGTATCCCACTTATTGTTATTGTTGTGCCCATGTAGTCCCCATATTGTTATTATTGTGCCCCATAGAAGGCAACTATTGTTATTATTGTGCCCTTACATTATTATTGTTATGTAGGCTCTGATTATATTGTGACCCCTTAGAGTCCTATATGTAGAAAGGAGATTTTGTCATTTGAATCATCCAAAAATTGTTCATTTATGTTATGTAAAGGAGATTCCCCCCTTGAAGAGGATAAATTTTAAGTCATTGATCTATCTATTTGTGAGTTGGTTATATAGCATTTGGTATCAGAGCTTTGGATTCTAGGGTTTCACTGCTACAAACAGGTCATCATGGAATTTTTGCTATAACTTTTTTTATATGAATATTCAGAAGCTGAAATTGCAGCCATGTGGAGCCGAAATATTGGTGAACTTCATTTATGAATTTCAGATCTTGTCTCGCTATATTTTCGAATATATGATCCAAGAAAGTTAGGGATTTTGCAGGTTCTAGAATTCCATATCAAACAGTTGACCTAGGGAAAATCATCATAACTTTCTCTCTGAGAATCATATTTGAATTTAGTAAAAAGTGATGAAAATAGGATGGACTATACTTTTTTGGGTATCATTTTTAGGGCTAAAGGTCGAAGTAGTGACATGTGGAACTTTGTACAAGTTTTCTCTATTGAACTAATCTATAATCAGGTCATCGTGGGATATTGGGCATAACACTTTCTTGAAGAATCCAACCTTGGTCTGATTTGTTGGGTTTGAAAGAAGACTCAGAGGGACACTACAGGATGGAATTTCAGATCTTGGAGATTTGCAATTATAGAGATACAACACTTGCAATATCTAGCTCCTAAAAAGCAAGAAAAAGTGTGTATTTTAAAATCTTTTCATAGCTTTTGTTTGAAAAATCAGTTTGAAGTGATTCAAAGGGCATAGTGAAGCATATATATCATTGTTTGATTTAAAAATGCCTTGAAACAAAAAATATGGACACACCTAGTAAGCAACCAGAGAGCTCCTCTAAGACACATGAAGAAGTTGAGGAAGAAATGCAACATGATATATTAAAATTACGAGACTGAGTGCAACAATTTTTTCTCTTGAAAAGAGTAACCAAAAATGAAATGGAAGCTAAGATGGATGGTTTGAAGAATGGTTTAAAATTAGACATGGAAGATTTGAAGAATGGTTTAAAAGTAGACGTGGAAGGTTTGAAGGAATTTTTGACAAAGTTTCTACAAGAAATGCTTCATAATGACGAAAATGTATTAGATGAAACTCATGATGAGAACAAAGAAATGTTAATCATGATTTCATAGACTCTAACATTGGATTGAAGACCCACCATATTCCAAAGAGTGATATGAGGAAGTTTGATGACAAGGATCCGATAACATGGATACTACAGATGGATCAATATTTTGATCTCAATAACGTGCAAAACACACAAAAGGTACGCATTGCAACTTTATATTTAGAACCCAATCAATTTATATGGTATCGATGAACTTTTTCTTGTAAGCCACTTGTCACTTGGTCAATTTTTACTGAGGAAATGATGGCACATTATGAGGATACAAAGAGCAACACATTCTTTAGCCAATTGATAAATCTCAAACAAAAGGGTCCAATGGCAGAGCACATTAAGGAATTACAAAAATTGAATATAAGGGTAAATGATATTCCAGGGGAGCATAGGATTGATGTCTTCATAGGGAATTTAAAGGATAACATCCAACATGAGGTTCACCTTTGGGAACCTAATTCATTGGAGAAGGCATTCAGGTTGGCAATAAAAATTGAAAGAAAAATTATGGCAACAAGGAAGCCTACCACTCACAACTATAAAGATGGAAGTGTTGTTGCTGCTATCCTTCCACAAAATACAAGGTTGACACCACAACAAGTGGAAGAAAAAAGAGAAAAATGGATTCGTTATAGTTGTGATAGAAAATACACTAAAGGTCATAAGTGTGTTGAAAATAAATTATTTTACATAGATTTTGAAGAGAAGGAAGAAAAGGAATGAGAAAATTCAAAAGAATAGGATATACACCAGGAACCAACCATAGAGAAAGAAGAAATGAATCTAACCACATCTTATATGAATTGGAAATAATTACCACTCCTAAAACTCTCAAGGTAGAAGGACATATCAAGAAGAAAAGGGTAATAGTGTTGATTGATTTGGGTAGTACCCATAACTTTATTCATTGTAAGATATCCAAGGAATTGAATTGCTTCCTATATCTAGCACCAGAGTGTCAAGTGATTGTTGCAAATGGAGGAACTATAAATTGCTATGGAAAGTGCCATAATATCATGCTAACCATGGGGAAATATGTATTGAATATTCCAATTATTTCCATTCCAATGGATGGTCCTGATGTTGTACTAGGAGTCCAATGGTTACAATCTTTGGGTATGATAACTTTTAATTTTCAAGAAATTTTCTTGAATTTTTTTGGGAAGGAAAGGAAGTTGAATTAAGGGGTACCATAGGGAAACTAGGAAATATAATTAGCTCTAATGGCATGACAAAGCTTATAAAGAAAGAACGACAGGGCATAATTTCAAAATTATTCTCACTAGAGGTTCAAAAATAGAAATCATTTATTTCTCCAAATATCCAAAAAGTATTGGAAAATCATTCTAAGGTATTTGAGACTCCCAAAGGCCTCCCACCTAATCATGATCATGATCATGCTATTCATTTGATTCCAGGAAGTGTTGCTCCAAATATCAGGCCTTAAAAATATCCCTATGCCCAAAAGAGTGAAATTAAACATATGGTTCCAAAAATGCTGGAGGCTAATATAATTCAACCTAATCAAGTTCTTTCTCTGCTCCAATAGTATGGTTCACAAGAAGGATGGATCATGGCGCATGTGTCTAGATTATAGGGAGCTTAACAAGCTCACTATTAAAGATAAATTTCCCATTCCTGTCATTGATGAATTATTGGATGAATTTCATGGAACAATTTACTTCACCAAGTTGGATCTTCGTTCAGGATATCATCAAATTAGAATGAATTTTTGGTCATGCCTTTTGACCTTACCAATGCATCTTCTACATTTCAAGGTTTGATGAATTCCATTTTCAAACCCTACATTAGAAAACTTGTGTTAGTATTTTTTGATGATATACTAATCTACAACAAGTCTTGGAAGGATGATGTTCATCATGTTGAAATATTGGAGGAGAAACAATTATATGCAAAAACCTCCAAATGTTTCTTTGGAGTACAAGAGGTGGAATATCTGGGTCATATTATTTCTCATGAGGGTGTTAAGGTAGACCCTAAAAAAATCAAAGCCATTAAGGAATGGAAAATCCACAACCATAAAGCATTTACGAGCATTTCTCAGGTTGACAGGGTATTATTGCAAGTTTGTTAAGAATTATGGGAAAGTAACACCACCTCTAACAACATTACTAAATAAAGATGCATTTTATTGGACTCCAGAAGCAACTAAGGCCTTTGAACATCTTAAAGAGGAAATGTGCCAAACATCTGTCTTAGCTACACCATACTTCAAAAGATCCTTTACTATGGAATGTGATGCCTCAGGAATGTAATTGGTGTTGTTTTAATGCAAGAAGGAAGACCCATTACTTTTGAAAGCCGTCCAATGAAAGGAAAGTAATTACACAAACCTATTTATGAGAAGAAAATGTTGGAAATACTACATGCACTAAAGAAATCACGACCTTACCTGATGGGAAGACACTTCAAGGTAAGAAAAAAATCATGATAGTCTTAAATGCTTTTTGGAACAAATATTATCTTCATAAGAATAGAAAAAATGGGTCACAAAGATGTTGGGTTATTACTTTGAAATAATTTACAAAAAAGGGTAGAAAAATGTTGTTAAGATGCACACTCAAGAAAGGATGAGGACATGGAAGAATTTCTTTTTGTAATTTCTATTATCCAACCAAATTGGATAATCGAAGCAAGGGATGAATGGAAGAATGAAGAAGATGTGTGGACACTCATTTAAAAGTTGCAACAAGATCCCAGTACGTACATATGATACATTTGATTGGAAACATGGTTCATTATGGTACAAAGATCACTTATATCTTTGTAAGAATTCCCAACTCAAACAAAATATTCTTTTGGAATTACACACCTCTCCCTTAGAAGGGCACTCAGGATTTTTAAAACTTACCATAAGGTAAAGACTCAAGAAGGATTTTTTTGGTATGGCCTTAAATCTGATATTCAAAAGTTTGTGTCAGATTTTTTGGTTTTCCAACAAAATAAAGTTGAGGCAATTAAGACCTTGGGTCTGTTACAACCTTTATCCATTCCAATTCAACATTGGGAGGAGGTTTCAATTGATTTTATCATAGATTTACCCAAGACCGAAGGAAAGAGTGTCATCATGGTGGTAGTTGATATACTTACCAAGTATGCACATGTTTGTGCATTATCTCATCCATTTAAAGCCAATACAGTTGCTACTGCATTTATGGAAACAATTCAAAAGCTATATGGAAACCCAAATATTATTGTAAGTGACAAAGGTCGCATTTTCACTAGAAATTTTTGGATGGAATTATTTTCTTGTCTTGATACTCAGTTAGCTCATAGCTCATCTTATCATCCTCAATTTGATGGGAAAACTGAGATAGTGAACAAATGTTTGGAATTATATCTTCGTTTCTTTGTATCTGATAAACAAGCACAATGGGTCAAGTGGTTACCTATGGCTGAATGGTGGTATAACACTTCCTTCCATACTGCAGAAAAAATGACCCCATTTATGACACTTTATGGATATCATCCACCATCCATCACATCACATTTAAGATAAAATTCTAAGGTTCAAGTAGTGTAAGATCACAACGAGCATCAACAACAAGTTCTCCAACTCTTAAATGATAACCTCACTTTGGCGCATAATCGAATGAAACAACAAGCAGATCAACATCACAACGAAAGAAGTTTTGATGTAGGTGACAGGGTATTTTTACTATTACAACCATACAAAAAGGATATTCAAATACTCCAAGGCCCAACAGAATATGTTTGTGGTATGCCAAATGTAAATATTTTAAGCTAATATCTTATACTAAGGCTGATTGGGAAGGAAGCCTTGATGATAGGGAAATCACCTCTAGAGCAAAATTCATTTTGGGAGATTGTCTTGTGTCTTGGGTTAGCAAAAAACAAGACTCCATCTCATTATCTATGGTTGAAGCTAAGTACATTGTTTTTTCCACTTAGAACACATCAATTCTTTAGATGAAGTATACCTTAAAGGAAATCAAGGTATATTTGAATGATTCAATTCCAATCAAGTGTGAAAACAATAGTGCTATCAACATCTCTAAAAGGCCTGTCATGCATTCTAAGACCAAGAATATTCCAATTAAGTTTCATTTTCTAAGAGAACAAGTTGTTGATAATGCTTTTCAACTTGAGTATGTGGCCATTAATGAGCACCTTGCAGATATATTCACAAAGCCACTTGCACAAGAACCATTTGAATATCTTACGAAACAAACAGAAGTTGTTTCTCCTACAATCAAATGAATCAATTTCAATGAGTATTGGAAACTAAACTTGTTGAATCAATTAAAGAGTAGGATACGAAGTTTTAGGGGGATTCTCTTTTGTTAGGTGCACCCTTTTCAATTAATGTCAAAGGGGTAGAAGAACTTCCTAAGTGGAATGATTATTGACGACATTAGGAGTGTAGGGATGGAGAGAACCCTGCTTGGTTTCAACGAGAGCTACTACAATGGAACTGTTACCATCAATGCCAAAGGAGGATATTGTTGGATGGTTGGAAATGTTAGGATGGAAAGTGGCATCATGTGTGTCGAAATTGATGTCAAATAGGCTATAATTGATGTCAAATGGGCAAGGATAACATATGCATGGTGTGTTCAACTCAAGGGGAGTCCTATGGTTGCTACAATATTTGGTAGAGAACCATCATAGTAGTGAGACATGTAACGAAGCCATACAACCTTATAGCTATGATAGTTTGATAGTCCAATATTTGAAGGCATTTCTACCTCAAGAGATCTACTCAGATGCTCTTAGAAGTGGCATAATTGGATAGTTCTCAAAGAGAAATTTCCAATTGTATGTTGAAGTTTCAAGAAGGCCCTCTAAATCAAGAGTTATGACCGGCCAAAGTATGCAGATCAAAAGGTCAATAGACAGGGTTCCATGGCTCAAGGTTCCACCTCTCCCTTTCGTTTTTTATGAAAATTTTCTGATTCTATACTTAGGTAGATTTTGGAGTAAGGCCAAAACTTAGGTGATTCGGGCCTAGTCAAATTTTGGATAGTGTAGGTGAAGTTCAAAGTCGAGACCCTCCCTAATGTCTGACCTATGTAGGGCCAACTAATTAGTCAGATATTTGGACTAATCAGAGGTCGACCCATTCAGGAGGTTTTGACAAGAGTTCAAAGGACTGACCCCGATCCCTAACCTGTGCAGGATCAACTATAGGTGGCAGCCAAGGTGGCAGATGACATCAACACAAAGTGAAATGGTATCATGGGAAGAGGACATGTGAGATGTGTTTTCAACATTTTTAGGTGGCTAAGTGGGCCAAATCTAGGTGACACATGGCACTACAATAATCATGGATGACCTTAGTATGATGCATGTGTGATGTATGCAGGATGATGTGAAAGAGTCTTCAAATTTCATGCCAGGAAGTTGGTTTGGTGAAATTTTTACTTGTGTTTAGTTTTTGGAAAAAAATGACTTTGAGTTGGGGCTTCGGGATAGTTGGTCCTCAATTCAAGTCAAGGAAACTGTAGGACATATCAAGTGGAGTAGGATAACCCATGACCTCCAACCTTCTGACCTGCATTGAAAGATGTACCCAAGAGTTTTTTTTGCTAAGGTTTTGTGTGTTAAAGTGACCAAAGGTTTATGGGAATATTTCAATGAAGTAAGTGCTATGGGCACATATAAATGATTATTAAGTGTCTAGGGATTATGGGCTCATTATGTAAGGATTTTTCACTACGGACATATGGTGCTTAATGCTATGAGCACAAATTAAAATTATCCATTCAACAGAGCATGAGAATATGAGTTTATAAAAGGGCCTAAAAGCTATACAATCTTGACCTACAATTTTAATTTGGTGGAATGAGGAGTTTTTGATAGTTATGCCACATCTAAAGGCTTGCTAGAGTTGGAAGAACCTATGCTAAATCCTTCTGCTGGAATCAATGGAATCTATAGAGATTTGAGACACAAGGAAATAAGGACAACAAAATCTCAAAGAATTAATGGTGTAGTGTCTATATTAAATAAATCCATCCCCAATCATAACATAAATGCATCAATTCATTTAATTAGTAGGAAGAGCCATGCTGAGTCTTAAAAATCTCTAATAACGTGCTAACGAAACTAGAGTGGAGAACATACTAATGTCATTTAGTTGAGTAAGTTGATTCCATACTCATGTTCTTAATGTAAGATCAATGCACCATATTTCTTTGAGGATAGATTGATTAATGGGCTTATTAATGAGTTGAGAAATTGCATCATTTACTGTGTTGTTGTTAAACAAGAAATTAGGGAAACACTGAGTTAGGTGTGAATCAATTTAGAGATGTATGAGAATATGTGTGCACATGTGAGTTGTGTGTGAAGTGTGAGGGTGCAACAAAGTAGTAAGAGAAGAGAGAGAAACAAATATAAAGTTGTTGAGAAGAGGGCAACCAAGAGTGTGGATGCAACATAGAGAGGAAGGAGTTGTAAGAGACAACAAAACATGTTCTTTGTGTTTTATGTAACAAAAGTAACTCATTATTCTTAGTTTGAAATTTGTATGAAGAGTAGGACAATTGGATGAAGCAGGTTGTGGCCTGCATTTGTAAGAGGTTGGTGCCTCTTGGAAAACTGTGTCTTTCTCGTTTAAAGGGGGTTGGGGTCTCCTGTGAGTGGGTGCTCACAAAAAAATTGATTTTACTGAGTAGGAACTTAGATTACATCATATCAAAAAATAGATTGGCGGTTTTTCCCTTATGGGTTTCCATGTTAAATTCCCGTGCATGTGTGTATGCTACTCATGTTAATGGTTTGTATTCATATGATTGATCAAATTTTATTCCTATGTATTTAGTTGTAAATGCTCATATGGGTGATTGGCAAGGATAATAGAGGAAATAAGAATTGGGATTATAATTTTAAATTGGTATTAATTACTGATTCAACCCCCCCAGTAATTTGTTATTCCAACAGATTTATCATATGATTTTTGGATAGACATATTCCATACTGATCTACCATATTAATATATTGATTGCACCATGAAATCAATTGAAATCATGAGTATACCCTAGTCAATCAAACAATATCATTTGATTCATGATCATATACGAAAACACCATATTTATGTTGGTATATATTTTTGGAATTGATATTTCAACACCTACTCATAGTTCAATTCCATAAATCTTTGGAAACATGATTACAGATTGTGAAAGCATACATAAAACCGTACTTATATTAAATAAGGTCAAAATATGTGTGTTTTAGGTACAAAAAAGGTAAGAAAGGAGTATTATTGATGTTCTTGAGAACTATATAATATAAAAAAGGATTATTATGGATGGGCCCATGGAATAGATAACATGTCTTCGCATCATTTATCACTAATTCAATATAAGTTATTTTCGGGTACTTCCAAAGGCAATCACATAGATTACAAGTCAAATATATTTGGATAGAGTACCAAGATTTTAGTCAAATCAATGCTAGGAGTTATAGAGTGGTTATGACATTATGATGCAAGAGAATCTACTAGTCAAAATCATTCTTGACCTTCTTAGGTCAAAACCCATTTACCAAAGGAAGTTGGTTTCCTTGATTTAGTTTAAATTGTAATATTTTCCTAGTTGTAAATATAGAAGGTATATTTGTTGTTGGAATGTTAGATGTGCCATTTAGTTGCTATGTAAAAGAATAAATTTATCCAAGTTAAGAATCTATTAGAAAATATAGAAAAACAGGTTGAGTTTTTTGTATTCAGTATGAAAGCTTTATGTAATAGATTTTAAATGTAATTGAGGGTATGTAAGAGATTCAAGAGTTTAGAGAGTGCGAGAGTGTGTAGAGGAGGAATACTATGATCATATTGTTTGAATTGTAATATTCCCATTTAGTTTGGATTAATATATATTAGGTGTATTTTTATGTTGTTTTTAAGTGCGTGTCTTAAATTGGATGCAGATGATATCAAATTCTTATTTTGTTTTGGAAGAATTGATTTTTCGTAGGTGAGCTAGTCCTGGTTCCAAATATTGGAGGTTGCAGGTTCAAATTCTTGCTACAGTGTCTAAAAGGTGAAAAGGTATATGATTGGAAAAGCATATGACTTGAAAAAGTTTGAGAGACTAAGCAATCACCTAGATTCCTGATCTATTGCAAATGATGTCTCATGGTGAATTTTACAGAGTCTCATGTTGTTTTCTTGATGTAAACCTTATAGCGATAGCCCTCATGATCCTGTTTGTTTTGGTTTGCAGAGGAGTTTAGCCAAGGACTCAACTATTTAGTAAATTGTTGATGACATTCAACTTAGGATGTCAATGTGAGGAGTCAGCTGAGGAGTTCATTGTGTTGGCCTTAATGTTGACAAGGTTGGAAGCTTTGACATGATGATCAGGTTCATATAAGGTGGAGGCCTTGGCATGAGTTTCAAAGGTTTGACATGAGATTGCAGAGGATCTATAGGCTTGCGATATGTTTGTAGGTACAAAGGATCAGGTTTAGCAGGAGTTTGAGTAGAGTTGCTTGAGTTTTTGGGCTGAAAATAGAGTAATGCAGGTTTCTAATGGAAAACCTACATTAGTAACTCAGATAACGTAGGTTATTTGTGCATTACCAATGCTAGTAAATTATTTCTTGAAGGGACTACCTGTGTTTCCATTTCTAGACTCAGTTTTTCAGATTCTGTGCACATCCTAGTGAATTCTAGAGGCATAAACTAGGGTTTTTACTCATGGTTTTTGATGGAGAGAGTCAATTTGAGTTAACCATCATCTAGAAGGTGATTAAGTCAAATATGATGAGATTTAGTGATGAGTATTGATTTCATATCCCATTAATTATAAAATGTTGAAGAGTGAAGTAGAAGGGGTTGGATTGAGAGAGCATATGCTACAGTAGTGCAGAGTTAGAGAGAAGATCAAAGCTCAGTTTTGGAGCACATTTTAGAGGATCTAATAGAGCTACACTAGATATCTGTGTTTAATATATTTTTGTTGCAGATTGTGGCTTCTTGTTGTTGTTGATAAGGAGAGGAGAGATATTTTTGTAGCTACTCGAGTTTCATATCAGAGTTTATATTGCTAATGCATTTGTGTTGTGGGGGTTTTATTAGAGAATGTATTATTTTATGATCATTATTGAGTTTTTTTTATGGCTACTAGTTTGTGTTATTAATGGCTAAGTGTGTAGAAAAAAGTATTATTGTGTCTTACTATAGGGTTTGAGTTTGTAGAGAAGATTGATGATGTTGGGATGATGTATTAGTTGAGATTGATTGTGGCTAAGATTGGTTGAGATTGTGTTGCAAAGTTTTATATGCATATTGTTTTTTTTGTTGTAGATTGTATTCAATTGATGAGCACAGAGAATGTTGTGAGTCCAGTGTGAAAATGGATGAAATGGGCCTCACAAGTGTTTTACTGCAGAGATTTTGGATCTAATATGAAATATTTTGAAATGTGTTCCACAAACAAGCTTGAAGGTTGGGGCCTTTAGTGTGATGAGTGGTGGCATGCCAAGCAAGTGGTGGCTTGCATATTTAGGATGTAGTGGAATCCTTAATATAATGGCCTGGGAACTTGGGAACGGTGGCTTCTGGTAAGTGGTGGCCTACAAATTCAAGTGAGTGGTGGCTTCCTACAGGTGGTGTCCTATAAGGTTCATATAGGTTGTGGCCTGGAGTAAGTAGTGGCTCACATGATGGGGAAGTTGTGGCCTTCACATTGGTGGTTTTCTCCCTTGTGATATAAGAGGAGCAAAGCAGGACATTCAATGGTGGTTTTCTCCCTTGTGGTTTCCACCTTACATATGGTGTCTCAATGTGTGCATGTTATTGATGTTTTATCATATGGTTATTTTATTTGATTCTTTCATGTTATGTGCTTAGATATGATGTTTATGATTTATGGTTATGCATAGAACTGCTTATGTGTCATGGTGCTAATGAGTGCATAAATTAGGGTTTGAAATAAGAAAGCAAAAATTAGTAAAAATAGAACATAAGGAACAATATTGATTCATCGCCCCTCATCCCCCATCTTAGTATTGTTCAAGGGTTTTAGCAAGTGGTATCAGAGTGGGGCTCTTGATTTAAACTAAATAATTGGAGAGTATATCCGAGTATATTTGGTGAAAATTTTGCATTTTTTTTAGAATGAATCCTCCAAGTGTTTATGTTCTAACTACTACAAATTTAAAGGTATCACATGAAAAAGTGAAAACTAAATTATTGTTTTGTGGATCTAACATTTGTATATTGGTTTGTGAAGGATAAGGAGAGGATCCACTTTCATATAAAGTAATGTAGCAAAATTCTCAACTGAGACATATCATTTTCGAGAATCTCCATAACGCAAACTTGGAGAAAATTGGAGATCTAAAATATGTCAAGGAGATTTAGGATAGATTACAAGTGTTGTTTGGATGTGATGGCAACAAAAATGGATAGCTCGAGAAGAAGAGTAAGAAGAAGAAAAAGAAGAAGGTTTCTCAAAAGAAAGAATCTCAGCCAAAATAATATTGTCCTCATAGTGCAAATGGTCCAGCTGATCCAGACCCAAAGGTATAAATATAATGATTTTCTTTCAAGTGATACTTTGGATGGTTTCGATTCTAGTCATGTTGAGTTTCCTAGTGAAGATGAGGATATTGTTGAGATTATTATAACTGAGTATGAGTCTGCCATGGTTGTTATTGAAAATTTTTCCACTGAATTTAATAAAGTAACAGTTGTACACAAAGATAAAGAAAAGATCTTATAGTTTTTTTTTGAAAAATAAAAGGATCTTAAGGAGGAGATTGTCATTTTGAGGGCCATTGTTGGCAGAATCGAAAATAATTGAAGAGATTATGAGAAACCAAAAAATTAGAGGAGGGACAAGTTTTATATCTTGAAGGTGAAGTTGTCATAATTAGGAAACAATTGGAAGAAAAAGATAATAAATTGAATATGGAGAAGAGAAATGTACTCATGGACAATTTTCTTGAGAACCAAAGATCTCCATTGAATAGATATGGTCTTGGTTTTCAAAAGGGAGAGTCCAATTCACATGCAGGCAAGAACAACAATGGATATCCCAAAAGGACTGTAGCAAGAAATAGTAGCAATAAGATAAGTAGAAAAGGAGGAAACAAGAAAAATATCCAGTAGTAGCAGAGTAGAATACCTCAAGGAGCACCTATATTTAGAATACCATTCACTTGAAGAGAGGATTGTGGCAAATATATCAAATTTCAAAGGAATAAAAGCCCCTTTATTCCTTTTATGGATGAGGTAGAGTGTTACAATTGTTATAAGTTAGGACATGTAGCCAACTACAGTAGTAGAGTGTACCAACCGAGTCAACAAAGCATGCAACAATATGATAAACCAAGGAGATTGGACATCAAGTATAATTGTGCTTTTAATGGTTAATGTTACTCATGCAACCTTTTGGCCATAAGGAAGTTGACTATAGATCTATCCCATATAGGAGGGACACCTTTCATTCGAGGCATAGATCTAGCACGCAGTAGGAGATTTGATCCTCTTGCTTCATATCTTGGCCATGTGGAGTGTTAGATATGCCACAACTTCGACCATATGATGAGAGATTGCATGATGCCTAATTCTTCATGGAAAATATGGAAAAAGCAACAACAAATTTAGAGAGGAGCTAGAAAAAAACTAGATAATAATGAAAAGAAGTAGCCTGTGACTATGGGGAGGAAGAAGGAGCAAAAACCCGTGAAGTAGAGAGATCATCCCCCTTGTAGTCCATGGTTATCTCATGCATATTCATAGTAGACCAGAAATTTTATGAGAGGTGCATAGCGTGAGGGGGAGCGTATGGCAATATAATGGAAACATGATTAGTTGGTGGAGATGAATAGCATAAATTTATTAATGAATTCATGAGCCTCATGCACATTCAAGTCCACAAGATCAACCTATCCTTTGGAGGTATAATGAGCTTAGGGGGAGCTATACATGGTATACGATTCACATCATTTAATTTACATTTTCTTATTTACTTTCACTCATTCATTTGTAGCAGCTTCATACATGTTTCCATGAGTGAAAGAGTACATTTTTCATCCATATATATATGCTCTTGGTTCTCATGAAAAATGGTTGAAAGGTTCATGTACAACCATGCATAGAAAAATATCATTGGCTTAGCCATGTATATTCATGCTCATCTTGATTGGAAAAATAACACTTGTAGCAATGATCTATGTTTAGCATGTATATTCATGCTCATCTTGATTGGAAAAATAACACTTGTAGCAATGATCTATGTTATTGCATATCATTGTTGATTGAGGAGTTATGGTGGGTGTCATGTACTTAAATGATATGTATGTACTTGTCATTATTGGCATGATGGCTAAGCAGTCTTCGCTATGGCATGCATTGTAGTGAGTTTAATGTTTCAACCATGTATGCAGTCATGTGTGGAAAGATCAACCTTGTAATAATTCTTTTTGTTATCTTGGTTGAGTGGTCCATGTCTTTGAGAGGGTCATCAGTCTTGGTGATGCATTGGAGAGAGATTTGAGCATGATGTAATAGGCATGTGTTTCACATTGTACATCATAATTTTCATCCATTTTCTCTCATATGAATCCCTGTAATATGTTGTTTCACCATTTGGTTGTTGGAGGATTGATCCTAGAGTCAAGAGAGAGAGTCATGGGTCATGTCAAGTATGTATTGATGAGATCTATTACAATCATGTTTGGGCTAATTGATGTCATGTGTTTTCATCCATGTATGGGTATTTGGTGTCATTGTAGTCATATACTATCATGTTCCTCTTATAGGTGATTGATTGAGTTATGTGAGTGATCTTCATGCAAGAGAGAGGAGTCATGATTCAACCATATGTTGGCTATTTGGAGGCATTGTATAACCATGTTTTATCATTCTTGTAGCCATGTAATATGCCTATAAAGATTATAACTCGTTGTATATAATTGGTTCAAAGTTGGGTGAAGTATTGGTCTATGAGGACCAACCTCATGTGCGTGAAAAGGATGCATTGGAAGTCATAGATAGTATGTATAGCAACATGGACATATGTTTTTTATAGCCCCATTATATGTTCAGGGGAAGTTTTTCATCATAACAGTAAGCGAAGGTGCATGATGTTGGTATAGAGGCATAACAATGACCACTGTTGGCATGGAGGCATGTTGGTTAGTTAGTATGGTGTTGGATTGATGAGATGATTCATTTTCATCTACATATCAGTTGATATTAGCAATGTTCAACCATAATCATCCACCCTTTTCCATTGATTTCAAAGGGGGAGTGTGACAACCACAAGAGGAGAATGATAATTGATTGGTGACATCAACACCCAAGGGGGAGCATGTTGGACATGTTGTCTCATGGTGTTGGCATTGATGCCAGCTTAGTAGTGGTGGTCCTCATGATTTCAAACTAGTAGTGGTGGTCCTAATAATGTCAACCTAGTAGTGGTGGTCCTCATGATTTCAACCTAGTAGTGGTGGTCCTCATGATCCTATTGGTTTATAGAGTCTCATGGTGTTTTCTTAATGTCAACCTAGTAGTAATAACCCTCATGATACTATTGGTTTTGGTTTATAGAGGAGTCTGGACAAGGAATTGGATATGGAGTCAATTCTTTATGAAATTCAAATTAGAATGTCAACTTGGGTGCCTTCCCGAGGAGTTGATTGTGTTGGCCTTGATGTTAACAAGGTTGGAGGCTTTGACATGATCATCATGTGCATAGGCTTGGAGGCCTTGACATGGTTTTCATAGGCTTGACATGAGATTGCAAAGGATCTACAAGCTTGGGAGATGTTTGCAGGTATAGATGATCAAATTCAGGAGAAGTTGGAGCAGAGTTGCTTGAGTTTTTGGGATGAAAATAGAGTAACACAAGTTTCTAGTGGAAAACCTATGTTAGAACTTAGGTAATGTTGGTTATCAGTGCATTACCAGTGTTAGTAACTCAATTTCCAAATGGATTACCTGGGTTAACCTTTGTAGACTAATTTATATGGATTTTGTGTGCATCCCAGTGAATTATAGAGGCATAAACTAGTGTTTTTGCTCATGATTTTTTATGGACAGAGTCGACTTAAGTTAACCATCATCCAGAAGGTGACAAATTCAAATATGATGAGGTTTAGTGATGAGTATTGATTTCATCATCCATCAATTATAAAATGTCAAAGAGTGAAGTAGAAGGAGTTGGATTGAGACAGAGCGTATGCTATAGGAGTGTAGAGTGAGAGAGAAAATCAGAGCTTAGTTTTGGGGCACATTTTTTAGAATGATGGAGCTACACTAGATATTTATGTTTAATATATTTGTGTTGCATATTGTGGCTCCTAGTTGTTGATGATATGGAGAGGAGAGATATTTCTATAGTCATTGGAGTTTCAGATCAAATTTTATATTATTGATTCATTTTGTTGCAAGAGTTTTATTAGAGAATGTGTTGTTGTAGCATCAATATTGAGTTTTTGTATAGATGCTAGTTTGTGTTATTAATGGCTGAGTGTGTAGAAAAAAATATTATTGTGTATTGTTGTAGGGTTTGATTTTGTAGAGAAGATTGATGATGTTGGGCTGATGTATTGGTTGATATTGATTGTCGTTGAGATTGGTTGAGATTGCATTGCAGAGTTTTGTATGCAGATTGGTTGTTGTGTTGTAGATTGTATTCAATTGATGAGAATAGAGGATGTTGTGAGTCTAGTGTAAAAATGGACAAAATGGGGCTCACAAGTGTTTAATTGCAGAGATCGTGGATCTAGTGAAAATAATATGAAACATGGTCCACAAAGGAGCTTGAAGGTTGGATTCTTTAGTATGGTGAGTGGTGTCTTGCGTATTCAAGGTGTAGTGAAATATTTCAGGTAGTGGCCTGAGAACTTGGGAGTGGTGGCTTCCATCCAATAGTGGCTGGATAGTCTAGTGGTGGCTTCCAAAAGGTGGTGGCTTGCAAATTTGAGGGAGTGGTGTCTTCCTAGAGGTGGTTTACTAAAAATTTCATATAGGGTTTGGCCTAGAGAAAGTAGTGGCTTGCATGATAGGAAAGTGTGTCTTGCACACTGGTGGTGGTTAGTGACTATGTAAAAGAAGATTTTATAATAATAAAAGAAGAGTAGAGAAGAAAATTCAATGGTGGTTTTCTCCCTTGTGGTTTCCACCTTACATCCGGTGTCCCTATGTGTGCATGTTATTAATAGTTTCTCATATGGTTATTTTCTTTAATGCTCTCATGTTAGGTGCTTACATATGTTGCTTATGATTTATGGTCATGCATATATATTCTTATGTGTTATGCTGATAATGGATGAATGAAAAGGGTTTGAAACAAGAAAGAAAAAATTATTAAAAATATAACGTAATGCACAATACTGATTCACCCCCCTAGTATTTTTCAATGTTTCTAACAAGATAAATGTTCATATATGGGCTATAAGAAATCTAGGGTGGACCCTGTTATATGGAATTTGCATCTACGGATAAACACATTTTCCCTAGGTGGGTGACTACACCTAGAACAACAAAAAGAAAGCAGTTTAACCTTTTATCATAGAAGACAGATGAGATGGAGGAACTTACTTGTAGTCTTTCTCTTCCTAGATCTCTTTTGAATCGCTCTCGTTGCTCCCACTTCAACTTAATCCGCTCAAAAGGTACCTGCTTCAAGAGAAACAGAAACAAGAAATGATCAAAGCATACATGATCTATCTGCTATAAAACAATGGAATCAAAGACAATGAAACACAATCATCACAGATATGAACAATAATATTAGAAAAGGAATAAGCTCTTTATTAATGTAGAAGGAAGAGTATCATCCAATACAGTTCGATCCTGTGCCAATCCTACAACAGTCCAACCCTCACCACATCAAAAGGACAACACTCCAACATCATAACATTTCTTAACATAAACTCAATTCTCAAGCCAACAGAATTTCCTTAAAAACTTCAGATTCTAGCCCCTTGATCACTATGATGAGTGCTCAATTTATAGGAAATGGAGGTGGTTTTGTCATAAATGAGGGTATTGAATGGCCTTCCAAACTTGGAGTTAGTTTCCATGGAGCAAGGGATGAGAGGATAGGAGGTTAATGGATCCTTAGCCTATCCAATTTCGAGCTCATAGGAGGAGATAAGAGATGGGATCCTTCTAGAATAATCTAGAAAGAAGGAATATTCCTAGAACCCTATGCAAATTTCGCTCAATCTCACCCATCACAGGTCAAAGAGGGCCTAAGTGCATTGCAAACTGTCTCAAGGCTTAGGCTACGCTAGTGTCCCAAGGAGGCATTTCAGGAAGGCTTCAGGCCGGGAAACTTTCATAGAAGGAAGCATTCAATGAGTTGACTTGTCTAGGGCATGTAAAAACTGAATTAGGGTTTGATGAGCCCTAATGGTACTGATTTGAATGTTGAGAGTGATGTGCCCAAATAGACCTGTAACAGTTTCCCACTAAAGCATGAAGTTGAAAACGATAATGCCGAGTGATATGCTTTACGATGTGATAGAGAGGAATTGAAGCGGACGGTGACTTGCATCGATTACAATACATAACATCATGATATTTTGGATTTTTTCATGAATTGCTGAGGGAAGGCATACCCATAAGTAGCATATAAATGTTTCATTACATGTACATAGATAGTCATCCATGATAAGATGACCATCAGTGTAAAGCCATCGTATAGATGATTTAGTACTCTCCTGAAATCGCAACCCGGGATGGATGAAACTAGATTCGGGGTCTTCTATCTCATTCAATTGTTCACTCAAGTACGAGTCTAACCATGTGAATATGTGATCTGAAGTTGAACATGGGAAGACACTGTCTGATTACCAGCCAATGATGTAAGCCATTAATAGATGCAAGAGAGATCAATGATAATGATAATGATTCTCAAGATACTGCAATACATTCTGCATGGTGTGAATAGATGTTTTGATGCCGAACACCATACAAATTTTTTTGGTCAAAGGTCAGTGATGTCAACCTATCGCCGGAAGCGAGAAACTTTCCATTGATGTATGCAAGCCTCAAGGTACTGGAAGGGTGTTTATAAATTAATTTCTTGGATAATGTGCTGATGTCGACAAGAAGCGACTCGTCGCAGGAGGGCCTTGATGTATCCCACATCAATGACACGAAATGAGTGTAATGATTTTGGAGATGGAATGTGATTGATGACACAAGGTTCAGGAATGGCGGTCATGAAAATGAAGGTTTATGAGTATTGCAAAGGATGAGTTTCACTGAATGACTTCTCTTGAACATGTCAGTGACACTGAATGAATTGGTAGCATTGACCCAAAACCAAAGTGATGGATGGTGTGATAGACCATATGTATGATAACCATCAAGTAGATAACCCAACCCAAATAGTCACAGAGATGAAGTGGAAGTGTCATGTTCAAGAGCGACTTGTACCATAAAGTGATTTATCCCTTTTCCCATTTTCCCCAATCATTGCTAACCAATACCTCTTTATTTTTTTAAACAAGCTTGAGGAGGATAACATATGCTTGTAGTATAATTCCACCCTTCAGGTGAGTCCATCGCTATGTGATGTTTTAACGAGCCTAGCGAAGGTGAAACTCGGTCTTGTCATGATGGACAAGTTTGTCGCTATTTGATGTTTTAATGAGTTTAATGACAATGAGAACTCAGTCCTTTTCATTTTTAGAGAGTTTGAAAAGGGACAAAAAGAAAACTCCATAAGTTCTTTTTCGTCAGTTTCTCTCAAATCTGAAAAAGCGTAAAATAATACAAGAGAGAACCTATTGACCATGTTCGATCAACATATTCCTTTTTCATAAATAATCTATCTCAGTTCGGAAAAGGGTTAAACTTATATTGAGTAGATGTCGTTTCCAATACGTTAACAAGTTGAAAAGGACAAGTGCTTGACAATATTTTCATATTTCAAGAGTCTACAAAGAACTTGAAGAGGACTCCAGGGGGGTTCCTTGTTTGATGTTTAATAGAGCTCGAAAAAGATATAAAAGTATGCTCTGTGGTCAAAAGTACAATTCACGATCGTGCACATCAAATTCACTGTATCAGTTGTAAATCTATTCAAAGAAACACCAAACGAATTAAACATACCTATTTCATTGGTAAAAATGGGTAAAAAACTATAGTTTATTCATTAAATGACATGAAATAACCATAAAACAAGAATTTACCAAGTCATTTTCACCATTTGATATTTACCATTCAGTTTTGTGCTCTGAACTAGTTTTTTACCTCAAACTTCAGCAGCTGATTGCAAGAGACTCTGTGGATCGTTTGTCACGCCGTCAGGACCAGGTAGGAAATCTACCTTTTCTCTTCCATTTAAGTCCATTCTTTTGCAGTTTTAGGCAAGTTTTTTAGGTTTTTAGGGTCCCTAGGGTAAATATACTTCGCCTTGGGATCAACACAGCCTATTGTTGAGCCGTGAATACAACCACTTTTTAACACTTATTTCATCCTTTTTTACTCTTCTTTATCATGTCATTTATTATATAAATCCATTTTATAATGATTTATGCTTTTATGGATGAACATTATTTCTTCTCCTTTATTTCTAATAAATTGATGATTATGCACGATTTTATCAATGATAGTTTTAATAAATTGGTTGTAACATTATTCACCATTCTTAGCCTCCAATACAATTTCCAAATTGAAGATTTGATCATTAAGTATTCCAACTCAGAAATTCGCTGGAATAAGAAGTGACAGTTTTGCGGTTGAAATTCTAGGCAAATGAAGAAGAATCTGGAAAATCTGGAACATGGGTTTTGTCCAGAACGGACCAAATTAACTTTGAAAGAGAACGGTTTGCCAAAATTCAGCTTTTATTGAGAGAAACGTAGGTTTCTTTGAGCACGATTTTCTCAGACTTGCTGTGTGGCCATTTTCCAAATCTCAGCGGCAAAGCCAAATTCGCCTTGCTCTCGTTGAAAGATAGATGGAAATATATTTTCTTGTTGATAAATTGGTTGGAAAAAATCCAATTTTGTAAAAGAAATCATGTTGTAATTATCTCTGTTGTAACTGCTCTCTGATCTCTCTCTATTTAAATGAAAACAGAGATCAGAGATGGAGGGGGAGAATTGAGGATTCAGAATTGGAGATTCAAGAATGATGATGGATTATTCATGATAGGATAGAATAGGAGGAAAAGGAGATTGTTGCATTACCATTGTAATTCTCAAAGCTTCTGCTGTTGTAATGATTTCACAATTTGATGATTAATATATGATTTGGGAGTTGCTGTTCATTCGCCTTATATGAAGTAGCCCAGCAGCATCCGCTGGCGGCTAAGGGCCCAGCCTCTGGTGGATTACGCTGTTGTTGTGTATTATATCTTTACAATTGCTACCGTGTGATGGTTTGATTTATTTCCTATTCCTTTGAATTGCGTTACTTTACAGTTTCATGTTTTCACAATGTGCTGTTATAGTATTTTATGAAATTGTTTTATTGCACAAGTTGAGATTGAATTGCGTTGCTATTCTTTTATTATTTAACAAGAATCTCAACACTGTATAATTTATCTTGTTAATGCCTTAATAGAGCTTCTCTGTTCTATTTCAATTATGGTTTCATTCCACTTTCTGTTCCCTTTGACATTCATTGCAGATTGTTGGTTATTCGATTCCATTATTTAGAGTTTGCTGTTCAGATTTATTAAATAGGATTCGTTGTTTAATTCCTTTAATTACAGTTTGATGTCCATTTACTTTGTTGTTCATTTCTGTTGGTTAATTGCAAGAGTTTGCTTTTAAAGAGTTTTCCTAATTTACTTTCAATAGCAGCTTTAGTTCAATTTCTATTTCCTTTTAATTGCTTTAAAGCAAGACTGTCAACTATAGAGAACATTGGTTATTGCTTCCTCGTTCCCAGATTGATCATCTTGTTCTAGTTTGATTTCAATTGCATCAATCTCTAGAGGAATGAGTTGTTGCTACTGTATCCCCAATTGATGGTTGTTTGAGTGAATGATTTAGTTGCAGAGCATTTGAGTTTCTTGTTGTTCCAATTATATTTTGTTTCCAGCATTCATTTACTTTTGGATTTTAAGCACTATACTGCAAAACATTACTCTTGAGTAAATAGCTGCCTCAGACTGAGTACACTCTTGAGATAAAAAGTCGTCCTTGGGTTGACAATTAATGTGAAGATAATTAGGAGTTAAAAAGATACCTTTTTATCGCTCGACACCTATCACATCGAAAAATGTGCTGCAGTGCATCCAAATAGAAGGGCACTTACTCTGCAGTGCATTGTCTCAAGGCCTCGGCTGCGCTGGGCGCATTTGATAAATTTGTTTCTCCTATTTTACCCAAAAGTCCTTCAATTTTTTGCATGAAATGGATCCTAACTAAGCTTATGGTTTTATTTCAGGCTTTGATCAGATCAAAATGAATATTACTTGGTGTAAAAGAGAGAATGAAGAATAGGATATGGTTTCCCTTAATGATTCGGGTACAGTTGAGGCCCTCAGAGACTGTGGGTTACTCAAATACTTCAGGTTGTCTGGGATGAGGAAACAAATAGAACTATTACAATTCCTAGTTCATTCATGGGATCCAGTGGATCAGGATTTTCACATAGGGGGCAAGGTGCTCCCATTATTGATCAATGATGTTTACTTCGTTACAAGATTGTCGATACGTGGTGCCCCCATATCTCTTTCAGGTTTTGCCCGTGGGGGTGAATCAGTGAGGGACTACATTCGACGGTTCTGTTGGCCTGGTACACAGCCTAGCAAAGATGGGAGGATCAAAAGCAAGGATGTTCATGATTTTCCTTTGCGAACAATCCTTTTCACTATCACAAAGTTGGTAGGTAGTGCGACACTTCATCTGGCGAACAGATCATATATGCAGTTTGCACTTGAGTGCCTTGAGCCAACTACATTGAAATGGTGTGAGGCAGTTCTCTCTTTAATGAAAGAGAAACTGACCAAGGTAAAGAGCGATAAGATGAAGAATTTTAGATATGGTTCGTTCTTGATTACCTTTACCTTAGAGATAATTCCATTGATGTAACCTTAGTATGTGTCACTGAGTTTGACTAGTGCTAGAGATCCACAGATGCAGAGATTGGTTGAGTTGATGGCTCGACATGCTGGTCAATCATCAATCTCATTTCCTCCTGCATTCTTTAGTTGGCTCAATCAAAAACTCCTCTTCATCGAGGAGCATCCATATGCAGGGATCGACTTTTGTGGAGATCCAGATTTGAGGTTACCAATGGGAGCCCAATGGGGTGCTATAGGTAAATTGTTTTGACCAAGTGTTTTTAATTTTTTAAGTTTCTACATGTTTTTGTGTTTTGGATGTTTCCAAGACTAAAATAAAAATGTACTCATGCATGCAGATGTTGGTACTGTTCAACCTATGGGTCATCAACAGGAGGCGGGTGAACCGTCACGTAGAAATGTTGGTAGGGCAGTTTTCCAGGATTTGGATTTGACCGAGACACTGGGAGAGTTGCAGGATCATATAGAGGGGTTAACCCACAGTATTTCAGATCTTCGGATTGAGGATTTACCAATGAGGCTGCAACGCCATACTATTGGTGTACCTATCCGTTGGATGAGGCTATTGCGCATGATAGCTTAGGCTGTGACCTGTTATCATGAGCATCATTAGGTCTACTTAGGATGTTTTTCTATATGCATTTTGAGTTTCAAGGTTAGATGACCAACATGTCTTGGACACAAATTTTGTAAAAAATTTAAAACATCTATCTATTTTTTTACTTTCAGTGCTTTTATATATGGTTATGTGCAATCCTATTCAACTATTGATGTGAATTGAAAAATTTACTTTTACATGTGTCACAAATGTCTATTTAACACATAGTTCGCTAATGAATCAGTTAATGTATTAAAGTTCCTGGAAATGTGTTGATATTGCATGTAATCAAAATGTCTTTCCAAGAGATGAACTCTAAGGAACATATGATAAATTGTTGGATTTTGGATGGTATAAACATTTGTTAGTTGTAGTACGACAAGTTGTGAGTCCCACCTAATGATGATTCAATGAATGCCAAGTGAAATGGCATCATAGAGGAGTTTGATCAATGTGCTATACTCATCGATAATGTTCGTAGAATGACCAATACAAATCCCTTGAAAACTCACTAACTCGCCACTTGGAGTGAATATGGCCCATGCTACAGAAGATAGGTTCTGCGTACTACGACTAACACCATCGGCATAACCAACAAATGGTCCCAAGGATTCTGACATATGCAACAAATTCAAAGCAGATTACTTAATCACGTAAAAAAATCTAAAATTCACACTGTAACACACACACACAATCAAAGTATATATACAGTGATTATTACTACATAAAATTAGGCATAGTAAAATTTCAAATACAACCCATTACGGGGCTACGATAATGGAATTCCATCATAATCAACTAACTCATAAGTACCTTTTGCCAAAACACGCTTGACAATATAAGGGCCCATCCATAATGGTTCAAATTTCCCTGCTCATAGTTTATCAGCTTCCTAATCATAAAGCAAGACTAGGTCTCCTTCTGAGAAAATGCGAGGCTTGACATTTCGGTCATATTGCACCTTTATTCGTTTCTTATGTGCTTTGTTAGCCAATGCGGCTTCACGACGAGTTTCATCTAGATGGATGTGCTCTAAGAAATGTGATTCTTCTTTAGAAGTGTTGGGTAATAGGTCAATCGCGAGTTTTAATGATGAAATTTCACATTGTACAGGCAAGATTGCCTCCATACCATACACCAATTGAAAAGGTGTGAATCCAGTTGCATTTCTCACCGAGGTTCGGTAAGCCCACAAAGCCGAGTATAGGATTAAATTCCAGTTTCATTTATGAACTCCTATCATTCATTGGAGCATTCGCTTAAGGATTTTGTTGATGGCCTCAACTTGTCCATTAGCTTGCAGATAACAAGGAGTAGAACTATCATGTGAATGTCCTAACTTGGCAGTCAATTCAGTCATAATATGGTTGCGAAAATGCGAACCATGATCTGTAACTATAGCTTGTGGTACACCAAACCATGCAACCACATGGTTGAAGAACAAAAGAACAGCCATCTCACTGCTGTTGTTTAATGTAGGCATGGCCTCAGCCCATTTCATAAAATAGTCCACGGCGACAATAATATACCCATGCCCCCCGGTTGAGGTAGGGTTACATGTCATAAAATTGATGCCCCATTTTTCAAATGGTCCAACAACAATGATAGGATGCAATGGTGTAGGTGGTAATTGTGTTTTGTGGTAAAAAATCTGGCATGCATGACAACTTCTGACAGCAATAATGTAATCATTGAATATAGTTGGCCGGATGTAACCAACATAGAGAATATTCTGTGCGGTAGCATAACCAAATAAATTTCCCCCACAAGCACCAGAATGTCAATCATTCAAAGCTTTCTCGGTTTCCTCATGAGTGAGACACCTCTGTAAAATCGTATCAATACCATGATGGTAAAGAGTGTCACTAATGATCAGATAATCTTTAGCTTGGTAATGAATAAGTCGTTGTTTCGAGCTAGAGGTATCGGGTCAGAAATTTTGGGTTTGGAGATAGATTAGAATATCTCCAAACCGCGGGTCAGATGATGAAATCAGAAACTGAGACTCATCCAGAATTGATGGTTCCATTGTTGAATCGATATCAGTTGAGGGAAGGTTGCAAAGAAGCTTGACATAGACTAGAAATTTCTTTGATTTGGATTTGATGAATTCCAAATCAAATTCCTGCAAAATGACGATCCATTTCAAGTATTTTCCCCCCAACAATTGACATGATAGAATGTATGTCATAGGGTTGCAATCTGAAATGATAGTGGTCTTTCGGAGTAGGATATAGTGGTGAAATATCTGTACAGCTTGAACAGTAGCCAAAGCTAACTTTTCGACATAAGAGTACTTAACTTCTGTATCATTGAGATTGTGACTCAAATAATAGATCGGATGTTCAGTCCCATCTTCTTCTTGGACTAAAACCATAGCAATGGTTGTATCTGCAGTGGCGAGATACATGAAATAGTTGTTTTGATAATTAGGGGCATACATTAATGATGCTCGAATCAGGGTATCTTTAAGAGCATCAAAGGAAGCTTGCGCAACCTGGTCCCAATGGAAGGGTATCCCCTTTTTCAAAAGATGAGTAAATCCTTTAGCCATTTCAGCATAGTTGGGAATGAACCTCCTTAGAAAGTTAGCCTTCCCTTGGAGTCTCTGTAACTGCAATAAATTGGAAGGTGGAGGCAAATCAAGAATTGCCTTAACCTTCAAAGGGTCGAGTCGAATTCCTTCTTTAGACACTACGAAACCAAGCAAACGACCAGAACCAACACAAAACACACATTTATGTGGATTGAGTCGAATTTTGTAGTGTCGACACTATAAAAATATAGCTCTCAGATGTTGCAAGTGATCAACCCATTTCCATGAATGAGCAGGTAAATCATCTAGATAGGGTTGAACAATGTGTTTGATTTCATGGAAAGCATAATTCATTTCCCTCTGAAAAGTTTCCCCAACATTCTTCAAACCAAAAGGGAGTTTCCAATATGTGAATGTGCCCCAAGGACAAATAAAAGAAGTTTTATATTGGTCTTCTGGGCAGATATTGATATGATTATAGTCGGAAAAGCCATCCATGAATGAGAATATTTCACATCCAGCACAGTCATCAATTATCTGGTTGATAAAGGGATTGGGATAGTTGTCTTTTGGACAAGCGTTATTAACATCCATATAATCAACACACACTCATATTGTTCCTTGTTTCTTCATGACAAGAACAAGATTTGAAACCCAATCGGTAAGAGGAACATGGTAAATGAAACTAGCATGCAAAAGTTTTTCAATTTCTGCTTTTATGGCAGGAACCTTCTTTGGATGAACAGGACAGAGGTGCTTTCATATCAGTTTGACATCAGGATACATTTTAATTTCATGTTCAACTATACTAGAATCAATTCCTGACATTTCCTCATATGACCAGGCAAATATATCACGGAATTCACAGAAAAGAGCACGGTAAGTTTCAAGTTCCGATGGAGAAGAATATTTGCCAACATGGATGTTTTCTACAATTCCAGGTTTGGTTGAAATATCGATAGAAATGGTTTCTTCGATATTTGACAAGTTTCGTTCGAAATCGACTGTGTCTATAAATACAGAATTCGAAAGGAAATCAACAATTGAAAGGTGATTTAGTTCATTTGAAACATATTCTATGTGATTTGGAAGATGGGATCGATGATGATAATATTCCCATGGTTCTTCTTCTGTCATCATTGATTGGATGATTCCTTCATCAATAGAAAATGTACATGAAAAAGGATCAGAGGAAGTACCATATTCTAATGAACGATCAACCCATACAATTGGTGATAATGGATTTGGGTTTGCTGCACAAGCCAAAAAGATTGATTGCTATGCAAGCTCAATGGGGCTTAGCGGCATGGTTTCATTATGCATATCATCTTCAAAATTATTGGGAATCTTCCATGAATCAGATGAAGTGGAAGATATCATGTTGCAAGTCTCAACTTTTGCAACTTCCGCCATTTGTGATGGTGACGGTAGCGAAAAAGTACCCATTAGGGAAGGATCTTTAAAGATACCTACTCCAACGTTCTGAAGAGATATAGGGGGTCTGTGAACTAATGGAATTCTTCCAATAGCCTGTGAACTAGAGGCAAATAATCCGAGTTGATCAATTATTGTGATTCCACCTTTATGAGGGAAAGAGATCATACGAAAGTATGTTGAAGCCACATCAAGCATAGCATAAACCCAAGGTCTTCCTGGTAAAATGTTGTAGTCAAGGGGTCTGTCAACGACCTCAACTTCAAGAGTTACGGTTTTGCCCCCTAGTTCTATCTATAGGTTACTTAAAATTCCATAAGGCATATATGTGTGATCGTCAAAAGCTTTTAAAGTTTTAGGTGACCATGACAAAGGCAGGGAGCCAAGTGTTTTCTAGCAACTCATTGACATGATACAAGTAGATGCACCCTCGTCAATGATGGTTTGACGAACAAGTTTATTCAAAGCCTTTACTTGGATCAATTCCACCAATTTTTGACAATAAAGCCTGCTTTTGGGAGGGACAGTTTTGAAGCACCTCAAGTGTCGACATAGCAGAAGGTGACTGAGCCAAATCTTCTACTATGTTATATTTTTTCATTGCTCAAGCTCGAGGGTTGAATGTAGACTTATGTACAACTCCTTTAGGCAGTTTTATTGTTAACTCTGGTGCAATGGGTGGTGGAATAGGATTAGACGAAGTCGAAGTCGAAGGATTTGGTTGATCTGAAGCCTGGTTATTTGATGACGATGATGGATTACCATAATATTTACTTCGTGTAGACACCAAAACATCAATTTTAGGCCTAGAGGCAGATAGCATAAGCGCCTGTGAAGTGGAAGCGTGATCTGTAGCAATGAAATGAGTCTCTGGATTCGGAAATGTTCTGTCAACACAATGGATGCACTAGAAGTCTTAAGAAGTTTTGAGACTTCAGAGCGGTGAGGATAGTCTCGCGTAAAATGATCCTCATTACAGATTAAACATGGATAACGAGGTTTCCTAGCCAGAGAAGAGGAATCAAATGATTTCTCTTGAGGGGGAGGATTTTGTTTCTTTTTAGCTTTCCCCTTCTTCTTGCTTCCAGGTTGCTTTTCATTCTTTCCTTTGTCATATGACACGACATTTATTTCAGAAGCAAGAGTATTATCAGATGTAGTAGAAGTTTGATTGGAAATAGCAAGTGTTTGAACCGATGGTCTACCTGCTGTTCTTGTGCTTGAAGAACCAATCACACTGTCATCGACATGAGAGTCCTTACTCGATGGGGGTGGAGGAACAATAAAATATGGTCTGGGTGCATTTGGAATTTTGTCATAGAGCATGCCAAACTGGGTGTAAATCAAGTCTAAGTATTGGGCACGAGAAATTACTTGCTCTTCAGTGACAACTCCTCCTTTAGCCACATCCTCGGTGATAGATGGAAACAAGGATTTTATAAACCACTAAGCTAAAAGCTAATCAGGAACATAAGTTTTGACCATTCGACGATGACGATGCCACTCATGAATATGATCAGAGATGTGAGTAGCAGTAGTCTGTTTAAATTTGGTCAATAGTTCCGTTCCAGTTTCATATCTGATGGGTAACTGGAAGTGGGTTAAAAATGTGGTGGTTAAGGATGTAAAGTTATCAAAGGAAGCTCGTGGTAATTCAATATACCACTTTGCAGCCAGACTAGTAAGTGTTTGCTAGAAAAGATGTAGTCTAACTGAATCATCATTCGAGGAGTTGGATGAACACCATAAATGAAAAGTCATAACACGCTTGGATGGGTCTTCTCCAGGGTTTCCATTGAATTTCAGAATATCGGAAGGCAATTTATGAGGAATCACCGATCACCAAGGTGCATAAAGAATTGGATCATTGGTAAACCGATTTAAATCCAATAATTCAAGTTTTGTGACAGAAGGAAACTTTCTATTGAGTTCAGGTTGAACATAACCAGGGTAAGATGGAATTTCCTGGGCAATAGGCCTTTGCATACCAGCATAAGGCATCTGCTACTGTTAACCTTGACAGGGGTATGTTTGTTGAGAAAATGCGGTATAAGGCGGTTGTTGGGCACCAGGATAAATTTGCTGTTGTCCAAACCTATCATAGGCTTGTTAACTAGGACCTAGGTAAACTTGTTGTTGACCAAACCCAACATAGGCTTGTTGACCAAGTCCAGGATAAGTTTGGTATTGTTGATATTGTGGTTGGCATGGTTGTTGATTTAACGATTGTTTCCCACCAATGTAAGTTTGACCAGGTTGTGAATATATCAAACCAGTATAAGTCTGATTCATTCCAGTAAATGGTAAACTAGCCCGAGGTTGCTAGATTCTAGGCACAAACGATTGTTGTAAAATGGCCTGAGAAGATTGAATATGTAAACCTGAAACTTGGGGGTCAGAGGTTGAAGGACCAACTTGCAAAGGTTGAGATACAACTAATTGAGCTTGTGACTGTGGTAAAGTTGTAATGACAAACATAGTAGGTATGGATGAAACATATTGCATTGGTTGTAATGGTTACACAAGCCTTGGTTGAATGGGAATTGTTGGCTGCCACTGAAAAACAATCATTCCGGGCTGACTTAAAGACGATGACATACTGCCATATGGTTGTCCTCCAGAAAATGGAGGATAAGGAGACTGTGCATATTGTTCTCCATATGGGGGTAATCTAGTGTAAAATGGATACATTGGATGGTAACTAGATGAACCAGCTTGATATTGACTTGATGGATCAAGTTGTTCAATATTCGTAAGTGAAGAACGGGTAAAATTCCTATGGAGGACATGGGTGAAGACCATGGACTAGAAGCAATACCTGAGTGGGTTCCAAATAAAGATTGGTAACTCAGTGGGATGGATGAAACACCATACAAATGTGACTCAGGTGTTGTGGTAAACATTGAAGAAGTAGCGACAAAGGATTCTGCCACAACTGTAATAGATGGTACAGTCTGGGATGTTGATTCTGCCATAGTCAAATGTCTTAATGAATCAATGGGACTCTGAAAATAATTAGGATCAAAAGGAGCAAAAAAATGAGGAGTATAAGGATAAAGATAAAGTCTAGGTCCAAAGCGAGTTGGAGTTCTGGGTGTTTCTTCTTCAAGTTCCTCTTCAATCAAAATCAAACCAGGTGGAAGGATTTCACCATCAGGTCCCTAATAGATTTCCGGTATTTGTCCCTACGGTAAAGGGGAAGTCTCAACAGTTACAGATGTCCGAGGATAAACCGGCCATTCGTCTTCTGGTATGGGAACAACTTTCTATTGTTCAACTTCAAGATCCAAGTGTTCTGGTAAAAGAACAATAATTTTAGGTTGATCTTCTTGAACAACTTCTGTTTTAGAATTAATTTATTGTTGAACAAATTTGGGTTGAGAATCAACTTCTTGTTGGACAACTTGGGTTACCATTTCACTAAGTTCACTTTTAATGTCCTCAGGTAACTGTGAAGGTTCCAGTTCAGTAATAGATGTACTAGTAATGGTAGGAGTAACTGGAGTCATAGTACTTATTGGTATAGGTGACTCTGGTAATTGAGATGAAGAACCAGAAGTTTGTGATGTACTGATTCAGTCAAATGTGACCGCTTTTTCCAGCTAGGTGTAGCTTCAGGGGGTAAATGTAGTTTACTCGTTGTCCTCTATGAACGATGGGGTAAGGGTTGATGTTCTTCCATGATTGCTGATTGATTTTATTATGAAAAGAAATAAACAAAAAGAGGGTAATCTAGGCAAAAGGATTACTAAGCAACTATGAACTACAATATACTACCTCAGTAAACTAAGGACTTAACATACGTGCGGGCAATCTCCCCGAATGCTGTGTTCAGTGTATCACAGTGTACAAGGCAGCTGACTCGGTTACCTAAGGATGGATAGCAACCTAATGTAGTCCTCCCATATATACCCAAAAGTACGTGGAGGCCCAATTCTTGTTAGCGTTGTCTAATGCGAAACCACACAGTGAGAGCATTCTTCTATACTTTTCGTACTATAACACTGCCCTATATACCTGAAGGTACATGGACGAGCTACAATATACTTATGTATGTGGAATGAGGTATCACACTCGGAATGTGTCACAGAAAATTAACGACAACTGCTATGTTTTACGACGCCAAAACACATCTCTAGCCTAGAACCTCTAAATGTTATTCGTTAGCTAATAATGCTCCATTAGGTTAATTGAGATAACTTTTTAAGTTGATCTTGATTAAGAGTTTGTCTTTTCAGGTTCACAGTGTGATGTCTTTGAAATTCCTAGAATGCAACTATGATGAGAAACATTCTTTCATTTTATTGAACAATGAAAACCTTAACTACAAGGGATAGAGCAATTAGAATGTTTAATCAAAGACCAAAGAGAAAATCTAATGCAATTTCCCTATACTATTCCTATAAGCACACACAAACCTCTAATTGCATAATGCAAGTTTTCCTTTTCAATTCCCTTAATGTTTAGATGAAAAAAAAGAAACTAAATGCACATACAATCAATCAATATTTTTGCAAGAAACGAAGAATTTATGACAGTTCCTTTTTGAAAGAAATGAAGACTTTGCGACACTTCCTTTTTAGAAAAGATTAATCGACTATAAGCTAACTTTGACAATGGATTGATAATGATAAAGAAATCATTTGAGAAACACTAAACATTCAAGGCCAAAGTAGGGCTAGGAGGAGAAATACAACTTGATTTCAGAACCACAAGAATCATTGATCTTTTAGCAAACAACAAGAGAAGCAACTTTGGAAAAATCAGACCAAAGGTGGGTTTTTTAGCCTAAGAGGAATCAACGCAGGCTAGAGAGGGAGACAGCGTGTTACAATGCACTGTCTCTAAGGCAGGGGCTACTCTACAATGCACTGTATTAAGACCAACACTGCACTGGTGCCAGAGAGTCAAATCAAGAGACATTCAAGCATAATTTTTGACTAAAAGCACTTAAAAAAGACTAAAATAAGATCAATAAAGCTAAGAAAAGTCTACTAGGGTGTAATATGATGAGGGTAAGCCACCAAAAATGATAGCCATTCCCCAGTGGAGTCACCAATTTGTTATATGGAATTTGCATCTACGGATAAACACATTTTCCCTAGGTGGGTGACTACACCTAGAACAACCACAAGAAAGTAGTTTAACCTTTTCTTATAGAAGACAAATTAGATGGAGGAACTTACTTGTAGTATTTTGCTTCCTAGATCTCTTTTTAATCACTCTAGTTACTCCCACTTGAACTTAATCCACTCAAAAGGTACCTACATCAAGAGAAATAGAAACAAGAAATGATCAAAGCATACATGATCTATCTGCTATAAAACAATGGAATCAAAGACATTGAAACACATAATCATCACATATATGAACAATAATATGAGAAAAGGAATAAGCTCTTTATTAATGTATAAGGAAGAGTATCACCCAATATAGTTTGATCCTATGCCACTCCTCCAGCTTCAGTCCAACCCTTGCCACATCAAAAGCACAACACTCCAGCAGCATAACATTGCTTAACATAAACTCAATTCTCAAACCAATAGAATTTCCTTACAAACTTCAGATTCTAGCCCCTTGATCACTATGATGAGTGCTCAATTTATAGGAAATGGAGGTGGTTTCGTCATAAATAAGGGTATTGAATGGCCTTCCAAACTTGGAGTTAGTTTCCATGGAGAAAGGGATGAGAGGATAGGAGGTTAATGGATCCTTAGCCTATCCAATTTCGAGCTCATAGGAGGAGATAAGAGATGGGATCCTTCTAGAATCATCTAGAATGAAGGAATATTCCTAGAACCCTATGCAAATTTCACTCAATCTTGCCCAGTGCAGGTCAAAGAGGGCCTAAGTGCATTGTAGTGTAGGCCACAGTGGGCCTGCCTGCTTTGCAGCACACTGTCTCAAGGCTTAGGCTGTGCTGGTGTCCCAAGGAGGCATTTCAGGAAGGCTTCAGGCTAGGAAACTTTCATAGAAGGAAGCATTCAATGAGTTGACTTGTCTAGGGCATGTAAAAATTGAATTAGGGTTTGATGAGCCCTAATGGTACTAATCTGAATGTCAGGAGTGATGTGCCCAAATAGACCTATAACAAACCCACTACATGTTAAACCAAAAAAATAAATCTACCAGATTTTAGATTGTAGTTGATCATTTGGATTACAAGTATCTCGTGTGGGCCCCTCCACAACAAGGAGCCAAATT
Organism: Pinus tabuliformis; assembly: GCA_031772625.1. NCBI lineage: Eukaryota > Viridiplantae > Streptophyta > Pinopsida > Pinales > Pinaceae > Pinus > Pinus tabuliformis. The sequence goes on from CM062818.1 coordinate 1,543,741,895, forward strand.
TTGGGACTCGTGCCAGAAGGTTATCTGGTCAAAATTTATTTGGGCCCAAAGAATTATCAAATTAAGGGAGTAATATGGGCCCAAAGATATCCAAATTTCTTATTAAAGTAAAAAATATCCAGATTAATGAGACCATCTAAATTTAGGATTTCACCTTAGTTTTTGGTATTTATTTCGAAGGAAAAAATATTTTTGGATTTTCTGCCAATTAAGAAAATTGTGAATTTATGAATGAAACTAACGATTAAGTTTGGAACGCTATTGGGGGCATAAAAACACATAGGAACCATTTGAAAGAGGGAGAGGTGAAAATATCTCATATGAAATTTGAATAACATCAATCTACAATTAAGGGAAAGAACAATAAAAGGAGACCAAATGGCTTCAATTTGGTATTAGAGCAAGGGGTGCTTAGATATGGTAGACACAAAGGAACAACTTGAGGAGCAGGTCAAGGAAGGTATATAGTGAATGTATCCCTACAAGTAGAGATGAGGTGCATTAAGATAAGGTTAGAGGTGATGGGAACTACCTAGAAAAGAGGAGATGGCATGAAGTATGTCACTGAGGAATAAGAAGAATCTTCCAAGGAAGAAGAAAAATCTTCTAGTGAAGAAGAAGGTGAAGAATCAGTAGAGGAGAAAATGATAAATATGTTTGCTAAGATGTGTGCCAAACAAAATATGGAGGTTCCTATACATGAAGGTAAATAAAGCGTTAATGAATTTATGGATTGGATCAAAGACATGGATAAATATTTCCATTAGGAATATTTTGATGAAGAGAAAAGTGTCAAGTATGTAGTGACAATATTCAAAGGTCATGCATCCCTGTTGTGGGATGAAGTGTAGGAATATAGAATGAGGATAGAAAAGTCCAAGATCAAGAGTTGACATAGAATGGTGGCTAAATTCAAAAGTAAGTTCATGCCTAAATATTAGTAGTTAATTTTTTTCAAGAAATTGTAGAATCTTAGATAAAAATCTATGTTAGTAAGGGAATAAACTGAGGAATTTTGTAAATTATAAATTTTATCTAGCCATATTAAAGAGGATGCTAAAAAGGTTTCTAGATACATTAATGATTTCACGTATGAAATTTAGGATGAGATTATGATCATATCCCTAGGGACAATTGAAGACACATATAAAGATGCTTTCAAAGAAGAAGCTAATATAGCTAGAAGACAAAGTCAGAAAAGTTCTGCAAGAGGAAAAGGAAAACAAAGTAGCAGAGGAAGATTTTAGTCCTCAATAGAGGAAGGTGGAAGTTATAATATTCAATTACCAAGAGGAGGTGAATCTAGAGGAAGAAGATGTTTCTCAAGAGGTAGAGGAACAAGTAGATATTATCAGCATAGATGTTACATATGTGGAATATTGGGATATCTATCATGGAAATTTCCAAAAAATAATCAATTAAGTCAAAGAAGTGCACATGTGACTAAAGAAAGTGTTATGCAACCAACTCAAAAAATAGAATAAGAGATAGATCTTTGGGTTTCCATGTAGCCTTTGAATTGTTTCCATAAATGCAATAGCAACTGTACTAGATTTAAATGGATGAGATAATGCACAAAAGTGTGTATACTTGGTAAGTCTATCAACTACAACCACGATGACACTCTTTCCTTCAGACTTCGGTAAACCTGTGATAAAATCCATTGAAACCTCCTCTCAACATTCACCTGGAATGGATAAAGGTTGTAACATATCCGAGGTCTTAATTATATCAACATTATTTTTTTGAAAAACCAAACATTTCGCCACAAACTTTTGAATATCAAATTTAAGGCCATCCCCCAAAAAATATTTCTTAACCTTGTGGTAAGTTTTTAAAAATCTTGAGTGCCCACCTAAGGGAGAGGTGTGCAATTCCAGAAGAATATTTTGTTTGTGTTGGGAATTCTTATATAGGTATAAGTGATCTTTGTACCATAACTGATCATTTTTCTAGCTAAATGTATCAAATGTACATAGATCTAGTTACAAATTTCGAATGAGTGCCAACATTTCTTCGTCATTCTTACATTCATCCCTTTCTTCGTTTATCCAATCTAATTGGGTGATAGAAATGGAACAAATCAATGCTTTCACATCCTCATACTTTCTTGAGAGTGCATCTACAACAACATTTTGCTTCCCTTTTTTGTAGATTATTTCAAAGTCATAACCCAACATTTTTCTGACCCTTTTTTGCTGATCTTCTGAAGATAATATTTGTTCTAAAAAAAATTTAAGACTATCATGATCCATTTTTACCTTGAAGTGTCTTCCCATTAGGTAAGGTCTCCATTTCTTAAGTGCATGTAGTATTGCCACCATTTCATTCTCATAAATAGCTTTGTGTAAATACTTTCCTTTGATTGGACGGCTTTCAAAAGAAATGGGTCTTCCTTCTTGCATTAAAACAACACAAATTCCATTTCGTGAGGCATCACATTACATAATAAAGGTTTTTGTGAAGTCTGGCATAGCTAAGACCGGTGCTTGGCACATTTCGTCTTTAAGATGTTCAAAGGCCTTCATTGCTTCTGGAGTCCACAAAAATGCATATTTCTTCAGTAATGTTGTTAGAGGTGATGCTATTCTCCCATAATTATTAACAAACTTGTGATAATACCCTATCAACTCGAGAAATCCTCATAGATGCTTTATGTATGTGGGGATTTTCCATTCCTTGATGGATTTAATTTTGCTAGGGTCTACCTTAACACCTTCATGAGAAACAACATGACCCAAATATTCCACCTCAAGTACTCCAAAGAAACATTTAGAGGTTTTTTCATATAATTGTTTCTCCTCCAATAGTTTGAGCACCCTGCCAACATGTTGAACATGATCCTTCCAAGACTTGTTGTAGATTAGTATATCATCAGAAAATACTAACAAAAAATTTCTAAGGAAGGGTTTGAAAATGGAATTCATCAAACCTTGAAATGTAGAAGGTGCATTGGTAAGGCCAAAAGGCATGAACAAAAAATCATAATGTCCCTCATGAGTTCTAAATAATTTTTTATTTTTATTTATTTATTTTATTTTATTTTATTTATTTATTTTTATTTTTATTTTTATTTTTACTTTTAATTTTTTTATTTTAATTTTAATTTTAATTTTAATTTTTTATTTTGTTTTCAGAATATCTTTAGTTTTCATTCTGATTTTATGATATCCTGAACGAAGATCCAACTTGGTGAAGCAAATTTCTCCATGTAATGCATCTAATAATTCATCAATGACAAGAATGGGAAATTTATCTTTAATAGTGAGCTTTTTGGGCTTCCTATAATTCATACACACATGCCATGATCCATCCTTCTTGTGCACCAATACTACTGGAGGAGAGAAAGAACTTTGACTAGGTTGCATTATACCAACCTCTAGCATTTTTGCAACCATGCGTTCAATTTCACTCTTTTGGGAATAGGGATATTTGTAAGGCTTGATGTTTGGTGGAAAACTTCTTGGAATCAAATGAATAGCATGATCATGATCATGAGTAGGTGGGAGGCCATTGGGAGTCTTAAATACCTTGGAATGATTGTCCAAGAATTTTTGGAGATATGGAGAAATATATGATTTTGATGTGGGAACAATTAGTGAATGTAATTGAGAAATTACGCCCCGTTGTTTTTTATTTAGAAGCTTTTTCATGCTGTTAGAGCTAATTATCTTTCTCGGTTTCCCTGCGATACCCCTTAATTCAAATTCCTTTCCTTCCCAAAAAAATTTCAAGAAAAGTTCTTGAAAATTAAAAGCTATTGTACCCAAAGATTGTAGCCGTTGGACTCCTAGTACAACATCAACACCGCTCATTGGAATGTAAAGCATTGGACTATTGAGTACACATTCTCCCATGGATATCTTGATATTATGGCACTTTCCATAGCAACTTATGGTTCCTCTATTTGCAACCATGACTTGACACTCTAGTGCTGGATATAGGAATTAATTCAATTCCTTGGCTATCTTACAACGAATAAAATTATGGGTACTACCCAAATCAATCAACATTATTACCTTTTTCTTCTTGATATTTCCTTCTATCTTGAGAGTTTGAGGAGTGGTAATTCTTGCCAATGCATTACAAGATATGGTTAGATTCATTTATTCTTTCTCTAGGGTTGGTTCTTGGTGTATATCCTCTTCTTTTGACGTTTCTTGTTCCTTTTCTTCCTCCTCTTCACAATCTACGTAAAATAATTTCTTCTCATCACACTTATGACCTTTAGTGTATTTTCTATCACAACTGTCCCAAATCCCTTTTGCTCCTTTTTCTTCCATTTGTTGTGGTGTCAACCTTGTAGGTTGTGGAAGGCTAGGGGCAACAACATTTCCATCTTTATAGTTGTGAGTGATAGGCTTCCTTGTTTCCATAATTTTGCTTTCAATTTTTCTTGCCAACCTGAATTCCTTCTCCAATGAATCAGGTTCCTAAAGCCAAACCTCATGTTGGATATTATCCTTTAAAGTACCTATGAACATGTCAATCCTATGCTCCTCTCAAATATCATATACCCTTATATTCAATTTTTGGAAGTCCTCAATGTGCTCCACCATTGAACCCTTTTTTTCGAAATTTATCAATTGGCTAAAGAAGGTGTTGTTATTTGTATCCTCATAATGTGCTATAATTTGCTTCATAAATATTGACCAAGTGGTAGTTTTTTTTCTAGATAAAATCCATCGATACCATACAAACTAATTGGGTTCCAAATATAAAGTTGCAATGTGTATCTTTTGCGTGTTTTTCACATTATGGAGATCGAAACATTGCTCCATCTGTAGTATCCATGTTATAGGATCCTTGCCATCAAACTTCCTCATATCGATCTTTGGAACATGCTGGGTCCTCAATACAACATTAGAGTCTATGAAATCATGATTAACATTTCTTTTATTCTCATCATGAGTTTCCTCTACTACCTTTTCGCAATTAGGAAGTCTTTCTTGTAGCAACTTTGTCAAACCTTCTATGTCTTTCTTCAAATATTCCATGTTGCTTTTCAGTTTTGCTTATATACCACTGATATTAGCTTCCATGCAATTCTTCAAATGATTCATCTTAGCTTCAATTCAATTATTCAAATCATCCATATTAGGTTCAATTACTTTTTGTGAGAGTGAAATTTGTTGCACTTGGTCTTGTAATTTTGATATATCATGTTGCATTTCTTCTTCTTCTTCATGTGTCATAGTAGATATTTCATGTTGCTTAATAGGTGTTCCATTTTATTTCTTTGGGTCATCAATTGATGATAATTATTCTTCACACAACCTTTTGAATCATTTCAAACTACTTTCTCAAACAAAACTTGTGCAAAGTTTAAAAACAACTACACACCTTTTGTTTTTCGCTTTGTAGGAGCTCGATATTGAATCTGGTGTATCTATGTAATTTGAGATCTCCAAGGATTGAAATTGCATCCTGTGGTATTGCTATGAGTCTTATTTCCAACCCCACAAGTTTGACTGATATTGTATTCTCCAAGAAAGTTATTCCTAATCTCCCACAATGACCTGATTATAGACTGGTTCAGTAAAGCAAACTTGTATGAAGTGCCACATGTCACTGATTTGACCTCCGACTATGAAAATGATACCCAACAGAATAAATTCCTTTCTCTTTCTATCACCTTTTACAAAATTTGAATCTGATGCTCAGAGAGAATGTTATGATGATTTTCCCAAGGTCGCTTATTTGAGATCGAATTATGGAGCTCTCAAAAACCCTAACTTCCTCAGATCATATCTCCGAAAATATAGCAAAACAAGATCTGAAATTTGTACAAGAGGTTCACCAAGAGTTTAAATCAAATGGGTTTCGATGTCAGATTCTGAAGCTTCATAGCAAAAATTCCATGATGACTTGTTTGAAACAATGAAACCCTAGAATCCAAATCTCTGATACCAAATGTTATGCAACCAACTCACAAAATAGAATAAGAGATAGATCAACGACTTCAAAATTATCATATTTGAGGGGGAAATCTCCTTTATATTACACAAATAAATAATTCTTGGATGATCCAAATGAAGAAACTTCCTTTCTATATATAGGAGTCTAAGGGGTCACAATATAAGCAGAGCCGATATAACAATAATAGTGTAAGGGCACACCAATAATAATAGTCGGCTTCTATGGGGCACAATAATAACAATTTGGGGACAAAAGGGGAACAAAAATAACAATAAGGGGCTACAATGACAATAATAATGGGGGAATACACTAGTATTATAGGGACCTAACAGAAAGAGAAGAAAATGTGAATTTGGTAGTGTTGGAAATAATACTGAGAGGGGGGGTGAATCAGTATTATCAGATTAATCAAACTTTTCAAATGCTCAAAACATATACGCTACTTCAGTTAAGTGAACCAGCGTGTACACGCTACTGTGACGAAGTAAAAAAGCGTATAAGCAGAAAACTCACAATTTAGTTGGCTTATTCTTCAATTAAGTGCATCAGGACATTATTCATCATATTAACAGTAAACATGTGCAGTATAACAGAACAGATAAAAAGCCACACACATGAACACCAAGATATAAGGTGGAAACCCAATGTGGGTGAAAACCACCTGCTGCAAGTTGTCTCTATCTTTCTTAATATGAAACTTCAGTTTACAATCTTTTGTACTGGTGCAGCCTTATACCAGTACGCAGGCTACAACCTGCAGAAGGCTTCAACCTTCTCTCGTTCTCCAAACTTCCTTGGAAGGGAGCTCCAACCCCCTTTTGCTTTTGTACTAGCCAAGATACTAGTACGTAGGTGCTGACCTACAATCTTCCTTCTTCCAGGTATCACTTTTCATACATTTTCAGACTTGGATATTCCTGAAGCACAACATTACAATCTGAAGACCACAATTCATTCAATTTTCACAACAGATCATTGAAGCATAAAACAACCAACTTTGAATCACTGAACCACTGAACCCTGTCAATCACCAGTTACCAGAACACAGAGCAGACTACAGAACTCTGTAATAACAGTCAGATCCCACTGTAAACCCAAATCAAGCTTCAAAAGATATACGCTACTTTAATGAGCAGAAACCGCGTATACACGCGCTTTTACCGAAGCCAACCTGCGTACAGATCTAAAAATAAACTTTCTCAACTTGCAGCTGTACCAGATATTAGTTAGACTTAGAACGTAACATTGCGACAATATGCAGATCTAGAAATACGCATAATCAACCATAACATGATAGTGCATTTCAAACCATTTGATCCCGATCTCTCCTTAGATCTAGTTCTCCATCAACCGATGAGATCTCTCCTTAGCTCAGATCAACCAACTCAGAACCTGCATATCAGATCTCTTTCTCTCTTAGATATTCATGCCTTGTCGAAAGATGATATTTGTCTAATGATCTTCTTCTCCTTATATAGCCTTAGGCCTTTCTCAATACCAAGAGCCAAAACCATAGTAACACAATACCATCAACTTTAAAACTAGGGATCGACACGACCGTCGAGACATAATGGTCCGAAATCATAGGCACAACTTCCAAGGTCTAACCACCATGAACCAAAGGAACCTTTCCACATACACGCGCTTTTTCTGAATCGAACTTGCGTGTACACGCGACTTGGGCTTAACGAAACAGCGTGTATGAGCTTTCTTGCCATGCTGTACTGAGATCTGTCTTCTGATTAAGTTGCCATCACCTGTACTAACCTTTGAGCACCTGTACCATCCACTGAGTGAGTTGCCATCAAGGACAACACTTGAACCATAATTCCAACAATCTCCCCCTTTGGACTTGATGGCAACCACCACACCAAGTCACTCTCCCCCTTTGACATCAAGGGCAAAGGGAGGACCAAGATATTCTCTTCCTTGGTAATCCTTCTGCTGTCCATACTGCTGTCCATACTCCCCCTGAGTACATGCTGAAATCTCCAAGTGTGCTCCCCCTTTGTGAATGCCAAAGAGTACCAAACTATCCATCCTGCTCACCAAGTGCTGTTCATGCTCCCCTTGACTGTAGGCAAGATCTGCAAAAGATGTTCTTCAAGAAGAACATGACTCTATATAAAAGACCTTCCTATAACCAAAGACTCATACATACATCCATTTCTCAACTAAGTGAGGATATAAAAAAAATGACTCATCCACCCAACCAAGTGGGGATACATCAATATTGACTCATCCACCTAACCATGATAATACATGAACATTTCATCATTCATCCCAGGCATAGTGGGGAAACCAACAAAGGTCGTTACATGATCTTGACACCATAAAAGAGACAAGAGAGATACATGACATAGAGACAACAGATCTAGACCAAGACTTAGGAAAGACACCAGCAGCATCTGATAAACATCTTGTTAGATCAGCAACGAGAATTTCTTTCAGAGCTCCTTCTTAAACCAATCAACCAAAACATCTGAATGCCAACAATGCTTTATGAGACTTTTGAGCTGCTCCCCCTGAGCCTGTGCCTGTTGCACTCCCTGAAACTGTGCCTGAATACTTCTGACATTCCTATTGCTGTTCAGAACTTCAGAGTTTTCCTTTGCTGTTCAGAACTTCATATACGCGTTTTATCCTGTATAAAGCAGCGTATGTACGCGTATATTCTTTCTGCAACAAGCGTCCAGCATACACGCGACTTACTCAACATAAATCCGCGTGTATACGCTCATATCCCTTCCGTAACCTGCGTATACAAACTTTTCTGTAGAACAAACAAATTTCAACAACAGGATGAAGCATCAACTACTCCCAGCTTTTGTCTGAGATATTCAAAAGTTTCCCTGGGCAGTGGTTTTGTGAGAATATCAGCAACTTGCTCCTTAGAAGGAACATACTCCAATTTGACCTTCTGCTCAAGCACTTGTTCCCGAAGAAAATGGTACTTGATTGGTATGTGCTTGGTCTTTGAGTGCATGACTGGATTCTTTGAAATGCTGATTGCACTTGTATTATCACATAAGATAGAGACAGGTGGAGTGCAAGTGATTTGAAAGTCCTGCAAGGTCTGCATCATCCAAAGAAGTTGTGTGCAACAAGATGCTGCAGCCACATATTCTGCTTCAGCTGTAGATAAGGCAATCGAACTTTGCTTCTTGCTGAACCAAGACACTAATCTGGAACCCATGAAGAAAGCACCTCCACTTGTGCTTTTCCTATCATCCACACTTCCAGCCCAATCTGCATCTGTGTAAGCATGAAGAGTGAGATCTGTATTTCTAGGATACCATAAGCCATAGTTTTGGGTCCCTTGAAGATATTTGAAGATTCTTTTGACTGCCTGAAGATGGGTTTCCTTTGGGTTGGCTTGAAATCTTCCAACCATCCCTACTGCATGAGTAATATCTGGTCGAGTACCTGCCAAATAAAGCAAACTCCCAATCATGGATCTATAAGTGGGTTGGTGAACTGCTGCTGATTCATCATTTGCACTGAGGCTGCATCCTGTAACCATGGGTGTACATACTGGTTTTGACTCTTCCATGCCATACTTCTTCAAGATCTGCTTGAGGTATTTGGTTTGAGACAAGAAGATACCTCCTTCATTTTGTTGGATTTGCAATCCAAGAAAATATGTCAATTCTCCAAGAAGTGACATTTCGAACTCTTTCTGCATAACCAAGGCAAAGTTTTGACTCATAGTTTCTTCATTGCTGCCAAAAATAATATCATCTACATAAACAACAAGAATTAGCAATTTGTTATTTTCAACTTTTATATAGAGATTGCTATCTGCTGATCCTTTTGAAAAGCCTTGTTGGTGAAGATATTTGTCCAACCGATAGTACCAAGCCCTTGGGGCTTGTTTGAGCCCATAGAGAGCCTTTTTCAATCTGCATACAAGGTTTGGATCATTCCCAAGAATGAACCCATCTGGCTGCTCAATATATACTTCTTCTTCTAAGTCTCCATTCAGGAAGGCTGATTTCACGTCCATTTGAAATACCTTGAAGTTTTGAAAGCTTGAGAGAGCAAGGAACATTCGGATGGCCTCTAGTCTTGCCACAGGAGCAAAGGTCTCTTCAAAATCTATTCCTTCTTGCTGTGCATACCCTTTACAAACAAGTCTGGTTTTGTTTCTAATTACTTCTCCATTTTCATTTAACTTATTCTTGAAGACCCATTTTGTTCCTATTACATTCTTATCTTTTGGTCTAGGAACCAATTCCCAAGTGTTGTTCCTTTCGATTTGCTCAAGTTCTTCATCCATTGCTTTGACCCAACATTCATCTTTGCATGCTTCTTTCACATTTTGTGGTTCAATGGAGGAGAGTAGAGCCAAGTAGCTTGAAGCTTCTGCAAGTGTCCTTCTTGTTTGTACTCCTGCTTCTTTCTGCCCCACAATCTGAGTTTCTGGATGATTCTTTTGGACATATCTGGATGGAGTCTTCTCTTCTATTCTTGTCTGCTCCTCTGGTTCTTCTTGAGATTCTTTTTCTTCTTGAGGTTCTTCTTCTTCATCATTTCGCCTTTGAGAGTAACCTTCATCTTCTTCATGATGAACTTGCCTAGGAATATATCCCTTCTCATCAACCACTATATCAATACTGTCAACAATTCTGCCAAGTCTTTTATTGTAGCACTTGTATGCTTTGCTATGTGGAGAATAACCAAGAAGAATGCCCTCATCTGCTCTAGGTTCAAGTTTGCCAAGTTGCTCATCAGTGTTCTTAATATAACATTTGCTCCCAAAGATTTTGAAATGCTTCACGGAAGGAGTTTTACCACTCCAAAGCTCATGAGGTGTTTGAGTGCTGTTTACTCGGACATTTGTTTTGTTAAGAATGATAACAGCAGCATGTGCGGCTTCTCCCCAGAAGGTTGCAGGAGTACCTGATTCATCGAGCATAGCACGAGCCATTTGTTGGATAGTTCTGTTCATTCTTTCCACAACCCCATTTTGCTGAGGAGTTCTAGCTGTAGAGAATTCTCTTCTTATCCCATGTTCATCGCAGAAATCAAAAAATTCATTTGATGTGAACTCCCCACCTCTGTCAGATCTGAGGCACTTGATTTTGTGTCCTGATTCATTTTCGGCCAATGCTTTGAAGGATTTGAATTTTTCGAATGCTTCATCTTTGTGCTTCATAAGCCCTAACCAAACAAACCTTGAGAAATCATCAATGAATAATATCAGATATTCTTCTCCTCGAGGTGACCTTTTCCTAAATGGACCACATACATCTGTATGGACTAGCTCAAGAGGCAAGCTAGCTGACCCTTCCTTCTCTGGAAAGTTAGTTCTGGTCTGCTTTCCAAACTGACAAGATTTGCATATGGTGTTGTCTGGAATTTTGATATCTGGAAGATCGCGAACTGCCTGATATTTGCATGCTTTCCTTATTTGTGAGAAGCTTAGATGTCCCAACCTTCGATGCCATAACCAGTGCTCTTCATCCTTGCTAAGATAGCATTGTTGTTGTTCTTCTTCAAATATGTACAGATTATTTGGAGTTCTTTTGCCTTTGAGAACTGTTTTACCTGTATCAAGATCACGAACAAGACATCCATTCGATCTGAAAATAACCTCTGTTTTTTGATCACACATTTGGCTGACACTTAGAAGATTATGTTTCAATCCATCAACATACAAAACATTTCCAGCCTTGACCTTTTCTTTTAAAGGAGCAATACCTTTTCCTTTTATAGTAGCAGGAGTATCATTTCCAAAAGAGACTTTCTTTCCCTTTTCTAAAGTAGAATAAGATTCAAGTTTTTCTTTATCACCTGTCATATGTTTCGAACATCCACTGTCAATGTACCATAGATTTTCCTGTCCTTCTGCATAAAATGCTATCCCACATCTTTCTGTTTGAGGTTCCTTTATTCTCCATGTTTTGGTGCTTGTGGCTTGTTCCTTTTTCTCCTGAAACCTGCTCCTGCATTCAGAGTCTTTATGACCAAAATTATTGCAAATAGAACATTCAACTTCATTTTCAAGCACCGAAAAGTTGTTATAGGTCCTTTTTGTAATCCCTGTCATACTTCTTTGTTTTTGAGCTTCCCTAGTCATGATTGTTTTATATGCAACACATTGAGCTGCTCTGTGACCAAAGTTGTGGCAAGAAAAGCATTGTCCATTGAAGAAGCTTCTGCGGTTATTGAATCTACCAGCCAACTGATTGTAATTTCTATTTTCATCTGTTCTTGAGCCAAACTGAGAAGATTTTACCTGTGGTTGGTTGTAGCTTTTGTTCATCCTTAAGGAGGATTGTCCCTGATAGTTTCTGTTTGTAACTCGTCCCTGCTTTACCTGATTATCTTCATTGTTCTTCCGCTCATTTCCTCTTGCTGCATCAAGATAATTTTTTGAGGTGGATGCTTGAGAGGTTTCTCCATTATAGCCCAAACCTGTTTTGTTTAGAGGAGACCGCTGCACACTAATAATCTCATCCAAGGTTTCAGATCCTTTGACAAATTTAAGATTAATAGTTTTTGTTTTCTCAATTTCTTTTCTGAGACCAACAATTTCACCTTCTAGTTTTTCAAGATGTTTTTCCTTTTCATCAATTTGAAATTGCAAAGTATCAATAATCACATTCCTTTCTTCTATGCTTCTCTTGAGTCTAGTGATTTCATTATAGAGATTATCCACATCTATAGCATCCTCATAATCATCATCTTCAAATGCCATTAACAGCTTATATTTATTACCTTGTTCATCTTCATCACTGTTTGATAAGCCATCACTATCTTCATGGGTGTAGTAGCTTTTCCTATTTGCACTTTGTTTCTTGTTCCATCTAGCAGGTTCTTTTCCTTTATCCTTATAAGGACATTTTGCAGCATAATGACCTACTTTCCCACAAGCAAAACATTTGAAAGGTAGCTTACCTCTGAATCTTCCAGAACCCCTTTGAAGATTTCTGACAAAATTTGATTCTTCTTCCTCTTCTTCTGGAACATGGCTTGCTTCATAGTAATCTTCTTTTCCTGATGCCTTAAAAGCAGCTTCCCTTCTGTCAGATGGACCTCCCTTTCTCATTTCATAAGCGGTTAGAATTCCATGTAGCTGAGACATAGTGAGAACACGGAGATTTTCCTTTTCTTCTATTGCAGATACTTTAGATTCAAACTTGGGGGATAAAGATCTTAGAACCTTTTGAACTACTATAGTTTCTCTTATTTCTTCACCCAAGTTTTTCATACAATTAACAATCTCATCTACCCGGAGAAAATAATTAGCCACACTTTCATCATTATACATCCTGAGAGTCTCATATTGAATCCTGAGTGTTTGAAGTTTAGCTTCCTTTACCTGTTCATCTCCTTCATAGCTAGTGATCATTTTGTCCCATATTTCTTTTGCTGATTTGAAGTGCATGACCTTCATGAATTCTGTTTGAGATATACTTCCTAATAGGGTAGCGACTGCTTTTGCATTTGTTTCATATGCCTTTTTTTTCATCTGGATCTGTAGGAGTAGCTGAAGGAAAAACATAGCCTTTTTCTACAATGTCCCAAACTTCTGTACCAAGAGATTGAAGATATGCAGTAACTCTTACCTTCCAATAATTGAAATTTGTTCCATCAAAAACCGGTGGCCTGATTGATGCTTCTTTCTCGTAGTTGCTCATGATGAATGATCTTCCTTCAAGCGATCAAGCTTCTCTGAAGGACCTGCTCTGATTCCAATTGTTGGAAATAATACTGAGAGGGGGGGTGAATCAGTATTATCAGATTAATCAAACTTTTCAAATGCTCAAAACATATACGCTACTTCAGTTAAGTGAACCAGCGTGTACACGCTACTGTGACGAAGTAAAACAGCGTATAAGCAGAAAACTCACAATTTAGTTGGCTTATTCTTCAATTAAGTGCATCAGGACATTATTCATCATATTAACAGTAAACATGTGCAGTATAACAGAACAGATAAAAAGCCACACACATGAACACCAAGATATAAGGTGGAAACCCAATGTGGGTGAAAACCACCTGCTACAAGTTGTCTCTATCTTTCTTAATATGAAACTTCAGTTTACAATCTTTTGTACTGGTGCAGCCTTATACCAGTACGCAGGCTACAACCTGCAGAAGGCTTCAACCTTCTCTCGTTCTCCAAACTTCCTTGGAAGGGAGCTCCAACCCCCTTTTGCTTTTGTACTAGCCAAGATACTAGTACGTAGGTGCTGACCTACAATCTTCCTTCTTCCAGGTATCACTTTTCATACATTTTCAGACTTGGATATTCCTGAAGCACAACATTACAATCTGAAGACCACAATTCATTCAATTTTCACAACAGATCATTGAAGCATAAAACAACCAACTTTGAATCACTGAACCACTGAACCCTGTCAATCACCAGTTACCAGAACACAGAGCAGACTACAGAACTCTGTAATAACAGTCAGATCCCACTGTAAACCCAAATCAAGCTTCAAAAGATATACGCTACTTTAATGAGCAGAAACCGCGTATACACGCGCTTTTACCGAAGCCAACCTGCGTACAGATCTAAAAATAAACTTTCTCAACTTGCAGCTGTACCAGATATTAGTTAGACTCAGAACGTAACATTGCGACAATATGCAGATCTAGAAATACGCATAATCAACCATAACATGATAGTGCATTTCAAACCATTTGATCCCGATCTCTCCTTAGATCTAGTTCTCCATCAACCGATGAGATCTCTCCTTAGCTCAGATCAACCAACTCAGAACCTGCATATCAGATCTCTTTCTCTCTTAGATATTCATGCCTTGTCGAAAGATGATATTTGTCTAATGATCTTCTTCTCCTTATATAGCCTTAGGCCTTTCTCAATACCAAGAGCCAAAACCATAGTAACACAATACCATCAACTTTAAAACTAGGGATCGACACGACCGTCGAGACATAATGGTCCGAAATCATAGGCACAACTTCCAAGGTCTAACCACCATGAACCAAAGGAACCTTTCCACATACACGCGCTTTTTCTGAATCGAACTTGCGTGTACACGCGACTTGGGCTTAACGAAACAGCGTGTATGAGCTTTCTTGCCATGCTGTACTGAGATCTGTCTTCTGATTAAGTTGCCATCACCTGTACTAACCTTTGAGCACCTGTACCATCCACTGAGTGAGTTGCCATCAAGGACAACACTTGAACCATAATGCCAACAGGTAGCAAGTAAAGAAACCCCTGAAGAATGAGAGTCATTATTGACGAATAATTTTTTATTCAAATTAGAGAAGCAAGCCGAAGAGCCAAAATAAAGGAAAATATTGTTTATAACTATATGTAATTCAAAGGGTAAGTGCTGCAAATTTGTAATTGATAATGGTAATATAGATAATTTAGTTTCTATTGAAATGGTAGAAAAAATAGATTTTAAGAAAATAACACACCCTACTCATAAGATAACTCCTTATAAGGTATCATGGTTGCAAAAAGGACATCCAATTCTAGTGAATGAGTAGTGAAAAGTGGAGTTTCAGATTGGAAGCTACAAGGATGAGGTATTATGACATAATTCCCATGGATGTTTGTCATATTTTGTTGGGAAGGCCAAGCAAGTATGATAGAAAGGGTATTCATGATGGTAGGAGAAACACATATACACTTGAAAAGAATGATCGGAGACACACATTGTTACCTTTTCAAGATGAAGGAGAAAAGGAAGAAGCTAGTCCTAATGTGTTGTTTATGAGTGGAAAGGAGCTATTACAAGAAGTTAAGAAAGAAAAGGTACATTTTTATTTTGTTGGAAAACATAGAAGGTAATTCTTACTACCATAAGGTTAGATGATTTTTGAGAAGAAATCGAAGTTTTCGTCGATGAATTTGCTGCTATCATTGTTGATTATTTTCAAATTAATTTACCTCCTATTAGAAGCATTAATCATCATAAAAACTTAATTCCTAGATCAAGTCCTCCAAATAAAGCAACATACAGAATGACTCCACAAGAGATTGAAAAAGTGAAGAGACAAGTACAATAGTTGTTAGATAAGAGTCTCATCAAGGAGAGTTTGAGCCCATGTTTTGTTCTTACAATAATCAACCCAAAGAAGGATGGAGGATGGATAATGTGTATTGATTCTAGATCCATCAATAAAATTACAACTAGGTACAAATTTCCACTTCCATGCATTGATAATTTGATAGGTTGTTTAGGTAATGCCAAGTATTTTTCTAAGATTGATCTAAAGAGTGGATACCATCATATTAGGATTAGAGAAGGATATGAATGGAAAAAAAAATAATCATAACAAATCATGGATTGTATTAATGGTAAGTGATGCCTTTTTATCTCACTAATTCCCCTAGCACTTTCATGAGGTTGATGGATTAGGTTTTGAACGAATTTACTGGCAAGTTTGTTATAGTATATCTATATGATATCTTGGTATACAATCAAACAAAGGAGGAGCATTTGAGACATCTCAAGTTAGTCTTAAATATATTGCAATGAGAGAAAACATTTATTGAAGGAATTGGTATACTTAGGCTTTATGATTTCTGAAGATGGTTTGAAGATGGATCAAGAGAAAGTTAAAGATATCATTAACTAGCATGTTCCAAGGATTGTCTTTGAGGTGAGAATTTTTCATGGCTTAGCAAGATTTTATAGAAAAGTTATTAGAAACTTCAATATAATTTCTCCTCCTATTGTAGAGATAGTGAAGGAAATTTAACATCCATTCAAATGGATAGTAGAAGTTGATAGAAATTTCAAATTAATGAAGCAAAAGATAACAAAACAACCTGTATTTGACTTACAAGAGTATAATATTTTTTTTTCAAGTTGAGATAGATGAAAGTGGATTTCTCTTAAGCTAAAAGGGAAGATCAATTGCTTATTTTTGTGAAAATTTGAATGAAGAAAAATAAAAATATTCCTCTTAAGATAAATAATTCTATGCCATAATTCAAGCCTTAAAGAAATGGAGACATTATCTCATGCACTAGGATTTTATTTTGTATACTGACAATCCTGCTTTGTAGTTTATCAACAATCAACCACAATTCAACCAAAGACATGCTATGTGGGTAGAATTTCTGAAAAATTATACATTTTTAATTAAACACACAAGTGCCACATCAAACAAGGTAGTTGATGCATTGAGTAGAATTAATTTAATTCTACATAAAATTTAAGTTAATTTTTTTAGGATTTGATGAGTTAAAGGAGATGTTCTAAGATGATGTTGATTTTAAGGATGCATATGCAGTAAGTTAAAATCAAGTATGGACAAAACTCAATAGTTCATGAGTTACATGATTCAAGAAGTATTGTTATTCAAGGATATGAAACTTTGCATACCAAAGTGTTCAATAAGAGATATTTTGATAAAGGAAAAGGACAATGGAGGATTGTCAAGACATTTTAGATAGGATAAAATTTTTTCTTTGTTAAATGATTTTTATTTTTGGGTAGGTTGATGTAAAAAGGTTTGTTGAAAACCATCGAGTATGTTAGCATGCTAAAGGAAGGAATCAAAATGGAGGTTTATATTAGCCATTTCCCATTCTAGGTAGGCCGTCGGAGTTTGTAAGTATGGTTTTTTATTGGGGTTTCCTCCAAGACAAAGAGGTAACAATTCTATTTATGTCCTTGTGGATATATTTTCAAAGATGTCACATTTCATTCCTTGTACAAAAACTAGTGATGCAATCAATGTTGCTAATTTATTCTTTAGAGAGATTGTAAGGTTGCATGGTTTTCCTAGAAGTACTATTTCAGATAGAGATATAAGATTTGTAGGCCATTTTTGGAGAACCATGTGGAAGAAACTAGGCAATAACTTGAATTTTGGTTTAACATATCACCTAGAGATTGATGACTAGACAAAAGTGGTAAACAAGAGCTTAGGAAATATATTGAGAAGTTTGGTGAGTAAGTGTCCAAAATAATGGGGTCAAGTACTTGCTCATGATGAGTTTATAAATAATTATTTAGCCAATAGAAGCACGAGGATGAGTCCATTTCCGAATTTGTATGAAATATATTTGAGAGGAATTTATGATTCATGGAAAATTTCTAGATGGAACTGTGTCTATGATTTTTTAATCCTATCTGACATTTTGGGTGGACAATCCACCCATCATCAGGGACCAGAGAGTAAATGATGATGACACATGAGTGCTAATGACCCTTAAAAAGATAAGAAACCAATTAACAATTAAGGAGAAAAATAATGATTTAATCAAGTAGCCATTAAAGGTCAAGTCAAAAGGTCAATAAATAATAATTTAATCAAAGCAATCATTAAAGGTTAAGTCAAAAGGTTAATAAATAATAAATAATATATATATTTTTTATTTAAATAAATAATTAAATAAAGGAGGAATAGAACAAAAGGAGTGAGAAGGGGTCAACAAAGAATAAAAATTTCATTATTATTAGAGGTGTTAAATGATTAATGAGTAAAAAAGGAACCATACAAACAATAAGGAAATCAGGTAATGGAACATGAAGAAGGATGAAAACCCAAATTGGTTGAGACTAGATTAAATAAATTAAACAAAAAGAAGAAAGGGAAAGAAATAAATCAGAATAGATAAGAAAATGAAAAGAAAAGAAAAGAAAATGGGGGTGGGGGGGGGGTGTTGGTGGGGTTGAGAATCAAATTAATGAGAAAGTGCATGTAGAACACGCTTCTAGGATTAGCTCAATTTAAAATTGTCTTTTCTATTGAAAATATTGGGGTGATTTTCAATTTATAGAGCTTCTCTAATGATACAAGTGTTGCGAAAAGGAACAGGGGCTAAAATTTTGGATTGATGAAAACAAAAAAAATGTTTTGAATTAAATGAGTTTTCAACAATAGATAAGTTCGAAAACAAGAGATGTTAAGTATTAACGATATGCTCCTTTAGGCGAGCTTTGAAGGGATGAACTATCTGGCCAGTATAAGACTTTCCTCATGAACAAGGAAATTTGTAAACTCCTGAACATAACATGGGGTTAGACTTATCTTTGGATGACTAGAACACCTTCTTAAAGCCTTTTGATGTCTATAGGTAATTTTAATGTTTCTTTTTGATAGGAACATGATTAAAAAATCCTATACGCAATTGCATCCAGAAATATTCTACAAATATGAATAACTGTGGAAATATTCATTCTATTATTTCTAAGAATTTATGAGTTAATAAATCTAGGAAAGTAGGAATTAAGGAGTGTTGATGGTGAAGATTTTGCAACAAGCATGCAAGAGATGTAGGAAAGAGTTAAGAAACAGTGGCAAGAGAACAATAACAAGTATAAGCAAAGAGAATATATGAAGATAGGACGATTGAACTTTGAAGTTTGTGACTTAGTGATGGCATATATCAGAAAGGAAAGGTTTCCTACAATGACATACAACAAATAAAAACTTGAGAAAATTGGTCCAAGTAAAATTTTAAGAAAACATTATTCTAATGCTTATGAGTTAGAACTCCCAAGTAATATTGTGATTTCTCCAATTTTCATTGTTGCATATTTGTACCAATTTAAGGAGATAGAAAATGTTACAACATATGAAACTATAAGTGATGAATATTAGAATGGAGGATGGAAGAAAAAACTACCAATGGAAATTCACAAACTGATTAAATAAATGTTGGATCAAAGGAGAACCAAAGGTAAATAATCTATTCAATATTTTGTTAAATGGGAAAAACAACCATCAAAAGCTGCCACTTGTATGATAGCAACATAAATTTCTAAGTATGGAATAAGAATTTAAAAGATGATGAACATTTCTTTTCTTCCTCTGGAGTTTCATGCAACAATATCTACCAATCAGAACCATTTTTTACCTTCTTAGGTCAAAACCCATTTACTAAACGAAATAGGTTTCTTTAATTTGATCTAAATTTTAATATTTTCCTAGTTTCAAATATGGAAGCTATATATGTTGTGAGGAAGTTTGATGAGTGCCATTTAATTACTATATAAACGGATAGAATTAGCCAAGTTAAGAATCTATTTGATAATATAGCAAAAGAAGTTGAGATTTTTGGATTGAGTAAAAGGGATTTATGTAATGGATTTAAACCTGATTGAGGTTATGTAGAGATAATCAAGAGTTTTTAGAGTGCGAGAGTGTGTAGAGGAGGAATACTGTGTGTAGAAGATAAAATTTGTAATCTTCCCCTTTAGTTTGGATTAATACATATTATGTGTATTTTATGATTTTAAGCATGTGTGTTAAATTGGATGTAGACGATATTGAATTCTTGTTATGTTTAGGAAGAATTTATTTTTCCTAGGAAAGCCAGTCATGATTCCAAATCTTGGAGGTCGCAAGTTAAAATTTTGGCTTCAACTTCTATCAAGTGAAGACATATTTAGTTGGAAAAGGATTTAGCTTGCAAAATTTCAAGCAGCTAAGAAATCACACAGATTATGGATCAAAGTTCATATTCAAGCTATAAGACATATAAGGTGGGCCCCATTGCACATTAATTTGAGGAGATGAATCTATCGAATTATAGATCACAGTTAATCATCCAAATTACAAGTATTTGGTGTGGGTACCTTGGCAACAAGGAATAGGATTTTGGAACTCATTCTAGGATGTTTCTGGTCAAAATTTATCCAAGCCTAAAGAGTTATTTGTTTAAGGGAGTAATCCAGGTTCAAAGATATCCAAATTTCTTATTAAAGTAAAAAGGTATATAGATCAATGAGGCCATATGGATTATGTATTCCACTGTAGTTTTGAAGATTCAAGCCAAAGGAAAAAGGATTTTGGGATTTTTCGCCAGTTACAAAAATTGGAAATTTATGAATGAAACTGACTGTTAAGTTTGGAATGTTGTCGTGGGTTTAAAAACTTAGAGAAACTGTATACAAGTGGAATAGATCTACATATCTCAGAAGAAATTTGAAGAGCATAGATTATGAATGGAGAAATGATTAAGAAAGGAAGTCAATATGGAGAAATGAATGGAAATTTTGTAACAATTTTGAAAGTCATGCTTTCCTAAGGTGAAAGTTTCTTAATAATGACTAGATGATGGAAGTTTCAAACAAACCCTTTGAAAAATTATTTTTAGATAGGTTATCTCATGTTGGGAAGAAACATAATGAGACCACCAAGGGTTTGTTTTCATGCACAACCTTCCTATAGAAAATCCTGTAGATTCACCAGCTCATGCAATGTATGAAAGCAAGAGACAAGAATCTACTTCTACTATCAACCAACGGAAGCCAATAGATCGATGAAAAAAATAATCGACAAGAGGAAGATAATCAAATACACATAACACAATAAGTATCCAGGGAAAGCCACAACTCAAAACCCCATTATTTGTATTGCATATATTAGAAATCCAAGATGATAATACAATGCTTGTTCTCACAAGAACAGTCCCAACACTCAATAAAATAAATCTCCAACTCACAAGAAAACTCTTGGCCAACACTTAGCCAATTCTGTAGCTCTCCAAGTCCCTATTTCCTTGTGAAATTCCTATGGCTGATCAACCCATATTAATGGGAGGCCAGTGCATCCAAAACTACACAATCCCTTCAAGGTTCAGTTCTTGATTGCATGCATGATCTATACAACTCAATAAATCATACAACTGATAGTACACTGTCCTTGCACTCTAGTATCAACTAGGTCTTTCTCGGAATCAACATGCATGAGTTTCTGATGAGGGAGTCTTCAGTTAACTTAAGTAGCACTAGTTAATGCATTATTGCACCAACTGACTGCCAACTCACTATTAGTTCCTCAAATAGTTTGGAACTAATTTAACTAGACTTAACTTAGTAAACTGAATTAACTAATTACAACTCATACTCAACTCATCATGTACACTTATAATATAGGGAGAACATATACATGACTTCAGAAAGACTTCCAACTCAAAATTCCTAAGCTAATTAAACTTAATTAACTATTTACAATTTTCTATGAGAATATAATTCGATTTTAATTCTTAGTTTAATTCAAGGACAAATTAAACTGGAATACAAGAAAGGGATTATCAGCTACTTCGATCCTGTCTCTATGAAACTCAACTTTACATCTTGACAATGCCTTTGTCCAAATGTCAGCATCTTGCTCCTACATGGGAATGTACTCTAACAACATAATCCACCTCAGTACACAATCTCTGAGATGATGATATCAAATCAATGTACTTGGACCGAACATGAAAAATTGGATTTCCAGAGAATTTGATACAACTCTGATTATCACAGTGAATCATAGTTGGATCCATATGCTGATCAAACAAAACAACCAGGATCTTCCTCATCCAGATGGCCTCACATGATGCCTGATTCACAACCATGTACTCTGCCTTTGCCGAACTAAGTGCAACCGATCTCTATTTCCTGATGTACCAAGAAACTGTCACTGACCCAGTAGTGAAGATCCCTCCTTATGTTCTCTTCTTGTTAGATGGACTCGCTACCCAATCTACATTGGTGAAGCCTTGAATCTTCACTCCCTCTATCCGTTTGTACCATAATCCCTACTAAGAAGTGCCCCTGAGGTATCTCAACACATGCTTTGTCGCCTTCCAATACAACTTGGTAGGCCTAACCATCACTTGACTAAGTTGGTTAACTGCATAGCACATATCCGGTTGTGTGTTCACCAAGTACATGAGTGAACCCACAAGTTGTCTGTAAATTGTAGCTCCCACTACTGCACCTGAAGTAGCATCCTCCTTCCTCCAGTTACCTACAAGAGGAGTATCCATGGGTTTTCCACTCTCCATGCGGAATCTCCTGAGTATCTCGTTGGCATACTTTCCTTGAGACACAAACAACTCCCCATCTCCCTCCCATACCTCCATGCCAAGAAAGTAATGCATGAGCCCCATGTCCTTCATCTCAAACTCTCTTGCAAGGTCCTACTTGAAAGAGTTGATAAGTTGAACATCACCTGTCAGTATGAGATCATCAACATAAAGTACAATGATACAAATTTTACCTTCCACCACTATGTGGTCTAGGTTTGTATCCTCTTCACTCTTTGTAAAGCCCAACTCGGTGAAGTAACTATCTATCTTGTTGTACCAAGCATAGGGTGCTTGCTTCAGCCCATACAAATCTCTCATGAGTCGGCACACATGCGACTCATGATCAAAGGTTTCAAAACCTTCAGGCTATTCTATGTACACCTCTTCCTCAATCATGCCATTAAGGAACATTGTCTTCACATCCATCTGATGGATCTTCTAACCCATCTATGCTGATAGTGCCAATATAGATCGGATTGATGAGTACCTTGCAACAGGAGAAAAGGTATCATCATAGTCAATCCCCTCTACTTGTGAAAATACATGAGGCAAAATCTAGCCTTATGCTTCTCCACACTACGATATGCTGCTTGATTTACCTTGTAAAGCTAATGGGAGCTCACCACTGACTTGTCCTCTGGTCTCAGGACCACATCCCAAAAACTGTTATGAACTATGGAGTAATACTCCTCCACCATGACATCAACCCAAACTAGCTGCTGCAGTGCTTCCTGAAAGAAAGAAGGCTCTGTCACAACACATTTGCCCATAAGAGCCATGTATCTCGTGTACCTCTCAAGTGACCTCTTCTGCCTACGCTGAGAAGTGGGTGCTCCCACATTCTCCTGTGCATCATCCAAAAATATGTCAGCCTCTTTGATGCACTTTATTCCCTCTCTGGAAGACTCTACTTGAGTTGATGTCTCCACTCCCAGATCCTCTGCATGTGGCTGCTCCACATCAATCTATGGCTCCTCAACCTTAGGAGCTAAAAGCTCCTCATCCGCATGTAGCTCAAGCTCCCTCTCAAGGGAAACTCACATGGCCTTCTCCTCGTCGAATCTGACATCCTTGCGATCCACTGTCATTTGATTGGTCAGCATGCACACCTGATAGTTGTGAGGTGTATCAATGTACCCCAAAAATATCCCCAACTCTGTTGTCGGGTCAAACTTCTTCCATGCATATTTTGTCACATGAAAATATACTGATGACCCAAAAATCCAGAAGTGACCAACATTTGGCCTCTTACCGGAATAAGCCTCCTCTGGTGTCTTTATCTCAAGTATTTGATGTGGGATGTAGTTCTGAACATAAACCATTGTGTTGCTTGCCTTAGCCCACAAGTGTAGTGGTAGGCCCTGATCATGTAACATTTCCCTCACTGCCCCTACTATGCTTCTGTTCTTCCTCTTAGCCACCTGATTGTGCTGAGGGTTATGGGGTGCCGTCAACTCCCATTTAATCCCTTCCACTATACAAAAGTTATTAAACTCGTTTGATACATACTCACCACTATTATCACTATGTAGAGATTTAACCTTCTTGCCTGAATCTTTCTCAACCAATGCTTTAAACTCATAAAACTTTGTGAAAATTTGATCCTTTTTATGCGTGAAAAATATCCAACATTTACAAGAATAGTCATCAACAAATATTTATAATACCTATGTTTGGCCGTGGATGCTGTCGAGAATGGTCCACACACATCTGAATGGACTCTCTCTAAAATAGACTCTGCTCGAATGTCTCTGTCTCCAAAGGAAGAATTGGTGTATTTTCCCAAAGTACACCCCTTGCATGTATCAACTTGCTCAAGCATACCCTTGGGAAGACCAGTAGAGATTTGTTATAATATCTTCAAAGCCCCATGATGTAATTGGACCAATCGCCTATGCCACAACTCACCAATGTATCAGATCTGCACCCTTTTTGCTTTTGAGCTTAAAGTAGTACACTCCTCTACCTCTAACTTATAGAGGTCCTTCACCCAAATCCCTATCTTCTTTACTTGATCTGTGGCTATGTGTCGAAGGAATGCCTTTCCTTTCGAGAAGATCACATCATAGCCTCTATCCTCAAGCATGGCAATAGATGCCAAGTTCTTCTTCAACCCGAGCACATACATAACATTATTCAAGGTGAGTGGAGCCCCATGCTCCCTCTAGAAAGTAATAGTTCCCAATCCAGTAACACTATACTTCCTGTCGTGACCCATCTCGATATGCATATGGAGATCTTTCTCCTCCAAGTCACTGAATAACTCTTTTTCACTAGTCATGTGGAGTGAAACTCCATTTTCTAAGTACCATATACTTCCCATCATTGATGACACCATGCATGAAATGAGGGAAAAGTCCAATTCGAATTGAGAGGCCAAAGCCTCACCCACCGCTCCTCTTGAGGACTTCTTCTTGGACTTCTTGAGTGGAAAATTTGTAGCAAAATGGCCCAACTCATGACAATGAAAGCATTTAACTTTCATCATGTATTTCTTCTTACCTCTATGATAAGAATTTGAATTGGAATGGGAAGCTTTCCCTTCCCCCTTATTTTCCTTAATCACTAAGGCACAATTCTCTTCATCATCAGTCATTGATGAAGAGCCATCCCTGGTGTTCCTCCTGATCTCCTTCCGCATCAAATTAGACCATGGTCGTTCCTAATTTGGGAGCTTCTCTCAATCATTGACAGAGTCCTGATAACTATGCCAACTCTTTGGGAGTCCTAGAAGAGCAAGACTCACAATATCTTCCTCGGTGACCGTGATTCCAACACTTCCAAGTTCATCATGACATTGAGTGAACATGGTGAAGTATTTGGAAATAGTCTCACCTTTCTCCATTTTGATTTTTTGAAGTTTGTCCTTGAGTGCCAATTTCCTTGGGTCACTGTTGTTTTGATACAAATCCATCAATGTTTCCCACATAGCATCTAGAGTTTCCTTTCCATGGAGACTTGAGACAATGTGGTCTCGAACTCCCTCAAGGATTATCTGCCTTGCCTTCGCTACACACTTATTCCGTTTAGCCAGATTCTGTGCATCTGATGCTACTAGCTTGGGGACATCTTAATCAATGAATTCCTTCAAGCCATTATCTTCTAGCACAATCTCCATCTTGTCCCTCTAGGATATAAAATTTTAGCTTCTTTCCAAGGCATACTCGATCCGAAAACTGTAGAACGCCATCTGCCGATCCTGAAGTATGAAATGAAAATTCAACTTTCACTTGTAACCCTGAACACAAAACTTCGAAATCTCCTCTAGTATATTTTTCTTAGCTCTGATACCATGTAGAAAATCTTGTAGATTCACCAGCTCATGTAATGTACTAAATCAAGAGACAAGAATCTACTTCTACTATCAACCAGCATAAGCCAATAGATTGATGAAAAAAATAATTGACAAGAGGAAGATAATCAAATACACAACACAATAAGTATCCAAGGAAAGCCACAGCTCAAAACCCCACTATCTGTATTGCATATATCAGAAATCCAAGATGATAATACAATGCTTGTTCTCACAAGAACAATCCTAGCACTCAATAAAATGAATCTCCAAATCACATGCAAATTCTTGGCCAAATCTTATCAAATTATACAACTCTTCAAGTCCCTATTTCCTTGTGAAATTCCTATGGATGATCAACCCATATCAATGGGAGGCCAGTGCATCCAAAACCGCACAATCCCTTCAAGGTTCAGTTCCTGATTGCATGCATGATCTATACAAATCAATAAATCATACAACTGATAGTACATTATCCCTGCACTCTAGTCTCAACTGGGTCTTTCTTAGAATCGACATGCATGAGTTTTTGATGAAGGAATCTTCAGTTAACTGGAGTAACACTAGTTAACTCATTAGTGCACCAACTGACTATTAACTCACTGTTATTTCCTCAAACATTTTGGAACTAATTTAACTGGAATTAACTTAGTAAACTGAGTTAACTAATTACAAATCATACTTAACTCATCCCAGAACATATACATGACTTCAAAAAGACTTCCAACTCGAAATTCCTAAGCTAATTAAACTTAATTAACAATTTACAAGTTGCTATGAGAATAGAATTCGATTTTAATACTCAGTTTAATTCAAGGACAAATTAAACTGGAATTTCTTGTTGTCATTTCTCAAAACTTCCTACCATGGGTTCATGGATGTATTTATAAATATAATATTAATGTTTCTATTATCACTAGTTTCAAGAATAATTTCATCAATGTTCCCTTGTTTATAAGACTACAAGTTCTTATAAAGAATGTCCAAAGAACATGAAGAACTCCCTAAACAATTGTAGTACCTATTAACACATTAGATAAAACATATAATATTGGATCAAAAGAAAAAAATACATAAGAAGATAAACAAATGCCTCATGAATGTCATTAAAAGGAAGAAAACACTAAGTAGCGAATTGACTTAAATGAACGTCATGTTGAAGAGTCCAAGCACAAAGAACCAAGAGATAAAGTTGATTTTACCCACACTAATTAGGGAAATAGTAGTCATTCAAGCAAGATAATGACAACCAAAAAACTTATTGTGGATCAATCTAGAACTTTCCAACATGGAACTAAAAAGGAAACTAGTTGAGAGGCACATGGAGGACTAAGAAAATGCATGAAGATCTCAAGGTAGCATGGAAAAGAGAAATTTTAATATTGATCAAGGTGGCAAGGAAATAGTTGGACCCCATGTTCATATTTTTATAGGATGAATGGATGCTCATGCTTGCTACCAATTGGCTACATTTCTTAGCTAATCTTATTGTATGGCTTCTTCCAAATTTTCAAGGATGAAACATGCAAAAGGGGTTGGAATGTAGTGTAATTAGGGGGAATAATATGAGGTACCTAGGGAGATACCCAAGGGAAATAATAGTAAGTAGGTGGGATAGTGTGAAAATAATAATTGTAAGATGTTTTATCAAAATATTCAACCTACCAAAAGGTTTCTTCACTAGAATTTTTCTTAGATACTAGAATTATATAAAGAAGTAGATGTAACATGATGGTTGAGTACCGTGAAGAATATTATAATTGTAGGAAGCATTTCTTGTAGATTTACCATTTGATAAAGAATAATGGTGGATCTTTTGTGTTATTCTCGAGTTGATTTCTATATTCTATTTTGAGATTTATTGGGTACAATACAACCATAGGGTAAGTGAAGGTCTCATGGACCTACTACAACCCTTAAGAAGTGACATGAGATCTTGACGATACAATGTAGGAGGCACACCTACAACCATTTAAATTTTTGATGTAAAAATTAATTATACATAATGGTGGGATGAATTAAGGATAGTGCAATATTTAGAGGAAGGGGAATATCACACCCTAGTTTTGATACTCATTTTAGTAATGTGTATATGTGTATGTACAAGGAATGGCTCAGGGAAAAAATATATGACATGTAAATATACATTGAATAGTAATAAAATTTTATCACATGGAATATATGGGGGGATATGATTCCACAAGAGAAGAAAGAAAGGTGGATTAGGGGGATAAAAGAGGCCCAAAAGTAGAATAATCATACTTTATCATAAGGCTTAGTCTTATACCTTTTGTTATCCTAAGCCTTATTAATCTTAGGATTAGTTTTCAAGGGAGAGACATGAACTTCTCACTAAGAAATGTGGTGTAATGTTTTGGCTATGTAAAGGATTGTTGTTGTTGGAGAGTTTTTGATCATTCTCCCCAGAGGTTTTGTAAAATTCTATGATTTTGTACTATCACTACATTAGAATGTTGCATATGGCTGTTATAGAATGTTGCATATGGTTGCTATTAAAACTATGTGGGAATTATTCCCATGTGCATGAGGAATTATTGCCATTTAGAAAAAAGTATCCATTATAGGAGTACCTAGTGGATATATTTTTCAATTAATTTATGCTAGATATCATAAAGGAAGTGGGATAGGTTAAGGGAATGCATGGTAGAGAAGAGGATCCCATATTTTGGGTTGTGCATGATGAAGGGTAAAGTGAGTTGGTGGGTCAGAATTACTATGAGAGCTACAGATTTGACTTTTGGGAAAATTGGGGTTTGTGGGAGGATTAGAGGTAGCCATAGGTGGTTTCATCCTTATGGAATCATAGCTTCATCTTGGGGGTGGTGTTATTGTAGAAAGAGTATGTAAAACAATGAGCCTATGGCTAGGTTGAACATTTTTTATGTTATGCTCTTAACCTGCAAAATGATACCCAAATACAGAATATGCGAAGAAAAGATACCCAGAACACAGAATAGCAATGATTTTTTATTCAGAGAGTAATGTTCACTTGCCTCTTCGAGGGGGCAACCTCCAATAGAGCAGAGCTCGACTACAAAATAAGACACGATGCTCCTCGCAGGGAGTCTCTATCCTTTATATATGACTCATACATGCAATACCACGGGCCAATACCGTGGGTTTTATTAATACCATCTATCTAATACTACGACCCATTTGCAACTAACTGTGGTTCCGTCATTAATTGTGGATTAACCACTTACAATTATTAATATGGGCTTTATTGACTCTTGACTATGACGTGATCCCATTACATAAATAAGGGGGTTAGGGTGGGACCCTAACATGCCCTCCCCCTTAAGACTAGCCTTGTCCTCAAGGCTGAAGTTGCGGAAACTGCTGAAGAATAGTGGCTAGTTCCCAAGTTGCATCTTCCGGAGAGGTGTCTTTCCATTTGACGAGGACTTCCTTAATCATGCGGCCGCGCAGTTGCTTGTCTCATGTGTCTAGGACCTGTTCGGGTTGAAGCCAGATGGACCCTTCTTCGTCTAATTCAGGTAGACTGGTCTGAATTCTGCAATTGTTCCCAATCACTTTCTTGAGGCATGAGACATGGAAAACTGGATGGATTTTTTCAGTAGGTGGCAAGGCCAACTTGTAGGCCACTTCTCCAATGCGCTGAAGTACTTGATATGGTCCGTAGAATTTGGGAGAGAGTTTCTGACACCCCTTGTCGTTGAGTGATGTTTGCTTATATGGTTGGAGCCGTAAAAAGACCTGATCCCCTTCTTGAAATTGGTGCTCTGAGCGATGCTGGTCTACCTGTTGCTTCATGCGGTTCTGAGCTTGATGAAGATTCTCTCGAAGATGGGCGAGCATGGTTGCGCGGTGTTGTAGGAGTTGATCCACTGCTTGTACTTTTGAGCATCCCTTGAGATACGAAGTAGGTGAAGGCGGGAGTTGACCATATACTGCTTCATAGGGAGTCATTTTGGTGGTGGCATTATAGTTGGTGTTATACCACCATTCAGCCAGAGGTAGCCATCGTACCCAAAGGTGTTGCTTTTCTGAAGTGAAACACCTAAGGTAGGTTTCTAGACATTTGTTGACGGCTTCGGTTTGACCATCTGTTTGCGGATGATAGGAAGTACTGAGTTTTAGTTGAGTGCCTTGTATTTTGAAGAGTTCCTGCCAAAAATTACTGGTGAAGATCGGGTCGCGGTCGGACACAATAGAAGTGGGCATGCCATGCAATTTGAAGATCTGATCCATGAAATATTGAGTAACCAAAGTTGGTGTAAATGGGTGGGGTAGGGCACAAAAATGAGCATACTTCGACAGTCGGTCCACAACCACCATGATGACTGACTTGTTCCCTGACTTTGGAAGACCTGTAATGAAATCCATAGAAACCTCCGTCTAAATTGATGCCGGAATGGGCAATGGTTGTAATGTGCCTGGTGTGTTGACGGTTTCCCGTTTGTGGCATTGACAGACATTGCATTCTGCTACGAAAGTAAGGATGTCCTTTTTCATGCCTGTCCAAAAAAATGATCTTCTGGTGCAAGCATACGTCTTCTAAAAGCCGAATGTCCTGCAATGGGAGATGAGTGCAATTCTGCCAAAATGCGACTTTTGAGGGTGGATGTTGGTGATATTACGACTCTGTCCTTGTAGCGAAGAATATCATCCTGCCACGAGTAGCCCTTGGTGGAATTTGGATCTACCTGCAATTGAGAAATGAGTTGGGAGAGCCCGGGGTGTGAAAACCATTCCCTGCAAGCCTCTTCAATCCATTCTGGAATGGGGAGGGAAATTGCTAGCAGAGTACTTTCCTCCTCAAATTGGTGAGATAATGCATCTGCTACACTATTGTCTTTCCCTTTCTTGTAAATGATCTCATAATCATATCCTAGCATTTTGGCTAGCCATTTATTTTGTTGTGGGGAGGATAGGCGTTGCTCCAAAAAATATTTAAGACTGTGATGATCTGTGCAGATTTGGAAACGTCGCCCCAATAAGTAAGGTCGCCAGGTCTCGACTGCATGTAAGATGGCCATCATTTCCTTCTCGTAGGTAGATTAGCCCAGATTCCTCCCACTGAGTTGTTGGCTTGTGAAGGCCAACGATCGCCCTTCTTGCATTAAGACCGCCCCAATACCTGTACCTGAAGCATCACATTCAATGACAAAAGATTTGGTGAAGTCAGGTAGTGCTAAGACTGGAGTGGAAGACATGGCATTTTTTAGAGCTTTAAAGGCCTGTTGTGCTTCCTCATTCTAGAAGAATGAATTTTTCTTTAGGAGTTGGGTGAGGGGCTTCGCTATGCGACCATAGTTGCAGACAAATTTACGATAATAGCCTGTGAGACCCAAAAATCCTCTCAAGCTCTTCAAGGTCTTAGGTTGAGGCCATCCCTGCATTGCCTGGATCTTTTTGGGGTCCACCTTGACACCTTCACGCCCCACAATGTGGCCCAAATACCCTACTTCTGCCATGCCAAACGAACACTTGGACATCTTGACAAATAATTTATGCTTGCGGAGCAGTTGCAAGAGTAGATCTACATGCTGAAGATGTGCGGCCCAAGTGCAACTATAAATGAGGATGTCATCAAAGAAGACAAGGACAAACTTCCTGAGATATGGTTTGAGAATGTGGTTCATAAGGCTCTGAAAAGTAGAGGGGGCATTACAAAGACCAAATGGCATGACCAGGAATTCATAATGGCCTTCATGAGTTCGGAAAGTAGTCTTGGGGATGTCGACTTCCTTCATGCGAATTTGGTGGTAGCCTGAGTGAAGATCCAGCTTAGTGAAGAATTGAGCTCCATTGAGTTCATCCAGCAAATCATCAACCACCGGGATGGGAAATTTATCTTTGACTGTCAACTTATTGAGGGCCCTGAAGTCGGGACACATCCGCCACTCCCCATCTTTCTTGAGCACCATGACCACTGGGGATGAATAAGAACTAATGCTGGGACGAATGACACCTGCTTCCAAAAGTTCCTTGATGAATTTTTCTATTTCATTCTTTTGGGTGAACGGATATCTGTATGGGCACACATTTGGGGGTTGGGCCCCTGGAACCAAGGTGCTATGATCATGTTCCCCTCGCGAGGGTGGAAGCTCATGAGGCTTGTCAAAGACCGGCAGATGGTTATTTAAAATCTGTTGCATCTTAGGATGAATTGGCAGAGGCTTGGTTTCGACTACCTGGATGGCATTAAATTGAGCTACAACTCCATGATTGCCCTTTTTTAACAATTTTTCCATCCTATGCAAGCTGATGATAGAGGGGGCTCCCGCCTGGAGTCCACAGAGGGTATGTGTGTAGTTGTTCTGCTTAAAAATCATATATAACTCCTGGAAATCCATTGTGATTGGCCCAAGAGTGCGGAGCCATTCAGCGCCGAGGACAATGTTGCAACCCCCCATGTCTATGGCAAACATGTGAGTTTTCAACTGATAATCCCCCATTTGAAGTTTGAAATTTTCACAGCGGCCTTCACATTTCATTGTGCCTCCATCCACAATTTGAACTTGGAAGTTAGAAACTGCTCGTACAAAACAATGCACTGCTTCTGCGACTTTTTGATGGATGAAATTATGTGTACTTCCACTATCAATCAAGACTACTACTGGGCGATGTTTAATAAAACCTCTGATTTTGAGAGTTTGAGGGGAAGAAATCCCTGCCAAAGCATGCAATGAAATAATTGGTTCATTAGAGACATTGTCCTTTTGGTTGTCTTCTTCTAGGGGCTCATGTTCCTCCAGTGGTGGATCTTCCTCTGTTGAGCTGTAGTCAGTGGCATCAATTTGAAAAAATTTGGGCTCCTTGCATTTATGACCTGGGGAGTATTTTTCATCACAGTAGTAACATAGGCCTTGCTTTCTTCTTTCGGCCATTTCCACAGGTGACACCTTTTGGACCTTAAGTGTTTGAGTCGTGTTGTGAGCCTGTGGGGGGCGACCTTTAGCGGAGAAATTTGGGCGACTGTATTGGGCTGCTAATGCACGTTCCACGTTACGAGCAACCTTGCAAGCCTCCGTCCATGTGGGAGGGTGGTGCAATAGGACTTGGGCTTTGATAGCTTCTCTAAGACCGCTGATAAAACATTCTGTGTAGAAAACATCTGAGAGACCCCAAGTGCGGAAGGCTAAGGCTTCAAAAGCTGTAATATATTCATCCACTGTACCAGTCTGTCGGAGCTTAGTAAGACGACCCAAAAAAGATGATTCCTGGTCAAAGCGGTCTTGAAGAGCTTTGGTGAATTTGGTCCAAGTCTTAAAAGGTCCAGTGCAACGTTGATGCCATTCCCACCATTGCCACCTTTCATTGTCCAAGTACATGCTCCCCAACATAAGCTGAGTCTCATCATCGAAGATGCGATTCAGTTTGAAATACTGCTCCATTTGTGGTATCCATGCCGATGGGTGGGATCCGTCAAATTTATGCATATCCAACTTGGGAGGTCGCTGACTGGGTGGTGGGTGGGTGTGCTAGATGTGAGGAGAGTGGCTAGACTCACCCTCATTGTGTTCAGTTCCATTATACTCCTCCTCATGGGCTTGCTCCTTGCCCTTCGGGACTATTTTCTCGACCATGTTACATAGTCCGGTAAGCTGAAGGTGGAGGTTGTGCATTGATTCTTCAAATTTGTCCATCCTTTCATTGGCCATCGCTTGAGCTCTAGTTTCTACCATACACCAACCGGGTTTTTTGAAAATTGGGACCGCCTAAAAAATTTTCACTAAGAAGTGAATGGTACCACCGTGCTCAGCTCGTCGTCCTGATTCTGATGGGCTAGATCACCAATAAGCACCCCGAAAGATCCCAGACTTTTTTTTTTTCTCAAAACTCCTAACGGAGTTTTACTCCTTCCTTATCAATACTGCAGTGGCCAAATCCTCAAAATGTCAATGTGGCCAAAAGTCCTGCGAAAATTATTCCCCGGTATAGGAACCCTTCACAACGACTCCGATCTAGGGGATCTGAGAGATCTGAATGGCAGATCTGATGGCGGAACAGACTGCTTCTACGGATCTGATGGATCTAATAGATCGGAATGGCTGATCTGCGAACTCGAGACTATGGGACTGATGTCTGCTGCTGCTGCACCCCTTTGCACAGGCGGATCTGGAAGAGATGCTGTGTGATCCCCCGATAGAAAAGGGAACTAAGGTCTTGAGGAGTGTCAGGTGCTACAGATCGCAATATACATAAGGGTCTGGCAGTAGTACTCGGCCCAATGTTTCAGGGCTCTAACTAAGGAGGATCGACCGTACCCTTAGCCGTACAACCCGACTACCCTATCGTACGGCGAGTAATCTCCCCGAGTGCTGTTCTCGGTGTACTGTAGCCGCAAGATGGTTGACGGTTTATCTATGGCGAGGTTTCAAGGGAGCCTAGGGGGCTTCCAATATACCTAGAGGGTACGTGGAAGACAATCCGTGTGCGGTTCTGTCTAATGCGCTACTACTCGAAGGGGTACCCACAGGGGTTACAAGGGAGTCCAACAGACGTGACCACCTCTTGTATTTCCTGCATGCATGCCTCCCCAAATCCGCAGGTTTATGCGCTCAACGACAGATCCTGTGGTTTAAAGATGCCGGAACACGTCTCTAGCCAAATTTTTTTTTTGCTAAGAAATGGAGATCCCACCAGCCCTGGAAAGTGCTCTGATACCACTTGTTATGCTCTTAACCTGCAAAATGATACCCAAATACAGAATATGCGAAGAAAAGATACCCAGAACACAGAATAGCAATGATTTTTTATTCAGAGAGTAATGTTCAGTTGCCTCTTCGAGGGGGAAACCTCCAATAGAGCAGAGCTCGACTACAAAATAAGACACGATTCTCCTCGCAGGGAGTCTCTATCCTTTATATATGACTCATACATGCAATACCACGGGCCAATACCGTGGGTTTTATTAATACCATCTATCTAATACTACGGCCCATTTGCAACTAACTGTGGTTCCGTCATTAATTGTGGATTAACCACTTACAATTATTAATATGGGCTTTATTGACTCTTGACTATGACGTGATCCCATTACATAAATAAGGGGGTTAGGGTGGGACCCTAATATTTTATCTGCAACCATTAGTGTTATATTCCTAGAAAGATAATTATTGTGAGTTATTGAATATTGTCTTGATTTAATGTTTCTCAACTACAAATTGAATGTTGTTCTATTTACATGCTTAATTTTTTAAGTATAATTATGACTAATTAGTTATGAACACATGATCCTACAACTGTAGTTTTTGAAGGCATTAGGAAATTCATAACATGTGTTATAGACATATTTGGGCACTGCAACCCTGGTCATATATGTCCATAAACCAAGGGCTTCTAAGTCCCTAAAAGTGTTGTTTCATACCCTAAAGGAGCAAGGTCAGTTGATTACATCATCTCCCAGAAGTTCTCCATGAAAAACTACTCAGAACTGGTCAAAGCACGACCATATAAACTGCCCAATGCTAAGGGTGCGATGCATCTCACGTGCCACATGCAAAAAGTGTGATGCATATTGGAAAGCCCTTCTGTAGGGTGCGATGAGTGAGAGCAGACAAATGGCACAAGCAGTTTGCTAGGTGGAGACCCTGAGAATCTTCTAGAAGATACTCATTTGACACTTGCCTCTCTGAATTCGCCCAAGAATGAGTAAGAGATCATGAAATCTCCAAGTGGAACCAGGAACTATTAGAGTGATGACACTAATCAAAATCCCAGAAGCTGACTCACCCCCCTACAAACATCTATATATGGATCCCTCATCCTAGAGATCCAAAGGCTGGAATTTTGTAATTTGCAAGGAAGTGCTGTTGGTTTCTATTTGAAGACATTGTTGGGTGTTCTTGCTTTGTATGAGGTGAAGAGGGCTTTCATGTTGGGAGGATGGTGCTGGGTCAGACCAAGTGGTTGTAATCCTCTCTTCTACTACTTCTATCAATAAAGCTATTTGAGTTTTCCTCCATATTCTTGTATATCTCTGAATCTTGTATTGATATATGCATTTGTATGGTCAATATATATCTGATCCTATATTATCTATGGTGATAGATCTCTATGATTTGATGGTATTATCCTACTTTGACTCTATAGGTGCTCTTTGAAGTGGGACAAGTAAGGAAGGAGTGGCGAGATTCTGTCAAAGGGGAAAGGAAACAAGCAAGGAGCCAAGTGAAAGACTGAGGTTGGTACTCTCTGCTTCTTTCTCATCTATCTCTCATAAAGGAAAACACAAGTGACTTTAGTTTGTTTGTTTCTAAGATAGCTACCCGTCTTAGTGGGACTAGTAGCTCTGAATGGACACTAGTTTTCCCGATAACAAAATGGTGACTTCGCTGGGGAACAAATAGTTTGATTTCTTGTCTCTATTTGTTTACTTCATAAACTACAGATGGAGCTTGAAGTTAAGCCAGCTAGCCTTCAAAATGCATTTTCTATGCAAGTGCAAAGTAGATCAACACTACTTCAGTCAATCTACATGTTTGTTTATAAACTGAACAATTGACTTGCAAACATCCTAAGTGCCCTGGAGGTAGCTCAAGTAACCTCATTAGATCAGCCCCTATACTTGGTACTTACTGACTATCATTAGCTCGGCCTAAATCCCTAAACTAAGATGCAAACTGTGACCAAAAACCAAGTTAAAGTCTCGTCCCTGGACCATCGCACTGTCTCCTTTTGGCAGACTGGATGCATCGCACCTCCTGTGTGCAGTAGGTGTGATGCATCCCTGTTTCCCTGTGTTACAGGTGCGGTGATCAGGTAAGACTATTTGTGCCTCCAAATATTGGTTTTTTCTTCACTGTCTTTAGCTTTATTAAGGAGTTTTGCTATCTGTGATCAGTAGACCACTGTTGAAACCCCCTTCCTTTGCATTATTCAACCTCTATTGTACAAAGAATTGTGAATGTTTTTATGTGTTTTTCGCCATTTACAGTTCTCCTTTACAAAATAGTAGCTTAATCGAACTGTCGACTTTTGATTTGAAAGTGTCATTTTCAGTCAAAGAAAAGAATCCTCCTCTTTTTGATAGTTGATTACACTGTTACTCTTCTATTTGATCTGAATTGATAGTATTTCAAGTGTCGAAAGCAGTTTTCAATTCAAAATCGCAAAGTGTCATCTTGTCTTCCTTTCGTTTTTTGAAAAGAAAATCGTTAGTACTGTTGCTTTGAAAGAAGAGATAATTCAGATTTGTATTTAGCATTCTTCTTGTCATTCACACATTAAGAAAGTGGAAAACAAATACATGCATGTGCATTTGCATTTAGACTACTTGTTGATTTTGATTTAGGACAGTGCATCTAGTGTGTGCTCTCTGCTCTATGTTGAAAGGATTTCACTTCTCTTTCCTTAGTAGCTAGGATTTTCATTGCAAAAAGAAGAATAAATGACTGTTTATCATTTTAGATTGCATATTTAGGAGTTGTATATCTACATCACGCGGTGAACCTTAAAGGAAAACTTATTAAGAAAGATCAACTGTAAAATAAATTCAATGAACATAAAAATGCTTTGGAACCTAACGCACAACATCTAGAAGTCTAGGCTAGAGACATATTCTGGCGTCGTAAACCCTGGTAACTATTGCTTTCATCGTAGGTTGGGTGATTCCTCCTCTTTGAGACGACAAGTGCTAGTGGACTTGTGCTCCCATGTACCGTCAAGTATGTATTGGGAGACCACAATAGGCTATATCCTTTATCCTTAGGAAGCCGTTCTGCCACCCTATCGATCGCAATGCACTGAACACAACATTTGGGAAGATTGACTGCCGTATCGTAAAAAGTATTCTGCAGTTTTGCGATTGGTTTGGTAATCCCTCTATCTACATTTCCAGAGTAGTCTCTTTCATTCCTTTTCAGACTCCTTAAAGGAAAAGGTCCATCTTAGCACTTGTCACTTCAAGCTCATTAAAAATCGAATGTGACTAGAGTCATCTTTAGCTTTTTCTCGACTCTTAAAAATTGAAAAAGCAAGTCGTGTCAAAGCATCTAAAATTCATTTAATTCGGAATAACATTTTCCCCTTTTATTTTGAGTTTATCAAATAATCTGCAATCGTGGAAGAAAGTCAATCAAAACCCCGTTGTTCACAGAGACTGACGAGTCAGCCGTCTTTGACTCTGGAAACGAAACCATTTTGGGCCAAGCGGACTCGTTTAACTGGTTCAAAGTCTCTTGGCTTGTTTGAAACTTGTGTTTCAACATCCTCTGAGACTCTAGTTACTCCAACCATTTCTGGTATCCCTGCCTCTACAAAAGAAGTTCCGCAGTTACAAGAGGACATTAGAACTGATCCTAGTGTAACAGTAAACACTTATGTTCCTCAACTAGCTCCATCTAGGGTTGATTCGGAAGGTGTTACCCCTCCAACATTTGTCGCTACAGAATCTATACCTTCTTCGGCACCAAAAATATTTTACGGGCCTGACGGTCTACCTCTTCCACTTGGATTGATTGCTATAGAAGAGATTACAGAGGATCTTCCATCCAGTACTCCATCGCATTTTGGAATTGGGATCCACCTATATCCTTCTACTTTAGAAGTTAATACCCCTTCATCGCAATTTCCTGTAGAATCACTAGGAAGTCTTTTGGATAGACTCGATATGTCTGGACAACCACGACATCTAGGACTGTGTCATTTGATATAGCGGTAGCGGAACCTCCTGCCACTTCTTCGATGATGTTCACTGGCATACCATCTGTCCCAACTAGCTCTCAACTGCTAGAGGGAGTCCACCCAAGGATTGTTTCGACAGTATGGTCTGTTCCCGTTTTTTTGTCCGGAATAATATCTGGAATTTCTTATGTTGAGTCTCAGCAGATTGATCCTTCGCAACAGTATAAATTTGGGCAGTCTGGTCCACAAAGGCCAATCTTTCCCTTGAGCATTGGATTGCCACCGTATGGGGGGCAGTATGCCCTTTCATTGTTCCCTCTGGGAGAACAACCATATGAGAGTTCTCAACCGAATTTGGGTCAAAATGGAATCACATCCAGTGGTTGGGTGCCAATACTGCCTTAACAACCAAGAGTTGTATACTCAATGCAACCAAGTCTACCTATGTCGAATATCCCCACTACAACAGCTATTATGAAAATGTTGCAAGTACAAGCATTGCTTGTTGTATGCCAGCCTCAAGTTTCTCAGGTCGTAATATAACAGCCTCTTGTCTCTACGACGCAATCGTAATCGCCGATTGGTGGCTCCTTAACTGGAGTGACTCAGGCTCAAACGGGTACTATTACCCCTCATCTTGGTCAAACATCCAGTATTGGGAAACAACAAATGGTTTTACAACCATGGCTGGTGCAACATCAACAACCGCAATTCCAGCAAGCTTACCAAGGACCTGAGCAACAAAACTTTGCAGGTAACGGGTAGCCGTATATTCAAAATGATTGTTATCAATCATCCCAAAATGGTAATGCCTAGCAACCTTATCAAAGTTGTCAACATCAAATACATTATGCTAGTATGCAAAGACCCACTGCTCAGGCGATCCCATCTTATCCTGGGTATGCTTTGCCGAACCTGAATCAATAGTTTCCCTTCGTGGCGACTTTAGAGTTACCAAATCTAAATCAGCTAACAAACGATCCAGTTGCTTATGCCCCTTGGTGGCCGGTGATTCCTCATAAACTTCTGTCAGATATTCCTAAATTTAATGGAAATCCGGGTGAAGATCCGTCGAATCATGTGATGACCTTTCATCTATGGTGTTCCTCCAACACTCTAAATGATGATTTGATTAGGCTTCACCTTTTTCATCGAACGTTAACTAGTCCAGCAGCAAAATGGTAGATCGAATTGCCTAGAGCTTCATTTGATAACTTCGGTGCCCTTGCCACCACCTTTTAACCCATTTTCAGTTACCAATAAGGTACGAAACAAGAACAAAGCTTCTTACCAATTTCAAGTAGACGATGGCCACTCACATATCTGATCATATTCATGAGTGGTGACGTCGTCGTAGAATGGTAAAAACATGTGTTCCTAATCAGCTACTAGCTGAATGACTTATTAAGTCATTGTTACCTTCTATTACAGAAGATGTGGCAAAGGGAGGAGTCGTCACCGAAGACCAAGTCATTGCTCGTGCGAAATATCTAGACTTGATCTATACTCAATCTGACATGCTCTATGACAAAATCCTTGATGCTCCCAGACCAGAATTTTCCATTCCTCCTCCTCCTAAATCAAACAAAGACTCTCATGCAGGCGATGGTGTGATAGGTACGACCAGCACGAAATCCACAAAGGCTACATCTAAGAAAGCCCGTAAGGTTTCTGGTCAAAATGCAAATGAAGAACTTCTAGCCTCGGAAGTTAATGCCGTGTCGATCGACAAAGGCAAAGAACCAAAGCAACAAGGGGGCAAGAAGAAAGGGAAGAGAAAAAAGAAGAAACAAGACTATTCACCTCTTGAAAAATCTTCTGCAAACCCTTCTGGGCAAAAGAAACCTAGTTAGCCATGCCTCATATGCAATGAGGACCATTGGACAAGAGATTGTCCATATAAAGACTGAAGTTAAGAAAATCTTTAAGAATTCAAGAACTTCAGCAGTATTGACTGACCCATTTCCAAACCCAGGAACCAATCTAGTTGCTAGCGACAATGCTTCCCCATCCCAAGTGCTTATGCTATCCATTTCAAAACAACAAAATGATGCTTTGATATCGACAAGGAATAAAGATTACGGGAATCCACAGTTGTCGAACAACAAAGCTACTGATCAACCTAGTTGTTTGACAACAACTTCGACCGAAGTTGTGCCACCCATCATTCCTAAGCTAAAGATAAAGCCACCAAAGGGAGTAGTACACAAATCGACATTTAATCCTCGTACCAGAGTAGTGCAGAATTATAATATAGTAGAGTACCTGGCCCAATCGCCATCCGCTATGTCGACACTTGAAGTACTGCAAAATTGCCCCTCCCAAAAGCAGGCTCTATTATTAGCAATAGGTGGGATTGACCTAATGGATTCCAATCTTGTGGCCTTTAATCATAAAGGATATGAACCTCAGTTACTAGCTCAACTCACTTTCCTCATTCAAGTGAAAGCCCTCAACAAAATTGTTCATCGAACAATTATTGATGAGGGGGCATCGACATGTATTATGTCAATGAGTTGTTGGAAAACTTTAGGATCACCACCCTTGTCATGATCGTCAACAACGTTAAAAGCATTCGATGGATGAACATACACTCCATTCAGGATTTTGAGTAACTTACAAGTTGAACTGGGGGGCAAAATAATAGAAATTGATGTTGAAGTGATCGATGGAAATCTCGATTATAACATCCTACTGGGAAGGCCTTGCAATTATGCTATGGCTGCTGTTGTGTCGACGTACTTCAGAAAGATTGAATTTCATTTTCAAGGAGGAATTACAATCGTTTACCGGCAAACCTTTCTCCCCAATAGTTCACAAGTTATGGGAAGCATCCCGATGATCCACGGAAGCTCTTAGTTGCTTCAAAATATCGGAGTAGGCCTGCTAAAATACCTTACATTGATGGGTACTTTTGCCCTACCGCCTCCAAACAACCTGGCGGAAGTGGCCATGGTGGGAACCTACAATATGGTATCTTCCATTCAGAGATTTCCAAACACGATGTTAGCATGGATCATCACCAGGTATTGCCTCCAAGCCCAATAGAAATATTGTAGCAGTCAATGTTCTTGGCATGGGAAGCAAACCCAAATGAACACTCATCAAGCATTCGGGTAGATAGGTCTAAGGAGTATGGTACCTCTTCAGATCCTTGGTCACATGTACATTCTATAGACGAAGGAATTGTTCAGTCAATGATCATAGAGGGGGTACCATGGGAAGATTACCACCATCGTTCACATCTTTCGGATTACAACGAAGATAGCTCCAAAGACCTTAATCATCCATCAATTTTTGATTTTCTATAAAATACTGTAAGTACGGTGTATTCCGAGCAAAATTTGTCCAATATTGAAGAAACTATCGCCATAAATATCTCGACCAAACCGGATGTTGTAGAGAATATTCATGTCGGCAAATCTTGTTCTTCTTCAGAACTGGAAGTATATTACGTTCTCTTTCACGAGTTCAGAGATGTATTTGCATGGTCATATGAAGAAATGCCAGGCATTGACTCGAGCATAGTTGAACATGAAATTAAGATGTATCCAGATGTCAAACCAGTAAGACAATGGCTTCGACAGGTGCACCCAAAGAAAGCCACTGCCATCAAGGTAGAAGTTGAAAAACTTCTCCATGCCGATTTCATTCACCCGGTTCCTCTAACTGATTGGGTATCAAACATTGTTCCTGTGATGAAAAAGCAAGGAACAATTAGAGTGTGCGTCGATTACAAAGATGTGAATCAAGCTTGTCCAAAGGACAACTACCCTTCACCCTTCGTCGACCAGATAATTGATGAATGCACCGGATTCAAAGTATTTTCGTTTATGGATGGATTTTTCGGGTATAATCAAATAAATATCCGCGCATAGGACCAGTGAAAGACTGCATTTATTTGTCCGTGGGGCACATTCGCGTACCGTAAACTACCTTTTGGTTTAAAGAAAGCAGGGGAAACTTTTCAGAGGGAAATGAATTATGCCTTCCATGACATAAAGAACATCGTTCAACCATACCTCGATGACCTTCCGACTCATTCGCGAAAGTGTACCGATCATCCACAACATTTGAGAGCAATATTTCTACGTTGCTGACACTACAAAATAAGACTCAATCTGCATAAGTGTGTGTTTTGTGTTGGTTTTGGTCGTTTACTTGGCTTTGTAGTTTCAAAGGATGGAATTCGCCTTGACCCGTGCAAGGTTCAGGCAATCATCGATTTGCCTCCACCTTCAAATTTGCTTTAGATTCAGAAACTCCAAGGGAAAGCAAACTTTTTGAGGAGGTTTATTCCAAATTACGCCGAACTTGCTAAAGGTTATATGCGTCTGTTGAAAAAGGAAGTACCCTTCAAATGGGATCAGGTTGCACAAGCTTCCTTTGATGCTCTAAAGGAATCCCTAATAAAAGCATCATTAATGTACGCTCTTGATTATCAAAGAGACATTAACCTGTATCTGGCTGTAGTAGATATGACCATTGCAATGGTTTTAGTTCAAGAAGAAAATGGAACTGAAAATTCTGTTTATTATTTAAGTCGAAACTTAAATGATACAGAAAGCAAGTACTCCTATGTTGAAAATATGGCTCTCGCAGTTGT
Organism: Pinus tabuliformis; assembly: GCA_031772625.1. NCBI lineage: Eukaryota > Viridiplantae > Streptophyta > Pinopsida > Pinales > Pinaceae > Pinus > Pinus tabuliformis. The sequence goes on from CM062818.1 coordinate 1,543,785,083, forward strand.
TCAAGCAATACAGAGATTTCACACTATGTTCCTTTCGAAAAACTACCATTTTGTCAAATTGCAACCCCGTGACTTACATCTTGTCGCGACAGTTGCTTGGGGGAAAATATTCGAAGTGGATAGCAATTTTGTAAGAGTTTGATCTAGAATTCGTAAAATCCAAATTAAAGAAAGCTCTGATTTTCGTGGAGTTACTATGTGATTTCCCATCGTCATCCAACAATTCAACATCCAAAGCAACAATCGTGGATGAATCTTTGTTTCTGATATCTTCAAGCAATTCGTGGTATAGAGATATAATCATTTATCTCCAAACCCAAACATATAGGTCTAATACCTCTCGCTCAGAACAACGACGTACTCAAAACCAAGAAAAAGACTACATGATCGTTGGTGATACACTTTACCATCGTGGTGTTGATACAGTTCTGCAAAGGTGCCTCACCCATGAGGAGGCCGAAAAGGTCCTGAATGATTGTCATTCAGGCACATGTGGGGGGGCATCAATTTGGTTATGCTACGACACAAAATATTTTACGAGCAGGATACTTCTGGCCAACAATGTTCAAAGATTGCATAACCGCAGTCAGAAGTTGCCATGCTTGTCAAATCTTCGACAACAAAACTAGAATTCCACCCGCACCTCTGCAGCCAGTAGTTGTTGTTGTGCCATTCGCCAAATGGGGCATAGATTTCATGACATGTAACCCCACCTCGGCCGGGGGGCATCTGTATATCATAGTCGCAGTTGACTATTTTATGAAATGGGTCGAGGCGATGCCTACATTAAACAACAACGATGAAACGACCGCTCTTTTCTTTTTTAATCATGTAGTCTCCAGATTCGGCGTTCCACAAGCTGTAGTCATAGATCATGGATCACATTTCCACAATCACATGATGGTTGAATTGGCTGCCAAATTAGGACTATCCCACGACAGCTCTACTCCGTATTATCCACAAGCTAACGGGCAAGTTGAGGCGATCAACAAAGTCTTCAAGCGCATGCTATAAAGGATGATTGGAGTCCATAAACGGAGTTGGCACCTAATCCTGTACTTAGCCTTGTGGGCATACCGGACATCAATGAGAAATGCAACCGGGTTTACACCCTTTCAGCTGGTGTATGGCCTGGAAGCGATCTTACTGGTTCAGTACAAAATTTTGTCTCTCAAGCTCACAGTTGACCTCCTCCCCAGAACTTCAGAGGAAGAGGCTCATTTCTTAGAGTTAATCCAACTGGATGAAACTCGTCGTGATGCCACCTTGGCTAATGAAGCACATAAGAAATGAGTCAAAGCACAATTTGACAAGAATGTCAAACCCCACGTTTTCTTAGAAGGTGACCTGTTCTTGCTTTACGATCAAGAATCTGATAAATTGGGAGCAGGTAAGTTCTAGTCTTTATGGATGGGTCCCTATATTGTTAAGCATGTATTAGAAAAAGGAGCCTACGAGCTAGTAGATTACGACGAGATTCCACTGTTGCAACCTTGAAACGGGTTGTACCTTAAGCATTACTATGCTTGACTCGGCATAGTAACCTCTTCATATGCTTTTGTTACATTTTTGTTTTCATTATGAGTGATCGTTTTGGTTAGGTAATCCACTTTTGCATTTTGTTGCAGATGTCGAACCTATTGGAATCATTTATTGGATATGCTGATGGAGCGAGTCGTAGTACGCGAAACCTATCTTCTGCAGCTTGGGCCATCTTCGATCCAAGCGACGAGTTAGTGAGTTTCAGAGGGGTGTGTATTGGTCGATCAACGAACAACATCGCTGAATACAACACATTGATAGAGATCCTCTCTGATGCCATCATGCATGGCATACGCCAACTTGTCGTTAGGCTAGACTCACAACTCGTCATTCTACAGCTTACCGACATCTATTCCGTTTGGAATCCATCTATCTATCATATGTTCCTAAGGGTCAATATTTTGGAAAGGCAGTTTGATTCTATTCAATATCAATATATTTCCAGAAACTTAAACACATTAACTGATTCATTAGCAAATTATGTGTTAGATAGACATTTGCAACATTTGTAAAAGGAAAGCACTTCATCAATATTGCATCAGGATCATATAACTTGACCAAAATAAAGCTTCGAAAATAAAAAATATATATAACTGTTTATAGTTTGTACATAGTGTTCTGTGTCCAAGAAAAAATCGGTCATATGACCCAAAAACTCAAAATGCAAGGGGGAACCCTAATCTAATGGTGCTGGTGATAACTAGTCACCACCTGTGCAATCATGCGTAAGAGCCTAGTCCATCGGCTTAGCATGCTAGTGGTATGGCGTTGTAATTTCAGAGGCAGCTCATCAGTCCTCACATTCGAAATACCGAGGGTGAGACCCTCGATCTGATCCTACAACATTGCAAGGGTCTCGTCTACATCCAGATCGCGAAGGATGGCCCTCCCTACAGCCTCTCCTGCTGGAACGGCAACTGCTGCTCTCGGGCGCACTGCTGGTCGCACTGGCCTGATATCTGCATGAGCACATGGGTTTTTATTAGTCTTGATAAACATTTTAAAAGCACAAGAACATTATAAAAGCAATAAACAAAGATATGGTCAGAGATTTTTACCTATGACACCCCAGTGCTCGCCGGCCGGCAGCACCAAATCTAGGTCACCCTGGGAATCCATCCTAGCATATGGATACTTAGCAAAGACCATCTCTTGACAATCGAACCACTCAAAGAAGGCATCAGAGAATGAAATATGTGACTGACCAGCATGTCTGGCCATAAGATCGACCCATCTCTACATCCGTGGTTCCCTTGGTACTGATGGTCCGAGTGAAATGTACTGTGGCTGCATCAGTGGGATCTTATCCAAGGCGAAAACGGTCAAAATAGAACCATAGCCAAATTTCTTGGATCTTCCATTTTTCACCTTGGTAAGTTGTTCTTTTATCACTGGAAGCACTGCATCACACCAGTTGAATACCTTGGGTTCTAGGCATTCCAAGGCGTACTACATATAGGACTTGTTGGCCAAGTGAAGGGCCGCGCTACCAGCCAATCTAGCGAAGGTGAATAAAATAGTCCTCAAGGACCAGTCAGTGACATCTCGGATACTAATCTTTCCATCCATGCTTGGCTAAGATCCTTCTATACAATATTGGCGAATATAATCCCTCACGGATTTGCCCCCATGGGCAGAACCTGATAGTGAGAGAGGGGCACCATGCCTTGATAAACTGGTCAAGAAGTAGATGTCCTCAACAGTCAAGGGGATGGATTTGCCTCTAATCTGGAACACTTGGTTGGTAGGATCCCATGCATCGAGGAAATATTGCAACAAGTTGATTTATTGCCTCATGCTAGATATGTGGAAGAACTTGAGCAAACCACAGTTCCGCAATGCAGTTACTATATCTAGATCATGTAAGGCAACCATGTCCTCTTCTTCATGCTAACATTCACGTCATGTAACAACCATTTTTGCTCTGATGAATCTCTGAAAAACAAACAAGAGAAGATTTAGGATCCTGATTTGGCAAAAAACAGGCAAACTTTCCATGAAAAATCAGTGCAAAAGTTTTCCTCCTTGTGCCCATCGCACCCTAGCTGTGTACTAGTTGGGATGCATACTGACTGGCCAGTGGCCAGCCTAGGATGCATCACACCTTTCGATGTATACTAGGTGCGATGGGGGTAGAATGAAATGTTCAAACCCTAGAGGCTCAGAAAAGTAGGAAAACATGCTCAGAATTCAAAAAGAAAAGAATGCAATTGAAGAGCTCAGGTTAGCTCCTACCTAGTCTAGACGACGCCAAAAATCGTCCACAGAATCTCCTAGAATCAGCTGATGAAAATCAAAGGGGAAAACATCTCCAAAGCTCCAACAATCACAACTCTAAATGAAATGGTAAAATGAGGGGTAAAAACTACTTTTAAGTTACTTTTCACGTAATTTAAGTAGGGTATTAGTCTTTTAACTCATATCTCAAGCATGTATTCTCATTTCTAATCAGTTTGATGGAGCAATTGAACAGGTAGTACGATCGTCAAAAGAACATGGTGTTCACAGTGAGTCGAATATCAATGACCATTATCATGAGTAGTTTTATGCGAAGTTCAAGCTCGTTAAAAAATAAACCTAGCGATGAGCATATGTTCAACCAGAGTTTAAGCTCGTTAAAAAATGAACCCACCTTCCGTAAATAACCATTGCGATCACATTATTATCCACTTTTGAGCCTTGGTTGTGTTCTTACGATCACCTCCACTCTTTTTTAGCCGATCATACGCCTCCATTTGATTGTTTACCCCTTTTGAGGAACAACTACGACGAGTGATCCTATTAGCCACCTTCTTTACACTGCCATGATTGAAAAGTTCCAAACATTACCTGGAACCAGCTACTATCCGAAAACATCACTCGTTCCTCAAAAAATGAGTCTCCTTTAAGCTCTTTTCATCTGACTCGTAAAATATGAAAAGATTGCCGAGAAATTGGCCTCTCCATCTCATTAAAGTGATTGGAAGTGCCATCCCTCCTCTAGATTCTAATCTTTTTGGACCTGAGGGATTATTACACAAAAAGATCGAGTGTTTATCTTGTTCGGCTCGTTAAAACTATCGAAAAGTCATCCCTTTCGCATTGTTTTATACTTTTTCGGACTTAAGGGATTATATTACGAAAAAGGAATATTGGAGTTTCCTTTCCATGTCTTTTCAAACTCTCTAAAATTGAAAAGAACCGAGTTATCCTTGTCGTTAAACTCGTTAAAACAATAGTGATGAACTTGTCCATTCAGACAAGAGCGAGTCTCACTGTCGCTAGGCTCGTTAAAACATAGAGACGGGTTTGCCCGAAGGGAAAATTATAGAACAAGCATATGTTATCCTCGTCAAGCTTGAAAAAAATAAAGAGGTACTGGTCAGAAATGACTGGGGAAAATTGGGAAGAAAACTTGAATAAACTTTATTGGTAGCAGGTCACTCTTGAACATGACACTTTCACTCCATCACCATGATTGAGTCGGGTTGGGTTATTTCATTCACCGGTCATATCACCATTAGTCCACCGCACCATCCACTTTTGGGGGTTAACGCTACCAATCCATTTCAATGTTGCTAATATGTTCAAGAGAAGTTGTTCAGAGAATTCACCTACCCAGCTTGTGTCTCATCTGCTACAATACCTTCACACTTCATTCTTTCATGACCACCACCCTGAACCTTGTATCATCAGATCGTTTTCACCTCCACAAAATCATTTGCTCCATTTCGTGTCGTAGATGTGGGATTCATTAATGCCCTCCTACGATGGGTCACTTCTTGTTGGCATCAGCTCATTATCCAAGAATTCAACCTAGGAACAACCCTTTCAGTACTTTGAAGCTTGCATGCCTCAATGGAAAGTTTCTCACTTCTGGTGATAGGCTTACATTAATGGCCTTCGACCGAAAGATTTTGCGTGGTGTTCGACATCGACTCATGTATTCACACCACGTGGATTGTACTGCAGTACCTTGAGGTTCATCATCATCATCGGTGATTCCTCTCGCCTGTTAACAACTTACATCATTGTCTCGTAATCAGGTGATGCCTTTCCATGTTCGACATCAGAAAATCTTTTCACATGGACTGACTTGTACTTTTGGGTGAAGATTGAACGAGTTTTAAAGACCCCGGATCTAGTTTCATCCATCTAGGCTGCGATATATTTAGGAAAATAAAGACATCAAATGTACATCATTGCTACATAGATAATCATCCAAACCAAAGGATGATGGCTCTATCAGAATCATCGGTCTGCTACACAGACGATTGTCTGTCCTATGTACATGAAAATGGATTTATAAAGCTGAGCATGGGAATGCCCACCTCAGCTAGATCATGAAAATATTATGAAGATAATGTATTGTATTGTATCTTATTACAGGTCACATTCCAATTCGAAAAACCTCAAATCCTCATAATAAAGCATTTCACCCGACATCAAAAAGATTTACAACCTCATGCTTTAGGGGGCAACTGTTATAGACATATTTGGGCACTGTAACCCCAATCATATATGTCCATAAACCAAGGGATTCTAAGTCCCTAAAAGTGTTGTTTCATACCCTAAAGGAGCAAGGTCAGCTGATTACATCATCTCCCAGAAGTTCTCCATGAAAAACTACTCAGAACTGGTCAAAGCAGGACCATACAGACTGCCCAGTGCTAAGGGTGCGATGCATCTCACCTGCCACATGAAAAAAGTGTGATGCATACTGGAAAGCCCTTCTGTAGGGTGTGATGAGCAAGAGTAGACAAATGGCACAAGCAATTTTCTAGGTGGAGACCCTGAGAATCTTCTAGAAGCTGCTCATTTGACACTTGCCTCTCTGAATTTGCCCAAGGATGAGTAAGAGATCATGAAATCTCCAAGTGGAACCAAGAACTATCAGAGAGATGACACTAATCAAAATCCTAGAAGTTGACTCACCCCCCTACAAACATCTATATATGGATCCCTCATCCCAGAGATCCAAAGGCTAGAATTTTGTAATTTGCAAGGAAGTGCTGTTGGTTTCTCTTTGAAGACATTGTTGGGTGATCTTGCTTTGTATGAGGTGAAGAGGGCTTTCATGTTGGGAGGATGGCGCTGGGTCAGACCAAGTGGTTTTAATCCTCTCTTCTACTACTTCTATCAATAAAGCTATTTGAGTTTTCCTCCATATTCTTGTATATCTTTGAATCTTGTACTGATATATGCATTTGTATGGTCAATATATATCTGATCCTATATTGTTTATGGTGATAGATCTCTATGCTTTGATGGTATTATGCTGCTTTGACTCTACAGGTGCTCTTTGAAGTGGGACAAGTAAGGAAGGAGTGGTGAGATTCTGTCAAAGGGGAAAGGAAACAAGCAAGGAGCCAAGCAAAAGACTGAGGTTGGTACTCTCTGCTTCTTTCTCATCTATCTCTCGTAAAGGAAAACACAAGTGACTTTAGTTTGTTTGTTTCTAAGATAGCTACTCATCTTAGTGGGACTAACAACTCTAAATAGACACTAGTTTTCCCGATAACAACATGATAATGAGAATCATCATATTAAAGCTATAAAGAATGATGAATTTATCATAATCAGTTGGTTGGGTATGTTATAATATTGTATTAGAGAAAAAAGATGGAGGAAAACTTGTGCTTTAAGAATTACCACATATCCTCAATAGCAGAAAAAGTGTGTTGAGTACATTTTAGAAGTATGAAAGATAGAAGTTAGATTGTATAGGAATAAATTGTTGTTTTCAGATTATGTTTTTTTCCAATAAAATGTTTTTGTGGAAAAACAACTTAAAGGTGCATTTGAGAAATTCATGGGTGTGAGACCCAAAATTATGAGACTAATTTTATATTCTTGATCTGGATTTAAACAGGAACACAACAAATTACAAAGATAACCATAAACACAAAGATGCAATGGAAATAATACTTCATTTCGTTAATGTAAAATACTGAAATATGCTTACAAATAGAAATGGGAATAAACCAGCTAGGGCAATGGTAGCTTATCTCTGAGAAGAGATGTGGTAGATACATCCCTCTAAATTGTGTTATAATGAGGCTCGAAGGCCTATTTATTGTTGAGAAACAATGGAAAACCCTAAACATCCAAAAACCTAATGCTAGAAGATGAAATGCCAAACTATGGGCCTTGTTTGGGTAAATTGGTACATCAACTTCCTAGGGTTGTAACTTTGGCATACGATATCCGTTTGACGAGCACAATATCTCATTAAAAAGATCTATCCAAGAAATACAACTTTGGGAAGAGAAACATTGCTCCATGGACCCATGTTACTCCCAGTTTTCCTAAAAAACGTCATTTAGGGCCTCAAAATGGCTCCAGAAGTTTAGGACCCGAAAAACTGCTAAAAATAGTAAACTGTGCTACAATTAAGGAAACTGAAAAGATGAAAGAAACAATGGTGGGGGTCCAAGTGGACTTGGTGAGTGGCCACCAATATCCACCTGGATCATTCCTCCCCCCTTAGGAAGCAATGGTACCCATTACGTTGAATTCCTCCATGAGATGAGGAAACATTTGCTGAACTTGGTCCTTGGTGAGCCACTTGCCCTGGTGAAGGAGTTGGCCTGCTTTGACAACTTGATACAGTTGGATATTCTGCTAGTGAGTTTGCTTGATCTATGTGTCCATGATCTGATCAATTGCAGCTTGTTCCATGAAATCTGGATTTAACTCTGTGGGTGTGAGATGTCCTGCAATGTCGGATGTGTCTAGTAATGGTGGAAAGTATGGTTGAAGGCTGTCCACATTAAACACTAGGTGCAGGCCAAGGAATGGGGGAATACCGAGCTCAAATGCATTGTCTCACACAGCCTTGGTAATGGTGTAAGGACCATACTGGAGTGGTCTAAATTTCCGATAGGCTCCGATAAGGCGTTCCTTTTGCAAATGCAACCAGACTTTGTCACGCACCCTAAAATTGTGTGGCACTCGATGTTGATCATGTCGCTGCTTGTACTTGGAATTTGATTTCTCCAGAATGTCATGGACCTGCTGGCGAATATGTTGGATTTGCTCAATGAAGTTGTTTGCCTTATCTTTTTCGGATTGGACATGAGTCGAATCTGCATGAGTAGCTACAAATGGCATGACCACGTCAATGGGACATAGTGGTTGGAATCCCAAGCCCACCTGAAAAGGGTTGTGGCCAGTCGAGCTATGGAGAGCCCGATTGTAGCTGTGCTGAACATAGGGGAGGCTCTCATCCCATGTGTGTGGCTACTTTGAGTTGTACATGCGTAGAATGTGTACGATCATCCTATTGACAACCTTTGTCTGGCCATTAGTTTGAGGATGGAAGGCTGTGGACTTAGTGAGTTTGGTGTCCAACATCGACCAGAGACTGGACCAAAATGTACTAAGGAACCTACTATCTCGATCTGAGATGATAGACTCTGGCATCCCAAAGTGTACCCACACTCGTTCAAAGAAGAGTTTAGCAGTGGCTTCTGTCGTGATATTCTTCTTGCAGGCCGCCATAATGGCCATCTTTGAGAACCTGTTGACAACCACAAAAACACAGTCATTTCCATGGTTAGTGGAAGTAAGGCCTGACATGTAATATATGGAGATGGATTCCCAAGGTCAACTCAGGGTAGGTAGTGGGGTATAGAGGCCTTGCTTCTTGATGGTCAGTTTGGCAATGGCATAGGCAGTGCATGATCTGATGTACTTCCTAACATTCTGTCAAAGATTCAGCCAATAGAACTACTTCTGCAGTACTGCCACATTTTTCTCGACCTCAAAATGGCCAACAGCTTGACTATAGTCTGCTTCCCAAATCATCTTGGCATGCTCGCTTAAAGGAACACAAAGGTGACCCAGGTGGCATAACAGGGCATCCTAGAGGTGAAAATCTGGAACATGCTGACCCTCCAAGAGTGTCTGGTATGTGTGGCTGAATTCTAGGTCACTTTTGTAGAGAAGTGGCCATTCAAAAGTTTCGTGCCCGCAAGAGTTGAGCATGGTGGTTAATGCCATGATCAATGGTCGACTGAGGCAATCTGCAACATTATTGGTGCTACCCTTCTTATACTTGATATTCAAATGGAACTGTTGTAGGTATGTGGACCACCTCTGATGGTGATCATTTTGTAATTTCCCTTGGGTCTATATGAACTATGGGGGTCAGTGGTATGTGTGGATGACCGTTTCCTTCCCCAAAATGTAATGCTTCCATTATCGACAGGCCTGCACAATGGAATACATCTCTTTGTCATAAGTGAGATACTTCTGGACTGTGTCTGAAAGTGTCTCACTATGATATGCCATTGGATGCCCGTGTTGAGTAAGGACTGCCCCAATAGCATAGTTAGAGGCATCTGTCTTGACCTCAAACGGTTGTTGCAAGTCTGGTAATGCGAGCACTGGTGCCAAGTAGAGGCGATCTTTGAACTCTGTGAATGCCTTCTATTGAGTTTCAGACCAAAAGAATTTTTCTTTTTCTCCTCCCTTGGTGACTTGACTCAAGGGCCAAGTGATATGAGAAAATCCCAACACGAACTTGCGGTAGAAGTTGGCAAGACCTAGAAAGCTACAGAGCTCTATCAGAGTGGTTGGAGATGGCCAATCCTGAATGACTTGGATCTTGGATGGATCCACATGCACCCTGTGTTCATCAATAATGTATTTCAGATACGGAACCTGGGTCATGCCAAAAGTGCATTTCTCCAAATTGGCACATAACTTGTGTTGCCATAGTGTTTGGAGAACCTGTCGGATGTGGTGGAGGTGCTCGTCCCAAATTTGGCTGAAGATCAGGATTTCATCCAAGTATACCACTACAAATGAGTTTTTCGATGTCCAAAAGATGTCATCCATTAGCCTCATGAAGGTTTCAGGAGAATTCGTCAATCAGAAAGGCATAACCAACCATTCGAAAAGGCCCTCCTTAGCTTTGAAGGCAATATTCCACACATCAAAGGGTTCAATTGGTACCTGGTGATATCCTAACTTCAAATCGATCTTGCTGAAATATTTTTCCCCTTTCAGTTGGTCTAGGAGGTCATCAATCTGTGGCATCAGGTACTTATTATGGACAGTGATCTTGTTTAGCGCCCGATAGTCAATAGAGAGTTTCCAAGTCCCATCCTTCTTTTGTACCAACATGATTGGGTTCCCCGAGGGTGATGAACTCGGACGGATGTGACCTGTATGCAGCAACTCATAAATCTTCCTCTTGATTTCATCGTTCTCCAGAACGGAGTGCCGATAGATTGGCCCATTGGGTAGATGTGCACCTAGGGTCAGATCAATGGAGTGCTTGACCTGACAGTGTAGAGGAACCCCTGCGGGGGAGGTGAAGATGTCCTCGTACTCCTTCATGACCTTGTCCATCTATAGTTGTTGTGTGGAGGGGACCTGTCTGGAGGTCATGGCCACCATCTTCTTCTTTCCTTGAGGGCGTATCATCAGGAAAACAAATTTCCTGGTTTTGTAAATGAGCTTACTGCATTATTTTGTAATAACCAAAGAGATGGCGATAGGTGATGCTACCTCTGGTATCTTGTACAACTTATTTCCCAAAGTAATAATAATAGCACGGGGCCACAACATGTCGCTTCCACAAGTATGGTTGTCCTAATAATACATCACAAACTTCAAGGTGAGAAATGTCACACAATACCTCATCCGTGAAGGGCTTGAAGTTGTATGGAAGGCGACACTGCTGGCTCGCGCGAAGATCCCGTCCTTGGTGAAGCCACCCGATGGTGTACGGTTATGGATGTGCTATGGTTGGTAAGCCCATGAGGTTCTTTTGGCTCCCGTTGTCAACAATGAACTATAGCGGGGATCCATTTACCCACATCTGGGAGTGGAAGAGACGCTCCTCCTCCTTTGGATCTTTGGCTTCCTCCTTCTGGATCTTCAAGGTGGCAACGGTGGCGTTGGGCTCCACATAAATAATCTACTTCCATTTGTCATTCCCATTTTCGGGTTGTGACTTAGATTCGGAACATGCATTTGATTATGAAACCTTTAGCTCAACCACTAGTGACGGCTTGGCTTGAAACTCACTTGTGTTGTGAGTGGAGCTCTTATGGAACTCACATCACTTTCCCGTGTCCTTTTTCGACTTCGCGGAACTGTTCTTTGCTTGTAGCTTTGGCAGGTTGTATTGGGCTTCCCCGCCTTTGCTTTGTCCTATGTTCTACAGTTTGGAGGTACCTTTCCCTTGCTTCAGATTCACAGATCCAAAGTCTCGCTTCTTCTATTTAAACTTTTGCTTGACATTGACAGCATATCGGTATGCTGTGTCGAGCGAGGAGATGTTCAGGAATTCTATTTCTTCCTGGATGTACTTGTGAAGGCAGCTGTGGTATTTGAGTACCAAATGCTGCTCCGAATCCTTGATACCCAACTTTGTGCGAAGGGTATGGAAAATATTGGTAAAATCCGGCATGTCTTGGTCCCTTCCTTGCTGCAGCATGGTCCACTTTATGTATTGATCCTCATAGCTTCCTATAGGGTAGTATTGCTCCTTGATGGTATCCCAAAATGAATTCCAAGTGGGTACGGCTAAAAATAGTGAGCTTGTAGTTTCATCCTTCTGCTCACAGTAGGTTTCCCACCAGTCCTTAATGTGGGGGGCTGCTTTGAGAAGAGCGAAAATAATCTTTTCCTGAATGGAAAAATCATGAACAGAAAAATAGCCCTTTAGTAGATTTAACCATTTATCGACGGCATCTGCGTCTATCTGACCCTTGAATATGGGGATTTCAAAATTAACTTGTACCTTAAATGGTGTGGTGTTTCCAGAGTAGTTGTTGGAAGTCGATGCATCACCCCTGGGTAGCCATTGAAGGATCTGGGCAAAGCTGTCCATCATCGTGTTCCATTGTCATTCGAGGGCTTCTTCGAGCAAGATTTTAATAGGATCTCCTACCCCATCATCTTTCTTTTCATTTGCCATGGGAGGCCGTCGGGGTTTGCGAGGCTAGTCTTGCAAAGCGTCGACCAGTTCAAGCCCTAACTCCTTATATCCTGACCTCGTTGGGGACATGCAAAGAAAAATAGAGAAAAAGTAGACTGCCCTGATACCATTGATCTAGATTTAAATAGGAATGCAACAAATTATAGAGATAACCATAAACAAAAAGATGTAGCAGAAATAATATTTCATTTCATTAATGTAAAATAATGAAATATGCTTACAAACACAAATGGAAATAAACCAACTAGGGTGATGGTAGCCTATCTCTGAGAAGAGATGTGGCTGCTAAATCTCTTTGAACTATGTTATAATGAGGCTCGAAGGCCTATTTATTGTTGAGAAACAATGGAAAACCCTAAACATCCAAAATCCTAACCCTAGAAGATGAAACTCTAAACTGTGGGCCCCATTTGGGTAAATTGGTACATCAACTTCCCGGGGTTGTAACTTTGGCATACGATCTCCATTTGACATGCACAATATCTCGTTAGAAAGATCTATCCGAGAACTACAACTTTGGGAAGAGAAAAATCGATCCGTGGACCCATTTTTACTCCCATTTTTCCCAAAAAAACATCGTTTAGGGCCTTAAAATAGCTCTGGAAGTTCAGGACCCGAAAAACTGCTAAAAATAGTAAACTGTGCTACAGTTAAGGAAATTTAAAGATAAAAGAAACAATATTGGGGGTCCAAGTGGACTTGGTGGGTGGCCACCAATATCCACCTGGATCAATGCTAGTATAGAAGCATTCCAAAGGAAATTAAATAAAGCCCAAAGTTATGTTTTGTGTAAAAAATTGGGAAAATTCCTAAAAATGACAATATGTCCAATTCTAGATTAAATCCAAAGTTTAGTTCATACTCTGGCATCATATTTGGTTAGTATACGGGTTAAATTTGAAAAGAGAAGCTGAATACGAAGATTTCATGAAAGACAAGAATTATTGAGAAATATATATACATACATACATATTTTTGATTTATTGGAGAAGAATGAATAAAATTATGTGGACTTGGTACTTATGATGTGGACTAATAGGGGATATGGAAGCATTATGGTGGTTCCATGTGAATTTAGGGAAAACATTTGGCAATCACAAGATTGGGTCCACAATGGAAAAGGTGGCTAAGTTGGTAAAAGTGCATTATGGAGGTAAGTGAAGTGGTACTTAAAAATGTCGAAATGCCTTTGTAATAATTATTGGGCTAACACGTGTCCCCTAGGTGGAAAGTAATATGAAAAGGGTAGAGGGAATTTTAAATACTTATATGTTTACCCTCCATGTTTGATGGATAATTCTATTTTGTGGACATAAGTGAACTCCCTAGATCTAATGGCTTGATCTAGAAACAACAAGAAAAAAAAGACTTGTGATTTCCTTAGAGAAATTAGAACATGGAAAAAGGACCTACCTGGAATCCATCGCAAGTTCTTCTCTTGTTCATTCTTGTAAACTTCAGCTCCAACTCCAAATACTATAAATGGAACCTACAAAACAACTAAAACAAGCAAGAGAACTACAACATACAAATAACATATACATCTCTAAATAATGAGTCAAGAAGGAATTGTGATACATATGCATCAATGAGACATAAGTATAGGAAAACAAATAGCTTTTTGTATCAATTAAAATAGGGGAATTTACAACCCTTTACCGATCTTGATCTTGTAGATGCCTCCCAACTATCTTGTCCTTCCTTTGTCACAAATAAAGCCTTCAAACACAACTCAAGTGCATGGATGGATAATGGATCCTTAGGCATAGAGCACCAACATGAGGGCATAACTAAGAGTCTCCAAAAGCCAAACTAGACTCTATGGGAGGCAGTGAATTCATAGGGTATATAGGGTGGTTTGAGATTTACCAATCTAGGACTTAGATCCACATATGGAGGAGGATAAGATTTAGGGATAAGAGATAAAACCCTAAGAATATGAGTTTGAGATATAATTTAATAGTAAATAGTTAAAACCACTTGGGAAGATTCTAGAAAGATAAGATTTGAAATTATTTATAATTTTTATCGAATTCTAGAGGCAATTGCACTTGCAGCAAAGGAAACATACATTGGTCAGTGTAGTTTCTTAGTGTACAACCTAAAACCAGTGCAGGTTGCATGAAAGGAAAGTGTGATGGGGAAAAAAATTAGGATTTTGAGCTATTTAACCCATAATTCTTAGATTCTTTGGAGACAAGATGTTTTAGGCTTTGTAGGAGATGAATTCAAAGTGTTAATGGATGTTGGTTGATCCAGTTTCCGAGCCATTTGATTGATGTGAAAAAATGACTTTTAACACTCCACAATTGATCTAAACCATTAATTTACATCATGTGCGAGGATATATTCAACATCAAGGAAGAATTCAGAGACGAGACCTCCCCCATCATATAACCAATGACAACATGCTAGATGGAGTTTAAGTGTAGGTGGCATCACATGAGGTAAGGCCCATAACCATGGCATCAACAAAAGTGGTAAGCAATTTGTGGAGTTTCATGAGATTATTTTTCAAACATGGGTTTAGGATTTTGGATTTTTTTCAACATGGTGTAGGTTTGCAAGTTGGTAAAAATATTTCAAAGACAAAGGTCTTATTTAACAACTAGTAAATTATTGCTCCATAATATATCTAGATAATTTAATATCAAGCATTTGGGTTTTTTTTTTTTCATTTCTTGTGTTTTCAGTACCTAATCATATTTGAGTTCAAATTTTTATTCATATATGAATCTTGCTGCTATGGTTTTCACCAAATCAATGACCAAAACCCCTAGTACCAATAATTGGAAACATGGGAGTGAAGATAACAAGTGGCACGACCCTAGGAAATAATTTAGAGAACCATTTTCCTAAATTATTTCTGATTAAAACCCAAAAAACCCATGAGGAGAATTAAATAATTCATTATTTATTTATGATTCTTTCAAAATAATTACTAAATCATTATTTAATGATTATTTCTAAACTATTTCAATTAAATCATCCAGTGATAATTAAATAAATCATTATTTATTTATTATTCCTTATTTATCCTTTATTTCTCTCATGAGATAATTATTAAATCATTATTTAGTAATTATCTCTAACTCACTTTGACCATATCTTCTTGAAGTAATTAATAAAACATTTTTAATTTGTTAATTACTTTAACCATTTTCCAAATTAACTCAATAAATCATTATTTTTTGAGATAGTTTACTAAATAAATATATTTGACTATTTCAAATAATATTTCCTTCTCCAAAATATAATAAACTATTCCTAACGGCTAGATCTTGATTTAGTATAATATTTTTTTATTATTTTTCTAGATCAAGAACTATCATAACATTTTATTATAAATAGAGAGGTTTTCTTCTCACTCTACACAAATGACCATTTCATCATCATCATTATCATCTTATAGCATTTGTGCTCCCACTTTTGAGTTCAAGCCAACATCATTCTCTTTTGCCCACTACATTCATTGAGACAGAAAAAGTTGTAGCTGAAGCACAGGGTAGAAAATAACCCATCCGATGGAGGGGGATATCATAGATCTAAGTATTCTTATTCTCCACGCCAGGTGTTATCCGTAATAAATTTTTTCTTAATAAAACTTCATTGAGACAGAAAGGGTTGTAGCTGAAGCATAGGGTAGAAAATAACCCATCCCATGGAGGGGGATATCATAGATCTAAGTATTCTTATTCTCCACGCCAGGTGTTATCCGTAATAAATTTTTTCTTAATAAAATTTTCATAGGGTTTACATTATTTTGCACACTATTATTTGCTTTTTTTTTTGCATGTTGACTTTCTGTAGGGTTTTTCTAACAGTTATTTTGTAGATTTGGAGAGAATTAACATAATATCCATTATTTCTAGGGTCATTAGTCACCAACAACTTAAGTGATGGTTTTTTGTACACCTTACATAAATCTTCAAACTAACAAATAACTAATCTATTAACGATGTTGGACCTGCCAACATGTAAGGGGATCTCCCCAGTAAGAAGTCCCAATTAGACGTTAGACGGTTTGGTGTAGAAGTCCCCGCAATGGATCATAAAGCAATGCCTTGACCGCGATGTTGCACAGAGGCAAGTAAGATAACCTTGTCAGTAGCAAGGGTGTGACTGTTGCATTAAGTCAAGGAAGGTGTATGAGAGGTTATAACATAGGTGGGTTGAGATGAGGGTGAAGATGAGTTCCAGGTTGAAAGGGATCAGTCCCAACTCGGCTAGGAACACACAACACACAGGCCATACACAGCTTCTAGTGGAGTAGTCCACTCGGATGCGGTAGTCACAACATACAAGGTAAGATAACACATACAACACTCATTGATCAGTCTGAATGAGTGCAATGGTTGTTACAACAAGGTTTATGTGAAAGGTTTGTCTGATGTCCAGCAGAGTAGTCGACATAGATGGGACAACATTAGCAACCTATACAACACATTTCCATTAATAGATTATGCATTACAACAAATGAATAAATTCAAATGTAAAACACAAGTTAAAGCAACATGAATTACAAATGGTAAAGACCAGTCTTACAATAGATACAATACATGTGTGAAAACGTGTTGGCTCTTATTATATAAAGAAGTGTAATTTCTAATCATACAATACATCCATGTAAACCCGCTAGCCCCAACAGTGGAACGTTACAGCCACATTCGCTTGCTCCAAAGAGATGAACTAGCTCCATGTAGTGGAGAAGCCAAGGTGCGTTACAATATTGTCCAAGCTCTTTCCAAGATAGTCTTATCAGAAGCTTGGTTGACCAAAAGCCTATACAATGAGTTATGAGGGACTATTTATAGCAAAGGGTGGGGTGACCCTTGACATTCCCCTTTGTGTCAGTTCAACTACCCTCAAGACTCTTTCCCTACTCTATGACTGTTACATCCAACTATTGACACTTGAATTACACTTGACATGACTCAGCATTACAATGCACATGTACTCATGTGAGACAACATGGCTTGAGAAAGCCATGCAAGACCTCACTGACACCCACTCAGTTGTGATGAGACCAAATATTTAACATGCTTGTGATGGTGAAGGTGGTGAGATGATGCCAAGCTTGGCCGTTCGTGATGGTGTGCATGCACCTCATGGTGACATCTTGCTCAAGCAAACTCTTGCTTCCATTGAAACTGGTACATTGGTTTGGATCCTTCATCCAACACATCTGCTAACATGCGCATGGTATTCTTAGGTTCGGTTGAACCATAAACACACTGATGCATAGTGTCCATGCTGATCTTCAAGCGTGTGTCGGTGGTTATGTGCATCAACTTGTCGAAGTATATGTTCAGCTCCAGTTGGACTTGCTTCTTATCTTCGCCTTGGTGAGTGTGCGGAATGGGTTGGATTGCATGCATGCGCACAATGACATGCATGCTGCTGAATCCCTTGCATGTGATTAACATCACTGCTCACCATTTCTGCTTCATGTCAGCTGCTGGGATGGATCTATAACTTGTACGGGCATAGTTTCATTCATGAGTGCATGTTGCACCCACTGCTATTCTTGTTCCTGCTGCAACTCATTCATTTATGTGTTCAGCTTCATGTTCTTCCTTGAGTTGCTGTCTCAGCACATGCACCTCCTTCTTTATTCCATTCTCTGTCTTTGTGTGACCTTCATGTCATGCCATCATCTCATGGCCTTAGTCTCCAAAGTTGCTTTCATTATCAGTGGATCTGCTTGATCTTGCAACTTTGTCCGACCTTTGTGTTGTTAACAACCTTCCTCTTGAATTCGCTGCATTCACTACATTTGCTGCATTCGTTGCGTTCGCTGCATTTGGTATGCTACCTTTAGCTGCTATTTATGATGCTCCTCATTGTGAGGCTGTTTCTATCATATCTTGATGTCCTTGTCTATGAACAAATTGATGTCTTCGCGAGTAGGCAAGCTCATAGACACTTGATCGATTGCATCTCCAGGTGTGCTCTGAACAGTGTCTTTGACTCCACTCTCTTGGAAACTATTGTACCTACACTGCTGAGAGGAAGATGAGCACTTCCAATACCTGGGAACATGGTAACACTCATGGCAAACAATCTGTCAGTCGAAAACCAAAATGAACTTGAGAACTGACTTGCAACATACTTGTGTGACTGATCATGAAGGTTGCGCAATTTTGACCAGGAGGTCGGGAGACCGACTGCCAAGACTGCACAAGGCATAGTCTGGGCTACTGGGAGACTGACTGACTACTGGAACAACACAATGGATAGTCTAGTATGGCTGCTGACTGTTGGGATTGAGCAATGCGTAATCTCAGTTGGAAATGGCTGCAGGCTCAGTGATTGCATTGCGCAATTTTCTTGGCCAACAATCACTTTCCCTTAGGATTGTGCAAATCAAGCATGGGGAGTAGCTACTAGGAAGAAATGCACATTTCTAGAGGGGAAGGCAAAGCCTTCCCTCTTAGGATTTCGCAATGCTATCTTGGTGAGGCTCTTGGTGAGGCAGAGTCCAGGCCAAGGTTGCCCAGACTCACCAACAGGAAAGTGAATGCGAATGTGAATGCGAATGCATGCTGATATTGAGTGTAAGCATAAGTGAATGATCATGCATGAAAACGGTGAATGCTAGATTGAGAAAATGGAACAACATGCATGTGAGTGAGGCGAGTCACCGAATTGACGATCGTTTGCGAAAAACAGTTTCATGCATGCGACAACAGTGAGATGTTGACGAAAATTGAAATGGTGCTAGGACAAGATAATATTCTAATATACATGTAAATGATAGCAAGCATTCAAAGAAATCAAGAAAACAATACTCACACAAGAGAAAACACAAAAAGCGACAGACATGCAACACAAGGCATGGGAATCAGAATTATTTAAAACAACTGAGCTAAATGTACCAACCGCTCCTAGATGTGATGTGGGATGTCAGAGCTATAAGGTTAATGTGAGGAATGAGCTCTACAATGTCTGGTTGATGAGTTCTGATAACATTGAGGTTGTGACGCGTATGTCACAAATCTAGGGGAAGCGACACTTGGTGGGAGTTTTCTGAAATGATCCTTGCATGTAACCTCCAAATACTAAAAATAGATCCCTGAAACAAGGGATGCCTCTGCATGTTGCCTTGGGAGAAGTAGTCCATGCATGCAAGTTAGTTTTGCTCGGTCCCGGAGGGAACTGCTCAACTCAGTTGCACATGCAATAGACTACTCGACTGCTGGGAGAAAATGCACATTTATGGTTGGGGGCTTGGATGGATGCATAGGAGATTTGTGCATTTTCTGGGTAGAGCAACTGACTGCTTCCCAGATTTGCACAAATTCTGGGCTGAGTAGCCCTGCTAGGGAGAATTGCTCAATTCCTACTGGGAGTGTTGACTGGCAAAATTGTGCAATCTTGGAGCCTAACAGGTTGCCAGAAAGGATTACCTAATTTCTGGAGGGAAAGCTGGTTTCCCTCCAGAAATGTGCAATTTCTTAGGGGAGCTTATTAGCCTGCATCTGGACCAAGTCTGTGTGATTAGCCTATGAGGGGAGTGCATCGGGTTGTGATTGTCAAGCTACCTTTGTGCAAGAAAAGCATTGAAGCTTGTGAACTTGATGAAGCAAGGAAAGCTGTTGTGAAGGTTAGAAGGGAGGCTCCAAAACGAAGCTAAGGAAAAATTTTGGAGGGTGGTTGTAGTTGCTACAACACTTGGTGACACACTAGTAGAACTCCAACTCTTTGAATGGACCTTGTTTATGAAAAGCAAGTCTAACCCCTCTGGAAGTATTGTTCAATTCTTAGCTCCTCTTGCTTTCCACACTAGCTTGATTGTAAGATGTAGCATTTTCCAAGCTTTTGGTTGATTGACACACATTGCAAGCCAAGGAAACACATTTGTTTCGATTGAGTTTGAGGGGTATATTGGTGCAAAAGCAGTATAGTCGTCAGAGTCATAGTTTCATCTCTGGTGTTGCTCCACTGCTATCAAGCTTGGTCAATACCCCAGCAGAGTTACTTGCATCACCTCTCTGTGTAGGAAGCCTTTCTCTTCTTTTGCCTTATTCATTTTTCATTTTTTCAAACTTTTTAAACTTTTTTCATTTTTCATTTTTCATTATTTTAACTGTGCATAACACTTATTCATTTCAGAGGTGGAAGAGGGATCCCGACTTATTGAGAGTAGAGGAGGTTGTTCTAGCAAAGAAGTAGTTTATTATATCTCTGACGTGCCTATTAAGGCTTTCCCCCTCACCTTACTCTACTTGACTGAGCTGACAAGGGTTAACCCAAAAACAACTGACTAGAGTAGGTGACATTAGTTAGCGCACAAGAATTGTGTTTTTACCAAGGTTCACTTCGAACAATATGTATTTTACATCAACATATCATGGAATGAAAGTAACAAGTCCTTCATATAGAGGTAGGATGACATATAACCAAGTAGTGATAGCAGCACAAGGCCTCTTGTAATTTACCCAGCTTGCTTCAAGAGTCATACATGGTTTCATGCGAAACTATCCTATGAAACGAAACAAGCGAACTAACAAAAAAAAAAGCAAAGCAAGAGCAGAAGAAAAAGTGAAATCAAATCAAATAAGAAAACAAGAAAGCAGATAGAAAAACAAACAAAGAAAGTAAACAGATAAGAATGCAAGCAAACAACTCAAAAGCAAACACTACTCCTACTCCTAAGCTAACAATGCATGGGTCATCTCACATGAAGTGATACTTCCAATGTACCCATTGGTGCATTGGTTGACCCCTGTTGGTGAAGGCATGGGTCACGAATAAGACAAATGTGCAAACCAACAAACAAGAAAGATGTAATAGTGAAGACAAACACACTCCGAGCTTGTGAGTGACCACAGAACAAAGATTAGTGAAAGTGCATGACATGCATTCTGTGGTGCTGCCATGATTCTACGCTACACTATGAGTGGATGTTGAGTGCATGCATTCTCTTGACTATGTCATGTGGGCAAATGTGAGAAAGGTAGACCACTTGTGTTGTGCATGTGTGCTTGTTGTGTAAGATTCCTCCAATGCATGAGCGATGGGATTGTGTAGTTTGAGTGGAGGAAGCAGAATATGGGTGTTTGGTTGATCTTTAGTGCAAAGCAGAGAGCGATGATGAGGCAGGAGTGTTTCAAAAATTTCTTGACTGGAAGTGAGACCAACCTCAGGACAGCGAGGGCTTGACATAACCATCAG
Organism: Pinus tabuliformis; assembly: GCA_031772625.1. Taxonomy (NCBI): domain Eukaryota; kingdom Viridiplantae; phylum Streptophyta; class Pinopsida; order Pinales; family Pinaceae; genus Pinus; species Pinus tabuliformis. Next base: position 1,543,806,738 of record CM062818.1, read on the forward strand.
ATCAGGCTGAAGTGCCTCGACAGTCCGAGGGGTTTTGACCTCATGGATAGATAGATCATTGTAGACCAGTGTCTTGGATAGATTAACAATGGTTGAATCATCATCGTGATCAGATGAGGAAGTGAATAGATCACGACAACCAAGATCATAAAATTCAAGATTTTTGTTGACATCCTCATGATTTGATGAATCGGGTAGAGGGGTAGATGAGAAGAAAAGATGTTCACCCTCTGTGTTTTGAAGAAAGATAAATGACAGATTGAATGGATTTTCTGAGGAAGATGTGTCCTCTCCGCATAGTAATGACAGACTGATATTTGAGGTGTCTTGTGAATGATTGGAAGTAGAAGCATCTTGAAATGAGTTTTCACAGGAGAAATGAGGCGCGGTTGGAAGGGAGTCATCCTTCACTGCGGGCTCTTCTTTAGATTCCTGAACACACTCATCATGAATGATGGCACAGGTTGGATGCATAACAACAACTCCATCGACAACTTGATCCTCATACACAACATGCGAGGAGTCCAAAAAGGGAGAACACAAGATAGTACAATTCGGAGGATCAACAAAATGCGAGGACAGAGGTCAAGGGAAAGAGTCAATGTGACAACCAACAGGCCTGCAAGCCAAATCTACGCAAATATCAAGAGAAGAGTGTGACAGTTCAACAGAGGAATGTGTATGATCTCACACACCACTCCACGGTGGTGGAGTTGTTTGATGAGGTGAAGGCAGACAATCACTTATGACAGCGACTGCGCCTGCCCATGATTGTGTAGCTCCATCACCGAAGTGTGCTGAGCGGTGTTCGAATATGTGAAGAAGATACTCAAATCTTCCACAAAGAAATTCCCAATCAATTTCATCTTCAGGAAATGGATATGCAAGATTACAAAAGTGTGTGTAAAACTGATCAATAGATTCATCGGGTGATTTTCGTAATTTCAGAATTTCTTGATCAAGCACTTCATGGTCAAAGTGATTGAAAGCATGGTCTATCTCTTTAACCAGATGAATAAGATAATGAATAGAGTTTTTGGGTAGTGTGGCACAATAGTGCATTAGGTGCCCTTGAAATGTGTAGATGAACAACGCGCAGCTCATGTATTCGTCAAAGAGTCCATGTCTTTCATATGAGCCTATAATGTCGACTGCGAGCCTAAACAAAGTTGCGTAGCCTCCACCATCATATGTTCTATGAGAAAAGTTATCCAAGAATTTTTCCGAGATAATGAAGTCATTTCCATAGGAAATGCACTCCAGAAGAGAAACTCGGTAGGTAGTCATGATAGATGTGTAGAGATTAAAAATAGATGTGAGGACTTAGCTTGTCATCTGGCCCTCCTTCTAGTGCCAAAATGTTGACGGTGCTAGACCCGCCAACATTTAAGGGGATCTCGCTGGTAAGAAGTCCCAATTAGACCTCAGATTGTTTGGTGTAGGAGTCCCAACAGTGGGTCATAAAGCAATGCCTTGACGACGATGTCACACAGAGACAAGTAACATAACTCTGTCAGTAGCAAGGGTCTGACGGCTGTAGTGAGTCAAGGAAGGTGTATGAGAGGTTCTAACACATGTGGGTAGATATGATGGTGTAGATGAGTTCTAGGTTGAAAGGGATCAGTCCCAACTCGACTAGGAACACACAACACACAGGCCATACGCAGCTTCTAGTGGAGCAGTCCACTCGGGAGCAGTAGTCATAACATACAAGGTCAGATAACACATACAACACTCACAAATCAGTTTGAATGAGTGCAACGATTGTTACATCAAGGTTCATGTGAAAGGTCTGTCTGATGTCCGACAGAGAAGTCGACACGGACGAGGCAACATTAGCAGCATATACAACACATTTCCATTAATAGATTATGCATTACAACAAATGAATAAGTTTAGATGTAGAACACAAGTTAAAGCAACATGCATTACAAGTGTTAAAGACCAGTCTTACAACAAACACAATACATGTGTGAAAACGTGTTGGCTCTTATTATATAAAGAAGTGTAAGTACCAATCATACAATACATCCATGTAAGCCTACTAGCTCCAATAGTGGAACGTTACAACCACATCTACCTACTCCTCCAAAGAGATGAACTAGCTCTGTGTAATGGAGAAGCCAAGGTGCGTTACAATACTATCCAAGCTCTTTCCAAGATAGTCTTATTAGAAGATTGGCTGACCAAAAGCCTATAAAATGAGTTATGAGGGACTATTTATAGAAAAGGGTGGGGTGACCCTTGACATTCCCCTTTGTGACAATTCAAATTCCCTCATGACTCTTCACCTACTCTATGACTGTTACATCCAACTATTGACACTTGACTTACACTTGCCATGACTCAACATTACAATGCACATGTACTCATGTGAGACAAAATGGCTTGAGCAAGCCATGTAAGACATCAATGACACCCAGTCCGCTATGATGAGACCAACTCTTTGACATGCTTGTGATGGTGAAGGTGGTGACCTGATGCCAAGCTTGGTCATCTATGATGGTGTGCATGCACCTCATGGTGACATATTTCTGAAGTGAACTCTTGCCTCTGTTGCAACCGGTACATTGGTTTGGATCCTCCATCCAACTCATCTTCTAACATGCACATGGTCTTCTTGGGTGCGGCTAAACTAGAAACACACTGACGCATAATGTCATGCTAATCTTCAAGTGTGTGCTGGTGGTTATGAGAATCAACTTGCCAAAGTACATCTTTAGATCCAGTTGGACTTGCTTCTTGTCTTCGCCTTGGTGAGTGTGCTGAATGGGTTGGATTGCATGCGTGCGTACAATGACATGCATACTGCTAAATCCCTTGCATGTGATCAACAACACTGCTCACCATGTCTACTCCATGTCAGCTGTTGGGATGGATCTATAACTTGTACAAGTGTAGTTTCATCCGTGAGTGCATGTTGCGCCCACTGTTGTTCCTGTTCATGCTGCAATTCATTCATCTGTTTGTTCAGCTTCATGTTCTTCCTTGAGTCACCATTTCAGCACATGCAACTCCTTCTTTGTTCCATTCTCTGTCTTCCCGTGACCTTCATGTTGCATCATCACCTCATAGCCTGAGTCTCCAAAGTTTATTTCATTATTAGCGTATCTTCTTGATCTTGTAACTTTGTCCTGCCTTTGTGTTGTCAACAACCTTCCTCTTGCATTCGCTGTGTTTGTTGTATTCATTGCATTCGTTGCATTCAGTATGCTTCCTTTAAGTACTGTTCATGATGCTACTCACTGTGATGCTGTTGCTATCATATCTTGATGTCATTGTCTATGAAAATCTTGATGTCTTCACGAGTAGGCAAGCTCATAGAAACTTTGGTTGACTGCATCTCTAGGTTTTCTTTGAATGGTGTCTTCAACTCTACTCTCTTGGAAACTATTGTACCTACACTGCTGAGAGGCAGATGAGCACTTGCAATACCTAGAGACATGGAAACAGTCATGGCAATAAATATGTCATTCAAAAACCAAAATGAACTTGGGAACTGACTTGCAACATACCTATGTGACTGATCATGAAGGTTGCGCAACTTCAGCCGAGAGGTCAGGAGACTGAGTGCCAAGATTGCACAAGGCATAGTTTGGGCTGCTGGGAGAATGAATGATTTCTGGAACTACACAATGCATAGCCCAATCTAGATATTGACTACTGGGATTGCACAATGCACAATCTCAGTTAGCAATGCTTGCAGGCTCAGTGACTACATTGTGCAATTTTCTTGGCTAGTAGTCATTATCCATTAGGATTGCGCAAAGTAGGCCCAGGGAGTAGCTTCTAGGTAGAAATGCATATTTCTTGAGGGGAAGGCAGAGCCTTCCCTCTCAGGATTGTGCAATGCTATCTTGGTGAGGCAGAGTTTGGGCTAAGGCTGCCTAGACTCGCCGATGGGCAAGTGAACGCGAATGTGAATGCGAATGCATGCTGATACTGAGTGTAAGAATAAGTGAATGATCATGCATGCAAATGGTGAATGATAGATTGAGAAAATGGAACAACATGCATGTGGGTGAGGCAAGTCACCGAATCGGCGACCGTTCGTGAAAAACAATTTCATGCATGTGACAACATTGAGATGTTGACGAAAACTGAAACAGTGGTAGGACAAGCTAATATAAATGTAAACGACAAAAAGCATTCAAATAAATCAAGAAAATAGTACTCACATAAGTGAAAACACAAAAAGCAACAGAAATGCAACACAAGGCATGGGAAGCGGGCTTACCCCAAAACAATTGAGCTGAATGTGCCGACCACTCCTATATGTGATGTGGGATATTAGAACTACAAGGTTGATGTGAGGAATGAGCTCTGTAGCATTTGGTTGATGAGTTTTTATAACATCAAGGTTGTGACACGCATGCCACAAATCTAGGGGAAGCGACACTTGGTGGGAGGTTTCTAAAATGATCCTTGCATGTAACCTCCAACTGCTAAACATAGATCCTTGAAACAAGGGATTCCTCTGCATGCTTCCTTGGGAGAAGTAGCCCATGCATGAAAGTCAGTTTTTCTCGGTCTCGAAGGGAACCGATGAACTCAGTTGCACATGCAAGAGACTGCTCGACTACTGGGAGAAAATGTGCATTTCTGGCTGGGAGCTGGGCTAGATGCCTAGGTGATTTACATAATTTCTGGGCAGAGCAGATGACTGCTACCTAGATTTGCACAAATTCTGTTCTAAACAACCCTACTGGGGAGAATTGCGCAATCTTGGAGCTGAGCAGGTTGCCAGACAGGATTGCACAATTTCTGGAGGGAAGGATGGTTGCTCTCCAGAAATGCACAATTTCTTGGGGGAGCTGCATAGCCTACAACTGCACCAAGTCCGAGTGACCAGCCTATGAGGGGAGTGCATCGGGCTATGATCAACAGGCTGCCTTTGTGCAATAAAAACACTGAATCTCATTAACTTGACGAAGCTAGGCAAGCTGCTGTGAAGGTTGGAAGGGAGGCTCCAAAACGAAGCGAAGGCAAAATTTTGGAGGGTGGTTGTAGCTGCTACAACAAAATCCATTAGATATTTAGTCATCAACAAATGATGACTCCACTGGTTTAAAGATTCAAAACCCTAGTGACTATTATTTCAACTCTTTTCAACATTTTTATTTCTCCCATTTTTTATTTCTATTTTTATACTTTCAGTCTTTTTTGGAAAAAATTTGGTACTTCTAGGTTTTTTTTGCTTCCTTTTGTAGTTCACAGGTACTAGTCGCATAAGAGATGACAACTTCCAGATCTATGAAGCAGGAGTCTTAGAGACCTCGTTTAGTTTTTGAGGGATTATCTGTGTTTTTTAGCGCAACTTTAGGGCCAAAATCTGCGTTATAGTGTAGCAAATAGGTTAGAACCTGTGCTTCCTACCTTTTTCCAGTTTTTCTACATTTTTCAAGATTTTTCCAAGGGTTCTGTCTATGTGTCATGAAGGGTTTCTTCATTATTACTATTCATCCACAGGCTTGTATTATATTATTTTTTTTCTCCCTTTAGGAGGAAAGAAACAACCCTTAGGGTTTAGAGTAAACCTCTTCCATTTAGTAGAGAATTTGCTGAGTTTAGGAGTCTAGTTTGCATAAGTTTTAGTTACTATTTTCCAACATTATTTCTTGTCATTTTTCAGCCTTTTTAGGCTTGAATTGGATCATTTAGTTTCCATTTGAAGATTGCAATGCTTTTCTTCTTTAGGAGCCTCTTAGGTGTCCTTATTTTTCTAGTTTGTTTTTTGTTCTTTTACAATACTTAACCACTTGTATTTGTCAGTTTTTGTTGCACCATTTCAGTATTTTTGGCCATACATCCAAGTCATAATAGATATTTGATATTTTGGTCTTTTAGTTTCTTTAGGTTACTTGTTTTGTAATCATTTTTTCTCCGCTGCTTCATGGCCTTTTTGGGTGGGGAATTATGTGTCTAATCTTCTTGTTATATTATTGTTCATTTTCAATATCATTTTTAGTTTTTACAATTTATTTCTTAGCAACATTTGGAATCATAAAACATGCTTACACACATTTCTATACACACACTCACACCTAAAGCGAATCAGATCTTGATTAGCACCACCAAGCCAAGGATTTTAAACACTCCACATTAATAACTTAACAACACACATATTTAAGGCCACTTGAGAAGTAGGCAAAAATAATATATTAGTTGAGTTATGATCCGTGGGATAGGCTTCCAATAATACCCATTGATAATTTATATTGAGTCATAGAAGTTTCCTTTGTAGGGAGCTTGAAAATCCTCCACAATCATATATTCAAAACTGAAGCGCATTAGAAACTTGTTTGAGAGGGGGTTGGGCTTAGGTCAAGGTGTGAGTGGTTCTCCTCAATACTACCCAACTTGTAGGCAGAGAATCTCGTGCTGGCAACTAACTACTTGGAAGCCCAAGATTCGTGCGCCCTTGTGGGACGAAGGTAACTTAGTGGCCAATATTAGGAAAACACCCTATAGGGGCTATTATGCGCAAAAACCATACCTCTACCCAACCTTTCCCTTGATTTATTTGCATGCAAGGATTATATTCCACAAGTAAGAAGTTGTTTGGAATACCATATAAAATAATAAAGATAAGACTTGTTTGAGGAGTAGACAACCTTTAGGCTAGAGGTCATTTTTCTTTTATAGGACATGTTTTCTTGAATTAGAGTAGGATATCATTATAGTTAGTTTACACCTTGAACCACTACACTAGGTGTTTTCTTGCTCTTTATTACTCCCTTTCTTTATCTTTACCCTTTATTCTTCAAAGTTTCATTTTCTCCTGACACCATTGTACCCCCTAGGTGTCTACCATGGAGACTTTATGGCATTCACCCTCAGTTTCCCTTAGGATATCCCGTAACTCCTACTCAATGAGTCAAGGTCCCTCCACCTAGTCCACATATAGACTCTAGTGCCTCTAATTCATCTCATTCATCCTTATATTTTGAATCCTCTCAACCCCAATATGTTACAATGTCAGGCACTAATGTGGCTGGTGGTAACCTAGGTGGTAACACTGGTCCTAACCAAGGTAATCCTCAAGGAGGAAATATCAAAACCTCTTCAAGTATGGTTGCTAATCAACCCTTACTCCCCTACATGGTTAGTTTGAGTCTCCCTAGTTTGAACCAACTTATTAATGATCTACTTCTTCATGAATAGAGTTGGCCACCTATTCCAACCAAAATTCCCTCAGATATCTCAAAATTTGAAGGGAATCTCGGAAAGGATCTGAACAACCACATTCACTCATTCCATATGTGGTGCTCTCCAATTCTATCACAAAGGACTCCATTTGTCTATGCCTTTTACAACAAACTCTAACCATAGCTACTACAAAATGGTATGTAGACCAACCACATTCCTCTCATTCCATATTTGCAACTCTAGCCAACATCTCCTTCTCATATTTCCAATTGCCTCTTCTCTATGACATTGGTATTGAACTCTTGACTTCTTTCCATCCAAATTATACCACATATCTTTCTGATAATGTACAATAATGGCGCGGAAGGTGTAGCCTATGTAAAGCTTTGAAATTTGAGGACCGTGTCTACATGGACTGGTTTTTGAGAGCTCTACTAGCCACAATTAGTAAATATGTTGCTTCACATTTACCTCAAATCAAGGAAGAAGTTTTCAAGATAGATTTGAAATATGATCTGATATATGCCCAATTAGGCTATGTTTATACCATACCCCCAAATCTTCCTAGGCTTGTGCTTCTTCTGCACTAGGGGCATCCCATGCTGCTAATGAAATCATTGGGTCCATATCTTACCCTTAACCATCACCATATTCTCAACCTTCTATAAGTTGTGGGAAACCTTAGGGAGGACTAGTTCCACATATGATTATCATCCTACTCATCCTACGCACGTTCACTCTTACCAAGGTATGAGTACGACATTCACATTTTCCCATCCACATCAATCGATGGCAGGGCCAATTGTTACTCAACCTAGTTACTAGAACATTTCTGTGAACACTTATTAACCATATGCACCGCCTAGTGCTCCAACCCCAATGACACCAACTATTCAACCTCCCATGACTCAACCACATTCTTCACTGCAAAAAAAACATCCTTAAGGCCAATTCTATGCACAACATAATATTTCCTCTCCCCCCAATCCTAAGAGAAGGAACAAGAGGAAAGGTAATCGAAATCTAATCTCAATAAGGGTGATGAGTGCAACCATACAACCCAACAATAGGGTAGAAAACCCAAGCATAATAAGGCTCTTATAACCAATAAACCTTATGCTTATTGATGGAATTATGGCCATTACACTCACAAGTGTCCCCATCTCCCTCAAATGTGTAAAGCACTAGAAGACCAGGAAGCTACCTCTAGAGGGAAGTATCCTATTACTCCCTATACATAGTAAAAAATGTTGACCAACCCATTCCTTCACCAAGGATATGTGGCTACCCAAGCTGGACAGAATCCTCAACCTCCTCCTCCTCCACAACCTGGGAATAGGTCATATCAAATACTCATGACAAATTCTGAAGATGTCAACCTCTAGACTCATTCGTGCCAATATGAAAAACATATTGAAAAGTCATTGACCAATGCTCAACCTAATGTTTCCACTAATCCTCCTTCATCACCAAAAGGTACCTTATAGATTCCTCCACCTAAGGTAGAGGTTCACTCAAAGATCACCAAAGGTTCATTACGTCAAAACACTTCCAATTCTCACGCTTCCCATATTTATAGTAGTAGATGACTTAGCACAGTCTCCTATTGAAAAGTCAACACTGGAGGTTCTCCAAATGTACCCACCAAAATGAAAAGTTCTACTATATGATCTGGGTGTTGTGGGCCTTTCACACGATTGTATGATCATTTTTTATGTTGACACTGTAGATCATCCATGCCTTCCTCCATATGTTTCTTTCCAAATACCTGTCTCTATCAAGAATGTGGTTATTCAATGGTGTATCATTGATGAAGGCACTTCCACTTGTGTGATGGCCATTACTCTCTCGAAACAAATCAACTCTCCTAACCTTTCACTATTTACAATCACTCTTCGTGCATATGATGATCACCCCTTGTAATCCCTCAATCTATATCATGATCATCCCGTCTTAGTTATCGACAAACATGTCATGGTTTATGGTGAAGTTATCAATGCCCCTCTTGACTATAACATGTTTTTGGGTCATAATATCATGTATGCCATGAAGGCAGTCACCTCTTCCATATTTCATACCATGAGCTTCCCCCATAATCGGAAAAATGTCACCATCAACCAATTATTGTACTACGATCCTAAATCCTAGATCTCTCCTCAAAATGTCATATCTTTGATGGAAGGCAACAATACCATGCCTTATTTGACTGATATATCCCCTTGGGTCTATAAAAAATCCTCATTTCTTGGGGTATATTATGGCCCACTACATGTTCCCACTGAGTCTAGTTCTTCTATTGTTTGCATGCTTCAAGCATCATAGGCCACCAATAAGCACTCATGTACATATTCCCAACATCCATCTCCCCAACAACCTGCTGCTCAAGACTTAGTTGGTCCCTCAGGGGGTGTTCCTCCTGGCCATCATCCATTTGGTCAAATACCTTTTTTGTTCCCACCATCAGGAATATTATCCAATCCTATCATGGCTATGTTAAGTCTTACTAACATGACTTTAGGGATCCCAGTTTGGTACATTGATCCTCCCGCAAACACCCCTCCTGATCAGCTCAAGCCTTACAAGGCTTTGACTCTGGTATAAATAGTTTCCACCTCCATTGCATCTAGTTTAGTTCCACAACAACTTCAATAGGAAGTTTCTCCTATTGTGAAAGAATCTGGTGATGGGGGAAAATCCCACAAGAAAGGGGGTAAAGACAAGGCAACTCAAGCGATAACTGCTAATTTTAAAGCACCTAATCCTACTCCCCCTTGCGATTTGTGTGATATTCATGGTCATGCTAATAACAATTTACCTAATCTTCCCCATATTAAGAGAAAGGTCAAAAAATATGGCACTCAACCAAACCTTCATGTCCTTGATGTGCAAGTCAGCTTAGTTGAGTTTGCTAAAAAAACAATTCTTTATGCACAAACCACCCTTGTGTTTTGTGCGATATGTACAAACATTATTATCATCATTGTCCTCATCTTGATATCTTTCATGATTCCCTCAATGTTATTCATGAACTAAAAGCAACACTTAATAACCCTTCCCCTTCTCTACCTGTGAATTTTGGTACCAATATTTCACCAAGACAAGAGGCTACTCAAACCACTATAGTGATTCCTCCTCCCGAGGTCAAAATGACAAACACTTTTGTAAAATTATCTACCTGTCATAATCCTTGGGAATGACTTATTCAGACTCCTTGGGAACTTTTTAATGTGTTTCTTTAGGTCTATCCTTTGAAGACACTTCAGTGTCAACATTGGTGGACCCTAAATCCACCTGTCATTAGTCTCTCCTTGAACATGTTGCATATGTGAACCATGTATCCAATGATGATGATTGGTTTAGTAACCAACTAATTCAAACCCAAAAACTCAAACCACATCCAACTTGTTTCCATACAATGCTGCCCAATGTTTTGGTAAGGGGACATCCACTCTTGAGAGTCCAGGAGAAACAATTCTCCCCAACCCTATATTGATGATGCTGGAAATCCATCAATCAAGAGGGTCTCCCTGATGAAAAGTCCCAATCAAACTTCACACTGTTCAATGTGGGAGCCCTTTTAGAAATGAGGCCCAACTACCATATGTTCTTAGATATTTTTCTTGGCTACAATGGTCAACACAAGAGAGTAATGCACATGGAATTTTGGGTGAACAAGTGGGAATGCCTTGTGGAATAATCAGCTTCAAAATATGTCAAGGTTCTTCTACCGAAATGGAGAGAAAAGTGAGTCATTAAAAGAAGAGTAATAGTACTAATATAGTAAAGACACATGAGCATATACATATGAATGAATCATTGATCAACTGTAGAAATTTTGAATAATTAAACACTTATTCACAGAGATTATCCTGATTATACACTATTGCGGAATACATGCATAATACATAACCTCCTCTACGTTGATCATCAATTTAGCAGCATTAAAAACAATGAAACATCAATCGCATGCACACATTAACACAATATGTAAACCGGGGAAAGCATACAGCTGAAAACCCCACACTATCTGTATATTATAATGATTGAGAACATGTAACAATACATAGTACAATACTCCTCGCAAGTACTCAATACTATCTCCACCTGTTACACACAAACTAGCTCAGATTTGAATCAATCACAGGTTCAAATCTCCTCCATTGCTTACCTGCCTCCACTGCGCAATCCTGCATGAGAACAATGATGAATGGCTGAACCAAACTCGTATTTCCTTGGCTGAACCACGCAATCCTCATTGGCATTACTCAATCCCATTGATTGTGCAAATCTCATGCACAACTATAGTCACAACTGACAGCTGTCTTGCCCTTTCACTCACCTCTAACACCTGTATCCACTGAACTGTCCATGCACTGAGTTAACTGATGCATTCATTAGTTGATTTATGAGTTAATAATTAGTGAATTAATTAACAATTAATTCACATCACTCATCACTAGTGTATTCTGCAGTTAGACTAAATACAACTGTTGTTGGGAAAAGTATCCAATACGGAATGACCCTATCCCACTCTAAGGGTGATAGTACCTCAGCAACAACCGAAGCAAAGCTATCTAAGATTTCTTCTTTATGAAAGTAAAATAGGGGAGAAAGAGATCCACTAACCGATGTCTTTCGCTAATGGTTGATCCAATCTTCTCTCCTTGCTGCTTGCTCCTAGCTCTTTGCTCTTTCGCTGGCCCAGCTACACCAAGATCCTGCAAAATGGCAAGAGAGGGAAACTACAAGAAGCATACATTCATAATTGATTCAAGGATTAGAATAAATCAAATACACAAGTATGACAATACATCATTGAGACACATGCATATAGAAGAACCTCAAATGCTTTATTAATGGAAGAAGTAAAGTTCAGGAAGTGATACAACCATAAGAGGCCCAATCCAGCATCACCTTCCCAGTAGAAAGAAATCTCCTCTTCACCTCCTTCAAAGCAAATCACCCAATAGCTCTAAACTCAAACCAACAACACTTCCTTACATTCACGAGATTCCAGCCTCTCTAGACCTCATGAGAGAGATCTATATATAGGATTTTTGGAGAAAGGATGAGTCAGCTTGAGAGCTGACTAGTGTCCTCTCTCACTTCAGTTATTCTTCAGTTCTTGAGTCCACTTGGAGGTTCTTGCTTCCACTTGGAGATCTAGACCCTCTTACTCATCACCAGTCGAATTCCTTGATCCAAGTGTCATTTTGGAAGCTTCCTGGGCATTGACACCTTGAGGAATGACTGTGCCACTTGTCCAAGTACGCTCAGCGCAGGTGGCCTTCTTTGCAGTTGACATTCAGCGCAGGTACAGAGTGGAGCACTTGACATTCAGCGCAGATGCTCAGTGGAGCAGTTGACATGATCCAGAATTTGCTTGTTTTTGAGTGTTTTCAGGTGGAGAACTGTTATTCAGTGCTGTGGTTTGCTGACCTTGTTCCTCTAGGGGTAGGAACAACATGTTTAGGGACTTTGGATCCCTTAGATTATGGACATTTCATGCTTCATGCTGTAAGGCACAAAAATGTCTATAACAGTTGCCCCCTAAAGTATGAGGTCGTTTATCGGGTGAAATGCTTTATCAGGAGGATCCGAAGTTCATTCAATCGCTGAGAGGTGACCTGTAATAAAATACAATACAATACATTATTTTTCATTCTGCTTCATGATCTAGCTGAGGCGGGCATTCCCATGCTCAGCTTTATAAATTCATTTTGGTACATAGAACAGACGATCGTCTGATGGTAGACTGATAATTCTCTGCTGAAATTATCATCCTTTGAGTAGGATGATCATCTGCTGCAATGATGTACATGTCAAATGTCTTTATATTTCCTGAATATATATCGCAGCCCGGATGGATGAAACTAGATCTGGGGTCTTCAAACTCGTTTGATCTTCACTCTAAGTACAAGTCGATCCATGTGAGAATTGCGCTGAAGTCGAACATGGAAAGACATCGCTTGATTACCGGTCAATGATGTAAACCGTTAACAAGCGCGAGAGGAATCATCGATAATGATAATGACCCTCAAGTTACTGCAGTACAATTCACGTGGTGTGAATAAAGGACTTGGCATCGAACACCACGTAAAATCTTTCGGTCGAAGGTCATTGATGTATACCTGTCGCCGGAAGTGAGAAACTTGCCATTGAGGCATGCAAGCTTCAAAGTACTGGGGGTTTTGTTCCTAGATCAACTCCTTGGATAATGAGCTGAAGTCAACAAGAAGCGATCCGTCAAAGGAGGGCCTTAATGAATCCCACATCAGTGACACGGAACGGAGCTAATGATTTTAGTGGAGGTGAAAACAATCTATGACATATGATTCAGGGAGGCGGTCATGAATGGATGAAGGATAATGTATGGCAGTGGATGGGACACGGTTGACTCTTTCTGAACGACATCTCTTGAACATATAACGACACTGATGCGATGGATCGGTAGCATTACCCCAAATGTGGATGGTTTGGCGAGACCATGGTGATGAGACCGGTGAATGAAACAACCCAACCCGATGTAGTACGGAGGAAAGGTGTCATGTTCAAGAGCGACTTGCTACCATTAAAGCTTTGAGGTTCTCCCAATTTTTCCCCAGTCATTTCTGACCAGTACCTCTTTATTTTTGTCAAGCTTGAGGAGGATAACATATGCTTGTTCTATAACCTGCCCTTCGGGCAAGCCCATCGCTATGTTTTAACGAGCCTAGCGATAGGGAAACTCGTTCTTGTCTAAAGACAAGTTTGTCGCTATTTAATCATTTTAACGAGTCTAATGACAAGGAAAACTCGGTCCTTTTCATTTTTAGAGAGTCTGAAAAGGTACAGAAAGTTAACTCCGAAATTCCTTTTTCGTCGTCTAATCCCTTAAGTCCGAAAAAGCGTAAAACAATACAGAAGGGATGAGTTTTCGATAACTTTAACGAGCCGAATAAAACAAGCGCTCGACCTTTTTGTGCAATAATCCCTCAGGTCCAAAAAGATTAAAATCTAGAGGAGGGATAGCTCTTCCGGTCACTTTAACGAGCTGGAAGGCCAAAACTCGGCAAACTTTTCATATTTTACGAGTCAGATGAAAAGAGCTTAAAGAAGACTCGTCTTTTGAGGAACGAGTGATAAACAGGGATAGCAACTGATTCCAGGTACAGGTTGGAATTTTCCAATCACGGCAATGTCACAGGGATGGCTAGGTGAAATCACTCTTCGCAGCTGTTCCTCAAAATGGGTAAACAATCATATGGAGGTGAACGATCGGCCAAATGACGGTGGAGGTGGCAGGTGCAAACACGACCAAGGCTTTTTATGGCTGATAAATTTACGATCACAGAGGTTATTTACCGGAAATAGGTTCATTTTTTATTTAAAAATGAGCTTAAACTCTGGGGGAAACATTGCTCACTGCTTTTATTTATTTTTTAACGAGCATGAAGACCGCGTTAAAACTGCTCGGATCTCGCGTTTATTTTTTAACGAGCATGAACTTTATGCTAAAACTGCTCAATATACCAGTCATAAGATAAGAATGTCTCCTGAAAGATCCCATTTTTTATAGAGCTTGCGCCTTACCAAAGCTATGATCCCTCTCATCCTTTCTTTATGCAAGTTCGGAAACGGCTAATCCTACGAGTTTAAAGGGTTAGACCTACAGGTTTAAAGGGAGGACCTAAAAATTTAAAAAAATAAATAGTCGCCCCTTGCTTGCACTCCAAAAGGTTGCATGCCCCCAGGTATAAAATACGATTTCAAGGCTGCCCCTCCTCCTTCCCACCTCTGTTTTTCTTTGGGTGTTCACAGCTACTTGTCATCTTGCCAGTCTAATGTTAACGATACTTGTCTTCTCGTTATTTTTAACGGGTCTTACGCGATACTTGTCTTCTCGTCAGCCCAACTTTTAACAGATCTTTTGCAAGATCGCAAGAGAACAACTACTTGCGACAAGAGAAGAACACTACTCAAAGACAAAACATTTGTGTTATTGAGGGAGGCTTGCCTTTTTCTGGTTACCCAAAGATTGTTTCGTTAATCTTTCAAACAAAACACTTCCTCGGCAATGTCTACCGAAGTAGATAGAGGTGAGTGACGACCCCCGCCCTCTCACATAACTTTGACAAGAGAATCCTATTCCAGAACAACCCCTCTTCCATCCACGGACGGGGTACGGACTAGTCATATTCTCTCGCGGAAATTCTATCTTATACCCAGGGTTTTTTCTGCTCGAAGCAGACCAGGATGCATGCCCCCTGGGTTCCAGTCTTATCTTTCCAAATCACTCGCACTCATCGGGAAGAAGGACTGGGGGTGGAGACATTTCTTGATTGAATAGACCATTCAGGGTTGGTATGTGACTATTTGTGATGCGTGATCCCGGAAATGAAAGTTGGTCTACGAGCTTGACCATTCTTCCTTCGTGTGGGAAACACATTACTCTAAAGAGTGAGGAGACTATTGCTCCCATGCAATATATATAGTCTCGTCCAAGGAGTAGGTTATAATCCAAGGGTCCTTGAACGACCATCACGTTCATTTGAACGTTCTTCCCTTTCAATGTAACAGGCACATTGGGGAGGATCCCTAATGGTCGACTGGTTCCTTTATCGAAACCTGAGAGATTTCTTATCTCAGGCAAAAGCGCCGGTCAACCCAGTGCTTTCCAAGCAATAGAGGAAAGGATACTCACAGATGCCCCTTCATCAATGATAGTGCCAGCCATTACCATTCTGTATATTTGGACTATGATTCTGAATGGTATACTGGCTGGCAACCGGGGTCTGCCTAGTTGATTCCAATCAAAGGATACAACCAGGTTGCTTGGTGGTGGGACCGAATATACGGCCGGATATGACCCTGACGATGTTCCTTCCTGTGATAAAGGAATGGGCGCATTGCCCTGATGCTCATCAGAGTCTGTGTTGATGAAAAGAATCTGGATGGTGTCGTCCTTATTCTCTTCAGTGAGGGTGTCATTTGAAGATGAGTCTTCAGTGACGGTGTCATTTGAAGATGAAACTTCTGAAGGGAGAACCGGGTCAACTGCCGTTTCGACCTTTGGAATTTCGTCCGGTCTGGATTCAATAGGTTCATTTTCAGTGACTGACGCTTCAGTCGACCACTTGAGTGGGCCAGCTGTATTCTCAACCAACGAAGGACTTGGCACGAGTTTTTTGTATCCAGGAGGAAGTCTCAACGGTGAAACCGGACGATCTTCCAAAACTCTCTTCGCTTCGTCTAAGAAGGGACAACGGTGGATGGCGTGATCGCCTTCACACAGTCTGCAGGGGAATCTTACTCCCCCTCTTTGTCTTGAACCTTCACTTTCGCTGGTTGACGGTAAGCATTCAACATGGCTATCAGAGGTTGATGCTCCCAAATTGTGCAAACGAGGGGACCAGTCCCTTAGTATCCGGGGAATACAGGGACAATCTCTATGGAAGTGGTCTCCTCTACATATGACACATGGCGATTTAGGCCCGGTCTGTGCTGTGTGTGGATTTTTGTCAGATGTCTTTTGCTTGCCCCCAGTCGCCTTAGGCTCCTTCTTCTTCTTCTCTCTCTTCTTCTTCTCCTTCTTCTCCATGGGAGCTTGGCTTTTGCCGGCTCTACCTTGCGAAGACGAGGGATTGGAGGAAGAGTTATAGGAAGTAGAAGGCTGGTGGGCAGCTCTAGACTGATCTAACTATTGACTCGACTGTTCAGGAACCATGGTGTTCTGAACTACATTGGTTGAGAATAGCCAAATTGGCAGGCCAATTGTCAGTCCTGGAAGCGACAATGTGGCCATGTGGGGCGCACCAACTTCTCCCCAAGAGGAGAAAGGACTAGGATTTCCATCATGGGGAATTCCTTGGTTGGGGCGTTCCATGTTCTCAACCTACAGATCAACGCAGGAATAGGAGGTGATTATGTTCCGTTTAAAATAAATTTTATAACGACGCTTTAGACACAACTTGCTTTTTCACTTTTTAAGAGTCGAGAAAAAGCTAAAGATGACTCTAGTCTCCTTCGATGTTTTAACGAGCCCGAAGTGACAAATGCTCGGATGGACTTTTTCAGTTATAGAGTTTGAAAAAGGCCAAAAGAAACTGCTCTGGAGATCTAGGCAGAGGGTGTGCCAAACCTTTCGCAAAACCACAGAATACGTTTTACGGTACGGGTGGTCGATCTTCGTGAATGCTGTGTTCACTGCATTGCGATCAGTAGGGCGGCCGACACGACTTCCTATGGATAAAGGCTTTGTTCCTATAGGGGTCTCCCAATATATACGCGACGGTATGTGGGAGCACAAGTCCGTATTGATACTTATCGCTTCACCGTGGAGGAATCACCCAACCACTCAACGCTAAGATATCACGTTTAACGACGCCGGAACACGTCTCTAGCTTAGACCTCTATGTGTTTGTGTTATGTTTCAAAGCGTTGTTATGTAAATTCAATTCATTTTAAGTTGATCTTATTTAGCAGTTTGCCTTTATGGATCACCACGAGATGTATAATACAACTTCCTAAATGCAGTCTAAGATGATAAGCAAGCTTTTCAATCTTTCAACTTTGAAAATCTTAACTACTGAGGGAAAAGAAAGACATCATCTTTTCACACAGATCATAGAGCACACACTAATGCACTTTTCCCTAAATCAACATACAAATTGTCAAAATGCACATGCACAATGCAGGTATTTCTTTTCTCTTTCTTAATGTTGATGTATTACAAAAAGAAAGCTGTTGTATAATTTTGAATTCAATTTCAAGTGAAAGCAAACAAGCTTTGTCCAAAATCAAAAGACACCTTAAGATTTACTTGTTTCAACACTAGAAATACATAAATTCAAACCATATGACGAAAGCAAAATCTCAATCAGCTATGAACAACAAACAAACTAACTCTTAAGATCAATACGACACTTATCACAGGTCTAGATCTAAGAGGCCACAGCAAGACTAGTTCACTTTTCGTTATGGGAAACTGCAAATGATATAAGAAATACAAAGAACAAATACAGTTTCTTTATACAACTGAGGCGGAATAGTGGCAAGGAAAGGTGGTTTCAGATAGGTACATTGACTGATAACAGGCTGCAAAAACAAGGATGAAAACAGGGCAATAAACAGCAGGGAACCCCAGTTGCACAAGGTAAAACTGGTTCAGCGCAGGTAGTACACTGTCAGTTTGACATTCAGCGCAGGTAGCCCCTTCGGGACCTATGATGAAATGCAGACTGCCTTCACAGTGCCTGCAATGAAGAGAGAAACTCTCGTTTCTCTTGGTTTCCGGGTCACAGATTGCTAAAAAATTCACAGTTTTTGGCCAAATCAAAAGCTATCAATCAAGTACACACTAAAGGGTAATTAGGAGGATGAAAAGCTATCACTAAGAGCTGTTCAGAGTCCTTGTGGATCAGCTCTTCAAATCGTAAACATGCCCAGAAACTGAGCTAGAGTAGCTGCCCTCTACTTTGCATTTGAAAGATCCAAATGCAGTTCGATTCGGTACTCCCTGTGTTTATGAAATGAATAGCAAAAACACAAACAACCAACAAGATACGATCCCCAGCGGAGTCGCCAATTTGTTGTTGGGAAAAGTATCCAATACGAAATGACCCTATCCTACTCTAAGGGTGATAGTACCTCAGCAACAACCGAAGCAAATCTATCTAAGATTTCTTCTTTATGAAAGTAAAATAGGGGAGAAAGAGATCCACTAACCGATGTCTTTCGCTAATGGTTGATCCAATCTTCTCTCCTTGCTGCTTGCTCCCAGCTCTTTGCTCTTTCGCTGGCCCAGCTACACCAAGATCCTGCAAAATGGCAAGAGAGGGAAACTACAAGAAGCATACATTCATAATTGATTCAAGGATTAGAATAAATCAAATACACAAGTATGACAATACATCATTGAGACACATGCATATAGAAGAACCTCAAATGCTTTATTAATGGAAGAAGTGAAGTTCAGGAAGTGATACAACCATAAGAGGCCCAATCCAGCATCACCTTCCCAGCAGAAAGAAATCTCCTCTTCACCTCCTTCAAAGCAAATCACCCAATAGCTCTAAACTCAAACCAACAGCACTTCCTTACATTCACAAGATTCCAGCCTCTCTAGACCTCATGAGAGAGATCTATATATAGGATTTTTGGAGAAAGGATGAGTCAGCTTGAGAGCTGACTAGTGTCCTCTCTCACTTCAGTTATTCTTCAGTTCTGGAGTCCACTTGGAGGTTCTTGCTTCCACTTGGAGATCTAGACCCTCTTACTCATCACCAGTCGAATTCCTTCATCCAAGTGTCATTTTGGAAGCTTCTTGGGCATTGACACCTTGAGGAATGACTGTGCCACTTGTCCAAGTATGCTCATCGCAGGTGGCCTTCTTTGCAGTTGACATTCAACGCAGGTACAGAGTGGAGCACTTGACATTCAGCGCAGATACTTAGTGGAGCAGTTGACATGATCCAGAATTTGCTTGTTTTTGAGTGTTTTCAGGTGGAGAACTGTTATTCAGTGCTGTGGTTTGCTGACCTTGTTCCTCTAGGGGTAGGAACAACATGTTTAGGGACTTTGGATCCCTTAGATTATGGACATTTCATGCTTCATGCCGTAAGGCACAAAAATGTCTATAACAACAACTAGTTCAACCAAGTCAAACTGAACACAACTCCATCAACTCCTCAATCAGCTCCACCAAACTCAACCACATGAGTTCTAACTGAAGTCCATCATGTAGTAGCTCAACTAACCCATAAGAAAAGAGTATTTCCTTATGGCAGTTGCATGTGCCACATCCGTAGCTTGAACTGAATTGCTCCAGGAGGATAAGATAATGTTTATAGTCCAAATATTATTAAGAGCTAATAATATTCGACTGTTCTATTTTTAGCCTGGCAGTCTAAAAATAGAATCTGCACATATGTCTAAAAATAGAAGTCCATCTATTTTTACCAACATGACCAATCATCCACAAATAGCATCCTGCAACTCATAGACCATGATCCATATGTCTAAAAATAGACTTTGTGCCAAAAATAGCCTGCGGGCCCACTTAGTGAAGGCGACTTCTTTTCACTAAGCTCCATCATTTTGTTGCATTTTCAACATCAACCAATGAAATAGTTCACACAAAAGCAACTATTGTTTGAACACATACAACACACCTTCAACAAGATAAGTACCAAAGCCACCAAAATAGTTCATTTTCGTTAGTACATATGAAAACAACATAAATCGAAAACATTCAAAGAATAGTATCACAATATTTATGACATACAAATGAAAATGTGTTGGCTCACCAAGCTTCAAAATTAAGCAAAAGTTCCAAGATACATTAGTACAGTGAACACCACTAGCTCCAATAGTGGAGTGTTAGAGAAACCACTTGTTCATCCAAAAGAAATATCTTCCTCTCTAATGCCTGGTAGGAGGAGCTAAGGTTAAAATTCCTTTGCATGAGCTATGTGGGTGTATATATAAAAAATGGAGTGACAATTCATCTCCTTTGTGACTCTTGGACTACCCTCATAATTGTTTGAATTCTCTACAACCTTTTGACTCCTTCATGACTTTTCACATTCTATATATGAATCTTGGAATTTCACTTTACATTACATTTATCATACATTGAAATTAAATATTCCACAAATGATGTGGAAAATGGTGACTCATATACATATTTGACATGACAACTTGACAGGACATGACTACATGATGATATGGAAATGTCAATCCATTCTTTCTACTATTGTCTTCATGTCCACTTTAAATATAATACATGTTCTTCTTCCTCCTCCTCCATAAGGCTAGAAGGTGAGGAGTCTTCACTAAGATCTTAACCTCCAACTACTGTCACAATATGGCGTCCCTTTGTCTTTTATTGATTTATCAATTTGTCTTTGTAGATACTAAGGTGTCTTCTAGCAGGGTCTCCTTCTTCATCTCCTCCATCATCATCTTGTCATAACATGATATAATACCTGCAACTAAAATCCACTCATGACTAGAAGACATCAGTCCGATAATACCCTAGTCTAATGTGCTTCATGAAAACCAGTAGCTGAGCTAGAACCAGGTGACAGGCTAAATGATTGCGCAACCGTGCAACTCAGGAGGTTAGGGAAAAGGACTAAGCCTTGAGACTGTGCAATGCACAATTCAGGCTTTCTAAGGAAAGAAAATTGCATAATTGAGGGGCTCAAGGGGTTGGGTTGGAGTCTTGAGGCCTGAGGTTTCCCACTGTGCAGTTCCATAGGGACAAATGCCTAGCGCTTGACCAGTTGCACAATTCAAGAGATCAAGCTAGAGGCTTGATGCTTGAGATTGTGTAGTGTGAAGAGGAGGCTGACTGGAAGGCAAAGAATGCATAGTTATGAAGCTCAAGGGCCAGGATTGAGCATTGAGACTACGTGGTGCGTAGTTATGGAAGGTAGGGAATCTTCATTGTGTGGTTCCAAGAGGAAATTTCTAGGCTAAAGGGTTGAGACTGTGTAATGCACAGTTTAGGAAGGCTGAGTGAGATCAAGTTTCTTGAGAATGAACTTTTCTAGATTTGGCTAAGTGTGGGATTAGTAAGGCTAAAGTTAACAAGGACAAATATTATGAATGACCACGCCCTTATAATAATTTACAACACAACATTGATCACTCATAACACATGAACATCATAGTTCCCTGTTGGCTTGTTGGGGCCTGACCCAGGTTCAAAGGTGATTTAGCCAAACAAATCCCGGTACTGCTAGCCCTTTCAGTAACAGTCCGCAGAGCGCGGACTGAGGTCTCCCTCAAAGTAGTATCGGAGGGTGCTAGAACCAGGTTTCCGCACCTTGGAGATGTATAATGAGTTCCAATGGTCCACGGTTCGACCCTGCGCATACGTCGCTACGTGCACTGACCTGTACCTCACAGCTTGAGATGCTGCCTTTGCGCAGCCCTACTCAGAGGCAAAGCAATGTTATTACTCAAGTTATTATTAGTAATCCGATATTAGTTGATGAACTTAGCTTACTTGCATGGGTAAATTAAACTTAGCAACATAAATCATTTATACAAGTGCGCGTAGTAAATAAATAGTACATTAGCAATTGCTTATCAAACAGGTAATAACTCAAGATCAGATACATAGAATGTGGAATAAACTTCTTTTATTATTCTCTTCTTCAGTTACAGACTCGACTCCGCCCTATGCACTCAGCTGCAGGGGTTCACGCACTCAACTACAGACAACTAGGCCTCTACACACTCAGCTACAAAGCCTTCTCCTATGCTATGACCCAAGATACACTTAGACACTTGCTCTGTGCTTCTATCTCATACTTCGCTCTAACTCACTCACTAACTATCTTTTCCACTTAGAGCTTTGCTCTATTTATACAATCCCATGGTCCACGGACCATGGGTAGGCTGACATTACATTCAAAACTAGGGCGGACTGCCATATGAATCTAACATACATTTCGTGCCCGCAATTCGCGGAGCTTTACAACAATATCAACTCAAAACTTGGGCATTGAGCCCCAAAACATGTTTTGGGGGGATTCCATGCCCAACAGGCCCCCAACACAAACATCGTGACTTGCCCTTGAGTCACTCTGTTAGCGCGGTGATCTTGGAATGGAATCCTTCCAGCTGTTCCCGAATGGTACTGATGTCTGTAGCGCACTGAGCTACTGCCTGCTGAACCTGCTGCATCCATTCTTCTGAGACCTCTGTGGTTGGCACATTTTCCTGCATCTGCGCATGCATCCCATATATGTGCACAAGCTTCCCTTCGATATTTTCCATGATTGTGAAGGCCTCGTCAATCCATGGCTGAACACGTGCTTTGAGAACTGCTTCCTTATGGCATTCCACGTCCACCTTCTCCTTTAATGCCTTGGCTTTCTGCATCCTCGCAAGCTGCTGAGTGAGGACTACTATTTGCATAGTTCCTCTGACAATATCTTATTGCTGCTAGAGTTCGCGTGCTTCTGTCTCCAGGCATTGGATGTTGGGGTCCTCCTGTAAAGTCGTGAGGACCTCAAGTACCTATTCCAACATGTCGATACAGTCGCGCACTGCACCTCTAATTTCTTCCAACCCTGCTGCAATAGCACTAGTGCACTGTTCTCTGATTTCCTAGAGAGTGGAAGGCTACGCCTTCAACCGTAGCTCGATGATCTGGAGATTCAACTCCAGTTGCACCTTTGTTTTCTCTTCCCTAGCTTCGCGGACTCTGGTTGCCAAACTATGGATCCGCACTTCTACCAGTAGATCTGATGCGATGGCTAGCTCTGGGATGCATCGGTAAGTGTCATCTACCATCTGCACCAAATGTTGGTTTTATGACACCAACTCATCGCGCTGCAAGCTGAGCTATTCTATGTTTATTTTCTGCTCACCAAGAACTTGGATCACGTGGCTCTCCCTGGTGCGCAGCTCTACCGTTATCCCATCCTGTAGCTGATACAACGTTTCTCATGGAAGGGCAGCCAAATTAAGGTCAATTCCTTTCAACATGCTAACTGAAAATCTATCAATCACATTCGCTGCAATTATGGCCCCTTCCAGAAATACTATCGTATTGTCCATCCGTGTGTGCAGCATCTGCTCTGCTGTCGAAGATCTTGTTGCGAGGTGGGTAGAAAGGGTACCCACTTGAGGAGGCGCACCTGTAACTCCTACAAATGTGCCCTAAGGGCCCCCAACACAGTCTGGTGCTCTTGCATAAAATCGTGAAGTGCTTCATTTGTGACATCAGGGACCATCTAGCTGATGTCATGGAGATCACCTTTAGTTAAGGTGATCAAATTAATGGCCAACTTCAAGGCCTTGACCTTCTTCCTTGGTCCTGCTCACTCTGCGATGTGTGGCAACTTCAATTGTGTGGACGCGACCCCTGGGTCTGTGCTCCCTTCTACTATTTCTGTGTCTTTTGCTTCTTGCCCCTGTGAGGATGTTGCTTGGCCCTCATCTTCCTGTGCTGTTGTTGCCTCTACTACCTGTACTGCTGCTACTGCTTCTACGACCTTCTTCTCCTCTACAGCTTTCTGTGCTGCTTCTCATGCTGCCCCTACCTTAGCTGCTACTTTTTCCTTTCACCTTTTCTCTGCCAATTGAGTGGCACACAGCTTGGCATCGTCCTTTTTCTTTTGTGCTACCCCCTTCTCTAATTCTTCCAGATCTAGGGCATGCCATTCAAGAGGCCATGTTTCCAAGACAGTAAAAATCACATCGTCAATGGCTACATAAGGTAGCTTCATCAACTGCTTTGGCGGATCCTTCCGCGCCCTGATATAAATGTTGTGCATATTAGCTTTGAAGTCTACAAAACTCTGTAGACTATTGTACATCATAGGTGACAAGTGTAGCTGCTGATTGATCCACATCTAGATGCTCGCCTCTATGAGCACCTAGAAAATTTTGGTGTCGCAAACCCGTTTTGTGTCCTTCGTGGCCCATAGCGAAGTGTACTTCATGGCCTTCGGTAAGTCTTTGTCAATGTTGGGGAACTGACTATCTTCTAGTAGTTCCCCTGTTGTGAGCATGATGGATAACAACAACCATGCATAGTGGAAGGTTTTACCCTACTCTTGGGCTTCGCGACAGTTTGTCAAAAATTCTTCACAGAGGAATTTAGACCAGTTGAACTGGACCCCCTCCGCGCACTACTCGACTAGTGTGACCACTAGCACTGGTACCTCGTCGGCGCGACACTTCCTCATAACTTTTCCAGCCAGGAGTTGGGTTGCTATGCGTACCCCTTTGTCCTTGATGTTGGAGATGGCGTAGCCCCTCTTCTTCTTCTCCAGCTTGTATTTTGCCTTTATGGCTTTTGCGAGAGCCAAATTGCTTCCATTTCCTTTAGCGATGGGGTCCTTTCCTTTACAAGGGAGTCGAGAAAATGCGGTGAATGAGGTCTGTCGTGATGGGAATAGGCTCCTCCAGCTATAGGTACCTATCATGCACCAAGCAGAGAAGTTGCCTAATGACGAAAATGGTGATGGGTGTGCGGTTGAAATGTGGTATCCATAATAAGTGCAACAACCAGGCCTTTTCCAAACCACGCAGCCACTTCCACAACTCTAACATTATCATCACCCCCTTAGTGTTCTGCTTCATTAGGTTCCTAGTCTCTAGGTGCGGGAACTTCTCATGGTCAATGAGGTCTGAGTCTTCAAATTTCATGGTTGGCACGCGGCCTAAGTGTGTGCCCTCAAATACAATGCCATCTGGGAGGAGTGAGGTCTGGAGTGAACTCTTCATTTCGTCCAGATCCTTTGGCACTTTGGTTTTCCCTTTCTGCGGAGGGGCATATGCGGGCAGTTTCATTGCAGAGCATAACGATTGGATATCCTCCTCCATGTCTTCTTCTTCTTCTTCTGTGGCGATCAAGGCCTGCAAGTTTTTTTCTTCCTCATCTATGTCGATCGTGACAACTTTCCCTTTTTCTGCCATTGGTAGCTTGCTGCGTAGTGGGTTTCTTGAGGACACGCATACTGGAGCCATTGCCTGTTTATCTTTCTTGGGCCTCGACGTTCGCGGTGATTTGGGGATTTTTGCCACAACCCCAACACCTTTTGGAATATACTCCATCATTTCGGTCTACAAGGCCTCGCCAGCGGTTACCTCTTCAATTCCCAAACCATCCTTAGTGGCCGTCATCATATCTAGGCTGTATTCTATCACTCACGAACTTAGGGGCTCAATTATCACTCAACGCTCAATGCTCAGTGCTCTACTCAAGCAATCATTTCTCAAATGACCAAGTGTTGTTCGTTGGCCAGCTTTTCTATTTTATAGTACCTTTTGAATTCAAATTTGACCATTCCCCCCAATTTCGGGCTATTAATGCTTTCTTGGCAGTAGATTTTCCCAAATCTTGCCCATAACTCACATCTTAATTGCCTGCCACCCACTCCATTTGGCCTCAAATCGCACATCCCATCATGAATAGTGACCTCAACAGTCACTTCCTAGCCAACCCACGCGGCAGCACAACCCTCCATACGCAGTCACGAACCCTGTGACGTTTTGATTCTGCCTACATCTCCAATATCGCACAGCTCCCAGGAAAAATATTTTATAGTCCCGCGCTCCCTTTTAGCTACCTGGAGTGCTAAGAATTTTCTTCCTATGACTAGTTAGGTGGTCACATCACCCATGTGGAGCTCCATCCTATCCTTCACCATGGTTCGCGAAGAATCCCCACCTTCCATAGTTGTGGTCAGCATCGCGCACTCTACTATTTGTAATGCGCTACCCTGGTCACTTTGTTTGGCAATAGGTGGTCCACGCCATAGTAGTAGACCAACCAGTTCACAATGATAGTTCTCCAACTTGTTAGTACGATCGTACACACCTTTCCTTACCATTCCTGCTTTTTCAACGAGAAATTCTTCCTTTATTTTGTCTTCCAACTTCTTGACCTCCACGTCCATCAAAGCACTTTTCTCCCTTAGTCATACCCAATCTTTTTCAAGTTCGCGGAGTCTAAGGTTTCCCTATTAGATTTCTTCCTTGAGTCTTATGTGCTCTGTTTCTCGCGACTCTATGATTCCTTCGTTCCGGGCTTTGCAGATTGGCATAGCTACCGGTGCTTCTATGTGTGGACTAGGTTTTGCCTACTCCATAGGGATTACAGTCCCTGCTTCATACTTCAGCTTCGGAAGTGCTCACGTGGGTAGGGTTTTGCACATGGTCTTATAAGCCTATACAATCACTAGTACACACAGGTCCTAGTCGGTGCGTCTCACATGGTGGACCCTATTCAACACTTCACCATTTGTGCACTTGTCTTGCCTACTTTTGCTTGTTGTTCCTGTTTCCTATTGTGAGAGTGGTGTGCATTTGTGCAGGTTGCGTACCATACGCCTATACCCATCTGGAAAGGTGGGTGTGAAGGCTATTTCATCTGTCATGCCTGGCTTCCATCCACATCTAAGGCTTCCCAAATCATAAGCGTATCATCTTTCTGCATTCGCGCTAGTCACCGAAACTCTACTGGTGCGTACCCACCATATTGCGGGTGTAGCGCACAGTGCCCATTTCAGAACATCAAACTACTGTCGTTTTGGCACTTCGCTTTCAAATTTGTTCAGGATTCATCCACCGCTGTCAACCCATCATACATAGGCAGATCCCTTACCTCTTTTGTCATGCAATGCAGTCTTCTTACCATCATGTTGCAATTGAGTGTGGTTACCTCGTGTAACCGGTTCTGCTATCGTTCTATTTCCTCATCCGAATCTAATGTGTAGAAGTTTTCGTGCTCCCACGAAATCTTGCCATCCACTGTAGGATTTACCCAATCCTGTTCTCGAGCAGTTATCTTGTAGATACATTCTAGCTCGTCATCGCTTTCGTCATCACACACTAGCTTTGTGTAGCGTGATCCTTCCGCAGTGTCTAAAGGTACCACTACGCACAGTGACTTTTCTCAAAAATCATTTTGCGCTTCTTTAGATTTATCACTCCATTCATATTAGTGGCCTAATCTATTCCTAGTAGTGCAGGATAGGGATTGTTGTCATTGACAATCTCTATCACTTTGAAATCTACAAGCTTGCTCGTACCTTCAATGTCTAACATTATTCCCTGTAATCCTTCCATCGGTAGGATCTTCTACTGGTTCACCATTCGTAATTGAATAGGGGACCATTGAAATGCGGACCTGCCCATGCACTCCCATGTCTTATTTGGTAGTACATTCGAATCTGATCCTAAATCTAGAATCAATTGATCCATTCCATATTCTCTGATTTGCACAGTTAATCTCATTTCCCTTCTTGTTCGCGATGTATTTTTCCGAGCTTCCGGACTACGCGAGGTTCTCCTGACCCAGCGCACCTAGTGATAAGTTCCTGTAGTCCTTTCACAGCCTTGTTGTCATGCAATAGCTTCATACATGTCTCCAGAAAGGTAGTGAGCATTCAAGGATTTATTTCCAGCTCTAGTTGATCCTTACTACCTGAAGTGGAGACCTTCGTGAAGCTCTTTTTAGCTTCCATCAATGTCTCCTTCACGCGCTCCAAATCAAATTCAGGTTCCTTTGTAGGAGCCTTGCGAACCCACACACTTTCTTCAGGCTGCTTACCTTTGTCATCTCCTATCGTGATACTAATTTGAAGCACGATGTTTACATTTGGGTCCTCTTCGCGTGGCTTAGACCTCATCATTTGTAGGTTCTGAGTTGGGGGAGGTTGGAGTATTCCTTTATCACGCAACCTTGTTATTAATGTAGGGCAATCCTCTGTCTCATTATAAAACTGAGTACAATATAAATGTGATGCTCTCGTAGAATTTGTACAATCATGGGCATAATGCCCTGGCCATCCACAATTGTAAC
The DNA here is from genome assembly GCA_031772625.1 of Pinus tabuliformis. Lineage (NCBI taxonomy): Eukaryota > Viridiplantae > Streptophyta > Pinopsida > Pinales > Pinaceae > Pinus > Pinus tabuliformis. The sequence continues at coordinate 1,543,835,200 of CM062818.1, forward strand.
AAATTAGTTGTCCGTGACCCCTTCCTGGTCCCATTCCACCTCAACCTTGTCTACGCCCCTGAAATCTAGTGCATGCCATCCCTACATTTGGATCGAGGGCTCAAATTTTGGTCTGCACTCTATAGGTAGGAGTCTAATCCATCATCAGTTCATAGCTTTTGTAGGTGCATTCATCATGTCCTACTGACCTGCAGAAATTACAAAAAAATTGTTTGGACGTCTGCATATACTTCTGTAATAGATGACAATTATCCGTAACATGTTTTCCTCCTATCTGACAAATCGCACACCATAATGCAGGCACCGTGCTCAATCCTGCTTGTGCCTCTAGTCTTAATGGCATCGAACCTCCCGCCGCCAAGTAGTTCGTGAAGACTGGACAATGGTACTTGTCATGCCCCTGGCCTTTGCTTTTATGCACCATACCTCCTCGTGCGCTTCTGGGCAAGTTGTCCTATCCTGTTTCAAACTCTTCATTTCCAGACACAAATTTTGCAGTTGCACGTGGATTTGATGGACTCCCAGGATAGGATCTTGTATTGGGGTCTCGTGCAGTCTCATTGCAATCTGCAAAGCATTGGCCTAGGTTGAAAACTTCTACTGTGACAACGCCATCCTTAAATGTGGTGTTAGTGATGCTACAAACCATGCGCGGTGCTGTCCATCTGTTAAGGTCATGTTGGCTTCGCGAATCATACTCTTCAGTGTCTAATCCAGATCCCATGGGGTCTTGCCTAAAAGCATCACGATTTCCTTAAACCTGATAGTCGATTGTGTCTCCGATTTTGGCCTGCTAAATTCCCTATTCAACGTAGCCTAGATATCTGTGATCCTTGCATTTGGATGGTCATTAGAATTCTTAATGTACCATGTTAGTGCGTGATCCTGCAACGCACTTACCAGAATTTCCTTCTTTATATTGTCATCCACTACTCCTTGTGCTTCCCATACAACTTTTACCACGAACCAAAATTGGTCCGGTTCTTCGTTCCCTACTCCTCTGAATACCGGAAATTTTATTGTGCTTGCCATATTGAACTGTGGGGGTGGCGGAGGTGGTGTGGGCGGAGATGGGGTGACAATGGTGAAACTGGTGGTGGTGTAGGTGGGGGTGGTATGTGTGGAATTCGCTTCCTTATCAGACTGATCGCACTTCTCGGAGAAACTTTCATGAGCTCTTCCTCGCTTTCCTACCGAGGCGAAATCAAGGGGCTATTTTCTATTTCTATGCTACCCTCATTTCTATAGATCCTCCCACTTTGTGTAGCCCTAAGCATCAATTCATTCACATAACTTTTCACACAATAGCATTTTAATCCAAGTGTTCAAAGATTTAATGTACTTACCTCGCGGTCCTTTGAGGAAGCGTCGTTCCGCCTCGCTGTAGTTGACTGTCATGTCTACCATGAACTCGGTGATAAACCCTCCTATAATTCAATTGAGCCAATGGTCCATAGTGTACACAATCTTATCTTCAGATACTTCTATTTTGTGCACCAATTATGGAGTCCACACAATCAGTTTGTCGAGCCTACACCTTCCCTGATTGTTTGCTAGCTTTGTGATCCACTCATACAACTCAGAGGGGAAGCATGCAAAGAAAATTTCGTGGATTTCTGTATATAAGTAGTGCTCTAACCACTGTTCCTTTGATACTCAAGGATTCTTGTTTTCCTACGCCACGAACTCATGAATTTTTCTATCCAACCAACCTTCAATTTCTTTCTTTATTGGATTCCAGTGACATGACATCAGGCATCCCTTATGCAGATCCTGGTCCTGGTAATGAAACCATTTGTTGTCTCGTTGGAGCCTGACCCAGGTTCAGAGGTGATTTAACCAAACAAATCCAAGTACTACTGGCCCTTTTGGCAATAGTCCGCAGAGTGCGGACTGAGGTCTCACTCGAAGTAGTATGGGAGGGTGCTAGAACTAGGTTTCTGCACCCTAGAGATGTCTGATGAGTTCCAATGGTCAGCGGTTCAACCCCATGCATACGTCGCTACGTGCATTGACCCGTACCTCGCAGCTTGAGATGCTGCCTTCATGCAACCCTATTCGGAGGTCGAACAATGTTATTTCTCAAGTTCTTACTAGTAATCCGATATTAGTTGATTAACTTAGATTACTTGCATGGGTAAAGTATACTTAGCAACATAAGTCATTCATACAAGTGCGTGTAGTGAATAAACAATACATTAGCAATTGATTATCAAACAGGTATCAACTCAAGAATAGATACACATAATTTGGAATAAACTTCTTTCATTATTCTCTTCTTCAGTTACAGACTCGACTCCACCCTGCGCACTCAGCTACAGGGCTCCGCACACTCAGCTGTAGACAACTAGGCCTTTGTGCACTCAGCTATAGAGCCTTCTCCTACACTACGACCCAAGATACACTTAGACACTTGCTCTGTGCTTCTATCTCATACTTCACTCTAACTCACTCACTAACTATCTTTTCCACTTAGAGCTTCGCTCTATTTATACAATCCCATGGTTCGCGGACCATGGGTAGGCCAACATTACATTCAAAACTAGGGCAGACAACCCTATGACTCTAACATACATTTCGCGCCCGAAATTTGCGGAGCTTTACAAAAATATCAACTCAAAACTTGGGATTTGAGCCCCAAAACATGCCGTGGGGGGATTCCATGGCCAACATTCCCTCAATGCAACGACATTACGACATTTTTCCACAAGTGAGACAATTAAGGTACAATTTGCGACGACAATGACGACACTTGTGTGAAAATGATTGAAACTTTGGAAATGAGTGTGATATATATCTACATGATAAGAATGAATCATTATAACCAAGGTTATCCCTTGAAACAAACCAAATCTACATATGTGCGATGTGTGACACTCTCCATGCCTAAAAGATGACATTTGCGATAATAAGAGGAAAGTGAAACAACACTTGTGAAAGAGAACGACATTAGAAGTGACACATGTCAGAACAAAGATAACATGAAAATGATACTTATTAAAGTGAAAGCAAGAAAAAGTGACAGTCACAAACATGAAGGCAATAATTGAAAAAGAGAAGGTGCGCAAAAGTGATAGTTGGAAAAACTCACTGTAATAGAAGAACAATTGCAACCAAAAGTGAGAGACTGTCGATGGGAGTGCGCACTCACTATCGACATAGGTTGAACATTTCTCATGCACTGTCTTGATGTACTTGTGCTATGCCTATTCAAGCTTGCATAAAAGAGTGTACCCATGAAATTGTTGTGGATTGAGCATGTGTGAGTTGGTGCCATTAACACTTACAAACTAAGAAAAGGGTTGGAATACTTAACAAAGAACCTATCGACCTGTTGTGGCTAGCAACAACCCCCCTTATTATTTAGCATTATTATGAATAATAAATAAGTGGGGACCCTTATCCATAAAATTCAAAAAATAAATTAGGACTTGTATTTCCTTTTTGAATAAATCTTACTATCATAAAACCTAGGAGAATACCTGAAAATCCTAAAAAGACTTAAGTTTTATGATAAGCATCGCATTGCAAAAAGGTAATGGATGCCTTCCTACAAGTGGAATCCTAAGATTGTGAAATTGTGATGCGAAATCATGCATCAAAAGACCCTCATTGCATCGCATGCCTAAAAAATCACTTAAGCTGAAATGCCTCAAACTGTCGATATGCGATGGCACATCTCGCAAATTGCATTTCGTAGAAAACACATTGTAACGGATGATTGCCACATGCAATGAATTTGCGATATTACGATTTATGATATTTCGATCTGCAATATTGTGAAGCAAGTCACAAAATCGCCTTATCACAGATTTGCGAGGCTCGTCGTTCGATTTTTTTTTTCCATAAACCGATGCCCAGTTATGTGCATTAATGATAATTAATGAGTTAGTTGGCAATCAATAATGAAATATGGTTTTGATCTTATGGAAGAGCCATTTCACGTAGGGTGATATATTTTATATGTTTTCAACATTTAAAGCTTTCCCGTCACCTTTTTCTTATCATTACTCTTGCCCCATTTGTAAACTGCAGGAGCAAGAAGCAGAGAAGTGTACATAGCAGTGTTCAGAATATTATGGGAAAGAAGGGTAAAGCTCCAAGTTCTGAAGATAAAGAGATGACACCCTTATACACAGACACCACCTGTAACAAAGATGCCAATATTACTACTTGGGAAGGCATGTACAGTCTACTCGAGGAAGAAAATCCCAGGGTAATGGAGGTTACAACCATTGTTGGCTCACACGGGTCATCTGAGGCATCTATTATAGAACTAGCATGTTTGTTCTTGCACCAAATAGCGGTGAGGCCCAAAATTCTTCCATACACAGACATGGTCAAATGGGTACTGGATAGTGCTAATATCACAAATAGACAATTTAAGACTCAGGGTCAAGGACTCATTGGCTCATTCACTCCACAAGATTTGAGGCTCATGTATCATCTACCAGAGCCACAGGCGACTTATAACAAACAGTTCATGGAGAAGTTCACTAAAGAAAATGAAGATTTGGCAGAATGCACCAAGGACTGGTCAAGAAGGGATGAACCACTAAAAAAGGATAAGCACAGTATGTATAGTATTGGTTCTCTCACCTCCCCGTATTGCTTTGCTGCTGCTATGCTCTGTAGACTTTTTGGAAAGCTAGACGTTAACAAATTTTCATCTGAATGGCTGCCATTATTGGATGCCGCCATTAATGCTACTATTGTGGATTGGGCTAAGATATTTTCTGACAATTTAGCCATAGCCATTTTGAATTACCGGTCCAAAAGAACTACCACTCAGAGGATTTATCCCCCTTTCTACTTATCTGCTTATGTGATGGATGCAATCTGTTATATTTCCAAGTTTCCTATAATGAGGTAGAAATGGACTACTCAAGACCCCTTACCCATTCATATTTGTCACAAAGAATTATGGGATTCCAAGTTCATTCTGTATTTCTACAAGATTTGTCATGGAATCATGCTACCTCTCTACAAAATGTTGTATGATAAAGACCCTCCAAGATTTTCTCCAGAAGTGGAGGTCGATATGCCCCTTGTCACGAGATGGTTCAGAGAAGAAATTTTCACATATGTTAGGGTATTCGGAAGTCTCACTTCCCCTCATGTCCTACCTTTATATGTTCCTGATAAAATACTGGCACGAGAGATTGCCTACCAGACTTGCGGAGAAGGAGGTATGAGTAAAGATTTGAAGGACAAGAAAAAGGCCATTTGGCCGCAATTTCCTGTGGCTTGTGGGGCCTTTTCACTATTTGATTTAGGTCATGCATTCAAAGAAGTAAACAACATGTTATTTCTACGATTGTTCAAATTTCCAGGAAGACCATTCGACCCTTCTGATATCGTTAAGAATTTCACTACTGCAGTCAAAATAAAAGTGTTTTCTAAAGAAGATGATCTTTTTGATGATATGTTTCAACATAAAAGTACACTTAAAGAAGTTCTGCATTCGGCCCAAATGCAATTTCCTCCAGCAAAATTTCAAGAGTTCAAAATGTACAGAGAAAGAAGGTTAGCTAATATCCCTTTGGATAAATTACGCTTAGAACCCGTAAGGGAACCAACTCCCAGTATCAGTCTCAGTGGAAGTTCAAGCATAGATAGGTCTAAATCTAAGTCTGGGAGAGAAATGTCAGAACACTCCAAGAGGTTTGAAAGTGACCATAATAAAAGTGAAGGTTCAGTAAGAGATACTGCCCAGTCTAAGGAGCACCCAGAACAACAAGTTTTGACCTCTCCATAGGTAAATCTTCCCCCTCTCATCGTCCAGCCACCACCAATCAAAACTGAGCTGGATAAAGAATGGGAGACATTCAATGACTTAATCAATACTAAAGGAAAGAGCACAAAGACACCTGAAAGTAATGTACAGACAGTGAATGATATAGTCACAGAGACAATCAGCAATGTCCCAGAAATGGAACATATTCCCATTACCCCATCTTCTGAACTTATGCTCAAAATAGAGGAAATTCCTCCTCTTGATGTATTTTATAGTCTGCATCATAAGGCAGTAGTGAGAAGACAAAGAAAGAAGAGGAAATTGGAAAGAATGCTCTCTCATGATGTAGAGCAATTAGACATCCTTTCACAAGATCCCACCACTGATCCTACTAAAAATCTCACTAAATTATCTCAGATCGCAGGAGCATATGCTTCTGCAATCATTGATAAAGCATCTGAGGTACAACAAATATTGAAAGAAAAAGAACATCAAATACAGGTTTTGCAGAAACAACTACAACAAGCCAGCATCAACATCGAAGCACAGAAATAGCTTGAAAGACTACAACAGGACTTTCAACAAATGCAGCTAGGATACCCGAACAGTTTGGCCGAAAGAGAAAAATAGTTATAGGTTATGCAAGAGATGCAAAAGGATGATCCTAAGATTATAGAATTTGTCATAGAATCCATTTATTTAAATGATCAACTACTGCAGCAGCAAGAAACATTGTGCCAAAGAATATCTCAATGGAGCTCTTATTGCGAAATAAACAATCGAATTACTAATCAATTCGTGGAATTGCGACATTATTATGATTTAATTGATAAAAGAGTTACTGAATATTTGGCTTGGCAGGAATCAGAAGAAGGAAAAATGGCAGGTGCACACATAATCAATGAAACCCACAAAGAAATGCTCTTTAACAAGTGGGATGCACAGATCAGGAAAGCAGATCAATCGGAAGAAGAAGCAGCCACAACAGCAAATAATATCATTGACTGCATCAATGAAAATTTGCACAGGGGAAATCTAATATCAGAGACCACTCCAGGATATCTACCAAATGTACAACATCTATAGACAATTTGGAGACAAAAGACTCAAGAAAAAGCAGAGTCCATCAAAAGGTTAACCAAGTTGAATTGGGATTCTTACTGGACGTACTTGGTAAAACCACACAGCCAATGTATGAATCTCAAATGTATCATTAATTCTGCCGAGAATATTTCACCAGCTCTTGCCGATTCCATTTTCTCAAGACAGCTAGAGTTGGAGGTCGGGCAGCCAACTCTCCTCAAGCCGATGCTGGATGCTGGCGACTAGTTAATTGCCAATTTTACTTTTAGATTCAGTTTTAGTTTTAGTTTTTCTTTATTTTTGCCTAAAGTGAGGACAGTCATTTAAACCACCTCCTATATTTTTGTAATAAACTATTTTTAGATTTAGCTAGTAGTATTTAAACCCTTCTCAAGCATTTAGAGAAGGGTCCTGAAATTTGTCAAAAACTTGTCCTCAGAACATGCACTTTTGCACCCTCCAAGGAGGTTTTGATGAATGAATGGAACATGATTTCTTGATATATGCGTTTAATATCTACTACTGATGTTGCACTTTTGTACTCTTAGTAGATGTTGAATTAAGAAGAGATAAATCATTATTGCTGGAGCTCATGAGTAGAACTTGTTATAAATGGTACTTTTATCTCTTAACAAATTCTGCTTATGTGTTATGGTGATATTCATGTTCAGTTATTTATGTATGAATGCTTAAATGCTTGAGTTATCATTTGGCATTTCTATACAGTGATAGCTGTTTATTTATGCTTAATATATGAGTGACTTATTATGCGATATGTTTTTCACAACTATTTGGCTAACTTTTTATACGAAACAGTTCATCTTTATTGAATTATTTTCTTATAGCAATTGAATGATCTTTATTACCAATTGCTGTAGAAACTATTTTAGATTGCATAATTGAAAGATCAAATCCTGCGGTAGTTTTAGAATTAGATATTTCCATTTATTAGGATACAATTGCATGTCGTTAAATTAGATTTAGAATAAAAGCATTTTACTTAGAAGTTATTAGAAAGGAAATATCAATTCTCAACACACACACACACATAAATTGGGAAATTGGTCCCATATCCCCAGTCGGACCCACTACACCAAACGAAAAATGAGCTGCTAACCAAGGTCCAGACCGGGTGGGTATCCCCCTTGTTTTGGACTCGATTTTCGTGGCTTCAACATATTTGGCACTAGAAGGAGGGCCCCCGAACTATGAATGACAAGTAAATCTAAATATAAATACCATTCTAAGAGTAAATCGTCCTCACCATCTCCCCCAACTTCTCCATCGCATTTAGAATCTTTAAATCTTGAGCGAGAAGTCGATAGAACAACAACCACTACCACAAACCTGAATATTTCAGAGAAATCTATTATTGAACCTCCTGAAGTTGAATCTTTGATCCACAAACTTTAGCGATTTTCAATATCTCCTCAAAAATCTAAAAAATCTCAAGGTAGTGTGACTTCACAATATAACCCTGCTCATCCTCTTACCAGATTGTAGAGTGAAAAGTTTGGTATTGAACCAAATGAATTACCTCTACCTACAAGGAATAGAGCAAGGAAATCACCTAAAGGGTATGCTAGTGAGACTCTTTCGTCATCATCATCCATCTCAACCTCTCCACTGAGAAGTCAACCATCCACTCCTCCACTTCAAATTATCATCCACCAGACCACTGGAACTTCGACATCTCCGTCTTAATCATCTGGAACTATAATATCCTCATATTCCCAACCGCAAGGATTATCTTCTGCGCTTTCCTCTGTTAGTAGTTCAACGATGGCCCAAACTCCATGGAATAACACAGGGGCGGTCTTAATTCCTGTGCCCTTGAGTCAATTACCGGCCCATCCCAAAAAATGGTTGCCTAAGTCTAATCCTGAACCAGGCATGCTAGCAGAATAACACATAAACAACTTTATGTTATCCATAAATCTCAATGGGGTTACTAATGAATACGCTATCGTTAGGCTCTTTCCTTACACTTTACAAGAAGCAGCCGGATCATGGTATTTCTAATTACCATTTGGATATATCACTAGTTGGGATATTTTCCAAGAACAATTCTTGACTAAGTTCGGTGATGACAGGTCCACTGTGACACTGATCAATGACCTGTCTAACCTTAGGGCTGAATCAAGGGAACTTGTCAAATATTTTAACTCACTTTTTAATAAACTTTTGAACAAAATTCCTACCACCTCCAAGCCTAGGGAAGAAGTTTGAAGTGAATGGTACATATCTACTCTACCATCAAACATAGCAATCTTCGTTGATAGAGCTAACAAAACAACTTTAGCTGACAATATGAAGGAAGCAATAGCGGTAGAGAAACATATCATAGCCTTAGAAAAGAAAAACACCATTGATGAACGTAAATCTAAGAAGGTTAATTTCAAAGAAGATCCAAAGAAAAAACAGTACAACTGATTCAAAGCCTCCCAATGCTATTACCAATGCTGAATCAGAAGAAGAAGAAGAGGAAATTTCCAACAAAGAGCCTATTGATGAAGAAGAAGTTGTAGAAGTATAGGGAATGTGGGATTTTATCATCCCAGACGAAGAGGATCAAGAGGCATCACTAGTCAGTACTAGAAGTAGAAATCAACTCGATCCTCCTCAATCTATTCTTAAGCCAAAGAGTGCAAGCTCAATGACTAAGGATAAAACGCAGCTAAGAAAACATCACCCAAAGCGACTCAAACAAGCCCAGTCCAAACAAATTCACCAACTCCATCTAAAACATTGATTGTTTCTGATGAGATGGAATATAATATCATAGAAGACATAAAGAATACTAGGGCTAAAATCACTTTTTATGAATTGAGCAAGTTAAAACATCAACAAAATATACTTTTGAAAGAATTACATGTAGTACCATTTGCACCTCTGCCTGCCGCTATAATCTTGCAAACTTTCCATGAGATGGGAAGACCTCCAAATACTGTGACTAGTAAAGTTGATGCTAACGACATCGCTCTAATTGGAGGAAGGTTAAGATATCATACTCTGCCATTTCTTCTTACTTATGAAATTTTCAATAAAAATTTGCATAATTGCTTATAGTTGATTCAGGAGCTTCATCCAATATCTTACCTAAATCAATATGTGTAAAGCTGAACGTTCAACCCCAAAAATCTGCAGTGTGCATAGTTTAGTTGGACCAGTCACAGGTTGAAGTCATCGAAGAACTAAATCAAGTTACCATAAGGCTGTCATCTAATCCAAAGGTATGCCAAATTATCGATATTTTAGTTGCAGATATTCCAGAATTCTATTGCTTAATTCTTAGCAGGGATTGGTCTGAAAAGCTTCATGGATATTTCGCAACCAATTGGTCACATATGTGGCTCCCTTACAATGGCAAACCACATCAAATAAAGGTTGAGCTAGAAAGGCATAAAAAATACATAGTAACAGAATTGGAAGGAGAAAATGAACCTGTAACATACAACAACAATATAATTGGAAACTATTCTGTTGGTTCTTTCTTAGGAAATTTCAATGCTCATACTTCGCCATATTTAGAACATTCTGTTTTATCTCAAGTAGAAAACTTTTCTCAAATAGATAGTTCTAAATGTGTTAATTTCATAGATAGTCCTGTAAATAAATCTTTATTTTGGAAGTTATTTTTTGACGATTCTAAGTCTAACGATGGAGTAGGAGTAGGATGCGTATTAGTTAGTCCAGAGAGAAATAAAATTATGTTAACTTGTAGACTCGAGTTTGATTGTACCAATAATATTGTAGAATACGAGGCTTTAATCCAAGGATTATACAAAGCAATCAGACTAGATATCAAGTATCTACAAGTTTTTGGAGATTCTGAAATTGTTATCAGACAGGTACAAAATACTATACATTGTCTATCAGGTCATTTAAAGCATTATCAATCTTTGGTACAAGATCTGGCTGAACATTTTATGGCATTCAATATTTCATCGATTCCCAGACTCCAAAACGCTAGTGCTAACCTCTTGGCAAACGTAGCTTCTAAGCTCATTTCCTCAGAAGAATTTTGCCTGGATAGATTCTCAATTGAATTAATTTTCAGATCCTCGATTCCTGATAACATTACAAATTGGAGAATTTTTAACAATGATCCTGATAATGTAAGCTTCCTCACATCAGAAGGATCTTACAATAATCAGATTATAGATGAAGACCAACATGACAAACAATTGCAACAAGATAGCACTAATAATGCTATGCCAAAATTAGTAGTCAAATTGGAAGACTTATACGATTTGAAAAACTGATTCAAAAGATCTACCAATTCAAAACTTCAAAGTTCAACTCTAAACTATGAATTAGTAAATCTAGGAACTGATACCAAGCCATAGAATATCAATCTAGGTCTTGGCCTAGCCCCTGAAGAAAGATTAGCATACGTTTGTCTCTTGAAACAATACAAAAGTGTCTTTGCCTGGAACTATGATGAACTGAATACTTACGACACTTCTATCATTCAGCATACGATCCCAATGATAGACGATGAAAAACCTGTCCAGCAAAGCTGAGGAAAATCCACCCTAATTTGGAAAATCAAATTAAATCTGAGCTCAATAAATTATCGAAAGCCAAAATCATTTTTCCCGTTTGACATTATAAATGGGTTTCCAATATGGTTCCTATTAGAAAGAAAAACGGAGATATTAGAATTTGCATTGACTTTCGAAATCTTAATAAAGCTTGCCAAAAGGATAATTTTCCTTTGCCTCCTATGGAGCAAATATTACAAGCAGTTGTAGGGTCAGAATTAATGTCCTTTTTAGATGGTTTCTCAGGCTACAACCAAGTTTTGGTCCACCCTGATGATCAATTAAAGACTACATTCAGAACCAAATGGGCCACTTATGCATATCAAAAGATGCCTTTCGGTCTGATCAACGCTGGCACCACACCATGGACATCACATTTAAGGGATTAGTAAACAAATCAGTAGTAATCTACTTGGATGATATAACTGTATATTCCAAGAAACGAGGTAAGCATCTCAGAGATTTGAAAAAGATCTTCCAACGTTGCCAAAGGTACGGAATTTCACTTAATCCAAAAAATTCCTTTTTTGCATTAAGTGAAGGAAAACTTCTTGGATTTATAGTGTCAAAATCTAGAATCCATATTGATCCTGACAGAATCAAGGATATTTCCGAAATACCCTTGCCTCACAACAAGAAAGCTATGCAATCTTTCCTTGGCCAGATTAATTTTGTAAAAAGATTTGTTCCCGAATTTTCAAGAATCGTATCTCCCTTACAATCAATGATTAAAAAGAATTCAATCTTAAAATGGGGCCAAGATGAATATGAAGCATTCAACCTGATTAAACAAGAAATTGTTAATGCCCCATCTTTAGCCACTCCAAATTTCTTCGATCCTTTCATTTTATATACATTTTCCTCTGATAGATCATATGCTGCGATACTCACTCAAGCAAATCAAGATAAAACGGAAGCCCCAATTGCCTTTTTCAGTTCAAATCTACAAGGGACCGAATTAAATTATTCTGATGTCGAAAAGCAAGCTTATGCTGTTTTCAAAGCGATCAAACATTTCAGACCCTTCTTACCTAAAACTCATACAAAAATCATTGTGCCGTTTCCAGCGGTAAGAAATCTTTTAGTACAGAAAGATGTGGGTGAAAAGAGAGCAAATTGGGTTACTGCTTTACAAGAATACGACGTCAAAATTAAACCAGCAAATATTATAAAAGGTCAAGGCTTTTGTAAAATACTGGCTGGAGCATCGCTTATTTCCAAAATACCATATTCAAAAGTACAAATGTATGAGGTAAGAATAAACGGTATTGAATCATTATACGCTGATATCATATTTTATCTAAAGAACGGATATGCTACTTCAAACTTAGATTATACAAAGAAAAGAGCCCTAAGTTTGAAGGCTAAGCAATATCAACTCATAAACGATGTACTTTTTAGGATGAATTATGATTCTGTTCTCCTTCGATGTCTTGAGAAAGCTGAAGCTGAAAAAGTATTGCAGGAACTCCATGATGGACCAGCAGGTGGACATTATGTTGGAGATACTACAACACATAAAATCTTGCGCGCAGGATACTATTGGCCTACACTATTTAAAGATGCACATAGCTACATAAGGAAATGTCGAGTTTGTCAAACTGCTGCTGGAAGACAAAAGAAACCATCATTGCCTTTGCAACCAGTCAATATTGATCAACCTTTCGATCAATGGGGATTGGATATAATAGGTGAGATCGTTCCCCACTCTTCTAAATAGCATAGATATATCCTTACAGCTACAAATTATTTTACTAAATGGGTAGAAGCAGTTCCTCTCAAGACAGCTAATGCCGAACACATCATTGATTTCATAGATCAGTTCATAATCACCAGGTTTGGTTTACCCTCCACATTAATGTTTGATAATGCATCGTATTTTTTTGGCAATGCTATGACTAAATTTGTGCTCAAAAGAGGTTTTAAGCTTAAATACTCTACCAATTATTATCCACAAGGGAATGGGTTAGCTGAATCAACAAATAAAAACTTAATCAGAATCATTAAGCGAACCATTGATCAAACTCATAAAAATTGGCACAAATCCTTAATATATGCTCTATGGGTAGACCGAATAACGCAGAAAGCCTCCATTGGCACTTCTCCCTTTAATTTGGTTTATGGGAAAGAAGTGGTCCTTCCAACTCATCTAGCGATTCCCTCATTGGCCTTAGTTCAATTTATCGATGAAACACCAACCTCTTCCTTACAACTAAGGCAGTTACAAATCCTTAAACTAGAAGAGCAAAGAGAACAGGCTAAAATAACTCATGCACATCACCAAGCATTAGTAAAAGCTTCTTTTGACTCAAACATGATATCCAGAAAAGACTTTCAGATAGGGGATCTAGTTTTAAAATGGGATAAGGCTCATGAGGAAAATGACAAACATATGAAGTTTCAATGAATGTGGCTTGGCCCTTTCCAAATCACAGAAATCATAGGTCCATCTACCTTTATGTTACAGGATTTAACAGGAAAAAGAGAATCTTTACCTGTTAACAGACAAATCCTCAAAAAATACTTTCCATAGGAGATCATTCTTCTATTTTTGTAAATTAGTTTTTCCTTTATTTTGATAATAAAACCAGTTGTAAATGGTTACATTTGGAATTCACGAAAAAAAAAAAAAAAACTGGAATTTCTTTTAAATTTTGTTTTTTCGCTTGTATAAATAGAACTGATTTAGAAAATTGATCATTATTATTATAAGATACAGTCAAAGGCTATAAGCCTGAAAATGATACTAGTTCCAACCTTGTAAATTTTGATAAAAAGCAACCTTTAGTTGGAATTTGTTTTATATCAGTCAAATGAAAGGTATCAATAACAAAACAAAGATTCTCTATAGAAAATCTCTTTCCAAAAACTCTACCATTGTCGTCCAGAGCTATTCTTAAGGAAACAATGACTTCCTCCCCACCTAGGGAATTACGAGCTTCAAGGAATAATCCAGCGATACACTTTAACTTAAAGAATAAGAGGTCTCATCACGAGCCGACTTATCATGATCATAGATATTATAGCTTGCTGACTTTGCCAAAACTGCATACCACAACAGGGCAATGACTCAAGATTGTTGCAATCAAAAGAAAAGGGGTCTTATCACTAGCCATCTTGTTCAGCAAATTTATAAATCAAGTGAGTGACACTGTCATAATTTGGCTACCAAACCAAGGAATTGTTCTTTAAGGATTAAAATAAAATGAAAGCAATAAGTGTGGATATGGATTTCCCTTAGAAAATCATATATTTCTCCAAGTAGGATACAGGATCATTGTTGGGTAATAGGTAACCCTGTTGAGGCTATAAATGCCTGCTGGCAGCAGAGGCTCTACCTACGACAAATGAGCATATTTAAAACTGATTTACAGAGAAGCCTTTGTTTTTATCTTTATAAACTAAGTAATGACTGATGTAGATACAATGACTAGCTCTAGGAAGTAAATAACCAAAGTTAACATAGAAGAAATGAATTATCATTGACAACTGAAAGCATGGTGTACTTTATCTTTCTATAATAAAGTTTGATTTTCTGGAAAATTTTCTGTTTTGGAAGTTTAGAAAATTCAAAAGAAAAGTAGAGATAACTAGTTCTTCCGAGTGAATCGCTAATTGTTGTGGCCATAAACAACCCACCTTATTATTTAGCATTATTACTAATACTAAATAAGTGGGGACCCTTATCCATAAAAAAAAAAAAAAAAATTAGGACTTGTATTTCCTTTTTGAATAAATATTACTATCATAAAACCTAGGAGAATACTCGAAAATCCTAAAAAGACTTAAGTTTTATGATAAGTGTCGCATCAAAAAAAGGTAATGGATGCCCTCCTACAAACGGAATCCTAAGATTGCGAAATCACGATGCGAAATCACGCATCAAAAGACTCACATCGCATCGCATGCCTAAAAAAGCACTTAAGCTGAATGCCTCAAACTGCCGATATGCGATGGCACATCTCGCAAATTGCATTTCGTAGAAAAAACATTATAACAGATGATTGCCACACGCAACGAATTTGTGATATTGCGATCTGTGATATTGCGAAGCAAGTCGCAAAATTTCCTTATCGCAGATTTGCGAGGCTCATCATTCGAAAAAGCTTTTTCGATAAACCGATGCCCAATTATGCGTGCTAATGATAATTAATGAGTTAGTTGGCAATCATTAATGAAATATGGTTTTGATCTGATTGAAGAGCCATTTCATGTAGGGTGATATATTTTATATGTTTTCGGCATTTAAAGCTTTCCCGTTACATTTTTCTTATCATTACTCTTGCCCCATTTGTAAATTGCAGGAGCAAGGAGTAGAGAAGTGTACATAGCAGTGTTCAGAATATTATGGGAAAGAAGGGTAAAGCTCTGAGTTCTGAAGATAAAGAGATGATGCCCTTATACACAAACACCACCTGTAACAAAGATGCTGGTATTACTACTTGGGAAGGCATGTACAGTCTACTCGAGGAAGAAAATCCCAGGGTAATGGAGGTTACAACTACTACTGGCTCACACGGGTCATCTGAGGCATCTATTACAGAACTAGCATGTTCGTTCTTGCACCGGATAGCGGTGAGGCCCAAAATTATTCCATACACGGACATGGTCAAATGGGTACTGGATAGTGCTGATATCACGAATAGACAATTTAAGACTTAGGGTCAAGGACTCATTGGCTCATTCACTCCACAAGATTTGAGGCTCATGTATCATCTACCAGAGCCACAAGCGACTTATAACAAACAGTTCATGGAGAAGTTCGCTAAAGAAAATGAAGATTTGGCAGAATGCACCAAGGACTAGTCAAGAAGGGACAAACCATTAAAAAAGGATAAGCATAGTATGTATAGTACTGGTTCTCTCACCTCCCCGTATTGCTTTGCTGCTGCTATGCTCTGTAGACTTTTTGGAAAGCTAGACGTTAACAAATTTTCATCTGAATGGCTGCCATTATTGGATGCCGCCACTAATGCTACTATTGTGGATTGGGCTAAGATATTGTCCGACAATTTAGCCACAACCATTTTGAATTACCGGTCCAAAAGAACTACCGCTTAGAGGATTTATCCCCCTTTCTACTTATCTGCTTATGTGATGGATGAAATCTGTTATATTTCCAAGTTTCCTCTAATGGGCTAGAAATGGATTACTCAAGATCCCTTACCCATTCATATTTGTCACAAAGAATTATGGGATTCCAAGTTCATTCTATATTTCTACAAGATTTGTCATGGAATCATGCTACCTCTCTACAAAATGTTGTATGATAAAGACCCTCCAAGATTTTCTCCTGATGCGGAGGTCGATATGCTCCCTGTCACGAGATGGTTCAGAGAAGAACATTTCACATATGTTAGGGTATTCGGAAGTCTCACTTCCCCTCATGTCCTACCTTTATATGTTCCTGATAAACTACTGGCATGAGAGATTGCCTACCAGACTTGCGGAGAAGGAGGTATGAGTAAATATTTGAAGGAAAAGAAAAAGGCCATTTGGTCGCAATTTCCTGTGGCTTGTGGGGCCTTTTCACTATTTGATTTAGGCGATGCATTCAAAGAAGTAAACAACATTTTATGTCTGCGATTGTTCAAATTTCCAGGAAGACCATTCGACCCTTATGATATCGTTAAGAATTTCACTACTACAGTCAAAATAAAAGTGTTTTCTAAAGAAGATGATCTTTTTGATGATATGTTTCAACAGAAAAGTACACTTAAAGAAGTTCTGCATTTGGCCCAAATGTGATTTCCTCCAGCAGAATTTCAAGAGTTCAAAATGTACAGAGAAAGAAGGTTAGCTAATATCCCTTTGGATAAATTACGCTTGGAACCCATAAGGGAACCAACTCCCAGTATCAGTCTCAGTGGAAGTTCAAGCACAGACAGGTCTAAATCTAAGTCTGGGAGAGAAACGTCAGAACACTCCAAGAGGTCTGAAAGTGACCATAATAAAAGCGAAGGGTCAGTAAGAGATACTGCCCAGTCTAAGGAGCACCCAGAACAACAGGTTTTGACCTCTCCACAGGTAAATCTTCCCCCTCTCATCGTCCAGCCACCACCAATCAGAACTGAGCTAGATAAAGAATGGGAGACATTCAATGACTTAATCAATACTGAAGGACAGAGCACAAAGACACCTGAAAGTAATGTACAGACAGTGAATGATATAGTCACAGAAACAATCAGCAATGTCCCAGAAATGGAACATATTCCCATTACCCCATCTTCTGAACTTATGCTCAAAATAGAGGAAATTCCTCCTCTTGATGTATTTTATAGTCCGCAGCATAAGGCGGTAGTGAGAAGACAAAGAAAGAAGAGGAAATTGGAAAGCATGCTCTCTCATGATGCAGAGCAATTAGACATCCTTTGGCAAGATCCCACCACTGATCCTACTGAAAATCTCACTAAATTATCTCAGATCGCAGGAGCATATGCTTCTGCGACCATTGATAAAGCATCTGAGGTACAACAAATATTGAAGGAAAAGAAGATCAAATATAGGTTTTGCAGCAATAGCTACAACAAGCCAGCACCAATAGCAAAGCACAAAAATAGCTTGAAAGACTACAACAGGACTTTCAACAAATGCAGCTAGGATACCAGAACAATTTGGCAGAAAGAGAAAAACAGTTACAGGTTATGCAAGAGATGCACAAGGATGATCCTAAGATTATAGAATTCGTCACAGAATCCATTTCCTTAAATGATCAACTACTGCAGCAGCAAGAAACATTGTGCCAAAGAATATCACAATGGAGCTCTTATTGCGAAATAAGCGATAGAATTACTAATCAAGTCGTGGAATTGCGACATGATTATGATTTAATTGATAAAAGAGTTACTGAATATTTGGCTTGGCAGTAATCAGAAGAATGAAAAAAAGGCAGGCGTACCCATAATGAATGAAACCCACAAAGAAATGATCTTTAACAAGTGGGATGCACAGATTAGGAAAGCAGAACAATCGGCAGAAGAAGTAGCCACAACAACAAATAATATCATTGACTGCATCAATGAAAATTTTCACAGGGAAAATCTAATATCAGAGACCACTCCAGGATATCTACCAAATGTACAACATCTACAGACAAGCTGGAGACAGAAGGCTCAAGAAAAAGTAGAGTCCATCAAAAGGTTAACCAAGTTGAATTGGGATTCTTACTGGACGTACTTGGTAAAACCACATAGCTAGTGCATGACTCTCCAACTCTCCTCATGCCGATGCTGGATGCTTGCGACTACAAAGATCAGATACATAGATAGTTAATTGTCAGTTTTACTTTTAGATTCAGTTTTACTTTTAGTTTTGCTTTATTTTTACCTAAAGTGCAGATGATCATTTAAACCACCTCCTATATTTTTGTAATAAACTATTTTTAGCTTTAGCTAGTAGTTTTTAAACCCTTCTCATGCATTTAGTGAAGGGTCCTAAAATTTGTCAAAAACTTGTCCTAAGAACATGCATTTTTGCACCTTCCGAGAAGGTTTCAGTGAATAAATGGAACAGGATTTATTGATATCTGCATTTAATATCTACTACTTATGTTGCACTTTTGTACTCCTAGTAGATGTTGAATTAAGAAGAGATAAATCATTATTGCTGGAGCTCATGAGTAGAACTCATTATAAATGGTACTTTTATCTCTTAACAAATTATGCTTATGTGTTATGGTGATATTCATGTTCAGTTATTTATGTATGAATGCCTAAATGCTTGAGTTATCATTTTTCATTTCTGTACAGTCATAGTCATTTATTTATGCTTAATATACGAGTGACTTATTATGCAATATGTTTTTCACAACTATTCGACTAACTTTTTATACGAAACAGTTCATCTTTATTGAATTCTTTTCTTATAGCGATTGAATGATCTTTATTACCAATTGTTGTAGAAACTATTTTAGATCGCATAATTGAAAGATCAAATCCCAGGGTAGTTTTAGAATTAGATATTTCTATTTATTAGGATACAATTGCATGTCGTTAAATTAGATTTAGAATAAAAGCATTTTACTTAGAAGTTATTAGAAAGGAAATATCAATTCTCAACACATACACACATAAATTGGGAAACTGGTCCCATATCCCCAGTCGGACCCACTACACCAAATGGAAAAGGAGCTGCTAACCAAGGTCCAGACCGGGTGGGTATCCCCCTTGTTGTAGACCCGATTTTCGGGGTTTCAACACGACAATAAAGAGACTATGGAATGAACGGTCAGAAGATCTACATTAGGATCCAAAATTAAAGTGTAGACCAAATT
This sequence comes from Pinus tabuliformis, assembly GCA_031772625.1. Taxonomy (NCBI): domain Eukaryota; kingdom Viridiplantae; phylum Streptophyta; class Pinopsida; order Pinales; family Pinaceae; genus Pinus; species Pinus tabuliformis. The sequence goes on from CM062818.1 coordinate 1,543,854,839, forward strand.
TTGGAGGGTGTTTTTCATAACAAAAACACTTGGCGACACATTGGTAGAACTCCAACTTCTTTGCATTGGTCTAATATTTTGTGCAGGGCCTAGTTTTTTCGGAAGTATTGATTCATCGTACATATTACTTTATCTTCCCCACTTAACCTAGTTATAGATATTGTACCCTTCATCTCTTTCTCCATTGAACACAAGCATAAGGCCAACTAAATTGCAATTTTTTGATTTAGAAGAAGAGTAATGTAATTCACGAGCTTAAGCTATTGAGAGTATGAGTTTTTCATCTCCGGCATTAGAGAAATTTTGAGATAAAAGTTGGGCCTCCTAAAGAAATAATAAAATAATAGCTAAACCAATAAAATAATATTTATGAATTTGCAGTTCACTTTTTGCACCAAAAACCATGTAACCATGTTCAAATTCAATTGAAAAGTTATACAAAAAAAAATTAATAAAAAAATTGTATTGATGTGATCATAAATAAAAATGAGCTTTTCAAGAGAAAATCATTATAATTGAATAACTAATGCATTTGTCCTTTATACTTAAATAAATTAAAATAAATTAGAAATATAAATTCATAAATTCTTAATTGTATGATATAGTATTAATTGAAATTTATATTACTTAAATTATATAATAACATTTATTTAAGATACTATATAAAAATCAAATAATATAATATAATAAATGTAATATATTATTTTATGTATTAATTTTATATTACATAATGAATTGATTTGATTTATAGAAATGATATATAATATAAAAAGGAATATAATATATATTCTATAATATTTAGATTTTTTTCATAATATTATATATAATAATATATAATATTAATATAATCATAATGAAATGAATTGAGTTGTATTTAAAATTAAAGAAAAAAGTATTGAAATAGATTTAATTTATATTTATGAGTAGGTATAATACAAGATTTATATACATTGAAATTTTAGAAGTTTTTTCCCCAAGCTATATTGAACTTAAGTCGGGGAAACCTTCATTGTTAAATAGAAGGATGATCTTCTCAAAAGAGGAACGCTACTTCCAGGAATGTGTGAGAGATTATCAATTTTTTATGGCTCATAGCACAATTTATTCCCTCCAAAATTGGCTCCCACCCTAAATATCTCCTGTTAATATTTGAAAAATCCTATAAGAAACATTAGAATCCTTGATATGTGATTTCTTCCACGTAATGGTGGAAATTAAACTCCTATGGTTAGTTTTAAAATTTGTAAATCCCATACTCCCAACAATAAAAATGTCGAAGGGGGAAATGATGTTGTTGCTCCTTACGAACTCATAAAATTAAACTTATAATAAAAACCAACAACCATTATTACACAATTGAAAGCACTAGTTTATCTACTACTACTATCTATTTATATTGAAACCAATGCTTATCCATTAGACTCACTCACTTTCTTTAGTAAACATAAGTTTCATTCTTCCATGCAATTGAAAATACTACAAATTTTATTACATTTATCTATTCATCTTGAAATGAATATCTATCCATTATACCCACTCACTTTTTTTAGTAAATTAAATTTTATTCTTCTACTATCACATTAAATAAATAATTAACTTGTAAATATACTACTTTACAAAAAAAGGATTGATACTTGTTAGCGATTGAGAATGGTTGATATAACTTGTGAATATTGTTCTAGTAGAGGTAAAGATCATTGAGAAGGGTATTCTCTTATTCATCGATCATTTCATGATGATCTCCACCTCTTCCACTATTAGGTAATTTTACACTACAAGAAAAAGAGATATTGGTGAGGTAAAAAAATGTCACCATAAGCTCATTGGTGATGGTCAAAAGAGTCGCTATCACCAAAAACGGAACGTCACCAAAGGTGGCATCGCCAAAATTATAGGTGTTGTGGTGAAATTCAAGGTCCATCACCAATGATGATTTATAATGACAGATAGTGATCGTCACCATTTCATATGAGAACTAGTTACGGACTTTAGCCTTCGTCACGAAAAAATTGAACGCCACGAAAAGTATAGGTGTTGTGGTGACATTGAAATTTCATCTTGAATAATGATTATACTAATGAATAGTGACTATCACCATTTCATATGAATAACAATGATTTATTATTATGGAAATTTCATGGTTGTCACTATTGATGCATATATATGGCAAAGTTCATTGGCCGTCACCATTTCATATTTCGGTGACAGTCAAAAAATGTTATCATAAGCTCATTGGTGAGAGTCAAATATTGAATGTCAAATATTGATGTGTATGTATGGTGGTGTTCGATGACCGTCACCATTTCATATTTTGTTGAGGGTAAAAAATGTCACCATAAGCTCATTGGTGATGGTCAAAAGAGCCTTCATCACCAAAAAATGATCATCTCCATTCCATATGAATATTAGGGCACAATGGAATTGAACCACCAATCTCCTGCTTGTAAAGTAGGTGCTCTTGAATCCATTAATATAGAACCCTTTAAAGAATTAAACTTTAAAAAATTAGACCTTGAAACTTTATAAATTATAAATTCTACATCTTTCAATAAACTATAAAACTTTGTAAATTCTTCACAAATATTTTACTAAGCAAACAAAATAGCATCTAAGATGTGGGTCCCTACCTAATGGTTATGGAAGTTATGAAAAGTGGGTGGAGGGAAAAATATTTGCGTATCAGATAATATGTTTAGTTAAATACTCAATTAGAAGTGAAACTTTGAAAAACATTATAGCCGATAAATGACCTATAATTATCAAACCTAAAATCTCAAATTACACCAAAGATTTATTTCTCACCTTGTGAATCATGTAAATATGTTGTGACAACATAAAAATATGCCTCTAAAAGACTGATTTATGTGCCAAAAAGTAAAGAATAGTGAATATATGATACAATTATGAATAATGAGCTACATGTTTGAATCCTACTAGATATGGGGTCTAGAAAACTAATTGGGAGTTATTCTCATTATTAATTAATTCAAAATGTCAAAATAAAACACTCAATAACAATGATCTTGAAATGTAACCACTAAATAGATGTTAAAATTGTAAGCAAAAAGTTTGTCTAATATCCATTACACCAACAAAATATCCAAGTGGCATTCAAACACTTCCACATCCACACCAAGCACAAGTATCCAAAGATTCAATTGCATGGATACAAAGAAATCACTCACTACGTCTCAATGATAACTATGTCCTTGCATAAGTAGTTCAACTAGAAAAGGGGTGTGAAGACAAAAACCTCAAAGCAAAAAGAACTGCACAATAAAAAAAAATACACTTCATCCCCCCTCTACCTTTACATAATAGATCTAGTGGAATAATAAAATATCCATAGACAATAGGACTAATAATTTCCCCTAAAGGTGCAAAGATACAATGAAGGAATAGAAAATGTGTCTGCCCAACCCAAGCCCATAGAGAGACACTTTTGATGTAATTACACTGCTTTGTCTCCATGTAGCTAAAAATATGTTAAATTCTCTTGAGAAAACTTTGCAAAGTATTACATTAACATGCTTCTATTCTTTGCTAACAAGAGGATACGCTCTGGTTCAAGAAATTCATGTTTCTCAAAACATTTTGGATGCTCTAATAGTTCTGCTGAAAACATGTAAAGAGCCTATCCATAATGATAAATATAAAATTTGTTTTGAGTTATTTGTTGGCCAAAAACAAAATTCAAGTTCAACCCAAGTTGCATAATGACCAAAACAAGTCCGACATTAATGAAGGAAATTAGTTATTTTTACAATGAAACCATTCATGATCTCTCTAACTGATCAATGGTTTGTTTAATGATCTATTATGTTTACTACATAATGTCAATGATTGTACCATCTTGTTTTCTGTATTGATTTCTTGTTAATACGTGTCTCAATCTCATCATGAAAGATAAGAGGAAATCTAATGTTCAAAAATTTGTCTACTCTCTACAAAATATAAGAATTTTTTCTCTTACAATAACTACAATTTAAATATCAACAAAAAAATTAATAGATTGGATTGACTATTTAGTGGAAACTTTTGATTGGGGCTCTGCATTTTACATGCGTCTGTCACTTTATAAGGGCCCGAAAGTCCATGGTAGAATGAAATGTTATATCACCGTGTTGATGCCTCTAAAATCATAGCACCAACATTGGGGATAACCACCCGGTCCGGACCTTAGTACAACTCCTTTTCTGTTTGGTGTGGTGGCTCCGATTGGATGTTATGGGACTAGTCTCTCACTAATGTATGGTTTGATGAATGAGTGTTTTAAATGTATAACAAAGATGATAGGTGATTTAATCTATAGCTCTAAAATATACAAATATTTCTATATAACCTGGGCAATCTCATAATAAAACGATTCTTGATGATTCCTAGTAGAACAATAATCATATAGATGATTTACTTATCCATAGAAAGATGCATTTAAATAATGATTACTTTGTTTAAGAAATTAAACAAAGTAATTGTAAAAAAATATCGCATGACATACTAATATTTATTGCTAACATATATCTTTTAATATAACAATTCTAAATCATTTAGAAGTGACATAATATAGAGTTTCTTGAAGCATGTTAATACATCAACAATAGAAAATTAAATGGAATTCTAATTACATAAAGAAAAAGACAAAAAGAATAGTGATAGAAATACCGAATGCATTTGAGTCTCGTTATGTAAGTAACATTCTGGTTCCACCTTCTTATTCCAGAAACTCCAAGGAGATACAAAAATGCAGGTCTTGATTGAAGTTCTTTCACAAAAATATGAAACCTTGATCCACGGCTTATAAAAAATAAATTAAGAAGTGTAGAAGTGCAACTTCTCAAGTCTAGTTTTTGTACAAATTGAGGACCCCTTCTAAAATAACATGAAAGGGGTTTTATAATAAAATTAAAACAAATTGTTTGCAAAAACCTCTGAGAGTTGTTGGAACTGCCTACATTAAAATCTAGGATTTGAATTGCAAAAATAGTATTGCGATTGCCTTTGAAAAGATTCATTGCATCTATTTCTTCTCCTGTATCCACAGCCGACAAATTGAGAGCATGTTTTGAATTTATGGAGGATGAATCATCCTAGAGTGTAGTTGTCCCATGTATGTGGCATCTGAAAGCTCAGGCATCATGTGATCAACAACATCGGCAAGAAATTTAATGGTCTTCTGTTGGCTATGCGGCTTGACCAAAAAGGACCAATATGCATCCCAGTTAAGGCTTTGTATTCTGTTGAGTTGTTCATCTTTGGTTGCCAAATCTTGCTTCCATTGATTTTCTAATACTTTTGCCTTTGAAATATTTCCTGGGGAACACTCGGAAATTAAATTGGCTCCATATAAATTATCATTTACCCGCTCAATCACATTATTCATTATAGCCCTGGTCCTGGAGGTAACCCTTTTTGCCTTTATCAACTATGTTTCCCATTCTGAAAATAATATTTCTTTATGTGACTCTTGAATTTTTGGTAGTTTAGCAGCCCTTCCTTCCTCTGTGCTTTGCCAGGAGAGGTAATTTGTGACCTTATCATCTGCATCATCAAATTCTAATCTGGTATTAACTGCTTGATCAATCAATGATGTAGTTGTGATGCATAATGGGTCGATCAAATATATTTTATGGCAAAGTAGATTCAGCTGTTGAGATAAGGCTTTATTTGCCTCTAGGGCTTCCTTTTTAAATAACTCAACCTTGGGATAATCTCTGAATTGTTCTATATAGAATTATAGCTATGTGATTTGCTCCTCTTTAGCTTTAATTTCTTGTTGATGTATCAATTGAAGTTGTTCGAGCTCTTGACACAAATGTTGTTGTTTTTGGATGGCATGTTGGTCGATCTTCTATTTCTCCAGGTTTAATTGTACCTCAAGCTACTTGTTCTTTTGTTTTTCTTTTGCCAACTGTTCCTCAAGCCGATTAATCTTCTGTTGTTCTACTGCTGCTTTTTCTTCAAGTTGATTAATCCTTTGATCCGTTTTTTTGAACAATTGGTTAAATTCAGTTGCCTTATCAATTGTAGCAGCTATGTATGCCCCTGCAAATTGAGATAACTTAGTCAAATCCTCAGAAGGATTGACCTTTGAATCCTTCCATAAAATATTCATATATTCAGATTGAGGAGCTATGGATGATGTATAGTCTATTTTCCTCTGCCTCTTGACTACAGCCCTGTGTTTTGTATTGTAAAATACATCCAAGGGTGGTATTTCCTCAATATTCAATGTAATTACTCCTGAAGGATTTTCAGGGATTATTTCAATCTCTTTCTAAGCTATGTCTTTACTAGGTGTTCCTTCAATCGCACTATTAGGAACGATGGACTGTTGAGTTGTGGGCGATGCTGATGTGATAATGTTTTGTGGGTCTCTCTGGATTTTGATTTGTTGATCAAATTTACCCCATTCTTTAATCAAGATGGGGTAAATATGAACATTTGTGCTAAGCGGTTCACTGGTCTTTCCACTTGTTTCACCTTCTCTGGAAATCTTTTCAATAGTCTGCTCCATGCTGTGCTCTACTTGCTGAACAATAGGGGTAGTATTTAATAAATCTAGAGGTACTGTCAGTAACCTCCATGTCCTATATTCCATGAATTTGTCCATCTTCTTGGCTTCTAGTTTGAATCTTGCCAGATGACTTACTATTGAGAATAACTCTGCTGAAGAGAATAAGTCATCAAACTCATCATTCTCATGTATGAATTTACTAACTTTCACTTGAGTGGTGAAATTGAACGCGACCTTGTTTGGATGATATTGTCTTTTAGGAATAACCGCTAGAATCAGATCCTTTGTTTTCTCTGCTTCTTTCTCAGTATGTTTAAAATCATGCAATGTGTAAGTGCCACAGTGGAGGGGAAATGGAGGCCACACTTGTTTCTTAGAGTCTTTAAGGTTTCTAGACATCCATTTTTCCACTATCTCGTAGGCTATTTACCTAGCTAATAGCTTAGCTGGAATGTGGAGTGGAAGGACATGAGGATCTGTGATACTGCCAAAAACCCTAATATAGGTGAGCTTCTCCTCCCTGAACCAACTGTCGATTGCAGTTAACTCAATGCTAGCCTCATCAGAGAGCCAAGAAGCAGGTTTATTAAAGATGGCTTGATGGACAGGTAAAATAAAACCATGGCAAATCTTGTATAAATGATTCTTGTATTCAGACTTCCATAAGTACTTATGATAAATATAAATGGGGGTTGGATCCTAAACAGTCCATTTCCAACCTAGGATGGGAAAGTCAGAATTAAAACAGATTGTGTCCATTATGTAAGCACTCATATAGAATGGGGGCACAACTCGGGTGCTGATGAATCTGTTCTTTCTATAATTTAGTATTTCACTGGCCATTTTATCTGATAGAATAGTTGCCCAATCCATAATAAAGGAGTTGATCGTTGCTTCTATCAATGGAACCATTTCTATAGAAAATCTAGAAGAATCGGGGCTTCCAAAGAGCCCACATACCATAGCAGTAGCATAACAATATGGAGATGCTAAGGAGTCCAGAGAGTAGATACCAGTAGATTCATGTTTATGCTTGTTGAGAAAATGTCTCCACTGTTTGATAGGGTCTGACTCTATATGATTCTCCTTAGCGAAAGCTTCTAGGAATGATTTGTTATAGTGTCGTTGTGGATCCACCAAGTGATATGTCCTCTTGACATCTTCAGGTTTGAATGTCTTGAACATCCTTCCATCAGCTGTGAAGAAAGATCTGTCTATTATATTAATACTTTCGATTACCCACCTCACTAGATCATTATATGGTAACACATTTGCATGAGTTGCTATTCTATGGAGGAAGGAGCTTGCTAAATCACTGAGCATGTTTTCTATTTGATCAGTTCCATCAATTATTGCTTCTTCTTCTATCTCCCTTGGATTCTCAGCTTCAAGTAAAGCATATATGCCTTCCCACGAGATTTTACCAAGGCCTTGACAGGTAGTATCTGAAATTAACACCAATTTTGCTTGTCCTTCTTCCACTGTAATGGGGGCCTTTGTCTTTCGAGATTTCTTAGACATCTTGACCAACTGTGTGATTTTGGATTAACACTACAAAATGAGAAAGAGGAGCATAATAGGCAAAAAACTTGAGAGGAGATAATTCACAAATTACAGACTAAAAGTAGTTATGTGCATTAGATGCAAAAGATATTACATTGTACATATCCATCACGGATGAAATCCTTAAAGGACTTAACCATAATTGCCCCTTAATGATTTTACCATAATCTCATAACGTGAAACTTTAATGCTGAAGTAATATATGTTGCATCGTAGGTTTCGTAATGGTACTTTTTTAGAACAGGTGCCGTGACTCTTACGATTTGCGATTAGCGATTGTATTATTTTAATATTTGTAGAACCATCGCGTATTGCAAATCAGGAGTTACAATCACCACACTCAAAAGGTTTCTTTGCGTTGTTGCAATTGCGATGAGTGCTGAGCTAGCATGGGGAGATGATGGGTTTTGAACTTGGCAAATCACATTTTTTCTTTATAATTTATTTATCCTTATACTGCATATATTCATAGTATTTATTACTTGCTTTTATTGAGAGCGCGATATGCGATATTTATATCACATCACAATTTTTCAATGGAGTGTTTTGGATGCTTTCCTATGGATCGGTGATATGCAATTGCGATAGCCTTATCACATCGCAAGGTTTCAATGAAACACCATAAGTAATTCCTTGGGATTAATGATGTGCGAGACACGATAGTTATATCACATCGTATTTTTTATAAATGGCTTATTTTGATTAAAATTTCACGATGATGGTTTTTCTATGACTCTAATCGCATCACAACTTTCCAAATGGATGTTCATGGGTTCTAGAGAATTGCGATTTGTGATGAGCGGTCCTAAATACTCATAAAGCATCTTTTATATGACTAATATGGCAAATCTATTTTATTAAAAAGTTTTATTGCTTTTTATATTCTAAGGGGACCCATTTCTTATTAGCATTTTAAGACTAAAATTAAAAATTGAAATGGGGGGTTGTTGTATAGCACAACAATTGGCGATTCACTGGCAGAACCAGTTATCTCTGAAAAATAATGAAATTTCTAAAACTTTCTTAAGTAGAATCAATTGAGGAAAAGAAAACTATCTAAGAATTGGTTAGATAAAACAAATCTTACTCTGAATAAACAAAATATCAATTTTGCAATTTCATTTACAAACCCTTATGATAAAATAAAAACATTTTTTGGTTTCTTCAAGCTTTGATTGGTTGTTAAAGATAAAGTAGGGGGCTCTTCCAACTTAGCTTTTAAATTTACTCTTTTGTCACAGGTAGTGCCTCTGCTACCAGCAAACATCTATAGTCTCGACAGGGTTACCTTTTAACCATCAATCATTCATTGTCCCATCCATCTAAGAGTATAACTTTTGAATATAAATCCAAAAAGATATATCTACATGTATTTTCATTTTTTACTTTCTTTTTTGGGATAAAATCCATTGTCCTAGTTTGGGAGCCAGAAGATGACAAGCCATTCACTAGTTGTAATTGAACTGAACAAGCTGGCTCATAATGAGACCCCTTGTCTTATGATTATAAGCCATTACCCTGTTTTGGTATGTAGTATTGGTAATGTTAGTTTAACTAGTTCCGTATGATCATAGTAAGAAGGCTCGTCATGAGACCTCTTATCTTTTAAATCAGATATATTTTAGAATTACAATCTAAAAAATCATAAGCCTAATGGATGGGGTGAATGACTGACTCCATAAGAGTTTATGGATGAAAATTCTAGAGTTGTGGATGCTTAGCTGGAAAAATTCTTTACCTTTTTATAAAAAACCTTTCTCAACTGATAGAACTCAAAATGATTTATTGTATTTTCAAGGTTTGGAAGATTTCACAAATTTAAAGAGCATCTCAGAGCTTCATGTTTTATCTAATTTCCAAAACTATAATCATTTCCTTGAAAGTTTCTACTTTTTTGAAAGCAAGTATTCACAATATTTTTTCAAAGATATTTTCAATAGTGAAAAGCCAATAGTAGACTATTTACAACATTATTTCCTAAAAGAAACTAGCTTGCATAAAAAATATGTACAAGTAAGAAGGGGTTACCTCCTTAAGAAAAGAATTTCTTTAAGATAAGCCCATTCACAAGAAGAGAATCTCTCTTTCTTGATAAGTCTTGCAGTAGAAACGTTGATGAGCCTATCTTTTCAACGATTTGAAATGGTCCAAGCCACATCTTTTGAAATTTGGTATGCTTACCTTTGTATTCATGTGCTTTGTCCCATTTCAAAACGAGATCACTGATCTGTAATGTTCTTGAGCTGATAGAACTTGCATCAAAAGTGTAGGTTTTAACCCCGTACAGAAATTACCTGCATACAAATTCTAAAACACAGAAAATAAACAATGGGAGAGCATAACACATAAAACACATATACATAGAGATTTCCCCTGGATCCCAAAACCGGGACTACCAGCTTGATTTTTCATTATTTTCCTTTACAACACATATTTATACATGTTGAAGCATCCAATACCATGGACCGAAAACCATTGCGTCCAAAACCATGGACTAAAAACCATCGCATCCAAAAAACATGTGCGAAAATCATGCACAAAACCATAGGTGGGTCCGCCCAACCTAACATAGGGTCCAAAACCAAAATTTTTTGGGTCGTTGCCTTGGACCCCATAAAGTGGGGTTACGGGTACACCTCAAACCCCCTGTGACCCTCCCCTCGCTACACAATCGGCGCAACGAAGGGGGTGCTCTGGCCCCCCTCTAACCCCCCCGGTTAACTATGTGGGCTAGTCGTGGAAAGAATATAACACAACCCAACATTCTCCCATTTGTTGTTTTCATTCCACAGGGGGCCACAAGAGAGCTTAGTCATTTTTCCAGCCCTGAAATGCCCATTGTTTTTCTACACCAAGAGAAATTCTCAGAGCTCACAGATTTTGTCAATGCATCTACTGTATTCTTCAAAGTGTCCACCTTTACTAGCAACAACTTTTTGTCTTCTATCATATCCCTCATAAACTGATACTGAACATCAATGTGCTTTGTCTTTGAATGATATGCAGGGTTCTTTGCCAAGAAAATTGCACTTTGGCTGTCACAGTCTATCCTTATAGATTCCTGTAATAGCCCCATACTTGAACACAATCTCTGCAATCAAACTGCTTCCTTGCTTGCATGAGTGGCTGCCATGTATTCTGCCTCTGTAGTTGATAGTGCCACTACATATTGTTTCTTACTCATCCAACTCACTGCACCTCCAAATAGGTTAAACACATACCCACTTGTAGATCTTCTCTGATCCAAATCTCTAGCCCAGTCTGCATCAACAAAGCCATGAATATCTAACACTCTGTCCAATCCTTCCTTGGTAGCACAAACCATAATCACTAGTGCCACACAAATACCTGAAAACCTGCTTCATTGCTGTCCAGTGCTCCTTCCCTGGTTTGACATAAACTTGCTCAATTCTCCCACTACATGTGCAATGTCTGATCTAGTACAAACCATTGCATACATCAAGCTACCGACTGCACTTGAATATGGAACACGGGACATGTCCTCTTCCTCTTCTTGTGCCTTGGGACACTGTTCAGCAGATAACCTCACACCTATAGGGGTAGGAACCTTCACCGGTTTACTATCCTGCATATTAAACCTCTGCAGTATTGTCTCGACATAATTCCTTTGGTTTAAGCAGAGCTTCCTCTTTGTACGATCTCTTTTAATTTCCATGCCCAAAATATAGTTTGCAGCACCAAGATCTTTCATGTCGAATTTGGAGGACAATTGGGTCTTCAAATCCTGGATAATTTCTTTGTCATTTCCAACTAGCAACATATCATCCACATACAAGACCAAATAAATAACATGGTCACCAATTAATTTAAAATACACGCAGTGATCTGCTTTGCTTCTGGTGAAACCAAGTCCCCATATAAATGTATCAAATTTCTGATACCACATCCTTGGTGACTATTTTAACCCATGCAAAGACTTCTTTAACTTACATACCAGTTCTTTCTTACCCTTCACCGCAAAGCCTTCAGGTTGCTTCATGTAGATCTCCTCTTCCAGATCCCCATGAAGAAATGTTGTCTTCACATCCATTTGTTCTACCTCAAAATCAAAAGTAGCAACAACAGATAAAAGTAATCTAATAGAAGTTACCTTGGCAACAAGAGAAAAAATATCACCAAAATCAATTCCCGGCACCTGGGAATAACCTTTTGCTACCAACCGAGCTTTGTATTTCTCCACTTTTCCTTCTGCATTTGTGTTCTTTTTGAACACCCATTTGCTGCCAATGGGTTTCCTCCAGTCGGCAACTCCACTAGATCCCAAGCCTCATTTTTGTGCAAAGAAGCCATTTCATCAACCATGGCCTCTTTCTAGAGTTTTCCATCCTTTGAATCCATTTCTTCCTTCACAATTCTGGGATCATCATCAGTAATAGAAAAAGCAAAATTTGAACAGAAAGTAGATGGACTATACCTTTCTGGCTGCCTTCTTTCTCGAACTGATCTTCTTACAGCCGGAGTTTGTGGCTCTTCATCTTCTGATTCCTCCTCTGCTGTAGAGTCTGATTCTTCTTCCTTTAGCTCAAACTCCATCTTCTCAGGTTCCTTTGGTTGGACTTCATGTTTAATAACATCTTTCACCTCTCTGAACATCACATCTCGACTGTACACAACCTTCCTTGTTACTGGGTTCCAAATCTTATAACCCTTTAAACCATCCATATACCCAATAAAGATGAACTTTTCAGATTTACTATCCAACTTGGTTTGTTTCTCCTTTGGAACATGTACACATGTATCACATCCAAATACCCTTAGATGTGAAAGAGAGGGTTTCTTACTAGTCCATACCTCTTGTGGAGTCTTATCCTCCAACGCTGATGAAGGTGACCTGTTGACCAGGTAACATGCAATATCCACTGCCTCTGCCTAGAATTCTTGTCCTAACCCAACACCATTGAGCATGCTTCTTGCCCTTTCCATCAACGTCTTGTTCATTCTTTCTGCAACTCCATTTTGCTGAGGTGTATATGGAGTAGTCTTCTGCCGTGCTATACCACACTTCTTGCAGAATTCTTCAAATTCCTTACTGCAAAACTCTCCACCATTATCTGTCCTCAGCACCTTTATCTTCTTCTCTATCTGGTTTTCCACTAGAGCCTTAAATTCTTTAAACCTGTCAAAGACTTCAGATTTCTTCTTAAGGAAATATATCCATGTATTCCTTGAGAAGTCATCTATAAATGATATATAGTACACAGACTTACCCAGTGATGGAACCTTCACAGGTCCAAACACATCACTGTGCACAAGCTCTAATATATGTTTCGCCCTCTTACCACCATAGGGGAAACTCACCCGATTCTACTTCCTGTATGCACAATTTTCATAGAAATCAAAATCCAGAGAGTTATTACTCATACCTTCTACCATACCTTTACCATGAAGTATTCGAAGGGTCTGTCCAAGCCTTTGATGCCACAACATGGTCTTTTCTCTAGAGACCACTAGATTTTCTGCTTCACTTTCAGGAACCACAGAACTATTGCACCCATCAACAATAGTGCTACCTTGCAGCTTGTACAGACTTCCAATCCTAACTCCCCGCATCAATACCATTGCTCCTCAAACCATCTTGCAGGTATCCTTCTCGAACACTATTTTTACACCTACATCATCCAGCTTGCTAATAGAAATTAGATTTCTGGCCAATGCAGGAATATGCAGAACACCCGGAAGTGTTCTAAGCCTTCCACCTTGCAACTTCAACTTTACTTTTCCACGAAAAATGATTCTAGCCTTCCTATCATCCCCCAAGAAGACATCACCACCATCATATTTCTCATACTCACAGAACCACTCTCTATGGGGAATGAAGTTAAAGGATGCACCTGAGTCAATCAACCATGCCTCATGATCTACATGTGTACTTGAAGAAGCCAAGTACACATCCCCACCTTCATTTGAGGTGGTTTTCGCCTCTCCAGAAGGAGCCTCTTCAGATCCCTTTCCTTTGTTAGGAGCTTTAGATTTACAGTCCCTTTTGAAGTGGCCTTCCTTTCCGCATTTCCAGCACACCACCTTTACAAGTTTTCCTGGAGATTTATATCTCCCACTCGATGACTTATTTTTGTTTCTGTTCTGGGACCGTCCTTGTATAGACAAGCCATCACCATTTTGGCTCTCCATATTTTTTCGTCTCATCTCCTCTGTCAGCAAAGCTGAGACTATTTCATCGAACTGCAAGGCAATTACATTGCTACCTATTGCAATAACCAGACTATCCCACGAATCTGGTAGAGAACACAACAAACTGATGCACTTATCTTCATTTGAAATTTTAATATCAATAGATGCTAACTGACTTACCACAGTATTAAATGCATTCAGATGCTCTGTCACTGAGTCTCCATCTTTCATCCTCAAGTTATACAACCTTTTCCGCAAGAACAGTTTATTCACCAAAGACTTAGATTGGTACAAAGATCCTAACTTGTCCCACAAAGCCTTTGATGTAGCTTCCCCTGCTACATTCAGCAATACTGAATCTGAGACACATAATTGTATTGTTCTCTTTGCTTCTCGATCCAACTTCTTCCATTCTTCATCGGACACTCTGGTTGGTTTAGTACCCAGATCTACCACGATCCACTGATCTTTATCCACCAATAGATCCTCCATCTTGAGTTTCCACAACTCAAAACTCTGACCATTAAATTTCTCGATCTCTATATTTCTACTGCTCACCATCTTCTTTCACCACCAAAATCGATCTCGCATATCTCCCACTGAACAGGGTCTACCACAGGCCTGAGCGAAACCCCTCAGCAACAAAGGCATCCCCTTTAAGCCAAACTTGCTTTGATACCAAATGTAGGTTTTAACCCCGTACAGAAATTACCTGCATATGAATTCTAAAACACAGAAAATAAACAATGTGAGAGCATAACACATAAAACACTTATACACAGAGATTTTCCCCTGGATCCCAAAATTGAGACTACCAGCTTGATTTTTCATTATTTTCCTTTCAATGTTACAATACATATTTATACATGCCAAATCATCCAATACCATGGACCGAAAACCATTGCGTCCAAAACCATGGACTAAAAACCATCGCATCCAAAAAACATGTGCAAAAATCATGCACAAAACCATAGGTGGGTCTTCCCAACCTAACATAGGGTCCAAAACCAAAATTTTCCAGGGCACTGCCTCGGACCCCATAAAGTGGGGTTACGGGTACACCTCAAACCCCCTGTGACCCCCCTCCCCTCTACACAATCGGCACAATGAAGGGGGTTCTCTGCCCCCCCTCTAACCCCCGGGTTAACTATGTGGGCTAGTCATGGAAAGAATATAACACAACCCAACAAAAAGAAGATTTAATGACCTGCTGATGTTTAGCATAAGTAATTTTGGTCATTTCTCTTTCCTCATCTAACTTAAGAATGTGATCAAACATCAATTGAATAGAGGAGGAAGGAATTTCCTCAATGAATTGTATTAGGGCTAGAGATGGGAGTGCTAAATTTGGTGGTATTACAACTTCTTTCCCATACACCAATTTAAAAGGAGTACCTATTGAGTCCTTCTGAGTTATGCGATTTGCCCATAATGCAAATATTAAAGATTTATGCCAATTCTTTTGGTTTTGATCAACAGTTTGTTTAATAATCTTGATGAGATTCTTGTTAGTTGACTTTGCTAAGCCATTTCCTTGAGGATAGTAATTTGTAGAGTATTTTAACTTAAAACCTCTCTTAAGAGCAAATGCAACTATACTCTTCCCAGAAAAATAAGATGCATTATCAAAAATAAGCGCGTTAGGTAAACCAAACCTTGTAATGATGAACTAATCAATAAATTCAATAATTGCATGAGAATTGGCTACCTTTAGTGGAATTGCTTCTACCCACTTTGTGAAGTAGTCCGTGGCTGTGAGGATGTATCTGTGTTGCTTGGAAGAATGTGGAACAATCTCTCCTATAATATCAAGCCCCCACTGTTCAAATGGTTGCTCAATGTTTACTAGTTGTAAAGGAAAGGCTGGTTTCCTTTGTCTTCCGCTAGCAGTTTGGCATATCTTACATTTCCTTACATAGTCATGGGCATCTTTAAACAAAGTCGGCCAATAATATCCAGCATGTAGTATTTTGTGAGCTGTAGTGTCTCCTCCAAAATGTCCACCTGTTGGGCCATCATGCAATTCCTGCAAAACCATTTGTGCTTCAGTTTTTTCAAGGCATCTTAATAAAATTGAATCATAGTTTCTCCTGAATAACACATTATCAATGATTTCAAAGTGTTTGGCTTTTAATCTTAAGGCACGTTTGTTTTTGTAACTAAATTTAGGGGGAGCATATCCATTTTTCAAGTAAAAGATAAGATCAACATATTGAGATTCAGAATTAATGATACTTATCTCATTTACTTGTGCAGTATTATTTGAATCTTCATGGTCTGGAATATTGGAAGCTCCTGCCAATAACCTACAAAAACCTTGTCCTCTAACAATTTTCGCTGGTTTAATATCAATATCATACTCTTGTAAAGCTGTTACCCAGTTAGCTCTCTTCTCTCCTACTTCCCTTTGAACTAGCAATTGTCTCACTGCAGAGAATGGGACTATTACTTTAGTGTGTGTTTTTAGGAGGAATGGTCTAAAGTGTTTGATAGACTTAAATACAGTGAAAGCTTGTTTTTCAACTTCAGAATAGTTGAGCTCAGCACCTTGCAAATTATAACTAAAGAAAGATATGGGTGCTTCTACTTTTTGGTCATTGATCTGTGTTAAAACAACAGCGTAAGATGTTTCAGTGGCCAAAGTATACAAAATAAAATGACTAGAAAAATTCAGAGTATTCAATGCAGGAGCATTAATGATTGCTTGTTTGATTGAGTTAAAGGCCTCTTTTTCGTTATGTCCCCATTTGAAGACTGAATTTTTCTTAATCATGGATTGCAAGGGAAAAACTATATGAGAAAAATCAGGAACAAATCTCTTCACAAAATTTATCTGTCCCAAAAATGATTGCATAGATTTCTTATTATGTGGAAAAGGGATATCATAAATCTCTTTTATCCTGTCCGGATCAATGTATATGCCATATTTGGATACAATGAACCCTAAGAGTTTACCTTCATTAAGAGCAAAGAATGATTTCTTGGGATTTAAAGAAATCCCATATTTTTTGCAACGTTCAAAGATCTATTTTAAATCATGCAGATGATTGCTCTTTTTCTTAGAATAGATAGTTATGTCATCTAAGTAAACAATGACTGTCCTATTGATCAAACCTTTGAAGGCTATATCCATGGCTCGTTGAAAATTAGCTCCAACATTTATCAAACCAAAAGGCATTTTCTAATAAGCATAGGTTCCCCATTTAGTTCTGAATGTAGTCTTTAATCTATCATCTAGATGTACCAGTATCTGATTGTATCCTAAAAATCCATCAAGAAAAGACATTAACTCTGAGCCAGCTACTGATTTAAGTATCTACTCCATTGTTGGTAATGGGAAATTATCCTTTTGACATGCTTTGTTGAGATTTCTAAAATCTATGCAAATCCTAATATCACCATTCTTTTTCCTTACTTGTACTAAGTTAGAGACCCATTTAGAATGTTCGACAGGAAATATTATTTTAGCTTTAAGGAGTTTATTCAACTTTGCTTTGATTTGACTTTCAAGATTAGGGTGAATTTTCCTTAGCTTCTGTTGTACAGGTTTCTCATCAGAAATCATTGGAATTGTGTGTTGAATGATAGAAGTATCATAAGTTTTCAAATCTTCGTAATTCCAAGCGAAAACATTTTTGTATTCCTTTAATAATCTGATGAAAGAAAATCTTTCAACTGATGAAAGAAAATCCTTCATCTGATGAAAGTCCAAGTCCTAGATTGACATTTTGTGGTTTGGCCTCAGTGTCGAGATTTACTAATTCAAACCTTAAAGTAGAACTTTGAAGTTTTGCATTAGTGACCTTTTTGAATCTATCTTTAATATCATAAAGATCTTCTAGCCTGACCACAGATTTAGGAATAGTATTTTCATTGAGTCTTTGCTTTAATTGAAGATCATGATCGCTTTCATCGATAATCTGGACGTCATAAGATCCTTTAGAAGTCAAGAAATTTAAGATATCCTCATCATGATTAAACACACTCCAATTGGTGACATTATCTAGAAAAAATGGCCGAAAAATTAATTCAATAGAAAACCTATCCAGACTATAATCCTTGAATGGAAGGAGTTAAGAAGCAACGTTAGCCAAAAGATCGATTACTGCATTCTGTGATCTAGGAATAGGAGAAATGTCAAATGCCAGAAAATGAGTTATGAGATCTTGAACAAGTGATTGATAATATTTGAGATGCCTTGATAATAGTATTTCTCACTTGTTTAATGACAATTTCAGAATCACCAAATACTTTCAGATATTGGATATTCAGGCCTATTGCTTTATAGAGCCCTTGAATCAATGCCTCATATTCTGTAGTGTTATTGGTACACTCAAATTCTAGTCTACATGATAACATCGTTTTTTCTCCTTCTTGACTAACTAAAATACATCCTGCTCTTGCACTGTCATTAGATTTTGATCCATCAAAATACAAAGACAAAAATAAAGGCTTATTTACAAGTTCATTTGCAACACTAACACACTTTAAGGTATCAGTATGGGAGAAATTTTCGATTTGTGACATGAGACTATTAACAGGAAAAGGGGATTGCTGAGCATTAAAATTCCCAAAAAATGATTCAGTCGAATAGTTTCCAAGAATGTTATTATTGAAGGCTATAGGTTGATTTTCTTCTTCAAACTCGGTTACTGTATGAGTCAAATGCTTTTCACAATCTATTCTGATTTGATTTGGTTTCCTATTATAGGGAAGCCATATGTGAGACCAATCAGCTGAAATATAACTGTGAAGTTTTTCGAACCAATCTCTGCTAAGGATCAAACCATAAAACTCAGGGATGTCAACAATTAATATATCAATTCTTTGGACAACCCTGGGATCAGCTAATAATTTGATAGTAATTGAATTTATTTCTCCTAAAACTTGAACCTTAGTTCAATCAAATTGAACAATATGAACTGCAGACTTCTGGGGCTTAATATTTAACTTGGAGCAAACTGAGGCTGGCATTATATTCAATGAAGCCCCTGAATCTATCAAATAGTTATGAAAATTTCTATTGTAGATCTCATAAGTCAAGAGAAAAGGAGGAATATGAGAATTTGACCTATCCCCAATTAAAACAACATTAGTAGCATCTACCTTATCAGATGGTGGCTTTCTTGATCCTCTGGCAGCCTTGGATAATACACCAGTTGGAAGAGGAGAAGAAGGTACTGCATTTAATTCTTTAAGCATCAACTTTTGTTGATGTTTGAGCTTGCTAAGTTCATGTAAAGAAATATTTGCTCGAGTCTTCTTCATGTCTTCCACAATGTTATAATCCATGGAATCTAAAACTACTAGCATTTTAGAAGATGGGGGAGGATTGGAGGATGATGGTTGATTGTGGGGAGACACAACTAGAGTTTTCTTTGTGGGGGCTTTGTCTTTAATAACAGGACTTGAGTTTTTCTTCTTTGAATTTGCTTGATTAGGCTCTACTGTACTTTTTCTTCTGGTATTTTCTAGGAGAGCTTCCTGTTCACTTTCATTATTAGAGTTGGGAAAGATAAAGTCCCACATTCCATGACATTAAATTGTTTCATCTTCATCTGTTTCTTCAGCTGATAAAACAGTATCTTCATCTTCATCATCATCCAGATAAGATTCTGCATTAGATATAGCATTAGGTGGTTTAGGATCAGTTGGTTGATTTCTTTTAAAGTTCCTAAATGGTCTTTTCGTAGAAGTTTCAGCTACCTACTTTTTTATTTCAACCATTTCATTAGACATAGTTTTAAGAACCTTTTGTAAACCTTCCATGTCATATGGATCCTTGATTGCTTTCTTCTTTGAATCATCTCTAAAGGTAACTTTTTTGGATTTCCTTTCTTCTAGAGCGTTTTTCTTTTCCAAAGCAAGGATACATTTTTCAATAGTGATTGCTTTCTTCATATTTTCTACTACTATTGGTTTAGCAGCCCTATCAACGAAGATGGCTATGTTTGAAGGCAAGGAAAAAATATACCATTCATTCCAGACTTCCTCACTTGGCTTGGATGTTGCAAGAATTTTATTCAATAGTTTATTAAAGCCTGAGTTGAAGTCTTTGATGGGTTCTTTTGATTTGGATTTCAGATTCGAGAGATCATTAATCAAAGTTGCTATAAACCTATCGTCTCCAAACTTAGTTAGAAATTGCTCCTGAAAAGCATCCCAGCTATTAATGGATCCTGGTGATAATGAAAAGTACCACGATCCTACTACTCCTTGTAGAGTGTATGGAAATAGTCTAACAACCACATCTTCTTCCGTTACTCCATTCAAGTTGATTGATAACATGAAATTGTTTATATGTTCTTCCGCTAACAGGCCAATGTCAGGATTAAATTTTGGTAACCATTTTTCAGGATGTGCTGGTAATTGGCTCAAAGGTGCAGGCATTCTGACAGCTCCTGGGTTGGTCCATGGCCTTGGTTGAGGTTGATTATGTGCCATTGTTGAGCTAACAGTAGAAGAAGGTGACGAAGCAGTTGAAAGTGATTGGGTAGAGGATGTTGGAGTTCCTGTACCTGTTTGGACTATGATTTGAAGTTGGGAAATGGATGGATGACCTTGCAATGGTATGGATGGAATAGATGATGATGAGGACAAAGTCTCACTGTTAGATTCTGATGGTGTCTTCCTAGCCCTTTTTCGACTTGGTAGAGGGAATTTGTAGAAATTTTGAATAATATAACACTTATTCACAGAGATTATCCTGATTATACACTATTTGTGGAATGCATTCATAATACATAACCTCCTCTACGTTGATCATCAATTTTCGGAATTAAAACAATCGCATGCGCACATTGAAACATCAATAACACATATAAACACAGTATGTAATGGGGAAAGCATACAGCTAAAAACCCCCGACTATCTGTATATTATAATGATAGAGAACATGTAACAATACATAGTACACTACTCCTCACAAGTACTCAGTACTATCTCCACCTGTTACACACAAACTAGCTCAGATCTGAATCAAGTCACAGGTTCAAATCTCCTCCGCTGTCTACCTACCTCTATTGCGCAATCCAAAGTGAGAATAGGAATGATCCAAGCTCGTTTTCCTTGGCTTTTACTGCGCAATCCTCATTGGAAATCTCAATCACTGATTATGCAAATCTCATGCACAACTATAGTCACAACTGATAGCAATCTCACTCTTTCACCCACCTCTAACACTTGTCTCCACTGAACTGTCCATGCACTGAGTTAACTGATGTATTCTTTAGTTGATTTATGAGTTAATAATTAGTGAATTAATTAATAATTAATTCACATCACTCATCACTAGTGTATTTGGTAGTTAGACTAAATACAACTAGTTCAACTAAGTCAAACTGAACACAACTCCATCAATTCCTCAATCAACTCCACCAAACTCAATCACTTGAGTTCTAATTGAAGTCCATCATGCAATAGCTCAACGGACCCATAAGAAAAGTGTATTTCCTTCTGGCAGTTGCATGTACCACATCCGTAGCTCGAACTGAAGTGCTGCAAGAGGATAAGATAATGTTTATAGTCCAAATATTATTAAGAGCTAATAATATTCGACTGTTCTATTTTTAGACTGGCAGTCTAAAAATAGACTCCGCCTATATGTCTAAAATAGAAGTCCATATATGTTTACCAACATGACCAATCATCCACAAATAGCATCCTGCAACTCATAGACCATGATCCATATGTCTAAAAATAGACATAGTCTAAAAATAGACTTTGCGCCAAAAATAGCCTGCGGGCCCACTTAGTGAAGGCGATTCCTTTTCACTCAGCTCCATCATCTTGTTGCATTTTCAACACTCCCTCTCAACAAGATATGGATTATCTATAACCCCTATCCTGAAACTCTAGAATGTTCTGCATGCAACACATTTGCCCGGTCCACTTGCTTCAACAACACTTGGAACAAAAAAAAAAACTCCCAACTGACCACTCTATTGGGCTAGGAACATACTCTGATGCTGAAGCTCTAATTACTGCTGACAAGTGCTCCCTCTCTGACATCTGTGCTACTGCAACATCTCCATGCATCTCACACCATTGCACACTTCTCTGTTCCACCTAGCACTGTGCAAAACACTTGTGCCTCTCGCATTGCTACAGCCTGCTAGCTATGTGCTATCCTGGGATTCCCTACACTGTTGCTCTCTCTGCCACTCCATCTGCATCTGTCTCTACCCAATCAGTCAGTTCTTGCTACTCCACATCGGGGCTCCCGTAGCAAGGTCTCATCTAAGAGGTTGGGTACCTCAAGGATCTTGCCCCTCCTCCTTGGGACAATCACTCTATATCGCCCCACCTCCTACCTAGAGGTATGGCTGCATGTGATCCCTCAACCCACTTGGCTCGAAGTTCCCCCCTACTGGAGGTCTCTGCATGAGTAAATGTCTCTACTCAATCTCCTCTCAGCTTCCCTTGTTGTGGCTGCTCCACAACCTCTTGTAGCTGCTGCACCAATCGTGGCTCCTCCACAATCGTCTGAGACTTCTTCTAGCTCTGCATGTTGAGAGGTAATATATGCTCCCTCTCAACCACCAAGTCTCCATCAGTTGCCTCATTGCTCAAGGCTTTGCATGCATCTTGAACCTCAAGAGCATACAGGTTCTTGACCCATGAACCAATCTACTTCACCTGTCTAGTGATGATGTGTCCAAGGAAAACCTTTCCCTTACTGAAGACTACATCATAGCCTCTGTCTTCCAGCATTGTGATCGACACCAAGTTTCTCTTAAGTCCTGGTACATACTTGACATCGGTCAAGGTAAGGCGAGATCCATGCTCCCTCTAAAAAATAACCGTGCCTACACCTGAGACACTATACTTCTCATCATTACCCATCGCTATGAGTATCTGGAGATCTTTCTCCTCCAAAGTACTGAACAAACTCTTGTCACTGGTCATGTGGAAAGAAGCTCCACTACCAAGAAACCAACCACTTCCCACCATGGATGAAATCATGCATGCAAAGAGTGTGAAATCCAACTCAAACTGTGAAGCAAGTGCCTCACCTTCATATCCTTCCTCGGATCCCTTCTTGGATTTCCTCTGTGGAAAATTTGCAGCATAATGGCCCACCTCATGACAACGAAATAATTGCACTTTCGATTTGTCAACCTTCTTCCCATCATTGGAGGAACTGGATTCGGAAAGAGAACCCTTCTCCTTCCCCTTCTTTGCTTTGGCAGCCAAAGCACAATTTTCTTCATCAGATGCCTTTGATGAAGATCTGTCCCTGGTATTCTGCCTGATCTCCTCTTGCACAAGATTCGACTAAAGTATCTCCCATCCTGGAAATTTCTCCCGACCATTGACAGAGTCCTGATAAGAATGCTAACTCTTCGAAAGACCAAGGAGAGCCAAGCTCACCAAGTCCTCATCATCAACAGTCACCCCCACACTTCCCAGCTCATCCCGGCATTGGGTGAACTTTGTGAGATACTTGGGCATACTGTCTCCTTTCTCACACTTAATTTTTCTAAGTTTATCCTTGAGTACCAACTTCCTCTGGTCGTTCTTGCTTTGGAATAAATCTGTCAACACTTTCCACATCAATTATGGAGAAGCCTTTCCATGCAGGCTGGATACAATGTGATCCTTCACGCCCTCCAACAGAATCCTTTGACACTTTGTTGTCTTCTTTTGCCAAACCTCAACGTGAGCAGCATCAGTAGGCTTTGGGACCTCAGCATCTATAAACTCCTTCAACCCATTGTCATCTAACACTGCCTCCATCCTATCTTTCCATGCATTATAATTCGAGCTGCCTTCAAGAGCATACTCCAATTGCAAACCGTTGAAAGACATTTCAACTTCGACACCAAGAAAACACTGCTGCAAATTCGAATTCCACCAGCTCAAAACTCAACCGCTTTTGATCTAAAATTCGTGAGAACAAAGTATTTTTCATACAGATATTGATTTTATGGGATTTTACCAGATATCTCACCTTCCAAAAGAAGGATGAATCCAGAGGCTACCTGGACCGATTACAGACTCTGCCTAAAGAAATAAAATGTAATCACTTTCTGAATAATAGATCTGATGATCAACTCTGCTCTGATACCATGTAGAAATTTCAAATAATATAACACTTATTCACAGAGATTATCCTGATTATACATTATTTGCGGAATGCATGCATAATACATAACCTCCTCTACATTGATCATCAATTTGCGGAATTAAAACAATCGCATGCGCACATTGAAACATCAATCACACATATCAACACAGTATGTAATGGGGAAAGCATACAGCTAAAAACCCCCGACTATCTATATATTATAATGATAGAGAACATGTAACAATACATAGTACAATACTCCTCACAAGTACTCAGTACTATCTCCACCCGTTACACACAAACTAGCTCA
The DNA here is from genome assembly GCA_031772625.1 of Pinus tabuliformis. Taxonomy (NCBI): domain Eukaryota; kingdom Viridiplantae; phylum Streptophyta; class Pinopsida; order Pinales; family Pinaceae; genus Pinus; species Pinus tabuliformis. Next base: position 1,543,879,445 of record CM062818.1, read on the forward strand.
GATCTGAATCAAGTCACAGGTTCAAATCTCCTCCGCTGTGTGCCTGCCTCTATTGCACAATCCAAAGTGAGAATAGGAATGATCCAAGCTCGTTTTCCTTGGCTTGTACTACGCAATCCTCATTGGAAATCTCAATCACTAATTATGCAAATCTCATGCACAACTATAGTCACAATTGATAGCAGTCTCACTCTTTCACCCACCTCTAACACTTGTCTCCACTGAACTGTCCATGCACTGAGTTAACTGATGTATTCTTTAGTTGATTTATGAGTTACTAATTAGTGAATTAATTAATAATTAATTCACATCACTCATCACTAGTGTATTTGGTAGTTAGACTAAATACAACTAGTTCAACTAAGTTAAACTGAACCCAACTCCATCAATTCCTCAATCAACTCCACCAAACTCAATCACTTGAGTTCTAACTGACATCCATCATGCAATAGCTCAACTGACCCATAAGAAAAGCGTATTTCCTTTTGGTAGTTCCATGTGCCACATCCGTAGCTCGAATTGAAGTGTTGCAAGAGGATAAGATAATGTTTATAGTCCAAATATTATTAAGAGCTAATAATATTCGACTATTCTATTTTTAGACTGGCAGTCTAAAAATAGACTCCGCCCATATGTCTAAAATAGAAGTCCATCTATTTTTACCAACATGACCAATCATCCACAAATAGCATCCTGCAACTCATAGACCATGATCCATATGTCTAAAAATAGACATTGCGCCAAAAATAGCCTGCGGGCCCACTTAGTGAAGACGACTCCTTTTCACTAAGCTCCATCATCTTGTTTCATTTTCAACAGAATTCAACTGGTGGAATACCAAGGTTTTCACTCTTTGCCCTAGTAAGTGGCTACGATGGGATATATTGCGAAGTCACAATGCCTTGGGATAACTCAGACTCTTCTTGGGATATTGAAAACCCTTGGAGTTTATGAATCAAAGACTCTACTTCAAGGGGTTCAGGAGAAGAATTGTCTGGTGTGTTTAGGATTTCAGCAGTGGGTGTTGTATTTTCCTTTTCAAGTTCTTGCTTAGGTATAGGAGATTTAGAATATGAAGGAGAAGTTGGAGGAGATGGTGAGGGAGTTTTACTCTTAGAATGGCTTGTGGATTTAGATTTACTTGCCATTTACAGTTAGGTCCTCCTTCTAGTGCCAAAAATGTTGATGCCTCTAAAATTGTAGAACCAACATTGGGGATAACCACCTGGTCTGGACCTTAGTACAACTCCTTTTCCATTTGGTGTGGTGGCTCTGATTGGATGTTATTAGACCAGTCTCCCATTAATGTATGGTTTGATGAATGACTATTTTAAATGTATAACAAAGATGATAGGTGATTTAATCTATAACTCTAAAATATACAAATATTTCTATATAACCATGGTAATCTCATAACAGTTCGATTCTTGATGATTCCTAGCAGAAAAATAATCATATAGATGATTTACTTATCCATAGAAACATGCATTTAAATAATGATTACTTTGTTTAAGAAATTAAACAAAGTAATTGTAAAAATATATCGCATGACATACTAATATTTATTGATGACATATATCTTTTAATATAACAATTCTAAATCATTCAAAAGTGATATAATATAGAGTTGCTTGAAGCATGTTAATACATCAACAATAGCAAATTAAATGGAATGCTAATTACGTAACTAACAAGACAAAAAGAACATTGATAGAAATATTGAATTCATTTGAGTCTTGTTATGTAACATTCTGGTTCCACCTTATTATTCCAGAAACTCCAAGGAGATACAAAAATGCAGGTCTTGGTTGAAGTTCTTTCACAAAAATCTGAAACCTTGATCCATGGCTTATAAAAAATAAATTAAGAAGTGCAGAAGTGCAACTTCTCAAGTCTAGTTTTTTTACAAATTGAGGACCCCTTCTAAAATAACATGAAAGGGTTTTTATAATAAAATTAAAACAAACTGTTCACAAAAATCGCTAAGAGTTGTTGTAACTGCCTACATTAAAATTTGGGATTTGAATTGAAAAAATAGTATCGCGATCACCTTTGAAAAGATTCATCACATCTATTTCTTCTCCTATATCTGCAACTGACAAATTGAAAGCAAGTTTTGAATTTTTGGAGGATGACTCATCCTGGAGTGTAGTTGTCCCATGTATGTGGCATCTGAAAGCTCGAGCATCATGTGATCAATAGCATCGGTAAGGAATTTGATGGTCATTTGTTGGCTATGTGGCTTGACCAAAAAGGACCAATATGCATACCAGTTAAGGCTTTGTATTCTGTTGAGCTGTTCATCTTTGGTGGCCAAATCTTGCTTCCATTGTTTTTCTAACACTTTCGCCTTTAGAATATTTCCTGGGGAACAATCAGAAATTAAATTGGCTCCATATAAATTATCATTTACCAGCTCAATCACATTATTCATTGTAGCCCTGGCCTTGGAGGTAGCCCTTTCTACCTTTATCAATTATGTTTCCCATTCTGAAAACAATATTTCTTTATGTGACTCTTGAATTTTCGGTAGTTTAGTAGCTCTTCCTTCCTTTGTGCTTTGCCAGGAGAGGTAATTTGTGACCTTATCATCTGCATCCTCAAATTCTAATATGGTATTAACTGCTTGATCGATCAGTGATGTAGTTGTGATGCATAATGGGTCAATAAGAGATATTTTATGGCAAAGTAGATTCAGCTGTTGAGATAAGGCTTTATTTGCCTCTAGGGCTTCCTTCTTAAATTCCTCAACCTTGGGATAATCTCTGAACTGTTATATATAGATTTGTAGCTGTGTGATTCACTCTTGTTTAGCCTTAATTTCTTGTTGATGTGTCAATTGAAGTTGTTCGAGCTCTTGAGACAGATGTTGTTGTTTTTGGATGGCATGCTGGTCGATCTTCTGTTTCTCTAGGTTTAATTGTACCTCAAGCTACTCGTTCTTTTGTTTTTCTTTTGCCAACTATTCCTCAAGCCGATTAATCTTCTGTTGTTCTACTACTGCTTCTTCTTCAAGCTGATTAATCCTTTGATCCTTTTCTTTGAACAATTGGTTAACTTCAGTTGCCTTATCAATTGTAGCAGCTGTGTGTGCCCCTGCGAATTGAGATAACTTAGTCAAATCCTCAGAAGGATTGACCTCTGAATCCTTCCATAAAATATTCATAAATTCATATTGAGGAGATATGGATGATGTCTGGTCTATTTTCTTCTTTTTCCTCTGCCTCTTGACTACATCCCTATGTTTTGTACTATAAAATACATCCAAGGGCGATATTTCCTCAATATTCAATGTAATTTCTCCAGAAGGATTTTCAGGGATTATTTCAATCTCTTTCTGAGCTATGTCTTTACTGGGTGTTCCTTCAATCACACTATTAGGAACGATGGGCCGTTGTGTTGCGGGCAATGCTGATGTGATAATGTTTTGGGGGTTGCTCTGGCTTTTGATCTGTTGATCAAATTTCTCCCATTCTTTAATCAAGATGGGGTCAATATGAACATCTGTGCTAAGTGGCTCATTGGTCTTTCCACTTATTTCACCTTCTCTGGAAATCTTTTCAATAGTCTGCTCCCCGCTGTGCTCTGCTTGCTGAACAATAGGGGTAGTATTTAATAAATCCAGAGGTACTGGCAGTAACCTCCGTGTCCTGTATTCCATGAATTTGTCCATCTTCTCGGATCCCAATTTGAATCTTTCCAGATGACTTACTATTGAGAATAACTCTGCTGAAGCGAATAAGTCATCAAACTCATCATTCTCATGTATGAATTTACTAACTTTCACCTGAGTGGTGAAGTTGAACGTAGCCTTGTTTGGATCATATTGTCTTTTAGGAATAACTGCTAGACTCAGATCCTTTGTTTTCTCTGCTTCTTTCTCAACATGTTTAAAATCATGCAATGTGTAAGTGCCACAACAGAGGGGAAATGGAGGCCACACTTGTTCTTAGAGTCTTTAAGGTTTCTAGACATCCCTTTTTCCACTATCTGGTAGGTTATTTCCCTAGCTAATATCTTATCTGGAATGTAGAGTGGAAGGATATGAGGATCTGTGATACTGCCAAAAACCCTAATATAGGTGAACTTCTCCTCCTTGAACCAACTGCCGATTGTGGTTAAATCAATGCTATCCTCGTCAGATAACCGAGGAGTAGGTTTATTAAAGATGGCTTGATGGACAGGTAAAATAAAACCATGGCAAATCCTGTATAAATGATTCTTGTATTCAGACTTCCATAAGTACTTATGATAAATATGAATGGGGGTTGGATCCTGAACAATCCATTTCCAACCTAGGATGGGAAAGTCGGAATTAAAACAAATTGTGTCCATTATGTAAGAACTCATATAGAATGGGGGCACAAATTGGGTGGTGATGAATCTATTCTTTCTATAATCTAGTATTTGACTGGCCATTTTATTCGATAGAATAGTTACCCAATCCATAACAAAGGAGTTGATCACTGCTTCTATCAATGGAACCATTTCTATAGAAAATCTAGCAGAATTGGGGCTTCCAAAGAGCCTAAATACCATAGCAGCAACATAACAATATGGAGATGCTAAGGAGTCCACAGAGTACATACCAGAAGATTCATGTTTATGCTTGTTGGGAAAATGTCTCCACTATTTGATAGGGTCTGACTCTATATGATTCTCCTTAGCGAAGGCTTCCAGGAATAATTTGTTGTAGTGTCGCTGGGGATCCAGCAAGTGGTACATCCTCTTGACATATTCAGGTTAGAATGTCCTGAACATCCTTTCATTAGCTGTGAAGAAAGCTTTGTCTGTTATATTAATACTTTCGATTACCCACCTCACTAGATCGTTATATGGTAAAACTTTTGCACGGGCTGCTATTCTATGCAGGAAGGAGCTAGCGAAATCACTAAGCGTGTTTTCTGTTTCATCAGTTCCATCAACTGTTGCTTCTTCTTCTATCTCCTTTGGATTCTCTGCTTTAGGTAAAGCATATATGCCTTCCTATGAGATTTTACCAAGGCCTTGACAGTTAGTATTTGAAATTAACACCAATTTTTCTTGTCCTTCTTCCACTATAATGGGGGCCTTTGTCTTTCAAGATTTCTTAGACATCTTGACCAACTGTGTGATTTTGTATTAACACTACAAAATGAGAAAGAGGATTGTAATAGGCGAAAAACTTGAGAGAAGATAATTCACAAATTACAGACTAAAATCAGTTATACACATTAGATGCAAAAGATCTTACATTGTACATAGCCACCGTGGATGAAATCCTTAAAGGACTTAACCATAACTTCCCCTTAATGCTTTTATTGTAATCTCATAACGTGGAACTTTAATGCTGAAGTAATATATGTCGCATCACAGGTTTCGTAATGGTCCTTTTTTAGAATAGGTGCCATGACTCTTGCGATTTGCAATTAGTGATTGTATTATTTTAATATTTGTAGAACCATCACATATCGAAAACCGGGAGTTACAATCACCACGCTCAAAAGGTTTCTTTGCATTATTGTGATTGCGATGAGTGCTGAGCTGGCATGGGGAGATGGTGGGTTTAGAACTTGGAAAATCACATTTTTTCTTTATAATTTCTTTATCCTTATACCACATGTATTCATAGTATTTATTACTCACTTTTATCGAGAACGCGATATGAGATATTTATATCGCATTGCAATTTTTCAATGGAGTGTTTTGGATGCTTTCCTATGGATCAATGATATGTGATACCGATAGCCTTATCGCATCACAAGGTTTCAATGAAACGCCATAAGTCATTCCTTGGGATTAATGATGTGTGAAACACGATAGTTATATCACATCGTATTTTTTATAAATGGCTTATTTTGATTAAAATTTCCAAATGGATGTTCATGGGTTCTAAAGAATTTCGATTTGCGATGAGTGGTCCTAAATAGTCATAAAGCATCTTTTATATGACTAATATGGCAAATCTATTTTATTAAAAAGTTTTATTGTTTTTTATATTCTAAGGGGACCCATTTCTTATTAGCATTTTAAGACTAAAAATAAAAATTGAAATGGGGGGTTGTTGTATAGCACAACACACTATAATGCAGCTCAATAAAAATAGTTAAAATGCAAAATAACACCTATGATACAGTAATAAATTCGTATTTGAATAAAACAAAATCCTTTGTTTTACTAAATTAAGGTTTCTATAAAACGAAAGAGTACAAGATCAATCTTTTACCTGCGAAATGAACATGCACTTTAATGAGCTCATGTTCAGATTCGAAACATGCATTCTTAAGAAAAATAGAAGAGAGAGATTTAAATTTTAAAAATTAATATCGCTTCAAAAGAGTTTCCATCTTCATGATAGTTTAAGATATGCAAAAATGTGTAATAAAAATGACATCATCACTAGGTAATTTCGCTAAGCACAAACTTGTCATAGGCAGATATTCGATGAACGAAAAATTAATGTCACATGATATGTAAATTAGTTAAAAGAAACACACACGAAGAGATTTGAAAGTAATGTTTTTGCTTTAATCTTATTACAAACATATGTAGCTTCAAGGATTTGATTTAGCACCCTATGTGGACAGAATCTTGCCAATACCTTATTTTATTTTAGTTTCATTCATTATTTCTTTACTGGGGCCCTTGCTTTGTTCAATGCTAAGGCAAAGTTTATAAAATTATATGTTATATTTACATTACTTCTAAATTCAAATTATTCTCACTGAAATCTAATATCTATGGATGTTATCATTTAGTGTGGATGTTAAGAAAGATTCCGTTAAAAAATTTGTTAGGGTTGAAACATGCACTTTTCTAATTTTTGGGAATAATTATGTGTTTTTGTTGATTTTGGTACCAAGTGGAAATACATATTACATTTGTGTTTCTTGGTTGAACTGACAACTCCCGTCTCATACTACTTAAAATGTACAACTATAAGCCAGGTCATATAATTATACGAAAATCTAGTAGGTTGTATCAAGAGCCAATACCTCCTCAGCTTCATCCTTGTAGATACATGTAGTGGTGTGTTTCCAAGAATAACTACTTCTGGGTCAGCCTGAAGTAGTTCCTTCACCACATCCAAGAAATTGGCTCCTTTTGGTTTCCATGTGCATTGTTGTCTGGCCCTTTTTGTCTATTCTTTGAGCCATTTGTGGATCCCTTGCTAGTAAAGCTCTCACAATATCTATTTAGGTACTTCTTGGAGCCATATGTAGTTCATTCTTGCCATTGCTTCTGGAAATACTTTTCAATTTACTATCTCTAGAAAGAAGCTCATTGACTACCTCAATGTGAACCTTAATTGCAGTAGAAATAAGAGGTGTGGCATTCGATAATCCAAAATTTTTCTCAAACTAGGGTTGTGGTTTAGAAGCTCCATGACAACACCTATGTACAATTTACTAGTGAACTTCATATGAATATATTACACTGCATATCTTTATATCAACATTCATAATATGTGATCCTAAAAACCAATTCAACCTTAATAAATAAAAAAATGAATTCCACTATTTAGTAGTCCACAACTCACATGCATCAAAAGAGAAAATGGCATAGAGGTTTCTCACATGGCATGTTAGATAAAAAGTAAAGCAGATAAGCTAAGATAGGAATTTTATTTTGTATGCATTCTTGTTCTGAAATTTGACCTAAGATTTTTTTTTGAGTGGGTTGTGAAGGGAGAGTATGAGTATCATTTCTCCAGCTATGTCTCTCGAAAATTATCCAATAGTACATAAGCATCATGGAAGCTTGCTAGTCCAAATGGAAATGCTAAATCACCTTGGACTTGAGATCAGGAGGTGGCTTAGTGAATTCTTTGTTTGGTAGATGGTCATTATTTTGCTTGAAGGTTGGTTTTCTTTCTTTTATTTCATTTACTAGATGCATGATGGCTATAGATTTTCCTTGCACCTTTTTCTATCACTGTTGAATCATGTTCCCAAGACTCAGAGTGGTGAAGTAAATTATGTTCCCTATTGTGAAATTCATTGATTATGATTGTATACACATTCCTCTAACCTCTTAACCCAATGAAATCCTTTTGTGATGAGAATGCATGAGGACCAAATGACAACATCCACAGGTGTTTAGATAACAGAAGAATAACATGAATATTACTCACAATTATTTTCTCCAAGTACACCTGAGCTAGAGAGGCTCTAGTTTGTTAAACTTAGTATTAAGGATTGTCCCTATCAAAGTGTGTTGTGCTGTTTTTAAAGGCTTGTGGCCTATGGATGGCCTTGTGCATGCACTTGGCTTGATGATGTGATCTGGCATCAAACATAGGAAAGGAATATATTAAATGTTGCCTCCATTCCTTTCTTTACATGTACTAATAATTTTTGAATAAGTAACTCAACATTGGAATGCATAGGTGCCGCCCTAAATTCTACCACTCCTGAAATGCTTACATTGAATAAGCTACTTTTGTTGATTCTCTCAATATCCTAAACAAGACACTAGAAACTATTAATACAAGAATATAACATGAGTCAACAATTTTGTAAAGGATGTTTGCATTTGACATAGTAATATGTGATAGGAATTTCTGGGGCTATTAATTATTTGGGATTATTCATAAAAAAGTTATGCCAATTTTTTTAATAGTACTGGACTATGGTCTGAATCCATGTTAGGTCCATGTAGTACTAGTGATTCCCCCATTACTATTGTCATTGTGGCCCTTATTGTTATTTTTGTGCCCCTATTGTCCCCATATTGTTATTATTCTGCTCCATAGAAGCCCACTATTGTTATTGTTTTGCCCTTATATTATTATTGTTATGTCGACTTTGATTATATTGTGACCCCTTAGACTCCTATATATAGAAAGGAGGTTTTGTCATTTTTATCATCCAAGAATTGTTAATATAAGTAATGTAAAGGATATTTCGAGGGTGATTTTTAAGTCGTTGATCTATCTTTTCTTATATTTTGTGAGATGGTTGCATAACATTTGGTATCAGAGCTTTGGATTCTAGGGTTTTGCTGGATTCTAGGGTTTCACCGCTCCAAACAGGTCATCATGGTATTTTCACTATAAGTTCTTTTTCTATGATGTTTCAGAAGCTGAAATTAAAACCCATTTGAGCTGAAATCTTGATGCACCTCAGATCCAAATTTTAGATATTTTATAGCTATATTTTTGGAGATATGATCCAAGGAAGTTAGGGGATTTGCGGGCTCCCGAATTACGTCACAAACATGTGACCTTGGGAAAATTTTCATAACTATCTCTTTGACCATCGGATTGAAATTTCGTAAGAAGTTATAGAAAGATGACGGAATATATTTTTCCGTGTATCTTTTTCTAGTCCAAAGGTCAAAAGCGTGACACTTGGAACTTCGTACAAGTTCGCTCTACTGAACTAGTCTATAATTAGGTAATCGTAGTATATTTAACATAACTCTTTCTTGAAGAATCCAATATTGATCAGACTGGTGGGGTAGCAAGATTTTTCAAAGGACTACCACAGAACAGAAGTTTAGACCTTGCAGATCATAAATTACAAAGATACAACAGATTCAATATTGAGCTCCTACAAAGCGAAAAAATGTGTGTAGTTTTTTAATTTGTTTTGCATAAGTTTGGTTTGAAAAATTAGTTTGAAGTGATTCAAAGGGCATAGTGAGGCATAATTATCATTAATCGATACCCTGAAGAAAGAAAATCGGAACACCTAGTAAGTAACCAGAAATCTCTACCATGACTCATGAAGAAGAAGAAGAAATGCAACATGATATATCAAAATTACGAGATCAAGTGCAACAATTTGCATTCTCACAAAAGTAACAGAAGCTAAGAAGGATGGTTTAAAGAAAGGCACAAAATCTAATATGAATGGAATGAAAGCTAATATGGATGGCATGGAAGCTAATATGGATGTCATGGAAGCTAAGATGGATGGTATAGAAGAAAGACTTAAAGGCAACATGGAAGATGTGAAGATAGATTTGACAAAGTTCCTAAAAGAAATTCTTACTAATGGTGAAAGGGTAGTAAAGGAAACTCATGATGAGAATAAAATAAATGTTAATCATGATTTCATATACTCTAACATTGGATTGAAGATGCACCATATTCTAAAGTTCGATATGAGGAAGTTTGATGACAAGGATCCCGTAACATGGATACTACAAATGGAGCAGTATTTCGATCTCCATAATGTGCAAAACACACAAAAGGTATGAATTGCAACTTTATATTTGGAACCAAATCAGTTAGTATGGTATCGATGGCTTTTCTCTCGTAAACAAATTGTCACTTGGGCAATTTTTACAGAAGAAATGATAGCACATTATGAGGATACAAAAAGAAACACATTTTTTAGCCAATTGATAAATATCAAACAAAAGGGTTCAATGATGGAGCACATTGAGGAATTCCAAAAATTGAATATAAGGGTAAAATATTTTCCAGAGGAGAATAGGATTGATGTGTTCATAGGGTCTTTAAAGGATAGCATGCAACATGAGGTTCACCTTTGGGAACCTGATTAATTAGAGAAGGCATTCAGGTTGGCAAGAAAAATGGAAAGCAAAATTATGGCAACAAGGAAGCCTACCACTCACAACTATAAAGATGGAAGTGTTATTGCCCCTAGCCTTTCAAAACCTACAATGTTGGCACCACAAAAATTGGAAGAAAAAATAGAAAAAAGGCTTTGTTATAATTGTGATAGCAAATACACTAAAGGTCATAAGTGTGCTGAGAAGAAATTATTTTATAGAGATTGTGAAGAGGAGGAAGAAAAGGAACAATAAATGTCAAAAGAAGAGGATATTCACTAGGAACAAACCCTAGAGAAAGAAGAAATGAATCCAACCATATCTTGTAATGCATTGGTTGGAATTACCACTCGTCAAACTATTAAGATAGAAGGACACATCAAGAAGAAAAAGGTAATAGTGTTGATTGAGTCGGGTAGTACCCATAATTTTATTCATTGTAAGATAGCCAAGGAATTGAATTGCTTCCTACATCCAGAACCAAAATGTCAAGTGATGGGTGCAAGTGGAGGAACCATAAATTGCTCTAGCAAGTGCCATAATATCAAGCTATCCATGGGAGAATATGTAATGAATAGCCCAATTCTTTTCATTCCAATGGATGGTGCTGATTTTATATTAGAAGTCCAATGGCTACAATATTTGGGTATGATAGCTTTTAATTTTCAAGAAATTTTCTTTAATTTTTTTCGAAAGGAAAGGAAGTTGAATTAAGGGGTATTGCAAGGAAACCATGAAAGGTAATTAGCTCTAATGGAATGACAAATATTCTAAAGAAATAACAATGAGGCGTAATTGCACAATTATGTTAGCAAGAGGCTTCCACATCGAAATCATCTATTTTTCTAGATCTCTAAAAAGTCTTGAACAATAATTCAAGGTATTTGAGAATCCAAAAGGACTCCTACCTATTTGTGATCATGATCATTCTATTCATTTGATTCCAGGAAGTTTTCCTCCAAACATCGGGCCTTACAGATATCCCTATGCCCAAAAGAGTGAAATTGAACGTATGGTTGCAGAAATGCTAGAGGCTGGTATAATTCAACTTAGTCAAAGTCCTTTCTTTGCTCCAATAGTATTAGTTCCCAAGAAGGATGGATCAAGGTGCATGTGTCCGGATTATAGGGAGCTCAACAAGATCTCTATTAAATATAAATTTCCCATTCCTGTCATTGATGAATTATTGGATGAATTTCATGGATCAATTTACTTCACCAAGTTAGATCTTCATTCAGGATATCATCAAATCAAAATGAAGACTGAATACATTTCAAAAGCAACATTTAGAACTCGCAAGGGTCATTATGAATTTTTGGTCATGCCTTTTGGCCTTACCAATGCACCTTCTACATTTCAAGGTTTGATGAATTCCATTTTCAAACCCTTCCTTAGAAAATTTGTGTTAGTATTTGTTGGACACCTAATCCTCTATGGGTTGGTGTAGAATGTGAACAGTGATGAGAGTCCAAGAGACCTTGGGATGTGGAACCCAATGGTCACACGAATGTACTATAAATGTATATCATTGTCAAATAATAGATGTACTCTCTTGCTTATATTTAATATTCTGTTGCTGCCATGTGTGTGTTTGACATGGTATCAGAGCAGGTGATCTCCTACCCTACTCAAGTGTGAGCCACCTGTTTTCGTGGCCTTTGTAAACCAATGCTCTCCTCCTGATTATGCCTTTCTAAGCATTTGTTAGAATAGAGGTTTATACCTTTATCATCTCTTCCATTACTCTGTTGTGAGCAGACCTGCCCCTGCGACTGCAAAGAGGAATATTGCCAGACCTGTCCCTCTCCACCAATGCAACACTCTAACACTCTTTGTCAATTTCATGCTCCCACTCAGACCTGTTCCTACAAACCAATGGAAGTTGTGCACTCTTTCTCCATTCCTCGTTCAAACATTACCTTTGCATTTTAGTTGTGCATTAATTCCAAGTCCATACTCCTCGTGCATTTTCTGTGATTTTATTTGAAGTCCTGAGAAATGAATTGAAGTAGTTCCTATGAAAGTCATTGAAGCAAAACATTAAATCTCTAGTCATGTCACTGGAATATATTAATCACCAGCCATGTTATTTGACTGCGTTAGAATGGAGCTCTCGGCGAGAAAGGGAGCGTCATTGACTAGAAATGGAGTGTTGATTTTTTGAAGAGCAGTATTAGATGTTGTTTCAAAGCTCTACATTAAATGGTTCGAATTACATTTGCATTGGCAGCAAATATCTCTGGGTGCATTGGATATATGTATTCATCTCTCTGCGTTGAATTTATGATGAATATGGATTAGCATTGATGTTGTGAGTATTTCTGGTTCAAAACCTATATTAATGCTATTACATGGTTGTTTTTGCTTTAAATTTTATTGACTGCTGCTGCGTTAAACTTTATTGAACGACCAAAACAAGCTGAATTTGCTTTGTGTGGCTTAAAACCGTGTGGAAAGTGTTTACAAAAGTGGTATAATATTGTTTTGTTGACAATTGTAAGTGCATTTCATTGCATTGGAAGCATGGATACATAATTCTTCTTGTTGGAAGTTTGCATATGTAATTTTCCACGTTCAATTTGCAGCTAGAACACAACTAGTTTTCAAAGGCTTGTACAACTACTCCAGCAACGATGAATAGGGTTTTGGATTCAATGAACATCCACGCATAGCAAGAAATTATTTTCAAGCTTAAATCTTGGCAAATGCGGGGGAACAATTCAACAGGAAGCACAAAATGACACTTTCTCTTAAAGGACAGATTCGCTGACTGCCATTGATTTTCAAGACCAATGTGCCGAATGTCCTTCAAAATAATGGAGACCGAGACTGAGATGGAGATGCACTAATGCTTCACTTTTTAGTATTATGGGGTATGGTCAAACTATGGCTCCTGCTTCGAGAAATTGATTTCTTGTAAGAAGATGCCCTTGATCTAGACCTAGAAAAGGAACATGAGCTCGAAAGGGAGTAAGATTTACGATTGGGAGAGTATGCACTTTTTGAGGCTGATCTTGATTGTGATATTGATCTTGAATATACAGACGGGCTTCTAGAGTGGCTTCGACTATGACTCTGATGAGAACATTAACTTCTAGCACTTCTCTCGCTTTAACTTCTTGAGTAACTTCGAGAATAACTGCGCCCACGATCGAGAAAATGGATTGTGGAACTCTGAATCATCAAGCTTTCTTATATAATTTTTCATATCCTCGTAGCTTGTGTAGTCTACAACTCGCACATGTCATTTCCTTTGCGGTAAACTTGAGAAAAGCATACATCAACAGCACGATGCATGTGATCCTTCAAATCTTGCCATGATGCAGAGCTAGGTAGTCCATGCACAATAACCTTGTATCCAGTATGCCTATACAAACCACTCGAATGACTACCACTAGAGTAGCTACCATACGCTTCAACAAATGAAATTTCCTGGCAAGAAAGTGACAGGGTTTGCGCAGAGACTAGATGGGTGATTATCTTTCAAGAGAAAACACCATGGAAGCCTTTTTGAAATTCTAAGTTTCTCTATATTTTCTAAATTATGGGCAACAACCTTTGAACATTTCACTTTGAACAAGGGAGGAACATTGATATATTCAAGATTGTTTCTAAACATGACTTCTATCTAGTATCCAAGCAAGATAATGGTAGATATTTCAAAGAAATATCTTGAATTTGTTACTCACTTATTTCATTGATTATTTTATTGCTAGCACATTTTCTGCACAAGTTCACACTTTCATTTGTTGAGTTTGACATTGGAGAAAATGACTCAAATGGGTGAAGTATTAGAGTTCTTGAAAACTCTGATACAATCTACTTCTAATGACACATTCCAAATCAACAAAGGCTCTCTCTCAGAATTTCAGACTTGTCTACAATATGCACATGAACAGATTGATTTTTTGTAGCTTGAATCTCAACTGCAACAGGAAGAATTACAACAGTGGAGTCATCATTCTAAACTTGTTTTTGTTCAGAAGATTGAAACAAATTCCCATAAACAACAAAACAATAATGTTACAGTTGATATAGATCCAGTGCCCAATAAAGCAGCGGAGTTACATGCAGATGTAGAAATTCAATTTGCACTTCCCAAGTCGGTCATCAGACCTTGGGAAGAGCTTGTCCATAACAAGCACAGAATAGGTCTTGGATATGGCAAGGACGTGTCCTTTCACATTCCAGGCTACTCAAATCCCATTCAGTTTCAGAGTGTTGGATTCCTTCATGACAGTTCACCTCTAGTTTCTACCCCTCTTCCATAGCAACAGATTGTGAAATGCCAACACTGTGACTGAGTTGGCCATCTAAAAGATCACTGTTTTGATCTTCATCCATGTAAGCACTGTCATAAAACCAGTTATTCTTCAAACAGGTGCTTCAGAAACAAACCTTCTGCGAGAACAAAGATTCATCTTGGATGGATTGCTTCTTGGCAATGGGCATCAACAGCCAAGAAGATATTCCAGTCATATGTTAGAACCTATTCTAGAGTATTGAATAGTCTTGCAGTTGATTTTTCTCCATCATCTCACCTTGTATCTGATAGGGGGGAAATGATGGTCATCTACAAGCTTCAAAGCCACATCAAGCGATCCTGAGCCACAACCTGCCACACTAGATTAAGAGTTGTAGCCAGAGACAAATATGCCCCTGAGCATGCCTTCATTTGGTGATGCCTCTTCAAAGAATTGGGGAAACTTCCTCTAGCAGAAGACTTCATCTTCTTGCCAGTTTTGGAAGAGTCCCAGGAATTGCATTAAGCATTCCAGAGTTTTTGGTCATCCTTAAACCATCATAGGGTGAGACCTCCCTTTCATGGTTGAAGGTTTCCCTCTTCAAAACATTAGGAGCACTTCCTCTAGCAGAAGAGCTCAGCTTCATGCCAGAATTGGAAGAGTTCTGGGAATTGCACTAAGCGTTCCAGTGTTGGTGGTCATCCTTAAACTGTTGCCCTTTATACCAACATTTCAGAGAGCACATTCAGCATAGCGCTGCCATGTTTTTTGCACATTTTGTATTACAACTCTCTTCTTGGACTCATACATACCCCTTTGGATTAAGGGGGGGAATGTTGGAAACCTAATCCTTTATGGGTTGGTGTAGAATGTGAACAACCATGAGAGTCCAAGAGACCTTGGGATGTGGAACCCAACGGTCACATGAATGTACTATAAATGTATATCATTGTCAAATAATAGATGTACTCTCCTTCTTATCTTTAATATTCTGTTGCTGACATGTATGTGTTTGACAATATTTTTTGATGATATACTAATCTACAACAAGTCTTGGATGGATCACATTCAACATGTTCACAGGGTGCTCAAACTATTGGAGGAGAAACAATTATATGCAAAAATCTCCAAATGTTTCTTTGGAGTAAAAGAGGTGGAATATATGGGTCATATTGTATCTCATGAAGGTGTTAAGGTAGACCCTAGCAAAATTAAAGCCATTAAGGAATGGAAAATCCCCACATCCATAAAGCATCTGTGAGGATTTCTTGGGTTGATAGGGTATTATCGTAAGTTTGTTAAGAATTATGGGAGAATAGCATCACCTCTAACAACACTATTGAAGAAAGATGCATTTTCATGGACTCTAGAAGAAACAAAGGCCTTTGAACATCTTAAAGAGGCAATGTGCCAAGCATCGGTCTTAGTTACGCCAGACTTCACAAAAACCTTTATTGTGGAATGTGATGCATCAAGAAATGGAATTGGTGTTGTTTTAATGCAAGAAGAAAGACCCATTTCTTTAGAAAGTTCTCCAATCAGAGGAAAGTATTTACAGAAAGCTATTTATGAGAAGGAAATGTTGGCAATACTACATGCACTTAAGAAATTGCGACCCTACCTAATGGGAAGACACTTCAAGGTAAAAATGGATCATGATAGTCTTAAATACTTTTTAGAACAAGATTATCTTCAGAAGAGCAGCAAAAATGGGTCACAAAGATGTTGGGTTATGAATTTGAAATCATCTACAAAAAATGGAAGCAAAATGTGGCAGATCCACTCTCAAGAAAGGATGAGGATGTGGAAGCATTTCTTTGCGCCATTTCTATTATCCAACTAGATTTGATAAACGAAGCAAGGGATGAATGTAAGAATGATGAAGAAGTGTGGGAACTCATTCAAAAGTTACAACAATATCCAAACACATCTGATACATTTAGCTAGAAAAATGATTCGTTATGGTACAAAGATCGCTTATACCTATGTAAGAATTCCCAACTCAAATAAAATATTCTTATGGAATTGCACACCTCTCCCTTAGGAGGGCACTCAAGATTTTTAAAAACTTACCATAGGGTTAGGAAGGAACTTTTTTGGGATGGCCTAAATATGATATTCAAAAGTTTGTGGCAGAATGTTTGGTTTTCCAATAGAATAAAGTTGAAACAATTCAGACCCCAGGTCTATTACAACCTTT
Organism: Pinus tabuliformis; assembly: GCA_031772625.1. Taxonomy (NCBI): domain Eukaryota; kingdom Viridiplantae; phylum Streptophyta; class Pinopsida; order Pinales; family Pinaceae; genus Pinus; species Pinus tabuliformis. The sequence goes on from CM062818.1 coordinate 1,543,896,392, forward strand.
ATCCATTCCAAGTCAATGTTGGGAGGAGGTTTCAATGGATTTTATCACAGGTTTACCCAATTTCAAAGGAAAGAGTGTCATCATGGTGGTAGTTGACAGACTTACCAAGTATGCACACTTTTGTGCATTATCTCATCCATTTAAAGCCAATACAATTTCTACTACATTTATGGAAACAATTCAAAAGCTACATGGAAACCCAAATATTATTGTAAGCGTCAAAGATCTCATTTTCACTAGAAATTTTTGGACAAATTATTTTCTTGTCTTGGTACTCAGTTATCTCATAGCACATCTTATCATCCTCAATATGATGGGAAAACTGAGATAGTAAACAAATGTTTGGAAGGATATCTTCGTTGCTTTGTATCTGATAAACGGACATAATGGGTCAAATGGTTGCCTCTAGTTGAATGGTGGTATAACACTTCCTTCCATATTGCAACAAAAATGACCCCATTTATGGCACTTTATGGATATCATCCACCATCCATCACATCATATTTAAGAGAAAATTCGAAGGTTCAAACAGTGGAAGATCACATCGAGCATCAACAATAAGTTCTCCAACTCTTAAAGGATAACCTCACTTTGGCATAGAATAGAATGAAACAACATGCAGATCAAAATCGCAGCAAAAGAAGTTTTGATGTAGGTGACTGGGTATTTATACAACCACAACCATATAAACAAATGTCCCTCAAGCAAGCTAAGAAGGATAATAATTTATGACCAAAGTATTATGGTTCGTGTAGAAATTCCCACTGTAGATCAACAGATTATGCAATATGTTAAAACACAATACAAGATCTACTTCTACAACACTTTGGGGAAGCTTAATCGTATTGAGCAAGATTAAGGCAAAACATATAACTGAGAATGACATAACACAAAAGAAATAACCCGGGAAAGCCTCAGCCTAAAACCCCAATCTCTGTATTATCATACAAGTGGAAATCTTGTTCAAGTTACAAAAAGAATCAGCTCTGAAGCTATCCTTCTCACTCTGCAATCAAACAATACTGCTCATAGACAATCAAAGGCTCTCACAACCTTCTCCTCTACCCTCCAAGCCTCCTATTTACTTGTGTAGCTTTTCCTGTGGTCAAGTGCTTTCACTTGTATGAATGCCCACCTCACAGTGCTCACTTGGCTCAGAAATAACTGCACAAACTTGAAGGAGATAATTCCTTCTACATGGATGAGTTTCCTATATAGGAAAAATCCTCCAACTGATAATACACTGTCCCTTCCTCTGATCTCAAGTGCGTCTTTAACAGAACTGACATGCATGAGTTATTTATGAGAGAATATTCAGTTATCTGAAGTGCAACAGTTACATGCATGCAAGCATTAACTAACTGAACTCACATTAATTCAACAAACTGTTTGAATTAATATAACTGGACTTGACTTAGTTAACTGAACCAACTAATTACAACTCAATATTACAACTCATCCTTATCTCTTTAACTGATGGATAAATTCCTCAATTAATGGAGAAACTGTTGCATGTACCCATATAGACTTCATGTTTTGTTTTCTACAACTAATTAACTCAATATGAATTAATTAATTATTTTACAAACAACTGCTAAGATCAAATTCAAATTTCACTTCTCAATTTTAGTCTAGGGACTAACCAAAATTGGAATCCATCCTGAAATGCTATTTATAGCAATGCTATTTTTAGCACTTCCATTTTTCATTCCTTGTTGCTATGTCTAACACTGGTACCCAAACTGCTATTTATAGCAGTGCTATTTTTAGCACTTCTATTTTTAGCATTTCTTGTTTCCATTTTCAACACTCCCTCTGAATAAGAAAGGCATTCAACTCAAACCCGATCCTGAATCTTTGGAATGTTCTGCATGCAACACTTCTCCCAAGTGTTGTTACTCCAACAACTCTAGAAACAAAAAAACACCCAAATGACCTTCCTGTTGGGCTAGAAACATACTCTGATGCTGAATCTCCCTCTCTGACCTCTAAGCTGCTGTAACACTCCATTCATTTCACACCGTTGCACACCTCTCTGTGCCATCCTGCATTGGTGCAACACTCTTGTGCCTCTTGCATTGTTACAGCTTGCTAGCTCTGCACAGTTTTGGGACTCCTGCACTGTAGCTCTCTCTATCGCTCCATCTACATCTGTCTCTATCCATTTAGCTAGTCTTGATACTCCTCGTCGAGGCTCTTGTAGCAAGGTTTAATCAAATAGGTTGGGTACCTCAAAGATCCTACCCCTATTTCAGCCTTCTTGGGATTGTCACTCCACATCGCCCCACCTCCTACCTGGAGGTATGGATGCATGTGCTCCCTCTGCCCACTTGGCTCAAAATTTTAGAGGTCTCTGCATAAGTGGATACCTCCACTTGGTCTCCTCTCGAATTTTCCAGTTTTGGTTACTCCACAACCTCCTGAAGCTACTTCACCAATTGTGGCTCCTCCACAATTGTTTGAGACTTCTTCTGGCACTGCATGTTGAGAGGTAATGTACTCTCCCTCTCAACCACCAAGTCTCCAACATTTACCTTGCTCCTCAAGGCTTTGCATACATCTTTTACCTCAAGTACATACAGGTTCTTGGCTAGCACACCAATCAGTTTCATCTTTCCTGGCATCACGAAATTTTCTGGAAAAAGAGCTGATTTTAAATCAACGTTATCTCCCTCATCCGAACTTCAATTTAGATGAATTTTTTTATGAATTTGGGTATTTTTCCACAAGGAATCTAGATTTACTATTTGTTTCTGAAAATTTTGTACAAAAATTTTCAGATATGCTGTGAAAACGCACGGCCCAATTTTTTTTATTTTTATTTTATTAATTTTTTTTTTATACTTCAAATTTTCTTCCTCGTATACTGTTCACTTCTTTGATCACATTTTCTTTGATACCATGTTGAAATTCCAATTTTAGATCAATAATACAAGATCTAATTCTACAACAATTTGCGGAAGCTTAATCGAATTGAGCAAGATCAAGAGAACACATATAACTCAGAATGAGAAATTAATCACACATAACACAGAAGAAATAACCTGGGGAAAGCCTCAGCCTAGAACCCCAATCTCTGTATTATCATACAAGTGGAAATCTTGTTCAAGTTATAAAAAGAATCATCTCTCAAGCTATCCTACTCTCTCTGCAATCAAACAATACAATGCATAGACAGTCAAAGGCTCTCACAACCTTCTCCTCTGCCCTCCAAGCCTCCTATTTCATTGCACAATTTTTCCTGGGGTCCAGTGCTTCCAATTGTGTGAATTCCCACCTCACAATTCTCACTTGGCTCAGAAATAACTGCAGAAACCTAAAGGAGATAATTCCTTCTACATGGATGAGTTTCCTATATAGGAAAAATCCTCCAATTGATAGTACACTGCCCCTTCCTCTGATCTTAACTGGGTCTCTGAAAAAATTGACATGCATGAGTTATTTATGAGAGAATATTCAGTTATCTGAAGTGCAACAATAACTAACTGAACTCACATTAATTCAACAAACTGTTTGAATTAATTTAACTAGACTTGACTTAGTTATGAGCCAACCAATTACAACTCAATATTACAACTCATCCTTATCTCTTTAACTGATGGATAAATTCCTCAATTAATGGAGAAAATGTTGCATGTCCCCACATATACTTCATGTTTGATTTTCTACAACTAATTAACTCAAGATGAATTAATTAATTATTTTACAAATAGCTTCTAAGATCAAATTCGAATTTTACTTCTCAATTTTAGTCTAGGGACTAACCAAAATTGGAATCCATCCCGAAATGCTATTTTTAGCACTTCCATTTTTCATTCCTTGTTGCTATGTCTAACACTGCTACCCGAACTATTATTTATAGTAGTGCTATTTTTAGCACTTCTATTTTTAGCATTTCTTGTTGCCATTTTCAACAGTTCGTACAAGGTGTTGCAAAAGATTGGTACTATGGCATACAAATTGGAGCTTCCTACAAATTCCAGAGTGCACCCATTTTTCCATGTTTCATGCTTAAAGAAGGTTATAGGTGATAATATCCCAGTTCAAACAATATTGCCAGAACTTGACGAGGAAGGAAAAATCATATTGGAACCTGAAGTAGTCACAGAAACAAGAACTCGACAACTACAAAATCGATCAATTTCAGAGTATCTCATCAAGTGGAAGAACTTACCCACTGAAGATTCAACATGGGAGGATGAGAATTTTATACAAAAGCATCTAGATCTACTCAAGCGTTGAGGACACCACTTTTTTGAAGGAGAGGGGCATGTTAGGTCCCTATAATACTAGTGATTCTCCCATTACTATTTTCATTATAACCCTTATTGTTATTGTTGTGCCCCTATTTTCCCCGTATTGTTATTATTGTGCTCCATAGAAGCCCACTATTGTTATTGTTGTGCCATTCTATTATTATTGTTATGTCGGCTTTGATTATATTGTGACCCCTTAGACTCCTATTTATAGAAAGGAGGTTTTATCATTTGTATCATCCAAGAATTGTTCATTTGTGTAATGTAGGAGGTTTCCCCCTTGAAGAGACTGATTTTGAAGTCGTTGATCTATCTTTTCTTCTATTTTGTGAGTTGGTTGCATAAAAATCCCTATATATGGTGTTTAAGTGAACTTGGAATAAATCTTCTAGAAAAAAATATGGGCTATACATATGTAACAACCATTAGAGGGTATTTTGGTAGATTTATTATGCTTTTCTATGTTGATTCGAAGGGGCAGATTATGAAACGAGGTTAAGAAAAATGATCTAAAAGTTATTGGAAAAATTGGATGAGACATAAGCAAAATGAGTGCATTGATTTATAGTGCGAGGGGAATGAAAGAAAAGTTAGACTAGAGATGAGGAAAAACTCTTTAAATTTCTAGAAAAACACCATAGCCTCAACCCAAAGGATATATTCCATTAGAGAAGTTTGAGTTTGAGCCAAGAGGTTATGCGTGTAGTTTTGGGATTTTGGGGTTGCAGTAAGCCCAACTTCTTATTTTGGATTTCTATATAAATAAATAAAATTCTTTCTTTTATCTTTTAAAGAGAAATTTTGTGCTAAAATGTGCTACTCTACTTGACTCCTTTTGCAAAAGGACCAGGGAAGAATAAAATTTTAAATTAATCAGATTATGAGCTTATAATGAATACATGGGCTTGACTCCTAGCATCTAGGATCTACTAGAGAAAAGATAATCATAATGAACTGATTTATTCACTGCAAGAGATTCATATATGTGCATGGCCTAATAATGGAAAATATCCATCCTCAAATGGGATTTCTCATACACTAGAGGTGAGAGAGCCCAAAGAGTGAATGGATTTTTATCAATACATATCCAGTGATTGTTACAATATGTTCATGTATAATTATTTTGTATTCATATCTCTTAATCAAATAGTCATGTCGTTATCTCTCAATTAATAACTATTAAAGAATGTTATTATTATTTATTCAGTTGTGATTGTCCTATTCATAATTGTTGAAATATGGCAACAAGAATATTCCAATTTAATCTGTCCTTGAATTAAATTGTGAATTAAAATCGAATTTAGTCTTAACCGCTACTTGGAAATAATTAATTAATTAATTTTAAATTAATTAGTTGGAGAAATTCAAGTTATAAGTCTTTCAGAAGTCATGCAAGAGTTATCCCTTAAATTAAGGAGATAAGATTGAGTTATATTTGAGTTGTAATTAGTTAACTCAGTTTATTGAGTTAAGTCTAATTAAATTAGTTCCAAATTGTTTGAGGAACTAATAGTGAGTTAATAATCAGTCGATGCATTAATGCACTCAACTAATGCTACTCCAGTTAACTGAAGATTCCCTCATAAAAAACTCATGCATGTCTATTATGAGAAAGACCCAGTTGAGATTAATGTTCAAGGATAGTGTACTATTAGTCGCATGTGTTTTCTCATGGAGAAAACTCATGTATGTAGTCAAGGATTCATCCCTGAGGATTGCCCAGTTTTTGAAGGCAAATCATCCACAAGGAACAATGAAAGGAAATAGGAGCTTGCAGGGTAGAGAGGAAGGCTGGAGAGAAGCCAAGATTGCCTGTGAGCATCTGTGAGGATTGTACTGAGAGCTGGCTAGCTGTAAGAGCTATGTCTTTGTATAATTCCTATGTATTTCCACCATGTATGATAATACAATAGTGTGGGGTTTTTATCTGAGGATTTCCCCAAAGTATTTTCATGTGTATTGTGCCATTGATTCTTCTTCTTCTGGTTATATTGTTTAGCTTGATCTTTAAGCTTCCACAAATTGATAGTAGAGGTAGGTTATAGTATTATGCTTTGATTTATATTGCATTATCGGGTTAACCTACACATATTTTCTACATGGTATCGGAGCTGTGAATATTATACTGAGAAGAGAATTCGAAATTTGAAGTTCGGGGATGCAGGTGAAAATCGAATTCATATCATACTTCAAGGTTGGCCAATGGCGTTCTATGGTTTGAGACTCGAGTAGGCCTTGGAAGGTAGCTCGAATTACATAGCATGGAAAGATAGAATGGAGGTTGTAATAGAAGACAATGGCTTGAAGGAATTCATTGATCAAGAATTCCCAAAGCTAGCTTCAACTAATTCACAAGAGTTGGCTGAGTGGAAGAAGTGTGTGGCGAAGGCGAGATGGATCATCCTTGAGGGAGTTCGAGACCATATTGACTCGAGTCTCCATGGGAAGGATACTCCATTTTCAATGTGGAAGACATTGAAGGACATCTACTAGAATAATAGTGACCAGATGAAATTAGCACTCAAGGATAAGCTTTGAAGAATAAAGATGGAGAAGTGCGATACTATTTCCACATATCTGAACAAGCTCACCACCTATAGATATGAGCTTGGCAGTGTGGGAATAACTACTATTGATGATGATATGGTGAGCCTCACTCTCCTTGGCCTTCCAAAGAGTTGGAATAACTACCAGGACTCTGTGAACGGAAGGGAGAAACTATCAGATTGGGAATGACTGTGGTCGGATCTTATGCAGGAGGAGATCAGAAGGAGCACATGAGATGGTTCTTCATCCAAGAATGATGATGAAGAAAATCTGGCCTTAGCAAGTAAAGAAAGGAAAGGGAAGGGGAAGGGTTCCCATTTCAAATCGAATTCTTCTCATGGAGGGAAGAAGGGTGACATGTCTAAAGTAAGATGCTTTAATTGTCACAAGATGGGACATTATGTGACTAATTTCCCATCATAGAAGTCCAATCAGGGATCCTTAAAAGGATCAGAAGGTGAGGCATTAGCCTCTCAGTTCGAAATGGACTTTACCCTCATCACATGCATGGTGTCATCGATGATGGGTTGTGTTTGGTATCTTGATAGTGGAGCCTCATTCCACATGACCGGTGATAAAAATTTATTTAGTGCCTTGGAGGAGAAAGACCTCAAGATGCACATAGATATGGGTGATGACAAAAGGTATAGTGTTTCAGGAGTGGGCACGGTTGCCTTTTAGAGGGAGCATGGAGCTCCTCTCACCTTGATAGATGTGATGTATGTGCCTGGACTGAAGAAGAACTTGGTATTGGTCACGATGTTGGAGGAAAAGGGCTATGATGTTGTCTTCAGTAAAGGAAAGGCATTCCTAAGATACATAGCCACGGGTTAGACCAAGAGGATAGGGATTTGGGTGAAGAATCTCTATAAACTATAGGTAGATGATTATGCAACATTGAGTACGAAAGAAAAATTGGTGCAAAGCCAAGACATTGGCAAGTTTTGGCACAGGAGTTTGGGCCATTTGTGTCATGGGGCTTTGAAGATAATGAAACAGATATCTATAGGACTTCCCAAAGGCAAACTTGAGCAAGTTGACACATGCAAAGGTTGTACCTTGGGAAAGCACACCAAGTATTCCTTTCATGATTGAGACAGTCGAGCAGAGGCTATCTTAGAGTAATTTCATACTGATTTGTGTGGACCATTCTAGATGGAATCCACAACGAATCAAAGGTATTATGTGATTTTCATTGATGACTATTCTCGTAAATGTTGGATTTATTTCATGTAGAAGAAGGACCAAACTTTCACAAAGTTTTGTGAGTTTAAAGCTTTGGTCGAGAAAGAGTCAGGGAAGAAGATCAAGGCCTTGAGAAGCGGCAACGGTGGAGAATATGTCTCTCAAGAGTTTAAGGACTTCTATGTAGTGGAAGGAATTAAACAAGAGTTGATGGCACCTCATAACCCACAGTAGAATGGGGTGGCTGAGAGGAAGAATAGAACTATTGTTAGGGAAACACGGGCAATGCTGCATGAACAAGGCCTACCACTTCACTTGTGGGATGAGGCATGCAACACAACGGTCTATTTACAGAATAGAAGCCCGCTTCGCATACTTGGGATGAAGACACTAGAGGAAGCTTTCTTCGGTAAGATACCAGATGTGGGTCACTTCAGGATCTTTGGCTCATCATATATTGCCATGTGAAAAAGTATGCATGGAAGAATCTTGAGCCGACAGCAGAGTTATGGATATTTGTGGGGTACACTGGTACACCTCACAACTATTGGGTGTACTTTCCTACCAGTCATAGGACAGTGTTTTGCAGAGATCTCAAGTTTGATGAGCAGAAGGCCATGCGAGTTTCCCTTGAGAGGGAGATCCAACTACAGGCTATGGAGGAACTGTTGGTTCCTAAGGAGGAGGAGCCTCAGAATGATGTGGAGTAGCCGCATGCAGAGGTTCTAGGAGTGGAGACATCCACTTAGGCAGAGTCTTCCAGAGATGGACAAAAGCGCGCAAGAGAAGTTGACAGATTGTTGGAGGATGCGAGAGAGAATTTGGGAGCACCATCTTCTCAGCGTAGACAGATGAGGTCACCTGAGAGGTACACTGGATACATGGCCCTTGCTGGGGAATGTGTTGAGACCAAGCCATCTTACTTTGAGGAAGCAGTGCAATAGTCGATTTGGGTTGATTCTATGCTGGAGGAGTATGACTCCATAGTCCGTAACAATGTTTGGGATGCGGTTCCGAGACCAGAGAACAAGTTAGTTGTGAGTTCTGTTGGCTTTACAAGGTAAAGAAAGCTGTTGATGGTAGTGTGTAGAAGCATAAGGCAAGATTTGTTGCCCATGGATTTTCACAAGTCGAGGGGATTGACTATGATGAGACTTTTGCTCTTGTCGCAAGGTACTCATCTATTAGATCTATGTTGGCACTATCAGCACGGATGGGTTGAAAGATCCATCAGATGGATGTGAATATTGCATTCCTCAATGGAAATATTGAGGAGGAGGTGTACATAGAGCAGCCGGAAGGTTTTGAGACCTTCAATCATGAGTCGCATGTGTGCTAACTCAAGAGAGCGTTGTATGGGCTGAAGCAAGCACCTCGTGCTTGGTACACCAGGATAGACAACTACTTCACTGGGTTGGGCTTCACAAAGAGTGAAGCGAATGTGAACCTGTACCACATCGTGGTGAAAGGTAAGTTGTTGATCATCATACTTTATGTTGATGATCTCATATTGACTGGTGATGATCAGTTGATTGTGTCTTGCAAGGAGGACCTTTCAATAGAATTCAAGATGAAATACATGGGTCTCATGCATTACTTCCTTGGCATGGAAGTGTGGCAGAAGTATGGGGAGTTGTTTGTGTCTCAGGGAAAGTATGCTAATGAGATACTCAGGATATTCCACATGGAGAAGTGCAAGCCCATGTAGACTCCTCTAGCAGGTAACTAGAGGAAGGAGGTTGCTACTTCAAAATAAGTGGTAGAGGTTACTATGTATATGCAGCTTGTGGGTTCACTGATGTACTTAGTGAGCACACGACCAGATTTGTGCTATGCAGTGAACTAGCTGAGTCAAGCGATGGTTCAGCCTACCAAGATGTTTTGGAAGGAGACAAAGCATGTATTGAGATACCTCAGAGGCACATCTCAGTATGGATTATGGTACAAACGAAAAAAGGAAGTGAAGCTACAGGGCTTCACTAATGCAGATTGGGCAGGGAGTCCATCAGATCGGAAGAGCACATCAGGAGGGATTTTCAACCTTGGTTAGCTGCAGTTTCTTGGTACAGCAAGAAACAGGGGTTAGTTGCACTCAGCTCGATAGAGGCATAATACATAGCTGCAAGTCAGGCAGCATGTGAGGCCATCTTGATGCGGAATATTCTAGTTGGTTTTGTTTGATCAGAGGATGGATCCAACTGTGATCTATTGTGATAATAATAGATGTATCAAACTCTTTGAGAATCTAATATTTCATGATATGTCCAAGCACATCGACATCCAGTATCATCATCTTAGAGATTGTGTAGCGAGGAGGATCATGTTGCTGCAGTATATTTTGACAGAGGAGCAAGATGCTGACATTTTGACAAAGGCATTATCAAAGTGTAAATTCGAGTTCCATAGAGACAGGATCGAGGTGGTAGATAATCATTTTCTTGTTGAGAGGGAGTGCTAAAATATGGAAACAAGAATATTCCAATTTAATTTGTCCTTGAATTAAATTGTGAATTAAAATCGAATTTAGTCTTAACAGCTACTTGGAAATAACTAATTAATTTATTTTAAATTAATTAGTTGGAGAAATTCAAGTTAGAAGTCTTTCTGAAGTCATGCAAGAGTTATCCCTTAAATTAAGGAGATAAGATTGAGTTATATTTGAGTTGTAATTAGTTAACTCAGTTTACTGAGTTAAGTCCAGTTAAATTAGTTCCAAATTGTTTGAGGAACTAATAGTGAGTTAACAGTCAATTGATGCATTAATGCACTCAATTAGTGCTACTCTAGTTAACTAAAGATTCCCTCATCAGAAACTCATGCATGTATATTCTAAGAAATATCTAGTTGAGATTAATGTTCAAGGACAGTGTACTATCAGTTGCATCTATTTTGTCATGGAGAAAACTCATGCATATAATCAAGGATTCATCCTTGAGTATTGCACTTTTTTTGAAGGCAAGTCATCCACAAGGAACAACGCAAGGAAATAGGAGCTTGGAGGGCAGAGAGGAAGGCTAGAGAGAGGCCAAGATTACTTGTGAGCATCTATGAGGATTGTACTGAGAGTTGGCTAGCTGTGAGAGCTAAGGCTTTGTACAATTCCTATGTATTTCCACCATGTATGATAATACAATAGTGTGGAGTTTTTATCTAAGGATTTCCTTAAAGTGTTTTCATGTGTATTGTGCCATTGATTCTTCTTCTTCTAGTTATATTATTCATCTTGATCTTTAAGCTTCCACAAATTGATAGTAGAAGTAGGTTATAGCATTATCCTTTGATTTATATTGCATTCTCAGGTTAACCTACACAATTTTTCTACAATAATTACCAAAATGGTATATAATGTATTGAAACAATGTTTTCGCTTATGCTTCTATTTTTTCTCAGCAGAGAAATCATAAAATATGCAGTCATATGCCACCATACACTGTTGATAGCTTCCTATAATGGACTTCACATTTCTACTTTCCTTGGTCATACATGTGAGAAATCTCCATGGCATAGGACGTCAAAATAACCTATAAATTATGTATATCCTACAATTCACATGTCTAACCAATTATTGTACTTAGACTTATTCAGAAGACCCATTTCATAGGCATCAAAATAACCTTAAGTGACACCCTAATGACAAAGAATTGCCTAACTCATCTCTGTAATAATAGTAAACATGTTTTTAAAAACAAGAAACAACTATCTTATGATTGATGCCTAACTAACCTTTACAAGAAAGATAAGGCAACATATTATTAGTTCCAATTTCCATATCATTGTAGGATTAGTTTACAAAAAACAACCTCTCCAAAGGGGCTTGTTGAAGGGAGTTTGTATATCTGTTAAGTACAACACTTAAAAGTTAACATAGATCAAATTGCAAAGAGAAGAAAATGGATAGGAAAAAAATTGGTATAGACAAAAGTATGAATTAAAAACTTGTCTTTCCAGCCTTCTAATAGTGTTCGATGTATCCCATGTAGGGAAGTGATGTAGGTGCATCTAACCTAGGTCAATTGCTTACTAGAGGAGTTAGTTTACATAGTTAGGATTTAATTAATTATTGTATTTTTCTATAGTTTTTAAGAGAGAATGAAGATTATTTAAATAAGAGAAGATTGGAGATTATTGTGGAAGTTTTGATAAGATTATGGATTAGTTAGCTCTTATCTAGGGATAAGGGATTGGATGAGAGATTTTAGGGATCAAAAGAGATATTTTGGGAGTTAGTTTAGGGATCTAGAACCTACTTTGGGTTCTAATCCAATTGTATAAATTGAGGTGAGCCATGAGGCATGTGAGTAGGTAGAAGTGTGTGAGTGAGTGTGAAGAATGAGAGGCTATGAATAGGCCATGATTTCTCCTGTAAATATTTTGTTTATTAATTAATCATTTGTTGAGGATTTTTATGTGTATATGATTGGTGTGAGTTTCAATTCAGTTTTATGTGTAATTGTTGAAGACCCTAAGGTTAGATGTTATTTGATTTGCGTCAAATTTTTGTGGTATCAGAGCTTATATGCATTATTGTTTGATGAGAATGAGTGTTCTTTGAGCTACTTGCTCCTTCAGTCGCTACTAATATTGTGAGATCGAAGTGTGGATTCGATTGGAGAAGAATCCAATTGAGCGTATCATGGAGCTACCCGCAAGAATCATGTTACAGATATCACTATTGGGAGATGATGTCAAGCACATTTGAAGTTGTGGAAGGATCGAGAGAAGACTGGTCAATGGCTTCTCTTGTTGGATTGATCATCATTAGCATCAATAAGATATTGAAAGTGTGGGAGGTGTTAGAAAGAATTTGGAATTGTTAGCACTCATCCATCCACCATTAGAGAAAACATCACAAATAGATGGGAAGTTCATTCTTCATAATCGAGGTAGCAGAACTCGGTGGAGTATGTGATTGTGGAGCCTCTGAGTGGAAACTTGATTGGCTCATGAATTGTAAATTGTGTATCCAAGAAGAGATTCTTTGCGTATGAGAATCTATGAAAGAAATCTTAAACCTGATGTGTGCATTGAAGACCTATGTGAGGAAAGTGTGTTGATTAAAGCTGTGAAACACCTAAAAGAAAATGTATGCGTGGAGACTTGTGTGGATGCTGCAAATGGAGATTTGTGTGGATGTAGCCAGCATTGGAAGACCCATGTCAAACCTGCGGTGGTTGTTGTTGTGAAAACTGAATTGAATAAAGGTGGAGTGCAGCTGCTCGGCCTGTTCCAGCAAATGGCTACACCAATTTTTGCAAACTTGTTCTCAACCACTTGAAATCCTGTGTCACTTGGACCTATCGTAATATGTTCCTTCCAGAAAACTTTGCTAGGTAAAGTGAATTGATAATAACTTCAGTCTATTTTGTAAATGGGAAGAATCCCATGGTATAGCCGTGAGTGGGATAATATTAATATCAATATCAGTCACATAATTTATTGTCGCATGTCAAGAGAAAGTTGTGTATCACATCTGTGATCCATGTTGCGATTGCCAAAGTTGCATGCTCTCAAGAAAATGTGCATGAAACAATGAAGGAGAAGAAAGCATCAGAATGTTCATTGAAAGGCCAAGTGTTGTGATCTGCTGTGGAATGGAGCCAAGGCCTGAACTTGGTATTGTATGAGGAGGACACCAAGCTTGCCACAGACCACTGGTGTGAATGCTGAAGAAGATTGTAGCTCGTGGACTGTGATTGCAGCATTGTGAAGTTATTTATGAAAGAAATGTGACTGAGTGGTAGTATGATGTGTCTCCAGATAAAAAACTCCCCATGTCATTGCACTAATCTCTTGGCTCTTGCTCTAATTTCGTTTATTAAGATATCGATTGGAAACCTGTGAATAGATTCAGACAAGAACCCTGGCAATGGAAATTTTTGTATTTTATTTGTAGAGCTCGAACAATAGGTTCTACTTATTAAGGCGGTATTAACCAAAGGTGTGTATTGTTGTTGTAGTTTCGTGAGTCAGATTTGCAACAAATAATAAAGCATTCTGGCAAGCGACAACAAGTCTTGTGCCAAATACATGGAAAAAAACATCGTGGTAGGCATCATAAATATAAAATGCATAATGATCATCCTTTTTTGCCACTCGCGTTGCTAGAGGAAATTGTTTGATGGCTAGCTCTTCCCTGGGAGCAATACTGTCATGGGAATCTTGATTAGCATTCTATTGTAAGGGTTGAATCCTTCTAATAAATGAAGAAAATAATACCCAAAATGATGATTTGTATTCATGTCCAAACGTGAGCTTTCAAAGCACGATAAAGAACCTGAAGATATTAAGGAGTTGCGTCCTGTTGAATAACGTGGGTGCGAGCGAGTCAAGTGACGTCTCCAACCTCATTCTATTGTGTCAAGTTTTTGGTGATCAGGAAATTTTGCATGGAGGACCTGCACAATTCTATAATTTCATGAAATTATATTTTGTTATTGCAATTACATCGGGAAATCGTGGCAACAACAACAAATCTGACCACTTTAGAGACTGATCTGCATTAATTGGAGGCCATTGTTCTAGAATTTAAAAGATTACGAAATAGCCATGGATAAGCATTATTGTGATAGTTGTGGTCGTGATTATGCATTTTTGGATTAAAACGTCCATATTCTGTGCAGATAAGAAGGTATATGTATTTATTTTGAGGGTGTATTGTCTTATGTTTTACAGTAGTGTGTTAATATTTGTTTGACATGTTCATGTGGAGATGATTCAAGAAGAATCAAGTTGAGTTGCTGAGAGCACTAAGATTTGTCTAAATGTGAATCAATTGTTTCGACTGCACAAAATTTGTATACATTACTTCTAGCACTGTAGGAGTCAAATATGTTGGTTGGGGTTGTAAGTGAGTTGGGACAAGTGTTCTACTTTGGCCACTAGAAGAAAATCTAGTCACATTAATGTATTGTAATTGGATTGATAGTCATAAAAGCCAAGGGAGGTTATGAATGTTTAAATGGACAAAAGTCCTTGCAAAAGTTGAGTTGAAGTGAGAGAAGCCTCTCAATGTAAAAATTCAAGTCAAGGTCCATTAAAGAGTTGCTTTAAAAGTCTGGGGCCAAAAGGAATTTAGAGTCATAAGTCAAAAGTGCATTGTAATGGGTGCATGATCGGTGGAGCCCGACACACCAAAGTCTAGTCAAAGTGTTGTAAGGACAATTTGAAGAGTTACTGCAGTTGTTGTTTGCAACAAAAAGGAGAAAGAAGTGCTCAAGAGTAAGTTTCAATTGAAAGGAATCATTCACCATGTTTAGAGGAGATAACATGGTAAAGTGATTGAATTGCAGCTTATAGTGAACAAGGTGAAGTTCATGAAAGCAGAAGAAAATGAAGATGCAGATTCTAGAGAAAGGCCACAACGATGCCATAGAAATTGGCATTGGTGATAATGAGAAAGGGATTAATGAATTAAAGGCATGACTTGACATATTAATGGATTTATTACAAAGACAAAGACACAGATCGGTAATAAAGAGAACAATTAAATGGCCAATCAAACAATTGATGGAAATAAGACAGAAGTGTAAACTAAAAGTTTTAGAAGCAGAGAAACTCCAGAAAAATATATAATTTGTGAACCAGAGAAAGGACCATTGCTAGGAGAGGACAATGATGATGTGAACATGGTTTCAATTCCCACAAATGACACCATAAATTATTTTGAAGAACAATCATTGAAGACTATTGTGTAGATTGAAAAGAGGCCATAACAACCCGAGGATGATGATTGTATGGATATGGACACCAATACACAAATTGAAGAAGCTAAGGAAGAGTCAGTGGACAACTTGAAGGATTTTATGCTACATAAGGAAGGGATGTAGGAAGTCATAAGAGAGACCTCCATGTCTCATGATTTTGAAAATAATACTTATTTTGTGTTTGCAGGTAGTGGAGAATTGCAAGAAACCGAGAGTAAGATGGAAATTAAGAAAGCCCAAGAACCATTAGAGGAACCTATGAAAGTCTACAAAGGCATAGATATGGAGGTTGTTGCTTTAGAAATGGATTTTTTAGAGGATTGCTTGGACAATCCAAAGAAAAATTGTGAAGAAAATGAAATGACGATGGACTCCAACAATTTCATAGAGGATGAAGACGAGGTTTCAATGAAGAAAATACAGCAAAAAAGTGAAAACAATAAGGAAGACTTCCAGGAGAAGAAGCAGAGAATGATAGAAGATGAGCAGTATCCTAGTGAATTCATGGAGGAAAACAATCATTTTCAACAAAGAATGGGTGATTTTTACTAGCAAGAAGACAAGTTGGACATGTCAATTGAAGAGATTAGAAGATTGGTGGTGAAAATGTCCCAAAAGAGACATATTGTAGGAAGGAAAAAATATAGCAGAAGCTTTTGATGACAACAGAACAAGCATCCATCAGCAAGGAGAAGGGAGAATTGCAACATAAAGTTTGGAAGCTTGGAAGACAAGAAAAGATAACCACAAAACATCAACAACATAAAGGAGTACATGATCAATGACAAACTAAAGTTTGGGATCCAAGAGGATGTATAATCAGTTATGAAGACATATGGTTGGAAGACCATGAATTCTTTTTACCTGGGGAGTCTGATTTAGGTGAATCTAACCTAGGTCAATTGTTTACTAGAGGTGTTAGTTTACAAAGTGAGGATTTTATTAATTATTGTATTTTCTATAGTTTTTAAGAGAGAATGAAGATTATTGTAAATAGGAGAATATTCGAGAGTATTGTGGAAGGTTTAAGAATATTATGGATTAGTTAACTCTTATCTAAGGATAAAGGATTGGATGAGAGATTTTAGGGATCAAAGGAGATATTTTGGGACTTAGTTTAGGGAAATAGAACCTACCTTGGGTTCTAATCCATTTTTATAAATTGAGGTGAGTCATGAGGCATGTAAGTAGGTAGAAGTGTGTGAGTGAGTGTGAGGAATGAGAGGTCATGAATAGGCCATGATTTCTCCTGTAAATATTTTGTTTATTAATTAATCATTTGTTGAGGATTTTTATGTGTATATGCTTGATGTGAGTTTCAATTGATTTTTATGCGTGTTTTTGAAGACCCTAAGGTTAGATGTTATTTGACGTGCGTAAGGAAGACTAACAACTTATAAGTTTTTGTTAGACACACAAAATTGTTTGGATGGTCAATGGCCTAGTGAAGGCATCTTCAAGTGTGTTGGCATTGATGTCAACAATCATGTTGGGGAGATGTGTTGGGCAGTTGGCATTGCATAATTGTTGGCAGTGATGGCCCAGGAGGAATCCCATGGTTTTTCATGGCTCAGAAGTATTACTATGATAGCTGCAAACTTTGATTAGAGAATAATCATGGCAGAAGGCTTAGTGGTAAAGCCATAAAATGATGAACTACTGTGTTGTTTAGGATGGAATATCAAGGTAGTTGCAGGCTTTTTGTAGAAAATCATCACAACAACAGGCTTACAGAAGAAGCCAGAAAATGATGATTACAATGATGAAGCATATGGAAGTCCATCATAGCTGGATGCTTCATGCAAAGGATCACCATGGTGGTTGTGAGTCCAACTTTCTGGAGGGTCAAGGAGAAGGATAATGTCAGAGAGCTTAGATCCATATTAGAGGTAGAAGATGGGCTCAAAGACTGCATCACGCCCTCTCCATTGGAAACTTCTCTAGAAGAGATTTCCAATGATATGCAGAAGTCCAGAAATGGATTATTGGTTTAAAGGTTATGGCATGTTGAAGTTTAGGGATTTGAAGCCTTTGGAAGGAAGGAATATCACATATCAGAGATCAATGATCTAGGCATATCGATGATCGTAATTGGAGATTGGGATGTCTTTGTATTGGCATTATCGACGATCACATATCTGACGACAGGCAAATTGGCATATCGCAACATCGAATATCAACGGTCGCAACATCAGAGTAGGATGTATTTCATATCAGCGATCGGAGGAGATCGCAACCCTGAAGATTGGGCCAATGACGAATTGTAATGTTAGAGATCGGTGAATCACAACATTAGAACTTCTTTAGTGGTGAACCTTTAAAATGTTGCAATATCGATAAGCACCGATATCGTTAAAATCACCGAGGAAGCCAAAGAAAACTTAACAAAGGATTTTGGTGTAAAACCAAAGGTGTGCAGACCCTTTTCTCTCTCCTCTAGCAAGACATGTGGTGGCATGGAAGGTCCTTCATATTGAAGCAACAACACATCAGGCATAGCGGCAATCATAACTTCTTCGTGTGAACCCTTTAAAAAGAGTTACGATATGTTAAAATGCCGATAGAGTTAAAAGCCATCAAGAATGCCAAAAGGGAATAAATAATCAATTCATCACAAAACCAAAGGTGGGTGAGCCCATTTCTCTCTCCTCTAGGAGGATACATGGTGGCATATGAGTGGCTCCAATAAGGATACATGGCAACGTCTTATTGGCTCTAATAAGGATACATGACAACATCTAATTGGCTTCGATAAGGGATAAGTGGAAATTGATGTGAACATGATGTGGTGGTACGGAAGGACACATGGTAGGTTGTTTTGGAAATTTGAGGGGGGCTATGGAGTAGGAGTATCCTCTCTACCGACAGAGACGATCCCTCTAGCCCAAGAGAGTGGGTCTAGCCACAAACAAGACAATATAATGTAAATTTCCTTAGATTATAATCGAATAAGAGGGCTTACCTCTTATAATGCTAATCCACTTGATGGTGATCTTGCTTCCTTGCTCTAGCTTCCTTTCGTTCCTTCTATTCAAATCCCTGAAACAAACATGCAAGAGACAACAGAAAACATGATAGCATAAAACCGAATTTAATCTACTTAAAAGTCCAAGGAGTTCTAAGCTATCAAATGTAATATTACACACGATATAGGAAATAAACCATTAGTTGTATTAAAATAAACTTCAAAGAGAAGTAAAACAAAAGCCTTGACATTGCAGGTTCCCTTCGATGTGTACGGGTTCCAACACCACTATAAGAA
Source organism: Pinus tabuliformis (assembly GCA_031772625.1). Classification (NCBI taxonomy): domain Eukaryota; kingdom Viridiplantae; phylum Streptophyta; class Pinopsida; order Pinales; family Pinaceae; genus Pinus; species Pinus tabuliformis. The sequence continues at coordinate 1,543,915,345 of CM062818.1, forward strand.
TATCATGATTCACCCTCAAAATAATGGAAGTTTAAGGCGTCTTCCCCTTTTCTCCAAGCCAAATCAAACTACAAGCTTATTCTCCCTTCACACATGAACTAGAAGGCTAAGGTTCTCAATATGGCTATCAAGATTTGTAGATTATTTTAGCCCTTTCATTAGCTAGCTGAGGTTGGAAAATGAGGAGTTTATATAGCTTTGATAGAGGGGAAATGGATCCTCTTATGATGGGAGAGGTCTTATCCCTTTTGGTTTGTTCCATTTTAATAGGGGAAAGGAGCCCAAACAGTCTCTCTTGGCTCTATCTTGCTCAACCATTTACCAAACTTCCGTTCACGAAGATTCTAGACCTGGAAGCTTCATTTAAAAACTTGCCAAAAGAGGGTCAGCATGGGTCATGAATGGCTTACCAATGCCATTCGACACTAGGCCCAGTGTTAGACTCTGCAAATCGGCGCAGGGAAGAAACTGAGTGCTAGCGTCGGTCTTGAAAATTGAGTTTGAAGGAATATTCTTGGGAAATGATGTAAGAGGGAAATGTTTTGCAGATGAAGAGGGATGTAGGGACATGTTCTTCATGGTAGGGAAACACATGAGGGTCACTGTAAAGGTCCTCTAGGATCGAGGAATGGGGAGTACAGGGACAGTGACAAAATGTTGTGTAACAAGGCCTAGTGGGCCATATCTAGGTGACATGTGTCACCACCCAGGAAGTGCCATATGGTAGTGATGACATCATATTAGAAGTCAATGATAAGAGGATTGAGGTTGTCGACACTTTATAAGAGTTGGCAATTCAAAAAGGTCGATGGAAGGGGCTTTGATGTGTTAGCGCATCGTTAAGAGGAAACTAATAGAAATAAGGGCACATAGCATTTATAAAGGAAAAAGGCCCTTGGCAGAATGCTAAAGGACTTAACACCTTAAGGCTAAGTCTCTAGTTACCGCACCCAGTCCTATGGTGGAATTGCAAAAAGGGGCTAAACAAGAAGGAGCCATGACATAATCAGAACTCATAGAATCTGATATTATGTTGTGGTGTAAAAAGATATGATATAATAGCACAAAGGAGTCTTAAAGGTGTATGGGTTGACAACTAAAAATTAAATGAGGTAGTGGAGTTGGTCGCTAGAATAAATGGTGACTACCATAGAACTGCTAGGCTTGTTTATTTGGTGAAAGCCATCTCTGATATCCCGTGCATGTATTATAGAAATAAATGAAAAACATAGAGGCCATGCCTTATTATAGAGAAGCCATTCCAAAGTACTATGAAACCATGAATAGGTGTGGAGAGTCTCAGTGATGGGAGCATTGCAAATAGAGAGGATTGTGCCTGGTTGGAGTGTGCAGGTGGACTAAGAATTCATTCTCAGTATGGATAAAGAGTCAAAGTGTCCATTCTCTTATTTAATGCAGTGGCAGAGACAACAATAGAATGGAAAGCCCATGCCAAGGTACACTTGCACAGTTTTAAATGCAGGAAAAAGTGGCAACATCAATTGGGAAGCAACAGAGGAAAAAAACCCAGGAGCTTAAATGAGCAAAGTGGGGGAAAAAATCATAGTGGCAAGAGAGCTAAGAGTAAAAAGCTCTGTGAGAGTATGCACTGCTGAGTTAGGCTGAGTAAGAGTCTGTTCTGCAGAGAGAGAGGCCAAGAGTGCCTATGCAGAAGTAAAGATCCCCGAGAGCCCGTGCACTATTTGTAAGGCTGAAGGTGTGTTCATTGTGTGAGTAAGGTTTTGTGTGTGTTGTGGAGAGCAAGAGGCTGAGATATGAGTGCATGCTAATGAAGGGCAAAGACAAAACTTCATGGTCTATTATGAGTAACTGATGTTGAAGCAGATTAGTGGGTTGCTATAGAGTGAGCAGAGATCAAAGCTGTTATTAGGCAGAGTGGCTTCCAAACTACAAAGAACATACAATTATTATTTGAATGTGGGTTGATGCCTACATACAGGAAGTTGGTGCTTCCATTCTCTAGTGGGTGCTTGAGAAATATTGGGGATTGGTGCCTCCTTCAAGTTGGTGCTTGCAACAAATCTGTGAGGTTGGTGCCTCACATGGTGCTTCTAGTAAGATGGACAGGTGTCTACAACAAGAGCGAGTCAGCGCTTCCTGCTAGCCAGTGCTAGCAAACAATCAAAGGGAGTTGGTGCTTTCTATGAGTGGGCGCTCACAAAATAGATTGATGTAATAGAGCAGGTGCTCTTATTTTACATCAATAACAACAACAAGCTTGGTGGTCTTTTCCAGAAAGGGTTTCCATGTGAAAAACCTTCTGTCTCATGTGTATGATTCTCATGGTGTATATGCTGGTATGTTGATTTCATGTTGCTGCCATATTACATGTTGTTGTTCATTATATGGAGGGTCTCCAAGTTTGAATAAGGAAAGTAAATTGGCATAAAATTCTTAAAATTAGCCTTCATACTAATTCACCCCCACCTCAGTATTATCATTTGTTTCCAAAAGTTTTATCAAATTGATAAAGTTCAAATCTTACATTTCAAATCTTAGTAGATGGTTATAAAGCTTATAAATTGATAAATTTAAACTTATAGGATTCTAAGTGGCGATGTAAGATGCATACTCAAGTTGTTAGTGGCATACACATGCCATGTACAAGGTTCCAATTTGTCCAACACCTAGATCCATATTCCCCAAGAGAGCTCTACTTTCACACTCGCAGTTAAAAGTTTTGAACTGCCCTAGTCTGACGAAAGGTGGATTGAATCAGAAATATGACCCTTATATGTAACAACATTTTTTCCCTTCCGAGTTGAACACGTAAAAAAAATGGTAGAAGCCAAACTTGCAGCATTCTCTGCTGACTTTTCTCTCATATCTCTTCTTTCCATTTGTCAACTAGATATTTCCTTTATATTATATGTCTTCTACAAAGAGGATACATAAGAGTTGGATTCATTTTTCTCAAAAATATTACATTCCCTTCCAAGTGTAGGTGTAGAACTGGTGGAGCTTGGAGATTGAGATTCAAATTCCTCTTCTGAGTGAATTGCAAACAATTGAACTCTATTTGATAAGTTCATATCTTCTAATCATTTCATTTCAATGAGTCTTTCCCTTCCAATCCTTAATAAGTTGACCTTGGAAGGAAAGTCCTTCAAGTACTCACTTTCTAAAGGTGTTTGACCTTCTGTTAAAGCAACCACCTCTGTGGAAACCTTCACAGCTAGTGGCGATAGGTGATTTAGCTTGACTTTATTATCAAATTTTATTGTCAAATATTATACATCTGTTTTTTGTTGCAAAGTATGGGGTGTTGAAAATAAATCCTTATGCAAATGGAAAACAATATTATTGATGGAGATTTACTTAAAGGCATCCTGAACACTAATATCCTCTTGCATATATAACTGTAAAATACCTTGGTTAATCAGCGAGTTGGAGTTTGAAGAGACTAGAAATGACTGAACATATCATTTGACCTCTTTGACATATAGAGAAGTCAAACTGATGATGTGTGTTAGGAAGTCAAGGAAGAACCTTTCTAGAGGAACTATGGTTGATATGGGGATCAAATATGGTATCTCACACATTCCCAAATATGTTGATCAATCCAACAATTTAGACAAGTGGAACCTCTTTTTAAAATTTCCTAAAATGCCCATGTTCTAGCTATATATTATCAAGGAAAATGTGTCAGTGATTTAGTGTTTCCTTCTTATCATGCATCCATTCTTCCTAGACTCCATTTCCTTCTCATTTTTCATTAGAATAGATGACTTCATGCATATTTTGTAGCCCGCTAAATATAGACCTTATCTTTCAAACTACTTGGATTTACCTCATGTGTTATAGTCCAATAGTAAATGATCTGTTTTTATTTATTAAAGTCACTTGGAAACATCCCCACTCATCCAAGTGGGGTGGATCCATGCTTGTCAAATTATTTATTTACAATTATTTTGGAGGGGATCCTTAGTTGTGAAATTATTTCCATGGACTTCCTACTTGCACTTTGGGTTTTGTCGTGTTGATTTTGCTATGCTCACTCCCTTACTTGTTGTTTTGTCTAATGATAAATAGAAATTGCCCTATTTATAAAATTATAAATGCTTGAGTATTTTTCGTATGGGATTAGAGCCCCATGTACACCATCAGGGAAAATTTTAAGAACCCCCATAAATTTATATGTATAATAAATGGGTGAATCTCCATGGTATATAGGAAAAATGGAAGGTGATTTTGTGAATAACATAATATAATATGTATATATAATTTTTTGGCGAATCTCTCACCAGGCATGGCGAATATTTTACTCAATCATAAAATCTTGTAAGATCTTGGTATTACCATGGGTTATCATAAACTTGGAGCTTAAAAATTACTATTAGTAATTTATAAAAATTAATAAAATTAATAGTTGATTTTTATTTTATTTTTTATTTTAACCAAGCTAAAATGTTTAACATACATTAAATTACAACATCCATTTTTACTCTTGATCCACCAAGCCCCAAGAGGATCAAATATTTTTTCACTCTATGCTAGTTTGCATATCACGATATTTGATACCTCTCGGGGGTTAGTAGATCCAGAGTAAAGATGGATCTATGCTGGTTTAATTCCCCCATCCAGAGTAAAGATGGATCTATGCTGGTTTAATTCCCCCATTTAAATAGGCTACATTCTAGGTGAATACCATGGTGCCATTTTTATTTTTATTAATACTAATATTAGGTTAATAATGTTTTTTTGCATGGTATTAATAACAATCTAGTCCATGGTATTTGTCCCATAAGTTTCACTTAAATATAACGCATTTTTTTTTGAGAGTTCGTAAATATAAGGTGACTTATGGAGTAAATATAAAAAAAATGTTTTATTTGTTTACCATACCTCTCATTTATTTATATTTTTATTAATTTACCATACCTCTTTTACAAATATGGTATTTGGCCCATAGGATTCACTTAAATAAAACCTCTTTCTTGAGCCTTCATAAATAGAATGAGGGTTATGGACTAAATATAAAAAAAGAGGTTTTATTTATTTACCATACGTCTAGTTTATTTGTATTTTTATTTATTTACCATACCTTTTGAGTAAGTATAAAAAGACGTTTTATTTATTTACCATACCTCCACTTTACTTATATTTTTATTTGTTTACACCCTTGCATGTATATAAGGTGACTTATGGAGTAAATATAAAAAATGTTTTATTTATTTACCATACCTCTCATTTATTTATATTTTTATTAATTTACCATACATCTTTTATAAATATGGTATTTGGCCCATAGGATTCACTTAAATAGAACCTATTCTTGAAAATGGGTGAATGGATTCACTTAAATAAAATCTATGCTTGAAAATGGGCGAATGGAAGGTTGTAACTCCTAATTTCAAGGGCTAAATTTACCTTTTTTACCCTCTCCCTTAAAATAAGGTGGGCTATTTGAGGTGATTTGTAAAAATGTGCTATGATACAAAATATTCACCCACTAAAAATTTAAAACCCCTTAATTTTTCCAAAGGGCGAACATTCGCCCCTAAAATTTTCTATGTACACCACCTTATCATGTGGGGAGGGATAATATTTCAAGAAGCATCTAGGTTGATATTGAGTGTAGTATTTTACAAATATTTCCAATGTTTCTTATAATCTAGCACAGAGAAAAACTAAATTGAAAAAGCTTGATATATCTTCCAATCCTGATAAGGACCTATGTCATTAGAGGGCATGGGTAGGTGCATTTTATTCCCCCCTATACCTCTTTAGTTGCTTCTTTTTTCTCCATTACATTGTCTCTAATGTTCCATTATGATATTTTGATTAGTGTTATAGATCCTATTCTTCAAAATTCTTTTTTCTAAAGAAAATGACATTGAGTGAAGCACACACTCGAGGAAGCCACCATAGGGAATTGACCTCAAAACCTCATACATGAAGCTAAATCCCCAAAGAACTCAATCACTTGAGATAGCCTACTGGGCCAGTTATTCTTCAATCTTATTACATTGATCCCATCAATAATTTTTCTTCAATTGCAACCCATTTCTGGATCAAACTAGCCAATATCACCACTTTTTTTCTTTTTTATTTTTTTGTTCTTCCCAAGGAAAATCTTGTAGAAAGCCATGAGTACATTGTTGTGATCCATGGAGAGTAATGGGGTAAACCATTAGCACTGATTATGGTGCTTAACCCTTGGGGAATTAAGAGTTGAAGACCTAACCTTCCAACTCTGAAATGACCCACATCTAGCTGCAAGATTACTTGACCAACCTTTGGGGCTATGTCAATATCACCACTTGGGGCTATGTCAATATCACCACTTATTTCCTAGCAGTGCAATTTTCATACTTTTTAGTCCTTTTCAATTTGAGTTTCCCGTCCCTACTCATATTTTGGACTACATTTCAATTCCATAAAATGTGTTTCTTCTTGGATGCAATTATTCTAATTCATATATGGGATTTGTCCTACTTCTTGTTTATCAATACATTAAATTTAATATGATGACTAAGGACGTGGCATGATTCTTAGCTAGAAAACCAAAAGTTTTAAACATTAGTTTCTTCTTCACATATATAATTTTAGAATTGTTCTACAATGTGTTGAGAAATGGCAACAAGAAATTCCAGTTTAAATTTGTCCTTGAATTTATATTGTGAATTAAAATCAAATTCTATTCTCATAGAACCTTGTAAATAGTTAATTAAGTTTAATTAACTTAATTAGCTTAGGAATTTCGAGTTGGAAGTCTTTTTGAAGTCATGTATATGTTCTCCCTAAATTTTAGGGGTCCAATATCAGTGTAAATTGAGTTGGAAATTAGATCACTTAGTTTACTAAGTTAAGTTTAGTTAAATTAGTTCCAAACTATTTGTAGAACTAATAGAGGACTAATAGTCAGTTGGTGCACTAGTGCATTGACTAGTGCTACTCCAGTTAACTGAAGATTCCCTCATCAGAAACTCATGCATGTCAGTTCAGACAAAGACCTAGTTGAGATTAGAGTGCAGGGATAGTGCACTATCAGTTGTGTGATTGACTGAGTTTGGATTACATAGTTTTGGAAGCATTAATTCCCTTTAAATATGGGCTATTCATCCTAGGAAATACAAAAAATATTAGGGGCTTGGAGAGCTGTTGAATAGGATAAGGATTTGGCTTGAGCTAGCTTGTGAGCTAAGAGAGTTGAGCATACCTATGCGAAATTGTTCTAGTGAGAACAAGCTTTGTATCTTCACTCATAATTCTGATATATGCAATACAGATAGCAAGGTTTTGAGAAATGGTTTTCCATAGATACATCTTGTGTTATGTGCCATTGATTTATCTTCTTCTTGTTCATATTGTTTTCATCGATCTATTGGCTTTCGCTGGTTGAAAGTAGAAGTAGATTCTTGTCCTGTGCTTTAGTACATTGCACGAGCTTGTGAATCTATAGGATATTCTATGTAATGTGCAAATGAACATGCATATTACTTTAGAGGTGGATCTTTTAATTTGGATGATTGTGAAAAGTTGTCCAATAATATTCCAAGCACTTACAAACATGGATAAATTAGTTTACTGGAAGAGGGTACTTTTCTATTCTGCATTTCTCAGATTCCTAATGTAGAAGCTCCATTGAATGCTCAATTTTTGGATAGTAATCATTTTTCGCCAATAAATTCAAATTGTGGTGACACTTTTTAGATACAATATCAATCTGAGTTGTAATTGGAATTTAAAAATGAAATATTACATAAATTGGAGAGAGTTGACTGTGAGTTTGATAGGATGGAGAAGGAACTTGGATGCTTGAATTCTGAAATTCAAACAGAGAATTTTCATTCTGGTTGTGTTGATATTTCTGTATAATTATCACATGAAGAGCTCAGAGAAATAGATGAAAAAATAATTATGAAGGATTTAACTGGAAGTATTAAAGCATCTTCTGTATGGTACATAAATAAGGATAGAATTATGGTACCGTCATTGGCATAAAATTTATCTTAAGCAAGGGTTAGAAATGAATGCTTCATAGAGATGCCATTTCAATGCTAGGAAAAAAAAAAAGACAACAATCCTATCATGTGGCCTATTGGAAGAAAAATTACTGAAACAAAGGATTGTGGAGTTAACAACATGGCTACTACTAAGAAGATGAGGTTGTGGAAATCCCATCAGTAATAGCTGAAGATTCAAGTTCAAATTCTTCTATAAAAAATAACTCTAGGGGAACTTTTCAGTACTGTTTAACTCAAATACCATTGCCTTCAATTTTTTATGGTGGAGCTTGGTTATTGTCTTCTGAAGTTTCATCGATGTCACTATGGAAACAAAATGTTGTCGTACATGAAAGAAATAGAAAGAAAATGGAAGAAAATATTGTCGAATGGAAGCGGTTTTTAAACTTCAAGGAGTAAATGCTTTCTCTTAAATTTAGAATTCTCAGGGAATGGTGGGAAGAAGAACAACTTATATGCTACGAAATGCATGGAAAACAACATCAAATTGATGGATATTTTGATAATATTCATCTATCATCTTATCAATTCCAATCTTCATTACTTGGTATGTTTTCAATTGAAATACATGATAAGTAAGATTTCTATTGATTTAGTTTTTATGTTGGAAATATTTGGCACCAAACATTTATTTTCTAATAGAGTAATTTTGTGTTTGTCAACGTTTTGTAATATATTCTTTGCCACTATTTGGAAAATAAAAATAGTGTAATGGGAAATATCATTTAAAGTGGAATGGGAAAACAATCACAGTTGAATTTTCTTTCTTTGCATCAATGAAATCCAAAGAGTTCAAAATAGTGCAAAACATTCCACATCGGAAAAGGGAAAATTTCAAGGCAGGAAAGTGGTAATTGGGAATCATCATGTTGTAGTCTCCATGCATTGTATCCAAGAACATTTTGGATAAAATACTTAGCATTTATAAAAAACCCACAAATGACACGCCCGAATATTTGGAGGGAAGGAAGTCACACAAAAGAAATTATCCCCATGCTTGTAAAAGTACAACAAGCTTCAAAAAATCTAAATTTCATAGTGAAGTGCAATTTCTTTCAAAATAAAGGTTCTCTTTATCATTTCAATTCAAAAGGTGGTGTTTTACTAGAAGGTTCGGCCCACCTTGTCTTATAACCACACAAACAAGTAGTTGATTGAATTGACATTTCTAAATAGTATTTTTACAACTCTTTTGTTTGGGCCATGGTGCTTAAGCCTGGCTACATGTGTTTAGAAGCATGACAAAGACAAAATGCAAGGAAAGAAAATAGAGAATTTAAATGGAAAAGTAGTCTTACAAACTAGATATTGTGCTTCAAAATAATTTATATATATAAAAAAATTGTTATGTGTTGGGAGAATCTAAACCTTGAATGAAATGTTGCATAACTTTGCAAACTATAACCTCATCAGCAGCTCCAGTCTTCAGACTTTCCAATAATTCTCCAGACTTCCAAAATAGTTTTCTACCCTTGGAGTCCTTACTTCCATGATATATCCTCTGAACACAATCAAATTCCTTCATGAGGGTTTCCCTATGCCAATAAGAGGCACGATGCAGAAACACATCCTTCACCCACCTTAATAGTTTTGACGTCATTTTAGAGGCCCTACACTTGAAAAGAATTTCAAATGACTCTATACGACCCTTAATATTGGTACCGATGCTTAGTTGTCCAACATGGATTGCACAATTTGTGTGTGTCCAGTGTGAACAAGTATCAAAACCCACCCATCAATAAGTATTCACTTCAAAGTCAAATTTTATGCAAATAACACACGTACAAAGGCTATAAAATCCATTCTTGGTGCTACAAATTTCACAATTACAATCATCGATAGGAATTTGACTTTGACATGCTATATTTTACATTGTTTGTGGGAAACCATCTCAATGAGGACCATTTGAGTGCCACTGATATATGGATGTGAATCCCTATTTTTATAGCAACAAATACTTCTATCTAAACTAGATGTGCCTTGGAAATTGAATCAGGTTTATGATCACTCCTACCTTGTACAATATTTTTCAAAAGGGAAAACATTTCCCTATGTTGAAGACCTCATGTTCCTTCAAGGATCACCCAAATCTCCATTTTCAAATCTTCCAGAAATTCCTCTGGTTGTTCACACATGGTCTATGAAAGTACATCAAGCCCTCCCCCCATTACATCTTGAAGAAAGGTCCGATCTAAATTGGCTACTCTATGTACCACTATTTTCTTTGGATGTTCACTTTCTTCCTTTATTTTTTTTCCCTCTCCATTTCCTTCTTGTGATGATAATTCTCTGCTACCACCTCCACGTGTGTTTTCTATGTAGGCCATGTTTCCCATGATATTTCACCCTCTGAGGGAGACTCAAGCACATTTTAAAGATGGGAAATAGGCCCTTGTAGGTCTACTGATCCATAGGCTTTAGATGATGCAAGGGAAAGAGAGGTTGGTAGGTCAGGAGTCCTAGATTGTTGCCAAGGTGGAGGCATTTGTTGTTGTTGCTGATGAAATGATTCCCTAGAGGAGGTCCCCATGAAAGCAACAGACTTCTCTTTTAGTCTCAATGTATCTATGACTTTTTTGTTGTGCTATAGCAATGCAGTTAGTTGTTTGTTTCATCAAAAGTAGTTGTAAAGTCGAAACCTGCTTAAACATGTGCCTAACACATAGGCCTATTTGACCTATTGAATACCCCTCATCAACCTCAAATCTCTTTGACTTAGCCAAAGTTTCTCTAGATGCTTAAAACATATATTTACCACTATGGACCTCTTCCTACAAAATTACAAATGCATCATGGTTAGGACAAGCAAGAAAACAAATATGCTGCAAATTTAGAGCCTTTAACTTTAGTTCATTTTCTCTAGTAACTTCATGTAGGGAAAGGTTTAGAGGTTGATATACACCATTTGGATTTTCTTTCCATTTTATCTTTAAAACATTTACTAATTGGAAAAAAAATCCCTTCATTTTCTTTATAACAACATCAAATTTTCAAAAAATGTTGAAATCCTTATATCAGATTTAGTCAAGGGTCATTAAGTTCCAAGAGCTATATGATTCCATAAAAAAAATAGTTAGATTGAACACTAGAAAAAAAGCAAGGATTTATATTTGATCACCTCCAAAATGATTGAAAGCACAATTCATTTTAACAACCACCAAAATGTAGAGCGAGCATAAATAATTAATTCACCAAAGCTGCCAAAAGCAATCATTTCCTTCAAACCTTGATGCCAACAATATTGTGCATATTATATAAAACAAGGTTGAACCAAATTATCTTCATAATTGACTTGGTGCTGAGAACAAAAAGATGAAAAATTACGGTTAATCAACATACACTAGTTCAAAATTGTCCATACCTTTGCATACTAACCTCAATAGAAAAAATGAAAATCATTTTCAGTCATCTAAAATTATCTGTTGTGGCCATTACTCTATAATTACTCGAAATTGATAGATGAACATAGGTTAGGTTCAATCCAAAATAATCAGAGGTATTGAGATTTAAGAGCTAATAGGAAAGTGCAACTACCCATTTGGTCTTCAGGATTAAATGAAAATAATCTAGCAACAAATACACATATGAAAACTAATCGTAGGAATTTAGAGATCCTAAACTTCATCTACACAAGAAACATAAGAAAATATGACCAACAATGTCACGTTCTCTAAGGTTTTCTCAATCTCTTCCCCGGGAAATGAAAAATAGGGAAAGGAAGCCCAGAGACTTGACCTTCCAACCACCTGTTGTACTATGTAAGAACCCCCCGAACCCAAATTTATACAAGTAATAGTTAATATTTGACATATAAATGGGGACCATTTTAAATTTTTAGCCTTTGAAAATAAATGCTAACTCTACAAATTTTCCTCAAAAAACCTTTAAAAAGGAACTCATGCCTAAAGCTCTTACCACAAATCTCATCCCGCAGTTTTCCATGTAACAATTGTTAACACTCCATTGGGAATCCTGAAATGAGATATGTGATGAGGTCCCTGTTGTGATTTTCCGATCACAATGCTTGAATAACACATGATCACACTTTGCAAGTCACAAATTGATAGAGCATGCCATTGTGTCACCCCTTAAGAATTTTCAAAATGGGATGTTGTGATTCTCGCAATTGCATTTTGCATTAACTCCGAATAACGTTATATGGCAACGTTTGAAAGCTACGATGCACAAATAAAGTGTGAAGTGTGGAGAAGTTATTGAGTTTTAATGTAATAATGAGTGGTTTGATAGAGTAATTAATGTTTAGCAGCTCGAGGAGAGGAATTGATGTTTTCAAGTTATGGCTAGTTAACACTAAAATCTCATGTAAAATATTCCCATGATTTAAAGTCATTTCAAATAACTCTCTGCCATAATTTCCCTCCATTGTGTGCGCTGATATATCTCTTTCATTCAGGCAAGCTTCGAAAGAGATGTCATTGCAAAAGGTGATGCAAAAGCAGAAGAAGCAGAGCATTACAGAGTCTGAGTTATCAGAAATGTCACCTATATTCGCTGATACAGTTTGCAGCGCCGATGGAGGAGTGAAAACATGGGAAGTCATATACAACAGGCTTGAAGATGAGTGTCCTAAAATTATTGTCATAAAGGAAATGACCGACTCAATAAAACCTTTGGGGGTCTAATTCAAAGATGTTGCTTGTTCCTTCCTTCACAGAATAGGAGCAAGAGTGAAAATACTCCCATATACTGATATGATTAGATGGGTGGTGGAAAATCTCAGTATTGAAGATAGGAAATTCAGGAACTCGAAGATGGAGCTAATGGGTTCATTCAAAGCTGAAGACCTAAAGAAAATGTATCATATACCTGACCCTCAGGACATATATGACAAATCATACCTGGCCAACTTCGCAAAGAAAAATGAAGAACCTTTCAAGATGATCCAGGGCTAGAGGGTCCTAGAGAACAAGTTCAAATATGATAAATAGGTATGTATCTCGTAGCTTCTTTGGAAAACCCCTACAACTATGTAGCTTCTATGTTATGTAGGTTATATGGATTACCTAATAATACCAAGTTTTCCATAGAATGGATTCCTTTAATTGATGCTTGTGTCAATTCCCACATAATGAATTGGGCCACTATCCTATCTGATAACCTAGCCATTGCCATCTCCGAGTATTGTCAGAAGAGATCCTCCTCCATAGAGAACCTTCCTCTATTTTATTTCATTGCCTATATCATGGATGCCATCTGTTTCTATATTAAATTTCCAATCATGGGTTGGAAATGGACTTTGCAGGACCCCTACCCCATCCATCTCAGCCATAAACAGATTTGGGAATCCCATTATATACCCCATTTTTATAAAGTATTCCATGTTGTTATTTTACCATTGTATCAATTGATTTTTAATAAGAAAGCCCCTAGTTTTTCCAAAGAAGCCGCTATAGACCTTCTCATAGTAGGCAAGTATTTTGTTGAAGAATGGTTTACATATATCAGAGTTTTTGGCAGTACATCAGACCCGCATGTACTTCCTTTGTATGTCTTTGATAAGCTACTAGAAAGAGAAATAGCTCACCAGACTGTGGGTAAAGGATTGACCAAGACCCTAAAAGATAACAAGAAGTCTTTGTGGCCATCCTTTCCCATTCGGTGTGGTTCTTTTTCATTAGCAAATTTCAACCATGCAACCAAGGAATCACTAAGCCTAGAGAGCCTCAGGATCCATATTGGGGTAAAGATTAACCCCTTTAATCATGAGGCTAATGATTTCAAATATCTTTTACAATCTACTGAATCATTCAAACAAGCATTCAATTGGGCGAAGGCCAATTTGAGTCCTGAAGATTTTGAAAAGTTTCAGGAATTTAGAAATCAAAGGCTCGAAATAATTCCATTGCATTTGTTAAGAGTCGAGGACAAACCTACACCCAGTGTAAATATCAATAGCGAGGGACAAAATTCTCGCATAGAGTCTCAAGTGGACACAGGAAAAGAACAAGATACATGGAAAGTTGGGGACACTGAGAATACAATGGAATCCAGCAGGAGGTCAGCCGAAAAGTAGGTCATAAGTGACCTAACTAAAGATACCGGTTCCGAGATCAAAAGCAAAAATCTAGAGTAGGAGTGGGACCAATTCAATAAGAAACTACAAGACACTCCTAAGACAACAGATGCCTAGGAAACAATGGAATATCACACTCCTCTGCAAACTTGGAAAACTTCAGAGTTTGAGCTGATGGATGAGAAAGGGACAAGTTCGCAGCATACAGAAATCATTCCTGCATTGCCAACATCGGAAATTATCCTAAAGGTGACTGAAATTCCTCCTTTAGATGTGTTCTACAGCCCACTGCACAAGGCTGTAGTGAGAAGACAGAGGAAAAGAAGGAGGGTGGAAACACTCGAGATCCTAGTAGGGAATGAGCTGATGGACATAGTCTGGAAGGATATCCCTTCCAATCCTGCTGAAAATTTAACAAGACTGTCACAGTTTACAGGGGCATATGCTAATACCACCATGGATAAATCTATAGATGTATCTATTTTGTTAAGGGATATGGAAGAGAAGATAGCGCAGCTCGAGAAACACCTGCAAATTGAAAAATAAAATGTGAACCAACAAGTTGCTGAACAAATTGCAGCAGAATATGAAAGTGTTAAAGATAAGCCATGAAGCAGACATTTTTGCGAAGAGTATGCAAATTGAATTATTTCAAGAAGCCATGGAAAAATTTGAAAATGTCCCTACTGTCAATGAATTCATCAAATACGCACTACAACTAAATTCCCTTCTATCGAAACAACAAGATTTATTTTGCCAAATAATGTCGCATGTCACTCCTTATCTGATCACCAATGATTAGTTGAGGGATAAGCCGATTGACTAGAGGAATGATTTAAAGGATTTAAATGCAAAGATCTTTGAATTCATTGAATGGAAAGAAAATGAAGAAGGAAGGAGAGCTAATATTCTTGACATTGAGGAGACACATAAGGACATTTTGTTCACAGATTGGGATGTGCGGATAAAACATGCAGAGTTAGCAGTGGAAAGAGCAGCAGGAGTGGAAAAGAACATAGTAAAAGTAGTAAATTACACTTTGAACACTACCAACTTGATGAAAGAAGGTAATCCAAAGGCACTGCCAAATTTAAATGACTTGGATCAAAATTGGAAGGCAAAGGTGAAAACCTAAAGGGAAGCGATCACAAATTTATCAAAGTTTGACTGGGAGGCATATTGGCAATACCTTGTGAAGCCTCATAGCCAAATCATGACACTCAATTTCTCACTCCATTCAACTCAAAGGACGTTGCCATCTCTCACAGATGCTACCTTCGTAGGACAAGTTAAAACACAGTTTGGCACACCTGCTCAAGTGAAACTAATGTCCGATATATGTGATCTAAAGGAGAAGCTGGAAAACAACAAGTCATCTTTATAACCTCTGCTCATCAAGTCACTTTTATTTTTAGAGTTAGTTGCTAGCTAGGAGGAAGGTTGTTTGGGACCTCCCCAAATTCTTGTATAATCTATTTTTGAACATTAGTTAGATAGTATTTATACCCTTCTCATGCATTTGGAGAAGGGTCCATAATTTTATCAAAAACATTTGCAAAGAATGCACTTCTGTAAGTTTGTGAATGCCTTGATGAAATTATGGAACATGGTCATTTCTTTTAAATATCAGACTACTTTCCTTTGTTGATGCACTATTGTATACTTGGAGAATAATTTGATCTGAAGAAAGGAGCTAATCTATGTCATTAGTCAAATGAGCAGAAATTCACACATATGGTACTTTTATCTTGTATGAATAGTTATGTTTCTGTTTAATTAGTGATAACATTTCGTTTTCATGAATTGTATATAGAATATGTTCTTTCTATTATGCGTTAATTGCACTACTATATGATGCCTAGCTGAAGGTGTTTATTTTCATATATAATCATCATATATATATATGCGATATAGTTTATACATTTCTTTGACTAACTATTTAGTCAAAGAAATTATCTTTACATGTTATCATCTCTGTTTAATGCGTGAATGATCTTTATTATCACATGTTAAATAGATATCTTTTTAGATCGCATATTACACAGAATACCTGGGTTTATATTAGATTAAGTTAGCTAGAGATTTGCATGATAGAATAGGCCATTTAGTTATCATTATTCTTACTATAATCGCTTGAAAACAACCCATTCTCATTTTAAAACCCACATTGGGAAATTGGTCCCATCATCCCCAGTCGGAGCCACCACTTCAAATGAAAAAGGAGTTGTCTTTAAGGTCCGAACCATGTGGTTATCCCCCATGTTGGAGCAACAACAATCTGAGGCTTGAACACCACCTAAAATATTTAACCTCTATAAATAAAATAAATATCAACACAAACTTAGAATACACTGCAACCTACCCTCCAACAACCCCACCCAACAAAAAATCTGAAGAAAATGAGAAAAATGAAGCAAAATCCTACCTCATGGTCAAACCCTACATGCATAATCACAATTCAATGGTTGATTTCAAATTAAGAAAACAAAATTCAAACCTGTACCTTTCGCCCCATCCCTAAATAAAATAACAACACTATTTTACCATCTAACTAACTTCACTAATTTGATATAGAAGCCAAGAGTTGTAAGATGGGTTTTGAGGAGACAATTAGAACCATCTTAGAGTGTAATGGGTTGTACCATAGACATAGGTCCACTTACACAGGTTGAGGTTTTATGTGTTGATATGTAAAGGTACCTCATAAGTTAACGAAAATGATTGCAATGTTTACCAATATAGAGTGTTTATTATATATGATTAATGATTTTTTATTGGAGAATGGAAGAGGAATATAAGAAAGGAGAGGCACTAAGGTTTGTTGTAAATCAATAAAAATGAAAGAAAAATGTCTCCTATTAGTAGGATTTTTCAAGTTTCATCTTCAATAGGACTACATTTTAGTTGGATCTAGGTAGTTGGCCTCAAAAACATTGATTGAGTACTCTATAAATCCAATACCTAACATATCCAAGCTAGTACATTAGATAGATTCATATTGGACAAAGGTTGCAAAGGCTAAGGTGCAAATATACCCTTTTTAATTTTGGTTTTAAACCTTCCATTTGAGAATGCTAAAAACAAGTTCATGATCTTGAAGTGAGGTCCTTTATTTTACCAAAACTCAATGTTAATGCTCAATCCATGGTGTGATTCTTCCTATTTGGGTTTGGCCTTGAATGTTGAAATATATCTTTGCTTGTAGTTATCATTTTGTCGTTTCATTTATGTGTTGAGAAGGTCTTAAGGGATATAGGGGATAAAAAAGTTATTTTCCAATGCCCCTCCCTTGAAACCTTATAAGGAGATGGTGTGCCCCATTTTTTCGTCTTAATATTTCGAGCACGATCTCTTCTATGAGGATTCCCTTAAAGGCAGGGTATGTAAAGGAAGTGGAAAAAAAAATTAATGTTGAGTCAAAAGAGGGGTGGAGATTGTAGGTGTATATAGAGGTCTTCGTAAAGGTGAAGGAGAATAGAGTTTAACTTCTATTTCAAATCCTTCTATTCCACCATTCGAGGTGATAAAGGGAATTGACTTTAAGGGTCACAGGTGAAAGTTCACGAATATCTTAAAAATCAGAAGGTAGTTGTGATTTAGTGTAGGATTGATTCTTCAATGGTTGACTTTTTGGGTGAGATTTCCCAGTAAAGGGAAAAAATTGAAGCCCTACCACCTATAGATTAAGTAAAGTATGATCAAATGTTTCCTAAGAGTCAAAGAGTCTCTCCATATTTTTGGCATGAGATCCATAGTAGGTATGTTCAACTATTGATAACACATGTTAAGATATCATCTTTAATTCAAGGAACATATACTTCTTCAACTAGTGGTGGAGAGTCCAACCAATGAGAAGGAAAGTTTATTCATTTACAAGGTTGGCATCAATCAAGTATTCTCCCTCTCTACCCAACTCTAAGATGATGAGTTTTCATAATGGAATTATCATTGTAAACATTTGAAAATAATAAATCATCTTGAAGTTCAAGGGCTTGAAGTGGTTTCCTCAACCTACAAATATTTAAAGGGACTATGTGTTTTTCAATTAGACCCTTATGGTCAAGGAGATGCAAAATAGGAATGCCTTATGGCTATTTTTAAGGGGTTGGCCCAGACTCACCTATGTACTAAATTATTTTTTCAAATTACAAATGCAACTTTTATTACTATTTCAAGAAACTAAATTTCTCTTTTCTCACTTGTATATGCTTTTGTATTATCAATCCCATAAAAAATTGATCATGTGTCAAAGTTTACAATGTTTACCTTTGACTAACTGGCTCATGAATAATGTCTTTGAAGGTATTCTAAACAAATACCCAGAACAATCGTTTCCAATATTATGTGATCCCTCTTTATTGACATCCATGGAGGAATGTTATTGTTGTTAACAAAAGGTCACATTGAGTAAGTAGATTCGAGCTCTCAAAATGGATGGACACAATGAGCTACCAATGAAAGACTAAGATTATAGAGAAATAAATGACCCCTAAAATGTTGGAAAATGTAGCTATTCCTGGTCTTCATAATGTGTATTATACTCATATTCATTGCAAAAACAAGAAAATGAAAAGAGAAAACTAAAAAATATTTTTTCAAGCATGGGTTTCAGGCTCAAATATATATCTATCTATATATATATATATATATATATATATATATATATATATATATATATATATATATATATATATATATATATCTATATAGATATATATATATATATATATATATATCTATATAGATATATATATATATATATATATATATATATATATATATATATATATATGTTTTATTAGGAAAGAATGTTCTTCATGCTTATAGGTTTTGTTGAGTCAAAGTCATATTTGGACCTATTGAAAATAAAAATGAAAAATAATTTTTATTATGTAATTTTGGGTCAAAACCCCTCCAGATGAAAGTTGTCCTACATGACAAGTCAACCTTGCCCCAATGGACATGTTTGTTCGCATCCCTATGGAAAAGTACAAATAGAATATGATGCAAGATCAGTTGGACACACACTTGGATGAGTTTTTGGTCTGAAATGTCATAGACGAAGAGAGATGGAGTGGAAGAAAGAGAATGGAATATTGAACTTGAAATCTAGAGGTGTCTTTTCTATGGTCATGGTTCTTGGATATCTCACTTTGATCTGATTTAAAAGAAGATATTTTTGTCTCAGTTTTCCCCTAGGAAAAGGGTCTTTCCCTAGCTAAGAACCTATATTATGTGTTCCTTTTAATATATTATCTTCGTGTTTTGCATTTGATAATTACTTGATGAAGAAGAACATAATTAATTTAAAAGGATGTCAGTTGGTTTGAAAGAGAGAAATGCTAGAGAAGTTATCTCCATGAGAGTTGGTTTGAAATAGAGGAATGCTTGATGATTAGACTAATATGTGGTCCCTTCTAATATAGACCTTGAGAAAAATAGGCCATCTCTAGAACATTATACATAGTAGCTTACACTTGAAGAATGCAATTCCAACCAAATAATCAATAGTCCTAGTTTTGAACATGACGATGGTAACAATTGGAGTTTAATATTCTTTTCCCGATGATGAACATGGGAAATTCTACTAATAAAATGAAGGAAAACATATAGAATCCATTCATACTTTGAATATGAGGTTTTTTTTTTTATTAAATGGAAAATTTTTTTACATTATGGGATGTTATGGACAACAAATTTCACAAATGAAAAGTGGAAACCAACATTTTTTTTTGTGTTTGAGCCTTATAATATTAGCACCCTAATTTCCTTGATACAATCTAACACACATGGCTCTTTGATTAGTAGGAAATGACTAGTTCAACCCATGCTTATATAAGCAGATATCATGTATGGAGGGTTGGTAATATTCAAAGAATCCCTTCAAATTTAACAGAACATGGCTCAATGAGCAGTCCTTTGTGTACCTTGTGTATGAATATTGGAATAATTATTTGGTGGATCCTTCCTTATCTGCCATGGATTCATGGACAAATAAAATGAAAAATTTAAAATTCCATGTGAAATATTGGTCCCAAAATATTATCCATAAGCAACTCCAAGAGTTAAATTCTATTGAATAAAAAGTATACTTATGTCAAAATGCTTTTATTCATATAGGGTTCCTAGATGATCTGAAAAAGAAGAAGAAGGATGTGCTTCTTAGCTGAAAGGAAAGAAAGTATGCTAATATGGGAGGAGGAAATTTGGAGACTAAAAAGTAGGGAAATATGGATAAAGGAGGGTGACCATAATACAAAATTCTTCCATAAGTTTTCTTCCTATGAGAAGAATAAGAATGCAATATGGGACATCTTGGATGCTAAGAGTAATTCCTATGCCTCTCAATAAGATATGGAAAAATTAGCAAGGACTCACTTTTATGATCTTTTAAGGGATCTTGGTGATTGTTTAATCCATTATCAACTTCAAGTAATTCAAGATATTCCTAGGATTGTGGTCCTCTATAATTGGACTTTTTTCTCAAGCCAAACTACTCATCTTTATTTTTCAATGATATCCTTCTTCTGGGTAATGGCTCTTAAGATGAGATGAAAACATTTAGAAGCATTTTCTTAGTCTATTGTTCATCCTTGGGCATATTGATTAGTCAACATAAGCCCCGTTTCTTTTATAATAATTTCCCTAAGAAGACTATCTAGAATATTGAATCAATGCTACCATATAAGATGACTCCCTAGGATCATGGTCTTCTATACTTGGACTTTTTTCTCAATCCAAACTACTTTCATGTGGAGGATTGAAACTGGTTAATAAAGTAGACTGAAGGAAAAATTAAAAACTAGTGCTACACATGGAATTCAATTGGTGGTATTATGACTCTGATTAAATTAGCTTTGAAAAATCATCCCCTTGTTTTGGTTTTCTCTTGCAACGATTGTAAAGTCTACCATTCACAAGATTCAACAACATATGAGTAATTGATTATGGAATGAAAAAATCAGTTGCACATATTGTCATTTGGTCAAGTCGAAAATTCTTACGCAACCAAAGCACCAAGGTGGCTAAGGATTCAAGAACCTACATTGTTTCAACCTTGCATTGCCCATGAAACATGCATGGCAGGAAAGGACGAGGGATTGCATTTGGAGCAACATAATTTTAGAAAAATACTTACACAACCAACTTGTTCAGGATTGGCTATGGTCCTTTAGACCATCGAAACACACTGCAACATTGAACAATTAGAGGGGAATGGTGGCCACTATACCTTAGATAAACAAATGGATGATGTGGAAGGTAGGTAATGGGAAGTAGGTTAAACTCGGGCCATCTGATATTACAAGGGGGTCTTGTTTATTCCATGTATCTTGTGAGCTCATCAATCATCTCAATTATCAAAGTTTTCTTGGATTATGGCATGCTCTTATGCCTTTATCATAGCATCCTCTTGCTAACAGGTGGAAAAGTGCTCCAGATTTGGGTCTTCAGGGGAATGGGATTTATTCACAAAAAAAATTCTTCTCAATGGTCTTACAATAAATGAGGAGGATGATTCTATTTTTTTTGGGTTTGGAATTCCTCATTTGGATAAATTAATGCTCAACATGCCTACAATTCCATATTTGATTGATGTCCTCCGTAAATGGTAAATTGGTGGCACCAAAAAATATGGGATTGGCCTATAGTACTAAAATTGAACTATTTTATTTGGCCTGCGTTAGAAAATAAAATTCAAACTGGGACCTTCTACTGAAAAAAGGATTTTAAGGGCCAAATGTTTGTGTCCTTTTCTCAGAGGACTTTGAAATAGTTAATCAGTTACTTTTCTTGTGTGAATTGTCCAGGACTCTCTAGTTGAAATCCCTCAGGTTATTAAACATCCTGGATAATGGCCCACTATAACCTTTTGATTAATTCCTTATTTGGTGGGAGAAAAACATGGGAATTTATAGATATCTACCCATATTCATTGCATGGGGTATTTGGAAAGTCATAAATAAATTAATCTTTGAGGGAAGACCTATAGAAATCAATGGAATCTCGACCCAGATCATGGGTTTCTTGTCATATTATGTCAAGTGTTGAAAGGATCCATGAAGTTGATCCTTTCACTTCCCTCACAGTCCACTATCTACAAATGTTGACTTCTTTGATGGAACATATCAATTTGGGGTTTGTGGAGGGGGTGCCATTTTTTTCTTTCTTAGCAATGTGTCTTACCACATTTGTTTGAATTCTGGTGTTGTGTCAAACATCGAAGCAGAGGTGTTTGTTGCATGGGTCCTTATATATTATGCAGCTTCATTGAGTATTACCTCTCTTCATGTCTACAGGGACTCCAAGTGTGTGTTGGAATGGTTGTTGGGTAATGGTCATATGAGGGTCCTTTCCCTAAAGTACTAGATGGACCATATCTTCTTCCTAAAAGGCATCTTTCAAAATATTTTCTTCCAACATATTTTGAGGGAATGGAATCAATAGGTGGACTATCTATCCAGAAAATCCCTACAGTTGGAGGAAGGACTCATCCTTTTTGAAGAGCGAAAAGTACTACAACTACTGAGAAGGAGAACATTCCATATCATTAGTGATCTTCAACTAGCCTAGTTGGCACATTTTTCTTGATAAGTGACTAATTTTGTCCTTCCTATTAGCATACAAACAATATATATTTTAGTTTGTATTGTTTTAATTATATATATTCATGGTTTTACTATATTAGAATACTAGGGTCTGGATTTTTTTATATTTTGTCTAAACTCCATTTTTTTTAGCTAATGATATTATGTATGTAATGGTCTTAGTGAACATTTTTCGTTTGGATGCCTCTGTTGACATTGATACTATTTAACACTGAGGTTCTTTGAGTCATACATCTATGCATTTGCACTCCCTTTTTAATGAAAGGATGATTTCTCTTTTTTGGAAAAAAATGGTAGTGATTTTATAGTATAATTGTTATTCCCTTATGTTACTATATAGATAAATAATTTGATGATGTGTAATTATTAAACTAATTTTAGGTGTGTATGGATTAATGGTGATGAATATACATGTTGGTAATTAATTATATATGAGTTGTAGAATGAATATTGATGATAACAACCATATTGATTAAGCCTCATATGATCTCAAGTCTTGTAAAGTTCTTTGGGTAATAATTTCCTCTTATTAGGGATTGAAAATGATAGTGCATAGACTCCAATAGATCTTATTTGTTGAAAATTGATGCAAACATTGGTTTGAAATTGAGATGAAAACTAGTTGTGCTATTGGGACACCTTTTTTTCGAAATGTATAACAATTTGATATCTTGATTAATAAGTTGAATGAGAGTTATGTTTAGGATTGGTCCTTCAGATGCATATCTCTTTTGAAATAAGAATCATAATAATAAATAGTCTTACTTAATGCATGATAACCATGACTCTTGTTGTACCCCATCATCCCCCTTTCATTTTTCTCCATATAACAATGGTGATTTATTCTTGTTTGTAGAATCATGGCTGACACATATAACATAGGAAAACAATCCTATTGGTCACCGGTGGAACCCACTTGATGGGCTTACCCTAACATAGTTACCTCGACACAATGTTAAATGGGAAAAAAAGTTGAGTGTCGGGAGAGGAGGATTGGGATGACATCATCCCGACAATGACACCCAGGTAGGACCACCCTGAAAGTACCCTTAGATAGCACAAAAGAGAGGAGTTGGGATAGATTTGAGAAGGCAAGGTCCACTTGACCACAATAGCCCAGAATAATTTTAAGTGGCACATAAGATAGGTGGCAGGATGAGGTTGACTGGGCAGGGTCCAACTGGCAGTGACATCCCGAAGGAAGTAGATCAAGGTAAGTGTGCAAAGAGTTAAGAGGGTAAATAAAAGGGGGTCCACCTCAATAATTGTACCTGAAGTAGGTAATTGTCGAGTATTTTAGCAAGTAGATTGCCATCAGTTTCACACTCATTGGGTCCCGAAATCCTTTTCGGCAGGGGTAACTAGAACGATACTTAAACCACTACTACCACCCAAAAACTTAGATTCAATTGGGTATCTCCTATAGATCAACGATCATGATTCATTCTGGGTGGGGTTAAACCCCACTCTCAATACCTTTTAATCACCCCTCCGATACATGGGGACCACCGTCACCACGGTGCCAACTCACCAAAATATTCAACAAGAGAGTGTGACACTTGCGGGGCCTTAGGCCTCCTCCCCTTCACTTCCCATCCAATCGGATAATGCCACGTGTATTTCCCAAAGCTCCCCACACCATCACCCCATCCATGTGTCACTCCACTTCTCTCCCCACCTATAAAACCCTTCAACGCTACTTGTTAAATTTCAAAAAATTCTCTCGCCAATGGATTCCCCCTATTAGTCTCGTGTGGTCAACCTTGTTCGGCCTACCAGCTAAGTACCCAACACCCCCAATTCCATCACATGTAGATACTTCCATCTTGCTAGGCAAATCATAAATCCCCCACCATTTAATCATTTCCTCATGTTAGAAATGAAGAAACCAACACCCAATACCCCCATGTACCAAGAAACGAAACCCTCGAGTCACACTGAGCCTTTCATGGACACAAAAGAAAAAATAAGAGACCCAGTGTGCTCTTTCAACCTGTCGGACCTACATTTTAACTTGTTCGACCGATAATTGCAAAATTAGGACCCGTTCCAGGTCATAGAGTCTAGACTGTATCACCAAGTCACCCCCACAGTGTACCATTTCCATGAGTTCGTCTCTTGGCTCACAGTTGATTACATCAAAGAGAATAATTACTTGGTATCCTCGAACAAAGATAAAATTCTGGAAGTCACACCAGAATTGACTTGAAATGCCCTCTTGTCCCAGGAACCTTCCAACCTTGAGAGGTTTAAAAAATATACTCTCTTTTATACTTACAATGGGCTCTTAGCTGGAGCACAACAAATTTTCCTCCAACTAATTCTAGCCCCTAGAAATCAATCCCTCCCCATTACTGACAAGTTTCCTATTTCTATGTTTTCAGAGGTAGTATAGTCCATTCTAACTATTATTTCCCTACTTTTTGTTGAATAAGAAACAACTAATGTTAGTAAGGCTTCCATAGGGCTCCTACACATAATGATGCAACCAGACCTTGTCCTTGACATACCCTCATTTATGGCCGAATCTATAAAATTACAGTTTCACCATTTTCCTACTACTTATTACTTCAAATATTATTCTTTATTGGTTTATCTTTTTATGTACACTAATGTAGATAAATTTGAATACTTGGGCTTGAGTGTCATGGATTCTCACACGTAATCAAAGTCAAATTTTGATTGGGAAAGTGCCCTAAAGAAAAGGGAAAATAATGAGGTTTTTCCTCACTTCATATCCACTTACATGGCCACTGCCTATATAATTATAAACAATATTTCACCCCCTAGGATCTTTCCCAAGAAAAAATAAATCATGCAGCTCAACAATGATAAAAGGGTAGGAGATTAGTACTTGTTTGAGGAGTACACTGAAATTAGAGTTTATGGGTCAGAGCATTCCCCATTCGCTTACCTACCTTCATGTCCATGAGAATTTTTTCCCTAGAATTCACCAGACAGAGCGTGAATGTTGACCAAGTCGATTTGGTCCATGCCAAAAAGGGCTACATTTTTAAACTAGGTAGGGTAGTAGGTCCTTTTATTGTCAATGCTAGACAAGCCTTTCAATGGGTAGAATAAATGTTGAAGGAATTTAATTCTGAAATAAGAGAGGTGCGGCACTATGATTCCAATGAGATTGTATCCAACAGGAGAAAGTCTATTAATGCTTTGGCTTATGTGCATGAATATAGACCCGAGCTTGAATGGAAGGATAATTTTGACTCGAAGCCCATTAATCTAGAAAGATAAATTGAAACACTAGCTCAAAATGAAAAGACTAAAAAGAGAAGTTTGGACAAAGCTGGAGAGACAAAGTTGGAAGAGGCTTCATCTAGCAAGACGACCGAGTTGAATGAGGAAGAGTGTTATAGGGAAAAGTGTCTACACAGAACTGCTTATCCCACTAAGGTGTGATAACTACCTTAGAAACAAACAAAGTAAAACTACTTTCGTCTTTCCTTTATGAAATATAGATGAGAGAAGAACAAAGAAGACCAACCTCTGTCTTGCGCTAATCTCCTAGTTCGATTCCTCTCTCTCTTGATAGTCTTTCGCTACTTGCTCCCTTGTACGCTCAACTTCACAGAGTACCTGTAAGATCACAGTAGCATAGCACTATACAAGAACATGGATCTATAATCATAAAAAATCTAGGATCAGATGTAAATTGACCATACAAATGCATAAAACATAAATGACACAAGAGTATGGAGGAAAACTTGAATAGCTTTTATTGATAAACAAGAAAAAGCCAAGGGAGTTACAACCAATTGTTCTGACCCAGCATCATCCTCTCAGCAAGTAATCCCCTCTTCACCTCATACAAAGCTTAGATCACCCAACACTCTGATGTTGTCTCAAGAAACCAATAGCAATTCCTTACAATATGCAAAATTCCAGCCTCTAGATCTCTGGGATGAGGGATCCATATATAGATATCTGTAAGGGAGATGAGTCAGCTTGTGATTTGATTAGTGTCTTCCCTCTAATAGTTCTTGCTTCCACTTGGAGATTGATGATCTCTTACTCATCCTTGGTCGAATTTAGAGAGGCAAGTGTCACAGGAGAAGTTTCTGGAAGATTCCATGCCTCTCCACCTCGCGGAATGACACTGCCATTTGTCACTTCTCGCCCATTGCACCCCATAGAAGGGCTTTTTGAAATGCAACGCACCCACACAGTGTATTTAGGTGAGATGCAACGCACTTTGCCTATGGAGCAGCTGAAATGATCCTGTTTTGACCAGTTCTGAGCAGTTTTTCATGGAGAACTTCTGGGAGAAGCTGTAATCAGTTGACCTTGTTCCTTTAGGGGTTAGAACAACACTTTTAGGGACTTAGGAGCCCTTGGTTTATGGACATTTCATGCTTGGGGTTGTAGTGCCCAAAAATGTCTATAACAGTTGCCCCCTAAAGCATGAGGTCGTTAATCTTTTGATGTCGGGTGAAATGCTTTATTATGAGGATCCGAAGTTCTTTCAAGCTGGGAGGAGACCTATAATAAGATACAATACAATACATTATCTTTATAATATTTTCATGATCTAGCCAAGGTAGGCATTCCCATGCTCAGCTTTATAAATTCATTTTCATGTACATAGGACAGACAATCGTCTAAGTGTAGACTGATGATTCTGGTGGAGTCATCATCCCTTTGATTGGATGATTATCTATGTAGCAATAATGTACATTTGATGTCTTTATTTCCCTGAATATATGTCACAGCCCAGATGGATGAAATTAGATCCGGGGTCTTCAGTCTCGTTCGATCTTCACTCGAAGTACAAGTCTGTCCATGTGAGAGATGTTCTGGAGTCGAACATGGAAAGACATCGCCTGATTACCATCCAATGATGTAAGATGTTAACAGGCGCGAGAGGAATCACCGATAATGATAATGACCCTCAAGGTATTGCAGTACAATTCACGTGGTGTGAATAAAGGACTTGGCGTCGAACACCACGCAAAATCTTTCGGTCGAAGGCCATTGATGTAAACCTGTCGCCGGAAGTGAGAAACTTGCCATTGAGGCATGCAAGCTTCAAAGTACTGAACGGGGTGTTCCTAGATCGACTTCTTGGATAATGAGCTGATGTCGATAAGAAGCGATCCGTCATAGGAGGGCTTTAATGAATCCCACATCAATGACACAGAATGGAGAAAATGCTTTTAATGGAGGTGAAAACGATCTGATGACATAAGGTTCAGGGTGGTGGTCATGAAAGAATGGGGTGTAAATGTATTGTAGCGGGTGAGACACAGGTGAATTCTCTGAATGACTTCTCTTGAACATATCGGTGACACTGACGTGATGGATTGGTAGAATTAACCCCAAATATGGATGGTGTGATGGGACCATGGTGATGTGACCGGTGAATGAAACAACCCAACCCGACTTGGATGCGGAGTGAAAGTGTCATGTTCAAGAGCGACTTGCTGCCAACAAAGTTTCTTCAAGTTTTCTTCCCAATTTTCCCCAATCATTGCTGACTAGTACCTCTTTATTTTTGTCAAGCTTGAGGAGGATAACATATGTTTGTTCTATAATTTTCCCTTCGGGCAAACCCATCGCTATGTTTTAATGAGCCTAGCGAT
The DNA here is from genome assembly GCA_031772625.1 of Pinus tabuliformis. Classification (NCBI taxonomy): domain Eukaryota; kingdom Viridiplantae; phylum Streptophyta; class Pinopsida; order Pinales; family Pinaceae; genus Pinus; species Pinus tabuliformis. The sequence continues at coordinate 1,543,943,573 of CM062818.1, forward strand.
AGTGAAACTCGTTCTTGTCTGCTATGGACAAGTTTGTCGCTATTAAGTTTTAACGAGTTTAACGACAAAGATAACTTGGTCCTTTTCAATTTTAGAGAGTCTAAAAAGGAAAGTAAAGGAAACTCCAAAATTCATTTTTCGTCACCTAATCCCTTAAGTCCGAAAAAGTATAAAACAATACAGAAGGGATGAATTTTCGATACTTTTAACGAGCCGAACAAAACAAGCGCTCGATCTTTTTGTGTAATAATCCCTCAGGTCCAAAAATATTAAAATCTAAAGGAGGGATAGCACTTCCGGTCCCTTTAACGAGCTGGAGAGGCCAATGGCTCGGCAATCTTTTCATATTTTACGAGTCAGTTGAAAAGAGCTTAAAGGAGACTCGTCTTTTGAGGAACGAGTGATAAAATTGGGTAGCAGCTGATTCCAGGTAAGGTTTGGAATTTTCCAATCACGGCAGTGTTACAAGGATGGCTAGTGAGATCACTCTTCACAGTTGTTCCTCAAAAGGGGTAAACAATCAAATGGAGGTGAATGATCGGCCAATACATAATGGAGGTGATGATGAGAACACGACCAAGGCTTTAAAGGCTAAAGTACTACATTCACGATGGTTATTTACCGAAAATTGGTTCATTCTTTTTTATTGAGTTTAAACACTGGGGGAAACATTTGCTCATGACTTATGTTTACCTTTTAATGAGCTTGAACTATGTACTAAAACTGCTCGATTAATCCAGTCATATAATAAGAATGTCCCATTTTAAAACGGCAATTTTTAGAGTTTTGCCCCACATCCTTTCTTTATGCAAGTTAGGAAACGACCAATCCTACGAGTTTAAAGGGTTAGAGGACCTACAAATTTAAAAAATAAATAGTCGCTCTTCGCTTGCATGCCAAAAGGTTTGCATGCCCCCAGGTATAAAACAGAGTTTCAAGGTCACCTTTCAAATCTCCAACAAAACATTTGTTTTATCAGGAAAGGCCTACCTCTTCCAGGTTACCAAAGATTGTTCTATTCACAGCGCAAACAAAACACTTCTTCAGCGATGTTTACCGAAATAGACAAAGGTGAGACAATCCACTCACATAACTTTGATAAGAGAATCTTATTCCAGTCTAACCCCCTCTTCCAATCATGGACAGGAGTACAGTCCGGTCATATATCTCTCGCGGAAACCTACCCTATACCCGAAGTTTTCCTGTTGAAGCAGACCAGGGTGCATGCCCCCTGGGTTTCAGTCATGTTCCTCGAATCACTCGCGCTCATCGAGTGGATGGACTGGAGATTGATGAGACATTCCTTGTGTGAAAAGACCATTCAGGGATGGCATATGACTATTTGCTCTGTGTGATTTGGGAAATGAAAGCTGGTCTACGAGCTTGACCACTCTTCCTTCGTGCGGAAAACACATCACTCTAAAGAGTGACGAGACAATAGCTCCCATGCAATAAATATAGTCTCGTCCAAGGAGTATATTATAATCCAGGGGTCCTTGAACTACCATTACGTTCATGTGAACGATTTTCCCTCTCAATATTATGGGCACATTGGGAAGGATCCCTAACGGTTCACTGGTTCCTTTGTCAAAGCTTGTTAGATTTCTCATCTCAGGCAAAAGCGATGGCGAACCAAGCGCTTTCCAAGCAGTCGAGGAAAGGATACTCACAGAAGCCCCTTCATCTATGATGGTACCAGCCATAACCATTCTATATACTTGAGCAATGATTCTGAATGGTACATTAGCCGGTAAGCGGGGTCTGCCTAGTTGATTCCAGTCGAAGGAAACAACCAGGTTGCTCGGAGGTGGGACCGAATAGATGATCGGGTACGACTCTGACGAACTTCCTTCCTGCGATAAAGGAACGGGTAAATTGCCCCCATGTTCATCGGAGTTTGTTCTTACTAAAAGAATTTGGACGGTGTCATCCTTATTCTCTTCTGTGACTGTATCTAAATATGGAACCTCTGAAGGCAAGACCAGGTCAATTGCCGCCTTGACCTTTTGACTTTCGTCTTGTATGGGTTCAGATGGTTTGTCTTCAATGATAGATGCTTCAGTCGACCACTTGGGCGGGTCAGCCGGATTTTCAACTAGTGACGGACTCGGCAAGAGTTTTTATATCCAGGAGGAAGTCGTAACGATGAAACCGGACGATCGTCCAAAACTCTTTTAGACTCGTCTAAGAAGGGACAATGGTGGATGGCATGATCGCCTTCGCACAGTTTACAAGGAAATCTATATTTTCCTTTTTGTCCTGGGGCTTCACTTTCACTAGTCGACGGTGTGTTTTCAACATGATCATCAGAGGTTGATGACACCGGGTTGTGCAAACGAGGAGACCAGTCCCTTAAGATCCGAGGGATGCAGGGACAATCTCTATGATAGTGGTCTCCTTTGCAAATGACACATGGCGATTTAGGCCTGGTCGGTGCAGTGTGTGGATTTTCGCTAGACGATGCTTGGTTGCCCCCTTTTGCTTTTGGCTCCTTCTTCTTCTTCTCTTTCTTCTTCTTTTCCTTCTTCTTCTCAGATACTTGATTTTTGGCTTTACCAGCCCCATCAAGCGAAGAGGAAGGAGGAGAGGAAGAATTAGAGGAAGTAGAAGGTTGGTGGGTAACTCTGGATTCGCCTAGTTGCTGACTTGATTGTTCAGGAATTGCGGTGTTCTGAACGACAGAGGTTGAGATGAGCCATACGGGCAAGTCGATTGTCAATCCTGGAAGTGACAATGTGGCCATATGGGGTGCACCAACATCTCCCCATGAGGAGAAGGGACTAGGATTTCCTCCAAGGGAAATTCCTTGGCTGGTGGGTTCCATTTTCTCAACCCAAGATCAACATAGGAAAGGGTGATGATTATTCCGTTTAAAATAAATTTTAGACGATTTGATACAACTTGTTTTTTCAATTTTAAAGAGTCAAGAAAAAACAAAAGATGACTCTAGTCGCGTTCGATTTTTAATGAGCCTGAAGTGACAAGTGCTCAGATGGACCTTTTCCGTTAAGGAGTCTGAAAAGGAACGAAAGGGACTACTTTGGAAATCTAGGTAGAGGGATTACCAAACCAATCACAAAACTGCAGAATACTTTTTACGGTACGGCAGTCAATCTTCCCAAATGCTATGTTCAGTGCATTACGATCGATAGGGCGGCAGACACGGCTTCCTATGGATAAAGGATTAAGCCTATTGCGGTCTCCCAAAATATACTCGACGGTACGTGGGAGCACAAGTCCATACTGGAACTTATCGTCTCAAAGTGGAGGAATCACCCAACCATCAGTGAGAACAATAGTTACCAGGCTTTACGACGCCGGAATACATCTCTAGCCTAGACTTCTAAATGTTGTGCGTTAGGTTCCAAAGCGTTGTTAGATTCATTGAATTTATTTTATAGTTGATCTTGTTTAAGAAATTTGCCTTTCAGGTTCACCGCGAGATGTAGATGTATAATTCCTAAAATGCAATCTAAGATGATAAACAGTCTTTTATCTTCTTTGTGCAATGAAAATCCTAGCTACTAAGGAAAGAGAGACAGTATTCTTTCACAAAGAGCAAAGAGCACACTCTAAATGCACTGTCCTAAATCAAACCAATCAAACAGTCTAAATGCAAATGCACATGCATGTATTTGTTTTCAGCTTTCTTAGTATGTGAATGGTAAAAAGAAAGCTAATGCACAAATCTGAATTACTTTTCAAGCGACAATTACTAACAAGTTTCTTTTCGAAATCAGAAATGGAGACAATCACAACACTTTATGATTCAGAAATGAATACTTGCTTTCAACACTAGAAAAGCTACAAATTCAGACCAAATACAATAGTAACAGGATAATCGACTATCAATAGCAACCAAACACTTTCCTATGACTGAAAACGACACTTGTGACACTTTCAAATCAAAGGACGACAGTACGATTACGTTACTTTTTGCAAAGGAGAACTAAAAATGACTCAACAAATACACAAAAACATTTACAGTTCTTTTGTACAACGGAGGCAGAATAACAGCAAGGAAAAGGGGTTTCAAACAGAGATATACTGATTACAGGTAGCAAAATTCATGAATAGAACTGGAAATAATGAATCACAGAAACCAAAACTAAACAATGCCTAGTCTGATCAGTGCACCTGTAACACGGGGAATTTGAAATGCAGTGCACCTACTACACTCAAGAAGTGCATTGAATTTCAGATTCACAGAATAGTACTTGCGCTAGACTAGAGACGAGACTTTGCTTGGGTTTTGGGTCACAGTTTGCAGTTTAGTTCATGGGTTTCGGCCGAGCAAATGGTAATCAGTGATGCAACAATCAGGGGTAGATCTAAGGAGGTTCTAAGAGCTACCACAAGGGGAAATCAAAGACTTTGTGAATCAGTTGTTTAAGTCATAAACAAATCCCGGAGATTGACTGAAGCAGCATTTATCTACTTTGCATTTGCATGGAAAATGCAGTTCGAAAGCTACCTGGCTCAACTTCAGGCTCCATCTGTAAGTTTATGAAATAGACAACAAGGAAGATAAACAAACAAACTAATTCGTCCCCAGCGGAGTCTCCATTTTGTTACAGGGAAAAGTGTCTACACAGAACTACTTATCCCACTAAGGTGTGATAGCTACCTTAGAAACAAACAAAGTAAAACTACTTTCATTTTTCCTTTATGAAATATAGATGAGAGAAGAACAAAGAAGACCAACCTCTGTCTTGCGCTAATCTCCTAGTTCGATTCCTCTCTCTCTTGATAGTCTTTCACTACTTTCTCCCTTGTACGCTCAGCTTCACAGAGTACCTGTATGATCACAGTAGCATAGCACTATACAAGAACATGGATCTATAATCATAAACAATCTAGGATTAGATGTAAATTGACCATACAAATGCATAAAATATAAATGACACAAGAGTATGGAGGAAAACTTGAATAGCTTTTATTGATAAATAAGAAAAAGCCAAGGGAGTTACAACCAGTTGTTCTGACCCAGCATCATCCTCTCAGCAAGTAAGCCCCTCTTCACCTCATACAAAGCTTAGATCACCCAACACTCTGATGTTGTCTCAAGAAACCAACAAAAATTCCTTACAATATGCAAAATTCCAGCCTCTAGATCTCTGGGATGAGGGATCCATATATAGATATCTGTAAGGGAGATGAGTCAGCTTGTGATTTGATTAGTGTCTTCCCTCTGATAGTTCTTGCTTCCACTTGGAGATTGATGATCTCTTACTCATCCTTGGTCGAATTTAGAGAGGCAAGTGTCACAGGAGAAGTTTTTGGAAGATTCCATGCCTCTCCACCTCATGGAATGACACTGCCATTTGTCACTTCTCACCCATCACACCCCATAGAAGGGCTTTTTGAAATTCAACGCACCCACACAGTGTATTTAGGTGAGATGCAATGCACTTTGCCTATGGAGCAGCTGAAATGATCCTGTTTTGACCAGTTCTAAGCAGTTTTTCATGGAGAACTTCTGGGAGAAGTTGTAATCAGTTGACCTTGTTACTTTAGGGGTTAGAAGAACACTTTTAGGGACTTAGGAGCCCTTGGTTTATGGACATTTCATGCTTGGGGTTGTAGTACCCAAAAATGTCTATAACAAAGAGGTTGAGGAAGAGTTTGAGACCTCGCTAATTGAAAGGAAGATAGACCAACCAGGCTTTGATGTATCCTTATAAGACTCTCAACAAAATACAATTTCCACTTCCATAGAGGTGGAAATATTAGTACCTCTGGGAAGTTCATATACAACAAGCCTCAAAAGGGAAGGAGGAAAAGCGATGGAGGAGAGGAGTAAAAAATTCATAGAAGACATGCTACAACAATTGGAATCAATCTCAATCTCGTATCAGACTAGGATCCTATCTGCCATGGACTTGGAAATGATTAAAATGAAGATCTATTTACATCACCATACAATATAGTCCCTCCATCAGGGTCACAAGTCATGAATGTAGACCTGTCTTTAGACATGCAAGCATCCCCTTGGAGGACAAAACAAATTGGCATAGGAAAGTTGGAGAAATGTTATAGAGTGAGTTGAGCAAAAGTGCATTGACTGTGAGCAATGCTGAGAAACTGTTAGAAAAAGTTGCCATCAGGGTAAAGCAAGAAGAGGCCAACTCTAGAGGCATTCATTTGCTAAATGACAACTACAAAGAGTTCATTATCAAATTGGTTGTACACCTAAAGGATAAAAATGTTTTGGAGGCCATCATTCAAAGCTAACAATTTGAGATCCAGGACCTAATGCACAAGTGGAAAATGACTACAAACGAGCATGTACAATCTAAGGAGTTGGCCCAGGTGGAGGGAGAAAAGGAAATCATATCCAAGGAGCTAATAGATAGGAAAAATGAGGTAGTAGTCCTCAAGAAACAAGTGGAAAAACTCCAACAGAGAATTGATTCATATATTTATGTTGTAATCGTGCTAGAGGACCCACAAAATCCCACTGAGAAATTGACTAAGGCCCTCATAGAGTTACAACTATCTGAGAATGAGCTTAAGAAGTGAAAAATGACCTGAAGAGTACTTAATGTGCTCTCACACAAAAGGAGAAAAAATTGGAGATAACCAAAAAGTAATGCAAAACAAGTCAACAACAATTTGAAGGCTACCAATGATAGGATCACAAAGTTGAAGAACAAATTAAAAAGGGAATATAACCTTGGTTGAGGCCAAGAAATTAATCTGGGATGATATCATCTCTAAAATGACAAACATATGGGAGGACATCACCTTAGTTGCAAAGAAGAAGATGACCATCAAAGATAATAAATATTTTATCAGTTCTTCCAAAGAGGAGGATGTCAAAAATTCCAAGGCAACTACAAATATTATTAGGTACCTCAACCGAAAGCCTACAAGTGAGTTGAGAACATTGGATGTTGTTGACAAGACAATGGGAATCATGGAAATTTCCAAGATGGTTTAGAAAGAAGCAGCTAGAGCCAAGGCTGAGGAGTGCTTAGGTGATTTATTAAAATATGTGGTTGCCTTTGATTTGAATTTTGATAGAAGGATGAGAGTTGGGTTTCCTAGTTGTTGGGATGCCTTAGAGAACTTAGTCCCATGCGAGAAGTATCAAAAATTATTAGTATCAGAAAAGAGAAAAATCAACTCTTCTCATTAGAAGACTCCCACCCTCAAAGGGAAAACTATAATTAATTTTTTGAGGAGGGATTTCAGCTAATTTAGATGGTGAAAAATTTGTTCGTTGACAAGCCAAATTACACCATGTTGAGCAGCCTGAAGGTATCATATTAGTACTACTTTTGATATCCTATATCGAACCCAACTATGTGGCAGAAGTTTGATCAACTAGTTAATCCACCTCAAGTTCGAATTATTGTTCCTGGGTCCCTCTCACTGGAACCGGATCACCTGTAATGAAGATATTTCAGATGTGTCAATCATGATACTTTATGTTACTTTCATGTTTTATAAATATTTTATTCAAGAATGGAATCAAAACTGTTATATGATTATTAGGACAGTTGTGCTAGTAACACGCTTGAACAATTTAGCTGGTAGGCAGTTATAAGAAGATCAAGAAGGAATGATATATAAGGAGATATCATTTATGAGACCCTATAAAAATGCTGAGGAGATTCATTAAAGAGGTTCTGAATTTTTGTTCTAGAGGAAACTCTGAACTATGATTTTTTAAAGTGTTTAAAGATCTGTAGATGCATGATTTTTGGAGGATTAATGAAGAAGTGATGGTGATTCCAAATGCATGAAAAGTGTAGTATGTAATATTTCATTCGTTTGTTTCTATATGTGTTTCTTTCCTCTCAGATGGTGCATAATTGTAGCTGTAAACTTAACCTCTAAGTCACAGATTCATCTATTTCATTATATGATAAACTATGCCTATGATTTGAGAGGTCGTATGTTCTTAATATGCACTCTGTGTCCTATGAATTTTCATTTACATAGTCTATTCCATGTTTTCTATGAATTTTCATTTACATAGTCTATTCCATGTTTTCTGTTGAAGTTTGGTGTGAAGGATTCTAGTATCAATGCTCTCCATTAATTTTCTTTTCTTTATATTCCTCTTTCACCTATACTACAACAACTAAAATAACTACATGTTTGTGCAAGTAGGCCACCAAATCTGAATGTTAAGTCCATTACGAGATTATTCAATGTGTTCTTATGATTGGACTTGCCTTTGGAAGATATATCTAAACCAATTATAATTCATCATATTTTTCAAATGCTAGATTCTAATGATAAATCCTTCAAACACTCTAAGATGTCCTACACATTGATTTCTTTCAATCCGGAGGTTGTCTCTAAGAACCCCAACATCTTCTAGAACTATTGTCAGGGATTGAATCAAAATATTTTCCTTGGGTAAGACATTTGTACATTCCTTCTGTTAGGTGACTAGAGGAAGTGTGGTTTAATATCTCTTACTTGGGAGACTCCACTATAAATCTCTTCATTTGGCCATCCTGGGTTTCAGGAGGCCTCATACTCACTATGATAATTCACAACAAAAAACTCCCCTTGTATTTGATCCAAATAGAATTTTCTCCAGAAGAATTTGGAAAGAAAGTAACCCAAGAAATCAAAATCCTCTGATAATAGCCCTTGAAGCCTCAACTTCTAGTTCACAAAAGGCCAAAATAAAATATCTCGAGTCTTCATATAAAGTTTTGGATTATTCATAAGAATGTTTTCCTTCACTAGGCTCTTGAAAATTGAAGCCGAAGAGACCTCTATCAGTTCCCTACAATTCACATTTCCTAGCTATCTAGAAGCTAAAGAAATAAAGGATATCCTTATTACAATTCTATCTTAGATCCTTGTTAACACTTCATCCCAAGTCCAGTTAGGTATTGTTCACATAGTTCCTCAACCAAGCCCTGTTGTAAATCTTTTCCAACCTCCATTACAAAATATGGTTGTCCCTAGCTTCCTACTTAACAAATATGCCCCACTTAACTTTCAACAACCTTTGAATGGAATGCCTCGATATTATCTTGAGCTCCTGCTGAGATTCATCACAGAGGATGATATTTCAACCCAAAAACACATAGAAGTATTTTGTGCATTTGCCGAGAACTTAAATTTAGAGCATCTTGATGTAGTCCTCAGACCGTTTATTCAATATTTAGATGGAGAAGCCAGAAAATGGTTTAAAACCCTACCAAATGCTTCAATCAATACTTGGGAGGAAATGGAGAACTCTTTCATGTAGAAAAGGGGAGAAAAGAAGGATCATGGGTATGTCCTCATTGAGTTCAATGCAATAAAGAAAAAACATAATGAGGATGTCTCAGAATTTATAAAAAGGTTTAATAAACTATATAATAGTCTCCCTACTGAGATTAAACCTCCATAGGTAGCTTCTAAAGTGGTATTTGTTGGAGCCTTTGAGCCAGACTTTGGGTTCACCCTCAGGGAAAGGAAATCTTGCACACTAGATCAAATCCATACTGATGCTCTAGAAGTTGAAGCAAATTTTGCATCCATTGGAAAGTGGAAAGGAAGGGGAGAACATGGTGATATAATAATGGGAAAGGAAGAAGCTAGCTCCTCTAGCCAAGTAAAATAAACCCAAGAACAAAAGTTAGATGAGATGAAAAAATTAATTAGAAATCTGTCAAATAAACTTGTGAAGTTGGAGTTCGAGAGAAAAAACCCTCCTCGATAGGTTCAACAAGGTCCCAATAGGAAATTTAACCCCCAGTATAGGAGGCCCCCTTTGCAACTCCTACAAAGAGAAAGGAAGGACCAAAAAGACAAAATACAACCTCCTTTGTATCTAGAAGATGATCCTGAAGAAAATATTGAAGATGCTATAGAAGTGAAAGAAAACTAACTCTCTTCTATTTAAGAGGGAGAAAATGATATAGAAGCACATGAAGGAGAAGGGGAGGTTATGAGTGTGCCTTTGTACAATGAAGAGATAGACACCTGCTATAAATATTTTGTTGATTTCATGCAATCCCAGCTGCATAAGAAATATGATTTGAGATCAAGAAAAAGGTCTAGGATGCAGGATCAAAATGAAGAGACTTCTCAACCCATTTCCCAAAAACCAACTAATAAAGGGAAGAAACCAGTCAACCTTGTCCCACTAACCAAAGGAGAGTCCTCCCATCCTACTCATCATGAGTCTGAAGTCCCAAATATAGAAAAAAAAATCAATTCAAACAAACCCAATGCATAAAATAAGTAGTAAACCAATTGAGTTAGTTAAAATTGATAGGAGTCCTTCTATTTTTCAACCTGCAAAAAGAGTTAGAAAAAGTCAACATATCTATCCCTTTGAATAAATTATTGAAACAACCATGTTATAAAGCCCAAGTTTCTTAGTTCATGGACCTATATGACATTACCCCACTTCAAGATAGTCTTAACCTAAAGGAAGAAAGGCTTGTGGTTATGTTTGGTCCACATGTGGAGGAGCAGGACCCTTCCACTCCTCCATTATATGTCACCCTAGTGTGTTGTTGGTATCCCTAGAGGGCAACCTAATCCCTTTATCATTCAGACTAGAGTTTGATGCTACAAACAATATTGCTGAATATGAGGCATTGCTTTTAGGGCTACAAGTTGATAAAAACCTAAATATTGAATGCTTGATAGTAGTCAACGATTTTGAGTTGGTGGTGAAACATGTTAGGAATAAATATCAAACCAAGCACTCGAGATTGAAGTCCTATAGAAATGAGATATGGGATCTAGTTGAAATTTTTTTCTTGGTATTTAATATTGAGTTTCTGCCTAGGGAGAAAAACAAGATGTTCAATTCCTTGGCAATTGCTGCCATCAACTTTAAACCTCCTCAAAACCCCATTGTCATGTATGAGGTTGAGGTCAGGAATAAACCCTTAGTACCAAAAAATGTGATATATTGGAAATTTTTTGAGGATGAGGAACAAATCAAGCACTTTATGGAAGCCATTGGAGAATTCTCTAATTCAGTGATTGACTAGGAATATGAAAATGTAGTAGAAGAATAGCAAACATCTTGGGAGGAATCAATTTGTGGTCATAAAATTTTGCAGCTGAAGGGAAATATAATTCCCATAGGGTTGGTTTCACTGGAAGGATTGTTTATCCAAATGACATAGATATCAGTCCAATGAAACATGAGCGTGAGGAAGATATAAAAAAAATGCAACATTGGCATAGAACAAGAGCCTAAAATTGTCAAGTTAGCTAAAATAGTCCCAAAAGGGTATAAACAAAGATATATAGAGTTATTTAAAAAATATATGGATTTTTTTTCTTGGTCCTATGATGATTTGAAGACTTTTGATCCCAATATCATACAACACAAGATTCCTTTGAAGAATGGAATGAAGCCCTACAAGTAGAAGCTCAGACAAATAAACCCCTTACTACTCCCATCAATTGAAAAGGAAGTTAAGAAGTTGTTATAGGCTAAAATTATTGTGCCTCTAAGATACTTAGATTCGGTGGAAAATTTAGTTCCCATCTGGAAGAAAAACAGGGAGATTAGATTATGTGTTGACTTTAGATACTTGAATAGGGCCTCTTTGAAAGGAAACTACCCTTACCCAAAATGGATTACATCTGTAGAAAGTGGTGGGATCTTCCAAACTTTCTATGATGGATAGTTTCTATGGATATAAATAGATTGTTGTACACCTTGGGGATCAAAAGAAAACAACTTTTACCACACCTTGGGGAACCTTCATGTATGCCAGGATGCCTTTTGGTCTCATAAATTTTGGAGCCACTTTTCAAAGGGTAATGGACATAACTTTTATTGGGGGAAAGAAAAATTTGTGGTAATTTACTTGGATGACATAATTATTTTCTCCAAGACATATCCAACACTTGCATCTCACTTTTGAAAAGTGTAGGAAGTATCTCTTGTCTTTGAATCCCAAGAAATCACAATTTGCTCAGAGCAAAGGTACGTTATTGGGTCACATAGTGGCAAGAGAAGGAGTGAAGATTGACCCCAAGAGGGTGGAGGCTATCAACAATATCCCATTACCAAGGAATAAAAAGGAGATACAAGTTTTCTTAGGCATAATTAATTTCTTGAGAAGGTTTGTGCCTAATTATGCTGAGATTGTAAAAGAAATCACTAACATGCTGAAGAAGGACAGGGAAGTAAAGTGGAATCTTGAAGCTAGAGAATAATTCTCTAGGATCAAGAGAGCCTTTGCAGATGCCCCAGTCTTAGCTAGCTTTGATTATCAAAGACCATTCCTCTTTTTTTCTTTTGCCTCTCCTAACACAGTGACAATTGTTTTATTGCAGAAGAATGATGAAGAAAAGGAACAACCAATTGTGTTTTTCAGTCAGGTGTTGAGGGATGCAGAACTCAAATACAATATTCTGGAAAAATAGGCCTACACTCTGGTCAAGGCTCTAAAAGCTTTATGAATTTATATTATGCAATCTGGGATAATTGCTTATGTCCCTACAACTACTATAAAAGACATCCTCACACAGGGAGACAATGAAAGTAAGAGAGGAAAGTGGATTTCCAAGATCCAGGAGCATGACATGGATATCAAGCCTACTACGATGATCAAGGGGCATGGATTGGCCAACATTCTATCAGAAGCTAATTTCTAGGACTTGGGCATAAATGTGATAGTTGACAAGGAAAAAACAAAGAAACAAGCAAGACAAGAGGATGGAAACAGAGCAACCCAGAAAATTCAAATGAAATACCTGGTCTCTAAATGGTATAAATTTATTGTTCATTATTTGTTGTTCGTCGAATTCCCGCTTGAATTTGGAAAAATAAAATATAGATCCCTGAGGTTACAAGCACAAAACATTGTCATTTCAAATGGTCAGTTATATTAGAAGGACCCTGTGGGAATCCTACTGTTATGCTTGGTGGAAGAGGAGACTCCAAAGATAATAGAATAATTTCACAACTGTGTTTGTGGGGGAAATTATAGCTGGAAGGTTACAACTCATAAAATTATCAAATTTGGCTTCTATTGGACCAAGCTATTCAGGGATGTCCATGCACAAGTCAGAACCTGTAAAAAGTGCTATTTCTTTGCTAAAAAACAGAAGCTAGCGCCCCTCCCTTTAATCCATGTTTTTGTAGATGATCCATTTAGGTAGTGGGGACTAGATTTTATTGGAGAAATCCACCCATCATCTAGTGGGAAACACAAATGGATACTCATAGCAACAAATTAATTCACTAAATGGGTGGAGGCCATCCCTTCTAGGAATGCAACTAATACAATGGTTATCAAGTTTATGGAGGAGAACATTCTATCCCAATTTGGTTTTCCAAGAAAAAATGTTACTGATAATGCACATGTATTTAAATCAACAAAATTTATCAGTTTCTGTCAAGATTATAATATTATCCTAGGACACTCTACTACTTATTACCCACAGGGGAATGAATTAGTAGAGTCATCCAACAAGATCTTAGTCAGAATTCTTAAGAATACCATAGCACAAAATCAGAAAAATTGGGACTCGCAACATAAGTTTGCATTGTGGGCTAACCAAGTCACTACTAAGAGGTCAATTGGGAAATCCCCATTTTATTTGGCATATGAGACTACTGCAGTTTTCCCTGCCCAATTGGCTATGCCAGTGGCCAAAATCCTATAGGATGTAGAGGAGGAGTCAAACCCTCTAACCAAGAGAATAAATCAGTTTGTGGAATTGCAAGAAAGCAGGGGACAAGTAACTCAAATTCTGATCAAATATCAAGATAAGATGAAGGCTCTCTTTGATAAGAAGGCTAAGGATAATATTTTTCAACTAGGTGACCTCATGCTCAGATGGGATGTTAGGAGAGAAGACAAAGGCTATCATGGGAAATTTGGTCCCTTGTAGTTTAGACCTTTCAAGGTAGTTGAAGCGAAAGGGAACAATACCTTTCTATTGGAGAACCTAGATGGTGAAGTGTTTGAACTACCTGTAAATGGGAAGTTACTCAAGCACTACTTCCAACGTTGAATAATTTCACCTTCATCCATTGTAAATATCAGTGAGCCATTGTAAATATTGGAGTGCTAATTTTGTTTTTGTTTTTATTTTCTATGTTTAAACTACTTTGAATCCATGCCAAAGTTAAGGAAATAATCTACAGGTTCTCAATGCCTCACTTGTGAGGCACTGTCCCCAATTGGAGCTGATGTTGTACCCCCTCATCCCCTTTTCATTTTTCTCCATATAAAAGTGGTGATTTATTCTTGTATGCAGAATGGGACTTAAAACTTTAAGAAAACAAGAGGAATGGGTTACAAAACTAAATGATCACAAAGTCGAAAGGAACCCAGGTGCACCTTTAGCACGTATACAAAGTGGGATTAAACACCAAACATAGTGGAAAGAAGAGTGGATCCTTTACGCGAAGCTTCAGAAAGACGTGACCAACACACATAACAGAGGAAAATAATCCTATTGGTCACTGGTGGAACCCAACTGACGGGCTTACCCCGATGGAGTTACCTCCGCACAATGTTAAACGGGAACAATTTGAGCACCAGGATAGTATGACCAAGATAACATAATCCCAGTGATAAAACCCACATAGGAGCACCCCAGAAGTACCCTTGGATAGCACAAAATAGAGGAGTTGGGATAAAGTTCAGCAGGTGGGGCCCAGCCGGCGGCAATAGCTCGGAAGCATTTTAAGTGGCACATAAGTTAGGCTCTGAGATGACATTGAGCGGGCAAGGTTCACTCGACAGTGAAGTCCTGGAGGAAGTAGAGCAAGGTAAGCATGCAAAGAGTTAAGAGGGGAAACAAAGGGGGGTCATAATCATACATGAAACAGGTAATTGTTGAGTAGTTCAACAAGTAGATCGCCATCAGTTTCACACCTGCCAGGTCCCATAATCCTTTTCGATGGGGTAACCAGAAAAGTACTTAAAATATTACTACCTCCCAAAAAGTCAAAGTCAGTTGGGTGGCTCCTGCATATCAACGATGAGGATTGATTTCAGGGGGGTCGAAACTCACTCCTGATCCCTTTCAATCACCTTTACAGATACATGGGGATGACCCACCACCACAATCCAACCTCACCAGGACCTTCAACAAGCGATAGTGACACTTGCGGAGTTGAGGGCCTCCTCCCCTTCACTTTTGTTGGGTGCAGGAATTGCATTTGAATCCTCAACACTTAATTGTCAAACTAGGGCTATGTAAGATTTGAGGCATAACACAGGAAATGCCAAAGATTCTGGATTTAACCCTGCAAACCATACTTCTCTTCCTACAATTAAATCATGTGAAATCTTAAAGAATAAATTACAAGGAAACCTTTCAATCCTTACTTGTGCTTGAAAACAAAATGTCACCACTCCACTTTGGAAATTGGATTCACTCAAAAAGAATAATCAAATACTTTGTTGAAATAAATAAAGCATGCCACTCAATAAAAACTCAAAATAATTTAGAAACAAAATTTGTTCCTGTATTTGTGTTCTAGTGCTGAGAAAACAGAGTAAGTTTATGTTTTGTGTCTTATTAATTATGTTTCCTGTACTAAAGAGACCCTATTCCTGTATTAGAACAATCCTATTCTCGTACTCAAAATAAGTCTGCTCCTGTACTAGAACCACTGTGTTCCTAAACTAATATGACTTTGTTCCTTTACCAAAATAAATCTACACTCAACAGTGTTTCATCCCTTAATCTATGAATCAAAATGTTGTGTTATCAAGCATGGAATTAACAAGTGCAAAAAGGAAAACTTCAACTTGGGCAATAATGAAATAAATCCCAAATCAAATGTACTAAATTACAATTCAAGAATATAAATTGCAAAAGTCAATGGGAATTTTATCAATCTTAGTGAAAATAGTAAACTCCTACATTTGAATAAAATATCACCACTTAAAATATTATTTACTCATATCCTCTCTGAACATTTATCATTATGTTGAATATGTCCTGTGTACAAACGAATTCAATCATTGAATAAAAAGATCTATCTTACAGCCCCGAATTCGAAAAGTAATAACCAACAATTCATGTACTTAAAACTTTAGTTTAAAAATATTTATTGAAGCAAGGAATACACTTTAAACATAATAGTTTACATAGGAGGATTAACACCACTACACAGTTACAATATATGTGTTTTGATCAGAGTATGCTTACTATAAGGAAATAAATCTTTAAACAAAACTTGAATGATCAAACCCTACAACCCTAACCATTACTCCAGAAATGATTCAAGAGGAAGCTTCTTAGATAAAAGACATATTTTTTTTGTTTTAAGAAAGTATACAAAAAATGCTTTGATAGAAATAAAAACACACTCAACACACACAATCCCTCAGATCTGAGATCACTCGGTGAAAGAAAAATAAACACAAGAGCATTACCAATCCTACACACTCACCATTAAAAAGCAACCTTCACACCAGTCATTCTTGTACCTAATACACACAATTGTAAAACTGGGAAAACAAGCTGGGTTGCCTAGGCCCTAGCCAACCAACTCATTTCCCTCTTAAGGAAACACTGAACTTATATGAGCAGAGTTACCATTACAAGAAATAACAGGGACAATATATAAAAACTGGAATTAACTCCTTTTTATTAAGAAAACATAAAGTCTCTGCAAGTATACATTACAAAACAATGGATGCAACCCTAGAGAGTTGTGGCTATACAGATATTTAGAAATACAATAATACCAAAGTATTCCACAGTATCGCTAACCTATGCTATTACAGAACCCTAACTTATACATGTTTTCATTGGCTCTCGACCGTATTGAATGGCTAACAGAAAAACACAATAACTAGTGGTCGACCTCCATCTTTGGAAACTTCGTAATGCCCCAACCCTATACAAGAAATGAGAAAAGTCTTCAATGACATGTGCACACCATTTCCTCTTGACAACTACAATGCACTCAAAGCTAATCTTCACCAAATCAGTCGGTTGTCCAAATCTGGTGCAGGAACTATAGTGAGTACATGAATATCAGGATCTTGTACCAAGCACTTTGACTTTTGTTAATGACCATTACTTGTCAAGCAATAAGGTAATGTGAATAATGAGTCACATGAAAAAACATAAACTTATTTAACCCTTTTAATCAATGGTAAGCTTACATAACCAATATCTAAAAATTCATTAAAAGGAACCAGAAACATATGTGAAAGGCTTAGTTCAGGTTGTAGAACAGAGGTTAAAGTAAGATAATTTAGGGTAAGGATAAGGTAAAACAAGACAATTTCAATGACCAACATCCCCCCAACCTCATTTTGTTGTGTAACCTCACACAAGCGCTAAGCTCTGCAAAAAAAAATAGAAATCCTTCTCCTCACTTGTGAATTTGAATGTTGATCCCCGAACCTTCTACTTTCACTTTCTTCACTCAAGCCTTCCTTATGGACTTGATCAAATTATTAACATAGACTCTCAGGTGGACTGTGTGGAACTTCCATTTCCTTACTTGTCTTTTCAACTCAGACACTATCACTGTCAATTCTCCATTCCTTTTCTTCAATGTAGTTATCTAGTCTAGTATCCATCTATTTAAGACTTCAAATTCATAAACCTGTTGCTTCAATTTTCGAGTTCGACTCATCCTCTTACCAAGGAAAAAATAATTCACTATTTCCTTTCCTTTCTCCTCTTCTTGCACTGTTATTTATTCTACCACTGATGTATGAGGAACATCATCGTTCTTCTCTTCCTTCTCCAGCTCCCGAGTTTTTCCATCCGGACCCGGAGGAATATTGTCCTCATGTTTTTCTTTTGTTTTCTCTTTCATCACCTCCTGCTCAACCTCCTATCCATGAGTCACTTTTTTCTTTTTTAACTTTCTTCATAAAAAATGCTAGAGGAACATCATCCTCGTCCTCTTTATATCCTGGGCTAAAAACTAAAGCACCCAATGCTACTACATTTGCCAACATTGAGAGGTTATCTTGTACCGACATATTTTCTGCAAAAGTATCCATTTGAGGATTCTTAGGAGAGGCACAATCTTTCTGAGAAGACTCAGAGTCTTCAATTACCTCAACTGTAGTAGCCATTGTAGGTGGATTTTTTCTCGAAGAAGCATGGTGACCCTTCAACAAACCCTGTGTAAACCTCCGAGATGGTCCTGGCATTTCAACTTTATCCTCTTCATCCTTTTTCGATTTCTACTTCTTGGATTGGAGTTTACTGGTCTTGGATTTCATCTTCTGCTTCATGGGCTGGGGTTTAGTGGCCTTGGATTTCTCATCCTTGTCACCTCCTAAGGGCGAATTCTTCTCCTCTTGACATTGGGTATCCTTGGATTTAGCGTCCCCTTTACATCCCTTCTCTTGTTGACTCTTGTTATGAGCCCTTTTTATAGTGCTCCCACTTCATAATGACTTTAGAAATCCTTTCCATATAGTTCCCCTGTTCTCTAACTCTTTCTTAACCAGGATTTTAATCAAGCCATAATGACAAAGCTTAAAGCCTATTTGATCTTTTTGGCTTTTCTATACACTCTTGGACATTTTATCTAAACTCTTCAACATAAAGTAAGGAAAGTTGATTAATTTGCCTGATTCAAAATGCATCAACAGTTGGATGTGGTACAGGTAAGTTGAATAATACCTCCCTTCGCAGGTAAGAAATTTCTGAAGAATATACAACGGTTATCGCCACTTCTTGATCACTTCACTTCTCTGTACCCCTACCTTCCAATCCACCGCACAATCATCCTTTATCAAAAATTTGCACCATGCACCCTTCTCTACCTCACCTTTCTTAAACCACTTTTCCCTTGTGGCTGGTAGCTCAATAGCATGTGAGATAGATTGTCTCGTTACTTGGAATTGCAGAGAACCCACATTGGTCATTTTACCGTTAAAGATTTGTGAAAATTCTTGAGCAATAGAACAATCATAGTTGTTGAATTTATATAGAAAAGAGAGAAAACCAGTTTCCTGTAACATGGGTAAGTTACCTTCATATTCCATTGTCCCCTCTAATTCTTTCATAGACCAGGGCTCGATTCAAAGTGGCACCATGACATTCAAAATCTATCACCACTTACAGTCCCCTAACCTATTCAAAACTTCAATCAGACAATTCCAAAGAAAATCCTCACAACATATAATCTTTGGTGTTCAAGAAGTGTAGGATGATTGTTTTTTGATGCCCCATGATCTCTGCATTAACTGATAATTCAAACTGCATGCATTCGGCTACTCAATTCATGATCTGACAACATCCCATCTGACTTATATCACCCATTGAAGTAACTGCTACTCTGACAGTACAAAAATATGGTTAGGAGGGCCGTGGATTCAGCATAATCTTCAAGGCAGGTGGGTAATGATGATTGGGAGTGGTGGCTGTAATGGTTATGCTTTCAAGAAATGGATGGAAAAATCACACATGGTGGAGGTAAAATCATTTAAAGGATAACAAAGGCTCAGATATAAATAGCAAGGAGTGAATGACCTTCACACATGCACCTGGTCCTCGTCATGAAATTTATTGGAAATGGTAGTGCTTGTTATAATAAGGTTACCTAGGCCTATATTAATTCCTACACTTTAATTAATCATTCCTTTCAAGCTAAAACAATAATGTCATTTTATATAAACATAAATACAAAGGCCATTGTTTTCACATATGACCATCATATTTCTAACAAAAATTGAAGTCAATTTACAACCAATTCCAGTGATCCTTTAAACATCATAATACAATTCTCTCACCGCAACAAGACTTTTGTTCTTAAACAAGGTTTCTTGTACTGGGATACTAGGATTCCTACACTAAAGCACTATATTTCCTGCACTATGATTCTTGTACTGCATGAGATGATTCCTGTACTGCATGAGAGGATTCATGTACTTGTGATAAAACAATTATGTTATGAAATTATCAATCAAATTATCTCTGTTAAGAATAGGCTAGATTACATACAAATTGATTGCAGAATTTAAGGAGTTATTTTTTGTTGAGTTTAGGTGTCACCATCTTTCTAGATCTAATTAGATAAGGTTTCCAAGTTTTTATTAGATCTTGAAAAAATTATGAGGGAAGGAAAATCATTAGGGACACTTAGAATAAGGTAAATTGATTAGGGGGATATAGGAAAAAGGGAATAAGGGAAACAAATTTCAGGGGTAAAAGGGAAAAATAGAAATCGGGAAAGGAAATTCTATGAAGAATAGGAGGGACATTCAATCTGGGAAATAAGAGAATAAATAGAGAGAAAGTTAAGAAAAAGGGATGATAAGAAAGACAAATTATCTACCTTAGACAGTAAATTTTTCTGCCAAATAATGTTGTCTCCTAGATGAATTAGCTGCAGTGGGAGTCTAATGTTACTTGAATAAAATTTGCCATAATATTTTCCCTAAAATTTGTAGGGGCTTAGTTTCTTCTAGTTTTTCTACTGCCACCATAATTCCTTGGGAAACCTGCTTCTTCTCAGTGACAAATTAGTCATCTATCATGATCAAGTAACATCCCATTTTATTTAAAAAACCTGATCTGCTTGCCAGCAAGTTGGTTTTCAAGTAGACCCTTACATGATTGCACCAACAAGATGATTTTCACAATCATGTGTTTTATTATTATTATTATTATTATTATTATTATTATTATTATTATTATTGTCATTTCTAATTTATTTTTCAGTAAAAAAGAAAATCAAAATTCACAGTAGGCTGGTATCACCACCTACCATCTTCAAATCTGGTTGTTGCTAAACCTGTTGTATGAAATCTTCCCTAGTGGTGGGCTGAAAATATGTTTTAAGTCTATGCCCATTCACCAAGAAAACAACTTCCTATCCATCAATGGTCTTAATTTCTACCACTCCATTCTCAAAAAATTTAACTACCTCATATGGCCCCATCTAGCGTGTACAAAGTTTCCCCTTAAAATTTTTAAACTTTGAATCATAAAGGAGTACCTAGTTACCTGGATAGAATTGCTTCTTTCTGATTAACCTATCATGCCATTTGCTACGTTGTTGCTGCATCAATATAGTCTGTTGAACAACATCTCTCCTGATTTCATCAAGTTCATTCAATTGCAAAAGACGTTGTTTCTATGCTTCTGAGAGATCCAAACCTAGCTGGACTGCAGTTCTAAAAGTTTTAATCTGGAACTTAATCAGTAACAAAACCTTCTTCCTGTATGCTAGCTCATAAGGTGTATTACATGCACTATTGCTCCAGGTAGTTTTGTAGGCCCACAATGCTTTTGGTAATCTAGTTGCCCAATCTTTCTTATGAAGATTCACTGTTTTGGTAAGAATGGACTCGATCACTTTATTGGTGGATTCTACCTGTCCATTTGCCTGCGGGTGGTACGGTGTTGATTTCCTGTGCTGAATCTTGTATTGATATATAATTCCTTTTACCAGATTAGAAACAAACTGAGGTCCATTGTCAGTAAAAATTTCCCTTAGAAGAGAAAATCGTGTAAAAATTTCATTAAATAAAAAACCAACAACAACGTTTTCAATAGAAAAAGGAACAACTCTAGCTTCTACCCATTTTGTTACAAAATATGTGCAAACCAAGATATGTCTTTTGTTTAAAGATGTTGGAGCTATAGGTCCTACAAAATCAATGGCCCATTTTTCAAAGGGTTCTAACATGACTTGAGGACACAAAGGAATTTCATTGGCTTGACCAGGTTGGCCCATTCGCTGACAACTATCACAACGCTTAACATAATATTTGGCATCTCTAAATAGGGAAGGCCAAAACTAGCCAGCGTGGAGAATTTTATATGTTGTTCTTTTTTTGAGAAAAATGGCCCCCACAAGGTTCATCATAGGCAACTTTCAAAATATCAAACACTTCCTCTTCTCTCACACATCTACGGATAATAAGGTTGGGTCCTGTGTAGAAGAGGTCTCCCTAAATCCAGGAATATGAAGCACTTTTTGAAATTATTTTTCGCCTCTCTCGAGAGGATAGGTGCGGTGGTGTTTTTCCTGTGACAAGATAATTAGCTATATCAGCAAACCAAGGAGAATTTGTTGAAACAACAAAAATATGTTCATTAGGAAATGAATCATCTACATGAATTACTTCGCCAGGATTATTTAATCTGGAAAGATAATCAACTACTACATTTGATTTTCCTGGCCTATCGATTATAGTAACATTGAATTCCTGTAGTAAAAGAAACCACCTAGTTATCCTACCGCTAGTCAAAGGTTTGTTCATCAAATACTTTATGGAAGAATGATCTGTATGTATAAATAATTCATAACCTATAATGTAGTGTCTGAATTTGTTAATAGCAAAAACTACAACTAGAAACTCTTTCTCAGTTACTATATAATTCAATTCAGCAGATGACAAGTTTTTACTAATGAAGTAAATAACATAGGATTGTTGGTTTTCTTCTTGTCCTAAGGTTGTGCCAATAGTAGTGTCTGAGGCATCTGAGGAAATATGAAATGGAAGGGACCAATTAGGCCCCCTCAAGACTGGTGCCTGTACTAATTTTTCCTTCAAATTCTCAAAAGCCCTTTGGCAAGCCTCAGTCCAAGAGAAATTGCTCTCCTTAGCTAATAATCGAAAAAGAGGGGAAACTATCCTAGATTTCTTTCAATGAATATCCAGTAATAACCCACATGTCCAAGGAATCCTCTCACTTCCCTTTGTGTTTTAGGTGCAGGAAGATGTATAATAACTTCTATTTTGGCTGGATCTACCTGGATACCCTTATCAGAAATAAGATGGCCAAGAACCACCCCTGCTTTGCACATCAATCTACATTTCTTATCACTCAAAGTGAGGCAGGCTTCTTGACACTGAGTGAGTACTTTCTTTAAATTTTGGAGGGCTTCCTGAAAAGAATCACCAAATACTGAAAAATCATCCATGTAAACTTCTACACACTCAAGGTTAGAAAAAATGGCCAAGACTTCCCTCTGAAAGGTAGATGGAGCATTACAAAGTCCAAAAGGGAGTACTCGGTAAGCGAATGTCCCCCATGAACAAGAAAGGGTGGTCTTGTCTAGATCCTTAGGTGAGATTTGTATTTGGTTATAACCACTAAAGCCATCTAAAAATGAAAATTACTTTTTACTAGCAAGGGTATCCAACATTTGATCAATGAAGGGAAGAGGGAAGTAGTCCTTGAGAGTGGCTTTGTTTAATTCTCTATAATCGATACAAATATGCCATCTCCCATACTTCTTTGGGACTATCACCAATGGAGAGACCCATTGACTATCATATATATGATAGATAAAACTGGCATCTAAGAGTTTTTGTAATTCTTCTTTAACGATTTCTCTTAGTGCATGATTCATTCACCTTTGGGGTCATCAGATAGGTTGGCCACCTTCCTGAATATAGATATGATGAGTACAGGTTTCAGGATGGATGCCCTTAATGTATTCATTACTCCATGCAAAGGCATCAAGATGGTCTCGTAACAAGCTCATAATCTGCTCTTGCTAGGATGGGCCCAGGTCTGAGCTAATGCGTAAAGATTTTCCTGGGCTAATATCAAGAAGAGTGGTATTAGACTCAAGAATAATTGTGGTGGATACTAGGCCCCATATGTTGGCATTATGAGACAAGTGTTGTCCTTGATGGCAAACCACACTGATGAGAAATTATAGTACAGAAGGTCAGCAGCAAGGAATTGATGATCAGACTATAAGAAGAAGAGAAAGTTCATACACGCAGGTTCGTTAAGCCCAAGTCGCGTGTACACGCAGGTTGGCTTCATTAAAAGCGCGTGTATGTGGAAAACTCATTTGGTCCATGGCGGTTAGTCCTTGGAAGTTGTGCCTATGGTTTTGGACCTTTGTGTCTCGACGGACGTGTTGATCCCTAGTTTTAAAGTTGATGGTATTGGATTTCTATGGTTGTGGCCCTTGGTATTGAACAAGGCCTAAGGCTATATAAGGAGAAGGAAATCATTAAGCAAGTGCATCTGAAATGTCTTGAATATCTGATGAAGCATTAGATCCAGGATGCAGGGTTATGGGTTGATGATGCATTGCTTGATCTGAGCTAAGGAGAGATCTCACCTGTTGATGGAGAACTAGATCTAAGGAGAGATCGGGATCAAATGGTTTGAAATGAACTATCTTTATGATGCTTATTCTAGATCTACATACTGACGCATGTATTGTTCTATAAGTGTTATGAGTATGACTGATGTCTGGTACAGCTGCAAGTTATGAGAAATTATTTTTAGATCTGTACGCGGGTTGGCTTTGATAAAAGCGCGTATACACGCGGGTTTGATTCATCGAAGTAGCGTATACATTGTAAATCTTAATATTTGAAGTTGCAGATGGATCTGATGGTTATTACAGAGTTCTGTGTCTGCTCTGTGTTCTGGTGACTGTTGTTAACAGGGTTTCAGTGATTCAGGGTTTGATGATTGTTTTGAGCTTCAATGATAGTTATGGGTCCAGTATGAAAATTGGATGAAAAGTGGCCTTACAGATTATGTGTTGTGCTTCAGTGTATCCAGTCTGAAAATTGATGAAACGTGGTACCTGGAGGTGAGAAGATTGTAGGCAAGCACCTACGTACTAGTATCTAAGCTAGTACAAAAGCTAAAGGAGATCTTTGGAGCATTGTAGCAGGTAGCAGCCTGCGTACTAGTAAATGGATCGGCTAGTACAAGAGCAAAGGGGGTTGTAGCTCCCGTACTGGTATAAGACTGCACCAGTACAAATATTGTAAAAGGATTTTCTTATTAAGAAGAAGATTGAGATGACTTGCAGCAGGTGGTTTTCACCCACATTGGGTTTCCACCTTATATCTTTGTGTTCATGTGTGTGGCTCTTGTGTGATGTTCTGTTCTGTTATTCTGCACCTGTTTACTGTTAATATGCTTAATAATGATCTGATGCATTTACTGAATATTAAGCTAACTGAATTATAAGATCTCTGGATATACGCGAGTTTCATTAGACACAGTAGCGTGTACACGCGGGTTCACTTAATTGAAGTAGCGTATATGTTTCTGAGTATGAAATAGAAAAAGTTTGATTGATCTGATAATACTGATTCACCCCCCCTCTCAGTATTATTTCCAACAATTGGTATCAGAGCAGGTCCTTTGGTAGAAGCTTGATCGCTTGAAGGAGATCCGTGGAACAATGGGAAAGAAGCTTAAGAAGAAATCTCATAAGAAGAAGAAGACATCTCAGAAGGACTATGACAGTGGGAGAGTCGATTGGGGATTAGGTATAAGAAGCTCTTCAGATTCAGAATCAGATTCAGAATCATTATCAGGTATGAATGTGTTATCCTCTGATGTTCCTGCTATATTTCCTTGTGAAAGTGATGGAAGTGATAGTGAAACTACTGAACATGCTTTTATGGGTGAGCAAGAAAAGTATCAAATAGAGGCATTATTTAGAAGGCTTACAGACAAAGTTAAAGATCAACAAGATCTATTGAACAAAAGGGAATGTGCTTTCAAAGAAGAAGTTACCGAACTAAAGGCCCAACTAGAAGAAGGAAACAAGGTAAGAAAGCTTCTCAAGGATAAGGAAGACCAATGTCAAAAATTGCAGCATGAAGTGACATCATTAAGAAAAGAAGTCAACGAAAGAAGCACAACCATCAAGAAACTCAAAGATAGATCCAGCTACTATGAAAATCTTGAAGCCACAATCCCCTCACTAAAAGGAGATCTTGAAGAATCAAAGAAGCAGAATACAGATCTACTCCAAGCTATTGCAAAACAAGAAAATGAAGTCACCAGCTTAAAATCTCAACTAGAATGTGCTTTCCGAGTTCGTGAAATGCAGCAGGATCTGAATGAAGAACAAGAAAAGGAGATTCTCAAATTGAGGCATCAGTTGGAAGAAGGAAGGAAAGATGGAGAAGACATGAAGAAGCAATGTCTAGAAAAGGAGGAACAACTTCAAGTTGAGGTAAATATCTTGAAAGGGAAATTAGAAGAAAAGGATAAACTTTTGAGATTTCAAGATAGTACTAAAGCCTTGGATGATATTCTTAGTAGTCAAAGGTCTCCTGCTATCAAGACTGGTCTTGGTTTTCATGAATCTGTTGAAGGTGAATCTAGTTCACAAGGTGAGGCAAGGAACTCTAAAGAGAAATCTAAAATGATCAACAAGGAGATGATAGGTCAACCCCATCAACAATCAAGGAAAGAGACTCCTCAAAGAAAATCTTTTACTCCTCCTATGAATAATGTTGAATGTTATGTATGTCATAATCTTGGACATGTTGCAGCTAGATGTAGAAGAAGAAGAGTTCAAGACTATTATGCGGACAGGTCATCTCAATCAAGGTACTTTAATGGATATTGCTTTACTTGCAATATGTATGGTCACAAAGCTGTTGATTGCTACAGAAGGAACATGAAACATGTTAGATGTTATGCATGTAACAAGCTTGGACATATAGCAAAGGAATGCAGGAACAAAGGATGGACATCTCACCGAAAGGAGAAAACCTCATCACACTTGAAGATATGGAGGAAGAAGGAAGTACAGTCAGCACAATGTACTGAGACACAGCACAGCACAGACATATCAGACTCAGGGGGAGCTGAAAGTGTAAACCTTCAGTATCCTGAATCTCATACGCAAGTTCCTTAAAGAAAAGTCGCGTATATACGCGAGTTCGACACTGCAAAGTCGCGTATATGTCAGTCTGAAGAAAAGCAGTGGGGACAGGCTCAGAAAAGGCATCTGATATGATTCAGTCCATTATTTGCTCTATTGGTTAATAGCTACAGTCTGCTGAGGATGTGTGGAAATGTTTTGTTACTTGTATGATGTCTAGAAGTGTTTTTTATCCTAACTTGAGGATGATGATGTTTTGATGCTTATTGCTGATATATGCATGATCAGATCTAACAGATGGCACTGGTTGAGGGGGAGCATATGCCTTTAGTAATTCATTGTTGGCATTATGGTTAATAATCCTTGGTGATGATTCTTATATGGATAAATGATATATCTTGCTATGATAAGATGTTGTGAGTTGTCTATGATAAACTCTCATATGATTCTTGAAGTTACATAGAAGATGTTCAGATCAGATTTATGGTTGATTCTTTGATGATGCATGTATGGTGCTTACATGGTGATCTTCATAAGAACAAGGAAAAGTACAAAGCTTGAATACATATCTTCCTCACTTGATGATGAGTCACTTATATACTGCTGTTGTCATATGCATAAAGATCATACAGTTATGATGCAGGCACTCTTGTGGATAAGGATTGTTGCTGATACATGGATGACTACTCAAAGTTGCTTTATTGGAGACATGGTGATGAGTTCTTATCTATATGATGATAGGTTGATCCTTACATATGTTAATTGATGCAGATGTTCCCAAGTAATGATACTTGGATCATGTAGAGCTTGATGAAATGGCTATGATGGTTTCACACATGATACAATGTGAATGACTCTGAATTCTGTTCAAAGGGATGAATTGATGCAGACATACCTTGTTATAGGTTGATGACCTATTCTCTACAGGACATTTACAGGTTGTTGATATGGAAATTTGTGTACGCGTGCTGTTTAAAGGATATTCGCGTGCATACGCGGTTTTACAAGAGGATAGTCGCGTATATGGTATACGCGTGTTTCGTAAGGGATATCCGCGTATATACGCTTGCTTATGTGTATACAAACGCGTATATGGAGTTTTTAAGAAAATCAGCAGGGACAGATGTTGGTTGCAGAAAGTCTGATATGGGTCTGACAGAGATCATCTGGCACAGGTTCAGGGGGAGCAGATAATCTTCCAATGATGCATTGTTGGCATTATCTTAAAGTTTTTGGTTCTGGTTCACTTTTGTTGTTGGTTTCAGATGGAACAAAGGCGAAAGGAGAACAGAAGGATCTCTTGGTTGCTGATCTGAATGCTGATTGACAAGATGCTGGTGATATCAGTTATTTGTGACTTTCATAAGTCTTGGTCTAGATCTATTGTCGCTATGTCATGTATCTCATTTGTGGTATCTCTTTCATGGTGTCAAGGTCATGTAACGGCCTATTTTGGTTTCCCCACTATGCCTGGGATGATTGATGCAATATGATTGGTTGTCATATGTAAACTTTTGATGTATTCCCACTTGGTTGGGTGGATGAGTCAATGTTTGTATATCCTCACTTAGTTGAGAGATGGATGTATGTATGAGTCTTTGGTGATAGGAAGGTCTTTTATGATGTATAGAGTCATGTTCTTCTTGAAGAACATCTTTTGTAGATCTTGCCTACAGTCAGGAAGAGCATGAACAGCACACTTCAGCGGCACAGAGATTCAACATGTACTCAGAGGGAGCATGGACAGATTGGTACACCTTGGCATATACAAAGGGGGAGATTATTCAGAGATTTCAGCTGGTACTCAGGGGGAGTATGGACAGTGGAATGATTCAGCAAAGGAAGAGAATATCTTGGTCCACCCTTTGCCCTTGATGTCAAAGGGGGAGAGTGATTTGGTGTTATTGCCATCAAGTCCAAAGGGGGAGATTGTTGGCATTATGAGACAAGTGTTGTCCTTGATGGCAAACCACACTGATGAGAAATTATAGTACAGAAGGTCAGCAGCAAGGAATTGATGATCAGACTATAAGAAGAAGAGAAAGTTCATACACGCAGGTTCGTTAAGCCCAAGTCGCGTGTACACGCAGGTTGGCTTCATTAAAAGCGCGTGTATGTGGAAAACTCATTTTGGTCCATGGCGGTTAGTCCTTGGAAGTTGTGCCTATGGTTTTGGACCTTTGTGTCTCGACGGACGTGTTGATCCCTAGTTTTAAAGTTGATGGTATTGGATTTCTATGGTTGTGGCCCTTGGTATTGAACAAGGCCTAAGGCTATATAAGGAGAAGGAAATCATTAAGCAAGTGCATCTGAAATGTCTTGAATATCTGATGAAGCATTAGATCCAGGATGCAGGGTTATGGGTTGATGATGCATTGCTTGATCTGAGCTAAGGAGAGATCTCACCTGTTGATGGAGAACTAGATCTAAGGAGAGATCGGGATCAAATGGTTTGAAATGAACTATCTTTATGATGCTTATTCTAGATCTACATACTGACGCATGTATTGTTCTATAAGTGTTATGAGTATGACTGATGTCTGGTACAGCTGCAAGTTATGAGAAATTATTTTTAGATCTGTACGCGGGTTGGCTTTGATAAAAGCGCGTATACACGCGGGTTTGATTCATCGAAGTAGCGTATACATTGTAAATCTTAATATTTGAAGTTGCAGATGGATCTGATGGTTATTACAGAGTTCTGTGTCTGCTCTGTGTTCTGGTGACTGTTGTTAACAGGGTTTCAGTGATTCAGGGTTTGATGATTGTTTTGAGCTTCAATGATAGTTATGGGTCCAGTATGAAAATTGGATGAAAAGTGGCCTTACAGATTATGTGTTGTGCTTCAGTGTATCCAGTCTGAAAATTGATGAAACGTGGTACCTGGAGGTGAGAAGATTGTAGGCAAGCACCTACGTACTAGTATCTAAGCTAGTACAAAAGCTAAAGGAGATCTTTGGAGCATTGTAGCAGGTAGCAGCCTGCGTACTAGTAAATGGATCGGCTAGTACAAGAGCAAAGGGGGTTGTAGCTCCCGTACTGGTATAAGACTGCACCAGTACAAATATTGTAAAAGGATTTTCTTATTAAGAAGAAGATTGAGATGACTTGCAGCAGGTGGTTTTCACCCACATTGGGTTTCCACCTTATATCTTTGTGTTCATGTGTGTGGCTCTTGTGTGATGTTCTGTTCTGTTATTCTGCACCTGTTTACTGTTAATATGCTTAATAATGATCTGATGCATTTACTGAAGATTAAGCTAACTGAATTATAAGATCTCTGGATATACGCGAGTTTCATTAGACACAGTAGCGTGTACACGCGGGTTCACTTAATTGAAGTAGCGTATATGTTTCTGAGTATGAAATAGAAAAAGTTTGATTGATCTGATAATACTGATTCACCCCCCCTCTCAGTATTATTTCCAACACCATAGTGATGAAGGTAAGGATTGGGGATCACAGTTTTCCTAGAAACCTAGACTAAAGATCTGATGAAGTGATTCAAAATTATACATAGTGTTTAGTTTGTTCAGGAAATCTTGGATCTCACCCTCCTTAGTCGATTCTGTATATTGATGGATCAAAGAAAGAGATCGAGTCTCTTCATCACTACTATCATAATCCAACCATAAGGTATCTCGAAGCTCCTGGATAGATATGGTAGGTGGGTACAAGGTGACCTTTTTCCTATCATGCCCATGTGAAATATACATATCACCTGAGCGATATCCTATATAGGAATATGATATGGCAAGCCACGGTCGTCCCAAGATCAAAATGTTCCCCCCAATATAATTCTTTGGTTGTAACACAATAAAATCTGTGGGGCACTCCCATGAATCAATTGAGACAACTAAATCATATAACACACCATCTGGCTTAATTTTAGATCTATCAACAAGTTCAAGCACAGTGGCGGTAGGATGAATGTGTCAATTGAAGTTGTTCCATGGTTTTCCTAGTCATAACATTGATGGGCACTCCAAGATCTATTTACACAATGGGGATAAGGACATCACCTATATGAACTAAGACAACTAGGTTTCCTGGATCAATATATTTTTCCATTTGAACACATCCTGTCATCAACTTAGCTGCTCTTCCAACAAACTAGATAATGCGAGGTTCAACTCTCTTCCTCCCTGGATTTTTAAGGCAAAGTTCCTTAACAATCTTGGTACATATGGGAATCTCTTTAATAACCTGTAGAAAAGGGACCTTTATAAAAATATTCCTTAGCTTTGAAGCCAAGTCATACTCAGGGATAAGGTCAACTTTCTCCATAACTAGTCTCTCTAGAAAGGGAGGTTGGTTTGAAGAAGAAGGTAAAGGATTTGAGTGTGTGGGAACAAGTTGAATGGTGACATCATTGTTTGAAATATTAGGGGTTTCCTCCTCAATTTTCTCCTTAATGATCACTATAGGTTGTTTTTGTTTTTCTGAATTTATTACCCTTCCCGATCTCAGCTGGAGGTCATTGACCCCAACTGGCATAGTCTGATAAATGGGGAAAGGAAGTGGTTTGATAGAATGAATCATTTGCACCACTTTATTATTTGGGTAAGGCACTGGCTATGCAAGAAATTGAGGTGGTTGAAAAGGTGGTGGTAATGATAATGGTGGCACGGACTAAATCTGCTGAGGCAAGGTTGTTGGCAATGTAGGGTGTGTCATGGGATATAGTGCATATGGTGTAGGATATGATTGTGTAGGCATGGGATAAGAATAATGAGAGTGTGGTGGTCCCCTCTACCCTTGTTACCAAGGAGGGGGAGATTTCGCATACCAGAAATGATTCCCATGCTGCCACGATTGAGGGTAATTTATGTTCTGATAGAAATAATGTGGTGCATTATAACCAGAAAAATATGGTGCAAGTTCAAGAATCATACATGTACCTACCTGTGGCCATGATTTCCGTGCTCCCATAACATGTAATGGCTTGGGTTCTGAATTCTCTCCTTCAAATGCTGCTTTTGATCCCGATACAAAAGGGCATCATTTGGTAGGATGCTTCCCAACACATATTACACAATTATTACCACTCTTAACATTTGCAGGACATTCATGTAAAAATTGTTTTTT
Source organism: Pinus tabuliformis (assembly GCA_031772625.1). Taxonomy (NCBI): domain Eukaryota; kingdom Viridiplantae; phylum Streptophyta; class Pinopsida; order Pinales; family Pinaceae; genus Pinus; species Pinus tabuliformis. Next base: position 1,543,975,164 of record CM062818.1, read on the forward strand.
TATACACTTTGGACAATAAATGGATAATGCCTCTTTCTCTTATACTAATCTCTGCTAAAATTTTAAGGAATCTATTTGTTTACTAATAGTATTTATAATTTAAATTTTCATATTTTCCAAATCAATAATCATAGCATCCATGGATCCAAATCTGTTATTTTTAGAATTTCTCTTGATTCCTTTACTAGATCTAGGTTGATTTCATAAAAATTTCCTACACAAGTCACAAATTTGATCAAAAGTATTTTGAGAAATATCTTCGTCCTAACAAATTCAAATTATTTCTAGAATCATTTTTAAGCTCTCACAGAAACAAGGTTCTAATAGTGCTTAGATCAAATTTATGTTTTGACCTTTGAAGGATATATAAAAACCTTTCCAAATAATCTTCTAAGGTCTCATCTTCTCCTTGTGCAATAGTGAAAATTTCATCCTGCATTTCTCTTGTCTTGCAATATTCTTGATATTTATTTAAAAACACTCTCTTCATTTTTTCCCAAGAAGCTATAGTATTCCCTCCTAGTCCCATGAACCAACATAAAGTTGAGTCCTTGAGAGTTGCAGGGAAAAGTTTTAGCTTCTGGGCATCTGAAGAATAGTCGTAACTCCTACACAATATATCAAATTCAAATAAAAAGGAATCTGGATCTTTGTGCACTTTACCATGGAAATGTGGAAGGACAGATGGTGGAATATTCTTCATTTGGACTATTACATGTGGATTCACAATCCAAAACTTGAAAGTAGTCATCTCCTCCATTAGATGATTTTCACCACTCCCCTCAACATGGTATTCATGATCTGCCATTTTCCTCCCTCTAAATAGGCCACTTCCCATAGAGTGTGAAGTTTGACTCTGGTTCAAGTTTGTCTTTGTAACCCAAGTAGTCTCCTTCTTCCCTCCCACTGGTTGTGAAATTCCTACACTACTGTCTCCAGAGTCCAGGTGGATAGTACCTGCGTGGTGGGTTTGCATCTGTTTGGACTTCCTACCTGCAATAGAAGGCCCAACATGAGAAATTCTTTCCAATTTATCACTGTTTCCTTTTCCCTTATTGGGCTTCGGTCCCCTACCTCTCCTAGTCATACATTTTTAAAGAAATCAACCAGAAATAAAAACAAACCTAAAAAATAACTTGCTGAAATAAATTGAATCCAATGTTGTAGCTAAAAAATACGTCTACAACACACAAATCAATTCCAAAGAAATCCCTTCAGGAAATACAAGCACACTACACTTTGAAAAAATAAAGCAGACTTACCCCTACTGCTGAAAAAAAGAAAAACCACACCACTCCACTTTGGAAACTGGATTCACTAAAAAATAATAATCAAAGAATTTGCTAAAAGAAATAAAGCATGCCACTCAATAAAAACTCGAAAGAATTTAGAAAGAAAACCTGTTCCTGTATTTAAGTTCTAGTGCTAAGAAAAAAGAGTAAGTTTATGTTCTGTGTTTTATTAATTATGTTTCATGTACAAGAGAGACCCTATTCATGTACTAGAACAATCCTATTCTCATACTTAAAACAAGTTTGTTCCTGTACTAGAACAACTTTGTTATTGTACTTGTATGACTATGTTCTTGTACCAGAATAAATCTACACTCAACAATCTTTCATCCCTTAATCTATGAATCAAAATGCTGTGTTGTTAAGTACAAAATCAACAAGTTCAGGAAGGAAAACTTCAACTTAGGTGATAATGAAGGAAACCCAAAATCAAATGTAAATTACAATTCGAGAATATAAATTGCGAAAGTCAATGGGAATTTTATCAATCTTAGTGAAAACAGTAAACTCTTGCATTTGAAAAAAAGATCACCACTTAAAATATTCTTTACTCATATCCTCTCTAAACATTTATCACTGTGTTGAATATGTCCCGTGTATAAACGAATTCAATCATCGAATAAAAAGATCTATCTTACAATCCCAAAACCGAAAAGTAATAGCCAACAATTCTTGTACTTAAAACTTCAGTTTAAAAATATTTATTGAAGAAAGGAACACGGTTTAAACATAATAGTTTACACAGGAGGATTAACACCGCTACATAGTTACAATCTATGTGCTTTGACCAGAGTATGGTTGTTGTAAATAAATAAATCTTTAAACAAAACTTGAATGATAAAACTCTGCAACACTAACCATTACTCCAAAAATGATTCAAGAGGAAGCTTCTCAGAGAAAAGACATATTGTTGTGTTTTACGAAAGTATACAAAAATACTTTGAGAGAAATAAAGCACACTCAACACATGCAAGCCCTTAGATCTGAGATCACTCAGAGAAATAAAAATAAACACAAGCTCATTACCAATCTTGCACACTCACAACTTTAAAACTAGGAAAATGATATGGGTTTGCTAGGCCCTAGCCAACCAACTCGTTTCCCTCTTAAGGAAATGCTAAACTTATATGAGTAGAGTTACCATTATAGTAAATAATAGGGACGATATATACAAAATGACATTAACTCCTTTTTATTAAGAAAACAAAAAGTCTCTACAAGTATACATTAACAAACAATGGGTCAACCCCAGAGGGTTGTGGCAATACAAATCTTCAAAAATACAAGAATACTAAAGTCTTCCACAGTATCACTAACCTATGCTATTACAAAACCCTAAATTATACATTTTTCATCGACTCTCAGTCGTATTGAATGGCTAACAGAAAAACGTAGTAGCTGGTGGTTGACCTCAATCTTTGGAAACTTCGTAACACCCCAAACCCTATACATGAAATGAGACAAGTCTTCAACAACAAGTGCATGTCATTTCCTCTTGACAGCTACAATGCACTTGGAGCTAATATTCGTCAAATCGGCTGGTTGTCCAAATATGGTTTAGGAACTACAGTGAGTACAAGAATATTGAGATTCTGTAACAACAAGTTTGACTTCGGTTAATGACCATTACTTGTCAAGCCATAAGGCAATGGGAATAATGAGTTACATGAAAAAAAATAAGCCTATTTAACCTTTTTAATCAATGATAAGTTTACATTACCAATATCCAAAAATTCATTAAAAGGAACCAAAAACATATGTGAAAGGCTTAGTTCAAGTTCTAGAACAGAGGTTAAAATAAGATAATTTAGGTTAAGGATATGGTAAAACAAGACAATTTCAATGATCGACAACTTCCCATCCAATCTGATAATGCCATGTGTCTTTCCCAAGGCTCCCCACATCATCACCCCATCCACACATCACTCCACCGCTCTCCTCACCTATAAAATGCTACCATGCTACCTGTTAAATTTCAAATTATTTTATTGCCAACGGAATCTCCTTGTCACTCTCCTGTGCTCAACCATGTTTGACCCATCAACTAAGTATCAAGAACCTCCAATGCCACCACATCCAGTCACTTCCATCATATCAGGTAACCCATAAGTGCCCCACCATTTAATCATTTCTTCATATTAAAATGAAAAAAACAGTGCCCAAGATCCCCATGTCCCAAGAAATGAAACCCTCCAGTTATACTGAGCCTTTCATGGACACAGAGGTTGCAATATAAGACACATTGTGCTCTTACAACCTGCCAGGGCTATGTTTTAACCTGTATGATCGATACATTGAAAATGAGGACCCATTTCAGGTCATAGAGTCAAGAATGTATCACTAGGTCTCCCTCATAGTGTCCCATTTCCATGAGTTCGTCTCTTGGCTTCCTGTAGGTTGCATCAAAGAGAATAATTAATTTTTTTCCTGAACCAAAGAGAAAATTCTAGAAGTCACACTAGACTTGATTTGAAATGCTCTCCTGTACCCAAAATTTTCCAACCCTGAGAGGTTTACAGAAGCTACTCTCTTTTATACTTATAATGGGCTCTTAGCTAGAGCACATAAAACTTTCCTCCAACTAATTCTAGCACCGGGAAAGCAATCCCTCCCCATTGCTAACAGGTTCCCTGTTTCTATGTTCACAGAGTCAGTACAACCCATTCTGATTGTTATTGCTCTAGTTTTTGGGGAAACCACTAATGTTACCAAGGTTTCCATAGGGCTCTTGCACACAGTGATGCAACCATACCTCATCCTCGATATACCCTCATTTATGGTTGAATCTATAAAATTTTATTTCCACCATTTTCCTACTACATATTACTTCAAATATTATTCTTTATTGGTTTATAGTTTTTTGTACACTGATGTAGAAATTTGAATACTTGGGCTTGAGTGTCATGGATTCTAACAGGCAGACAAAGTTGATTTTTGATTGGGACAATGCCCTAAATAAAAGGGAAAATAATGAGGTTTTTGCTCTATTCATCTCCACTTACATGGCCATTGCCTATACAATTATAAACAATCTTCTTCTCTTAGGATCTTTCCCAAGAAAAAAGAAATCTTGTAGTTCAACAAAGATAAAATGGTAGGATATTGGTCCCTATTTGAGGAATACACTAATATTAGGGTATATGGCTTAGATCTCCCCCCAAACCGCTTACCTAACCCCATGCCCATTAGAATTTTTTCCCTAGAATTCATCAGGCAAAGCCTGAATGTTGACCTAATCCACTTTGTCCCTGCTAAAAAGTGATACATGTTTAAGCTGGGTAGGGTAGTGGGTCCTTTTGTTGTTAATGTTAGACAAGCCTTTCAACAGGTAGAAGACATGTTGAAGGAATTTAATTTTGAAATGGGAGAGGTGTGGCACTATGATCCCCATGAGATTATATCCAACAGGAGAAAGCTTATTAATGCTTCGACTTATGTGCATGAATATAGACCTGAGCTTGAATGCAAGGTTAATTTTGACTCCTAGCCCATTAATACAGAAATGGAAATTGAAACACCAACTCCAAATGAAAAGACTAAAAAGAGAATCTTGGACGAAGATGAAGACATAGAGATGGAAGAGGCTTCATCTAGAAAGAGGACCAAGTTGACTGAGGAAGAGGTTGAGGAAGATTTTGAGACCTCACTGACTGAAAGGAAGACAGACCATCTAGGCCTTAAGGTATCCTTAGAAGACTCTCGACAAAATACAATGTCCACTTCCACAGAGCAGGGGAAATTTTAAGGATGGAAATTTATCTTAACATTTAGAAAGCTTGGCGAATCTCACTAGTCCATGATATGCCATCTATAAAACGTTTGGTGGTATTTCTATAAAAATATTCAAATTTATAATAATTTTATATAGTATCTATATAAAATTTTAGCGATTTTTAAGGTAAAATAATTTTATACTATAAAATTGGGCAAAACATTTTGAGAAAAAATGGAAATTAACGAATCTTTTTTCAGGAAAAAGCATGGAAAATTATCCCACTTGCGAATATTATCTCCTAAAATTTTCCTTGCCATAGAGGCAACAATCTTGGGCACTTTGGGAAGTTCATCTACATCAAGCCTCAAAAGGGAAGAAGGACAAGTGATGGTGGAGAGGAATAAAAAAGTGGGAGAAGACATGTTGGAGCAACTAGCATCACACTCAGTCCCTTATCAGACTAGGCTCCTAGCTGCCATGGACTTGGAAAGGAATAAATGAAGCTCTCTTTTCGTCGCCCTACAACATAATCCCTCCCATTAGGGTCATAATTCAGTACTGTAGACCTGTCTTTAGACATGGTAAGCATCCCCTTGGAGGATAAAATAAATTAGCATAGACAAGCTGGAGAAATGTTATATAGTGAGCTGAGAAAAAGTGCCTTGACTATCAACAAGGCTAAAAAAATGTTAGAAAAATATGTCATCAGGGTAAACAGGCCAACTCTAGAGCCCTTAACTTGATGAATGAAGAATACAAAGAGTTATCAAACTAGGTGTAAACCTAGAGGATAAAATTGCTGGGAAGGCCATCATTTAGAGCTCACAATCTGAGATGTAGGACCTAAGGCACAAGCTAAAAATGCATGCAAGAAAGCATGTGCAATATAAGAAACTGGACTAGGTGGAGGGTGAAAATGAAGTCCTGACCAAGGAGATAATGGATAAGAAAAATGAGGTAGTAGTCCTGAAGCAACAGGTGGCAGAAGTACAACAAAGAATTGATTCACATATTTTGTTGTAATTGTTCCAGAGGACCCACATAATCCCATTTGGAAATCGAATAGGGCCCTCACAGAGTTACAATTGTCTACGAATGAGCTTATGAAGGTGCAAGATAATCTAGAGAGTACTCAATGTGCTCTCACACAAAAGGAGAAATAGTTGGAGAAAACCAGAAGCAATACAAAACAAGTCAACAAAAATTTGAAGGCTGCTAATGACAGGATCATAGAGTTGAAGAATAGATTAAAAGGGAATATGACCTTGATTGAGGCTAAGCAATTAATATAGGATGAGATCAGCTCTGAAATGAAGAACATTTGGGAGCACATGACCTTAGTAGCAAAGTAGAATATCACCATCAAAGATACTAAATATTTTATCAGGTTTGCTAAAGAGGAGGATGTCAAAAATGTCAAGAAAACTGAAAATAGTATCTGGTACCTCAACGAAAATCCTACAAGTGAGTTGATAGCATTGGATGTTATTGATAAGATAGGGGCAATCATGGAAATTGCCAAGATAGTTCAGAAAGAAGTAGCTAGATCCAAGGTTGAGGAGTCCTTAGGCGATTTATTAAAATCTATGGCTTCCTTTGATTTTAATTTTTATATAAGGATGAGAGTTTGGTTTCCTTAGAGAAATTCCCATAGGAGAATTATCAGTAATTATTGGTAGCAACAAAGAGAAAAAACAACTCTTCTCATGAGAAGAATCCCACCCTTAAAGGGAAAACTATAGTTAATTTTCTGAGGAGGGATTTCTAGCTACTTTGGATGGTGAAAACTTTTTTTGTTGACAAGCCACATTACAACAAGCTAAGTATCCCTAAGGCAACATATGAGTACTACTTTCGATCTCCTCTACCGAACCTAAATCTGTGGTAGAAGTGTGATCAACTGGTTAATCCACCTCAAGTCTGAATCATTGATCTTGATCCCTCCCACTCGAACTAGCTTACTAGTAATGAAGATATTTTGATCATGTCATTGTGACACTTTATGCTACTTTCATGTTTTGTAAATATCTTTTTCAGGAATGGAATCAAAATGGTTATATGATTATTAGGACAACTTTGGTAGTAGAACACTCGAAAAATTTAGCTCTTAGGTAGTTGCAAGAAGACAAAGAAAGAATATTTTGTAAGGGGATATCTTTTATGAGACCCTATAAAACTGATAAAGAGATTCATTAAAGAGATTCCGAATTTTTGTTCTAGAGGCCACTCTGAACTATGAATTTTTGTAAGTTTTTGAAGATTTGTACATGTATGTTTTCTTGGAGGATTAATAAAGAAGTGATGGTGGTTCCAAATGCATGCAATGTGTAGTATGCAATCTTTCCTTTGTTTGTTTCTATATGTGTTACTTTCTTCTCAGATGGTGCGTAATTGTAGTTGTTGAACTTAACCTCTAAGTCATAAACTCATCTATGTCATTATATGATAAACAATGCCTGTGATGTGTGAGGTCAGATGTTCTTAATATGTGCTTTGTTTCCTATGAATTTTCATTTACACATTCTATTTTGTGTTTTTTGTTGAAGTTTGGTGAATAAGATTTTTGTATCAACCCTTTGTATTAAGTTTCTTTCTTTATGTTTCTATTTCACATATGCTATACCAACTAAAATAACTACACGATTTCGCAAGTAGGCCACCATATATGAATGTTAAGTCCTTTAAGAGAGTATTCAATGTGTGCTTATGATTGAATCTGCCTTTGAAAGAGATATTTGATACAATTCTAATTCATCATATGTTTCAAATGTTGGATGCTAATGATAAATCCTTCAAACACTCTAGATTTCTTAGGCACTAACCTCTTTAAACCAACAATTTTCTCTAGGAACCCCAACAACTCCTATGAGGTATTCCATCTAGTGTTTTTATGGATTTATTTGAACAGTTGAGTTGATTAGGAGAGAAATCAAAACTTACAAGGAACCAAAGAAGAGAGATCTAATGGAATGTCAATAATTTGGTTTTGTTGCAGTAGTTCAATCACAAAGTCTCCAGAGAATACTTTTTAGGTTAATTAACATATAGATTTAGAATATTTAGTTTGTAGTAGAGTTGAACTAGTTATTAAAAATCAAGAGAAGAGGAGTAGTTCAAGAAAGGAGCTCATGAAAGCTTAGTTAAGGAGATTGTGACATGGATAAATAATTTTGAGGTGGAAGATGATTACATGTCTTTTAGTTCTCTAGCCATGGAAGTGTAGGAACTAATTCTTGGGGGTGAGATAGAATGTATGGACTTGTATTGAATAACTAAGGGAATAAGGCGCCAAGAAGAAGCACATGCTCTAAAGATGGGAAAATAGGATTTGAAACAAAATTAAATAAATAAGAAATGGTGGATGAATAGAATGAAGGAGATTCATCATGATACTAATTTAATTAAGAGGAGTATTAGTGAGGATGGAAACATAGAAGCGTGAGTAAAAGAGTTTAAAATATTTGACATGTGTTGAGAGAATGCCAAACATTTGTTCAGAGAAGGGGATTTAATAATTGGAAAGAACCAAGAGAGAAGAATAGGCAAGGATTATATCCATGAAGTTGGAAGGGTAAAGAAAACCTATGGCATAAGGAGGTGAGAATGTTATGTTAGATAGATAATGATTGTCCAAAAGGAAGCCTCAATTTGTAAGGAATTGAATAGCCTATGGAGAGAGACATCATCACAAAGGAATACAAGGAAAAAAACTTCGTAATGTGTTCTAATTATTTGAGCTAGAGGAAGGTCAATGAGTAGACATGCTACACTATAAGAAAAGTGGATCCAATCCAAACCAATCCCCTTATGAATCTTAAAATCCTAGAGGTAGTCCCAACTTTTTCTTCTACTTTTGACTTGAAAGGACAAGATTTTCTTAGTAGTTTAGGGTATATTAGTAGTAAAAAACAAAATTAAGGTGGAAATACAAGTAAAATAAGTGACATATGTTATGTTTGAATTTTAGTTCAAGTGGGGGAGTAGGCCTAATTATTCAAATAGGTCCATAAGGTTTTATCTTAGTGAACAATCCAACCAATGATATGGTTATAGTAGTTCCAAGATATTTATGAAGGGTGATGGTTATGAAAAACTAGATTGGTTCTTATGTAGATTCATTTGGAGGGTAAAATGGATTATAGTGCTAAAACCTAAGTCAATAAAGTTCCTAACCACAATGTGGTGGAAGCTTCTATAATGGTGCATTAAGTTCATATAGATTGATCCCTAAGGTGTAACTAGGGCCTTAGATGAATTAAAGGTATGATTTATAGCTAAGTTCTAGACTCGATAAACATTGAACAACAAATTTTGACTAAGCTAAAGGAGACTAAGAAAATGGTTGGAGAAAGCTCTTGGGAATATGATGAAAAACTACAAAACTTGAGCAACAAAATTTCCTATACTATCCATGAAACTCAACACAAATAATGATTCATTCAAAAAATGTTGTTCTTTAATAATGTATTATTAATGCAATATTTTGCTATATTTTAGGTTTTTTTCTCTAAGTCGACCATTCTCTTCCTTCTTTTCTCACCCCCCCACTCTCCATCTTGGATTAATATCTTTTCTTTCCTTACTTCTTCTCCTTGAATTTTTTGTCCTGATGATGAATCTAGTTAATAGATTTAAAACATCAACCTAAAAATGTCTACTATGGATTCTACTTCAAAAAGTTCAATTTTCAAATTGATAATTAATAATTGATATACAAATTGTTAATTTCATAGTGATTGGTGATTTATTGTTAGGAATTTGGTTTTAGATATGCCCTGATTTCTGAACAAAGTCAATATATATAGACAATGCATGGTGAGAACATGGGATTAGAATGTTTGGGGGTTGCAAGATTCCAAGAAAATAAAATCACATCAAGACTAAATCACCAAAGCATCATGGCATGTATCCATTTAAGAAAAGTGTTTTTGATACGAATGATGTGTTTTAGCAACACTGGAATTAAGATTTTGGTAGAACATGAAGAAAAGGTGTAGCATTAGGGATCATAGCCTTGCATTCACAATCTAATCATAAATGAAATATTAGATAGAGGACATGTCCAACCTAAGAACAAAGGGATCAATTAGAGAATCTATGAATAGGTTAATCATATTCAATCTTCATTGATAGTAGCTTGTTTAAAAATTGTAGTTGTTAAATTATTTTAATTGTTTTGTGTTGGTATGTGTTGTATTCTTTCCATGACTGGCCCCAGAATATATTTTTTTTCACATGGTTTTTTCTCATGGTTTTGGGCATGATTGTTTTTTTCCCATAGTATTTTGTAGATCTGGTCAAAGGAACTATCGTTATAATCTAATCCGGGGTTAATGGATTGGGTTTATGAATGCTTCGACATGTAGTCCCAATTTTGGGATCTAGGGGAAATATATGTGTATATTTGTTTTATGTTCTTGCCATTGTATATTTTTCTTGTTTGAAGAATTCGTTTGCAGATAATTTCTGTATAGGGTTAAAACCTACATTTTACACAAATATCAAAATAATTGAAAAGCCTTTCATAGAGAAACACACCCAATTTTTAGTGTTTCAATGCCCTCATTTTATTGGTTAATTCTTATGATTCAAGTTTTGGGTGAAAATTCTTTATTTTTATTATTAGATAAAATCCCATTTTTTTAATATTGTGTGCTTAATGGCATCTAGAAAGAAAAAAAGGAAGTGGAAGTGTAGAACCCAACATATATTAGAGGTCATCTATAATGAGGTAATTGAACATCTATTATAGTGTATTGAGATATTAAGTTCACACAAGAACTCTCCACTTGTGGTTCATTTATGAAACTCTACTAGATGTATACAATGGCCACTCTTCTTATTAAACCCAAAATTGTATTGGAGGAACCCATGCATGAAGGAGAAATGGACCATGGTGATATGGTTTCATGATTACACATTCAATAAACATCAAAGTATACATATTCCCTTGCCCATATAAGATGGAATAACTGATAGATCATACATATGTATACTACATAAATCTACTCCAAATTAGTGAGACTTAATGGTTTTTTTATGTTGCTAGCATAAAATGGATGTATAATATTCCCACTCCCACTTAGAAATTAATATGAGAGTGGTCATAAGAACATAGAGAAACCAATGACCCCTAAAACACTAGTGAAGTGATGGGATAACACTAAACCATTTGAGGAATTTAGTTAAGGGTGGTACTCCACTTAGAGTTTCAAGTTGTTAGTTAGTATGATTCCATGGTCCTAATGAGTATATCATATAGATAGGAAGACATAAACCATTTCTACAAGAATTGGATCCTTGTTCTCTAGGGGTTTATGAAAACAAAACCATGTTCAATGAGTTGGAGATCATATCCAACAACTTGGTCCATGTAATAGATTAGTTCAAGAATCCTTTCCTTTCTCAATGTTTCAAATTATTTATGGCCTCCTAACCGTTGGATTGTTAAGTATGTTGTTTTAACCCATTCCCTAACATGTCCTTTGGGTTGGATCTAGAATGTATTTTGAAAGAAATGTATTTTTCCAAAAATATTTAGAATATGAAGCATATTCATTACTATCCTAGGATTTGTAATGACTTTATTGTCCCACTCTATAACCTATGTTTGAGAAGGAGTGCCAAATAGTCGCATACATCCATAATGAAGAGTTAGTTTAACACCATCATACCACCCCATGTGGTTCCAATGCAAGAGCATAATGAAGAGGTAACAGAGGTCGCAGGTGGAGGTAGAGTGACATGCAAGCCATTATTCCTCCCTTTGTTCATGAGATTACATCATACTCCCAATGAAATTTATGATTGATAAAACCACACTTTTACTCCAATTTTCATATTTTAAGGAAGGAAAGTTATGAAGTATCCTTTTTCCTATTATTCATTTGACTATTGCAAACTCTTAATCAATACAGGTTTATAAAGTGTTTTGTCTAGTCTTAGAGTTTATAGGCAATCATTTTAAGGGAGGTAAAATAGGACAAAAAGGAGAATCACTGACATGGAAAGTGGAAGCAAGAAGGACATTCCAAGAAAGAAAACCATAGTAGGGTAATACACAAAGCTATGGAAGCTACTACATACAAAAAGAATATCCCACCATTAATTAGGTGGGACATTAAAGAAATTGAAAACAAAATTCAATAACATAAAGAAGGGATGCATGACTTATATATTGATGATGAGACTTTAGCATGAGTCATAGATGGAGGAAGTGTCCAAATACATGACACATTTTGAAGTTATTTTATAACATAAATATCTATTTAAAATTTCATTTCACTGGTTTAAATTAAATAATAAAAATAAATGCAAAATATATATGTAAAAAGCCATTATTATTGATTTTTTAAGATAAACATCACAACACAAATTGCATATTATTTTATAATTTCAAGTTAAATATAAGCGAATTTGTAGGATCAATAATTATATTCACTTTTTAATGATTAAATTTTTTAATAAAATTATTATTGTAATTAACATAATAAAAATTTATTATTTTATACTTTGGAAAAACATCATATTTTTTTATAATCCTTATCACTTTGGTTTGTTTAAAAAAGTTATAATAACACAATTTTACATATTATTCAATAACTTGAAATTAAGCAGAATTTGTAAGATCAATTTATCAAAAAAAAAAAGCATAAATCATACAAAACTAATATACCCTTTTCTTTAATTTTAATATGCTTGTATTGCTATTAATATTTTTAATAATAGTATTCACATATTAAATTATCCTAAAATTACAAGGTTACATTTTTATTTATTTTTATTTCATATGTATAATATATATGTATAGATATTAACTTATAATTAATTTGAAATTGTAATATTAAACAAAATGAGATGAACATATAATTTAAAAATAAATATATGAAAATATGAAAATATAATATTTATTGAAAAGTGTGTAAAGACATGAAGATTGTATAGGGATGTTGATTGTTTATTTAAAAAAATATAAAATGACAATAATAACATTTTATTCAAGAAGTATGAAATAAACTTTATTATGAGTACTTTACTTTATGTCTTTAAAAGTACTTGGAGTACTACCATGGTTAACCATGAGTTTTTATCCTTCATTGAGAATGTGACAAGTACCTTTAACTCAAGCAATGCCACCTCAACCATGGGGGATGATGCCATCCCCTAAAATGTGATTGGTTCTAATAAAATGAATTTTGATTGTACATTTTATTTAGGAGGCCCATTTTTTACCTCAAAATTTCTCTAATGTGTTGCTCTGCTGCGAAGAAGCTTGGACAGTACCCCGACGGAGTCACTTCAAGAACACAAGCATTGTTTCACTACCAACAAGCTTGTATAGTACCCCAACAAAGTTACTTGCTTCAATTCCCCACAGAAATCCTTTCTCTTATTTCACCCTTTATTTATTTATTTTAATAGTATTGTGTTTCAACACTTATTTATTTCAAGGGGTGGAAGAGGGATCCTGACTTATTGAGATCAGAAGAGGTTGTTCCTTAAGATAAGCATATATAAAACCTCTGATATGAGTTTGATCGTTAATATTTTCCCCTTTTCCTTCTCTACTTGATTGGATCAATGTGGAAAACACTGAAACATAAAGAACCGAGCATATAAATGAGGTTCCTAGAATATATACGGGTGTCATGGTTTCACACAAAGCTCTCTTTAAGAAAGGATCATAGTTTCCATCAAAACATCATCAACCAAAAGGTATGAACCAAGACGAAGAAGAAGGACTAAATGTTAGACAAAGTTTGTAGTGTCACAAGACCCTTTTCTATTTTACCACATTGTGTTTTGAGTCGAAGGGAACATCCTTCATGCAAAGTCTTATTAAACTAAACACAAAATAAAGAGAAGATACAAGAAGGAAACACAATCCAAGAGGCAAAGAAAATGGAGGCTAAACCAAAAACAAAGTGTGAGACAAAAGTTAGAAAACACAAGAAAGACTACAGAAAGAAAGTGTAGGATGAATGCGCAAGGGGAGACTAGTATGAAACTAGACCTGCTCCTAACCTAACAGGATAGAAGGTCAAGGTCAAGTGTAATGAAATTTCCAAAGTATCCACCGTAGCCGCTCCCAACCTACATACACAAATATGCAAGTGACTAAAAAAGATATAAGACAATGTGCAATAGAAAATATAAGCGCTTGAATAACTTGCACAACAAATTGAAAGTATTTCCTATCAGTAGAAAGATATGTTATAACCACTACTTATAACTAGCTCACATTCTTACCTTTTCGATGAAACCATAATTAAACACACCTCAAACGCTTCTTGAAAATGTATCTTCATATGTACTATCCACTTTAACAAGCATGAGAAAATATTGAAACTTTTTATTTGCGACGAAGCTTTCCAATTAATATTTCTCCAACCATTCAACGATTGGATCATGAAATTCGAGAGAATCCTCTTGAAAACCCTGAGCTCCTTGAAAAAATGTATTTTCCATTAAAGGTATGGGATGAGGATGAGAATCTTGTGAGGGAAAATAAATGTGATCATGTTCAGAGGGCTTGCTAAGACAATGAGGGCCTAACATAACCATCAATGAGGGCTAAAGTGCCTCAACTGCTTGACAAGTATCTGAATAGGGAGATGATGAACCATAAATATCAAAGAATATAGGAAAATTGTCATCAGATAGGATGGTAAGAAAACGATAAGCTGGATGACAATCATTAGGATCAAAATAATGATATGAAGAAACATTCAAAACACAAGATTCTCAATAATAAGAAAATAAGGATAGGTCAGTTTGAACAGTTTCACAAATGTTCTGAATAATAGAATCATCTTCCTTGTGTGATGAATGTAACAAACCATTTTATTGTAACTGGTCATGAATTTCATTGGCATCATAATTGTCAAAATAAGTGGACATGGATTCCATTATAGAAAACACATGAAACAAGTTAGGATATGATGAGTTAAGGAGTATTTGATTCACCAAATAACTCATTCATTCATTAGCATTCAAGAGGATTTCGGATGTGGTGAAGAAAAATATTAATCGCATAACATTCACAAGAAAAACCAGGATCTGACTATTCTGAAATTCATTTGATAGAAATGATTCCTTTAGCCAAAGATAATCCTTGAAATGATTAACTTCGTAGTTCCATGCTTCTATAAGAGACACACAATCCAAACTCGATTTAAGTACAAGAGCCTTACATGGAGATGAATCAACTGAAATAGAATCATGAATCTGATCAAAAAACAAATATTGAAAGTTTGAAAGACTATATATAAAATACCAAACATCTTTCAAAAAGGAATTTACATCAAGTGAAACCATGCAAAGAAAATAATTTTGTGAGAGAAACCAGATCTGACTTAGTTCATGGATCTTACCAAAGTCGCAGATCCTGACATAACCAACAACAAAAGATGTTCCTTGACTTCCTGACTAGTGCCAAAATTTTTAAGGATTGTAAAATCACATTTTTAAGATTGAATCAGATCATGCATTATATGCGGATAACTACTACCGGTAATTTCAATTGGACCACTACTAACAGGATGGAAGCCATCTCTATCACTAATTTGACCAGATTTCACAACCTCAAGAACCAGACTACTCAAGTCTAAAAAATATTCTAATCACAAATCTAGAGATGTATGATCAGAGAAATTTCACGAGTAAGCTTATTTGAAGCGTTGCCCTCATGCAAAATAGAAAATGACAAGGAGTAGAGTGGATACTCAATGATTTGATTGTTTCTTTTTTCATAATGGGTAGCCTCACTACGATGTGTCAATTGAGAAGTTAACTCATCAGATGAAGAACTTTAAGAGCATGGAGTATCTTCATCGTAAGCAGATATATCACAAACAATAGAGCACAAGGGATAACGAGATGAAGAGGAAGTTTCGATAAGAAAATATTCATTCGCTGGATCATATTGTAGATCCAATTCTTCCAAGTCAAAATATTATTGAGAAACCAAAATATCATATGGTCTAATTTGGCATTAATCATCACATACATCAATGAATTCATGAATATTAGAATGATGGTTGCATAAGGCTATAGATTGATTAAGAAAATCAACTTCATTCAATTGACTGCTGAGGTTAGTAGATTCAAAATCAACAAAGAATGGAAGGGCATCATATTGACATGGGGAAATTTGAACAAGAGAAGAAATATTGAAAGAATCCTCACTTTTCTTCTCCTCTACCTATGTAATATGACCACCTTGTACTTGATCACAATTTGAACTAACAACTTGAAAATCAAGAGAGCGTGAAGAACTAGTTGGTGGAACAAATTGATCAAGCAGATCATGGTATAAAGAGTCAAGGCATATAGATGATAGAGGATGATAAATGTCCCTTGAAGAAGTAATAATTTTATCAGAACCATATTCAAGATTGAGGTTAAAACTTGCTAGTATCATCTTGAGGAATGGAAGCATTAGTCTTCACCCTAGGCTCTATGAACCATTCCAAGGTTTCTTCCATTGGATCTGAATCATGAGAGGTGGATGAAGGTTGAAGAGATAGATCGACGATTTAATTTATAGATTTCCAAACTTCAAAATTAATGCATAGAGGCACCTTGACCAGTACTGGAAAAGGAGGAGGACAGGGAACAAAAGGAATAGTAGGTTCCTCCTATGAAATTAGAGTTGTCTCACGATTCACAAGAGTTGGAGAAGCAGAAACATCACAGGGTTTAGATTCACCTTGAAAAGAGATATGAACTAAATGCTCAAACATTTGTTTAAATAAATCCCAATCCATGTCTTCTTTAGAAAATTCATAACAAAGAAGGAATTGGCTAGAAAACTCCCCAATTGATTCATTATATTTCATTCTTAGTTGATTAATTATTTTAAGTACATCTCGGTAATCATACCTATCAAATGCTAAATGAAACTCCTTGATGAGGTGTTCAAAAGAATGAATGGAAGAAGCCTGTGGTATAGTATGACACCATTGATTAACTCTACGTTCAAGTGTGAGGAAGAAGAGAATACAAGCCATATCTTCACAATCAATTTCATAGTGTTGATAGAACACAAGAAAAACATATGCATGCTCGGTAATGGATATATCACCCTCACTATCAAACTTAAATTGAGACAATTAATCAAGTTGTTCTGTTGAGATCAAAAGTTTACCAGGGCATAGGTTAGAGAAACATTCCAATATTATGATTTGGGAACAAGTCATTTAAGGTAATATATTCAAAATATGTTCAATGTGTACAACTTGTCATCTAGCCCTCCTTCTAACACCATTTGTTGGGGTGTTGGAAATATGTCAACCAAGAGGGTCTCCCCGATGAAAATTCCCAATCAGAGTTCACATCATTTGGTGTGGAAGTTGTTTCGGAAATAAGGCCTGACTACCATATGTTCTTAGATATTTTCTTTGGCTACAATGGTTAACACAAGAGAGTAATGCACACGTACTTTCAAGTGAACAATAGGGAATGTATTGTGGAATGTTTAGCTATAGAATGTATCAAGGTTCTTTTACCAAAAGGGAGAGAAAAGTGACCCTTTAAAAGAAGAGTAATAGTACTAATCGAGTAGAGATACAAAAACATGTACATATGAATTAATCATTGAGAAACCAACGAAATAGTTCACACAAAAGAAACGATTTTTAGAACACATACAACACACCTTCAACAAGATAAGTACCAAAAATTGAAATAGTTGAATTTCCTTAGTAGAGATGAAAATGACATATGTTGCAAACATTCAAAGAATAGTCTTACAATATTTACAAAATATTCATGAAAGTGTGTTGGCTCAACGACCTTCAAAATTAAGAAAATTTTCCAAGATACATCAATATAGTGAGCACCACTAACTCCAATAGTGGAACGTTAGAGAAACCACTTTCTTCTCCAAAAGAACTATCTTCCTCTCTAATTCTTGGTAGCAGAATCTAAGGTGAAAAGTCCTTTGCATGATCTATGAGGGTGTATCTAACAAATGGGGTGACCATTCACCTCCTCTATGACTCTTGGACTACCCTCATGACTTTTTGACTTATTTATGACCTTTTGACTCCTTCATGACTTTTCACATTCTATAGATGACTCTTGGACTTCCACTTCACATTACATTTCTCATACATTAAAATTATATATTCCACAAATGATGTGGAAAATGATGACTCATATACATCTTTGACATGACAACTTGACAAGACATGACATGAAATCGATGATATGGACTCTGTGATGGTATGGAAATGTCAAACCATTTTTTCTATTGTTGTCTTGATGTCTTCTTGAAATATAGTACATGTTCTTTGTTAAATTGGAAACTAGGGCCAAAAGCCATGTGGGTTAGCTTATTTATGACAACCAATATTTTTATTGGATCCCTCTCATCGAGAGGTGTAGGATTGATCCAAAGATCATTCGATTTCGATAAGTATTTATGGAGATATGAATTTATTTAGATTATGGAATTATCATCTAGCCGACCAGCATCTTGAGTAGGCTCAGAAGCCCAATAGACGTGTCTATTCATCATCTACATGTTAGTATAAATAGAAGAGGATTTGAAGTCATTTGGAAACTCACTTCAAGTGATCTCCTCTCCACGTCTTGGGTTTTTGGAGAAGGAGATACACTATAGATTACGCTGGCCTAATATACTAATACGTTGTCCATACAAGTCACAAAAGGTGGCCACAGTAACATGAAGGGTAGCCGCAGTAATATGGTGAAGCCGCAGTTGAAAGAAGCCCTACTAAATTATGTTGTAATGAAGACCTAGATCCACGCAGACATCCACGCAGCAGATGAAGGCATATCCACGCTAGCAATAAGGATGATCCACGTAAATGTCCAGAACACAGGCACGCAGGCCCTAATCTACGTGTTAGTAGATCCACGCAGGCAATGAGGATGATCCACGTACATACGCAGGCACGCAGGCCCTAATCTTTCATATACGAAGTTCATGCTGGATGTGATATGGTTCATATATGCCGTTGATAAAAGATGTGATACGGTGGACATATTACGCTATTCAGATACGCTGGAAACCCTATGCTCTACACGCAGTCATGGCATATATATATAACACGCACTGCAATGATCACAGTCAAAGGGAGCACTGCAGTCAATGGAGAAATTATCTCATATGTAGTCAATGGAGACTCACTTATACGCTGTTCATTGTGACACCTTTCGTTGTTCTTACAGATTCTTATACGCAGGGTATAGAGATAATTATACGCAGTCAAATGGAGCCATTCAACACAGCAAGGAGACCTGTTATATGCAGTCAAAAGGTGCCACCTATTACACGCAGTCAATCCTAGATTACTGGCGCAACAAGATATATATACACGCAAGTGATGGAAATATATATATATATATCGGCAATGGAGATACAACGCAGCAATGGCAATATATATACACAACAATATTTACACACTATAATGGAGATACCTTCCTATGCTATTAGGAAGTCACCTTCTACGCAGTCATGGAGACAAGCTTGTATAAGTAGTCAAAGGAATCTTGCCTCGGAAATTCTCTTGCTCAATCCTAGATAGACAAGAATTCGAATGGACAGTAAGCTACAGTTTTGTTGATAGTAACCCCTTCTCTAAGATCTCGATCAAAGGAGCAGATCTTGGATGCCATGAATGAAGGTATGATCTCAGATGTCATCTCAGATGAATGGAAAAGGTATGTGTATTAACATATATATCATTATATATATGTGTGTGTTGATCTGTGCTCCTACTAGCTGATCCTAGTGTTTATATGATGAAACTATCATTATATAAAGGAAGAAAAGAGCACAGTGAAGATCTCATCATTGGAAGATGCAACGGTAACAAAGGTACAAGTAAAAGTGTAGCAATGATGCAACTATGATGACAACATGATGTATGATGATGGGCAGCATGATGTATGTGATCATGAGCAGCATAAAGGCAGAGGCAGCAGCATGGTGGGCAGCACTATGAGATCATGTGCATGGGCAGTACAATGATACATTAGCAGGGGCAGCAAGATGATGATAATCATGATTAGAGCAGCATGGTGCAGTATGCAGTGGTGCAACTAGAGGACCAGATGCAGCACGATGATAGGTATCAGTTGAAGCAGAATGTCTTCAACTGATCTCATCATTATAGGAGATGATCTATGCTTAGATCTAGACAAGTCAAAGTGTTGACTTCTGTTGTAAATGTACTATCTCTCTCTCTCTCTTTCTCTGCTAAACTTTGAAGAACATAAAAGAAGAATTGACCAATGTTTTCCCCACACATTGTGGGGTTTGTCCCTGGCTTGCGCCACATCTTGTGTCCTCTTGTCTTGGATTGTCTTCTGCGATTTATATTTATGTTTTATCTACAATTTAGTTTATGCTGACGTGATTGCTAATATGGAAAAGAAATTAAATAAATTGTTGTAGCATAGAACATACCTAAAATTAACAATCTTCTTCCTCCTCCTCCATAAGGCTTGAAGGTAAGGAGTATTCACTATGATATTAATCTCTAGTTGTTGTCACAGTCTGGTGTCCCTTTGTCTTTTTTTGATTAATCAACTTGCCTTTGCAACTACAAAGGTGTCTTCTAGAAATTTCTCCTTCTTCATCTCCTCCATCATCATCCTATCATAACATGATATAATACTTGCAATTCAAATCCACTCATGACAAGACGACATGGGTCCAATAAGCCCCTAGTATAACATGCTTTATGATAACCACTAATTGACCTAGAACTGGGTGACATGTTGTGATGTAGGTTCAAGGATTGTATAGTTACACAACTTAAGAGGTCATGGGCTAGGACTGAGCCTTGAGATTTCTCAATGCATGGTTTAGGTTGGCCAAGGAAAAACAATTGTGCATTTTAGGGGCTCAAGGGGTCAGGATGGAGGCTCGAGGCTTGAGGTTTCCCACTATACAATTATAGAGGGACAAAGGCCTAGGGATTGAGTAGTTGTGTAGTTCAAGAGCTCAAGTTGGAGGTTTGATTCTTAAGACTGCGCAGTGTGAATATTAGGCTGAATGGAAGGAAGAGACTACATAGTTCTGGAGCTCAAAGGTTAGGACTGAGGAACAAATTATGGGACTATGCAATGTGAAATTTGGAAGGAAAGGGCTATGTACTACGCAATTACAAGAGGCAAGGTCTATGCTTGAGGGTTGAGACTATTCAATGCACAATTCATGAAGGCTAAGTGAGATCAAGTTACTCGGGAATGCACTTTTTCGTATTTGGCTATGTGTGGAGTCATTAAACCCAAAGTGAATAGGGACAAATATTGAGCATGATCACACTCTTAGAATAGTTGATGACACACCAATGATCACTCAAAACACATGAATAAATACTTTCCTCAATGTGACAAGATTGTGACAACTTCCCCAAGTGCGACACTAAAGGTACACTTTGCAATGACAATGATGTCACTTGTGTGATAGTGCTTGAAACTTTGGAAATGAGTGTGATACATGTCTACATGATAGGAATGACTCATTAGTACCAAGGTTACCCCTTCAAACAAACAAAAAATACATATGTGCAATGTGTGACACTCTCCATGCCCAAAATATGGCACTTGTGACAGTAAGAGGAAAGTGTAAATAACACTTGCGAAAGTGAAGGAAATTGTAAGCGACACAAGAATCATATGCTAGACCTCGATGTTTGTTTACTACATGATCGCCAAGTTTTAGGGCTCTCTCTCCTCTCAAAATTCTCCAATAACATAATGCACAAATGAATTGGAGTTAGGGGTAAGAAGCCCTTTTATAAGAAAAAACCTATTTTTTCCCTTATTCATTATGATAAAACCATAACTTGGTTTGACTAACCATTTTCACCATTTGAAATATCTCACTGAGCCCTATAATGGGTCTCTCTTCATATTTGGTAGTTTGAAACTTTATCGGGAAGCCATTTTTTTCCATGATGTCTCACTTTGTCGCCTATTAAAATTGAATCTCTTCATATGAGTCTGTTGGATTAGTGGGGACCTGACCCAGGTTCGGAGATGATTGAGCCAAACAAATCCTAGTACTACTGGCCCTTTCAGCAACAGTTCGCGGAGTGCGGACTGAGGTCTCACTCGAAGTAGTATGGGAGGGTGCTAGAACCAGGTTTCTGTACCCTGGGGATGTCTGATGGCTTCCAAGTGGTCTGCAGTTTGACCCTGTATGCATGTCACTACGTGCACTTATCAGTACCTCGTAGCCTGCGATGTTGCCTTCACACATCCCTACTCGGGGCTTGAACAATATTATTACCCAAATCCTTACTAGTAACCCAATATTAGTTGATTAACTTAGCTTATTTGTATGCTTTCAGTTATACTTAAAAATATTCACCATTCATACAAGTACGTGCAGTAAATAAACAGTATAATTGCAAATGATATCAAACGGGAAATAACACAAGAACAGATACATGGAATTCAGATAAAACTTCTCTTTTGTAGAGTTGAGGCTTCTGTGATCCGTAACAAGTTTATGATAGATTTTTCGGCGAAAATCACATGAGAAACCATTTGTCGACGCGTTTCGAACCAACCAGTGTGGTTCATCGTCAGGACAAGTTGAAGAACAGATCCAGCTAAGCCTGTTTAAATAGCTAGAGCAGAGACACCAACGGTTACCTGGTCAAAAGGTTGACTAAAGGAGCAAGGTCAAATTTAGTTATATTAGGTAAAAATAAATAAATAAATATCTAAATATATAAATGATAAATTATAATATAATAATAAAAATAAATAAGAATATATAAATTTATATATAAAAATATAAATTTAGTTATATTAGGTGTAAGATAAATACATAAATATATAAATATATAAATGAAAAACTATAAAATAATAATAAATTATTTATTTATTAATAAATATATAAATGAAGAATAATAATAAACTATTTATTTATTTATTAAATAAATAAATAAATGAAAAATATAAATTAATAAATATAATAGCAAAAATAAATTATTTATTTAATTTATATAAATGAAAAATAAAAATAAATGGTATCATTAGTAAGGTAAATACATTCATATATAAATTTAGTTATATTAGGTGTAAGATAAATGAACAATTGAAGAATTATAAAACTAATAATAAATTATTTATATAAATGAAGAATTAAAAATAATAATTATTTATTTATTTATTAAATAAAGGAATAAATATATAAATAAAGAAAAATGAAAAAATATAAATTAATAAATATAATAGTAAATAAATTATTTATTTAATTTTTATAAATGAAAAAATAGAAATGGTATCATTAGTAAGGTAAAATTAAAGGGAAGAAGTTATGCACCGGGTTAATTAGTTAGAATTAAATAATCCAATAAATAAATAGGAAGAGGAAATAAGGATTAGAAAATAAAATAAATTAATTATAGTTAGTTATAGGTATTAAAAACTAAAAGGAAAGTGGAAAAATAAAATACATAAAATTAAAATTAGTTAAAATATTAAAAGTAATAATGGACCTTTCCTTATACTAAACAAATAAAAGGGTTAATGATCTGAAAGAATGTTGGAAATAATAAATAAATAATAATCATAATAATAATAGAATACATAATAATAATAATACTAATAATCATAATAACTATAAAAGAATTAAGTTATAGAAAATAAATAATAATTAAAATAAATAAATAATAACAAGAAAAACGATTACTAGATAATAGTTTATAAATAAATAAATAAAAAATAATTAAAAATATAATAAATAATAATTAAGTTATTAAGTAAATAAATACTAATAATAATAATAGAAAAAAGTTATTAAAAATAAATAATAAAATAAATAAATATAAATAAATTCAGAGACACGAAAAACGATTATTAGTTTATTATTTGTATTAATAATAGTAACTGTATAATAAATAAAGTAATTGTTTAATAGTTTCTTATTTGTATATTTAATAGTAATTGTCTAATAAATAATAGTAAATAAAAGTACTAATAATAAAAATATAAATAAAAGAGACAGAAAAAACGACTAAGAAGAAAGCGCTGGGACCCAGCACCTGCTGATTTTCCAGCCATCATCTCTATTGAGATTGTTGGGTCTCTTTTCAATCTCAATAGCTTCCCTAAATTTTCGATGATGGAAATGCGAAACTTTAGTGATAACACTAGCTTCCTCAATGCAAACATGATGATTGGTTTTTTCTACATGCTCAGCCAAAGCGGAAGATTTAGCTCTCCTATGCTTAAGGTCAGCAGTGTGCTCACAAATCCTCTGATTAATGGAGCGACCGGTTTCACCAATATAAGGGGTCCCACAGGAGCAGGGGATCATATAAACCCCTTTCATATCTTTGGGGTCAATAGGATCCTTAACTGATCGGAGGGACAAACGAATGGTGTTAAGGGGCCTAAAGGTCACGGGGACACTGTGCATCCTGAGAATCCTTGCAACCTTATCAGTGGTCCCTTGAACGTAAGGAAGATGAACACCTGGAATCCGTTCCTTTGGTTCCCTTTTTGTCAGAGAATTCATGGTGGCTTTTCGGAAAGCCTTCTGACCCAAGTATCTACTATAGCCATTCTCAACAAAGACATCAAGGAGATGGGATTTTTCTTTCTCAAAACTCTTATTATCCGAGATCCTTAGGGCCCGAGTAGCAAGGGTATTGAGAACACCCATCTTTTGAGCTGGGAAATGGTGAGAACTGGCATGGAGATACTGTTCAGTATGAGTTTTCTTCCGAAAAACCTGGTGGGCGATGGAACCATCACCATTCCTTGAAATAAGAATATCAAGGAATGGGAGGCACCCATCAACCTCCTGCTCCTTAGTGAACTTGATGGCAGAGGATTGATTGTTGAGATGCTCAAAGAAAAGATCTAATTCTTTTTGGCCATGAGACCAAATGACATTAGTATCATCCACATACCTTTTCCAGAGCTTAGGCAAGAGACGAGAAGAATTCAGAGCCTTAGACTCAAAATCTTCCATAAAGAGATTGGCAACAATAGGGGACAGGGGGGAACCCATGGCGACACCACAGGTTTGCTCGTAGAACTCCCCTATTGTTGCCAATCTCTTTATGGAAGATTTTGAGTCTAAGGCTCTGAATTCTTCTCGTCTCTTGCCTAAGCTCTGGAAAAGGTATGTGGATGATACTAATGTCATTTGGTCTCATGGCCAAAAAGAATTAGATCTTTTCTTTGAGCATCTCAACAATCAATCCTCTACCATCAAGTTCACTAAGGAGCAGGAGGTTGATGGGTGCCTCCCATTCCTTGATATTCTTATTTCAAGGAATGGTGATGGTTCCATCGCCCACCAGGTTTTTCGGAAGAAAACTCATACTGAACAGTATCTCCATGCCAGTTCTCACCATTTCCCAGCTCAAAAGATGGGTGTTCTCAATACCCTTGCTACTCGGGCCCTAAGGATCTCGGATAATAAGAGTTTTGAGAAAGAAAAATCCCATCTCCTTGATGTCTTTGTTGAGAATGGCTATAGTAGATACTTGGGTCAGAAGGCTTTCCGAAAAGCCACCATGAATTCTCTGACAAAAAGGGAACCAAAGGAACGGATTCCAGGTGTTCATCTTCCTTACGTTCAAGGGACCACTGATAAGGTTGCAAGGATTCTCAGGATGCACAGTGTCCCCGTGACCTTTAGGCCCCTTAACACCATTCGTTCGTCCCTCAGATCAGTTAAGGATCCTATTGACCCCAAAGATATGAAAGGGGTTTATATGATCCCCTGCTCCTGTGGGACCCCTTATATTGGTGAAACCGGTCGCTCCATTAATCAGAGGATTTGTGAGCACGCTGCTGACCTTAAGCATAGGAGAGCTAAATCTTCCGCTTTGGCTGAGCATGTAGAAAAAACCAATCATCATGTTTGCATTGAGGAAGCTAGTGTTATCGCTAAAGTTTCGCATTTCCATCATCGGAAATTTAGGGAAGCTATTGAGATTGAAAAGAGACCCAACAATCTCAATAGAGATGATGGCTGGAAAATCAGCAGGTGCTGGGTCCCAGCGCTTTCTTCTTAGTCGTTTTTTCTGTCTCTTTTATTACTTATATTTTTATTATTAGTACTTTTATTTACTATTATTTATTAGACAATTACTATTAAATATACAAATAAGAAACTATTAAACAATTACTTTATTTATTATACAGTTACTATTATTAATACAAATAATAAACTAGTAATCGTTTTTCGTGTCTCTGAATTTATTTATATTTATTTATTTTATTATTTACTTTTAATAACTTTTTTCTATTATTATTATTATGAATATTATTATTAGTATTTATTTACTTAATAACTTAATTATTATTTATTATATTTTTAATTATTTTTTATTTATTTATTTATAAACTATTATCTAGTAATCGTTTTTCTTGTTATTATTTATTTATTTTATTTATTATTTATTTTCTATAACTTAATTCTTTTATAATTATTATGATTATTAGTATTATTATTATTATGTATTCTATTATTATTATGATTATTATTTATTTATTATTTCCAACATTCTTTCAGATCATTAACCCTTTTATTTGTTTAGTATAAGGAAAGGTCCATTATTACTTTTAATATTTTAACTAATTTTAATTTTATGTATTTTATTTTCCCTTTCCTTTTAGTTTTTAATACCTATAACTAACTATAATTAATTTGTTTTTATTTTCTAATCCTGATTTCCTCTTCCTATTTATTTATTGGATTATTTAATTCTAACTAATTAACCCGGTGCGTAACTTCTTCCCTTTAATTTTACCTTACTAATGATACCATTTCTATTTTTTCATTTATAAAAATTAAATAAATAATTTATTTACTATTATATTTATTAATTTATATTTTTTCATTTTTCTTTATTTATATATTTATTCCTTTATTTAATAAATAAATAAATAATTATTATTTTTAATTCTTCATTTATATAAATAATTTATTATTAGTTTTATAATTCTTCAATTGTTCATTTATCTTACACCTAATATAACTAAATTTATATATGAATGTATTTACCTTACTAATGATACCATTTATTTTTATTTTTCATTTATATAAATTAAATAAATAATTTATTTTTGCTATTATATTTATTAATTTATATTTTTCATTTATTTATTTATTTAATAAATAAATAAATAGTTTATTATTATTCTTCATTTATATATTTATTAATAAATAAATAATTTATTATTATTTTATAGTTTTTCATTTATATATTTATGTATTTATCTTACACCTAATATAACTAAATTTATATTTTTATATATAAATTTATATATTCTTATTTATTTTTATTATTATATTATAATTTATCATTTATATATTTAGATATTTATTTATTTATTTTTACCTAATATAACTAAATTTGACCTTGCTCCTTTAGTGAACCTTTTGACCAGGTAACCGTTGGTGTATCTGCTCTAGCTATTTAAACAGGCTTAGCTGGATATGTTCTTCAACTTGTCCTGACGATGAACCACACTGGTTGGTTCGAAACGCGTCGACAAATGGTTTCTCATGTGATTTTCGCCGAAAAATCTATCATAAAACTTCTCTTTATTATTCTACTTCCTTGGTTACAGACTCAACTTTGCCCTACGCAGTCAGCTGCAGACTCTACTAGGCCTCTGTGCACTCAGCTGCAGAGCCTCTTCCTACTACTACAACCCAAGATACTAAACTCTTGCTCTATGCTCGCTATCTTTCAGACTCCACCCGTTGGTTCCCTAACTCCTTTACAACTTAGAGCCTTGCTCTATTTATACAATCCGATGGTCCGTGGACCATGGGTAGACTGACACTACATTCAAAACTTAGGGCAGATGGCCATATGACTCTAACAATACAATTCGTGCTCCATGCCCACAATTGGCGGAGTCTTTACAACAATAGTACTCAAAACTTGGGCTTTGAGCCCAAAACCATGCCGTGGGGGGGATTCCATATCGAACAAGCCCCCAACACAAACATCGTGACTCACCCTCGAGTCACTTTGTTGGCGCGATGATCTTGGCGCGGAGTCCCTCCAACTGTTCTCATACGGTACTGATGTCTACCATGCACTGAGCTACTGCTTGCTGAACCTGCTACATTCGTTCTTCCGTGTCTGAATTGTGTCCTTATATCTGTATCAACATACACTATGAATGTTTATAGTCCCGTGCCCTTGTCTGGCTCCTTGAGTCACGAAGACTGTGCTTCGGCCGGTTAGCTAGATAGTCGGCCCACCCATGTAGGGCTTCAAGTGGTTGTTGTTTACATTGACTGGGAAGGGTTATCCATTTAGTTTGACTAGCTGGATCGCGCCTCCGTCTATTAACCACGTATGGTCCCAGCTAGTGCATTCTGAATTTTCCCTGAAATTTTTCAAACTTACTGTCATACAACAGCACTAAGACATTTACCTTGAAGGTGTGCAACTTGATATGGCGATCGTGTGAGGATTTTTCACGCTACTTTTGTACTTGTTGATGAAATACAACCAAAAACCATTCTTCCTCGAGTTCTTCTAATTTTGCGGGCCTTTCTTCCAGAGCTTCACGGTCCGTCAAGCCTATAAGCACTGTTATTTGCAGACTAGGTACGATATATTCCATAGGCATGATAGCTTCCATGCCATAAACTAAATGGAAAGGTATCTCTCCTGTTAGTTTCTTGCACATTGTCCCATAATCCCATAGCACAGTAGGTATGCGCAGGTCCCAATCACTTCGCTGCGTGTTGCATGCTTTGGTCAGTGCAGTCTCCAGTATTTTTTTGAATACCTCTACTGTCCCATTAGCTTGTGGGTGGTACGGTGTACTTTTCTGATGATACACCTGGAACTCTTCTATGAATGCACTGATGGTTTCATTTAGGAAATGTGTTCCGCAATCACTCATTAAGATTTTTAGACAGCCAAATCGGGTCAACACATTTTCAAACAAAAACTTCGCAGCCGTAGCGGCCGTGTAGTCTTTGACTGGCTGCACTTTTGCCCATCGTGTCAGGTACTCTGTCGTAGTGATGATGTAGCATGTGCCCATATTTCCCTGAGGTTTGATTGGTCCCACAAAGTCAATTGCCCATTTCTCAAATGGCTGCAGTGTCATTTGTGGATTTAACGACATCTCATCCCTCCACGATGGTTTTCCAGTCCTTTGACATATATCATAGGCCTTATAGTGTGCTTTCGAATCCTGGTGCAGGGTCGGCCACCATAACCCTACGTGAAGAATCTTCTGTGTGGTCGTGTGTCCTGCATAGTGTCCTCTGGAAGCACCCCCATGTGCTTCTATGAGGATCTAGCTTCATTCGAATTCAGGTACATATCTTTGCAATATCTCATCATTTCCCATTTTGTAGAGGTGCCCCGCGATGATAGAAAAATCTATCGTGCGCACCACGAATTCCTTCTTCTTTTGGATAGAGTATTCCTTCAGCACAGTTCCTGTTGTCAAAAAATGGATTATATCTTCGAAGTGCCCATCCACAACGTGCATTGCAAAGAGCTGTGCATCAGGTAGTCCCTCCTCCAAATTAGTGGGTTCCTCACCTATCACAATTCACGACAAGTGATCCAGTCCTATGTTTAGGCATCCTGGCTTGACTATGACCTCAAAATCGTATTCCTGGAACAATAAGAGCTACCTGCATATGCACCCCCCCAACACAGGCTTATTGACCAGTTTATTTTAGCGCAGAATGGTCGGTATACATGTTGAAATGTCCTCAAAGTAAATAGTGTCAATATTTTTGGAGTGCATACACCATCGCTAACCTCTCGCACTTGGTGGTGGAATAGTTCTTCTCTTCTTTGGACAACCTCTGACTTGCAAATGCAATAGGGTGATCCAAGCTTTCTCCGCCCTCCTGTGTGAGTACTGCTCCTAGCGCGATACACGATGCATCAACATGGACATGAAACTCCACATCCCATTTCGGGAAAACCAGGATTGGAGAGGAGGTCAATTTACCCTTCAGGACATCCAAAATTTTCATACAATCATCATTCCAGCAAAATGTAACATCCTTTTTCAATAATTTTTCCATCGGCGTGGTGATTTGGGCATAGATTTTGATAAACTTTCTGTAGTATCTGATGTGTCCCAAGGTAGCACGCAGTTGTTTAACACTTCGCGGTGCTTCCAAATTTAGAATAACGACAATCTTCGCAGGGTCCACCATCAGTCCTTGTTTGTAGACCACATGTCCCAGTAGGTTTCCAAAGGGAACAAGGAATGTGCACTTCTTAAGGTTCAGCACAATCTGGTGTCAGCGGCAAGTATCCAGCATCAAGCGTAAGCTTGCTACATGGTGCTTAACTAATCCAAAGACAGTCCAATCATCTAGATAGACCTCCAAGAACTTGTGGATGTATTATTTGAATGCAAAAACAACGATGTGCGAAAAGATGGTTGGTGTATTCTTCAATCCAAACAGCATAATGGTGTATGAAAAGTAGCTCCATTCCATTGTAAAGGTCATTTTTCTCCTATCTTCCGACGCGATCTTGATTTGATGGTACCCTGAGAACCCATCCATGAATGAGTATGCTTCCTAGCTACCAACATTTTCCAGTACTTCATCTGTGAACGATGTCAGGAATGGATCGTGTACACAGGAGTCGTTCAACTTCCTGAGGTTCACGTATATTCTTATTTTTCCCTTTTGCTTCTTCTCCTACACTACCATACGACTCACCCAGTCAAATTCTTCCACTGGCTCAATAATTCCATCTGTGAGCATTTTGTAAAATTATTCATGGACCATTTCATTAGATTTCAGATTCAAGTGGTAAGGCCGCTACTTAACCAGCTTTGCGTCAGGTTTTAGGGTGATCTTCATCATCCCTAAGTCGCCAATGATCCCTTTTAAGTTCGTAATTTTGGTCGGGAACAAGTCTTGGCATTCGTGGAGTAACTCATTGACCTTATCCACCGTGGCATCATCCTAATAGTCCCCAAGTGTTGCATACTTTGGCTCAGCCTCCGTTCCAATGTTTACTTGCTTTTTTTTTAGTGGTCCGGTGATGTCGAGATCCTCAATTGTTGGTCCTCGAACCTTGCAACAACCTTCCATTTCTGGAATGTTAATATTTCGTGGGTCCTCATCATCCTCCTCAACATTTACGTTGTAACACTCTAGCGTGCAGCTCAGCTGTGTTGCCCATTCTGGTTGAATTACTTCCATTGGCTCTTGGGGTATTTTGAAGATAGCTACTTTTACTGCCTGTAGCATATCATCAATAGTATCCCACCAATGATCTTCAAAGGTGAAAGTTAATAGAAATCCCTCACACAAGATATTCCATTCGCTCGTACCATGGCGGAGTTCCGTCTCAGTATACCAATTCATGGGTATGACATCCGGGGTATGATAGAACAAATGTACCCATTCAGGCTGTGGCTCTTCCCCATAGACCTTAGTCCATTTCATGAGGTGTCTACATGGATCATCTCTTCCATCATACTTGTCTGCTAGCCACATCTGCGGTTTCCCAAATCATAGGTGCATCATCCTTCTGCATCCACGCCAGTCCTCAAAGCTTCTCTGATCCATACCCCACCACCTTGCGAGCATCACATGCAGTGCCCATTTCACAGCATTGAACCACTACTGTTCTGGCACTGCACTTTCAAATTTGTTCAGGAATTCATCCACCGCTGTCAACCCATCATACATAGGAAGATCCCTTACCTATGTTGTCACGTAGCGCAGTGATCTAACCATCATGTTGCAATTGCGCATGGTTACCTTGTGTAACTGATTCTGCCATTGTTCTATTTCCTCATCTGAATATGATGTGTAGGAGCTTTCGTGCTCCCACGAAATCTAGCCATCCACTGTAGGATTCACCCAATCCTATTCCCGGGCGTTATCTTATAGATACAGTCTAGCTCGTCATCGCTCTCATCGTCGTGCACTGGCTCTGTGTAGCATGCTCCTTCCGCAGGGTCTAAAGATACCACTACGCGTAGTGACTTTTTCTGAAAAATCATTTTGCGCTTCTTTAGATTTATCACTCCGTTCATATCAATGGCCCAGTCTATTCCCAGTAGCACAAGATAGGGATTGTTGTCATCGACAATCTCTATCACCTCGAAATATGCAAGCGCACTCGCACCTTTGATGTCTACTGTTATCCCCTGCAATCTTCCCATCGGTAGGATCTTCTGCTGGTTCGCCATTCGTAATTGAATAGGGGACCATTGCAACGCGGGCCTACCCATGCACTCCCATGTCTACTTTGGCATCACATTCATGTCCGATCCTAGATCCAGAATTACTTGATCCATTTCATACTCCCTGATTTGCGCAATCAATCTCATTTCCCTTCCTGTTCACGACGTGTGCTTTCCGAGCTTCCGGACTATGAGCGGTTCTCCTGACCCAGCGCACCTAGTGATAAGTTTCTGCAGCCCTTTCACAACCTTGTTGTCACGCAACAGTTTCATACATGTCTCTAGAATGGTAGTGATCGTTGAAGGACCCATCTCCAGCTCTAGTTGATCCTTACTACCTGAAGTGGAGGCCTCTGTGAAGCTCTTCTTAGCTTCCATGAATGTCTTTGCGTGCTCCAGATCAAATTTAGGTTCCTTTTTAGGAGCCTTCCGAACCCATGCACTTTCTTCAGGATAGTTCTTCTGAGCACTATGTTTACATTCAGGTCCTCTTCGCGTGGCTCAGACCTCATCATTTGCAAATTTTGAGTCGGGGGAGGCTGGAGTACCCCTTTCTCGCATAGCCTTGCTATTAGTGTAGGGTATTACTTTGCCTCATGATCAAACTAAGTACAGTATAAACATGATGTTATCATCGGATTCGTACAATCATAGGCATAGTGCCCTAGCCCTCCGCATTTGTAACAAATTAGTTGTCTACGACCCCTTCTTGGTCCCATTCCACCTTGACCTCGTTCACGCCCCTGAAATCTAGCACGCGCCATTCCTGCATTTGGGTCGAGGGCTCACGTTTTAGACTGCACTCTATAGGTAGGAGTCTGATCCATCATTAGTTCATAGCTTCAGCAGGCGTGCTCATCATGGCCTACCGACCTGTAGAAATTACAAAACAATTGATGGGACGTCTGTGTATACTTCTGCAATAGATGACAATTATATGTAGCATGTTTTCCTCCTATCTGACAAATCTCACACCATAATGCAGGTGCTACGCTCGGTCCTGCTTGTGCCTCAGGTCTTAATGGCATCGGCCCTCCTCCTACCAAGTAATTTGCAAAAACTGGACAATGGTCCTTGTCATGCCCCTGGCCTTTGCACTTTATGGACCATACCTCCTCACGCGCCTTTGGCCGAGTTGTCCCGTCCTTTTGCAAACTCTGCATTTCTAGACACAAATTTTGCAGTTGCGCATGGATTTGTTGGACTCCCAGGCCAAGATCTTTTATTGGGGTCTCATGTAGTCTCTTTGCAATCTCCAAAGCTTCGGTATGTGTGGATAACTTTTGCTGCGACAGCGCTGTCCTTAGATGCAGTGTTAGTCATGCTACAAACCATGCACGTTGTTGCCCATATGTCAAGGTCATGTTGGCTTCGTGAATCATACTCTTTAGTCTTTGATTAGATCCCATGGGGTCTCGCCTAGAAGCATCATGATATCCTTAAACCCAATAATCGATTGTGTCTCCCACTTTGGCCTACTAAATTCCCTGTTCAGCGCAACCTGAATATTTGCAATCCCTGCGTTTGGATGGTCATTAGAATGCTTAATGTACCATGTCAGTGCGTGATCCTGCAACACACTCATCAACATTGCCTTCTTTATATTGTCATCCACGATTCCTTGTGCTTCCCATACGGCCCTTACCATGAACCAAAATTGGTTCGGATCTTCGTTCCCTACTCCTCTGAATACCGGAAATTTTATCGCACTCACCATATTGAACTGTGGTGGTGGCGGAGGTGGTGTGGGTGGAGATGGAGGTGAAGATGGTGAGACTAGTGGAAGTGTAGGTGGAGGTGGTAGGCACATAATTTGCTGTGTTATCAAACTGACCATGCTTCTTGGAGAAACTTTCACAAGCTCTTCCTCGCTTTCCCATCGAGGCAAAATCAAGGGGCTATTTTCTATCTCTGTGCTACCTTCGTTTCTATAGATCCTCCCACTTCACGTAACCCCAAACATCAATTTATTTGCATAACCCGCTTTTCACACAATAGCATCTTAATCCAATTGTTCAAAGATTTAATTTATTTACGTCATGGTCCTTTGAGGAAGCTTCATTCTGCCTCACTATAGCTGACTATCGTGTCTACCACAAACTTAGTGATAAATCCTCCTATAATTCGATCGAGCCAATGGTCCACAGCGCGCACGATCTTATCTTCTGATGCTTCTAGTCTACGCATTACTTCTGGAGTCCACACGATTAGTTTTTCGAGCCTAAACCTTCCCTGACTATCTGCTAGCTTCGCGATCCACTCATACAGCTCAGAGGGAAAGGATGCAAAGAAAATTTTGTGGATTTCCGTATATAAGTAGTGCTCCAACCACTTTTCCTTTGATACTCACGGATTCCTGTTTTCCTGCGCCGCGAACTCGTGAATCTTTCTATCTAATCACCCTTCAATAGCTTTCTTCATTGGATTCTAGTGACATGACATTAGACATCCCTTATGCAGATCCTGTTCCCGACAACAGAACAATTTGTTGGCTTAGTGGGGGCCTGACCTAGGTTCAAAGATGATTTAGCCAAACAAATCCTGGTATTACTGGCCCTTTCGGCAATAGTCCGTGGAGCGCGGACTGAGGTCTCACCTGAAGTAGTATGGGAGGGTACTAGAACCAAGTTTCCATACCCTGGGGATGTTTTATGGGTTCAAAGTGGTCCACAGTTTGACCCTATGTGCACGTCGCTACGCGCACTTATCAGTACCTTGAAGCTTGCATTGCTGGCTTCGCGCAGCCCTACTCGGGGCCCGAATAGTGTTATTACCCAAATCCTTACTAGTAACCCAATATTAATTGATTAACTTAGCTTATTTGTATGCTTTCAATTATACTTAACAATATTCACCATTCATACAAGTATGCACAGTAAATAAATAGTATAATTGCAAATGATATCAAACAGGAAATAACACAAGAATAGATACATGGAATTCAGATAAAACTTCTCTTTATTATTCTTCCTCCTTGGTTACAAACTCGACTCCGCCCTGCACACTCAGTTGTAGGGGTCTGTGCACTCAACTGTGGACTCTACTAGGCCTCTGTGCACTCAGTTGCAGATCCTCTTCCTACTAATACAACCCAAGATACTAAACTCTTGCTCTATGCTCGCTATCTTTCAGACTCCATCCATTGGTTCCCTAACTCCTTTACAACTTAGAGCCTCGCTTTATTTATACAATCCCATGGTCTGTGGACCATGGGTAGGCTGCCACTACATTCAAAACTTAGGGAATACAAGCCTATGAATCTAACAATACAATTTGTGCTCTGCGCCCGCAATTCGTGGAGTCTTTACAACAATATTACTCAAAACTTGGGCTTTGAGCCCCAAACCATGTTGTGGGGGGGATTCCATGCCCAAAAGAGTAACTTGTACCCTAGCACCACTTTATAATTTCACTTGTTGACTTATGTTTCAAGTCTCATCATGATTAACCCCAATTTACTCATGATATTATGGTACCCTTTGGGCCTTTCCCCTATGGCAACATCATTAAGTCACCCTTGTTCAAAGCATCAAAGATGAGTCACCCCTATGTCTCATGGAGTCTGTATAGATCCTCATTGAGCCCTATTATAGTACATTTTTCCCTTCGTGTGTTGCATTCATCCTATCTTGCTCATGTTTTGCTTCCAACTATCATGTTTTGTTTTTGAAAAGCATCTATTTGAGTAATTGAGGATCCATTATAGAATTGTGTTAGTTGTCACTAGGTCAACCTTACATATTATGCTCTGATAAAGGAAGTCATATTTCCACCCCTGATTCCCCATCATCATCCCTGGTGCTAATCCCTATCTGTTACATAGTTATGACCCTCATACCTTTGTGGAGGACCCCTCGTTGCCTCAACTTTGGCAGATACTCTTGTGTCGACTTTAACACATCTATTATAGGAAAGTGGTCTAGAGGAATGTATACCTTGGTTCTAGCCTGAATTATTTTCTGGAGCCATGGATAAAGAAAATGGAATCATAATTTTCCTTTGACTTAGTCATTTCTCATGTGCTCGACTCTAGCTCATTATTGCATGAACAAGAATCACATACTTGGTGGTCTAGTGATTCAGTAGATTGTCCCAAAATTTACTAGGTGTGTGTGAGATGTTTCAGACTTGATGAGGGGGTGGCCCTTCAGGTATCCCCCCACATGCTCAGTAGTCAACAAATTATGATCTAGCCTCAGATGAAGTTCTGTATATTTGACTGGCTCAGTTTTTTCCAATAGCAGAACCCATAGCATGATGCCCTTCTTTAAATGGTTCATTCATATCTTCAAAGCCCTGTCTTGTCCAACAAGGCTTCGTTGGTTATGATCCCCGCCCACCCCCCCCCCCTCACATCAGCTTGGGGGAATTCCATCCTATGTACTCAGTTCAACAATTTTCATTGTATTAGTCCTAGTCTTTGTCTTCCAGGAACATAGGTATATGGGACTCATTATATCATTGTATTACTCTCTAGCCCATTGATGCCAACACATTATGTATCATGTATTATGCTATTTAGACCCACATTGTTGTGCACACCAATATTATTTTTACTCAGTTATCTCAAGGGGTATGAGTATGCCTCCCCCGCCTCATTTGAGATCATGTACTCACCATAAAAGATGATTTCTATCTGACAAGTAGGTCTCCTCCCCTCCAGTTTTATTTCTTACCTTCATTGCTTAAACATGTTCTCTCTCTCTGTCTATGAGTCCCCTTTGGTGTCTCATGTAAGTGAACCTACAATGTATTTCAGTCATACGATGAGATCCTAACACTCGTACATTGGGGCACAATCTATTAGCACCCAAAGATGATCACCTAGCCATATCCTACCAAGTTGATCAAAATAAACCATGTAGATGAATTTGTACACATTAAAACCCACTTTCACCTTAGGAAATAATTTAGATAACCATTTTCCTAACTTTTTTATGATTAAAACCCAAAAAAAAACATGAGAATAATTAAATAAATTATTATTTATTTATTATTCCTTATTTATCCCCTATTTCTCTCATGAGATAATTATTAAATCATTGTTTAGTAATTATCTATAACTCACTTTGACCATATCTTCTTAAAGTAACTAATAAATCATTTTTATTGTTAATTACTTTAACCATTTTCTAAATTGACTCAATAAATCATTATTTTTTTGAGTTAATTTACTAAATAAATATAGTTGACCATTTCAAATAATCTTTCCATCTCTAAAATATAATAAAATATTCTCAATGCATAGATCTTCATTTATTTTATTATTTTTCTAGATCTAGATCTATCCTAGCATTTTAGTATAAATAGAGAGGTTTTCTCCTCACTCTACATAGATGACCATTCCATCGTCATCATTATCATCTTACAACATTTTAGCTCCCACTTTTGAGTTCAATCCACCATAATTTCCTTTTTCTCATTACATCCATTGAGAGAGAAAGAGTTGTAGTTGAAGCACAAGGTAGCAAAGAACCCATTCGAAGGTGGGGCATATCATAGATCCAAGTTTTCTTATTCTCCTCACCAAATGTTATTTGTAATAATATTGTTATTAATAAAATTTCCATTAGGTTTTACATTATTTTTCACAATGTTATTTTCTTTTCTTTTTTGCATGCCATTTTATATAGGGTTTTTATAATAGTTGTTTTGTATATCTAAAGATAATTAACATGTTATCCATTGTTGTTAGGGTTATTAGTCACCAATACCTTAAGTGAAGGTTTTTGGTACACCTCCAGAAATCTTCATACTAACAAAGGTAGTGGCATAAACATGTACAAACTATTATGTTCTATGTAAAGTGATACATTCTTGGTGTATACCACACTCTATGTGTGTTAAAGAAAGAATAAACAATATTTACTAACCTATCAACCTCATACAAAATTATTATCTTGTGCTGCCTTGGAGGAAGTTTACCTTCTTAAGTGCAAACATTTTGGTCTTGTTTCTCACAATGTCGATACTCTTTTAGAAGACAATGCGAGACCAACCACAACCTTAATAAATAGTAAAAATTAAAGGAAAAAATACATAATTTCACGCACCTGTTGGCATTATGGCTAATGTTTCATCCTTGATGGCAACCTACTTAATAAATATGTCAACATTGTGATAACAAGATGATTATGCAGATTGATACAGATGGTAGGGACAAATGATTGTCAGTTTAGAGACAGATGGATGGTAAAGGTAAAGTTTGAGAAAGTATACGCAGATCCTAAGAAGCAATTTCATGTACATACGCAAGTGTTGTGAAGAAAAGTCGCATATAAAATCCACACCATGGTAATTTGAATACCAGGGGTATTTACCATGGTATTGATCCATAGTAATGGGAGCGAGAAAAATTATTTGATCCCGTTAAAGAATACTAATGATATTACTAAGGTATTTCCCTAAGGTATTGACTAAGGATAAATCTATATAAGTAGAGGGAGATCAAGGTTTAAAGTGTGCAAGTAATGGGTTATACATGTGTAATTTGATTTAGAACAGGTGTGCACTAGGGAGCATGGAGAAGACTCAGATCATCTGAAGATATGTTGAAATATATGTTTGATTGATTTACTTATTGCAAATGTCTAAGTAACTAA
Organism: Pinus tabuliformis; assembly: GCA_031772625.1. Taxonomy (NCBI): domain Eukaryota; kingdom Viridiplantae; phylum Streptophyta; class Pinopsida; order Pinales; family Pinaceae; genus Pinus; species Pinus tabuliformis. The sequence continues at coordinate 1,544,013,941 of CM062818.1, forward strand.
CAATGGTAGATCCGTGATTATAATAATACTGTGGTCTAAATGTATTATTCAAAACTTTGTATTATTGACAGTAAAGGTTGCAGAGAGTGAAATTACATTTGCAACAAAAGTTTTCATATTTGTACACAAGTGTGTTTGGAAATAGTCACGTACATACACATTGTAGGGTCACGTATGTACTTAGAGATAAATTTTGCAATATGTTGAGATTTTTATGCGGGTGTTTTGCATGGTAAGCAGGTACATACATTGATATGTCTTATGGAAGTCGCATATATGGTATAGGGTTTGCAGTACTGGTAAATGATGACATTTGATCAGTTCTGTTTTAATTGTTGCTGACTATCAATGATGTCTCTATCATGATGATCTGTGTCTGATAGTGTGGATTGAGATGACTTGGTTTTATTGATCAGTTTTAATGGCACAAAATTATGATTAGGTATGATTCAATGATCTATCTGTGATTTCTTGAGTGGTTTGTGATTGGTTCATGTATGGTTCAGTGGTTACTTCAGTGTTGTAGTGATGCATGATGATTTGAGATCTATATGCAAGTCCTATACAGTGGAAGAGTGTATATACACGGGTGTGCTTCAGGACAATAGCATGTACATTTTAATGTATTTATACTCAGGGTTTACATGAACAACATTGCGTTTTTGTGATGGTGAGTAATTTATGGTTTATTGGTGAACGGTTGGTATGATCTGATAGCCTATATCTGTTATGAATTTGTTTTGGTTGCAATAGTTGGATGAGATTTAGTGATTGGTTTGCTGATGTTATAGTGATTTAGTTCATTTAGTGATTGGATTATTTGATTAATTATTTGATTTCAGAATTGTTACTTGGTTTGAGCTTAATGATAGGTGTGGGTATTGTATGAAAATATGATGAAAAGTGGCCTACACATTTTGATGTTTTGAGTTAGGTGGATCCAGCATGAAATATTCTGAAATGTGGTCCATAAAAGGTGTTGATGGTTGGAGCCTCCAGTAAGGGAGTCATAGCTTCCTTGTAGTGGTAGATGGTAAATCTATTTAGGGGGGTAGGTGCTCCCTTCTGGTAGGAGCTGGTAAATGAGATAAGGAGGTTAGAGTTCGCTTCTATTGGGTGCTAGAGAATGAGCGGAGTTTGTGGCTTCTTGCAGGTGGGAGCCTGTGTTCTGGTAAGAGTCAATGCCAGTACAAGATTGTAAGAAGTTTTCTTAATAATAAAAGAAGAAAACATAGAAGACAAAAATAAAGGTTTTCTCTCACATTGGGTTCTTTGAAACAAGATCAGTAATGAGAGGCGGGGTGGATCAGTAGTGAAGGAACTTATAAAATTTTCTTAAAATTATTAATATTTTAAACCATGCATAAAATGAAAAACATAAGCAAGGATTAGAGCATCAAATACAAGAAAAACCATGCAAGCATTCAACACAAGATACACACATATTTTTGGTGGAAAACCCTCCTCCTGGGTCAAAAACCACCATTGCTGTGGTTGTGCTACTCAATATATTTTATTAATTAGATGATTTTTTTACATGGATCAACTTACTCCCATAAGCCAAAATACACGACTTATTTCACAGTATGATGGCATCTATTAGACAGGGAATATGTTTCTCTCACGGATCTACAAACTACCATCCGCTGAAGGCCACCACGATCAATGATGCTCACCCAACTACCATTAGACTATCAAACTCCGATTGGATGGATAAATTTGTTCCTTCGACTGAATCCACCAAATAATTGTGTACTATAAAGCCTTCGTGCCTTCACTTCCTCCATGTGAGCCTCGTTTCACAATATTTTAGACTAGACTCCCAATTAGATCAACATGAACATCACAATAAAACCATTGTTCTGAATCCAAACCTACAAAAAAACTAAAGAATAAAATAGGAGAACACAATCTCTAAACACTCCATTATCTGCCACATAATCTCATTAATCACTTCCCAGATCCACACTTCAACACCTCACTCACTGCATAAATATGATGGTTGAAACATACTTCAACTATCTGTTGCTACAACTACAAACTTCTTCAGAAAATATATAATACAAATCACACAACTTGCACACTCTTATCCAAACTCACACTCACTCAACACATAACTCATCCAACCAAGCTATCATTGAGCTATCTCCAATATAAAGATGAACTGAGGTGCTCAACTCAATAATTACAAAGAACTATTGGGCTCCACAACTTTGCTCATATGCTTAATTTGATCTGGATTAGGCTCATTGAATCTATCAAGGCACTAACTCCACTTAATGAGAGAGATCCTCCACTTTAACCATGTTCTATAAGTTAGTTAACCTTTTCCAAGCTTTACATGGAAAAAATTGACAAAGACAAATTGAAAAAACCATTAATTAACTGAGTAGTGCGAGGAATGCAGGGAAAAGTCACTTCCAGAATGTACACACTATTCCTATGAGGGAAACCTTCATATGTACATGTTGAAGGCTTGAAATTCTCCGCCTCAACATTATAAGGGAGAACACCTGGTTGGGACCTTAGAGCAGCTCCTTTTCTATTTGGAATGGTGGTTCCAATTGGTTAAACTAGGTGTAGTTACCTTCTCTCTATCTCTACTAGCTTAAAGTATGACTTTCACTTACCAATAGAGAAGAGACATCAAATCAACCCTCTTGCTGATCAGGCAAGAAAGTGATCCTTAAGTTGATCTGGGGCTCAGCTAAGCCACAACTAAATTTTTCCTCTTTGATAAGAGGACTTCTAGGAATGTAGAATTAAATCTAAATGCAAGCAAAAGGAAAAAAATCCTAATCCTATCTCGATTAGGAAGATATAGATCTAACCCAACCAAGAGAAAAGTAATTAAATGATTGAGATTTCAACATGCCTGGTTTATGATGAATATATGGCTAATGAAGTAGTTCAATTAACTGATATTATAATTTACCAACCATGTTGTTTAGAGATCTATTAACAATGAATGATGAACCAATAACATTAGGAAGTATTTCTCATAATTCCAATGGAAATTAAATCAGAACTAGATAACATATTTCTAAGTAAATAGTTACTCATAAATTTGATTTAATCATAAGAGAAACAAAGGAAATTAACAATAGATTTATGAAGCTAATGAACCATATAGCTAATTCAAAAAGGCATTCATTTTCACATTAAACAATGGTGCTCAACATGAAAAACATTTTACACAAATCTATCATTAGAAAGATGAAATTTACACTAAAAATAATAGTATTTAAAATACAAACTGATTTAAACCCAATCTCTTGCTCTGTTCCTTAAATTGATCTCCAACAATCTTTCTCAAAACATAAACTCTGCTGCTAAAAGAAAAAGCCGAAGTAGTGAAAACTTCGCCTCTCATACACATTTAAGAAAGGAAAAAGATAAATCCCAATAATTCCCAGATTTGAGATTAATCCTCTCTACCTAGAGCCTGAAATCATTATTATAATAGTGTTTTAAGGATGACAAAAATGCATAAGAGAGAAGACCTTTGAAAATTCTACAAACCACTATTTATAATTTACAAAATAAATTCCAAATAGAAGAGCAGGGAAAACTTTAAAACCCCCCTAAATTTATATGTATAATAAATGGGAAAATCCCTATGATACATAGGAAAAATGGAAGGATATTTTATCAATAATATAATATGTATATATAATTTTTTTGGTGAACCTCTCACCAAATTATATTATCTTGTAAAATCATGGCGAATCTTTTACTAAATTATAATATCTTGTAAGATCTTGGCAAATATTTCAATGAATAATAAAACATTGTGAAGTCTTGATGAAATTTTTGTTAAAGTATTAAACCATATATGATAATATGTAAGCATATTCATTAAACTGTAATATACTAACTTACATGTTTGGAAAATATAAACATAATTTTCTCTTCCTACAAACAATGTTGCAAGCTTTAGTGGGCGTGTTTGTCAAGGTTCTTACTATACACTCTTGCATATCCCTCTATTAGTCTTGATAATATTCCACCACAAAGTTCTTGTATGTGTTGATATTGACCATCACTTCTATCAAGGTAGGAGAGATTAATCTTTTCTCTACCACTTCTGTCAAGCTATGAGAGATTAATGTTTGCACAAATCATGGCATAAAAACACCTATTGAGTTTAAATATTTTGTTTACTAACAAGACATAGAGACTTTCTATTGTTGAGAACTTTAGATCAAAGAAATCCAACGTTGCATATAGCATGTGCATATGTAAAGACAATCTTCTGACAAAATATGAATGTTTTTCTAGAAAAGGGTAGGACATCTCAAAAGTCAAATAACTACAAAGAAAGGAATAGAGTCACAAAGCTCCATTCTTGATGATATAGTGCAACCGTGCAGTTTTGCATATATGAAATGCATCTAGTACACAACTTATGGTTCAAAATCAGTGTAATCCAAAGAAATGAAATCCATGGGTGGCATCAAATAAGCTTCTATTAATTCTGACACCAAAGAAGCTATAAGAGTAATTCTTTGCAGATTCTTCACAAAGGTAGGAGCTTGGATTTCTCCAATTGCTATTATCTTGTGGTTGATGTCTACCATTGTGTCAAGTTTCTTTTTGAATTCTAGATTCTCAACATCCAAGACAACTGGAAAATTCCTGGCTATAGTTTGGCTTTTCTGCATTAGTCAGAAAAATACATTGCCAAAATCCACCACACACAAAAAATAAGTACAACTCAATTTTAGACACAAAATGTCTTCTAAGTATTACAATCTATATGAAACTTCTAATCCACCTTAGTTATAACATTCATATCAAACTATTTTGTGTTCAATCCAATTCCTTCATAAAATGTTGTCCTATGGCAATAATTTAGGTGCATAGTCACATATACCTCCGAAAGGAAATAAAGTGTACCTAGAAGAAATCATTCACATTGAATAAGAAACAGTAAAGCATCCAATCAATATTTAATGAAAATAGCAAACATCATATTTCCTAGATCTAGGGATGTTATATTTGATGAGGATATTGCATTCTGGAAGTCCAAGGGTTCACACTTGGACCCTAATGATGAAATTCAAACTACTCCAAAGAATGTGGAACCAAGGCCCTAGAAACCTGTATCTATGAATGAAGCTCCACATGAAAAAGGCATTGATCATGAATTTGTTGAATCTACAGAAGCTCCTATTCATCGAGAAAAGAAAGAGATATGCTTAGTTAAAGAAATAATTGAAGGAAGCTGAAGGTCATGATGATGCATAAGATCATCGAGTCTGACCCATCCCCCTATGAGGAAGATATTCAAGAGAAAGTATGGAAAGAGTTGATGTCTGAAGGGTATCGATTTTATTGAAGAATGATGTTTGGAAGATCATGCCTAGAATTTTGTTGTAGCAGCTACAACCACCCTCCAAAATTTTTCCTTAGCTTCATTTTAAAGCCTCCCTACCAACCATCCTTTGCAGCATGTCATGCACTATCAAGTACATAAGTTTCATTGGTTTTTCAGTAGCTTGCTAGCCTGTGCACGTTAGTTTGCTTCACTCCACTTACAGGCTTCCATTCCAGAATTGGCCAAAAGCTAGCTCAGAATCTCCCTCATAAAATTGTGCAATTTTGTAGGGGAACTAGCCTTCCCTCCAAACATTGCGCAAATCCGCTGGGCAACCTACTGGGCCTAAAAATTGTGCAATTTGGCCTAGTAATGCAGCTCAGCCTAGAAATTGTGCAATTCTTGGTAGTAGTCAGCTACTTCTCCCAGAAATCGCACAATCCATATGGACAGCCAACCCAGATCCTCCCATAAATTGTGTAAAAATCCCTCTTAGTCAAGCAGGTTGTTGCAATATGTGCCTTCAGGTTGACCGGTTCCACCTGGGACCCAGAAAACTTTACTTGCATGCATGGGCTTCTTTTTCCTGAAAAAGAAAAAAGAAACATCCAAAAAGCATCCCTAATTTTTAGGGAGCTATTTTTAGCAGCTGGAGGTTACATAAAAAGATCGGTTTAAAAACTTTCCTCCAAGTGTCACTTTTTCCTAGATTTGTGGCATGCGCATCATAAGCCTCAAACTTATTTATTTGATGCTTCAGATCTCATTCTTCACATCAATATTGGAGCTCTGACATCCCACATCACATCCAAGAGTCTTCGGCACATCCAGCTCAGCTATTTATGCTTAAGTCCGCTTTACTTGTTTTTTGTAGCATTTCTATTGCTTTTTGTGTTTTGGCTTGTGTGAGTTTTCTTTGCTTGATTTCTATGAATACTTGCTATTGTTTGAATGCATGTTAGCCTATACAAGCACTATTTTAGTTTTCATTTGCATCTCATTGCTGCCACATGCATGACACTGTTTTGCATGAACAGTCACCGATTCGGTGACTCATTTCACACATATGCATGTTTTTATGTTTTCTGAATCTTGCATTCACTACTTGAATGCATGATCATTCACTCCTACTTACACTCAATATCACCATGCATTCACATATTGATATGCTTTCATATGCTTGTCGGAGAGTCTGAGCAACCTTCACCCGAATTTGCCTTACTCTGACAACATTGCGCAATTCTGAGAGGGAAAGCTCTGCCTTCCTCCCAAAAAATACACAATCTGGCCAAACAGTGTCCTATAGTGTTGCTTCGTGCAATTCTGAGAGGCAGTGTCTGCTGGCCCAGAAAATTGCGTAATGCAATCCCTGGGCCTGCATCACTTACCAGCTCAAAATTGCAAATTACACAATCTTATCACCCAGCAGGCCAGTCTGGATTACACATTGTGCAGTTCTAGAAGTCAACCAGCCTCCCGAAAATCTGGACTACCTTTTGCATATTTCTGATAGTTAGTCTCCTGGCCTCTTAGTGAAAATTGTGTAATCCTTGCCATCAATTCCCCAGGTATGTTGCATGTCAGTCCTCAAGTTTGATTTTGTTTTAACTGACAGATTTCTTGCCATGCATGTCACCATGCCACCATATGTAGTAGGTGTTCGTTTTTCTCTCAGTAGTTTAGGATCAATGGCCTATAAGAGACCAGGGTCAAAGGACACCAACAGAAGTGCAACTGGAGAAGTGATTGAGCAAGTGTCTATGAGTTTGCCAATTTACGAAGACATCAAGTTGATCGTAGACAAAGACATCAAGTTGAAATGGCAGGAGATCAATTATGCATTCTCAGGCACATTTGGGAAATATCTTGAAGGTCGCCAAGTCTATGTGAACATTCACAAGTCCGACTTGTACCAGACTGCATGCAGGTATCTTGTGTTCCCATGCATGGACATGATACATTGGATCGTCTCGCACATTGATCTCGAGACGATGGTTTTGAGTAGTGTCAGCGGGACAAATATTGCTACCTTTAGGGCACAAGATTATCAACAGATGTACCACTTGCTAAAGTCAGTGATCACCATGGAGACATCCTTTAGCATACCCAACAACAATGCCAAATCCAGGGATATCTTGAATAACTGGGTGAAGGAGACAACCAAATTCAGGATGACACCCAACTAGATCTATAAGATGAAGATATTGCGGAAGGTGTATCATTACTTGGTCATCTTTGCATGTCACTTGTATGGCCAAGAGAGCATGGAGACCTTCCCACAGAGTTGGGTGATCAAGTTGGACCAAATGGCTAGGGAAGGCAAAGCATGCAACTGGTCCGACATGTTGGCTCACAAGCTAAAGGAACATGTAACAAGAACTCAAAAGCCACCCAAATGTCAACAATCAGAAATCTACATGTCCACTTACATCTTGGATGCAATCTATGAACGTCAACAATTCCCGGGCTTGAAGTGGGCATGGACATTAGTAACAACCTCTGTCAACACTTATTGTAAACTATTTTCCGATTGTAGCTTCCACAGAGTCATCACACAACTGTCAGATAATTTTTTCACCCGAGTGTACAAGATGATATTTGAACAGGATCCACCTTGCATGTTGAAGGTAGTAATGGAGTCACTAATCGACATAGCGGATTGATATGCCTCACCATTTGGCACCTTCATATGGATGTACAACGCGGAGAAGCCTTCGCATGTTTTTTCGAAGTTCACCATGGAAAAGTATGTAAGATGTGTCATACCACATCTCAACAAGACTATCAGCTAGGCTTCACGGGAAGAAGAAGGCACCTTGGCCCACTCTTTCGTTGCGGATCAGGTTGTACGAGATACTAAATCTCACCCATGAAGATGCCAAGATAGAAGAGTTCAAGAAATTTACTTTTGACACCTGAAGCTTCAATCCGTATGACCTGCATTGTTTTGTGAAGGATCACTGCGTGGGAGTGCAATTTCTATGGATCCACGGGGCATGTAATTAGGCTAAGGAAGACCCATGGAGCTATTTTCACAGCTTTTGCAGGCCCAATGAACCAGTTGGCATCGCTTTGGAATGGTTAGCGAAGCAGCGTGAAGCAACAGCTAGGAGAGCACCAACAATAGCAACAACATAGGTAAACATATCGATGCACGACAAAGGTAAAAGGAAGATTGTTGATAGCATAGAGGCAGAACAAATCTACAATTTTAGAGTAGACCCACTTGCGGAGAAAGAAGCTTTGGCAATAGAGGCGAAGAGGAAACAATGCGACAAGAGGACTGCGCAAAGGCAGAGAGAAAAACAGAGGATGGAGGAAATAGTGAAGGAGTTGCATGAGTTGAAGGAGCAACTCCAGAAGGAACATGAGTTTCGTAGACAGGAGAAGGAAGCGCAACAGGAACAAATACAGTAGGGGGCACAACATGCATAGATTGATGAAACTATGTCGTACAACTAGTAGACTTTGTTAGGTTCCTATACCAGTAGGAGTCATAATTTTGAATGACTAAGGTGAAACCTTGTAATATTGTACATACCTTTGCTTTCTGAAACTGTTTTCCATATTAAAAAATTAAAAAATGTAAAGAGGGTATGTCCTAAAAGAATAATCAAAGGACAAAAATAATAAGGAAAGGTCCAAAAAATGAAAATATATGAACCCCCAAAAAACAAAAGGATCATGAAAGTGAGAAAGTCAAAATGCCACCACTATTTACTTTTATGCATAATAATGATTGTGTGCAGCTTGTTATTCATGCCACAATCCATGTAAATCAAACTATTTAATCTTGATTACACCATGCTTTGAATTTTATGTTTATAGTTAGAGAATAAAATCCGACCAAATAGTGTGATCTTGGCAGATCATTAGATAGGTAGAGTAAATAAAAGGAGCTCATCAGTTTAATGTGAGACCTTGGATGATATAAGGTTAGAATTAGATAGTTTTCCTTGTAAAAGAAAAAGATTGATAAGGGTTTTCTAGCCTAAATGCACCCAAATAAAATAAAGAAAAAATGGTAGGACGAGTAAATGGGTAAGTAGTAGAAAGGTTGCAGAAATATCATGTGATTACACAAAAGCACTTATCTCATTGTTTTAAATGCATCTTTCGAATGCGCATAAGTAGTAAACAAAGCAAAGACAATGGTTCACAACATGGTTTATTTAACATCCCCTCATTCATTTCACCCCTTTACTAATTTCCCATAAATAAATTCTAGTGCTTAAATCTCACAAGTCAAAGGGGCTCAGAGCATTTCTCTGACTTTTGGAGGGATCGGTCCCTCAGCTTGATGACTTATAGGCACAAGTACTAGAACCCCCTTCATAAAAAAATCATCTCCCTTCATTTCCCCTCATTTCCCTAATAAAATCACACTTTCCTATGGTTGACATCATTTACCTAGGAAAAGTGGGAACCCCCATGTAAAACCCTTTCATACAAAAAACCCACAAAAAAGCTTTTTTCCTAAGTATAAAGCTAAGTGCACAAATGTTTAATTTACCCTTGTACTAAGGAAAAACCCACTCCGCCATTGCAATTTCATATTAATTTCTAATATTATTATATAAATTCACCAAAAATCCCCATTATCCCATATTAAATTAATTCCCTATATAAAGTACCCCGACCCTTAGTTTTCATAAAAACTATATAAACTACCCCTTATCCTGATATAACTTCACTTAATTTACCTAACCTCGGTAAAAATTAAGTTAATCCCACATCGGCCTCACTCGCCTCCCTAATTCCTCATTAAGCCCGACAGCTTTGCCCCCCATGCAGCTTTGCCTCCTGACTACTATTGATCATCCCTCCCCCACATCCAATGGTGCACAACCATATCAGCCACAACCGATGGCTGAACAATAACCACCTAATAAAGTGGTTTTTCTGACAGCCCCCAATGCTACGTGTCAGACGATGTATGGCATCGGGTGACCCCTCCCAAAAACTGCCCGCACCACAAAAGTGGTGTGATGACCCTCCAAAACCATTTCCTCTGCTCAACTGAAAAACCGTCAACTGTTCATTCGAAAGTGAAACCCAGAAAAATTAATCATTTTCTTTATAAAAGGTCGTGAAGCCCTATTTCATCCTTTTTTCCACACATTCTCTTTGTAAGCTGTGTAAACCATTGCTACCACTGTAAATGTTGAAATTACCCATAGACTTCCAATTCCGCTCCAGAAGATGTTGTAGACATCCCAACCAACCTTTTTAGAACTGTACCAGGACCACACCAACCACTGCAGCTGCCGTGAAACACCATTTTCAGAGCCAATTTTCCCAATTCCAGGTATTTCACCACAAATTACCTCTTACCCCTGCAAATTTCAAGACCTTTAGCCTGTGCAGTATTTTAAATTAAGAAATTGAGTAAGAATACTGCCAATTTTATAAACTGCTCACCTAAACCCTCTGAAAAGTCTCAAAACCACTGATAAACCCCCCTAGAGCATAATTCAAATCCACAAGAACTGAATTATGGCTTCCCCTGTCTCTATGGACGTTAGACCCATTACTACTCCACACTTAGACCTGGACCACCTACCCCTGGCTCACAGGGATTTCAAAATCAAAGACACAACTGCAATAGAGCTCCTGCTTAAAATTCATTGCTTAAGAAAAGATAGATACCTGAACCATACAAATGATATTGGCCTTTGGGAGTCCAATTTACATAGATACCAGTTCCCCCAGGTTCACATATTTCTAGAAATTGTTCATATGTGCTATGCATGTTACGTTCCTAGCCATAGAGCCATAATGTCTCATGACCAGAAGGTTCTTTTCACTATCACAACTGAGTCAATTAATGAAATGCTACAGTTCCAACCAGGGCCAAACCTAACCCCACTCTCAATTGGAGACCTGTTGGACCAGTATCCCAAGCTAAGCCCATTAATATTGGCCCAGTTGTTTCAAACCTTCATTAGAGAGGAAAAGCACATCCCTAAGGACCCCCCTCCATATGTATCAGCTATTTTCTCTCAATGGGGCCAATACATTGTAACCATGATATCATTTGTTTTGGGTTACTCTACCAGTGAATACATTGATGAACTTATTCTTTCTTTCATGTCCATTTATACCCCAAGGCAGCCTCCTACAATCATATATGACTTTGCCAATTTCATAACTGATAGGATGCATGAGCAGTTCACAAGAATGGACAATGAGAGAGTATTAAAATACTCCTCTGTATTGTAACATCTATTTTTGTATTATCAATCTGATAAGTTTCCTTTTACTCTCTAGAAGCTTGACACCAGAGGCCAGCCCAGATCTGTCATCTTTTGGACCCCACTTTTCCATGAGTTTATATCACATTATACATAGTCTGACTTCATATATTCTTTTGTGTATCCAATCATGACTATGCTCACTGGAAATCCTCCACCCAGGATAAGTCCAGAGATAAAAAGAGTCCTCCAGCTTTCCAGGCAAACTAAAGTGGGAGATTGGTACCTTTACCAAAACCACATAGAAATCAGAATATATGGTTGCATGCTTGCACCATATAAGTTGCCAAGACACCTCCCAATGAGGTTGTTTGCCTTGGAATATTATAGAAATATCATCAATGCAGATGACGTCAACTTTGTCAATGCCAAGAAGAAGGCCAATTTCAAAATCAAAGATTAGTTAGGTCCCTTCATATGCAATTCCAGAGAGGCACGGAAAGAGGCTGACCTAATCCTACGAAGCCTGAAATTCGAAAGGAGTTTTGTATGGAGATATGACCCATTAGAATTCATTACCAAGAAAAGGCAAAAGGTCAAGCTAGGACCTTTTATCCACCACCCCATACCAGAGATAGAGGCATATGCCAATGAGACAGAGTGGGTGGAAAATACCTTAGTAGATAGTGACAACACAAGGGTAGATGTAGAAAATGCTCTAATTGATTTGGAAAAGCATATTGATGAGAGCTCTTTCCTGCAGGTACCAGAAGAGAAAGAAAGAGCCATGAGCACCCCTCCAGTCACACAGATTCCTCAGAATGAGGAGAAAAATCCAAAAAGAAACAGAGAGGTGCTTCCACTTCAGGAACGGACACCTTTAATTTGCAATAGGAAGCAAGTCATAGTAAGAGGCAAAGGCTTAATCCGGCCTTTGAACAGGAATACACAGAAGGATCAACACAGGTTACCAACACAAAGATAGACAGAAGTAGGCCCACTACTCCATCTGAAGACATACAAGAGCCTTCCACATCACAAACTCAGATGTTGGAAAGGCAGCTTAGTGTGGAAGTGTCTTCCTTCAGTAGGCCTACTGACAAAGATCAGGACATAAAGGACAAGTATAAGGAAATCAAAATGAGGAATGAGAGGCTTAAAGCCAAAACATATGCCCAATACCTAAAGCTTGCTCCCACAAATAAAAAAAGGCTAAGGTCAGCCTTTGACATCAAGGAGGGAAAGCTGCAGATGTCCTTTATCAAACCTACAGCTCAGCAGCCCAAAACATCATCAAATTATGAGAGGGTTGGCTTTGAAGTGTTGGCAAGGGATATTCATCCCATAGACCAATTAGAACTGCACAAAGAGGCTAGAGAGATGATATACTTCACCCTAATAGGTAAAGCTATAGCTGCCCATCAGCTACAAAATTCAGTAAACAACATCTCAACACAGTTTTAGTTGGAGAAGGCCTCCTCACAGGCCAAGGATACCAGGATTAAGTATTTGGAAGACTTAATTATTGAATTTGGACACGATCCCAAGGATATAAAAGCTACTGAGAAGCTGATAAAGAAGAAGAACGATGATATTGCTGCACTAAAGAAGTAATTGAAAATTCCCTAGCTGCAACATCATCAAACACTTGAAGTCATAGAGAACCAAAGCAAACATGAAGAGTTGATGGACTTGGTCCTAAAACTCAATGATCAGCTAAATGAAATGGAGAAAGAATTAGATAATTTAATCCAAATGAAACAAATTGACATTTTCACAACTTCTACAAATGTCATCCCTACTGTGTCTACAACAATCCCTTCTACACTAGCAGCTTCACTTGCACCAATAGCTCTACCTGCCACAGCAATGCCAGTAATAGTAGAGTCTGCAACAATAGCAGATGCATCAGGAGAAAGGGCAATAGAATTAGTTAGAGCCATGGAAGAGATGTCAATTCAGGTTACATAAACGAATAGACTAAAGGAAAATGTGGCAAGTTTAGAGATTGATTATAAACTTGCACAAATTATGCAAAAAGAATAAACTCAGAAGGCCAACAAAATGAGTGAAAAGGTCAAAGCCTTGGAGAAAGAATTGACATTAGAGAAATCCCTTGGGCAAGCCAGGGAATTGTTATGGACCAATATCATTGACTCCGTCAAGGATATTTGGCCATCTATTCAAGTTATTTTTGAACAGACAGAACTAATAAAGATGGCTACAGTAGCTATTCAAAAAGTCAAGGAGGAGTTGGGTGACATCCCAGTGGATGGAAATAGACTTATCCATTTCCTTAACAAAAAAAAATAGATATGAGCTTCAGGAGCTCAATATAGAAGATAGGATTGAAACCATTTTGGAAATAAGGAAGGTCCTTTTCAAAGGAAACCTGACGTTGAACTTAGAAGAAAAGTGCCATAACATGCAGGTTGCCATTGATAGATTCATGGAAAAATTCCAAATTTTGAGGGAGAAAGGATTGCTCAGTCCATTGGTCATTAATGACAAACTCATGACACAACTAGACTATGATAATAGACATAGGCAGTCGGCTAAAGAACAAGCTAGCACTTCATCTATAAAAGCATTGCCAACAGGAAAAGTTTTGTATAACACCTTCAAGAACTTGTTTTTTCTCCAACATGAGATTAAAAACTTATTCATCACCAAGCCCAATTTTGCCAAGTATATTGAAGCTGATGAGATATATAGGAGGATGATGAATGTCAAATTACCTAATGCAGAATGGTGGGAGACAATGACTGATTTACTATGAGAAATTTACAGCAAAAAGTTACTGCATAGTAAAAATAGAATAGCCAGGTAGAACAGATGAAAATAGGACCTCATGGTCAAAGAGTATTAGGGTCAAAGAGTATCAGGTGAAAGATCAAAATTGAAGAAGATTCCAATGTGAAAAACCTCAACTGCAAGCCAGCATAAAGGGCTACAAATCCAACTGTAAAAGCCAACAATACCACATAAAAAGGGACAACATGAAATAGTTCAAGAGCTGTCTCTATCTTCTTGCAAGAAGATATTTGTATTTCCTAGATTAAATCTCAAGTTAGTTTGAGATATTTTGTAATAATTTTTTGTATAAATACTTCACAATTTGAAGTATGTAGGGTGGATTCTTATACATTTCTATTTCTTGATCAAAAGACTGTAAGCTATTGTATCATTGTTTGGACCAGCAAGCTGGATTAATGAATAAAGATAGGACATTTCACTGGATTCATGTGTAGAGCGAAAGTGCATACTAGTATTTTCTCTTGTGTTGTCATTTTTCTTTAAAAGCTTTCCACAATCTTTAATGTATCTAAAATCTGAATGCTATAATATGGAATGATATCTCAAAATTTTCTTCATTGCACTCTGTTTTAACTATTATGCATTTTAATGTTTTCTACAAATTATATAAATTAAGGAATTCTTAATTGCTCCTTAGTCTAGTAGTCTCCCTCTGACATATAGTAAAGGATTCTTAATTGCCCTTTACTCATGAGTAACCTCTCTTCTGTTCCTCATCTTAATCCTAGTCTGAGAATTCTTAAGTGCTCTCTCATCCTGGTTAAGATCATATCACCCATCCGACCCAAAAACTTGCACTTTACTCTACTATCTTTCCCTTTGAACACTCCCTTTAGTGAGTTAATTCCAGTTCTGCTGCCCTCCTTTGACTCCATAGCTCAATGGTCCAAACACATCAGTCTATCCATCTGTTTTAAGGATTCCACCATCCAACAATCAATACAAATCAAAACCCCTGAACCCTCAAGTCTAGCCTAAAATCCCAGCAAACAAGGCTAAATCATATAGAGAGAGCCCTCTTGCCATAGGTTGGCTAGAGCCTATGCTTAAAAGATTGGTTTGTGGTTACCTCGGTCCTTTCCTTCTTCTGAAAACTTCTAGGGAAAAGTTATAGGTGATAACATAGTGGTGACCATACTGGGGACTTAGAATCATCAATCTTAATAAACCTTTAAGAAAATCCTAAATTTTTATTTTAAGCCTCTTAAAGTCATTTGTTAGAAGTCATTTCAAAAAAATCTCACAAAAAAAATTGAAAAATTTGAAATTCTGGCTTCCAGGAAGACTCATTTTACTAGGGCTAATCTAGACCTAAATCCTGCCCCAGTATTTGATAATCCCAATGTGATTTCAAGAAAATCCAAAAAAGAACAAAGTTTAGTTAATCAGACACTTGTAGTTAAAGCTAATTCATGCCCTGATGAATGGTTATTTCTAGAAGAACTTCCAAATTCATGCCCTGATGAATGGTTATTTCTAGAAGAACTTCTATTTGATGAGTCATTTGATTTTTTGTTATTTAGAACAAAATCTGAAAGTGTACTCAATGAAACTGTTCTAGATCCAGAATTCATTGCAGAACTCAAAGTTCAACACGCCAACAAATCCATTGATAAGTACATTCTGAAATCTCCATAAACATATGTTAATACTTCCACAGCCCCTGAGCTTTCAAAACAATCTTCCATTACTTTAAGTTCACCGTTGTTCCCCTCAACATCATCAATAATACCTTTCGAAGTCCATTCTTCACCACCATTTGTACCTACTCTTCCTCACCAACCTATCATCTCCCATTCACCACCTACTAGTCCTGGTTCTTCATCCACTCTTCATCCACTTCTTAACCCCTCCCAGCCTACAGCCATGGCAAACAGATATGCTCCTCTTGTTTTACCTGTCCCACTTGGTGCTATGGCAACAAAAGACCATAGTAAAATTGTTCAATTTGATGGCACAGGACACTACACTGCACAACACCATGTCACTAAGATGACAGATTACTTTGAACTACATGAAATTGATATTGGGGATGTTCAAATGAGACTATTTGCTCAAACTTTAGCTGGTGATGTTAGGAAATGGTTTAGAGCATTGCCTGATAATAGTATTGATAGTTTAGAAGCATTCCATCAGTAATTTTTGAACAGATGGGAAAAGAAAAAGAATCCCCTACAAATCCTTTCAGAATATGAAAATATTAGAATGGGACCTAATGAAACTGTTCAAGATTACTGCACCAGATTCAATAGTATATATAATGCCATCCCAGTTAATCTTAGACCCCCACCTAACTTGGCATTAATAAAGTTCCCTGATGGTTTTGACACAGATATGGCATTCCAACTTAGGGAAAGAAACCCCCCAACATTAGAAGAAATGCAAAGTGTAGCTGTTACTGTTGAAGTTAATTTGTTAGCTAAAAAAGCTAGAGTTAGAAATGAAAAGAGAGGAACTGCTAAAGATGAAGCTTCACCATCTAGCATCAAAATAGATAGTTTAGCCAAAAGTATGGAAAGAATAATGGATAGAATAGATAACATAGAAAGGAAACCCCAATGGGATAACCAACAAGCACCTCCAGTTAGAAACCTGAACTTTAGAAAAAACCAAAATAAAAAAATTGGGAAAAATGGACTGGATCAAAACATTAGGCCTCCTTTTCAAGAAAATTATGCAGAAACATCCCAACCTGAAGACCCAGAACAAGATGCAAATATCAATTTAATGGGATTGTATGATGAGGATACTATTTTTCTAATCGAAGATAAGCAGGAACTGCATATGTTGCAGCGATTACAAATCCAATCTGGAGAGTCATTTGATTATAAACAAGGATATGATTCTGCCATCTTTGAAGTGCATAAACAATATAACCTAAGAAGCAAAAGTAACACTGATTTCCTTGACCAAACCAAGAAAACAGTGCAAAATCAACCTAAGAAAATAAAAGAAGTTCCTGTTTCAAAGATCCTCCAAATTCTCCCTAGGAAGAACCCAAATCCTTCTGGTCCCACCATTGTAGATATAACCTATGATCACCCTTCTGCTGATCAACCATCCACCGCGATTCCACCCAAGGAACCAGTGGGCAAAAGTCAAAACATTAGATCTAAAAATCCACATAAGGAGATCCCCAGTAAAGGAAAGGAAGACAAGTCTACTCAGATCCCTGCTTCAAAAACCAAAAATATTCAAACAGAATAAGTCTCTTCACCATTCAATCTTGGAGCAAAGATAGAAAAACTTAAGATTTCAGTTCCTTTAACAAAACTGATCAAGAATGAAACTGAAACATCACATATAAACTAGACCTTAAACATTGTTGAAAATGAGGATTCTGTCAACTTGTTTGATGACCAACCAAAACTCATATTTGGTCCAGATGTTAATGGAAAACCACTAGAAGGAGGAGTACCACCATTCTACATTAGCCTTAGTATCCATGGAAAAATGCTACACAATGAAATGTTGGATTCTAGGGCCTCCCACAACTTAATTCCCAAATCAGTAATGGAGAAATTAAACCTAGACATTACAAGGCCTTATAAAGACTTATTCTCATTTGACTCCAGTCAAGTAAAGTGTCTAAGATTGATTAAATATTTGTCTATTACTTTAGTCCAATATCTTGCCAAAAGCATCCTTATGGATATTGTAGTTGCTGAAATCCCACCAAAGTATGGCATGTTGTTATCTAGATCATGGGAAGCCAAACTTCAGGGATCTTTACAACTTGATATGTCATATGCAAAAATCTCTGTTTTTGGACAACCTAAGAAACTATACCAAGAAACCTTAATGAAATACATTGTAAGTAGCCATGATCGGCCTCAAAACTTTCCCATCTACTCCATACACTCAGACATTGATTCTTTTATTCTGTATAATGATGATCAAACACAAGAAACTATCTTATACAGTATTAATACAGAACCAAAAGAAATTGCAATGTCTACACAAATTGAAACTAACCAAACTTCAGAATTTTTCAATGAACAAAGTGGCCAAATTGCTGTAAGTGATGAAAAGTTTGTTGCACCAAATAGTGAAAATTATGAGCATGAGATATTATGGCATCCTAAATTTCATGGGTCAATCAATAAGTTTGGAGCAGGAGCAGGAGTGTGGATATATAATTTGGAGAATAATCACTTAGAAGGCCATGCATACAGATTGAATTTTAAATGTTCTAATAATATGGCTGAGTATGAAGCATTAATTTTAGGTCTTAAGTTAGTTAGGAATCTAGGAGCTAAAAGAGTTTCTTTCATGGGAGACTCTGAACTATATATAAAATAGATTGATGTTGTATATATGACAAAGGACCCTAGATTAAGTTGTTATAGAGGAACTATTATAGAAATACTTAATACTTTCCTAGAAACAAAGCTTGCAGTAATCCCTAGAAAACATAATATGCAAGGCCATAGATTAACATGTTTGTGAGCACTTGAAAATTACCCTTCCAACCTAACCATTAATACACTGCTGAAGTTAGGCATAGACCTACAATTCCAGATAATTTGAAGAATTGACAAATATTTTCTAGTGATAAACAAATAAATAACTTTTTAATTTCAGAAGAAGAGTTTGTAAATAACAATATAGATACTGATACATCCATAGATACTGACTCTAAGGATGAGTTAGAAATAAAAGAGATAGAAGGTGAAGAAATAGATAGATTTCATCCTACTAAATTTACTAAGTTAGATGTAAAGAACCTAGAGCAAGTTGATATTGATGAAATAATAAGTGAAGAAACTGAAGTAATTAATCTCAAGGATAGCTTCTTACCAAAGGGATTAACCCCTCTGGAATATTTATTTGATTCAAATGATGTTCCTAGGAAACCTAAAATGGAACCAGTAAGGTTTGATATAGAGGAATGTAATATAGGCACCAGTGAAAATCCTAAACTGATCAAACTTTAAAAATCATTACCTCCCACTGAAAAAGTAAAATACATTGAGTTGTTGAAAGAATTTCAGGATGTTTTTGTTTGGAGTTATGAGGACCTCAAATCCTATGACACCAACATCATCCAACACACAATCCCTATTAAAGAAAATAAAAAGCCTTTCAGACAAAAACTTAGAAGGATCAATCCTGTCTTATTACCTTCAATTGAAAAGGAAATTTAGAGGATGTATGATGCTAAAATAATTGCACCAATCAAATTTTCTGATTGGGTCTCAAACTTGGTGCCAACCAGAAAGAAAACTGGTGAGATCAGACTCTGTGTGGATCTCAAAAACCTCAACAAAGTGTCACTAAAAGACAATTACCCTCTCCCCAAAATGGATCACATTTTACAAAGGGTAGTTGGATCAACCAAAATCTCATTATTGGATGGGTTTTCTGGTTACAATCAGATCTTAGTTCATCCTGATGACCATGCCAAGACTACCTTTACCACTCCTTGGGGCACATTCATGTATGTGATAATGCCTTTTGGGCTAATGAATGCAGGAGCCACTTTCCAGAGGGCTATGGATATAGCCTTTGCAAAAGAAATTAATGATTTACTTGTGATATACCTAGATGACATTACTATTTTTTCAAAATTTGACAATCAACATTTGGATCATCTAAGACAAGTTTTTATTAAATGCAGGAAATTTGGAATCTCCTTAAACCCCAAGAAGTCTTTGTTTGGGTTAGAAGAAGGAAAGTTGTTAGGTCACATAATCTCAAAAGATGGCATAAGAATAGACCCTGTGAGAATAGAAGCCATCTTGCAAATACAACACCCAAGGAACATTAGAGAATTACAAGCTTTTTTAGGAAAAATTAACTTTCTTAGAAGATTTATATCTAATTTAGCAGAATTAATTAGATCACTTAACAATATGCTGAAAAAAGATTCAACCATAAAATGGACTGTTGAGGCTAAAAAATCCCTTGAAGACATTAAATTGGCCTTAACTAAAACACCTGTGTTAATTAGTCCTAAATTTGACAGAGATTTCATCTTGTTTTCTTTTGCTTTGAGAACACAATAGTTGCAGTTCTATTGCAGAAAAATGACCAGGGCTATGAACAACCTATTGTTTTCTTTAGCAAAGCCCTGAGAGATGCCCCCTTAAAATACAATATAATGGAAAAACAAGCATTGGCTTTAGTCAAAGCCATTAAGGATTTCAGGGTATACATCTTATATTCTCATATAGTAGCCTACATTCCAAATTCAGTAGTCAAAGACATCCTAACTCAGGAAGGTCTAGATGGAAAGAGGGGAAAGTGGATTGCTACTATTTTAGAGTATGATATAGAAATCAAACCTACCAAGTTAATCAAGGGCCAATGTTTAGCCAAGCTCATGGTTGATTCGAACTGTCAGGCCTTGGATATAAACTTTATGGCAGCAATAGATGATGGAGATGAGATGGCGACTCCACTAATAAACCAGGCCTTTATTGAATCACCTTGGTATGTTGATATTATTTATGTTTTACAGAATTTACAAGCTCCTCCTAAATTATCTAGGACTAAAAGCAGGCTTTTAAAGATGAAATCCTTGAAGTTTTGTATATTGGACAATGCTTTGTTTTGGAGAGATCATGAAGGTATTCTTCTTAATTGCTTATTAAAAGATGAATCTGACCAAGTTTTGCAAGAGTTTCATGCAAGTGACTGTGGAGGACACCTTTACTAGAAGACCACTACAGATAAAATCCTTAGAGCTGGTTTCTACTGGCCTACCTTGTTTTCTGATGTCAAGAAATATGTGACCTCCTCTCACAAATGTCAAATTTTTGAGGGAAATAAAAAGCTTTTACCTCTACCCCTTAAGCCAATCTCTGCTGAAATACCTTTTCAACAATGGGGTTTAGACTTCATTGGTGAAATTCACCCACCCTCCTCTGCCCAACACAAATGGATCCTCACAACCACAAACTATTTCACAAAATGGATAGAGGCCATACCTTCGAGGTAAGCTATAGACACTGTTATCATAACCTTCCTAGAAACCAATATTATATCCAGATTCAGATGTCCAACTAAGCTCATTACTAATAATGCAACAACCTTTAAATCCAAAAGAATAATAGATTTCTACAATAAGTATGATATCACCCTGGGCCATTCTACAGTCTATTACCCTCAAGGAAATGGACTGGAAGAATCCTCAAACAAAAGCTTGGTAAACATCATCAAGAAGTTACTAAAGGACAATAAGAAAACTTGTAATAAGAAGCTAGTTGGTGCCTTGTGGGCAAACAGACTAACCACTAAGAAATCAATTGGTACTTCTCCCTATCAACTAGTTTATGGGATGGAAGCTATTTTTCCATCCTCCTTGGGAGTACCAGTAATGAAGATACTTCAAGAATTGCAGGTTGAACCTAATAGTATCTGATCAGGAGCTTATGTCCTAAGTGTCGTAAAATGCTCAAAATTTAAAATGCTTAGAACTGGTTCAAAGTTGAACAACTGGAAAGTGCTCGTCCTCCTGATTCCGGTGCTGCAAACGGTTCAAAAAATGGTCGCCGTATGAGAAAGTTATAGAAAAAAGAAGAATTTCTCAGTAACCTTGGAATTTTGAATTTTTCAAAAAAAATAAATTAAAAAAAGAATATTCCACAGAATATTCCTTGAAATATTCCAGGGAATATTCCTTTTGGGCAGCGAATCAGAAGCTACCACGTGACAGGCCCGGAGGGCGCCACGTGGCCCTGGGTGACGTCAGCTTATATGTATGGGCACATATTATAAAAGTTTAGTGGCGGTGAGGTTCGATCCCATGACCTACAGGACAACAATGCTACGCCTTACCATTACACCACGACAACAGATCTTGTTTAGTGGGCCAGCGGACTTCAAATTGAAGTTTGATTTAAGTTTGGAGGGGCACCAAAGGGGGCCAGCCCCATACCACGTGACCTCAAGCCCAAAACCGTGGGCCAAACCTTTAACCGCCGGGCACAAAATCTGAGGGAAACCGCCAACCATTCATATGCATTTATTATAACTGCAGTCAAGTTGGTGGAAAATTTGGCAGGAGCGCCAAATTTGGGTAGACCCGCCATATTTGGCGGGCCTAACTGGCTCCAACTACAGTTAGCTGGAGTTTTTTTAGGCTAAACTGGAGGGAAACTTTAATTGGCCATAAATTTGGCTAGGAAAGGCCGTTTTTGACGAATTTTTTTATTTTATTTTGGGTATCTTCGACCTTTTGAAGCCATTGGCATAGGCTTCATAGCCATCTAAGGTCATTTGTAGGTGTTTTAGCTTCGTGGAAGTTCCAGGAGCCACGAGGGCCAAATCAGTTTGGGAGCTACATTGGGAATTGTGCAGCCAGTGAATGTGGAACGAAGGTCATTCCTAAAGGTTTTCAGCATTCTGAATCCATTTCTATAGCTCGTTTTTCCTGTTGAGGCATTCTTCTCACTGTTTAGCTTCAGGGAAGCTTTCAGGGCCACTAGGGCCATTTCAGTGCTTGAGCTGTTTGGGGGCTATGTTCATCCGTTTTTGGTGATTCAAAAGCCTATGTCTGCTATTTTCGACCTTTTGAGTCTAATGGAAGAGGTTTTAGAACCAATTGAGGTCATCTTCACCTCGAAATTCTCCATGCAAGTTTAAAGGGCCACCAGGGCCAATTGGGGAAAGTACTGTATAAGGTACAATTTTCACTGTTTAGTGTTTGGGAAAGAGCATGTTTAGCTAATTCCTATCTTCTGATTCTGTATTTACAGTCGGATCTATCCTTCAAGACACCCATATTCTTGTATTAGCCTTTGTAGCATTTTTAATACAAGAGGACAAGCCTAGTTGGAGAGGCTTGGTCCAGTAGATGTAGCCCAGAAGGGGTGAACTGCTTTATCATTTTGATGTCTTTATTTGTTGAAGATGATATGCTAAACAAAACTAATATAAAGTATTAAACAACAAATATACATAACTTGCATACACACATAATCACCTATTCAGCTACAGAAAGTTATTTGTCTTATTCCGCAAGACATCAAATTTCAAGTGTGTGTATATCAAAGACTTCTAAGTGTTTACTTTGTTATTTCTTTAGGGAGAGCCTGTAGAGGGCCAGGCAGCCTCTGGAACTCATCCTCTCTTTAGAGGTGACATGTTCGGTGAATGCCCCTACAGTTTATCTTTGTATAAGAAATAATAAGTTTTCACATTTTTATAGGTCACTTGGAGTGTATAGCTCACATTTGCAATTATGGGAAATGGATACCTTACACCCTTAAACAAGTACATTCCATTTTCAGATTAGGTGGTATCAGAGCACTAGGTTTGCTTGACTGACATCACTAGCTTGATTGTGTAGCTTGAAAGGTGTCTTAAGCAGTGTTGAAGATTGACTGCTTTATTATTCTGCAAACTACTTGTTTTTTGAGTTTGTTGAATCTCTTTTGTTCATTTTTATAATGACAACTTCCATAAGTGAGTTCTCAAAATCGTCCTCCTTCACAAGATTTTTTGATGAAGGCTTGAAGCAAGAATTTTTCATCATGATGAATATGGTGAGAGAGATGTATGAAGATGAAAGAAAGAGCTCTAGACTTCAAAAGCAGTTGAATTCCGTGAGGGAGGAGAAGCAGTTGCTTTCTGACCAATTGCAGGAAATGGAAGGCCAACTTCATATTGCAAACATGAATCTGGAAAGGATGCATGAGATGGAGACACAACTCCTTGTTGCCAAAGAAGCCTTAGCCAAGTATCATCTTGAAGAAGAGGTAAACAATTCTAGTTTGTCTTCAAATTCTTATAAGAATGTTGATGTTGGTTCTTTTGAGAAACATACCAGAGGCATAGGGTCCAAGTTGATGTCCAAAATTGGATATGAAGGAAAAGGATTGGGCAAACATGCACAGGGTATAGTTGAGCCAATAATGGTTGAGGTAAGGCCTAAGAATTTGGGTCTTGGCTATGGACAATCTTATGGAGAAAGTTCCAAAGCAGCCATGAAGGCAATTGAAACAATTCCTAGAAGGAGTTTCATTTCAGGTTCTCTATCTAAAGGTTGTATCCTTGATGAATGCAATAGTTTGAAACATACCTTGCAAGAAGAAGGTGTGCATAAGAATGCACTTGAACAAGAGAATTGTGAAAGCTCTAAAACCATTGAAGGGATTGATGGTGTTCCAAAAGGAGCTTCTTCTTCATTTGATTCACCTCCTCATGAAGGTAATGAAGGTGAAAGAGAAAGGTATAAATCTGATTTCAATCATATTTCTTTTGATCATGTAAAGCATGGAAAATTTCCACATAAGCATTGGAAAACAATTGCATGTTCTTTTTTTGGTTTGGTTAACCATAATGTTTCTAGATGTTGGAAAAGAAGGGCAACATACAGGAAACTTTTGAAGGAAAGGAGGCAAGAAGCCAAAGTTCCATTGAACAATGCAAATCATGCTGTCAAGAAGATGAACATGTGTTGCACTTATTGCCATAAGCAAGGACATACTGCTGAAAGGTGTTGGACTCTGAATCCAACAATGCTTCCACAAAAGTTGAAGAAATTGGAGAAAGATTATGGCAAGAATGGGAAGGAAGTTTCCATCATTGATATGTGTTAGGATGATACACATGTTGATATTGATGTGCAGTTAAAGGAAGCACCTTCGAAATGGATTGGTAAGAAATGGTTAGAATTCTTATCCAATTAAAGTTGCATATCTTTTGATTGAATACATTTCTTTGTTAAGGGAATGCAAGTTATAGGATGGAAAAGTTGAGTATGAGACTCACTCTATTGCAGCAAAAGTTATATTCATTTCAGCTTTGAAAGTACATGTACATGTGATCGAGGATATTGTACTTATGATTGTACTTAAGAGAAAGTTGAAGGATAAACTGCATGCATGATAATGATATGCATGAGCACAGGGATCATGATGATTTCCTTGTATTTTAAACATGTATGTGTGATTAACTTGAAGGGTTGATTACTTTGTTTTTAACCATGCATGTAATGTAATATTGACTTGGAAAAAGTTAATTTGATCTCCAAGATTGTAAAGAGGAGAAATGATGAAGTGTTTCATCTCTGTAAAAGCCTTCTCATTTGGGAGGCAGCTCTTCTTCTGGAGCGGAGGTGCCATGGATGGGCATTGTGATAGCTGGCAAGCCCATATGTTCAGGGGAATATTTCAGCTCATATATCAGAAAGTTTCATTGATGGTTCCTGCAATTTCAGATTTATCTAGCGAAAGAACTTGGTCGGGATTCGACGAGTACTTGGCTTATGCAGCGAAAAGTTGCCATGACGACAGTTAGCAAGACAGGACATTTTGGCATCAGCATGCTCTTTTGGCTGAATGGAAAAGGATATTTCTGTTCCTCAAGTGTTGTATAGTTCAGTTCAGAGATTCAGTAAGCTTTTGGGGACCAAAATCCTTCTCATTTGGGAGGTGTGATCAGGAGCTCATGTCCTAAGTGTCGTAAAATGCTCAAAATTTAAAATGATTAGAGCTGGTTCAAAGTTGAATGACTAGAAATTTCTCATCCTCCTGATTTCGGTGCCACAAACGGTTCGAAAAACGGTCGCCGTATGAGAAAGTTATGGCAAAAAGAAGAATTTCTGAATAACATAGGAATTTTGAATTTTTCAAAAAAATAAATTAAAAAAAGAATATTCCACAGAATATTACTTGGAATATTCCTTTTTGGCAGTGAATCAGAAGCTGTCACGTGGCAGGCCCGGAGGGCGCCACATGGCCCTGGGTGACGTCAGGTTATATGTATGGCCGCATATTATAAAAGTTTGGTGGCGGTGAGGTTTGATCCCGTGACCTACGAGACAACAATGCTACGCCTTACCATTACACCACGACAACGGATCTTGTTTAGTGGGCTAGAGGACTTCAAATTGAAGTTTGATTTAAGTTTGGAGGGGCACCGAAGGGGGCCAGCCCAAAACCGTGGGCCAAACCTTTAACCGCCGGGCACAAAATCCGAGGCAAACCGCCAACCATTCATATGCATTTATTATAACTGCAGTCAAGTTGGCGGAAAATTTGGCAGGAGCATCAAATTTGGGTGGACCCACCATATTTGGCGGGCCTAACTGGCTCCAACTATAGTTAGCTGGAGTTTTTTTAGGCTAAACTGGAGGGAAACTTTAATTGGCCATAACTTTGGCTAGGAAAGGCTGTTTTTGACGATTTTTTTTTTGATTTTGGGTATCTTCAACCTTCTGAAGCCATTGGCATAGGTGTCACAGCAATATGAGGTCATTCTCAGGTGTTTTAGCTTCGTGGAAGTTCCAGGAGCCACGAGGGCCAAATCAGTTTGGGAGCTGCATTGGGAATTGTGCAGCCAGTGAATGTGGAACAAAGGTCATTCCTGAAGGTTTTCAGCATTTTGAATTCATTTCTACAGCGCGTTTTTCCTGTTGATGCATTATTCTCACTGTTTAGCTTCAGGGAAGCTTTCAGGGCCACCAGGGCCATTTCAGTGCTTGAGCTGTTTGGGGGCTATGTTCATCCATTTTTGGTGATTCAAAAGCCTATGTCTGCTATTTTCGACCTTATGAGTCTAATGGCAGAGGTTTTAGAACCAATTGAGGTCATATTCACCTCAAAATTCTCCATGCAAGTTTAAAGGGCCATGAGGGCCAATTGGGGAAAGTACTGTATAAGGTACAATTTTCACTGTTTAGTGTTTGGGAAAGAGCATGTTTAGCTAATTCCTATCTTCTGATTCTGTATTTACAGTCAGATCTGTCCTTTGAGACACCCATATTCTTGTATTAGCCTTTGTAGCATTTTTAATACAAGAGGACAAGCCTAGTTGGAGAGGCTTGGTCCAGCAGATGTAGCCCAGAAGGGGTGAACTGCTTTATCATTTTGATGTCTTTATTTGCTGAAGATGATATGATAAACAAAACTGATATAAAGTATTAAACAGCAAATATACATAACTTGCATACACACATAATCACCTATTCAGCTGCAGAAAGTTATTTGTCTTATTCCGCAAGACATCAAATTTCAAGTATGTGTATGTCAAAGACTTCTAAGTGTTTACTTTGTTATTTCTTTAGGCAGAGCCTGTAGAGGGCCAGGTAGCCTCTGGAACTCATCCTCTCTTTAGAGGTGACATGTCTGGTGAATGCCCCTACAGTCTATCTTTGTATAAGAAATAATAAGTTTTCACATTTTTAGAGGTCACTTGGAGTGTATAGCTCACATTTGCAATTATGGGAAATGGATACCTTGCACCCTTAAACAAGTACATTCCATTTTCAGATCAGTATCCAAAGAAGAATCAACCAAACTATTCGCCTTCAACAAACCAGGGAAGATGTCTATATCAGGTCTCAAGTTGTGCAAGAAAAGGTTAAAAAGATTTTTGATAAAAGATCCAAGGCTGAAGATTTCTACCTTGTGACAAGGTGCTCAAGTGGGATTCCAGGAGGGAAGACAAAGGTAAACATGGGAAATTTGATTTCCTATGGAAAGGCCCATATGTCATTTATGCTTTCAGAGGTAATAATGCTTTCTTCCTGAGAGAACTTGATGGTACAGAAGCAGAAGGTGGGCCAGTGAATGGTCGAATGCTAAAACATTATTTTGAGCCTAGTTACTAATTTTTCATTTCCCATTTGTACATATTCTATTTTCAAAAGTTTAGTTTGGATTGGATGGTGATTTTTGAAGTTGAAGCTCGAAGAGAAGGCCCTAAGCTTTGAAAGATATATTGTCATAAAGTATTAATAATGCAGAAGCACAGAGGAAAATTTGGCAAGGTAACATCAACAACAATTCAAAGGCTACTAATCTAGAAAGTTCTTGACATTTCACTAGAAAATACCATCCCCAAGTGGAGCCACTGTTAGGTTCCTATACCAATAGGAGTCATAATTTTGAATGACTAAGGTGAAACATTGTAATATTGTAGATACCATTGCTTTCTGCAAATGTTATCCATATTAAAAAATTAAAAAATGTAAAGAGGGTATGTCCTAAAAGAATAATCAAAGGACAAAAAGAATAAGAAAAGGTCCAAAAAATGAAAATATATGAACCCTAAAAAAACAAAAGGACCATGAAAGTGAGCAAGTCAAAATGCCACTACTATTTACTTTTATGCATAATAATGATTGTGTGCAGCTTGTTATTTATGCCACAATCCATGGTAATCAAACTGTTTAATCTTGATTATACCATGCTTTGAATTTTATGTTTATAGTTAGACAATAAAATCCGACCAAACAGTGTAATCTTGGCAGATCATTAGATAGGTAGAGTAAATAAAAGGAGCTCATCAGTTTAATGTGAGATCTTGGATGATATAAGGTTAGAATTAGATAGTTTGCTTTTTAAAAGAAAAATATTGATAGGGGTTTACTAGCCTAAATGCACCCAAATAAAATGAAGAAAAAATGGTGTGATGAGTAAATGGGTAAGTAGTAGAAAGGTTGCAGAAATATCATGTGATTACACAAAAGCACTTATGTCATTGTTTTAAATGCATCTTTTGAATGTGCATAATCAGTGAACAAAGCAAAGACAATGGTTCACAACTTGGTTTATTTAACATCCCCTCATTTATTTCACCCCTTTACTTTACTAATTTCCCATAAATAAATTCTAGTGCTTAAATCCTACAAGTCAAAGGGGCTCAGAGCATTTCTCTAACTTTTGGAGGGACCAGACCCTCAGCTTGATGACTTATAGGCACAAGTACTAGAACCCCCTTCATCAAAAAAATTCATCTCCCTTCATTTCCACTCATTTCCCTAATAAAATCACACTTTCCTATGGTTGACATCATTTACCTAGGAAAAGTGGGAACCCCCATATAAAACCCTTTCATACAAAAAGCCCACAAAAAAGCCTTTTTCCTAAGTATAAAGCTAAGTGTGTAAATGTTTAATTTATCCTTGTACTAAGGAAAAACCCATTCTGCCATTGCAATTTCATATTAATTTCTAATATTATTATATAAATTCCCCAAAAATCCCCATTATCCCGTATTAAATTAATTCCCTATATAAAGTACCCCCGACCCTTAGTTTTCATAAAAACTATATAAACTACCCCTTATCCTGATATAACTTCACTTAATTTACCTAACCTCGGTAAAACTTAAGTTAATCCCGCATTGACCTCACCTGACTCCCTAATTCCTTGGCCTGATCACATAACCCAGGATTACTCTTTAAACTAATCCCGAACCACCATAATTAAATCCATGGACTGCCCATCAACTCCTGTCATCCCCCCCCCCCACAGCTTTGCCTCCTGACTACCATTGATCATCCCTCCCCCACATCCAATGGCACACAACCATATCGGTCACGCCTGATGGCTGAACAATAACCACCCAATAAAGTGGTTTTTCTCTCGGCCCCTGATGCTATGTGTTAGACAATGTATGGCATCAGGTGACCCCTCCCGAAAAACACCGGCACCACAAAAGTGGTGCGATGACCATCCAAAACCATTTCCTCCGCTCAACCGAAAAACTATCAACTTTTCATCCGAAAGTGAAACCTGCCAAAATTAATCATTTTCTTTGTAAAGGGTCATGAAGCCCTCTTTCACCCTTTTTTCTGTGCATTCTCTTTGTAAGTTGTGTAAACCATTGCTACCACTGTAAACATCAAAATTACCCAAAGACTTCTGATTCTGCTCCAGAAGACGCTGCAGACAGCCCAACCAACCATTTCATAACCGTACCAGGACCACACTAACCACTGCAACTGCTGTGAAACACCATTTTCAAAGTCGATTTTCCCAATTTCAGGTATTTCACCACAAATTACCTCTTAACCCTATAAATTTCAAGACCTTTAGCCTATGCAGTATTTTAAATTGAGGAAATTGAGTAAGAATACCACCAATTTTATAAACTTCTCACCCAAACCCTCTGAAAAGTCTCAAAATCATTGATAACCCCCCTAGAGCATAATTCAAATCCACAAGAACTGAATTATGGTTCCCCTGTCTCTATGGACGTTAGACCCATTAGTACTCCATAGTTAGACCTGGACCACCTACCCCTAGCTGACAGGGATTTCCAAGTCAAAGACACAACTACAATAGAGCTCCTATTTAAAATTCATTGCTTAAGCAAGGAGATATACCTAAACCATACAGATGATATTGGCCTCTGGGAGTCCAATTTACCTAGATACCAGTCCCCCCGGGTTCACATCATTCCAGAAATTGTTCATATGTGTTATGCTTGCTACGTCCCCAGCCATAGAGCCATATGTCTCATGACCAGAAGGTTCTTTTCACTATAATAGTTGAGTCAATTAATGAAATCTTGTAGTTCCAACCAGGGCCAAACCTAACCCCACTCTCAATTAGAGACCTGTTGGACCAGTATCCCAAGCTAAGCCCATCAAGATTGGCCTAGTTGTTTCAAACCTTCATTAGAGAGGAAAAGCACATCCCTAAGGACCCCCCTCCATATGTATCAGCTATTTTCTCTCAATGGGGCCAGAACATTGTAACCATGATATCATGTGTTTTGGGTTACTCTACCAGTGAATACATTGATGAACTTATTCTTGCTTTCATGTCCATTTATACCCCAGGGCAACCTCCTGCAATCATATATGACTTTTCCAATTTCATAGCTAATAGGATGCATGAGCAGTTCACAAGAATGGACAATGAAAGAGTATTCAAATACTCGGTATTGTAACATCTATTTTTGTATTATCAATCTAATAAGTTTCCTTTTACTCTCTAGAAGCTTGACACCAGGGGCCAGCCTAGATCTGTCATCTTTTGGACCCCACTTTTCCATGAGTTTAGATCACCTTATACATACTCTTACTTCATAGATTCTTTTGTGTATCCAATCATGACTATGCTCACTGGAAATCCTCCACCCAGGATAAGTCCAGAGATAAAAAGAGTCCTCCAGCTTTCCAAGCAAACCAAAGTGGGAGATTGGTACGTTTACCAAAACCACATAGAAATCAGAATATATGGTTGCATGCTTGCACCATATAAGTTGCCAAGATACCTCCCCATGAGGTTGTTTGCCTTAGAATATTACAGACAAATCATCAACGCGGATGAGGCAAACTTTGTCAATGCCAAGAAGAAGGCCAATTTCAAAATCAAAGACCAGTTAGGTCCCTTCATATGCAATTCCAGAGAGGCAGGGAAAGAGGCGGACCTAATCCTACAAAGCTTGAAATTCCAAAGGAGTTTTGTATGGAGATATGACCTGTTAGAATTCATTACCAAGAAAAGGCAAAAGTTCAAGCTAGGACATTTTTATCCACCACCCCATACCAGAGATAGAGGCATATGCCAATGAGATAGAGTAGGTGGAAAATACCTTAGTAGATAGTGACAACACAAGGGTAGATGTATAAAATGCTCTAATTGATTTGGAAAAGCAACTTGACAAGAGATTTTTCCTGCAAGTACCAAAAGAGAAAGAAAGAGCCATGAGCACCTCTCCAGTCACACAAACTCCTTAGAATGAGGAGAAAAATCCAAAAGGAAATAGAGAGGGATCTTCCACTTTAGGAATGGACACCTCTAATTTGCAATAGGAAGCAAGTCATAGCAAGAGGCAAAGGCTTAATTCAACCTTTGAATAGGAATACACAAAAGGACCAACACAGGTTACTAACACAGAGATAGGGAAAAGCAGGTCCACTACTCCATCTAAAGACATACAAGAGCCTTCCACATCGCAAACTCACATGCTGTAAAGGCAGCTTAGTGTGGAAGTGTCTTCCTTCAGTAGGTCCATTGACAAAGATCAAGACATAAAGGACAAGTATAAGGAAATCAAGATGAGGAATGAGAGGCTTAAAGCCCAAACATATGCCCAATACCTAAAGCTCACTCCCACAAATAAAAAAAGGCTAAGGTTATCCTTTGACATCAAGGAGGGAAAGCTGCAGATGTCCTTTATCAAACCTACAACTTAGCAGCCCAAAACATCATCAAATTACAAGAGGGTTGACTTTGAAGTGTTGGCAAGGGATATTCATCCCATAGACCAAATAGAACTACACAAACAGGCTGGAGAGATGATATACTCCACCCTAATAGGTAAAGCCATAGCTACCCATCAACTACAAAATTCAATAAACAACATCTCAGCACAATTTCAGTTGGAGAAGGCCTCCTCACAGGCCAAGGATACCAGGATTAAGTCTTTGGAAGACTTAATTATTGAATTGGGACATGATCCCAAGGATATAAAAGCTACTAAGCAGCTGATAAAGAAGAAGAACGATGATATTGCTGCACTAAAGAAGCAATTGAAAATTCCCCAGCTGCAACATCCTCAAACACTTGAAGTCATAGAGAACCAAACCAAACATGAAGAGTTGATGGACTTGGTCCTAAAGCTCAATGATCAGCTAAAGGAAATAGAGAAAGAATTGGATAATTTAATCCAAATGAAACAGACTGACATTGCCACAACTTCTGCAAATGTCATCCCTACTATGTCTACAGTAGTCTCTTCTACACTGGCAGCTTCACTTGCACCAACAGCTCCACCTACCACAGCATTTCCAGTAACAGCAAAGTCTACAACAACAATAGATGCATCAGGAGAAAAGGTAGCAAAATTAGTTAGAGCCATGGAAGAGATGTCAATTCAGGCTACAAAAATGAATAGACTAAAGGAAAAGGTGGCAAGTTTAGAGATTGATTATAAACTTGCACAAATTATGCAAAAAAAGAAACTCAAAAGGCCAACATAATGAGTGAAAGGGTCAAAGCCTTGGAGAAAGACTTGACATTAGAGAAACCCCTTGGGCAAGCAAAGGAACTGTTATGGGCCAATATCATTAACTCCATCAAGGAAATTTGGCCATCTATTGAAGTTATTTTTGAACAGACATAACTAATAAAGATGGCTACAATAGCTATTTAGAAAGTCAAGGAGGAATTGGGTGACATGCCAGAGGATGCAAATAGACTCATCCATTTCGTTAATAGCAAAAACAGATATGAGCTTCAAGAGCTCAATATAGAAGACAAGACTGAAACCATTTTGGAAATAAGGAAGGTCCTTTCCAAAAGAAACTTGATGCTGAACTTAGAAGAAAAGTGCCATAACATGTAGGTGGCCATTGATAGATTCATGGCCAAATTCCAAATTTTGAGGGAGAAAGGATTGCCCAGTCCATTGGTCATTAATGAAAAACTCATGACATAGATGGACTATCATAATAGACTTAGGCAGTTGGCTAAAGAACAAGCTAGCACTTCATCTATAAAAGCACTGCCAACAGGCAAAGTTTTGTATAACACCTTCGAGAACTTGTTTTTTCTCCAGCATGAGATTAAACACTTATTCATCACAAAGCCCAATTTTTCCAAGTATACCGAAGCTGATGAGATATATAGGAGGATGATGAATGTCAAATTACCTGATGCAGAATGGTGGGAGACAATGACTGATTTACTGTGAGAAATTTACAGCAAAAAGTTACTACATAGTAAAAATAGAACAACCAGGTAAAATAGATGAAAATAGGATAGCATGGTCAAAGAGTATCAGGGTCAAAGAGTATCAAGTGAAAGATCAAAATTGAAGAAGATTCTAGCGTGAAAACCCACAATTGCAAGCCAGCAAAAAGGGCTACAAATCCAACTATAAAATCCAGCAGTACCACATAAAAATGGACGGCATGAAATAGTTCAAGAGCTGTCTTTATCTTATTGCAAGAAGATATTTGTATCTCCTAGATTAAATCTCAAGTTAGTTTGAGAGATTTTGTAATAATTTTTTGTATAAAGACTTCACAATTTGAAGTATGTAGGGTGGATTCTTAGACATTTCTATTTCTTGATCAAAATACTGTAAGCTATTGTATCACCGTTTGGACTAGCAAGCTAGATTAATGAATAAAGATAAGACATTTCACTAGATTCATGTGTAGAGCGAAAGCGCAGACTAGTATTTTCTCTTGTGTTGTCATTTTTCTTTAAAATTTTTCCACAATATTTAATGTATTTGAAATCTGAATGCTATAATATGGAATGTTATCTTAGAATTTGCTTCATTGCACTCTGCTTTAACTATTATGCATTTTAATGTTTTCTGCAAATTATCTAAATTAAGGAATTCCTAATTGCTCCTTAGTCTAGGTAGTCTCCCTCTGATCTATAGTAAAGGATTCTTAATTTCCCTTTTCTCATGAGTAACCTTTGTTCCTCGTCTTAATCCTAGTCTGAGAATTCTCAAGTGCTCTCTCACCATAGTTAAGATCATATCACCCATCCGGTCCAAAGACCCGCACTTTACTCGGTTATCTTGCCCTTTGAACACTCCCTTTAGTGAGTTAAATCTAGTTCTGCTGCCCTCCTTTGACTCCATAGCCCAATGGTCCAAACACATCAGTGTATCCATCTGTTTTAAGGATTCCACCATCCAACAATCAATACAAATCAAAACCCCTGAACCCTCAAAACTAGCCTAAAATCCCAACAAAAAAAGCTAAATCATATAGAGAGAGCCCTCTATAAGCCATAGGTTGGCTAGAGCCTATGCTGAAAAGATTGGTTTGTGGTCACCTCGGTCCTTTCCTTCTTCTAAAAGCTTCTAGGGAAAAGTTTTTAGTGATAACAGACTCATCTGAGCAGCTGGCACAAATCAAACATGATGAGCAGTCACATGAACAAGACTTCACTCAAGAGATTGAAAGAGTACTTGAGCAGATGGATACGAAGATAGAGTAGCTAGAGTTAGAGCAAGACATCAACCTCATGGCTTTCCACCAAGAGGTCAATCCAATGGTTTCACCGGATCCAGAAGCAGAGCAGGTCCCAAGCGACCAAGGAGATATAGATATCCTCACGGTCAATCTGGAAGAAGAGATGCATAACATATCATTTGATGAGTTGCAACATAGAGTTGTGAAATCATGCAGAGTGTCTACTCATAATGACCACACATCTCCTATTCAGTTTGCTGGATGAGTAATCATATCTGACGTGGGAAAGCATCCAACAACATTGACAGATGCTACCAAAGCATATGTCAAAGCCACTAGATCGATTTTTCACTTCTTGATAGCAGAGAATGAGTGGATGACTAAGGAGTTACAGACGGCCAAGCAGAGAGGAGAACTGGTTACAACATCTGCCCAAGAAGAGTTGAAGAAGGAGATACTGGATGAAGTATCGTCCCTTGAGACAGTCATGCAGACCTTGTATTCTAGATTTGGTACCGTGCATAAGGCAGTTGTCCATCTCAACGATTGGTAGTAGCATTGTGCTAGGAGAGCATGTATCTTGTCAAACTTGCATGCTACTGTTGATTACATGCAAACATGGACAATGAGATACAAGGGAGCCCTATTACACTTTCCCAAGGTTATGAAGCCTAGAGTGGTTGAGTTGAAGGAATGCATCCAAAGTAAGATACAAAACTATGAAGAAATCCCAGAACTCATCACTAGTTTGCAGGCTTCCCATGCATAGGTGTTCAGAAGCATGGATGTTGTTGTGCACACACATGCGATCCCATCTATTGGGACACTCACCGAGGCAAAGACAAAGGGACAAGTCTGACTGGAGCTAGACTCGTACTTTAACGAGTTGATGCACATAGCCACCAACGCAAACTTGGCGATCAGTGTAGAAACTATGCATCAATATGTCGCTGGTCCAGCCACACTCAAGACAATGATGCGCATGTTACCAGACAAGTTGGACAGAGGATCCAATGTAGTGTACCTAGATGCAACAGAGGCAAAAGTTCGTTTCCAGAAATATGTCGCCACAGAGTACATGGACACCATCATGGACTACCGAGCTTGGCATCAGTTTGCCACCATTGACCATCATGAGGATGTTGAAGAGTTGGTATTCCCATAGTTTCTGAGTCATAGTGATGTCTTGCATGGCTTTCTCAAGCCTATTTTGTCTCACATGGGTACATGTGCAGATTGTATGTAACATCTTGTCAAGTGGAAGTTTAAGTGTTGATAGTTGAATGTAAGAGTCATAGAGTAGTTGAAGAGTCATGAGGGTAGACGAGTAGTCACAAAGGGGAATGTTAAGGGTCACCCCACCCTTTGCTATATATAGTACCTCATAACCCATTGTATAGGCTTTTGGCCAGGCAACCTTCTGATAGGAGTATCTTAGAGAATTTTTGGAGAGTATTGTAATGAGCCCTTGCTTCTTCATAGTCCAGAGCTATTACATCTCTTTGGAGGAGCAAGTAGCAGTGACTGTAACGTTCCGCTACTGAGACTAGTGGTTGGTCATGGTTGTACTGTATGATTGGAATTTTCACTTTTAATATAACAGAGCTAGCATGTTTCATGTATATTTTGTTATTGTATTTCAACTATCTTGGTTACTCTAATGATATATGTATATGTTTGCTTACGCATGCATGTATGGACTCTTTCTGTATAAGTATGTATGAATCTTAGTAAGATGTGATGTTGGTTTATCCATCACTTTGGATTGTTAGCTTATTTTCTTTCCAGTTTGTGATGCATCTTCGCTCATCTGTTCCCTTCCGAGCCGCATGCTTTCACAGGTTTCCAAGGGGTGCACTCACCCCACTTTCCATGTGTTAGAAATGTTCATGCATGTTCCTTGGCTTGATGTGCATGTCACACCCTTGCTATCAACAAGGACATCCTGCTTGCCTCTACATGAAACCACGATCAAGGCGATACCATACAACCCACTGCTGGGACTCCTACACCAAACGGTCTGAGGTCTAGTTGGGACTTCTTATCGGGGATATTCCCAAACATGTTGGTGGGTCCAACACTGTCAACAACTTGAAGGAAGTCCGTTGTGTCTTCAAAATGGATCTACAAGATAAAACATGTTGCTGACGAAAGTGTCAAAAAATACAAGACTAGATTCATGGCTCATGGATTCTCCCATAAAGAGGAAGAATATTATGAAGACACCTTTGCTCTCATTGCTAGGTATGCATCTATTACATCTGTTATTTCTCTTACTCTATTGAATATTTGAAGTTGCATCAAATGGATGTCAAAACAACTTTTATTAATGGGGTCATTGATGAAGAAGTCTATATTAAACAACCTCAAGGGTTTGAGGTCCATAATAGAGAGACACATGTTTTTGAGTTGAAAAAGGCCCTGTATGGCCTAAAGAAAGCTCCCTGTACATGGTACTCCCATATTGATGGTTACCTATTGAGTCTTGGCTTCAAGAAGAGCATTGTTGATCCAAATTTATATTTCGAGGTTGTTGAAGGCAAACCCTTGATATCACTATTGTATGTAGATGATTTGTTCTTGACAGGAGCCAAAGTATTGATTATTCAGTGCAAGAGGGAGTTGGTTTCTGAATTTGAGATGAAGGATCTTAGCCTCATGCATTACTATTTGGGATTGGAAATTTGGAAAAAAACATATAGGATCTTTGTGGATCAAGGAAAATACATTGTTTCGATTCTTTAGAGATTTTGAATGATGAACTAGAAGTCCATGGACACTCCTATTGTTACAAACTTGAAGATCATCCATGACAATGACTTAGAGTTTTTTGATCATACTGTGTATTGCAAATTGATTGGTTCATTGAATTATCTTGTGAACATCAAATTTTATATTTGTTGTTCAGTGAATACATTAAGCCAATTCTTAGTGGTTCCTCATCATGTACACTAGGTTGCAACAAAACACATATTGAGGTACTTGCATGGTACCATTGAGTATGGTCTGATGTATGCTTCTAATAGTGAATGGAAACTATATGGTTTCACTGATGTTGATTAGGTTGGTAGCTCTAATGATAGAAAGAGCACCTTTGGATATTGTTTTAGCTTGGGCTCCGCTATGGTTTCATGGTCTAGCAGAAAATAGACCTCTATTGCTTTGAGTGTTGTTGAAGATGAATACATTTTCACTAATGTTGCAATAACTTTCAACCCAAATGTGAGGAATAAAAGGAGTACCATACAAATTATGTAGACTTTTTTTTCCAATAAATAAAATAGCAAACTCAACATCCATCACACTAGAACATAATCTGTTGATGCTTATTCTAGGAAAGCACAAAAATTTAGACAAAATGCATATCTCAACATGGTTCATTGCTATAATCTACAAATGGGACCAATTCTTGCCAGCCTATGTGAGATGATGAATGTAATAATAAAATCTTAGAATCCCAATTAATTGCAAATGTGTCATGTATACATGGAATCTATGCATGTGTATAAGTATCTTAGTGAACACACTTTATGAAATTGTGTAATTGGCCCAATACCTGGGCCCTTGAGAAGTATGGAATATTTCTTTCCAGGTTATATAAAATATCCATAGTCACACCACATAAAGAAGTATTGTAATAACTTCCATACAAGTTATCAATATTTTTCAACCCAAAATTCTTGTGATGAAAAAAAAGAGAGTCGTACATAATTGCCAATAAATAAGAGAGCTGTACATAATTTCCAATAAATAAAATGGAAAACTCAACATCCAACACATTGGAAAAAAAATTTGTTCATGCTAATGCTGGGAAAGGACATAAATTCAGACATATTCATCTTCTAAAATTATTCATCACTATAATCTACACATGGAACCAAATTGTACCAACCTAGTTATCGTCACTGAATCCCAACTTAAAATTTAATAAAGGACACTTCTGAGGCTATGAGCACGTCATATCTTTAACTAATATTTCCAATGCCGACACTAGGCAATGGAAATTGGCTAACAAACAATTCAACCTTCTTTTTGAGATCATAAATGCTATTTCGTAGTTGGAAATTGTCTGAATTAATAATTTCTATAAAATATTTTAAGTTTGTACATTGCACAGAGCCCTTAGCCTTAATGGCTATCTGCACCTCCTCGTGGATAAAATATGCAACCTTAATAAAGTCATCCTCAAGAATCCCATGGGTGGTTAATGTAGGAGTCCCTATGCGAATACCTGCAGGAACCATAAAACTTTTATCACCTGAAAATGTAAGGTTTGAAAGTAATCTATATCATCCCATGGAGCAAGGAAAATCAATGACTCCCTTACATCTAAATATACAAAGAAAAAATCGTGTAACCTGGTAAAGAATTCTTGTTGAGTGTGATAGAAGAAGCATCTAAAACTTTCTCTACTCTTGCACAATCAATGCCATGTCCAAGGCCATTAATATATACCACGTTGCATTCAAACAACTAAATCCAATAGAAGTCAATATACAAGTAGGTTGTTTACTCCAACATATGAATAGAGGATCCTTACCAAGGGCCTCAAACCAACTAGAACTAGGTGATTGTCACTACCACCAGACACCAAATTGTAACCCAAATCCATTAGTCTCTTTGCAAGGGCTTGACAATTTTCTACAACCTACTAAAACTATTTTACCTCTGATCAGAAACAAAATCCATTCAAAAAATAATTCACATGCATGAATTTTACAAAAGCTTAGACATGTGAGAGTGCTATACCTGTATTTGATAAGCCTTGAACTCTGTTGATACAACCTACTTTAAACAAACAACCAACCCTCCTATGGTATGGTTATGTGGTCCTCCCTAGAAAGCCACAGATTATTTCATGTATCTTTTAGAAACGTAATGATACAAAAATTATATATATCCAATATATTGATATTAGCCAGCATGAAAACAATATGGATGATGGAGGAAAGGAAGGAGAACTCAGATTGACCTGAAACCCTAGAAAAACTACATTGTTGATGGTTATCTCTAGGTTGACCCCAAATACTTGTTCCTTCCTAAAGAATATCATGCCTCCCTGAGGACCTCGTAAAGACTAAAAATCATAACCCTCCAATCCAAAAATATTTCAGAATGAAAAATATCAAAAAGATAAAAAAGAAAAGGAAAAAGTGAAACTATTGATAAATAATTCAAGGAACATAACGAGTTTCATCAAATATTTTATCTAGTAGTGATAAGAAACAGAAAGAACATAAACAAATGGAAACAAGAAATTGAATCAGAGAATATGTAAGAGAATCAAAAGGAAAATATACACCTCTTAACTCGAGAATCACTCCTCGTATGATGGGAATGGCATATTTATTTTAGTTCTTCACCATTTCTTGAACATTAGTGGGATTCTTTTTCTTCTACAAGGCAGGAATGGCACAAATAGATAGCATTAAGATAGACCCTAAAACAGATCCATCTAATATAGTCAATTTTTTAATCGAAAGGGTGAAGTGCAAATAAAATTAATAGCATCAACTCACCTTGTGCGTTGTAGTTGTTACAACATCCAAAAAGTCAAATGGACTAGCCATTATAAAAGCAACGGTGGGACCACTTATGTGTGCCATGTCCATCATTAAGTATGCCCCAATTGTATCAACAATCTTCCCAAACCACAAAATTTTTAGTACTAAAAAGCATTAAAAACCCAACATTACATACTAAAAGAACACATTAATAAATTCTGCTAGAATAAACATTGCTAGAAAGATAAATTCTTGAAAGGACTTCCATTATAAGATCTGTACAAATACCCAACTTCAATACCTTTCTCATGCAAGGGTAATCAATGTCTGAAGGATATGCACTAGCACCTGTAATGATAATCTTGGGCCTAAAAGGGGTGGCATCCTTCTCAAGCATCTCATAGTTAATGAATCCTATAACCCAAGAAAACAAACACAAACATTAACAGTTTGAACACTTCCCCAAAAGACTGGTTCAAT
The DNA here is from genome assembly GCA_031772625.1 of Pinus tabuliformis. Lineage (NCBI taxonomy): Eukaryota > Viridiplantae > Streptophyta > Pinopsida > Pinales > Pinaceae > Pinus > Pinus tabuliformis. Next base: position 1,544,054,885 of record CM062818.1, read on the forward strand.
ATTTGTCAATCATGGAACTGTTTCCCTCCTAATTATTATTAGACTGGCAATGCAAGCTCACCTGTGGACTCATCTAGATGGTATGGAATTGATTCAAAGTAAAGTGATGTAGCAGATACTTGCTCTTTTGTTGGCATGAATCCATGAGAAAGATGCTCTCCATGTGGTAAGTCCAAACCCTAAATGTTGCAAAGCAATTTTTCACATGTTACATTCCCAAATAGGAATGATAATCTTATCAAAGGAGGTTCGTAGTTCAGAACCATACACACCATAATGCAATCATGTGGTTGGAGGAGAGTTGTATAAACAACAAAATTAGCTGGGGATCCAGATAATCGTTGAACATTAACACCCCATGTACTGTTGTCAAGATGGAATGCTTCTAGGGCCCTTTGTTGGCAAAGCCTCTCACTTTGGTCAATGAATTCATTTCCAACATAGTATCTGCATGAAATAAATCCCAACTTGACACAATAATCAATAAATATAGAAAAGTGTCCAAAAATTGTATCCTTCATTGTGATAATAGATATTCATGCAACAACTACAAGTCTCAACACTATAACGCTGAACCCAGAAACCATTACACACATGTCAAACATTCAAACTAAAAAGTACAGGTCCAAAGGCTAAGAGAAACTGGGTTTAACAAGAAAAAAAGACCAAGTTGCAAGAAGAAACTGCCAAGAAGCTCAGACACAATCACAATCATGACAGTGCCATTCTTCACATTCCAAGTTATAACTTCAGGTGCTTACCTCTTACCAGGGAGTCCTTCTAAATACTTGTTCGTTAGACATGATCCAACAACTTCCATCACTGCCCAGGATGTAAAATTCTTATAAGCAATAAGTTCCAAGCCTCTAAATTTCCGTTGGTTTTCTTGCTCAATTATCACATTCATTTTAGGATCAATCTTACTCAGAGGAGGATCTACAAAGCTCCACTTTCCCTCTGCACAGAGTAATTTACAAACTAGCTAAAGAAATCACAATAAATTTAGTACCCTCAATAACTGAGGCACCGTTTGATAGGAGCATTAATTGTATTATTGAGGTCTACAATTTCTGTTTGTTGGCATCCCAGGGGAATCCAGATCAAGAACATAGTGTTTATTTTTAAAATCTTAAAAATCTAGCAAGCACAAATTTATTCCAAAACCCCAAAATTTTTGCCTCAAACTGAAACCTTGTTAAAAGCCCCACCTGATAATGTCATGAAAGTGAATGTGAAGTCATGTAGACAGAACTAAAAAAAAGGCAAAAATATTTAATTTTTTCAGCTACAGTATTTAAAATGGCATCATTTATATCAGGAAAACACAATACAAAATTCCTAACAATACGAATCAGAAACTAGCTTGCAACAAAATCCTTACAACCATATAAAACAAGCCATTAATATTCAAATACAATTGTAGTAGGAAAAACCACACATACCCAACTAACAAATCAATTATTGATTTTCAGTGTTAATATTGCAAGCTGAAAAGATAACAAATTTGACTATATTGAATGAAGAAAAGAGAAATTCCTCTTAGAATCTCAGATATTAGCTTTCTGATAAAACCCCTTTTTCTTGTGGAATAACAATAAAAAATCAACCACAAGCTAGAAATGGGGATAGTTCTACACATTTTCAGTTTTATATCAATCTGTGAAGCATGCCAAGATGAAAAGATTACATCTCACCCAACTTGGGTGCCAAGCACATAATCTCTCTTATGAGATTATACAAGCATGTTGAATGCCAAATATTCAGTATTTGCTAATTATTTGGCTTCTGGCTGCAAATGAGAGGTTGTTAATAGAGATGTCATGTATGGAAAAAAAATATTGTCGTGTATGGAAGCATTTGTTTTGTATCCACTTATAAAAGATGTATTGCAAGTTGACACCATGCCCGCAATAAGGTGACAACCACCAATTATTACTATTCCAACTATGTGACGTGCCAAATTTTGTTTTGAATCTCCCAATAGTAGACATATTATGGGTTGGGCATAATATGTGCCTTTGTAGAGACAATGGTGGGCAACTGAGAAACATGTTCAATTGTACCTGCTTCATCTACTATCCTGCTCTCCAAATTCTTTGCAAAAACATTCAACGTTTTCATCTGCCTTATCTCTTTAACTGCATAGCAAAAAAGATGGTAAGTCTCCTAGGATAAAAATAAAATATTTACTATACATTATGTTCAATGCCCAACCACAATATCTAAAATACTAGAAGATGCATACACTTAAATGGAGAGAGCTACATAATACTTCTAAGCCAAGTTTTCTAGATACTTAGGCTTTAGTTTACTAGTTCAAACTCATATGTCCTCAATATATTATGAATACAATATGGATTTATGAATGAAATTGAATCAAACATTAACAACTATCTAGATGCAACAATGTAAATGTACCTTCTTCCAACGAAAGCATAATGGCTATGTTTTCTAGCTCCACTGCATGTTCACTTCGAGTAGTAGCAGATAAATATCGAATAGTTGGCATTACAAAGACAATAGAATAAAATGTCAAACCATCTTGTTTACAAAGAGATAAAAAGTTAATGCAGTAAAATATATCATCAATAGTAAAGTAGAATATCCATACACTAATTGTATCATCAAAAATCAAGGCAGTAAAATATTTGTAAGGTCCATACACTAACTGTATCATCAACAATCAAGGCAGTAAAATATTTGCAAGCTTACTTTTGAGAAACTATTGGTGTGCCTCATCATATCACTTTAGAAAAGATTTCAATTCTATAAAGCACTTCTAATAAGGTAAAATAGTTTCATATTTTCCTTCATGTAGAAGAATAGAAGGATTTGGTGTCCTCAATTTTTCTCAGGAACCTTTTCTTTAAAAACTTAAAAAAAATTCAGATTAAGTTCATCACAGAGATGCAAGGTCTCTATAGCAAGGGAAAATTTTGGATGGTAATAGCACCATCCAATAAACCATATCCTCCCTCTTAGACACACAAAATAAATATGCTAATTAAGCTAGTAATTTGCAAATCCCCTCAAAAGTTAAACTAGAATTGAACCTTCCTGAAAACACAAAGCCTTTAGGATAAGTAAGATTAAACTTTCATATAATCATAGTTGAATCTGAGAAGTTTGGGTTTTTGGAAAAACAAGAATTTTAGGTTTAGTAAGATTAAAATTCAACATTTATCAAGCCATTCACTAACCATTATCTCAACAAAAATATAAATAAAACTATAAATATGATTAATATATCTATACAAAAATCATCACACCAAGGCAACATTGTACATCCTATTGCAAGTTCTATTTGCAAGAATCATCATCATTATCTTCATACTCCATGTCTTATCCTCCATTTCATCATCCTCTTTATTATCGATGCACCATACTAATTGTAGCAAGCACCATTTCCAAGTTCCATTAGCATTTTTCATATTCACCATAATTCTTGCAAAATGATTGTATGCTTCCATTACGAAACAAAGTGCTCTTACTATTGTCATGGATCATATAGTACAATTGTTGCATTGTTGAAGGTTATACATCACAAAAATCATCACTAATATCATCATGGATGAAAACCTTCTTCAAAAATATTCAACATACACAACCCCATGTGGTTTTCTTTGAACAACATTGATACTAGTACCACCAACTCCTCCCAACACACCATCACCACTCATCTCCATGATTGGTTGTCAGATGGGAGTTCACGAATGCCTATATAAAAGGGGTGGAATGAAGGGAAATAATGTCCATCATCTCAAACGAAGATATTCAAATATGGCTATGGAAACACATGACTGTAATTATGGCCCTGTTCATGAACCTCACCTTGTGAAGATGGAGAAGGTCACGGTTAGTTAATAAGTTGGTGACCAAATTCAAGCCCATTTGGCTTTGTTGATATTATGGTTCCAAGTAGCTTTGTTTTATCTTTTAGAATAGTGGACACTATTTCGTTGGTCTCTCCCACATGATATTTTCCTTACATCCCCTATCCCACTGCCCCCATACCTTGCTTTATCAAAATCCATGTCTCATCTTGGTTCTTCCCCTAGCCATCACATACGTCAAGGTTAAGGAGTCTCCTTGCACATGACAACATAAGATGACATACAAGCCTTTGTAGTATATTATTTGGAGCATACCCATAGAGTAGCTAGAGAGGAATTGAAATGATTGAAAATGAATCAAGAGTGGGATGAATATTTCTATCAAATACATAGGTTGAAGAAAATATATGAAAATGGAATCCAGACTTGGATAATACTAGATCAAGGCACACCCACTATATGTAAAAAACATAATATCTCTATTGGAAAATCAAAAATACCATGGGTAAAGTCATGTTAGAAAGAAGTGAGTCCCAATAGGTGATTCTCTTGTGCATAGATACTCTACAGTTACAAGTGGAAAATTTGGATTACAAGGTGACGTCTCTTGGTTGGATGGTAAAGCGGGTGCATTTCATACCCTATGAATGTTCAAATCCCTAATAAACATGTTCAAAACTCTTAAGAGTTTCATTGCAATTCTAGAAATGGAAGCTTGTAGCCAAGTTAATTCCAAATATTGCAAATATTAAAATTAGTTTGATATGGGCCAACATGAATACATGCATACATCTATATACACACTAGATATATGGTGCAATTATTCTAAAATCTATTGCACTCTACACAAAACTATGGGCATCATGGGAATAATACACAACCTCCCTGAAGGCGACAGTTTGTGGGGCATCAATAATATGGTGCTTTATGAGATAATTGTGAAGAGGAATAGATATGTACTACTAACGTGTCACTTAGATAGGCATGTAATAATCAAAGGAACATTAGGTGAAATTGAGCTCTATGCTAATTGATGCTCCATTTAATCATATTATTCAACCCAATGCATGTGAAAATCTTGTCTTTGACTATTGCCTCATATTGATCATGCTAACGATTGGGGTTTTGATATTGGCAGGAAAAGCCTTACAATTCTATAATAAAAATATTCATTTATTAGTACTGTAAGAGTTTTAAAGGCACTAACCTCCCAAGACACACTTTGAGAAATATGTTCATTATGGGTTTTGATTTGAGCCCTGAGCTTTACCAATTCTAAGATAAAAAAATATTGTGAATATTATTTGCATATGCTATTATATCTATTCTTGGTTGGTTCTCAACATGATCCTTTACTGGTAATTTGATTGTCAAGTTTGAAACCCTAGCCTGATTTTGGAATTTGGGCCTTCCTCCCTACTACATTTCGTTCAACTCCTTGATTTTGAGATGCTTATTTTCTTTACATGGAATTTTCTTCTCAATGCACTAAAAAAATATGGCTCATCAGAGATGTTTTATTTGTGAAAAGTGATTTTGTTTTTGAGATCAAACACTATTTCTTGCTTATTAGGTACCCACATTCTCGCTGTGGCTTGAGATGTCTACACCAAACAAACTGACATATATTAATATGAGAAAAGAGAGATTGGGTTCATCAACATTGGGGTCAATACTGGGAATTTACACTAGATTGACTAATGATTACAATTGTGGTTAGGAGTGAGTGATTCTACTTGTTTATAATTAGATCAAATATATTTTTTGAATGCTTACTACATAGTAAAAAACCTATATTGCATGTGTGTTTAATGATTACTGGGAAACTCATTACCTTGTTCGGATATGATTATTGCTAATTACTCAACCCAATTTAGTCCATCTATGATTCTCAAATATTTAGATTCAACTTGATCTCCAACTTAATGAATGGAGAACTAATGTATGGTATCCAAATTATCTCCTTTATGTGGCCACTAAAGGTGGAAATCAGATGGCATTTAGTCTATTATGCAGATAAATTGAAGTTAACCACAAAGGAGAAACTATCTAGATTAATAAATCAAGCAATCTCCTCAAATAAAACTGTTGCCTTTATTTTCCACCTCTTGTAGACAACTAGAGATAGTCACCAGTCCAATTTATATTGGTTTGAAATTTTGAATTAGTTCACTCCCACCATATATTTCTCATGGTAAAACTCATGTGCATTTTTCTTTAGGGGATATCATAGAAGATCTGAAAAATCTATTTTGCAACTTACCCCAGTTCAAGTTGTCAGAAACTACTCCAAAAATGAACATTTGTAATGGGCTAGGGTAATTCTTCCCTAGGGTTTCAACTTTCATGCAAAGACACTCTTTTTTGTCCTAATACATTAGTGAAATTTAACACAATAGTCAATCTGTCCTTTCTTTTTCTAGTGATACGAAGTATAAGAAATTCAACATTTTGCAGAGAACAATGCAATATTTTTGACAAAACAGATTATTGTTGATAGTGCAACCCTTCTTGATGACATCTAATTTTATCCTAGGTCATCTTCACAACTAGAGTGGCAATTATGTTCACAATATAAAAATTTTGAACATGTGAGATTTTCTAGAAGAGAAATATTGAAACAACATTTGTAATAACTTCAAAAAATAATGTTTATGCATTTAGAGTATGAACTATAAATATGATAATGCCACCTCTGCTCCTAGGAGCTATGACACATGTGAAGCAAGATGCATCTCTTCAGTCAAACAAAGTTGATTGCCATGGTAGAGGACTAAATTACACAAAATGACAAAAGGCTTCAAAGTCATCAACTGACAAGGTTATTCCTAGCATAAAACCTTATAGAGGTAGCAAGTGCAACTACTAATCCCATGTTGGAGATTGTAACATCATTGGATGGATATTCAATCAACCAATCGATACTCTAGTTTACAAGAGTCACCATGTCAACAATTCTTCTCAACATTTAAGTATATTCTAATGATTAAATATAAAGGCGGGAAAGGAATCAATGAAATTGATAGAAAATGGTCTCAAGTATAAATGACAAAGGGAAACATGAGAATATTTTTATCATACAACCTATGAACCCTTCTAGATCATAGAAAATCTCTTTAAATGATCAAGTTTCTAGAAATATGGCTAAATTTTCAAATAATGGTTACGTTCATTACAATTCATTGTAGGATGAATTCAATCATTGTTATGGAGAACCGAGAAGTATAGGGCCATCAAGATGAGACAAATCACAAGTCAATGGTTTAGTGCAACAACCTATCTTTACTGCCCCTTTCTCTCCATTGGGAGGAAATGCCAGTACAAGCTTCCTTTGTAAAACACTAATCAATTCCTATTACAAAACTTAGAGCCAGTGGTACCCATAAAGTCAAGTGGATCAATTGGAAATGAAGAGATTAGATATATGTCATGTAAGATGGCTCATTAGAAATGCGGTTCACAACTTCCTTACAAATTTTCTCTTCAAAAAGAACAACAAAATTCTGGCTCCAAATATAAAATAATAATGCTTGGAGTAGACATAGATGGAATATTAATAATGTTGAATGATTCATAAGAAAATGTATAAGACCTATAGAAACAGAAATACACAATGGTGTTCAATATGAATGCTCTTCAAGTGACTTCAACTTTAAACCAACACCCCACCAATTTTGTTCTAAGAATGGTATGGTAGGTGTGCAATTGAAATATGCCTACAAGGGAAGTGTTGATATGAAATATGTTGTTGTGGGAAAAGAATCAATTTTAATGAGTTGTAATGGACACTTTCAAGAATTTGTACTCCCTACAATGCTTAAAATATAGGAGGCCTTGGAAAAGGAAAACCTTGCTAGCAATACTTACTAATATAAGGAAGTTTAATGAGGTAGGTCAACCATGCAATAAAAAGTTTCTACAGAAATTGTAGTTTTTCTATTTGATCCTAGTGAAGAAATGGATGATTGACATGTATTAGTTGCTCATAGGAACCAATTTTTCTCCTGAGACTTACAACCAATAACACCATGAAATTTACATATAAATACCTTTGGCTATTAATGTGATAAGCTTGTGGTTTCAAGTTGTTTGTCACCAGTAAGAGGAGGGCCTGTTTCATCATTTTTTTAAGGATCTACTTGCTAATATTTCTTTCAACTAATCATAATGGTACATGCTCATCTACTTATTTCTCTCCTTCAAGTTGTGAGGAGATTACTAAAGAGGATCAAATTAAGTGATGTTATGGCCATACCATTGTATCTGTTGATGCTTTGAGCAAAGAGACTCGACAACACCAAGAACATCGAGTGCCCTCCAAGCATTGGTCATCTGAGCCAATGTAGTCTTTGTGGTTTATAGAGAGTCTTCTTTCTCTAACATTAGGCTCTTCAAACCAAATCTACACAAGGTCATTATAAATGTAAAAAATCAACAAGACACAAATTTGGTACTAAATATTACCAAAATAAGAACTAGTTCAAACAACTTTCACAATCCTTATTTTGAAACCAACATTCTAATTTCCTTAGCATTGTGATCAGCTACCATTTTTCTTCCCACGTCAGCAAACCCAGCTCCACCTTGACATCAAAAGTGTAATTACATAAAAGGAATGTTAGTCTCATGCCAATAGATCTCCTATGATGAATGCACAGGAACCTAGTACATAGACCATTTTTCTCTTCGCTTAGCTACCCAGAGCTTATTTCCCTTTCCAAATATCAATAATTATTTTCCAAGAAAATATAAAATAAGAATAATATTTTACTATATTCTAAAAGGTGAAGATGCTGAAATCATGCCATAAAGTGAAAGGAAATAAAATATCTTTCTTCAAACCACCAAATATATAAAGAAAATAAAAATAATCATAAAAATAAAACTAGATATATCGATCGATGAATGAAATGAGAACTATAACCATTCAAGGGAGTAAGAAAATCTTTGACCAAAACAAACCAAAAATTTCAAACTTGACAAAATCCTCTAAACAAGCAGCAAACAAACCGTAAAATTTTTCTAAGATATCAGAGCTAGACATCAATGCAATTTCATGTACTTGAATAATCCCATTGTTTCTTAGCGTTAGACTTATTAAATTAGTTAATTATCATTTAATAATAGGAGACTATCTATGTGAAAAGAAATAGGTCTCAACTTCATCAAATATGAATTCATTTCCAGTCAAAGATCAAATTCAACTTCATTTCCAATACGGATATAAAATCACAACCTTTATAAATCTTAACACCTAACCACTTAGACCTCTCATATAATCCTTTTCATAGCCCAACAAAAAGATATGCTTGATAAAAATTGAACTTTTCAAAAATATAACATGATCATGTAAGACACTAAATACTAAATATGAACACTACTATATAGGTAATAATTCAATGCCAATTCAATCAACCTTCATGCAACAAAGAAAAATCGCTAACTCCTTTTGCGATATTGAATGCCACATTCTTGTGATCAATAATTATGCTGACACTTGAGTTACTAGTATTGTGTCAAAGTAACGATTTATCACTAGCTAAATGTTGAAATACAAGATGGTGCTAAAGTTAAAGACACAAAATAAAAAAAATAAAGATATGATAAAAACTAGACCTACAGGACTATATTAGTCAAGTGTGACAAGGACATCAATAACTAACACTAGAAAGATTTATAGAATGTGGTAGTTACTAGTGTGTGTCAATTATTAGATTAGTGGTATGGTGGAGAGACCTACCAAGAAGGGATGTTGGTCTTGGGAAAGTATAGTAGGGAGATCCATAGAGCATTTATGTAAAAGGAATATGAGACGTGTTGTCTTCAAGTTGGGTTATGTTATGGTAGATTTTTTTTTGGTGATAAGTGGTAACAAAACACTTACATCAGTAGGTAAAAAGTAGATTCGGGGCATGAGTTGGACTGACTCATGTTATCTCATCCCTTAATGGTCCTAAGGAAATGTGGGGATCTGAAAAACTTAGTACCAAAAAGAATTGAAAGCATGGCTAAAAAATGCCTGACAAGACTATACAAAAGAATGTTGGTCTCATGTCAATAGGTATCCTATGATGAATGAGCATGAACCTAGTACATAAAACATTTTTCTCTTCACTTAGATACCCATGGCTCATTTTGATTTACAAATATCAATAATTATTTTCCAAGAAAATATAAAATAGGCATAGTAGTCTACTAGGTTCTAAAATTGAAGATGCAAAGTCATGCCACAAAGTGAAAGGAAATAAAAACAACTTTCTTCAAACCACCAAATATATAAATAAAACAATAATAATTATAAAACTAGATCTATGAATGTAAGCATGAAGTAAGAACTAAAATAATTTAAGGGACTAACATAATCTTTTTTTCCAAGGAAAAAAAATGAACTTTTTTATAAGGAATAAAAAAGTTACAAAGCATATGAGTAAACATTCTGCAAAAAACTGCATGAGAAAGAGCATAATCTCTTCTGTGTAATCAGTAGCAAAACTACCAAGTTCTGTAAACTCCTGAAACCGGCCTGTACGGCCACACCATGGAAACTGTAAACAAGAAAGTCTCAAGGAAACTGGGTCTCCTTTCGAAAGGAAAACAACCCATAGCAAGGACGATGTACAACAGATCACTATATGCTCTAACAGAGCAGAGCAAACTAGAATAAACAGAGATAGACACAGTTTTCATATGCCACCAGTATCATATAAAGCCACTGATAAAGACTAGTGCATATAAATATAAAGGAAAAAACACATTAATTGTATGGGGGGAGATCCGACACACGGATCTGGTCCTGATACTGTTCTGTTATTCTCCATGCACCCACAGCTTGCTGCAAACCATCCTTAGAAAACCTGTCTGCCTCCTCATTTCTGTCCCTGTAAATGTGATCAATGGAAAAAACATTAAACTGCAGCTTTAAATTTTGTATTTCTTCTAACAATGGCATCAACATATAATGCTTGCATCTATATTTCCCGATAACCCAGTTAACAACATTCAGCGAGTCTCCAAAAATCTGAACTGCAAGGATATTTTTGTGGATGAGCTAGCAAAGTAGTCATTTTAAGGCTGAGAGTTCTGCAAAATTATTGGATCCTATCCCAAGTCCCACAGAGGCTTTAAGAGAATGAGAAGGGCTAATGTGAATAATAATCCCTGCTCCTGTGATGTTATTTTGGGCTGCCCCATCAAAGAAAGCCCACGGAATCCCATCTCTAATGTGAACCTCCCTCCGATGTTCAGAATTTACAGGACCTTCCGGTTCGGGGATGTTGTCAAAAATGGCAAAACTTTGGATTGCAATGGCTACCGCAGGGGTGGATTTTTCTTTGAAGATACTTCGATTCCTGGCTAACCATATGCCCCAACAAATAATGGGGGGAAGGTTCCTCAGATTCTTCTCATGAAAATGGTTTCACCAATAATCCCAGGAATTGGACATAGCTTCCCCCTCCCACCTTACTTTGACATTCAAGAGCTTTTCCGCTTCATACCAGACTTGCCTTGTAAAAGGACATGAAAGAAACAGATGCGGAATGGATTCTGAGTCAGCAAAACATAACGGGCATCTGCCAGGACCCTGCTTGAAGCGAGATTGAAGAATCTCCCATGAAGGGATCTTATTTTTTAAGGCACACCAGAAGAAGATCCTAGCCTTTTTGGGACACTTCAGCTTGAACAGAGGCTTTGCCCACCAAACAGGAGGATCCCATCCTTTTTTCTTCATCAGAAAATTATACCCAGCCTTAGGAGAATATACACCTGTCTCAGAATGGGCCCAAACCAGGGAATCTGGTCTGTCCTTTAGTCTGACATTTGATCTTCTAAGCTCCTGAAGAAAAAGCTGCCATTCATTCCTCCAGATGGGGTCTAAACCTAAATCTTCTTCAGTTTTCCAAGACTGCCCCCATATAGATGACTGCTCCATATTTGCTATCTGGTTTAGGCTTTTGATTCCTCTCTCATCCAGGTGAGTAAGCAAGTCAGGGGGTAGAGAAAACCCTTCGCTACACCCTACCCACGGATCCCTGCCAATCCTCAAGCTTTCACCATTCCCAACCCGCCAAGCCAAACCTTGTTCAATTACTTTAAAGGCCTCTGAGGTGGCTTTCCAAATAACAGAACAATGCCTTCCTTTTTTGTTTGGGCTCCTAATCCAGTCTTCAAGAGGAATAGGGTCAATATATTTCCTTTTTACAACTCTAGTCCAGAGATTCTCCGAATTTATAATTCGCCATCCTGATTTTGCTGCCAAAGATTCACTGAAATCAAAAATATTTTTAAGTCCTTATCCACCCCAATCTTTTGGTCTAGCAATTTTATCCCATGCCACCCACGGGAGCACCGAGTCCTCCTTTGACCCTGACCACAGGAACCTGCTACATATCTGTTTGATTTTATGAAGAATCCCTTTTGGTATCCAAGTCAAAGCAGCCCAAAAAACCGGAATAGCCTGAAGAACAGAATTTACCAGAGTAAGTCTACCTGCCCGCGATAACCACTTGAAACTCCAATGGGATATTCTTTGTTCGATCTTTGCCACCAACCAATTCCAGTCTTGTTTTTTGTAGGAGGATGGCTTTAGCCAAAACCCAAGATATTTGAATGGCTGCTCCATATTGCAGGTTCCGAAAGGCAAATAAGAAGCAATCAGGATATCCTCTTGTCTACTAAAACCTTCGAAAATTAATTGGGACTTCCTTTCGTTTATTTGAAGCCCTGTAGCTTTCAGGAACAGGTCAAGAATGATTTTAATCTCTTTAATTTCATTTATGGTCCCATTTGAGAATAAGAGAATATCATCGACAAAAAGAAGATAAGTAATGAACAAATTAACAACAACTTCCAAACCTTTAATCAAACCTGATCTCTTAGCATTTGAAAGCATCCTACTTAATCCTTCTGCTGCCAGGAGAAAGAGCAGAGGAGAAAGAGGACATCCCTATCTCAGTCCTCTTTGGCTTTTAAAAAATTGGGAAGCAGCCCCATTTATCAGAACAGCAAAACTTACATTTGAGATGCATCCCATGATCCAGTTTATAAACTCCACCTTAAAACCAAGATGAGTCAAGAGCATCTTCAGGTATGTCCAACTGATCCTATCATAAGCTTTTGAGAGATCGATTTTAAGCACAGCCCCCTTTTTGTTTGATTGCCTGATGCTGTGAATAGTCTCTTGTGCTACCCTGATAGCTTCAAGGATTTGACGACCGTCCAAAAAACCAAATTGCTCCTTTGAGATACATAGGGATAAAATAGGTTTCAAACGGACCGCAATGATTTTTGAAATAATTTTATATATAGTATTGCACAGCGAAATAGGCCTGAAGTCTTCAAAGGATTCCGGGTCCTCTTTTTTTGGGATGAGGGCGATGAAGGTTGAGTTAAAAGGACCATAAATTTCTCCTTTCTTCCTTGATTCCTCCACTACTTCAGTCAGTTCTGCCCCAATTGAATCAAAAAAATGGGAGAAAAGCTTGATGGTCCAACCATCTGGCCCCGGGCTTTTATCTTTCGCCATAGATTTAATAATACTTTCTACTTCCTCCTTAGTCACTTCTCTGAAGAGGTCTTCAGCATCCTCCTCCTCCACAAAATGAGGGAAAGCTTGGGCTGTTCTGATGATTTCGGCTAAAGAGATCCCCCCAGGATCAGAGAAGAGGGTTTGAAAATGGCTCTTACCCATATTTGATAGCTCCTCAAAAGATGAGGCCTCTCTACCTTCAGGGTCCTTCAGCTGCCATATGGTATTTGCATTTCTCCGTCCCTTTACATAATTATGAAAAAATTTTGTATTTTCATCCCCCGCTTTCAACCAGATAGCCCTAATTTTCAATCTCCACTCCTCTTCTCTATCCAATAAAATCTTTGCTCTACTCTTTTCTAGAGCCAGAATTCTTTCTTTTGACTCCTGAGTTGCATAAGCATCAGCCTCAAGATCTTCTAACACCCGAAGGGCCTCATCAATATTTACCAGATCTTCATTTTGTTTTTTCCTTCTAGCTGAGGCCCATTCGATGGTTGCTCTCTTAAGTCTTTTTAGATTTTCCATGAAACAGGCTCCTTTATTCTCCACATGACTGATGCCCGAATGTCTCCAAGTCTCTCTAAAAAGTTGATTGAAAGAGTCTTCCTGTAGCCAGGAGGCATTAAATTTAAAAGGAGCAGCCGGCTTAGGAGGGGGATTGGAGAATTCCAGAAATATAGGAAAATGGTCCGAATTTCCCCCTTCACCCACCCATTGCCTGGACAGAGGTATATTGGATGCCAGCCCTTCACTAATGAGGAACCGATCCAATCTTTTTGCAATTCTATCCTCCCCCGTTCTTCTATTTCTCCAAGTAGGTTTGGCTTTAATGATATTGACATCAATCAATTTATGTGAATGGAGGGCATTTTGGAAAAAATCAGTCAAAGGGTCTTCCCTTGCAAGAGGCCCCCAAGCTTCAGCGAAACCCAGAGAGAAGTTAAGATCTCCCCCAATTATCAAGTTTTTATCCTTTAACAGTCCCTTTGAAAGGAGGTTGTTCCAAAAATAAACCCTTCCCTGACATGGACCATAGACATTGACAAACAGAAGGGGAAAGGCAAAAACAGGGGAAAAGACCTCCAATGCCAGCACATTGGACAGACCCCAGAAATTTAACAACTTCAATCTCCCTTCCTTAAAACCAATAGCAAGCCCTCCCGAATGACCTGAGGCGTCAAGAGCTGTGAAAATCCAACCCGGAAAAGTGGAGCGAAGGGCAACTTCAACATCAGTACTTTTGCCCAAAGTTTCTTGAAGGAAAACAATATCCGGGTTGTGGCGAGAAATAAGATCTTTTAAAGCCAGTTTTTTGGGTTTACTGGCTAAACCCCTGCAGTTCCATGAAAGACAAATCATTTTTTAACTGCCTCAGGGGTTTTAGCTGCTCTAAGCACCCCAGTTATCGACATTTGTTTTCCATCAGCCACATCATAAAAAGCTTTTGCTTGGGCTTTTGAGAACAAAGATTTTCGACCTCTACCTTTTTTGGATAAACTCTTTGACAGTTCAGCCCCTAACCCACCTACAGGCTCCATAACCTCATTCGGACAGACAAACTTCTTGCTGAGAGACCTAAGGTTATAACGACAGACAGAAGAGGAAGGACCCGGCCCCTGACTTTTTGGGGAAAAAACCTCACAGTTCAGATTTAAGGAGGGGATAGCAGCTGAAAGGTTTTCAATGTTTTGCATAACATCATTACATTTATTTAACAGCGGACTACACCCGACGAATTTTTCAGAAGAAAAGGGAGAAATGCTTGGGGATGTCTGCTTACCGGGTGGGTCACTTCCAGGATCAGAAGCCGGATCAGCAAGAGGCGCTTCCAAAATCGGCTGGTCAGCTGCAGCACGGATCGGGTCCCCATCCTCCCGTTGTTCTCCCTCCTTTGACTGATGAAAGGGATCTTCCATAGTAGGTTCATTTGGTGAAGACCCCGCCTCTGGTTTCTCAGCTTTTCTTAGGGACCCCTCCCATTCCTCTTCTTTGCTTTGAGTCCTCCTTCTTCTCTTCCCCAATGGGCAATCCCTCGCCAAATGCCCATACTCGTGACAGCGGTGGCAGCGAAAGGGAAGAAGCTCATAGTCCAGAGGCTGTTCGAATACGAATTCCTTATACTGCAACGTGATTGATTCTGCCAGTCCTTCTTTCGGATTGAGTCTAACCAATATCCTTGCCACAACTTTCTCATAGGTATGAAGAAACGATCTATCTGCGTCCAGATAAGTGCCCAAGAGATTCCCTATTGATTTAAAAATAGAATCCACCCATAGAAAGGGAGGCAAACTAGGAGCCCTGACCCAAACAGGGAATTCTTCAACCTTTTCTTTCGAAGCGTCGAAAAGGGGGGACCATCTTTTGAAGAAAACAGGTCGATTCCCGAAGGCCTAGTTCCTCCCCTCGACCCATTCCAGCGCCTCCTTACTGTCAAAACTGGCCATAAACCAACCCTTTACCAGAGTGTTGGTCTTGAATGAATTTGCCGGGGTTTCCAACCACTGACTCTCCGCCCACTGCCTTAGAGATTTGCCTGAAACAGGCCGCCCTCTTATTCTGCCCACGAGGGTACATTCTGCCACATCTAAGACATCCTCCACCTGCACATCCATCCCAAGCACCAAGTTCGTAAAACGCTTCTTCTTCAGGGGTTTAGCCTTCTTCCTTTTTTCCCCTGTCTTCTGCAATTCAGGCTCAGAAACCTTGTCTCCGAAACCAGGGTTTTTGTCCCCTTCCACCCTTTGCGAACCACTTCCATTCACTGCTGACTGTTTGTTCCCAGATCTGGGAAGGGTTTCAATCAAACCTTCAACAGGACTCCCCACTTCTCCTTCAACCGAGGTCCCATCCTCTATCTCCTTTCCGGTACCGAGGGAATGAACAAAATTCCCCTGATTTAAACCCTTGCCAAGTCCTGCAGAAAACCCCTCCGCCCCTACAACCTTCTGAGATGGGTCTTTTGAAAAGAGAACCCTGTTAACAGACGATGGATTGCTTTTTCCGCCCGCCTCTTTCCCGGCAATTTGGATACCCCCAACAGGCCTCCAAATCCCTATATTTTGTGCAGAGCTAATTATGTCCTCAAGGCCGCCAGACGGACAAAAAACTTTAGAAGGGGAGAAAGACTTACTGTTGGGAGGGGCGATAACCTTGTCTCTCCCTGCATCTAACTTTGCTTGAGCACTTCCCTCCTCAGGATCCTTGCCGATATTGCCGAGACCGCCTGAGAGACCCCAACTCTCATCTCGTAGACCTTTTGTGTTTCGCGTACCTCCTACCGAGAACAAAGTCGATGCATGACTGTCAAGATGCCCGAAAAACTTGCCAATATTCTGCTCATTGATCTCCTTACCCCAGACCGAGAGTATATCCTCCGGCGATGGGTCAAGCTCCACCGTTTCGTTAGAAATTACCATAGTAAAAAAGCACAAGAAACCCCGTAAACACTGCCACCTCCTCGCAACTGTTACTCGAGGAGAAACACTGAAAACCGCTTGCAGGCAGGGATGTTGACCTTAGCGGAAAGAGCAGTCGTAAAAATGCCAAAGAAAGGTTTCGAATGAAAACCACCAGGTAAACAAACCCCACTAAGCCCAAACGAGAACGGAAAACGTCGCCAGGCTGCAAATGGAATGTTTAATCCAGTTGTCTCCTATCTGCTTGCCCACCAAAGGACAGCCTCGTTGAGACTGCCAGCACCCTAAGCTCCCGTACCTGTGTGTCCTTGCCTGTGCCGTCTGCATCACCTAGGAATAGGGCCTAGGGTTCCCGGATCGAACCCTACTCTCTCCATCAAAATCCCTCTTTTCTGCTACTCTTTCTTGTTGACAGAGGAGGAAACTACCATTCCTCCATCAATTTTTAGTGTATACCAGAGTAGCACTAACATAATCTTTGACCAAAACAAAACTCAAAATTCAACAAAATGCCCCAAACACAAGAAATATATAAACCATTAAAATTTTCCAAGATATCAGAGTTAGACATCAAGGTAGTTTCATGTACTTGAATGAGTCCAATGATGTTTTTTTTTATTCTTAAATTAGTTATTATCATTCAATAATAGTCGGACACTATCTATGTGAAACTAAATAGGTCCGAGCCTCATCAAATCCAGCGTTATTTCTTGTCACAGATAAGAAACAAACAATGTAATGATTAAATATGAAACATCAAATTAAAATAACACACATCAAAGAAATGTCATTGTAATGTTACAATGAAAAATACAAATATAGAACCTGTTTTTACCTGAATTTGAAATATAGTAATTTTGCATGATCAATGGAACATGTATACCAAAATAAGAGTCCTAGGGTATTTCAATTTCCCAGTTCTCATTTTGGTCCTCATTTTCTACATTGTGAACATGATCTTCTCCAAATGATCTATCATTATGAGCCCCCAAAACATTATGTTCTACATCAAGTTCATTAGAGAAATTTGTTATATTGTTTTCTCCCCTTCTATCATAATCTGATCACTAAAGAGTTAGTGCTCTTT
Source organism: Pinus tabuliformis (assembly GCA_031772625.1). NCBI lineage: Eukaryota > Viridiplantae > Streptophyta > Pinopsida > Pinales > Pinaceae > Pinus > Pinus tabuliformis. Next base: position 1,544,072,750 of record CM062818.1, read on the forward strand.
CATATGGAAAATTATTAATGTAATACTTTGTTAGATATAATATTAAACATGTATCCAGATGTTTATCAAGCTTATTCTTCAACTTTGACTTCAATAATGATAATGCACTAAACATTCTCTCATCCTCCACTGATCCCAAAATCATGGTTTGACACAAATCTGCTAATTTGAAATATTATTATATGTTTTCTTGCAGGTATTGGCTAGCACTTAAAGTAGTCCATAATCTTATTATAGCACCATTTTCATTAGGATTCTCCAAAAAAGGATATTGCTTCCACATTGTTTCAGCAAAGCGTCCACCTTGTTGATACAATTTTGATGAATCTAAAATACCTTCAATTTGTTCTCCATGTATCGAGACTTTCTTGCAAAAGTGGTCTACTAAACATTTTAATCTTTTTTGAAAATTGGATTTTAAAATTCTTGGACATTGACAATTGTTCCAATATTGAGGGTATAGCACACACATGGCCTCCGACAATTCATCTCGAGGAAATCGTTCTCTTATCTCTAATTATAGTGATCTTACAATTTCTATCAAATTCTGTCTCACTGCAATCACAATATTATCAAATTGCTCTCTTGACACGGGGCAACCTTTGGTGATTCTTCCCGTCTTACTAATATAATGAAAGGGAACCATATACCCACTCATTGTGATACATAGTATCCCTTTTTCATAAAACGTAAAAAAAATCAGTATTTTCTATATTGATGATCTTAGTCCAACTTGCAAACTTGGACCAGTGAAAGAGTCTGGCATCATAAACAAATTATCCAATGCAAGGCATGTTGACTTTCTCGCTTTTGTGTATTCTACAATATACATTGTGAAATTCTAATACATTTTCATGAGGACATTCATTTCATGTAGCATAGGAATAATTCTAGCTAATTTCAATAATGTCTCTCTATCAGTTAGTCGAGAAAGAAGATCTTGAGCTTTATCTACATTGTAGTGATTTTCATACATCAACCCTACCAAATATTTGAACTCACTAAATAGTCTTTCAGCTGGTCTATTTAATGAAATCTATCTTTTATCAACATCTTTCAGTAGTTTTTTTTTTCCATCCGTAACACCATCTGCAAATAGTTGAAACTCTAAATATCATTTGGGACTACGAGAAAAGTATTCATGAGTCTCACGTACAAGATCTTCAACTTTTGAAACTGATGGAAACTTTCTTACTATTTTAAATGCAAGATTCATCCTATGATCCATATAGTGAATATTATGCATATATGACGAAGTTGATAGTTATATTTTAACACAAAGGCCATTCATTTGTCCTTGCATTACCAATGCTCCATCTTCTCCAACACATACCAACTTTTTTGCAATCATTAAATGATCCATACCACTTTACTCCAAACTATTAAGAACATGTTCATAAATATTTTCAGCTATAGAAGTCTCTCTCATATTTTTAATCCCAAGTAGACAGGAATGCCTAATATGGTCATTGACCATATAAATTCTCATGAAGATCCATGCGGTATTATCTATAGCTGTAACCTCATCCAAGGACAATGCCAAAAACCTAGCATTTGCAATCTTATCTTTCAAATCATCCTTTTCTACTTGAGCTAGATATCTTGCCCATTCCCAACCACTTGTTACAGACCAATGAGAAGTTGGAAAGTTTGACACTTGAAGAAAATATATAAATTTCATGTGGTTTGGATAATCTGTCATAGGACGACCTTTAGATAATATGTGAAATACAATGCTCAATTGTATCATCTTGGATAACAAACTTCTTTCCATTGTCTTTTCAAATAGAGATATGATGGTTCCTCCACTTGCCTCAAATTTCCTCTTACTTATTAAATATTTTTTGTATTCTTTTGCATATTCGATATGTTGACATTCCTTAGAATATTTCCATCTGACAATAGATTTCTCTTTGCCATTTGTAATTTTCTTTTCATTCACCTTTGCTGCATGATTTTGTACTATATCTAGCTTCATTTGAAATTTCACTACCTTTCGATTTTTCCAATTACACGCATTACATCTAACTTGTCAAAAAACCTTGTTCCCATTTGTAGGAGGTAGTTCTTAAATAAATGGAAACAATGAGACCCAATCTCCCTAGAGTTGTCTCCCTATGGTCCACTGGCCTTTTTTCCTTTTCCGAGAATGGATTGTGTCATCTTCCAAGGAAAAACCTTTAACATTTTCATCACCAATTTCTATTGAAATTGAATTTATCTCACCCTGATCACTTGAGGAACCTATTATTTCATCCATCATATGGATATCAAATGCATTTCCACAAGAGTTAACATCTCTCTCAGTAATAGATTGTTCAAAGGAAATTGAAGCATGAACATAATGTGTATTTTTGGATGGAGCCTTTTGAAAGTATGATAATACATCCATTTTCCTTGATGGTTTCTTCCCACGATTATCTTTTGACATCTGACTAAATATTCCACAAGTAAAATTTCAAATCAATCTACAAACCTGCATCAATAGTTTCCAAGAGTTGAGAATTACTAGATTTGTTGGTAGTATTCAAAGCATACTATATGGTATAGTTCAAAAGTACATATGAATCAAAAAAATTTCATCATACCCAATAAAAATAAACATCAATTAAAGATTCAATATACATTCTATGCCCTGTTTTCTTTTTTGTCTTGAGCTCACTTAGGGTACAACAAATTTTTACCATTTCAAAGATTTTAGAGCAAAATATTTACATTTTCCTTTCATAATTATGTGTACCCATTTGTACCTAATTTGCTTCAATGATATATGCTTCATATAAATTCACTTGTTCATAGATGGTAGAATTATACTTTGCAAAAGAAGTGTTGAGTAAACATTGGAAGAACATATATCAGAAATTGAATTTTGAGGCAAAATGGAATTTCACAAAAAAAAATTATTTAACAATGATAATGGGAAACTATTAAGACATAAAATATAATAATTCAATTTTATAACATTGAAACAACATCGTCCTTGCAATTTTGAAAATAGCAACAAGAAATGATAAAAATAGAATCCAAAAATTCTAGTTTAATTTGTCCTTGAATTAAACTGAGAATTAAAACCGAATTCTATTCTCATAGTAACTTGTAATAGTTAACTAGAGTGAGTTAACTTAGTTAGCCTAGGCATTTCAAATTGGAAGTCTTTCTGAAGTCATGCATATGTTCTCCCTATATTATAGGAGTCTAGGATGGGTTCGGTACAAGTTGTAATTAGTTAAATCAATTTACTGAGTTAAGTCTAGTTAAATTAGTTCCAAACTGTTTAAGGAACTAATAGTGAGTTAACAGACAATTGATGCATTAGTGCACTTAACTAGTGCTACTCTAGTTAACTGAATATTCCCTCATCAGAAACTCATGCATGTCGACCTTGAGAAAGACCCAGTTGAGACTAGAGTGTAGGGGAAATGTACTATTTGTTGTATAATTTTCTGAGTTGCACTGATAGTGCATGCATTCAGGAACTGAGGAATTTCCCTTTAAATACGAATTAATTCTCTCAAGAACCATGCAAAGAATTAGAATCTTGGAGGCTTGGAAATTTGGCTAAGTATTGGTCAAAGGAATTCATCAGGTGAAGGATAGGAAATACTTGTGCAAGTTAAGCTCAAGGTTGAGGAAAGCATATTGTATTTATATGAATTCTTTGACCAAGGGTGCAAGGAAATAGGGGCTTGGAGAGCAACAGAAGAGGCTAAGGTTTGGCTTGAGATTTCTTGTGAGTGATGGGATTGTTCTTGAGAGAACAAGCATTGTATTATCATCTTGGATTTCTGATTAATGCAATACATATAGTGGGGTTTTGTGCTGTGGCATCCCTAGATACTTATTGTGTTATGTGCCATTGATGTTCTTCCACTTGTCAATTATTGTTTTTCTTGATCTTTATGGGCTTCCATTGTAAAGAGTAGAAGTAGATTATTTTCTCTTGTTTTAGTAGATTACATGAGATTGTGAATCTATAGGATTTTATACATGGTATCAAAGCCAGGTTTGTAGAAATATCTACATGGTATTGGAGCTAGATTTGTAGAAATTGTTTACATGGTATCAGAGCTGAAGACAGTATAGTGGAGGAAATTTTGAAGTTTTGGGTTTTGGGTCGTGATTTTGCAGACAATATATTAAAATATTTGTGAATTTTTTTTAGAAAAAAAAAGCATATTCGGATTATTTGAGAAAAAATCCCAAATTGAAAAAAAAAATCAGCTGAATCGGAGTTTAGATGAAGGAGATATCGCTGATTTAAAATCAGCTCTTTTTCTAGAAAATTTCGTGACGGTGATACAAATGAAACATATTGGTGTGCTAGCCAAGAACCTGTATGCACTTGATGTACAAGATGCATGCAAAGCCTTGAGGATCAAGGAAAAGGTTAGAGACTTGGTGGTTGACATGGAGAGTAAATTACCTCTCAACATGCAGCCCTAGAAGAAGCCTCTGAAGAAACTTTAGGAAGTTGTGGAGTAGCCACAACTAGGAGACCGAGTGGAGAGACCCACTCAAGCAGAGAAGAAAGAGTCTCAGAAGCAGTCTCAGATAATTGTGGAGCAGCCACAATTGGAGAGGCCGAGAGGAGACCGAGTGGAGGCATTCAGTCATACATAGACCTCCAGTAGGGAGAAATTATGAGCCAAGTGGGTAGAGGGATCAAATGCAGGCACACCTCCAAGTGTGAGGTGGGGTGATTTGAGGTAATAGATCCAGGAGGGCTGAAATTGGGCAAGGTCCATTGAGTGGTTTTATCTCATGTATCGTACCTTGCTATGAGAACCCAAAGTACATAGTAGCGGGAGGAATCAATGGGATTGATGCAGTCAGAGATCAAAGTGATAAAGGCTAGAGCAATCAGATATTGAAGAAGCGTAGAGAAGGGTTGACAACAATGCAGAAAGGTAGATTCAACAGAAGCGCATAGTTTTCAGTCGATAGAGATAATAACAGTCGAAGACTTTGATGACAGAGGCATCATTCTGATTCAGGTTGGATATTTTTCTTTTGCTTTTGGAGCTATTGTAGCAACAACACTAGAGAGAAGTGTTGCATGAAAAACATTCCAAAGGTTCAGGATCAGGATTGAGTTGAATTCCTTTCTTGTTGAGAGGGAGCGTTGAAAATAGCAACAAGAAATGATAGAAATAGAATCTAGAAATTCCAGTTTAATGTGTACTTGAATTAACTAAGAATTAAAATCGAATTCTATTCTCATAACAACTTGTAATATTTAACTATAGTGAGTTGACTTAGTTAACTTAGGAATTTCGAGTTGGAAGTCTTTCTGAAGTCATGTATATGTTCTCCCTATATTATAAGTGTCCAGGATGAGTTAATTATGAGTTGTAATTAGTTAACTTAGTTTACTAAGTTAAGTCTAGTTAAATTAGTTCCAAATTGTTTGAGGAACTAATAGTGAGTTAACAGTCAGTTGATGCATTTGTGTGCTCAACTAGTGCTACTCCAGTTAATCGAAGATTCCCTCATCAGAAACTCATGCATGTCGATTCTGAGAAAGACCCAGTTGAGACTAGAGTACAGGGACAATGTACTATTTGTTGTATAATTTTCTGAGTTGCACTAATAGTGCATGCATTCAGGAACTGAGGAATTCCCCTTTAAATACAGGCTAATTCTCTTAGGAACTGTGCAAACAATTAGAAGCTTGGAGGCTTGGAAATTTGGCTAAATATTGGCCAAAGGAAGTCATCAAGTAGAGGATAGGAAAAACTTGTGCAGGTTAAGCTCAAGGTTGAGCAGACCATATTGTATTCATCTAAATTCTTTGACCAAGGGCACAAGGAAATAGGGGCTTGGAGAGAAGAAGAAGAGGCTAAGGTTTGGATTGAGCTTTCTTGTGAGCTGGGAGATTGATTTTATTGAGTGCTGGGATTTTTCTTGAGAGAACAAGCATTGTATTATCAACTTGGATTTTTGATTAATGCAATACAGATAATGGAGTTTTGAGTTGTGGCTTTCCCCAAATACTTATTGTGTTATGTGCCATTGATGTTCTTCCTCTTGCCAATTATTATTTTGCTTGATATTTATGGGCTTCCATTGTAAAGAGTAGAGGTAGATTATTGTCTCTTGTTTTAGTAGATTACATGAGCTTGTGAATCTACAGGATTTTCTACATGCAGGTTTATGTTAGTCCTTCTGGTTTACTAGTTTGGTTTGGGTCGATATCCATGCTAGATATCTATGGATGGGATTTAAATCATCCCATTCCCATACAGTCAGTTTTTTGGAAAAATTCTATTAGAAATATTAGTGACTCTTTGAATTCTGTGTAGAAAATAGAATATTAAGCCTTATGGATTTGAATGCAGGCATGATCTAGCATGAAATCCATTGTTAAATGGGTAAATTTCATATGGATTTGTTGTAGAATTCCCTTGTTGTTTTACATTTGTGTAACCATCTATCATGCTAAGAAGTGGGTGAATCAATGAAATTTGCACGTTAAATGGGAATTCTATGTGAGCATTTGTAATTCCATCTACAATTTGCATTAGAATTTTAATGAATATTGTTAAACAATCCAAACTTGTTCATAATTGGGAATCCTGACTAGGTCTAGATCTTGAGGAAATTCTTGAGATAAGGTGAAGTGGATATCTAGTTACCACTATGGGAGAAAGGTTGGGTGCACCATTTTGGAGTACAAAGTTAAAAAGTTCATCTCCCAAGAGTAAAAAAGAAAATCTAGACATATAAGAGCCATAAGAACCTTAATTATTGTAGGTTGTTAATTTTAGAACAATCGAACATCAAACATATCAGTCACCGACTCACCAGTATGAAGTTGATTCTCTCTTGGTGTAAATCAATATGATTGAGAAATTTTCCATATTTCTTGCACATTTCATATTAAGGTTAGGGTAATTGATTTTACATCTTTTGAAAGAAGTAGGTTGAAGGATATGAACTAGTAGTCTAGATGGAGCCCACCCTACAACTTGTCATATTTTCCTAAGCCCCTTAACCTCCAAATCTGATAAGGAGAAGTCATAGTGAAGCCTATATCAGGATTATATATGGTTGGTACTCATGAACAATGTGTGAACTATATTATAATATCAACTTCACCTTCTAGGATGTATAGACTTCAGAAATTGATTTGAGGTACAAGTCATTACCTAGTTCCACATCTCATAATTTTTTAAGCACAATTTTGTCTGTTAGAAATTTTGTTTGGATGTTTTCTATGTGAAAATATGTTTCTATAAATTAAGAAGTTATGTGAGTCTTGCAAACTACAAATTAAGAAGTTGACTTATAGTTATGTGAATCTTGCAAACTACAAATTAAGAAGTTGTTGAAACTATGTGATTGCTTCTTTGATAGCCATGTAAACCATCTACATGATCACATAGAAAACAAGTTGAAGGATTGAAACATTGTCATAAGCATTGATATATCCATGTATCCTCTCATAGAGAATACTTTGAATCAAAATCAAGCAACTGAATCGCGTAAATTATCAGCTTTTAATCATTTTATTATATATGATTTATGATTAGTGTTGCAAAACTTGGTATTGAGTCTTGACAAAAAATTGGCTAGGATTATCAATTCAAGAAATCAATAAAATTTGGGAAATTTGGCAGGAATGAACTTGGACCTGAAAAAATCTGAAAACTTGGGTAAAAATAAAAACTTGGGAGAAATAAGATATGTTGCATTGTTCTGAAATTAGCAACCTACATCCTCTATGGCTCAAATATGAAGAATGTAAGCTGAGGCAGTCTATCAGAAGATTTTCATCTTGTGGAGATCACCCTTGGAACATTATGATGATTACATTGTTTACTTGATCATCCATAGCTAATTGGTGGCTTAATACTATTGAATCTTGCTATATCCCTTCTGGAAATTAAAATATCAAGTCACTCTGTAAAGAAATAGCTTGAAAGGTCACTTCAATTTCTTCTCCAGATATTATATTGACAACACTTTCAAATAGTTACATTTGTTGAGAGTAGGTGTTTTATGCCTTTTGCAAAGGCTGGGAATTTTAGAAGACTTGACATTGAGATATATCAGAATCACTATACATGAGTCAGTACCACTGAATACACAGTTGTGAAATAATAATTGCAGGGTAGTATAATGCACATCAAGGTTGAGAGTTGATGTTCTTGGTGCTACCTAGGAATTGACTTTGAGCATGATTTGTCAAAATTTTGTATAACTGATTTAAAGTGTTGATAACTCATATGGAAATATGCATGTGGAAAAAGATGAAAGATGGAAGACTTGTTGATCAGAAGTTTGAAGGCTTGCTTGATAGCTTCAGAAAAGCTACCAAGGCTTTCAAAGTATTTTCCATATGTCTACATCTATATAGAATATTAAAGTAGTTTCTTTGATATCTTGGGAAGTAGGAATCTATTACTATTAGTACGATTATGTATGACATTGAGGGTACATCTTGATAATGTATGGGCTTCAGTTTTCCAAGAGTACAATACCTTCATCTGGCATATTGAACCTTGAATAAAATCTACGATTGAGATTTAGAATCTGTTGAGCAGTCAGTATATCTTAGGGTCTATTTTGATGATAGGTTAATGTGATTTGAGCAAACTGGCTCGGATAAATGATGTGTGCTAGGATTTGTTGAAGACCTAGGTTATATAACTGGGTTGTTGAAATAATAGTATGGAAAATGGTAAAATCACATCTATATTTCTTAAGTTACACCTTTATCTATAAATCAAAATATTGAACCTTGTTTTCTCAAAGTATTAAGCTTATCTTCTACGAAGCCATTTCAGTTAGTTATTTAGTAAGCAAAGAGTAGGATTTAGAGATTTTGCTGAGAAATTATTGTTGATGATTCTCATTGTCTTAAGGAAAGATACATGCCCTAACTAAGGAATATTTTGGTAGTATTGTCTGAATCTATACTTACGTGGCAATATTTATACACATTCTATGGCTCTTAAGGCTCAAATTAAGGTAGAATTGTGCCAATTATTCATGCAAACTACTATGGTTGATTTGAGGGTTTCATTTTCCAGGTCTCTAACATAAGTGAAACCTTATTTCTGGAAGGATTTCATCCTTATTGTATCTAACTAAGGAAAAAATTCATGGCATATATGTTATCAACCTCCTTGGATCTATATGTACAAATTTGAACTGAATTTGTTGTATGATTTTTCAACCCTCTTAACAGTAGCATATTTTGGGACATATCTTGGAATTCTAGAGAAAATCGTTGATAAATAAAATTGTGCATATTTGGGAAGTTAATGAGAGGAATGATTTCTGAAGTGTTTTTTTGTGGGAGTACATATGTAATCTAGGGCCTAATCTAAGCCCTAATAAGAAATAAAGTTACAATTTGGATACTTTGGTTTCCATCATTAGTGAATCTCATCTACTCTTATAATTAATTTTGATTGTGATTGATTTAACCGTATGGACAATGAATGTCTCCTACCTGTAATGCGAGTTTCTAAACAACAACAAAAAGTAGAAGGAACTAATAGGAAATAAGTGGCATATTTGACATTAGCTCAGGCACAACAATGGCACTCTATGTTCCATTATACTTTCACCAATATTATGGCCAACCATATCCTGAGTAACTGGCAAACTGAAAAACTTCCTACTACCATTACGAATAAGCAATATGTGACCAATCATTTCGACATTTTTTTCTCTTTCTCCTAAAAAAGCCATTACTTTTGATTTGGATAATTCTTTCATTCACAGACAATGGTTTATTTGGAAATCATGACATACTGAGGTATTTTTAATCTGTTTGTGAGACAAGATTTGATGCAGAGGATGTAGAGGAATGTGTCTAGGCTTTTCTAGAATTGTTTGAGCTTGTGTGGGCATGTAGTTGAAAGCAATTGATACTACCATAATCTAGAAAGAATATGCATGATCCAGAGTTCCTCTTAATACAAGAACTATACAGATATTGTTACACAAAATTCAAAGAAGTAGAGTGACAACTGACCGCAACGAACCAGTCCCAATCCCACCTAACACAAGATCTTGGTGCTACTGGTGAAGTGTCTACCTCTGTGACTGCTGGCACTCGATCGATTGATGAATCATAGCTATTGGTTCTACAACGAAGACTTGAAAATGGGTCACGACCTACATGAATGGAGATGTGATAGCCACCCTACTAGTGAAGTCTCTACCTCTTTGACTACTAGCACTGTCTTTGCCTCTGTGACTACATCAACAATAGCTATTGCTGCTAGAACCAAGGCTTGAAAACAAGTTGCTAAGTTAAATTCAGTATTCCATTAGGGTATAAATGTCTTTAACTGCAACATTTGATCTAGAGATAGAGAAAATGCATGTAAAGACAGTGTTTCTTCATGGCTATCTTGAAGAAGAAAAATATATATGAAGCAACTTGAAGGTTTTACAGTCAACAGGAAGACTGAGCTAGTTTGTAAGTTGAAGAAATCCCTATGTAGGTTGAAACAATCCCCTTAGATGTGGAACCTCAAGTTTGATAGGTATATCCAGGAGATTGGATTTGTACGAAGTCGGGTTGATCACGGCTTGAAAAAATGGAGTGTGTGGAGTCTAAGTCTCTTGCAACAAGCCACAAACTAAGGAATGGAGACAAGTCACGAACTGAGGAATGGAGAGCTGAGACTATAAAATTTATACAAGAAAATCTTTGAATTCAACCTTGCCCTCGATTTACAAACTAGGAAAGTAGGGAAATTGTGACCAAATCTAACCTCCCAAACCAAAAAATCGAGCGGTTACAACAAAATCTAACCTCCCAAACCAGGCGAATCAAGATTTGCATGGTTTATCTACATTTTTTTATGGCTAAAATGTAATAAATAATTAATTTTTAAATAAATGTTGGGCTAACTATAGAAAATGTGTGTATTATAAAAAGTTCGCCCCTTCCAAAATGTAAAACCCCTTAAATTTTTCCCTTTGGCCAAGATTCGCCCCTAAATTTTCTATGCAGGAGAGTTGTTGAAGAGTAATTTTGCTCCAACAATTTTCATTGGTCCAAAATCTTATTCTTCTGTTGCTAGAGCAATCCCATTAATCAAAATCTTCTTTTCCTCATCTCTTGAACTATTTTCCTATCAAAACCAATCAAAATTTAATTAAAATGTAAATTAAAATAGAAAAATATCAAATCTAGAAAAAAACATCTTCTAATTAAAACTTAATTAAATAAACAAATAAAAGGAAATCTAAGCTTTCCATTCATCCTTGTAAATATCTTATTGGTGAAGGAGAACACAGTTGAATGGATTTGCATTCAACAGAGGTTATGAGCAAATGAAAATACAAAAAATTAAACCCAAAAAAATAATTTTGTTTAAAAGTTTGTAGCTTGATCTTCTGCTAAATTTTAGGCACATTAAATGATCAAATATGGTTATCCAACCACTCTATAAATATTCTCCATTATTTTATCTATGCAATGAGCCATCCTGGACCTCATTTGGTCAAATAGAACTCAGCTTATGAGCTTCCAAAGTTGAAGTATTAAGTTTGCCAAAATTTTAGAAAAATTGCTACCTAGGTCAAAAATAGGAAATTTTAATTAAAAATATTAATTCTAATCCTAGTTAAATTTTAATTAATTATTTTATTAACTAAATATATACAATTTAATTATAATTATAAATTTAATTAATACGATTAGAAACTTTAAATTAATTAGAAATTAATTTAATTACATATTAATTAAAAAAGGTAACTTATTGAATTAATTTAAATATTAAAATGAATTAAAATAATCAAAAATAAAATTTAATTACAAAAAACACATGTCAGGTGGCTATTGGTCCAAGTTAATGGGCCTAGAGGCTATTTGGTTCCATTTATATGCACCAAGCATAGTGAAGAGGGAGGCCTTTACATGTGAAAGACTTTATAAAAATGGTGAAGAGGGCTTATTAAAATGATGTATCATGGAGCTTTGAAGGATCATTGGGTATCAGAGAATTAGAATATCAGATGATTCTTTTAAGTACCTCTGATATTCTAATTCCTCGATACTCCGATATATTATTTGTTATATTAATTAGTACATCACCATCCCAACATAAGGTCACAACTTGCTTGGTGTATCAGATTATGTTGATATCGGATATTGGAGCTTTGAAGGACCTCAAGAATTTTTTAAATGAAATGAAAGTTCCGATATAACATGCCAAGGGAACATCAAAGAAGAGAGAAAATAAGAGGTGAGGTGAAGTGGGGCCTACGTGGAGTGGGTCCCTTCCATCATAAACTACAACCACTAGGTAATTTAAAAATCCGACAAAATGAACTACAACCAATTTGCAATTTTGATATTTCAAGCCTCGTAATTTATTTTAAAAGTGGGAATTGGAATAAATTACCGAGATCCTAAAAACATATAATTTTAATTGTTCTATAATTTAGCTACCGTGATTTTGGAGGATCGTTAGTGAAAAATGAATTAATCAGTAAAAATTAACTAGGAATTAACATTTAAAATAAAATACTAGTTTATTTATAAAAGATTAAAATAATATACATGTTGTACATTTTTAAATGAGACAGTAAAAATTATCGAACTTCAGATTAGCACCATTTGCAAACCGTGTAACCAAATGATATGCAACGAGTACCGATGGAAAGCTAGAGAAAATTCGAACTCAATAAAACAATCAAAATATAAATTCGATGAAAATAAAAAAAAATGGAAAAATTGTAGGACACTTAACCAAAAGAAAATATTAAAAGGTGATTTAGCCAAAAAAATTTATGGAAAGGGTCCCCATTATTTGAAGTAAATAAGTAAAAAATGGGGTTGTTGGGCTTTCCCTACAATAGTATGCTATTCCTATAAAGGAAACTAGCATATACCCTCTAAAATTCTAGTTTCCAACTTGTTTAACCCACCACTTAGAACACCATTTTAGGAGGATGTAAGGGACACCATGAAAAACCTTCAGAACCTCTGTAACAAGTCTACAACTAATGATATAGGTGAAGGACATCTGCAGCAAGTCAATGACATACAAGACCTAATCTTCCAACCTCATCACCAAGACCAACACCTACAGCTTATCAAGTAGTAACCACAACCTGTCCAAACACCTCTTGCTCCTGTAGCAACATCTCCAACTCCTGCAACAACAACATCATGTCATACAACTGCCTCCAATACTAACAGAAGCACCTCCAACAAAAAAAACCATAACTCACACATGTAGCAACAACTCCAATGTCTCCAATTCATGTAGAGACATATGAAACACTTGTAGCAACACTCTAACCACTTGTAGTAGCAACATCTACAATCAACTCAACCTGTCAACCTTAATCCAACATCACATGTAGAATCCATCTTGAAATCACCTCCACTATGTCTAGTCATAAGTATGTTGGAATTAATGCCAACTAACAATACCATCAAGCCAAACATCCATCACACATGCATATGCCAAGCAACATTATGACCATGTTGACATCAATGTCAACACTACAATGCCAACAAATTCCCCCTTTTACATTGATGTCAGCCTCAATCTAACATGTGAGGTTGATCTCAAACTCTACCGAAAACTGAAGCTATAACTCTGAGGTTTATCTCTATCCATATCCATCCTATTCAGTCCCCCTTTGACATCAATGGAAAAGGACCATAACAACACTGAATACAATGCCAATAATGTGTTGGATGAGAGAGAAAATCCCCCTGTCATCCATGTACATCTTTTGATCATCCATGTACATCAACTACTATAGTTAATCTAAGGGTTTCATTTTCCAGGTCTCTAGCATAAGTGAAACCTTCTTTTTGGAAGGATTTCATCCTTATTGCATCTTAACTAAGGAAAAAATTCATAGCATATATGTTATCAACCTCCTTGGATCTATATGTACAAATTTGAATTGAATTTGTTGTATGATTTTTCAACCCTCTTAATAGTAGCATATTTTGGGACATATATTGGCATTCTGGAGCAAACCATTGATAAAGAAAATTGTGCATATTTGGGAAGTTAATGAGAGGAATGATTTTTGAAGTGTTTTTTTGTGGGAGTACCTATGTAATATAGGCCCTAATCTAACCCCTAATAAGAAATACAATTACAATTTGGATACTTTGTTATCCATCATTAGTGAATCTCAGCTACTCTTATAATTAATTGTGATTGATTTAATAGTATGGACAATGAAATTCTCCTACCTGTAATGCGAGTTTCTGAACAACAACAAAAATTAGAAGGAATTAGTAGCAAATAAGTGGCATATTTGACATTAGCTCAGGTACAAAAATGGCACTCTATGTTCCATTATACTTTCACCAATATTATGGCCAACCATATCCTGAGTAACCTGCAAACTAAAAAACTTCGTACTACCGTTACGAATAAGCAATATGTGACCAATCATTTCAGCCTTTTTTTCTCTTTCACCTAAAAGAGGCATTACTTTTTATTTGGATAATTCTTTCGTTCACAAATAATGGTTTATTTGGACAACGGGACATACTAAGGCATTTTTAATCTATTTGTCAGACAAGACTTGATGCAGAGGACGTAGAGGAATGTGTTTGGGCTTTTCTAGATTTGTTTGAGCTTGTGTGGGCATGTAGTTGAAATTTATTGATATTACCATAATCTAGAAAGAATATGCATGATTTGGAGTTCCTTTTAATACAATAACTATATAGATATTGTTACACAACATTCAAAGAAGTAGAATGACAACTAAGCGCAATGCACCAGCCCTGCTCGAACCTAACTCAAGATCCTGGTGCTATTAGTGAAGTGTCTGCCTCTGTGACTATTGGCACTAGATCGATTGACAAATCATAGCTATTGGTTCTACAACAAATACTTGAAAATGAGTCATGACCAACATGAATGGAGTTGTATATGTCGATTATCCATGTACAACTCCCCTTGTACATGGATGAGAGAACAACAGACCCAGAGGAAAGAAAATCCGAGCATGAAGGAGAAGGGGAAAGTGGTGGATCTAGAGAATGAGGAAGGAGAAAAAGATATATAAATTGATGGGGTGGATCCCATATCTCACTTTCTGAAGTATATCCCTATGTGCAAGGGAAAAGTGAATGTCCCTAAGGACCTAGATGCAGTACAGTTCCTCCTCAACGCACTCCTGTTACTGGAGAACATAACCTTTGAAGGTCCGTGATTGGTGTGGATCTTGCACTTGAAGCTAGAAGATTGGGATTTGGTGGACCATGAGCGGTTCCCCCACCTGGATATAGACACCTACATGAAGAGGGTCTTCTACAAAGAGTCTGGTGTCACTGCGCTGGAGCCTATGGAATGGATTTGCGGAGTAAACAAATCAAGATTCCTGAACCTGTTGTTGGTGCCCCACTACCATCGCTCAAATATAAACCTGATTTTCATTAAACAGTTGTTGTGCCTAGTGCATGATGGGTGCGTTTGGTTGAATGCACCAATTCCCATCACTGATATGTTGATCCATTAGATCACGCTATTGCCACAGTCAAGGTTAAATCCAGCCAAGGCATTTAGCAGAAAGATGAGCAAGTGTGACCTTGCTAAGAAGATGAAGGACAAGTTTAAACTTATGAAGAAGCTATGTGAGTACTCCATTACTCCAATTACTGACCCCGCAGTAAAAGTTCCCACACAGATTTTGGTTGGCAAGGTTATGAGAAAGTGCCATGCAAACGAGGTGCCGATGCCAATGGTTTCGTTGGAAGCACAGTGCACAGAGGGTGTACAGTTCAACTAGGCATGCTACCTATGTAGTGAGTTCCTTGCAAACTACAAAGAAGCACAGGACAAGAGTAAAACCTTCCACTATTCGTAGTTGCTTCTCTCAATTGTGCTGGTCACCTGGGATTTGTTGAAGGACAACCAATTTCCTCTTGTGGAGAAAGATCTGTTAGAAGCAGCAAAATTTGCATCTCTCTAGGCCATGAAAGAGGTTGCATGGGTCATAGAGAGCAAAGTCTTTTGGGTACTGATGGAGGTGAGTATTCACACAGCCATCAACCAGAAGTCGCGGTTGTCACCAACCATGTTTGAACAACTTTCAGGGTACGCGGAGTTCAAAGCAGACTTCCACCACGTATACATCTGGGCATGGAAGGATCCAGAGAAAAAGTGGTTTGACCTACCCTACCTTACTATAGATGATGCTATCGAGGAGGTCATCAAGTGTTGGCCAGCACACTAACATTCTCCTTCGAATCTGGCTGCAGGGACTAGCAAGTCTGCAGAGAAGAGGAAAAAGGACGCGACCAAACAAAAGGTTTAGTAGTTGGCTGAGAAAAGAAGGAAGAGGCTAAGGGGAAGACTTAGGTAGAAGCAGAGCGCGCTGCGAAGAACCAGGTAGGAAGAGCGCGACTCCTAGTGGAGTGAAAATTCCCCTTCACCCCAAATGGAGGAAGAAGAGTAGTCAGATCAGGGTGGCGGTGATCAACAAGAGAGCACTCCCTGTTGAGCCTCACTCTTTCCCTAGCAACGCTTCTCATTCATTTTCTTTATCTTTTCATAAGAAATATGCATTCTCATCACCAATGACCGGTATATACTGTCTTGAGGAGGACATTTAGTTATTTACATGTTATGCTTTTATGTTTTGCTATTTGAATAAATTTTTGTATATTAGCTACGGAACACAGCCTATTCTGTAGCTAATCGGCTGTTTCGCATCTACCTTCATGCTCTAACAAGTTCCAGGTGTCAGAAGGAGAAACTAGCCACATGGGCAACTTGGAAATGATCGTGACATGGACCCTGTCCTATTCATTTAGCTGATGTCGACAAATAAGATGGCATAAGATTATGGTCAATGGATAAGTCAAACACAGAGAGACTGAAGGTAACAGGACTCTATTTCGTGGTTAATTAATATGTTTCATAGTGATGGGAAGCATTATCTAGAGCAACTACCTGTACCTACGGACTCCAACGACCACCTGTACAAACAAATCCAACAGCCACCATGTCTTGGATTTATGTCTCCAGCAGTCGAGGAAGAAATTCCACATATCTATCTTCTATGCATTTGGCTGTAGCAAGCTTTTCTCCACAAACAGTTATATGATTTTTCTTATAAATACATGTGTAAAGGGTTAAAGAACTTATTATTACTAGTAATAGTTTTATTGTGAAATCGAAGTTCTAGACTCTGTAATTTCTGGGCATTTTCTGTCCCTATTTTAATATGTAAAGATTACATGCTTCTATGAAAATATGAAGGAGTTTTCTCAGATTTAATTGAGCAAGCGTAGCCTAATCAGTTACAGACGGCCCCTACACTGAAGAAGGTTTCATTTCATTTTATTTTTCTTCTTCTTGTTAACTGTAAATTCATCATTTTCTTTCACGGTGTTTATAATCATTTTCTTATTAACAATGTTTAGAATGCAATTTCCATCATTTTCTTATTAACAATGTTTATAATTTAGAGCAGTTTCCATTTGCTTGATCTCTTTTTAGTTTTTATCAGTAGTTTAGAAGATAGAACTCAATGGTGTAATCTTGTTTCAGGATGAGGGTAGGATTGAAGAATGATAAGGATACATTGTTGGATAGTTTACTTCATTCACTATTTTGCTAGTTTAAATTCTCAATTAAACTGATCAGTGTCATTTACTGTCTTTGCCATTTCATTTTTATTTTACTGACTCATGGTGTTAATGAATGTCTATGGAAAACCCTTCAAGTTGATAATTCATCCTTAACTAAGTGGTTGAACATTTCATCTATGCAATGAGTTATTTCTGCATCTTTGTATTTGATTTCTCTTAGATTAATGAAGTACAGAATTAATCAAATGTCATCCCAAAGGAGACTTTCTCCCAAAATTGAGAGGCAAAGTAACCAAGTATTTCATTTAGTTTTATTTCTATAATTAGTTAGACATCAGTTACAAATTTCACTTTCAGTTTTAATTCATGATTTGGAAATAATGGTAAAATAGGAATAGAAACTTTGTTTTCATTCCTTTCTTAGCTTTGGTTCCAAATCTTTCTTAGCTTTGTTTTCATTTCTTTCTTAAGCTCTGTTTTCATTTTTAGAATTTGAGCAGTCTTTATGAAAGTTAGATTTAAGTTCTGATAACTACATTGTAAATCATTAAGAATTAAAAGACCAAAAACCCCCCAAAACAACATAAAACATAAAAACAATGAAGTAAGAAAGGTTAGCTAGCACAAATAGTGCACTACACTTCATCAGTTTATGATACCCGGATTGATAATTTATGTAGAGAAATTTAGGACACTAAATTGACCAAACATTTTGGCGTCGTTGCTAGGGAAGTGTAACTAGGTAGCCTTATCTCTTACATTCAAAAAAAAAATGATATGCATAGAGAAAGAGACTCTAGGGGTAGATTTATAGCTAGGGGTAGTAGTTCAATTCCTACAACACCACCTACTCCACCAAGAACAAGGAAAGATACACCTCCATCCCAAACTCATACTCCCAACCATAGAACACCTAAAATTCCAGAGGCAAAAATCCAATCAAAAGAATCTCCTACTACCAAGCCAACCCTAGAGGAGAAAAATTTTGAATCTCCAACAACAGGAATAACCTTTTTCACCTCCACAAGAGAACCATTTTAGTTGAAGAATTAGGAATACCTGGTGAGGAAGAAGAAGTAGAACCTCTCTCCCATATCCCATCAATAGAAGAACTAGAGGAGGAGAAAGTAACCTTGCAGGTTGAACCTTATACTGACTCTGAGGAAACTATAATGGCAGAAGAAGGAGAAGATGGGGAATTCAGTCTGTTTGGAGGGGGTAGAGGAAGAGGTAGAGGAAACAATGGAGGAGGCAGAGGAAATAGGGAAATAGGTAATTCTTTTGGATTCCCTATAGTGGATGAGGAAACAAATGCCACCATGAAAAATATATCACCTTTTGTCCTCCCAAATTTCCATGGGTTAAAAAGTGAGGATCCTGAAACATTCTGATTTGAGTTTGAAGTCTTGTGCAGAACCTATGATTATCTAGAAGACTCTCAAAAACTCAAATTGTTTCCTTCAACACTAAAAGGAGTTGCTTTGAAGTGGTTCACGGGGTTAGTCACTCAGTCCACTAGAACATGGAATGACATGAAAAAAAACATTTTTGGATGGGTACTTAGTGAGCAAATAGACATCCTTAAATTACAAAACAAGTAGAGAACCGAGGCTGATTCTTTAGCCATTTTTTGTCCAAAATGTAGAAAAAGCATGCTCTAAGAGAATGCCCTCTAGATGCAAAAGTTGTAGAAAATTGTATGATTTTCTCAAAAAGCCATGAGAGCAAGGGTTGTCCTTCAATTATAGGTCTTAAGGCTATCCTTCAAGAGGAAACAGTCCCAAATTCTACAGAACCTCTTTGTTTTGTTGCTAGAAGACCTTGGCAGGGGCCACAAAATCAGGGATTTAACAATCAAATGTATCTTTAGCCCCCACCAAATTGGAATTCTTGGCAGCAACCTTGGCCTCAACCTCAACCTCAATCTCAATCTCAACCGTGGGCATAAGGAGTACAAAATCCTTATGGGAGATTTTCTCAATATTATCAATATCCTCCATCATATCAGAATTATCCTCCCCCACACATTCAGCAACAAAATCAGCAACCACAACTTGAAAATCAGAACCATCAACTTTCATTACCATTTTCACAAAAATCTTCACAACAAAACCAAAACCCTCAACTCTTACTGCCATTTGAACAGAAACCAAATCAGCTACCTGCCCAACCATTACCAAACCCCAACAATAAAAACCCCCAGAATGCTTACATGGTAGAAAGACAGCAATTTCCAACTTACATGATTACTCCTCTAGATCTTAGTGATGTTCAACTAAGATCTGGTAGGATATTAGAAAAGAAAAGACCTTCTGTAGTTATTCAGGAACAAGACAGTTTTGAGGAAGATTCTCTAAAGGTAAATAAAAGTTTTGAAGGAACATCTCTCCAAAACCAAAATATTGAAAAAAGAAAAACAAAATGAATTAGTGAACACAACTCCTATTAATGAGCAACTAGCGTCTACTTTTACACCTCCTTTTCCTGAACGATTACAAATTGATAGAGGAATAGAAAATCAGATTATGTTGCCCAATTATGATTTTCTATATGAACTGAAAAATGTTTGTATCAAAATCCCTTTGCTACAAGCCATTAAAGAAATTCCAATTCTAGCCAAAATAATAAAGGAGTTGAGCATAAAGAAACTAGGAAGAAAAACAAAGGAAACAAAAAGAATTCACCTAGTAGCAAAAATAATAGACATAATGATGGGAAAAATTTGCCATACAAAAATGTGTGGATCCAAGAAGTCCAATTGTGAAAACACATATCAATGGAATTGAAATTACAAATAGATTGATTGACTTAGGGGCAGTAATAAACATCATGAGCAAACAAACTATGGAACAACTCAAGCTTCCTAATCTTCTCTACACACCTACCTTACTGCAGCTAGAAGATAGATTAGTAATCAAACCAGATGGAGTGTTAGAAGATATTTCAGTATCCTTATATTCTTGGGGATACCCTGTTGATTTCATGATCTTAACTCCCAAGAACAATCTAGGAGGACATCCACGCATATTAGGAGACCTTGGTTTGCCACAGTTGATGCTTTTATTAACTGTAGATCTGGTGACATGCATATTTCTGATGGTAATTCGACAAAAAAAATTACTTTATATCCTCCAGCAAAAGCAATCATAGAAATAGATGACAAAGAATGGATTGATGATGAAGATGATATTAAACCTCTCTTTACTATTTCAGATATTAGTGAAGATAGTAAAATTTTAAATACATTGGAAAATTTTGAATCATCTTCAGAATATGACCATGAGCAATTTCAAGAAAAATCTAATGTTGAATATTTGTCATCTAGCCAGATGTCTCTCTATTCTATGGAAGACTTTGGTAGCTCTACAATCGAAATTTTTCCAGGTAGGACATTGAACATAAACAAAAACTTGGAGAAACTACAACAAGAAGAGCTAATCAAAACATTACAAAAACATTCTACTGCATTTGCATGGGAATACACCAACATGAAAGGCATTGATCCTAAGACTTGTATCCATCACATCTACATTGAGAAAAATTGTAGACCTATCAGACAACCTCAGAGAAGGATGAATCCAAATCTCAGGGAGATTGTAAAAGAAGAGGTCCAAAAATTACTGAATGTAAACTTCATTTACCCAATTTCAGATAGCCAATGGGTTTCTCCATTGGTAATTGTGCCTAAAAAGAATGGCAAATGGA
Organism: Pinus tabuliformis; assembly: GCA_031772625.1. Taxonomy (NCBI): domain Eukaryota; kingdom Viridiplantae; phylum Streptophyta; class Pinopsida; order Pinales; family Pinaceae; genus Pinus; species Pinus tabuliformis. Next base: position 1,544,094,006 of record CM062818.1, read on the forward strand.
GGGTATGCATTTATTATCGAGAACTGAATAAAGCAACCCTTAAAGATCATTTCCCTTTGCCTTTTATAGATCAAGTGTTAGATACATTAGCAGGCAAGAAGTCTTTCTCATTCTTGGATGGCTTTAGTGGTTATAATCAAATTCAGGTAGCACCTAAAGATCAGGATAAACCACATTCACTTGTCCATGGGGAACTTATGCCTACCGAGTACTTCCTTTTGGGTTATGTAATGCACCTGCAACATTCCAAAGAGCAGTACTAAGGATTTTTTTATGATCTAATACATGATTGTGTAGAGGTATATATCGATGATTTTACAATCTATGGGAATACATTTGAAGAAGCTTTGGAAAATTTGGAAAATTTTCTTAAAAGATGTAAAGAAACAAACCTTTCACTAAGCGATGAAAAAATGTTTTATGATGTCTATAGAAGGTATTGTTTTAGGACATCACATTTCAGGAGATCAGATTAAAGTTGACAAATCTAAAGTTGAAGTCATATCTAAATTATCAATTCCAAATTGCCAAAAGGATGTTAGAAATTTTCTAGAATTTAAAGGATACTATAGAAGGTTTATAGAAAATTTCACTAAAATAGCATCCCTACTCTTCAAATTTCTTACCAAATATTGTGAATTCAATTGGAATTCCAATTTCCAATTGGCATTTGAAACCTTAAAAACAAAAATTTCTAAAGCACCCATTTTAAGAGGTCCAAATTGGAAAATCCCTTTCCATATTTCAATAGATGCTTCAGATACAGCTTTGGGAGCTGTATTGGGACAAAAAGATTTGATTCGTTATGTTATTTACTATACAAGTAAGAATTTGACTCCCATTGAGTTAAATTATACTGTGACTGAAAAGGAATTTTTCGATGTTGTTTATGCAATTAACAAGTTCAGACACTATATAATAGGATATGAAACCTTTGTTCATACAGATCACTCTGCAATTAGATATTTAATGAATAAACCTATTACTAATGGTAGAGTTACAAGATGGCTTTTACTTTTGCAAGAATTGAACATAACTGTGCTAGATAGACCTGGAAAACAAAACACAGTTGCTGATTTCTTGTCCAGGATTCAGAATATCAAAGAAGATTCTCTGGTTGAAGAAAAGTTTACTGATGAATACCTTTTTGCAGTAATTACTCAAAATCCTTGGTTTGTAGATATTGCTAACTATTTGGTCACAGGAAAGTTACCTTCACATTTGTTTCCTAGAGAGAAAAGGAAAATTATTAAGGAAAGTGCAAGATATTCATGGATCACTAACGAATTGTATAAAACAAGCCCAGATCTTATGATCAGAAGGTGTGTCAAGGAAGATGAAATGCCCGAGATTCTTAAGGCATCTCATGATGAGCCATGTGGTGGACACTTTGCTGACAAGAGGATAGCCTATAAAATCCTTTCTTTAGGATATTATTGGCCATCCTTCTTCAAAGATGCTAAAGAATATGTTAGGAGATGTGACAGCTGCCAAAGGGTAGGGAAACCTTCTCCCTCAAATGAAATGCCATACAAATTCAGGTACTCATTGAACCTTTTGAAAAGCAGGACTTATATTTTATTGGACCAATTAATCCTCCATCTAAGCAGAAGAAGTATATATTAGTATGCACTAATTATGTCACTAAATGGGTAGAATCCATAGCATTACCATTTGCTAATGAAAATCTGTAGTTAATTTTCTTTTTGAGGACATCTCCACTCGTTTTGGTATTTCAAGAGAAATTGTGACAGATCAGGGATCTCAATTTACATCTAACATGGTGGAAGGGCTTGTGGAAGAATACAAGATCAAACATAGGAAATCTACTCCCTATCATCCACAAGCAAATGGTAAAGCGGAATCTACAAATAAAATGATTGAAAAGATTCTCACCAAGACTATGCATCTACATAGAAAAGATTGGGCAGAAAGGCTTCCTAAATCCTTATGGGCCTACATGGAGGAACACAACGAAACATACACCCTATGAACTTGTTTATGGGAAAGAAGTCTTGTTCCATATAGAGTTCCAAATCAGAACTTTCAAGATGGTAGTCCAACTGGGACTAGATTTATCAGAGGCACAAAAGCATAGGCTGGAGCAATTAAATGAACTTGATGAAATTAGGCAAGAGGAAGTTCAAAGGGCTAGTATAGTCCAATAATAGAGGGATAAATGGCATGACAAATATAGCAAGGACAAGAGGTTTCAAGTGGGAGATTGGGCGCTATTGTTTGATTCAAAGTTTAAGGATTTTCAAGGGAAGTTTCAAACTCATTGGCTTGGGCCATATGAGATTGAAAAAGCCTTTAGTAATGGAGTAGTGAGGATAAGAACAATAGATTAAAGTAAAAATCCTCTTCTTGTGAATGGTCATAGATTAAAGATATATCAGAAACCAATTTCAAAAGAGGAGTTCATTAAGATTTTCCAAGACAATTCTGAAATGAAGTTTGTAAAGAAGAATCCTTCTTCTCCACTAACTTAGTCTCTATTTTTCCTAACCAAAAGAAAACAAAAATTGAATAAGGTTGAAAACCAATCATTGATTTCCATACTTATACAGAAAATACAGGGTGAAAATCAGAGGTTTTTGACACCCTATATTTTCCATTTTCTTTCTGTAATAAGTAGTGACAAAAATCTACAGTCACTCTGTAGTTTAGATTATGTAAAATTCATCATCTCATCTCACCTCACTCTATTTTATTTTTGTAGTTTCACTTCATCCCATTGTCATATTTCATCAATAAATTTTTCAATTTATTTATTTATTTATTTATTTTTACAGTTTTCACTCCATCTTCATTTCATTTATCATCTTGTCTTACATCTCATTTCATTTCATTTACATAGCCACTTCCATTTCATTCATGATCCATAAGCCATATTTCACTTTCTGTTTCACATTCTGCAACTGATTCTATTCTGCAGCTAATCTAATTCTGCAGCCACAATTTGTTTATTAGTTCAAGCACAAGTGTACAGTTCATAATAAAATCATGTATGCAAGAAATTGAAGAAAAATCAATTTTTGAATACCAACAATGCTCAAGGTACCTATGGATCAACATCAAAAAAATAAGCAAGCGAAAGGTAAAGGTTCCAAAGGTAAATGCGAAAATTTATTTAAAAAAAAATCAATTTGAAAACATAAGTTTGTATAGTATGTATAATCACATGTCTCCTTAATCAACCATCATTTGATTTGAATTCTACTATGCCTCCGCCATATCTTCCATCTTTAATGACAAACGGTCTCAATGATTCTTTCGTAACAAATCTTCGCTTCAAACTCCATAACTTGTACTCAAACGGTCCTCCACAACCAGACTTGTTAATGGTCAAGATAATGCTATGACCTACCTATCTACGACTCTCTAAACCCTTAATGTCTATTTATTACTTGCAAAATCTTAAGTGTTTCTTTCATATTCACACAGACATTTCATATACACAATCTTTCCATTTTCTATATACACAGTCATTCCATTTTTCATATACACACAATCTTTCCATTTTCATATATATGCAGTCATTCCATTTCTTAAATAGCACTCATTTTATAGGCAGTGAGAGTAATTTTGAAGGTTAACCAAAAACAGAGGATATGGGGCTTATTGTCAGGACAGAGCCTGTAGGGGTAAAGTATATCGAGGGGTATCCACAGCTTAAAGGGATGCTACAGAAGGCCAGATGGTTAAATTTTATTGAGAAATTTGATGGCTACCACAAGGAAATTACCAAGTTTTTTGCAAGGTCATTTGATGGCACAGAAGTGGAGATAGGAGATATCAAATTTGCAGTCACAAAATCCTTCATAGCAGAAGCAACAGAACTACCGAGAGAAGGAGAAATATGGTTTAGAAACAACGAAATTCATGGTGAATCTTGGAAAGTGATCCTTAGAAACCCAGGTATGGATGTTACAGTATTTAGGAAGGGAATTCCTATTTCGGAACTCAAGAACAAATGGAGTAATATGTTGTTAATATTAAAAAAATTCATCACATGCGAAGGAATATTTGGGTTTATGTATGTTTACCGTATACACTTATTAATGAATTTTTTAGAAAATGGAACCATCAACCTCCCCTTCTTCCTTCTAAATAGTCTGAGAAGGATGGCTACAAATGTCCAAAAGAAAATTGAATCCATAGAAGAAACTATGTATCATCATGGATTAGTGAAAATACTAGTTGAATTCCATTTGAAAGGTGTAGGGGATACATGGGAAGATTTCTTGGTAAGAAAATTTTTCCAGGATGCTCTAGAGTCACCTGAGGAGAGTCATGTTAAGAAAAGTAGGAGGAGAAAGATCAGCATTAATATTCAAACCTCCTCACAAAAGAATGATGCAAAGACAACTTCTAAACCATAGGTTAGGAAGCAAACTAAACATAAAGGAAAAATGAAAGAGAGAGCTGAAGAAATCAATGAGGACATTCTTGAACCTTCATCACCACAAGAAGATGAACAGTTACTCTCCAAAAGATTGACCAAGATTAAGGAGCAAATCAAGAAAAATAAAGAGATAGGAAAGAGGAAGAAGGACACAAGAGAAGAAACCATAAGCTTCCAAAACCTAAGAAGGAGATGTAGACTATGAGGTAAGGTGAAGGAGGTAACATCAAAAGAAGCCCAGTTCATAAACTTAGAGGAAGAAACCCCAGTTCAATCTCCTGACAGTATTCCACCTGAACACAGTCCACAAAACTCTCCTCCACATAATTTTGAAGGCAGCCCAAGCAGAGCTTCTCCTGGCATAGATCTAGTACAACAGCAAATCTATGACTACATAGAGTCATTAGAGAAAAATAATACCTCAATGGATCCAGGATCCTCAACCAATCTAGAGCAGCCTGTCAATCCACAAGAACATCTAACTAGCTCTTTCAAACAAGAAATCTTTGAGTTAGAGATTTTGAAGAGGCACATTCAAAAGGAAAATGAAACCTTGACGGAACAGAACAAGCTAGATAGAGCCATTCATGATAACACAATGCTGCACCTAGGATTATGGTACAAGAAAAATAGGAAGCTGATGAGGAAAAATAGGAAGTTGAGCAGAACACTTATCAACTTCAAATATAGACTTCTTATGAAGAAGCCCAGGATGGCAGTTAGTGTAAGAAGAAGTAAGAAAAGGAAGTTGGATGTCCTGGCAGAAGTGTCAGAATAGATGTAATAGGAGAAAAAAGTTCACATTTTTGAAAATTGCATGGGGACATGCAATGATTTTGCAGTGGGGGTATGTTGAGCCTCAAAATTACTCTTTCCCTAGCAACACTTCTCATTCGTTTTCTTTGTTTTTCCATAAGAAAGATGCATTCTCATCACCAATGATCGGTATATACTGTCTTGAGGAGGAGATTTAGTGATTATATTTTATTCTTTTATGTTTTTCTATTTGAATATTTTTTTGTATATTAGTTACAGAACGCAACCTATTCTACAGCTAATCTGCTATTCCACAGCTACCTTCATGTTCTAATAGGTTCCAGGTGTCAGAAGGAGAAACTAGCCACATGGGTAGCTTGGAAATCATCGTGACATGGACCCTATCCTATTCATTTAGCCCAGGTCGACAAAAAAGATGGCATAAGACTACGATCAATGGATAAGTCAAACACAGAGAGGCCGAAGGTAACATGACTCTGTTTCGTGGTTAATTAATAAATTTCACAGTGATGGGAAGCATTATCCAGAGCAACTACCTATACCTACGGACTCCAACAACCACCTGTACTAATGAATCCAACAACCACCATGTCTTGGATTTATGTCTCCAGCAGCCGAGGAAGAAAATCCGCATATCTGTCTTCTACTTGTTTGGCTGTAGCATGTTTTTCTCCACAAACAGTTATAAGATTTTTCTTATAAATACTTGTGTAAAGGACCGAAGAAGTTAGTAGTAATAGTAATAGCTTTATTGTGAAATCGAAGTTCTAGACTCTGTAATTTCTAGGCATTTTGTGTCCATGTTTTAATATGAAAAGACCGCATGTTTCTATGAAAATCTGAAGGATTTTTCTTGTAGTTGATTCAACAAGCATAGCCTAATCAGTTACAGAGGGCCCCTGCACTGAAGAAAGCTTCATTTCATTTTATTTTTATTCTTCTTGTTAACTGTAAATTCATCATTTTCTTTCACAGTATTTATAATCATTTTCTTACTAACGATGTTTATAATGCAATTTTCATCATTTTATTATTAACAACGTTTTGTAATTTAGAGCAGTTTGCATTTTCTTGATCTATTTTTAGATTTTACCAGTAGTTTAGAAGATAGAACTCAATGGTGTAATCTTGTTTCTTCAATTAAAAACTAACCTTGTTTCAGGATGAGAGTAGGATTGAAGAATGATAAGGATACACTGTTGGATAGTTTACTTCATTCACTATTTTGCTAGTTTAAATTCTCAATTAAACTGATCAGTGTCATTTACTGTCTTTGCCATTTCATTTTTAGTTTACTGACTCATGGTGTTAATGAATGTTTATGGAAAACCATTCAAGTTGATAATTCATCCTTAACTAAGTGGTTGAACATTTCATCTATGCAATGAGTTATTTCTGCATCTCTGTATTTGCTTTCTCTTAGATTAATGAAGTACATAATTACTCAAATGTCATCTCAAGGAGACTTTCTCCGAAAATTGAGAGGCAGAGTAACCTAGTATTTCATTTAGTTTTATTTTTGTAATTAGTTAGATATCAGTTGCAAATTTCACTTTCAGTTTTAATTCATGATTTTGAAAAAATGGTAAAATAGTAAAAGAAACTTTGTTTTCATTTGTTTCTTAAGCTCTGTACTCATTTTTAGATTTTGAGTAGTCTTTATGAAAGTTAGATTTAAGTTCTGATAATTACATTGTAAATCATTAGGAATTAAAAGACCACAAACCCCCCAAAACAGCATAAAACACAAAAACAACGAAGTAAGAAGGGTTAGCTAGCACAAACAGTGCACTACACTTCATCAGTTTACGATACCCGGATTGATAATTTATGTAGAGAAATTTAGGACACTAAATTGACCAAACACTCCATTCTGAGTGAAGCGGTACATGGAGCAAGAAAAGGCAAGGTCGTAGAAGAAATTAAAAGCGACCAAGCCGTCACTGGATCTGATTACTTTGATGGATGGCGACCTAGATGAAATTGGAGACAAGGTGAGGGATACTATAGCAGAACTGCTGCAGCAGTTTGAGTAGCAACAATAGTAGGCACTGAGCACTATCCAAAAGGATCTATGTGAGATGCAGATCTAGACGACTAGAATCCAGGAAGGTACAAGACAAATCAATGTGGCATCAACCAGTTTGGCACCGGGGACCACTCAAGTAGCAGAGATGGTTCAATCATTGTACCTCCAGGCAGTCACAATGCTAGATGGATCTTTGAGTGTGGAGGAGGCTGCTGACAAGGCTATTGTTAGCTCTCTGAAGAACATTGGAATCAACCTGGCCACGCTCCCCAATGAGTTTCTTCACACATTGCAAGTAGGTGTGATAACAAAGGTTAAGGCTAGGAAGCAATGTGCACTGAGCTTGATAAGCGAGTACAGAGTCAAAAATGAACAAATGTTCGTAGAGAAGTTCGAAGCGCTGGAGGCATAGAAGAAAGTTTAAGCACAAAATGCCCAACTTGTAGTTGTGGTGGTGAGGCATGCAAAAGAGTACCTGAACTTCATATCCCGGAGGAAGAGCCGTTGGAAGCGAAGATTAGGAAGTTGGTTGCAGGTGTGCATGATGCTAAGACAGAAGTGGCCAAGGTTCAGTTTGAACTGAACCTGAAGATAATAGAGTTGGAGTTGAAGTCACAGCCTTCAACCCAGCTAGAGGTCAGAGAACAACATGAAGCCGTTGTGAAGGATGGAGTTGCGATAGTGGATGCCGTGGTGGCAGATTACACCGTGCTTTTTGAGCAAGGAATGGATGTAGTCAAGGCCTTGCAAGAAGATCCCATCCTCCAGGCTTTGATACATAAGCTCACGAAATCTAGCAATAGTATGATGAAGTCATAACAATGACATGCACCATTTCTGATGCACAACACCTTGCTAAGTTGTAGGAGGCTAGATAGCTGCATCTATAGGTGGAAGTAGCACAAAAGAAATAGGCGGTCCTCAAGGCTAGATTTGGGCCTTAGATGGATGAGACCTACATTATCTCCACCAACATTCAGGAAAAGTTGGTGAGCCTACAAAGCAGGCAGTAGAAAATCAAGGAAGACAGTGCAGGACTGACAACAGAGCAATTGGTGGAGCAGATCAAACAGGCAGCCATGTAGAGCGCAGCTGAAGTGGCAGTGGCATAAGTAGAGTTGGTAGGTTTTCGTAGTAAGATCTCCACACCAGCAAAGTGACTCAAGGGTGAGTCACGATCTTTGTGTTGGGGGCCTGTTGGGATGGGGTCCCCTAGGGTCAATTTTGGGGCAAAAGCCCGAGTTCTGTTGTATAAAATGAAATGTCTCTGCAAGTTGTGGTCGCGGAGTGCGTAGATAGTTAAAGTGTCATAAAGGGTTTTAACCTTCTTTTATGTAAGCTGAGTTGGATTTTTAAGGTCTACCCATGGTCCGCATACCATGGGATTATATAAGTAGGTGTGTCTTAGAGAGTAAGTCATAATGGTACTGATGATGGAGACAGATGTAATGGTCAATAGAAGGAAGAACAAAGAAGTCTTAGAGTAGAAAAGAGGTTCTGCAACTGTGTGTGAAGAGGCCTAGAGTAGAGTTTGTAGCTGAGTGTGCGGACCCCTGTAGCTGAGTGTGTAGGGAAGTCTTGAGTCTATAACCAAAATTGAATCACTAATAAAGAGATTATTCTAGTAATTCTTGTGTTTTTCTTTTTACTTCTATTTATATGAATGCACCTTATGTTATAATGGTTTTGTGAAATAATGGTGTATTAATGCATGACTTTACATGATTGATATTGTTACATGAACGCAATTATTGTAACTATTTAAGTGAAGATTAACTTATTGTATGTGGAAGTTATTAAACACTTAAGCCGATCTGAGTAATTATTTGGTTAAGAGTAATCTTTTATGCGCGTCAGTAGCTGATTCACATATTCAGGGTCCGCAAAAGACAGTCATGAATGTTCACGGAGGACTAGAAGCTAATTAATGGTAGTTATATCGATAAGCCCTGAAGTCTTATCGATTTGTGCGAAGGCAGATTTAGGGCATAAAACAACATTATGCTCATCTCTGGGTGTAGAAACTTGGTTCCAGCATCCCCCCATACTGCTTCGGGTGAGATTTCAGTCCGCGCTACACGGATTGATTCTGAAAGGGCTAGTTGTGTAGGGATTTGTTTGGAAAAACTAACTTTGAACTTGGTTCAGGACCCACTAAGCCAACACTCATCCATAAGCATGCATTAAATCATGAGAAACAACAATCATCCTTCTCACATGTCATCCATCCAAAAACACATGAGAAAAAATATAAAGCATCTAGAATAAAAATCATGAGCCATAAAGTGCACAATCTAGATGATCCAACTCTAACACATCATTTGATCTCCATAGAAGCTACACATGCATGAAAACATATGACTTAAACATAAACTATATCATGCAAAACATATGATCTTGCTACTATATGACAACAACAACAATTTCTTTTTATTCCTGCAACACACTCATGATAAATAAGAAAAATAAAAATCCTCCAAAGTGAGCATGAGGCCAACAACTGCAAGTCCATTTGGAAGCAAAAATGCTCCCCCTGAATGTGTGATCCCCCATCACATCTAGACAATGCACATAAGAATAACTATATGGATTCCATATCAACATTAGAATCAACAGAAACTAAAACATATAGTTGCTCCAAAACTATCAACAGATGTACATGGATGATCAACTAAAAATAAAACTGCAATAGAAATAGATCTGAAAATGAAAGTGTACTTCAAACCTCAAGGACTCCCCCTGAAGACATGCATCTCCTACAATATGAAAAATTTTCCTTTATACTTTTTGATATGATTGCACAATTAAAAATTTGCATGCAACTCATTATGCAACTATATTCTCCCCCTTTTATAGCATCATTTATCACCCTTATATACTTGATGCTTTGATTCATGGCCTTGGATAGCCCTTTCCCTTCAGACTTGGTCCATTTACTAAAAAACATTATTTTAAATTATGTACACAACTCTTCCCTTCAAAAAGTGCGTGCACATGTGGGTCCATCTATACCCAACCCGTGTATATAATTTAAAATATTAAAAAACATAAAATCCCTATTTTATAGGCAAGGTTTATGGATTACACCAGAAGCACACCTATAGGATCTCGTGGCCTAACTATATCCTAACTGAAACAACTATTTTGGGGTGATGTAAATACACCTCATGGGAAGGCCTAAGGGGAGGAGAAAGATAGGATATTGATATTATATCCAACTGGTCCTTAATCAAATGTGATTTATCCCTATGCCTCCTACACTCCCAACAATAAGAAACCCTTGTTTCCTCATAGATATGTCCATATCCTTTATATGCCATCTATGCCTATGCATTTGAAAGATGATTTTGAGGCTTGGACTAGACGGATAAGGAGGAAGGTTTCGTTTCGAGCCGTGGTCTAATCAAGTTACATTCTTCCACATTATTTGCAGTCATCAATAAAGAAGCTCTGTCATGTTCCTGATGTGATGATCCTTATGATTTAACTCATTTTTATGATCCAATTATGTATGATATCATGTTGTATATCTATATTCTTATATGATCTAGCATTTATATCTTGAACATGCTTTGAACTACTTCTAGTATATATGCTTTTCTGGAATGAGTTGCAGGTTTTGAAGCATTGGAGGAAGCAGAGTGTTTGGACCCTACGAGGACATCCTCAAACATAGGACATACGGGTACTATCTCTTCATCCCACTTTAGTAGTTTAAGCATTAGGACTCCTTGTTTTCTTGCTTCTTGTTGGTGCATGCCCTTTGATCTTTTGGGGTTTTCAACACAGACCCTAGGGTGTTTTATCTTGTAATAGAATTGGTGACTCCACTGGGGAATACAATCTTGTATTTGATTATGTGATTTTGCCGAAGATTACTAAACAATCTTGTATTTCCTTGTCTGTGTTGTTTCTCTCTTAATCTGGGCCTTGTTTTTTGGTTTCTTGGTTTTTCCAGTATCTTTGACTTGTTTGCAATCTGCGAAAAAAGTCTGATCTTTTGGATCAGGCCTAAATTTTTATTTTTCTTTTCTAGATTTTTTATACACTATTTTTAGTTCACATAGTTGCATATACACGCACTTTTGTCCAAGGAAACATCCGTATACGTGGGTTTCATTGGGTGCAGTTTCATATACACATAAGTCTGTCACTACACAGTCACATATGCTTAGTTTCGAATGAATTTTTCAAATTTTGAGTCCAATAAATGTTTTTTCTTCATTTTTATTGCTTCTATTTAGTCATTAATTGTCTAGGAGAGTCTCCTTGCAGATTTTTAGTTTCCTATCTCTCTTTGTGGAAATACCTAGTCAACCTAGGGTTTGCTTTTTGGTGAAGTGTTAGTTTATGTGTTTGGGTTCAAGGCTTCTTAGTGAAGTTCTAGCTTTTTATGAGATTTTGGAGCAGGGGATTGGTCTCAATACACTTATAACCCAACCTTTACATTTATTTGCCTTTCTTTCTTGAAAGTTGACATATTTGGCTTTTTCTTGGTTTTTGAGAAAGTCCTTCTTGCAATCTTGAAAACATTTCTTGGTGTTCTTGATATCTTTGTTGTTTGTTGGATTTTTTATGCTGCTGGTCAGATCAATTTGTTTGAGTTTGTAGCCTCTTTTCACTTTTAGTCTTATCATGTTAATGATTCATATGGCTTGTGAAATTTGAGGTTCTTTATGCTTGAATTTGATCTTGAAGTTTTTAGTAGTTTTGGTTTTCTCAAGAACTCTTTGTGCCCTTAAAAAGTGAAAAACATAAAAACATCTTTTTGTTTCCTTTATTTTTCTTTTTGGTATTCTTATCATTTTTGAGCAAGTGTGAAGTATTTTCATTAGGTTGAATTCTCTTGATTTTGGGGAAAAGTTTGTGATCGAATTTATTCCTCATTTTTGTCAAGTTTTGGCCTCTTGATCTCTTTGAGAAACACATTTTCTTTATTTAAGAGAAATCCTTAGAATATTTCATTAAGAATTTTTATTTTTCATTAGGATAGTTGTACTATAATCATTTTTGGTCTTTTTGTAGATTTTGAGTGTGTGAGTGTGTGTTTTGAAAAAGAAAAGATAATTTTTTCTTTCATAGTTTGTTTGTAGAACGGGCTTGTAGAAATCTCTTTCATCGAATAAAAAAGAGTTGCATATGCATGTAGCTAGGTTTTCTATTGGTTTCTTTTTACATCAATAACATCATGAGTTGCACTTCCATTTTACCCTTGACTTAAGAACAACTATTCAAATCAAGTGCTAAAACTAAAATGAACTATAATTTTTTGATTTGTCATAGTTACATCAAATAGTCTACGTCATTTAGGGCCTTGGAATAGGTGTGTGGATAGTTAAATCTCCAAGGCCACTCTTGATTTAACATAGAAGTTGATTAAAAGAGTGAAATCCAGTGTCGTTAAGTTGTCCGAGAAATATTTTCTCTTCTACGAGTTAAGCATGAGGGCAAGTGAAGGTAGGGAAGAGAGATACCCCCTCTCCTACTTGTTGGATCCCGACCAAAGACTATTCCACCCGGCTTCTGATATGAACTCGTGACCTTAGTTTCTGATCCTAGGGACCATAGAGGTGACTGTAGGGGGGAATACCCGTGGTACCTGAAGCAGACATTGCATGACTCTCATTAGTACTTCTGGAGGGTGCCCTTGCAAAGCTCGACTACTTGCACTAGAAAAGGCTTTTGTCTGGGGGTCAGTGTAATTGTTTTTGTTACCTTCGCTGGTAGGCTTGGGCCGTAATTATCACAAACTATCTTTAGAAGGTCCTTTACTTCACTTTCTTGTATTTTGGTGTTTGGTCCTAATCACCCGGAGCAGAAATACCTGAAAGTAGCTTGACTGATTGTATCTTTAGGTAACTTTCAGTTAGTGCTCTTTGCTCCTATATTGCCATAGATTTATAATTTTTTTGGCTTGAGGGGGCCTGAACTAGGTTTATATTTAAATAGCCAAAAAAATACCTACACTATTGGCCCTTTTGGCATCAGCCCGCATAGCGTGGATTGAAGTCTCACCTGAGGCAGTATGGGGGGATGCTGGAACCAAGTTTCCGCACCCTTGAGATGTCTGAGGTGCCGATTTAGTCCAACTGTGCCTACTTTCACATAGGTCACTTCGTGCACTGTCTTGACCTTCAATACCTTCACTATTTGTTATAATCGCCTTTCGCACAACCCTAACCAGGGGCTGAGATGTTATCACGCTGCTATGGCAGCGTCCTGTGCTATTTCCCTAAATTAAACCGTGTATCTTACTTATCATCTGAAAGGTATTAGTTAACTTCACGTAAACAAATATTCTATCTTGCATTCACTTATTCAACACATTCATACATATTCGTGCATCATATAAGCATTAAAAGTGCAATGTATATTCAATGTAACAGATGTATAAAATAGGAAATAAATACGCAGAATGGATATGAAACTTCTCTTTATTAATGCTCAACTATTACAAACTCGACTCACCCTGTGCACTTAGCTGCAGGGGTCCGCATACTTAGCTGTGGACTACCAGGCCTCTGCGCACTCAGTTGTAGAGCCTTCTCCTACTCTACGACCCAAAACTAGACTTTACACTTCAGATACGACTCAATCCTTCATCCTTATCCTTCTTATTCCATGATCTCCTATTAATTACCTAGAGCCTCACTCTATTTATGCAATCCCATGGTCTGCGAACCATGGGTATATCTCTACAGTCAACATTACATTAAAAAATTGAGGGCAAACAACCCTATGACTCTTTTACAAACTACATGCTCCATGCCCACAAAATGTGGAGTCTTTACATCGGGGTTACAACTTTTGACCAAAATCTAGGCTCTAAGCCCCAAAACTTCCCTTGGGGGATCCCACGCCCAATAGGCCCCCAACACAAACATCGTGACTTGCCCTTGAGTCACTCTATCAGTGTGGAGATATTTGCATGAAGACCTCCCAACTCTGCCTGGATCGCTGCAAGATCGGCAACGCACTGAGCGGCTACCTGCTGCACTTCCTGGATGCGCTGTTTGGAGACTGCTATAGTTGAATTGCCTCCCTAAACCTATTCATGTGTTCCTTACCTCTGCGCAATCTTTGTTTCAATAGAGGTTGTAATGATATATGCCTCATCAATCCACAACTGTAAGCATGCCTTCAAAACCGTTTCCTTATGTCGAGCAGCATCCACCTACTCCTTGAGCGCTTTCACCTACTGCATCCGTGCGAGCCTCTGTGTAAGGGAAACTATCTGTGCAGTCCCTTTTATTTCATCATATTTCTACTGTAGCTCGCGTGCCTCTATTTCTAGGCACTGTATGTTCGGGTCATCTTGCAGAGTGGTGAGACCCTCGAACGACTCCTCAAACAACCTTGTGCAGTCTTTCACTCCACTGTTGACCTCCTCTATTGTTGCTGTAATCACGTTGTTCCTTAACCTCAGGTGGAGTTGGAGGTTGCACCTTCAATTGTAGCTCGACTATTTGAAGGTTCAGCTCCAAATGAACCTTATCCATCTCTTCCTTTGCCTCATGCACCCCTATTTCTAGTTTCTGAATGCGCGCCTCCGTTGGTTCCTCTACTTGGATGGCTAGCTCTGGGATCATCTGGTAGGATTCCTCAACCACCCACACTAGTTGTTGGTTCTATGCCACTACCGCGTCATGTTGTAGGCTCAACTATTCAATGTTGATGCACTGCTCACTCATGACCTAGAGCACATGACCCTCCCTGGTTTGCAGTTCTGCAGTAACTCTGTCCTGCAAAACGTAGAGCATCTCCTGAGGGAGCACAACGATATTTATCCCGATCCCCTTCAGCCCACTGACCATAGGTCTGTTGGCCTCATTTTCTGTAATGAGTGCTCCCTCTAGCAGCACTATAGTGTTGGTCATTCTGGTGCGTAGCATTTCCTCAGCCATGGATGTGCCTGCTGCGAGGCTAGTTGACAGAGTGCCAGCTTGTCGAGTGCGCACCTGCAAATCCTGTATATGTGCCCGAAGGGCCCCCAACACCATTTATTTTTCCTCCGCCAGTTGCTGGAGGGCCTTCACTGTGACATCCCTCAACGTCTCCATAATGTCATGTAGATCCCCCTCAGTGAGGGTGATCGGGTTGAAAGAAGTTTTCGAAGCCTTTGACTTCTTCTACGGCCCTACCTCCTCTCTTGGACACTATCGTTTTAGCTGTGTGGATGTTTTCTACGGGTCCGTGCCACCTTGCTCTATATCTGTTTCTTGTTCAAGCAAAGGCGAATTCTGGCCTTTGTGCTCCTCCTATGCTGCCTTCTGCTGCTCTTCCACCGCCTTCACAGTGTTGCACATTGCTTGGGCCTTGGCCACTGCAGCTTCGTTCCTTCGCTTCTCTGCCAACTGCACCATCCGTAGTTTTTCCTCATCCTTTTTCCTATGCATGATGGACTTCTCTGCATCCACCATGGAGCTGGCTAGAGCACGCCACTTCAGCGGGCACGACTCAAGGACGGTGAATATGACATCGTCTGTCACCAGATAAGGGAGCTTGCGCCAAGTCTTTGCAGGGTCCTTCCTCGCCCTGATGTACACATGGTGGAAATTTACCTTGAACTCCGCAAAGCTCTGTAGACTGTTATAGACCATGGGCAATAACCGTAGCTTGTGATTAATCCCCATTCTGATGTTCATCTCCATGAACACCCAAAATATCTTACTGTCCCTTATTCTCTGTGCATCTCTAGTTGCCCATAATGAAGCATACTTTGCTCCCTCCGGAAGGTCCTGCACAATCATCAGAAACTGTCAGTCCTCGGGAAATTCCCATGCCACCAGCATGATAGAAAACAACAACCATGCATAATGAAAAGTCTTCCCCTACTCTTGTGTCTCATAGCAGTTCTTAAGGAACTCTCTACACAAGTAGTCTGCTTAGTTAAACTGGACCAAGTGCAACCACCAATGTGGACACCTCATTCGCGCGACACTTCTACATAAATTTTCTAGCCAATATTTGTGTCATGGCTTTGACCGCAGCATTGTTGATGCTGGAAATCGTGTATCCTCTCTTCTTCTTATCCATCTTGAACATCTTCTTCATGGCCTCCGCAATGGCCAAATCATCACTTTTACCCTCCGAGATGTTCGCTGGGTCCTCCCCTTTGCAAGGGAGCTGGGTAATTATGTGAATTAAGTGGTCCATGATGGGGATGGGCTACGGTAATGTGGCACCCAGAGTAGGTTTAAGATTCCTGCCTTTTCTACACCTCTTAGCCACTTACGCGGCTCCAACTCTATAACTCCCATGGGCGCATCTTTCTTCTGGCGGATGAGCTGCATGGTTGCCAAATGTGGGAAATTATCATGGTCTGTGAGATCCCAATCTTCAAATTTTAGTACAGGCTCTCACCCCAAGTGCGCTCTGTTGAAAATGATGTCGTCGAGGAGTAGTGGAGTCTATAGAGAGCCTTTTCTTTCATCAAGATCTTTGGGCACCCTTGCTTTTCCCTTCCACGGAGGAACATATGTGAGCAGCCTGGTCAGAGGGTTTGCACCCTGGGTTTCTACCTCCATCTCTACATCCTCCTCCTCCTCTACCAGGATTTCTTCAAAGTCTTCCTCCTCATTGGCTTCCAAATTGATCACCTTCCCCTTTTCTTCCATGGTAAGCCTAGTCCTTAACGGATTCCTAGGGGACACGCGCACCAGTACCATAGGTTGCTTGTCTTTCTTGGGTCTTGGTGTGTGTGACAATTTAGGGATTTCTGTGACTATCCTAGCACTTTCTGGGGCTTCTCCTACCATCATGGCCTACACGGCCTCCTTAGCGGTCATTTCTCTAGTATCCATGGCTTCCTCAGGCACGGCCATAGTGCTATTCCACAATTCTCTCAATGGTTCAGGTAAGTTCTGAAACAATGAATTCGCCTTCAACAAATCAAACAAGTTTGGGTTCATGAATGTCTGTGTGTGCAACAACTCATTTCTCAAATTGCCAAGTGTTGTTTGTTGGACAGCCCATTGTAATTTATAACACCTTTTGAATTTGAATTTGACCATTCCCCCCACATTTGGTCCATTAATTCTCACTTGGCGGCAGATTTTCAAGAACCTAGCCCATAAAGTTCACTTTAAATGCATGTTGTCTTCTCCATTTGGTCTCAAACCAAGCATCACATTGTGAATAGTGACTGTAACGGTCACTTTCCAGCTGACCCGTGCAGTAACGCAGCTACCCTCGTGTTGTCGCGGACCCTGCGACACTTCGCTACTGTGTGCAGAACTGACATTGCTCAACTCTTAGACAGAGTAGTTTATAGTCCTGTGCCTCCTTTCAGCTGCCTGGAGCGCTAAGATTGTGCTTCTATAGGCTAGTTAGATGGCCGGGCCACCTGTGTACACGTTCAAATGACTGCCATTGAATTTTCCTGGGAAGAGTTCTCCATTTAACTTTACCAACTGCATCGCGCCACCATCTGTGATCTCCTTAATAACATATGGTCCCAGCCAATGCATTCTGAGCTTCCCTAGGAATTTATCGAACTTACTATCATACAACAACACCAAATCATTTTCCTTGAAGGTGCACAACTTAATATGTCGATCGTGCCAAGCCTTTTCACATTGCTTTTGGACCTGCTGGTGAAATCCAGCCAAAAATCATTCTTCCTCAAGCTTCTCCAACTACGCGAGCCTCTCCTCCAGGGATCCGTGACCCATCATACCTGTGAGCGCTACTATGTGCAGACTAGACACGATGTATTCCATAGGAATTATGGCTTCCACTCCATAGACAAGCCTAAAAGGTGTCTGTCCCGTCAGTTTCTTACATGTCATCCTATAAGCCCATAATACTGTGGGTACACACAGGTCCCAATCACTTCACTGCACATTACATACTTTGGTCAGCGCGGTCTCCAGTACTTTGTTGAATGCTTCTACTATCCCATTAGCTTGTGGGTGATACGTTGTACTTTTCTGATGATACACCTAAAATTATTCCATCAACGGGCTAATTGTCACGTTCAGGAAATGTGTACCGCAATCGCTCATCAAGATCTTCAAACATATGAATCACGTCAATAAGTGTTCAAACAGAAACTTCGCGACCATGCAATCCTTTACTGGTTGTGCTTCTGCTCAACAAGTCAAGTACTCTATCGTAGTGATAATATATCTCATGTGATTTGAATGGAAAATGGCATCAACCCATGGTATTCATCCACCCATGGAATTTACCCATGGCATTGTAAATGGCATCCACCCATGGTATTCATTCACCCATGGTATTGTGACATCCACCCATGGTATTCATTCACCCATGGAATTGACCTGTGGTATTGTGACATCCACCCATGGTATTCATTCACCCATGGAATTGACTTGTGGTATTGTAACTGAAAAATACTATAAGTAACAAGTCACATTTTGTAAAAGGATAGATTGTCCACAATAATGTAGTCCTTACAATTATTATTTGTTTTAATAAAAAAATTCTTTGTGGTTTTGTTTATTGGGCATTCTACTCTTTTACTTCTAGTAATTTCAATATTTCAGGTCTTGGGGGCCTCCCCCCCAAGATCCATTTCAATCTTTGAAATCTTGAAGGCCTCCCCCCAAGATCTGGATCAGTGGTATTAGAGCAAGTTACGATTCCATGGGAATGAGGGTTTCATGCATATTTCAATTTCAAATTTTTGCAGAAATATTCAACAAACTTCAGGCACATGCTACAACCTCCATAGAGCACTTTCTTGGGCCAAGTAGGAAGAATTTTTCTTTTTTTTTCATTTTTTTGCAGGATTTTTTTTTGGGTGGTGAGTTTTCAGATCAGATCTAAAAAATTTGGTGCAATAATTTAAAAAAAACAAAAAAACATATCTAGATTCCTTGTGAAAATATATCAAAATTAAAAAAAAATGGCTGAATTGGAGTGTGGATGAGGGAGGTATCACTGATTTAAAATTAGCTATGTTGTAGAATTTTTTTCTGACAACAACTAGTGAACAACGACTCTCCTATGATTTTTTGAAGTATTTTTTATGCAGAATTTCAGAAAAAGTATTGTATATCTCAGCTCGTCTTGGGAGATATTGCTGATTTAAAATTAACTATTTTTCCAAAACTTTTGTGGCGACGAAAAAATTGCAACGCAAATTTGAGATTCCAGAGTGTCCAGATAAGGATTCCCAACACATGGGAAGATACAAAATGGTTCTTCTGCTCCAAAAAATACGTTATAATAAATATTATGAGTTATATTGACCGAGTTATGTCCATTTTAATTCTGGAGCAACATTCGGAGCAGGTTCCCATTAAAGACATTTCCTCCCACCCCACTTTAGTAGGCACCTGTGTCATATTCATCAGTTTTAGCATAACAGCATTTGGCTTGGGTTATTTGGATACGTGGCCTCCCACCCGAGGCTGTGTAGCCACTTGCTACTTCATCAACAACCAACATGGCAGTTATGGGTCAACCGCACAAAATCCTTGTCATCGAAGTCCATTTGCTAGGCCGCACACTATTAGTATCACAGTTAGTCACAAGCATTACAGGGTATCTCTATACTTAGATCTTTGTTTGTCATGGTTATGGGTCATCTAGAAACCCACACTTCATCGAAGTCAATTTGCTAGGTCGCACACTTTCAGTATCATAGTTGGTCACAAGCATTACAGGGTGTCTCTATCCTCTAATCTTTGTTCATCATGGTTATGGGTCATCCACAAACCCACACTTCATCGAAGTTCATTTGTTAGGCTGCACACTGTCAGTATCAAAGTTGGTCACAAGCATTACAGGGTATCTCTATCCTTGTATCTTCATTCATCATGGTTATGGGTTAACCACATAAAACCCTTCTCTTTAGTGGCTCTTCATATTCAAAAAAGGCTTTGTAGGAGGTAACTTCATGCAATGGGGACCATTGCTTCTTACGGAGCGAGGAATGATCCGAATGGGAAATGGCACCAACCCATGGTATTCATCCACCCATGTTATTCATACACCCATGGAGTTTACCCATGGTATTGTAAGTGACATCCACCCATGGTATTCATTCACCCATGGAATTGACCCATGGTATTGTGACATCCACCCATGATATTCATTCACCCATGGAATTGAACCGTGGTATTGTAACTAAAAAATACTATAAGTAACAAGTCGCATTTTGTAAAAGGACAGATTGTCCACCACAATGTAGTCCTTACAACTATTATCTGTTTTAATAAAAAAATCTTTGTGGTTTTGTTTATTGGGCATTCTACTCTTTTTCTTCTGGCAATTTCAATATTTCAAATCTTGGGGGCCTCCACCCCAAGATCCATTTCAATCTTTTAGATCTTGAGGACCTCCCCCCAAGATCTGGATCATCGTGCCTGTCTTTCCTTCAGGTTTGATAGGTCCTACAAAGTCGATTGCCCACTTTTCAAGGGTTTGCAACATCATTTGCAGATTCAAAGGCATCTTGGCACTCCACGATGGTTTACCTATTCTTTGACATACATCACAGGCCTTGCAATGTGCTTTTGAATCTTGATGAAGGGTCGGCCACCACAACCCTATGTCGAGAATCTTCTGCGCAGATGCTCTCCCTACATAATGTCCTCTCTCATCACCCCCATGAGCGTCCGTGAGGATATTTAGTCGTTCAAACTCAGGTACATACCTTTGCAGTATCTCATCATTCCCCATCTTATATAGGTTGTTATAGACATTTTTGTGCCTCGCATCATGGAGCATGGAATGTCAATAATTACAGGGATCCTCAGTCCCTAAACATGTTGTTCTTACCCCTAAAAGAACAAGGTCATCAAACAACAGCACTTCCAAACAGTTCTCCACCTGAAAACACTTCAAAACAGGCTTATTTTGGATCATGTCAGCTGCCTAACTGAGCAACTGCGCTGAATGTCAACTGCTCCTCTTTGTACCTGCGCTGGAAGTCAAATCTAATGAAGGCTACCTGCGCTGGGCGAGATTGGCCAAGTGGCACAGTCATTCTGCAAGGTGTCAACTGCCCAGGAAGCTTCCAAACTGACACTTGGTTCATGAGATTCGCCCTGTGATGAGTAAGAGGTACTTGATCACCATGTGTAAGCAAGGATCTCCAAGTGGACTCAAGAACTGAAGATTAACTGAAGAGGGAGAGGACACAAGGCAGCTTCATGTCAGTCTCAAGCTGACTCATCCTTTCTTCTTCTCTCCTATATATAGAGCTCTTCTATGAGGTCTATGGAGGCTGGAATTTTGTATAAGCAAGGAGGTGCTGTTGGTATACTGCCAGGATTATTGGGTGATTGTATTACTAGAGGTGAAGAAGAGAGTTCTTGCTGCCGAGGAGGTGCTGCTGGATTGGGGCCAACATCATTGGTTGTAACTTCCTCTGGAACCCTGTTACTTTCTATCAATAAAGTTTGCATGTTCTTCTATATACTTGTTTTACATAGATGCTTTTGTGTTTACATGTATATTTGATGCAACCTAATCCATGCTTCAATTATGATTGCTTGTATCTCGTAGTTTGCTCCCTTTTGTTGTGCAGATTCTGTGTGTAGCTGGATCGGCTTGGAGAGTAAAGAGCTGGGAACGGGATACAAAGCGAGAAGGACAAGGATCGACTAAGCGCAAGACACCAGGTTGGTTGATCCTCTTTCTATTCTCTCTGTGCTTTTATAAAGATGAACATGAAAACTTTGTCATTCAGTTGTTGCTAAAGTCTGTCACCTTTAGAAAGGGTTAGTGTCATCCGCATCGGATACTTTTCCCCACAACAAACTGGCGACTCCACTGGGGAACCTAGTATCTTGTTGGTGTTTGTAGTATTTTGCTATTCATTTCTTGAAGAAAAGAGTACCAAATCGAAAAGCTTTTGACTATATCAAAAGCGAAGTAGAGGGACTGCTACTCTTGCTCATTTGCTGAGAAAATTCAAGATTTGAAGAGCCTATCTACAAAAGACTCTTTACTCTTTGTGATAGATCTTCATCCTCTTGATCATCCCTTAGCCTGTACTTGACCTATAGCTTTTTATTTCATCAAAAACAGTGCATTTTTGAGCTTTTTATGACCCGGAATTCTTTGTAGACGAAACTCTCGTGAGTCAGTGCAGGCTGTACACAGGCAGTCTGCATTACAGCGCAGGTACTCCCTTCGGGAACTGCGCTGAGAGTGAAATTGGCAGACTAGAACCTGCGCTGGTCCAGTTAGCCCTTGTCTTGCTCAGTCTTCCTATTGTGTCTTGGCCCTGTTTGCACTTGTTTTTGGCTGATTGCTTGCTGGTTATTGTACTTGCTGTAAGCCACTTCTCCTTGACATTATTCCGCCTCAGTTGTGTGATGAAACTGTGAATTTTCTTTCAGTATTTCTTGTTGCAGTTACAGTTTCCCATTGTGAAAAGCGAACCAGTATAGCTGTGACCTCTTAGATCCTGAACTGTAAAAGTGTCGTAGTGATCTTATGAGCTAGTTTTATTACTGTTCATGGCTGTTTAAGTTTGTTTGTTTTTCACTTTATGGTTTGAATTCATATATTTTTAGTGTTGAAACAAGTACCTGTAAAGCGTCTTTTCATTTTAGAAAAACTGGTTTGTTTACGCTTCAAATTGAATTCGAAAATCATACAACAGTTTTCCTTTTGTCTACATCAACATTAAAGGAAAAGAAAAGAAATACATGCATCTTGCATTTGCATTTTTTGATAAGTTTGGGTGTCTGATCTAGGAGAAAGTGCATTAGTTTGTGCTTGGTGCTCTGTGTGGAAAGATATTGTTTTTTCTCTCCCCTCAGTAGTTAGGATTTTCAAAGCTAAAAAGATTGTGAAAGCTTGCTTATCATTTTAGCTGCATTTAGGAATTTGTACCAATACATCTCGTGGTGATCCTGAAAGACAAACTGATAAACAAGATCAACTTAAAATATATTGAATGAATCTAAAAACGCATTGTAACATAACGCTCACAATAGAGGTCTAGGTAGAGACGTGTTCCGGCGTCGTTAAACGTAGTGACTGTCGATCTCTACGAAGGTGGGTGATTCCTCCTGAGGGACGATAGCACTAATACGGACTTGTGCTCCCGCGTACCGTCGCGTATATTGGGAGACCCCTATAGGCTTTTATCCTTTATCCTTAGGAAGCCGTGTCGACCGCCCTACTGATCGCGATGCAGTGAACACAGCATTCACGAAGATCGACCACCCGTACCGTAAAACGTATTCTGTGGTTTCGCGAAAGGTTTGGCACACCCTCTGCCTAGATCTCCAGAGCAGTTTCTTTTGGCCTTTTTCAAACTCTATAACTGAAAAAGTCCAACCGAGCATTTGTCACTTCGGGCTCGTTAATACATCGAAGGCGACTAGAGTCATCTTTAGCTTTTTCTCGACTCTTAAAACATGAAAAAGCAAAGTTGTGTCTAAAAGCGTCTAATAAAATTCATTCAATACGGAAACATAATTCCCCTTTTTGTATTTTAGTTGATCAAGTAATCCGCAACCGTGGAGGAAAGTCAATTAGAACTCCGTCGTTCGAGGAGACTCGCGAGTCAACCGTCTTTGTCTCCGAAATCGAGAGTAGTACGGACGAAGCGAACTCGCTTGACCAGGTCAAAATCTCCTTTTAAAGTTAGAACGGAAGTTCCAACAACATCTGAGATTCTGGTCACTCCCAATATTTCTGGAATCCCTGCCTCTATTGAAGAAGTTCAACAGCAACAGAAGGACAGTGGTACTGATCCTAGTCTGAAGACAAGTACTTGCATAACTGAACCAGTTCCATCTGAAACCGGTCCACAGAGTCTTGTTTTTCAAACGACTGTCGCTGTCGAAGCAACCCCTTCTTCGGCACCAGAAATCTTTTACGGACCTGACGGTCTGCCTCTTCCTCCTGGTCTGATTGCAATAGAGGAAATCGTAGAGGACCAGCAAGCAAATACTCCAATTCATTTTGGAGTAGGTACCCCTCTTTTTCCTTCTGCATCAGAAATTTGTCTATCACCACCAGAAGTTCCTGAAGAATCGTTAGGAAGTTTATTGGATAGACTTAAAATGTCTGAACAACCGTCGACATCTAGAACTGTGCCAAACGACACAGCCACAGCAGAAGTTCCTGCTGCCAATCCAACGATGTTTGCCGGCATACCATCCGTCCCGACTAGCTCTCATCAGCTAGAAGGAGTCCACCTAGGGACTATTATGACAACTTGGTCTGTTCCAGTTTGTTCTTCCGGTATAATACCCGGTAATTCTTATGTTGAAACTAGACAAATTGATCCCTTTGGGAATCATTTTGGGCCATCCAGTCCTCAAAGGCCATCTATACCCTTGAGCTCCGGATTGTTACCGTATGGGGGGCAATATGCCCTTTCACTTCCCCTTTCGGGGGGATACCCATACGGCAGTTTTCAACCACATTCAGGTTTGACTGAAGTAACGACGAGTGGTTGGGTACCTATGTTACCCCAACAACCAAGAGTTGTATATTCCATGCAACAATGTGTACCTATGTCTAGTATCCCGACAACGCCAGCAATTGTAACCGTGTCACAAGTTCAATCGATGCCTGTTGTATGTCAACCCCAAGTTGTAATGCAACAGCCTATTGACCCTGCAACACAACCACAATCACCAACTGCCGGGACGACACAGATACAAGCGGGAACCATAACCCCGCATCTTGGTCCGTCAGTTAGTGTTGCACAGCAAAACATGGCTTCACAACCATGGATGGTGCAATACCAACAACCTCAGTTTCAACAGGTGTACCAAGGATCTGAGCAACAGATCTTTGCGAATAGTGGGCAACCCTATATTCAGAACGGGTTAAACCAACCACTTTACAGTGGCCAAGCCCACCAGCCATATCAGTCATATCAACATCAGTTGCATTATGCTGGTGTGCAAAGACCTACTGCTCAGGCGATTCCATCGTATCCTGGGTACGCCTCGCCAAACCTGAATCAGCAGTTGCCATTCGTGGCGACCTTAGAATTACCAGATTTACATCGATTAACGAACGATCCAATCGCCTATGCCCATTGGTGGCCAGCGATTCCTCACAAACTTCCTTCGGACATTCCTAAATTCAATGGAAATCCTGGCGAAGACCCGTCGAATCATGTGATGACTTTCCATCTGTGGTGTTCGTCGAATACCTTGAATGATGATTCGATTAGGCTTCGCCTTTTCCAGAGGACATTGACTGGTCCGGCGGCTAAATGGTATATTGAATTACCTAGAGCCTCTTTCGACAATTTTAGTTCCCTAGCCACGACCTTCTTAACACACTTTCAGTTACCTATAAGGTACGAAACTGGAACCGAGATCTTAACCAATTTCAAGCAGACAACGGCCACACATATATCAGATCATATACATGAGTGGCGTCGTCGTCGCAGAATGGTAAAGACTTATGTTCCAGATCAGCTTTTAGCTGAGTGGTTTATAAAGTCGCTTCTTCCTGCTATAACAGAAGATGTGGCCAAGGGAGGCGTCGTAACAGAGGAGCAAGTTATTGCTCGTGCCCAGTATTTAGACTTAGTATATACTCAGTCTGGCACGCTCTATGACAAGATACCTGATGCCCCTAGACCGGAATTTTCAATTCCTCCCCCTCCTGGATCAAATAGTGACTCTCATGCCGGCGATGGTGTGATTGGCACTGCAAACGCAAAGTCAACACGGGATTCGTCTAAGAAAACCCGTAAGACTTCGAATCAAAATGCAAATGAAGAACTTCTTGCCTCGGAAGTAAGTGCCGTGTCGGACGACAAGGGCAAACAACTGAAGCAACCAGGAGACAAGAAGAAAAAGAAAGGGAGAAAAGGGAAACCCCCTTCGGGGTGTCATATATGTGATGAGGATCATTGGACAGCAGATTGTCCATGCAAAGCTGAGCTTAAAAGATTCTTTAAGAGTCCGAAAACCTCAGCTGTGTTGACTGATCCGTTTCCTAATCCTGGTCAAAATCTGGTTGCTAATCAAAATGCTTCCCGATCCCAAGTGCTTATGTTGTCTACCTCAAAGCATCAGAATAATGCTTTGACAAGGAATAAAGATTACGGGAATCCATGGCTGTCAAATAACAAGGCTAATGAACAACCTAGTAGTTCGACGACAGCTTTGACCAAAGTTGTGCCACCCATCATTCCTAAACCAATGATAAAGTTGCCAAAGGGAGTAGTACACAAATCGACATTTAATCCTAGTGCCAAAATAGCACAGAATTATAATATAATAGAGGACCTGGCCCAATCGCCGTCCGCTATGTCGACACTTGAGGTACCGCAAAATTGCCCCTCCCAAGAGCAAACTTTATTATCAGCAATAGGTGGGATTAGCCCAATGGATTCCAATCTTGTGGCCTTTGATCATAAAGGATATGACCCTAACTTACCAGCTCAACTAGCTTTCCTTATTCAAGTGAAAGCCCTCGACAAAACTGTTCATCGAACAATTATTGATGAGGGGGCATCTACATGTCTTATGTCGATGAGTTGCTGGAAAAATTTAGGCTCACCACCCTTGTCGAAATCGTCGACGATGTTAAAAGCATTTGATGGACGATCATACACTCCATACGGGATTTTAAGTAACTTGCAAGTTGAACTAGGGGGCAAAACAGTAGGAATTGATGTTGAAGTAATTGATGGAAACCTCGATTACAACATCCTACTAGGAAGGCCCTGGATATATGCCATGGCCGCAGTTGTGTCGACCTACTTCAGGAAGATTGCATTTCCCTTTCAAGGAGGAATTACAGTCATCGACCAACAAACTTTCCTCCCCGACAGTTCACAAGTTACGGGAAGCATTCCAATGATCCATGGAAGCAGTCATTCGCTTCAAAATATCGGAGTAGGTCTCCTAAAAGACCCTGCCTTAATGGGTACTTTTTCCCTACCGCCTGCAAATGATCTAGCGGAAGTGGCCACAATGGAAACCTACAATATGAAATCTTCTATATCTAATGGATTCGGAAGATTCCTAAACATTTTGTCAGCATGGATCATCGCCCTAATGGAAATACTGTAAATACAGTGGGCTCCGAGGACGGTTCTTATCTCGTGCCAACCTCGTTAAAAAATGAAACAAGGAGTCATGGGGATAGTTCTTTTACTGCGTCAACCTCATTAAAAAATGAAACAAATCCCCTTTCCAAATCTCAAAGGTAAACCTTCATTCCAACCACCGAGTTGAATGCAATGAAGCTTGGGGGGCATGCACCTCGATTTGCATTATTATGCTGGGGGCATGCAAACTTATCATCGAGCAGTTTTAGCACATAGTTCATGCTCGTTAAAAAATAAACGCAAGATCCGAGCAGTTTTAGCACATAGTTCATGCTCGTTAAAAAATAAACATAAGATTGAGCAGTGTTTTGGCGCATTCAAGCTCGTTAAAAAATGAACCCATCCCGGTAAATAACCATTAAGAATGTAACCTGATCAACCATAAAAGCCTTGGTCGTGTTTGTGCACCGTCACCTCCACTTTTCATTTGGCCGATCATTCACCTCCATTTGTGTGTTTACCTCTTTTGAGAAACAGCTGCGAAGAGTGATTTCACCTAGCCATCCTTGTGACACTGCCGTGATTGGAGAATTCCAACCTGTACCTGGAATCTACTGCTATCCCTGTTTATCACTCGTTCCTCAAAAGACGAGTCTTCTTTGAGCTCTTTTCATCTGACTCGTAAAATATGAAAAGTTTGCCGAGTTTTTGGCCTTCCAGCTCGTTAAACGACCAGAAGAGCTATCCCTCATTTAGACTTTAATCTTTTTGGACCTGAGGGATTATTACACAAAAAGATCGAGCGCTTGTCTTGTTCGGCTCGTTAAAAGTACCGAACACCCATCCCTTCTGTATTGTTTTATACTTTTTCGGACTTAAGGGATTAGATGACGAAAAAGGAATTATGGAGTTAACTTTCTGTACCTTTTCAGACTCTCTAAAAATGAAAAGGACCGAGTTTTCCTTGTCGTTAGACTCGTTAAAATGATTAAATAGCGACAAACTTGTCTTTAGACGAGAACGAGTTTCCCTATCGCTAAGCTCGTTAAAACATAGCGATAGGCTTGCCCGAAGGGCAGGTTATAGAACAAGCATATGTTATCCTCCTCAAGCTTGACAAAAATAAAGAGGTACTGGTCAGAAATGACTGGGGAAAAATTGGGAGAACATCAAAGCTTAATGGTAGCAAGTCGCTCTTGAACATGACACTTTTCTTCCGTACCACATTGGGTTGGGTTGTTTCATTCACCGGTCTCATCACCATGGTCTTCGCCAAACCATCCACATTTTGGGGTAATGCTACCGATCCATCGCATCAGTGTCGTTATATGTTCAAGAGGGGTCATTCTGAAAGTGTCAACCGTGTCCCATCCACTGCCATACATTATCCTTCATCCATTCATGATCGCCACCCTGAATCATATGTCACAGTTTGTTTTCACCTCCACTAAAGTCATTAGCTCCGTTCCGTGTCATTGATGTGGGATTCATTAAGGCCCTCCTTTGACGGATCGCTTCTTGTCGACTTCAACTCATTATCCAAGAAGTTGATCTAGGAACAACCCCCATCAGTACTTTGAAGCTTGCATGCCTCAATGGCAAGTTTCTCACTTCCGGCGACAGGTATACATCAATGACCTTCGACCAGAAGATTTTGCGTGGCATTCGACACCAAGTCCTTTATTCACGCCACGTGAATTGTACTGCAGTACCTTGAGGGTCATCGTCATTATTGGTGATTCCTCTCGCGCTTGTTAACGGTTTACATTATTGACCGGTAATCAAGCGATGTCTTTCCATGTTCGACTTCAGCGCAATTCTCACATGGATCGACTTGTACTTAGAGTGAAGATCGAACGAGTTTGAAGACCCCGGATCTAGTTTCATCCATCCGGGCTGCGATATATATTCAGGAAATATAAAAGCATTTGCCATGTACATCATTGCACAGATGATCATCCTACTCAAAGGATGATAATTTCAGTAGAAAATTATCAGTCTATCTTCAGACGATCGTCTGTCATATGTACCAAAATGTATTTATAAAAAGCTGAGCATGGGAATGCCCGCCTCAGCTAGATCATGAGAATAATGATGAATGAAAAATAATGTATTGTATTGTATTGTATTACAGGGCACTCTCCTCAGCACTGGAACGAACTTCGGATCCTCTAGATAAAGCATTTCACCCGATAAACGGCCTCATACTTTAGGGGGCAACTGTTATAGACATTTTTGTGCCTCGCATCATGGAGCATGGAATGTCAATAATTACAGGGATCCTCAGTCCCTAAACATGTTGTTCTTACCCCTAAAAGAACAAGGTCATCAAACAACAGCACTTCCAAACAGTTCTCCACCTGAAAACACTTCAAAACAGGCTTATTTTGGATCATGTCAGCTGCCTAACTGAGCAACTGCGCTGAATGTCAACTGCTCCTCTTTGTACCTGCGCTGGAAGTCAAATCTAATGAAGGCTACCTGCGCTGGGCGAGATTGGCCAAGTGGCACAGTCATTCTGCAAGGTGTCAACTGCCCAGGAAGCTTCCAAACTGACACTTGGTTCATGAGATTCGCCCTGTGATGAGTAAGAGGTACTTGATCACCATGTGTAAGCAAGGATCTCCAAGTGGACTCAAGAACTGAAGATTAACTGAAGAGGGAGAGGACACAAGGCAGCTTCATGTCAGTCTCAAGCTGACTCATCCTTTCTTCTTCTCTCCTATATATAGAGCTCTTCTATGAGGTCTATGGAGGCTGGAATTTTGTATAAGCAAGGAGGTGCTGTTGGTATACTGCCAGGATTATTGGGTGATTGTATTACTAGAGGTGAAGAAGAGAGTTCTTGCTGCCGAGGAGGTGCTGCTGGATTGGGGCCAACATCATTGGTTGTAACTTCCTCTGGAACCCTGTTACTTTCTATCAATAAAGTTTGCATGTTCTTCTATATACTTGTTTTACATAGATGCTTTTGTGTTTACATGTATATTTGATGCAACCTAATCCATGCTTCAATTATGATTGCTTGTATCTCGTAGTTTGCTCCCTTTTGTTGTGCAGATTCTGTGTGTAGCTGGATCGGCTTGGAGAGTAAAGAGCTGGGAACGGGATACAAAGCGAGAAGGACAAGGATCGACTAAGCGCAAGACACCAGGTTGGTTGATCCTCTTTCTATTCTCTCTGTGCTTTTATAAAGATGAACATGAAAACTTTGTCATTCAGTTGTTGCTAAAGTCTGTCACCTTTAGAAAGGGTTAGTGTCATCCGCATCGGATACTTTTCCCCACAACATAGGTGCTCCGCAATGACAAAGAAATATATTGTGTGCACCACTAGTTCCTTCTTCTGCTGGACAGAGTACCCTTTCGGCGTAGCTCCTATCGTGAGAAAGTGAATTATATCTGCAAAATTTCCATCTTATATGTGCATAGCAAACAGTTGCGCGTCAGGTAATCCTTCCTCCAGACTAGTAGGTTCCTCTCCTGTCTCAATGTGCGACAAGTGATCTGGTCCTGCGTTTAATCGTCTAGGCTTCACAACAACTTCAAAATCATATTGTTGGAACAATAAAAGCCATCTACATATGCGCCCCCCCAACACAGGCTTATTGACCAAGTACTTTAGCGTGGAATGATCTGTATACATCTTAAAGTGACCTCCTGGTAAGTAGTGTCGATACTTCTGTAATGCATATACCATAGACAGTCCCTCGCATTCAATGGTGGAATAGTTCTTTTATGCTTTAGATAATATGTGACTTGCGAACGCGATAGAGTGATCCAAGCCTTCTCCACCATCCTGTGTTAATACTGACCCGAGTGCTATACTTGATGCATCAAAATGGACATGAAACTCTTTCTTCCAGTTCGGGAAGAGTAGAATCAATGCAATAACCATCTTTTCTTTCAACACATCCAGGCTTTTCTTATAGTCATTGTTCCAGCAGAATGTGACATCCTTTTTCAACAACGTTTCCATCAACACGGTGATCTGGGAATAGATTTTGAACTTCCTGCAGTACCTTGTATGCCCCAAAGTAGCGCGCAACTGTTTCTCACTCCGTGGTGATTCTGGGGTCTACCATCAACCCTTGTATATAAACCACATGCCCCAACAGGTTCCCAAAAGGAACGAGAAATGTACACTTTTTAAGGTTGAGCGCAATTTGGTATCTTCGACATGTATCCAGCATCAAGCACATGTTCACTACATGGCACCTAACTAGCCCAAATATAGTGCAGTTGTCAAAATAAACCTCTAAGAACTTACGAATATATTCCCTGAATGCCGCAACAACTACGCGTGAAAAGATAGCAGGGTAATTCTTCAATCTAAATGGCATGAAAGTATATTGAAAGCAACCCCACTCAGTCACGAAGTTTGTCTTTCTCCTATCCTCTAGCGCGATTTTGATTTGGTGATACCCTGAGAACCCATCATTGAAAGAATATGCTTCATGACCACCTACATTGTGCAACACCTCATCTGTGAACGGAGTTGGGAATGGATCATGTACACATGCGTCATTCAACTTTCTGAGATCCACGCATATTCTTATTTCTTCCATCTGCTTCTTCTCTTGTACCACCATCGAGCTTACCCAATCAGATTCCTCCACAGGCTTAATGATGCATGCTGCGAACATCTTGTCTAGTTCTACGCAGACCTTCTCCTTGTATTTCAGATTTAAGCGATACAGCCTCTACTTAATTGGCTTCATGTCTGGTTTTAACGTGATCTTCATTACCCCTAAATCTTCTATTATTCCCTTCAAATCCGTAAACTTGGTCAGGAATAAGCCCTGATATTCGCAGAGTAATTCAACAACCTTATCCACAGTCAGGCCATCCTAATAGTCTCCAATCTTCATAATTTTAGGTTCCGACTCCGTACCAATATTCACCTACTTAGTCTTCACCAGTGGTTATGTTAGTTCTCAGTCTGTGGTCCCTGACCTCACAGTGGCCTCCCGTCTCTGGAATGTTAATTTTCTGCCGATCTTCGTCTTTTTCTTCAGTTGTTACATTATAACATTCCAGTGTGCAACTCAGAAGAGTAGCCCATTCAGGATGAATCTATTCTACTGGCTCCTATGGTATCCTAAAGATGGTTGCTTTTAGCTCTTGTACCGCTTCATCAATACTGTCCCACTCATCCTCAAAATTGAAGGTCATCATGAGCCCTTCATGCAGAACATCCCATTCACCTATCCCATGGTGGAGCTCTATTTCTATATACCATTTCATTGGTATAACATCCAAGGTATGACAAAACAGGTGTACCCACTGAGGTTGTGGATTTTCCCCATAGGCTTGCATCCATTTGGCCAGATGTGTGCGTGGATCATCCTTCCCATTATACTTATCTGTCAGTCACACCTTTGGCTTCCCAAATTGTAAGCGCATCATTCCCCCTACACTCTCACCAGTCATCAATGCTCCCTTTATGCGTACCCCATCACCTCGTGGGCGTAGCACAAAGTACCTAGTTCAATGCCTGGAAGCGTTGCTTTTCTGGCACCTCCCTTTCAAATTTATTCAAGAAGGTATCTACCTCACTTAGACCATCATAAGTAGGACGGTCTCTTACTTCTATCAATACGCAACATGACTTTGTTATCATACTACAATTCAGTGTAGTTACCTCATGTAATGGATTCTTCCATCACTCTGTCTCCTCGTTTGAATCCGAAGTATAGAAGCTTTCACGATCCCATGTAATCCACCCATCCATGATGGGATTCACCCAGTCCTGATTTTGCACTGTTATCTTATATATGCAATCCAAATCATCATCACTTTCATAGTCACACACCGGCTTCGTATAGTGCGATCCTTAAGCAGGGTCCAGGGGTATAATTATGCGTAGTGACTTCTTTTCAAAAATCATTTTATGCTTTTTCAGATCAATCACCCCATTCATGTCAGTGGCCCAATCAATTCCCAAGAGTGCAGGGTAGGGATTGCTTTCATCAACAACCTCTATCACTTAAAAGTCTGGCAGCGCGCTCGCTCACTCAATGTCCACAGTTATTCCTTGCAATCACCCCATGGGTATTATTTTCTGTTGGTTCGCCATTCGCAGTTGAATAGGAGACCACTACAGTGTAGGTCTCCCCATTTGCTCCCATGTTTGTTTTAGTAGAACATTTGCACCCGATCCTAAATATAGGATAACTTGATCCATCTCATATTCTCCGATCTATGTGGTTAGTCTCATTTATTTTCCCGTCCTTGTCTTATGCTTTCCAATCTTCCGGACTATGCACGGTTGTCCTGGCACGGTCCCAATGCATCTATTAATGAGTTCCTATAACCCTTTCACTGCCTTACTATCGTGCAGTAGCTTCATACATGTTTCCAGGAACTTGTGAGCACGGATGGGTCCATCTTTGACTCTATTGTATCTTTGCTTCCGGAAGTGGAGGCATCAATGAAGCTCTTCTTAGCTTCCATGAAGGTTTCCTGAGTGCACTCCAAATCAAACTCTACTTCTTTCATTAGAGCTTTGCAAACCCAAGTACTATCTTCTGGTTGTTTGCCTTTGTCATCTCCCATTGCGACTCCACTTTGGAGGACAATGTTTACATTTGGATCTTCCTCATGCAGCTCATACCTCATCATTTGCAGGTTTTGAGTTGGGGGAGGTAGTACCGCTCCTTTGTCGCGTATCCTAGCTATCAGTGTAGGACAATCTTTTGTCTCATGATGAAACAAGTTGCAATAAAAACATGACGGGCACGTTGCATTTGTACAATGCTGGGCATAATGTCCTGGCCCTCCACAATTATAGCATATCAACTGTCTGCGACCTCTTCCAGGTCCTCCTCTACCTCAGCCTCGTTTGTGCCTTTGAAATCCTATTCGTGCCATTACTGCATTTTGATCAAGGGGTTGCGTTTCAGCCTGAACTCTATAGGTGGGAGTTCTAACCATCATTAACTCATAGCTTCTACAAGTGCACCCATCATGTCACACTAACCTACAAAATTTGCAGAACAACTATTGTGAATTTTGTGTATACTTCTGTAACAAGTGATAATTGTTCGTGGGATGTTTTCCTACTATTTGACAAATCACACACCACAAAGCAGGTGCTGCGATAGGTCCTGCTTGTGCTTCTAGTCTTAATGGCATCGATCTTCCTCCTGCAAGGTAATTTGCAAAAACCGGGAAGTGGTCCTTGTCATGACCTTGACCCTTGCATTTTACACACCATACCTCTTTGCGTACTTCTGGTCGAGTTGTCCTGGCCTGTTTCAGACTCTGCATCTCAAGGAATAAATTCTTTAGTTGTGTGTGGATTTGTTAAACTCCTAAGTTAGGATCTTGCATCGGGGTCTCATTCAGCCTCATTGCGATCTCTAAGGCCTTTGCATGAGTCGTTAATTTCTGCTGTGATAGCGCACTCCTCAGATGTGGTGCTAGCAAAGCTACAAACCATTCACGATATTGTCCATCCGTTAGATTCATATTAGCTTCGCGAATTGTACATTTCAGTCTCTGATCCAACTCCCAAGGAGTCTCACCTGGTAGCATCGTGATCTCTTTGAATCCAATGATTGATTGTGCTTTAGACTTTCGTCTGCTAAATTCTTTGTTTAGCATTGCTTGGATATCTGCGATTCCCACATTTGGATTATCATTGGAGTGCTTAATATACCAGGTCAGCACGCAGTCTTGCAAGGTGCTAACCAGTGTCACTTTCTTTATATTGTCATCTATAACTCCTTATGCTTCCCATACAACCCTTACCACAAACTAGAATTGGTTCGGATCCTCATTTCCCAAACCCTTGAACACAGGCAACTGCACTATGCTTGGCATATTGAATCACAGTGGTGGTGGAGGTGGTACGGGTGAAGATGGAGGTGATGGTGGTGAAGCTGGTGGCCGTGTGGGTGGGGGTGGTATTCATGGAATTCTTTTCCTTATTAGATGGATCTCACTTTGTGGAGAGATCTTCGCGAGCTCTTCCTCATCCCCTCGCGGAGGTGAAATCAAGGGGCTAGTTTCGGGTCGCTTACTTCCTTCGTTCCTGTAAGCTTTTCCACTTCGCGTAGCCCCAAACATCAAGGTAACTGCATAATCCTCTTTTTTCACAATAAAATTTTAATCCTAGTATTCAAAGACGTTACGTACTTACCTCGTGGTCCTTTGAGAAAGCGTTGCTCTACCTCGCTATAACTGACTGAGGTGTCGACCGCGAACTCAGTAATGAATCCTTCTATAATTTGATCGAGCCAATGATCAATGGCACACACAAACTTATCCTTTGATGCTTCCAACCTTCACACTAACTTTGGGGTCCACACAATAGGATTGTCAAGTTTCCATCTTCCTTGGCTATCTACTAGCTTCATGATCCACTCACAAAGCTTAGTAGGGAAAGATGCGAACAAGATTTTGTGGATCTCTATGTATAGGTAGAAGTCTAACCACTCTTATTTCAACAGTCATGGGTTCATTTTCTCTTGTGCCATGAACTCATGAATTCTTCTATCCAACCAGCCTTCAATTTCCTTCTTAGTTGGATTCCAATGATACAACATCAAACATCTCTATGCAGATTTTGGTCCTGGCAAGAGAACCATTTGTTGGCTTGAGGGGGCCTGACCTAGGTTGAGAGTTAATTAGCCAAACAAATCCC
Source organism: Pinus tabuliformis (assembly GCA_031772625.1). NCBI lineage: Eukaryota > Viridiplantae > Streptophyta > Pinopsida > Pinales > Pinaceae > Pinus > Pinus tabuliformis. Next base: position 1,544,129,832 of record CM062818.1, read on the forward strand.
TACACTATTGGCCCTTTCGACATCAGCCTGAAGAGCACGGACTGAAGTCTCACTTGAAGCAGTATGGGGGGATGCTGGAACCAAGTTTCTGCACCCTTGAGATGTCTGAGGTGTTGATTTAGTCCAATTGTTCCTACTTTTGTGCACTGTCCTTGTTAGGTTCCTATACCAATAGGAGTCATAATTTTTGAATGGTTGAGATTAAATTTGTAATAAGTACATACCTTTGCTTTTTTGCAAATGTTTTCCATATCCAAAAAATTAAAAAATGTAAAGAGGGTATGTCCTAAAATAAAAATAAAAGGACAAAAAGAATAAAAAGGTCAAAAAAGATAAAAATTGTGAACCCCAAGAAAAGAAAAGACCATGAAAGTGAGCAAGTCAAAATGCCACTCCTAGTTACTTTTATGCAGAATAAATGATTGTGTGCAGCTTGTAATCTTTGCCACAATCCATGATAGTCAAAATGTTTAAGCTTGGCTATTTCATGTTTTCAATTTCATGTCTATAAATAGAGAATAAAAATCTGACCAAACAGTGTAATCTTGGCAGATGATTAGATTAGGTAGAGTGAATAAAAGGAGCTCAATTGTTTAATCTGAGCCCTTGGATGTAATAAGGTTAGACTTAGTTAGATTAATATTGTAAAACAAAAGAAAAATGTTTTGATAAGGGTTTGTCAGCTTAAGTGAACTCTAATAAAGAGAAGTAAAAATGGTAGGGTGAGTAGATGGGTAAGTAGAAGAAAGGTTGTAGAAATTGTAGAAGTTATGATGATTGTTACACAAAAAAAGCATATTAATCATTCTCATCATGAAATTTCCAAATGTGAATGGGAAATTGAGCATGTGTAAAACTTACAAAGGCAACTAATTAACTTCCCTCATTCACTTCACTTTTTACCTAACTAATTTCCCAAAATAAGTTTCAAGTACCCAAAATCTTAAAGTCAAAGGGGCTCAGAGCATTTCTCTGACTTTTGGAGGGACCGGATCCTCGGCCCAATGACTTATAGATCTTAAGTACTAAAATCCCCTCATAAACATTCACCCCCTTCAATTCATTCATTTTCCCCTAATAAACCCCTTTTCCTAAGGATAAAACCTTGTTGTCCTAGGAAAAGTGATCACCCCCATGAAAAAACCCCTTTTCTAAAAAAAACCAAAAATACTTTTTAGCCTAAGCTATGATGTATGTATGTTAAATGCAAACAAATGCAAAGAATTCATTATAATTAGCACAATTTCATTTCAACCATTTTCATATTAATTTCTAACTTTATATATAGTAATTCCTATAAAATACCCTCTCTCGTATGTATTTATTAAATCCCTTTAATTTAAATATCCCTAGACCTAGTTAGAAAATTAAACTATAGTATATCTAAACCCCGAAAAAGGACATAATTAATCAATCCATGATTAATTAAAGTCAAACCAATCAAATCACGCTAGATGCATTAATCCCCACCTTAACCCCTCATTAAATTAAAACCACCGTGATTAATTGCTTGTCGGGCCCCTCCATTACCCTCTGTGCAACTCCCGTGCCCGATCACCAGACGATCTCTGCCCACAACATTTGACGATTCGTATTGATATCGGAAGGGCCCGAAACCCAAACATTAACCACCCGAAATGGGTTGTTTTCTACTGGGCCCCTGATGCAACGTGGCGCTCGATGAATGGAATCAGGCGGCCTCCCCCAAAAACCACCCAGCGCCCAAAAGCGGTGCAAAGAAAACTGCATACCGCCACCCGCTACACGAAAAACCGTCTACTGTTCACTTTGCGCCAAAATTCAAACAAATCAAACGTTTACCTGTTTAAACACAAAAACCCCAATGTTGCTCGTTTTCGCCTGTTTGTGCAGTAAAACCTTGTGTAACCCTTCTGTGCCACCTGAAGCCTCTGCTAACCAATTCAAGAATGGTTTACCTCTTGAAAGCACTTTGGACTCACTACATAGGCCTATAAAGCTCAATAAAGTCATTAATGACCCTCCTTATCAAACCAACATTTTCCTAACAATTTGTTTTATTTTATAGGCGATCAAAAGACCGCAACCTTGGATAAACAATATTAATACTAGTCATAAGACCTGTTTACTCCGATATTGTTATAAAATCTATTCAAACAGAGATGGAAAATAAAACATATAGTTAAAAGACAAGCAGAGGAAACATGAAATTAAATGATTTACTATTGAAATAGATAGTAAAAACCTAAAATATACCGTGAAGGTAAAAGGACACAATAAAGGATAGTCAAAATGTATTAGGGTTAAAGAGTATCAGATTGAAGACCAAGTCAAGTAAAGCAGCTAGCATGAAGACAAACAACAGGGAAGACAGTTACAAAGCATACAAATTCGTGTCAAAGTGAAGATAGATGAAAAAACAGAGCAGTAAAAGTAAACAGTAAAATTAAACACGGAGGTAGCAAGGGTTAAACAGAGATGAAAACAATTTCACCAACAACAATGAATTTTATCAAAAGTAAAAGTGAAAAATAGTTAAAAGAAATTTAAGGTTAAAAGATGAAATCAGAGCAGAAATGGTAAATTCTTCAGAAATTTCCTATTTAAGTCATATTTTTTCAGAAACTATTGTGGCCAATAAAAGATGCATTTTCAGAAACTGAAGGAGGTTTGTGTTCCTAACTTGCCAATATACAAAAGCCTATCTCACTTTTTGAATAGGTATTACCAAAAGTGAGATAAGTGCATGTCTTCATAGCCTATTTTTCAGAGTATGCAAAGTCCTGTTTTTGACATCTTTTTGCAGAGAATATTGAGAACAGTTGACGCTAAATTTTGGGAAATTGAGAGAGGTTTATCTCAAAAACATATTTATATACAATAACCTCTTTCCTTTTTACATATCTATCTCATATTGAGATATACAAAGGTATCAGGGAACCCTAACCTTGCAGAATTACTAGAGCGGAATGCACAAAGAAAGGATGTAGTTAGTGACTGGGATGCCTCATCATCAATTAAGAGTTGCTATCAAATTCGACTTTCTTTTCTTTGTCACCATAAATCCATAAAATTAGTGCCAAATAGATTCATTAGTTTTGAATGTCCTTTATTTAAGTTCTATTAATGTAAAACGGTTTGAGATATTTGTAAAACCAATCTTGATATTGTTTCAAGATATTTTAGTTTAGAATTTGTATAAATACTTCTTCATTTGAAGTATTTTGGTGTGGATTCAAAGAAATTTCTATAGAAATTTTCTTCTCAAGTTAAGGAGCTATTGTAATCAAGACTGGATTGGCTTGTTGGATCAAGGAATAAAAGTAAAGACATTTCACAGGATTCTTGTGTAAAGCGGAAATCAAATAAGTATTCTCTATCTCATGTTTATCACTGTTTCTCTTCATGTTTATAAATAATCATATGTGTCTCTATGAAATCTGAATGTTAAACTAGGAATGATATTTCAGAACTGGCTTGAATTCTCTCTGTCTTGATTGTTTACATTCTTAATGTTTTCTGCTAAACTATCTTAGTTTGGGAATTCTTAACTGCTCCCTTACTTCTATAGTTTCTCCCTTGGGTCTATAGTAAAGGATTCTTAGTTGGCCTTTGCTCACGATCACTTCTTGCTCTTCATCTTGATCTCAATCTAAGGATTCTTCATTGCCCTTTCACCCTGGTTAGGACTACCTCATCCATTGGAACCTGAAGATTTTCCTTTTGCTTTGCTAGCCTGCCTTGTGAACTCTTCCTTTAGTGATTGATTTGATCCAGTTAAGCCATCCTTTGATTGACTCCATAGCCTAATGGCTTGAAGGCCTTGCTCTGTCCATCTATTCCCAGAATTCCACCACCCAACAAATTCAAAACCTTATGAGGACTAAGAACTAGCCTAAAATCCCACCCAAACAAAGTTAAATTATAAAGAGAGAGCCCTCTCTGGACTTAGGTTGGCTAGAACCCGAGTCTAAAAGATTAGGTTTGTGGTTACCTCGGAAATTTCTTTCTTTAACCTTGAGAAAATTCTAAGTGATAACAGTCCTGACCTTCAATACCTTCGCGATATGTTATGATCACCTTTCACATAACCCTAACCAGGGGCTGAGATGCTTTTGCACTACTATGGCAACATCCTGCACTATTTCCCCAAATTACACCACGTATCTTATGTATCTTTTTAAATGTCTTAGTTAACTTTGCGTAAATAGATATTATATCTTGCATTCACTTATTCAACACATTCATACATATTTGCTCTTCATATAAGCATTAAAAGTGCAATGTATATTCAATGTAAAAGATGCATAAAACAATAAATAAATATGCAGAATGGATATGAATCTTCTCTTTATTAATGCTCTGACTCACCTTTCACACTCAGCTGTAGGGGTACATGAACTCAGTTGTAGACTACTAGGCCTTTGCGCACTCAGCTGTAGAGCCTTCTCCTACTCTACGACCCAAAACTAGAATTTACACTTCAGATACAACTCAATCCTTCATCCTTATCCTTCTTATTCCATGATTTCCTATTAATTACTTAGAGCCTTGCTCTATTTATATAATCCCATGCCCCATAGACCATGGGTAGATCTCTATAGCTGACATTACATTACAAAATTGAGGGCATACAACCCTATGACTCTTTTACAAACTATTCGCTCCGTGCCCACAAAATGGGCAGTCTTTACACTGGGGTTAAAACATTTGACCAAAATCTAGGCTTTAAGCCCCAAAACTTCCCTTGGGGTATCCCGCGCCCAAATTTTTTTTTTGAGTCTTTACAAGTTATCTTAATAGCTCAAAGTGGCTAATTGACCAATTCATTCATCCAGGAGGCTTCATCGGCTCTCACCTACGAGTGTCGAGCCTTCTTCTAGAAGGCGTAGGAGCAATTTTTCTAGTGATTTTCAATGAGTAGCAACAAACACATCAGAGAGTGATCCTCCGCTTCAGGCTATAGTTTCATAGGGTGGACCTAGTTTAAGTCATGATTTGGAGAGGAACACTATAGTCATTTCTAGGGTTCTCTTCCAGTCGGAAGATGAAGTTGAGGTTGAAGAGATTCCTAAGTCCCCTATGACTCCTTCTTCACCTATTCCTCCAAATTATCTAGACGTTCTATTATACGTTAGGACTATGACTCATAGGTCGGCAAGCCCTGGTTTTTATCGTCCTTTTCCTTCGATGGCCACTACTAGGAGAATGAATTTGGCTATGAGTGCTACTAGTGTCAATACTCCTCGTTCAATTCAAGGAGGAGGTACTATTGCTATATCTATTATCACTTGTATATTGCAATATTTGGTTCTACCTACATTCCATATTCAAGTGGGGGAACCCAAGCTTTTGATTCCCATACTTGTTCCTTCCCCTTTGAGATGACTTATAGTGCAATTCCCTCGGCTCCTCCAACCATATCATCCGTTGTTTCCACAACTATGACTTCTATGGCTAGTGGTTTAGCCTATTTCCAAGGTTTTCCTTTTGGAAGTGGTCATATACCCCATTCTAATCCTTCTCTAGGATCACTCCCTTTCTCTGCTCAAGGTCAAGGTTATAAACCTTTTCGAGGATGGACTAACCCTTACTTTTAGTGGTTTAGGAGCTAGGAATCAGCTTTATTTTGGTCAACAAGGGAACATGCCTTAGTCCTTCGTAAGTACCTTTCAGGGTTTTTCTCCCTTCACCAATGCTTGGAACCATTACCAAGGGCTCTCCTATCCTTTTAATACTTCGCTTGGGGGAAATTTTCTTGGTTATGGTAACATTTCGGTAGGAGGTGGTCAAAATCTAAATTTTTCTGGACCACAAGGTTTTCCTTATAGTTTAGTTCCTTCTACGAACAATCCGCAAGAACCTGGTGCCTCTACAAATCCAGGATATTCTTTTCAAAATGTTGGGAATCCTACTATTGGTGGGTGGAATTCTCATGCTCCTCCACACTTACCATTACTGGAAACTCTAAATTTTATAGATCTCTCAAAATTGGTAAGTGATATGATCTCATATAATCCAGCTTGGCCCCGGTTCCCACCAAACTTCCATCGAATATTACAAAATTTGAAGAAAAGTTGGGGAGGATCTAACTGACCATATAACAACATTCCATTTATGGTATTCATCTAAATCCTTGATTAACAATTCAATCAGGTTGAGATTGTTCCAATGCACCTTAACCGAAAACTCTGCTAAGTGGTATATAGAGCTTAGTGGGGGTACCTTTGCTTCATTTGGTGAATTGGCTACTATGTTTTTAAACCATTTTAAGTTGCATGTTCGATATGATGCTGGAATTGAGCTATTGGCTAGTTTCCAACAAGATAAGGCAACTCATATTTCTAACCATATTCAGGAATGGTGAAGAAGGAAGAGGCTCATCAAACCCTATATTCCTAATGAATTCCCTCTCGAATGGTTTTTAAAATCTATACAACCAAAAATTTCTAAGGATGTATCTTTCTCTAGGGTATTCACCAAAGAACAGGATATCTTTAGAGAAAAATAGTTAGAACTTATATATTCTGAGTCTAGGATTCTTGAAAATATTTTTCTTGATGCTCCTTGATCCAAGATCAATTTAGCCAAACCGAATCCAGATCCCCATGACGATGGGATATTCAAATCGATTGATAAGAACACGACTAATCTGTTAAGTCAATTACAACAGTTGTCTTTACAAACTTCTTCTTCGATTCAGGCATTGTTGTCAATGCCTATGCCTTCTCAACCATCAACTATTAACATTGTCCAATCTTCTAACCCCAAAGGAAATCAAAAAACCAATGAGAAGAAAAAAATACCTGTTAAGAAGAAACATAAGGATGGGAAGGGTAATGCGAACAAACATAGTAATAATACTAGGGAGGGTAAAAAGGAGTCAAAAAAGAAAGTTAAGTTTCCTTTCAAATTGTGCAATGGAGACCATTTAACTCATCTTTGCCCTAAGATTTAGGATGCTCAACGCTTGTTAGTGTAGCAGGGTTCTTCTATTTCCTAGGATGTTCTAACTAACCCTTTCCCCAAGAGCAAAAAATGTTTTCTGGTGCGAATCCTAATACTGGAACCCCCACAAGGTGCAACCAGGAAGGGGAAAATCCATCGAATGTATACATGATGAGTTATTATGTTGATGTTTCTACAAGATCACATGATTATGGTGAACTAGAATCCTCTAAGGCTAAGGCCACTCTTGATGTTCCAGAGCTGCTCCATAATGAGAGGCCTGCAATTGAGCCTATACCTCAAATGTCGAAATGCTCTACAAAACATTCAACAATTAACCCTAATGCCAAGGTTACCCAGAACTACTCCATTGTTGAAGATCTGGCTCAAAGTTCTTGTGCGATGTCTGCGTTAGAGGTACTCCAATCGTGTCCATCATAAAGGAGTTTGTTGCTCACTATTATCAGGGAAATAGATCCAAAAAACTCTCTTGTTGTTAGATTTGACATGTCAAATATTAAGAAGAGACTACCTCATCACATGGTTTTCCAAATTAAATCTACATATCAAAAGATCAATATCTTTTGAGCTGTAGTTTATGAGGGAGATTTGACATGTGTCATGTCGATTGCATGTTGGAAAGCTATGGGATATCCTCAAGTTGTTCCTTCACCTACTCTCTTGACTGCATTAGATGGTCATTCTCATAAGCTGCATGGAATTATTCCAGCCTTTCCCATATATGTTGGGGGTAAGGTGGTCAATATCGAGATAGAAATAGTCGATGCAAATTTGGATTATAATATTCTTGTTGGGATAGGGTCCCCTTCAGTCAATTTTAGCGCAAAAGCCCAAGTTTTTATTATGTAAAGTGTAAAGTCTCCACAAGTTGTGGTTTCGTAGTGTGTAGATAGTAACTATCATAAAGGGATTTTCCCTTCTTTTATGTAAGTCGTGTCGGCTTTAGTAAGATCTACCCATGGTCTGTGGAACATGGGATTATATAAAAGGGAGAGTCTTAGAGAGCCTAAGGTAGTTCATAGTTGATAATAATGAATTTAATGGGTCATTAGAAGTGAAGAACAAAGAGTCTTAGAGTAGAAGAGAGGCTCTGCAGCTATGTACGTAGAGGCCTAGAGTAGAGTCTACAGCTAAGTGCACGAACCCTTGCATTTGAGTGCGCAGGGTAGTCTTGAGTCTCTAAGAAGAACTGAAGTATCAATAAAGAGATTATTCTAGAAATATCTGTGTTTTTTCCATTTACTTTTGTTATGAATGATTGCATTTATGTTATGATAAATGATGGGTTTATGATTTAATATTGTATTGAACCGCGATTCTGCATATTTTACATTGCTATAAGGACACAAGTAATAATATATATTTATTCGAAGAATATCTTAATGCATGGTAAAGTTATCAGACACTTAAGCCGATCTTGGTAAATAAAGAAATAGGAGTGATTACAGAGGTGCGTAAGTGGTTGATTCACCTATTTAGGGTTCGAGAAGGATAGTCATAGACCTCTGCGAAGGTCTAGAGGATGGTAAAAGGATGTTATATTAATAATCCTTAAGGGCTTATCGATTTGGGTGAAGGAATATTTATGGCATAAAACAACATCACAATCATCTTTGGGTGTGGAAACTTGGTTCTAGCATCCCCCCATACTGCTTCGGGTGAGACTTCAGTCTGTGCTCCACAGATTGATGCTGAAAGGGCCAGTAGTGTAGGGATTTGTTTGGCAAACTTAACTCTGAACCTGGCTAAGGACCCACTAAGCCAAAAAATGGTTCCATTGTCGGGACTGGGATTTGCATAAAGAGAGTGTGATGTCGCACCACTAGAATCCAACAAAGAAGGAAATTGAAAGAAATATCCACGAATTTATAGTGCAAGAAAACAGAAATCTATGATTAATGAAAGAACAATGGTTGGAAAAGTATATGTAGATAGAGATACATGAAATTTTCTTATGTTCCTTCCCGGTCGAATTATACGAGTGGATTGCTAAACTAGTGGATGACCAGGGAAGGTGGAGGCTTGATGGTCCAATAGTGTGAACCCCGGAGTTAGTGCAGAGATTGGAAGCCTCTGAAGATAAGATTGCGCATACCTTCGATCACTGGCTTGATCATTGCATCTGAGGGTTTCTGACAGAATTTGTGGTCAATGCATTGGTCAGCTACAGTGAAGCAAAGCGATGCTTCTTCAAGGGACCACGAGGTAAGTATTTAATATCTTTGAATACTTGGATTAAAATTCTCTTGTGTGAAAATTAGGTTATGAAATTACCTTGATGTTTGGAGCTACGCGAAGTGGAAAGTTATTCAGGGATAGAAGGGGAACAAGACTTGAATATAGCCCATTGATTGAGCCTCCTCTGAGTGACGATGAAGAAGCAGCATAGGCTTCTCCGTAGAGCATTGTCCAGTTAATAAGGCGAGGGTTCCCGCAAATACCCCATCCACCCACACCACCTCCATCTTCACCTCCACCACATACACCTTTGACCACACCACCACCACCTCCACCACCATTCAATATGGTGAATACAGTGAAGTTTCCCATTTTCAAGGGCTTGGGAAATGAGGACCCAGACCAGTTTTGGTTCATCATGAAGGCTGTGTGGCAAGCCTAGAACATTACAGATGATTAGATGAAGAAAGCAACAATGATTACTGCTTTGTAGGAATGTGCACTAACATGGTACATTAAGTACTGCACTAATAACCTAACGGTTGTGTTGCCAGACATTCAGACTACGCTGAATAAGAGATTCAGTAGGCCCAAATCTGAAGCACAATCAATCATTGGATTCAAGGAGATCATGATGAAGCCTGGTGAGACACCCTAGGAGATCGATCAGAGATTGAAGTGCAAGATCTGTGAAGCTAACATGAATCTTACGGATGGGAAACACCACGAATGGTTTGTGGCTTCTCTCTCACCTCATATAAGGGTTGCTTTATAACAACAAAATATTGGGACCTAGGTGGAGGCCCTAGAGATTGCGATGAGATTGCATGAGACACTTATTCAAGATGTTTCTTTGGGAGTTCAACAGATTCACGCGGAGTTGCAAAAAATTTGCCTAGAATTCCAAAGTCTGAAGAAGGATAGAGCTGCTCGGCTAGAGGTGCATGAAGAAGTTTGGTGTAAGAGTCAGGAGCATGATAAAATCATTGTCGTGTATTCACGAATTATGTTGGAGGAGGAGGGTTGATGCCTCTAAGGCTAGAAGCTCAAGTGGGGCCAAGTATAGGGCCCACGTTATGGTGTGCTATCTGCCAGGTCGCTGGAAAACATGCGACAGATAATTGCCACTTGCTAGAAAAATTTGTACAGACATCGCAACAATTCTTTTGCAACTTATGAAAATTAGTAGGTCACGAGGAGTGCAATTGCCATAGTTACAATTTAATGATGGAGAGAACGCCTATGTATCAAATACAAATAGAAACTCAGCCTTCGGATCAAGGCACTGGGGGTGCACAAGGAGGATTTTAGGGGCGTGGGACAGGTCGAGGCAGATGAGGACCTACACGAGGTCCGAGAAAAGTTATTTTCTACAATTTTGGAGGGCCAGGACACTACACACGAGAATGTATGCACTCGACGCACCTGTCATGCCGATACTGTACTTAGTTTAACCATGCGACAGAAGAATGCCCTATATTAATAGCTATGATGCATGAAGGAGGGACACAGCCTCAGCAACCTACCTAGAACTCCCAAATGATGCGGGCTGAACCCTGTGAAGAGGATCCTAATGTGAATATTATGCTATGAAGTGGAATGAACACTGGCGAAGATAAGGCAAAGCAACCTAAAGAAAGTGAATGGGTCCAAAAAGCTCGAGAGAAGGAGGTTGGCTTTGATCTAGAATGCACAAAAGATACCTTCTTGGAAGTGAAGAAAAAATTCTCTGAGGCTTCTACCTCAAGAAGTCAGGATAAACAGTCTGAAGAAATGGACCCATCCATGCTTACTACCTTTCTAGAGACCTATATGAAGCTGCTACGTGATAGCAAGGCCATGAAAGGATTACAGGAGTTGATCAATAATTGTGCTAGTAAAGAAAATACTCTCTAGGGATCATGCATGGTTAGGAAAATTGGTAAGCATAAGGCAAGAATAGGGTGTGAGATGAGGCTCACCGCACAAATATGAGAGCATGAAATGGACAAAGTTATTCTAGATCTTGGGTCAGATGCGAATGTTTTTCTTAAACAAACATGGGAGAGAATGGGGAGACCTATGCTGCAGTGGTCTCCTATTCAATTGAGGATGGCGAATCAACAAAAGATTATCCCCATGGGAAGATTGTAGGGAGTGACAGTAGATATTGAAGGTGCGAGCGCATTGGCTGATTTCAAAGTGATAGAGATTGTTGATGACAACAATCCCTACCCCGTGCTCCTTAGGATCGACTGGGCTATTGACATGAATGGGGTGATCAACTTGAAGAAGCGGATGATGTCATTTGAAAGAAAATCGCTCCGCGTAGTAGTACCTTTGGATCCTGCAGAAGGACCGTGCTATACTGAACCGGTTTGCGATTATGAAAGTGACGATGATTTGGACCAAATTTATAAGATAATGGCACAAGATCAAGATTGGGTGAATCCGATAGCTGATGGACATATTGCATGGGATAGTGAAAGCTCCTACACATTAGATTCAGATGAGGAATTGGAACACTAGCAAAATCGATTGCACGAAGTATCTACACAAAGTTGTAACATGATGACTAAATCACTACGTTGCGTATCATCAGAGGTAAGAAGTCTGATTTATTATGATGGTTTAACTAATGTTGATAAATTCATGGATGCATTTGAAAGAGAAGTGCTAGAGAAGCATCGATTCCAAGCCTTGGACTTGGCACTGCGCACTACACCAACATGATGATGGGGTATGCATAAAGACAATTTTGATGGATGGCATGAGTATAGAAGAATGATGAGGGTGCGGTTTGGTCACCCAAAGGTGTGATTGATAGAGAAATATGATGGGAGGAGTGATCCGTGTGACCACTTAGCAAAATGGACCGATTCTTATGGAGTAGAACTGCAACCAGAATGAGTCACACTTTAGATGTAATACCAATGAATTGGTACCTGGAGACAGAGCTCCGCCACATCACAGACGAATGGGATATTTTGAGACAAGGATTCTTAATGAAATACAACTTTGAGGATGGATTCAAGTGCATTGAGGAAGCATTGCAGGAGGTCGAGGCAACAATCTTGAGAATCCCGCAGGATCCCTTAGATCTGATTCAACTAGATTAGACCACCTAGCTGCACCATGCGATAGAGTCCTACAATGTGACTATTAAAGAAGAAGAGGAGGATTCAAGGAAAATTAATATCCCAGAGGCAGAAGGTCACTATGAAGTTGAGGGGCCATAGATAGAGAATCCAGATATCACTGCATCACTAAAAACTAGACAAGTGAACATTGGAATAGAGGCAGAGTCGAAGTTTGTAGAGATAGGGGACTACTGGGATGATGCTACAGTGGATAAGGTCGTTGAGTTGCTCCATGAATACTAGGATTTTTTCCCTATAAAGTTTTCAGGCTTGAAAGGGATAATAGGCAATTTAGGAGTAATGAAGATAATGTTGAAATTGAAAGCAAATCCTGTGAAATAGAGGCAATATCGCCTCAATCCTAAGTACAAGGAAAAGGTCCGCTTAGACGTGAACAAAATGTTGGCTGCAGGAATCATTGAACCAATGGAGGAGTCCGATTGGGTAAGTCCTATGGTAGTTTAGGAAAAGAATCATAAGGATGAAATAAGGATCTGTGTAGATCTCAAGAAGCTGAATGATTCTTGTGTGCACGATCCTCTTCCAACTCCATTCACCGATGAAGTGCTAGATAATGTAGGAGGACAGGAAGCATATTCATTCATTGATGGGTCTCGGGGTACCATCAAATGAAGATTGCACCAGAAGATAGGAGTAAGACAACCTTCATGACTGAGTGGGGATGCTTTCATTATACTGTAATTCCTTTTGGACTGAAGAATGTGTCGATAGTCATTTATTCTGTAGTCATTACGGCATTCATAGAGTTCATTCACAAGTTTTTGGAGGTATAATTTGATGATTGGATGACGATTGGATTGGTCAAATGCCATGTAGCTAGTTGGTGCTTGATGCTAGATATGTGTCAGAGGTATTAGATCGTGCTAAACTTGAAGAAGTGTTTATTTTGTGTCCCTTTTGGAATCCTGCTGGATCATGTAGTGTGTAGATAATGGTTAATGGTGGACCCAGCTAAGATCGTGGTTATAATTAATTTGGAGGCACCAAGAAGTGTGAAATAATTGCGTGCAACATTGGGTCATAATGGTTATTATTGAAAATTCATCAAGAGTTATGCTCAGATTACTGCGCTAATGGAAAAATTGTTGAAGAAGGATGCTACATTCTGTTGGAATGAGGAATGTCAGCAGAGCCTAGACGTGTTAAAAGAAAATATGGTCACCGCATCGATCCTAGTCTTCCTAGATTGGAAGAAGTAATTTCATGTGAAAATGCCTATAAATTATAGATGGCCCTCCAGTGAGAAACACTTTGCATTCTGAGAATTTCTTAGTGTAGCTATTTGTTACGTGATCTCTTTGAGAATTTTCTTGCGAGCCCTGTGTCTGAGTCCAATTGGAACTTCATTAACAACGTCATGTCTGTACTGACTGAGACTACTAGTACTGGGGGAGTTGTCACCTCTATGGGAGCTTCCCCTTAGGTCATGAGTATGGAGGTTCCTGCAGCAATGCTTAAGGCACCGAGGTCGCCTAGGAGGCTCCCAATCCAAATAAGGTTAAATAGAAGAAGATGCTGCTAGTGCACAAGTCACCAAGGAATCATGCAGCTACACAGGCGTAGCGGAAAGAAAATCCAACTGCGCAGGAGAAGGGCAAAGTGGTAGACCTAGAGGCCAATGAGGGCATGAAAGACATAGATGTTGAGGGGGTAGACCCTATTTTGAAGCTGCTAGAGTACATCCCTCCATGCCAAGGCAAGGTGAAGGTCCTGAAGGACCCAAATGAGGGATAGTTCCTCCTAAACACACTCCTGCTGCCAGAAAAAATCACTTTTGAAGGTCCACGCTTGGTGCACATCCCACATCTGAAACTTGAAGATTTGGATTTGGGAGATGTTGAGAGGTTTCCCCACCTAGCCATGGATACCTTCATGAAGCGAGTGTTATACAAGGAATCTAGTGTCACTGCGTTGGAGCTGGTGGAATGGATTCATGGGGTAAACAAGGCAGGGTTGTTGAATCTCCTATGGGTTCCTCACTACCATCGCCCCCCATAAATTTGACAATCATTAAGCAGTTTATGTGCCTTATGCATGATGGTGCTTATGGTTGACTAAGCCCATATTGATCACTGATATGTTGATCCATAAAATCACATTGTTACCTCACTCTGGGCTGAATCCTGCAAAGGCATTTGGAGGCAAGACAGGCGAGCACCACATTGGCGAGAAGATGAAGGACAAGTTCAAACTTGTCAAGAAAGCATGAGGGTATTCTATTTCCAGTATTACTGACCCTGTAGTGAAGGTGGCCACCTGAATTTTGGCTAGAAAGGTGATGAGGAAGTGCCACATGGATGAGGTGCCAGCACTAGTGGTTTCATTAGTGGCTCAGTGTGTGGAGGGCATACAATTCAACTAGGCATGCTACTTGTGCAACAAGTTCCTCGTGAAATGTAGAGATGCATAGGACCAAAGTAAAACTTTCCATTACTCATGGATGTTACTGTTAATTGTGTTGGTCGCATAGGATGTATCAGAGGAAAACTAGTTTCCTCCAATTTAGACAGATTTACTAGAAGCAACGAAGTTTGCTTCACTATGGGACACAAAGGACGCTGCACGGGTTCGAGAAACTAAAGCTTTTTCGGTATTACTGGAGATGAGCATTCATGTGGCCATCAACTAAAAGATGCGGTTGTCACCAACTGTTTTTGAGCAGTAATCTGGGTATGTGGAGTTCAAAGTGGACTTCCACTGCGTTTACATCTGGGCACTGAAGGATCTAGACCAGAAGTGGTATGATCTTCCCTACTTGGCTACAGATGATGCCATCACAGAGGTCCTCAAGTGATGGCCAGTTGATTGGCACACAACATCGGATTTGGATGTCTAGACTAACAAGTCTACAAAGAAGTAGAAGAAGGAAGCAACCTAACTAAAGATGCAACAGTTGGAGAAAAGAGGAAGAAGGAGACTGAGGACAAGGCACATACAGAAGTGGAGTGCGCCACAAAGGAAAAAGCAGAGCAGGAAGAGCATGACTCTGATAGAAGTCAGAAATCTCCTTCGCCCCGAACGGAGGATGAATAATAGTCAAAATAGGGCAACGGAGATCTAGAGAGCTCTCATTATTGCGTAAAGCAACATAGGTAATAGGAAAAGGAGGGACAATGAAAGAAGACCAAAGTCTCCAAATCATCGCTTGGTCCAATCACCTTAACGAAGGGTGACTTAAATGACATTGGAGACAAGGTAAGGGACATGACAACAGAACTACTGTGACAGTTTGAGCAGCAGTAGAAGCAAGCATTGGTTTCTATACAAATGGGTCTGTGCAAGCTATAGATCCAAACAACTAGATTGCAGGCAGGTGCAGGGTAGAGCAGCATGACATCAATGAATTTGGTGTTGGGGACAACTCAAGCTGTAGAGTTAGTTCGATCCTTGGATCTCTAGGTAGTCACACTGCCGGATGGATCTCTAAGTGCAGAGGCGAAAGCTGAGAAGGCTACTGTTAGTGCTTTAAAGAATATTGGTTTGAACTTGGCTGCGCTCCCTAGTGAATTCCTTCACACGTTGCAAGCAAGTGTGATTGCAGAGCTTAAGGCCCGAGAGCAGCACGTGTTGAGCATGATCAGCGAGCAGAAAGTCAACAATGAACATATATTCATTGAGAAGATAGCCACACTAGAAGCATGGAAGAAGGTTCAGGAGAAGAATGAGCGAACCACAGCTGTGGTAGCCGAAGCATGCAAAACCATTCCAGAACTACATATCCCAGAAGAAGCGCCGGTGGAGGCCAAGATTAGGAAGTTGGCTACAGGTGTGCGTGATGCAAGGACAAAGATGGCCAAGGTTCAGTTTGAACTAAACCTTAAAATCACAGAGCTTGAGTTGAAGTCACAACCTTCAACTCCCCTAGAGGTCAGAGCACAAAGCGAAGCCACTTTGACTGATGTAGTTGCAGCAGTAGATGGCAAGGTAGCAGATTACACCACACTCTTTGAGCAATATATGAAGGTCATTATGAATCTATAGGAGGATCCTAACCTGTAGAGGTTGAACACAGAGGCTTGAGAATTGCAGCAACAATATGACAAAGTAAGAGCGATGACACACACCATCGCTATATCACAGCGATTGGCTAAGTTGCATGAGGTAAAGTAGTTTCTCAAATAGGTCAAGGCAGTGCAATGAAAAGAGGAGGTCCTCAAGGCCAGATTGGGGCCTTGGCTAGAAGAGGCCGATGTTATCTCTGCCACCATTGAGGAGAAGCTTGCGAGCCTACAGAGGACACAACAGAAGGTAAAGGAAGACAACACAGGACCAACAACCGAGCAACTGGTGGAGCAGATCAAGCAGGTAGCCATGGAGAGCGCGACTGAGGTAGCAGTAGATAAAGTCAAGCTAGGATGTCTCCACAATAAAATCTCCATGCCAGAAGAGTGACTCGGGGGTGAGTCATGATATTTGTGTTGGGGGGCTATTAGGATAAGGTTCCCTGTAGTCAATTTTGGGGCAAAAGCCCAAGTTTTGGGGAAGAAAGCCCAATTTCTTGTTATGTAAAGTTTAAATTATCTACTAGTTATGGTCGTGGAGTACGTAGATAGTAAGTGTCATAAAGGGATTTTTCATTCTTTTATGTAAGTCGTGTAAACTTTAGTAAGATCTACCCATGGCTCGTCGACCATTGGATTGTATAAAGAGGAGAGTCTTAGAGAGTCTAAGGAAGTTCATAGTTGATAATAATGAATTTAATGGGTCATTAGAAGTGAAGAGAAAAGAGTCTTAGAGTAGAAGAGAGGCTCTACAAACATGTGCACAGAGGCCTAGAGTAGAGTCCGCAGCTGAGTGCACAGACCCCTGCAACTGAGTGCGCAGGGTAGTCTTGAGTTTGTAAGAAGAACTAAAGTATCAATAAAGAGATTATTATGGAAATGTATGTGTTTTTTCCATTTAATTATGTTATGAATGATCACGTTTATGTTATGATAAATTATGGGTTTATGATTTTATACTGTATTGAAGCATCATTTTGCATATTTTACATTATTATAAGGATGCAAGTAATAATATCTATTTATGCAAAGAATATCTTAATGCATGGTAAAGTTATCAGACACTTAAGACGATTTGGGTAAATATAGAAATAGGAGTTATTACAGAGGCGTGCAAGTGGTTGATTCCCCTGTTTAGGGTCCATGAAGGAAAGTCGTAGACCTTCGTGAAGGTCTAGAGGATGGTAAGAGGAGGTTATATAGATAAGCCTTAAAGGCTTATCGACTTACGTGAAGGTAGGTTAAGGGTATACAACGACATCATAATCATCTATGGATGCGGAAACTTGGTTCCATCATCCCCCCATACTGCTTCAAGTGAGACTTTAGTCTGCGCTCCGTGGATTGATGCCAAAAGGGCTAGTAGTGTAGGGATTTGTTTGGAAAATGTAACCCTGAACCTGGGTCAGGACCCACTAAGCCAACACTTCTATTGTGAAGAAATTGGATTTATGAAATGGATGCCATTTTTTGGGAGAAAGATCCCCCAAAGATAGTTTTGGGGCTAAAAGCCCATGTTTTGGTCAAATTTTGTAATAAACTATTAAAGAGTTCGCATTTTGTGATCATGGAGTGTGAAGGTGTCATAAGTCATAAAGGATTGTCCGCTCTTAGTTTTGTAAAGTAAATTCAGTTGTAAAAGATCCACCCATGGTTTGCGGACGATGGGATGGTATAAAAAAAGCTAAGCTCCAAGTAGTTTTAGAGACATCAATGAAATATCATGTAAGAGAGTCGTAGCTTTGAAGTAAGAAGTCTAAGTTTCAGGTCATAGCATAGGTAGAGGATTTGCAGCTGAGTGCACAGAGGCCTAGGGTAGAAGTCTGCAGCTGAGTGCGTGGACCCCTGTAGCTGTGTGCGCAAGGTGGATAGAGTCTGTAATCACTTGGAAGATATCAATAAAGAGAAGTATTATGCAATTTCTGTGTCTTTGTTCTGATTGATGCATCTTGTCATTTTATGTATGAATTTCATTTATAATGCTTATGTGATGTGCGAATGTGTATAATTATGTTGGATAACTGAATGCAAATAAGAATATTTGTTTATGCGGTGCTAACTGTGAGTATCTAATAAGAGAAGTAAGATTGTTAAGATAACTGGACAATCTATGCAATAAGCTTCCTTAGCAGTGCAAAAGTATCTAAGCCGAAGGTTAGGGCTGCATGAAGGTTATTCGTACCCTTTCGTGGAGGTATCAAAGGAAGGAATAATGTGTTAGGTAGATAGAGACCTAGAACTAAGTGACCTGTGTGAAGGTAGGAATACAAGAAATAAAATGACATCACGACCATCTCAGGGTGTGGAAACTTGGTTCCAGCATTCCCCCATACTACTTTGGGTGAGACTTCAGTCTGCGCTCCATGGGCTGATGCTGAAAGGGCCAGTAGTGTAGGGATTTGTTTGGCTACTAACATTGAACTTGGGTTAGGCCCCCTCAAGCCAACAAATGGTTCCGTTGTTAGGACCAAAATCTGCATAAGAGTTGTGTGATGTCATATCACTAGAATCCAACTAAAAAAGAGATCAGAGGTTGGCTGGATAGGAAGATCCACGAATTTGTGGTGCAGGAGAACATAAACCGGTGACTGATAAAGGAACAATGGCTGGACAGGTACCTGTATACAGAGATCCATGAATTTTTTTTTTGTTTCTTTCTAGTTGAGTTATACGAGTAGATCACGAAGCCAGTAGATAGCCAAGGAAATTGGAAACTTGATGGTCCTATTATGTGGACCTTGGAGCTAGTACAGAGGTTGGAAGCATCTAAGTATAAGATTGACCGCATTGTCGATCATTGGATCGATCATGTCATAGGAGGATTTGTAACTGAATTCGCGGTCAATACCTCAGTCAGCTACAGCGAGGCACAACGGCACTTTTTCAAAGGACTACGAGGTGAGTACGTGAAATCTTTGAATACTTGGATTAAAATGTTATTGTGTAAAAAACAGGTTATACAGCTACCTTGATGTTTGGGGCTACGCGAAGTGGGAAAACTTACATTAATGAAGGAAAAAAGGGTCCTGAATATAGTTTGTTGATTTCACCTCCGTGAGTTGATGAAGAGGGAATAGCACATGTTTCTTCATGAAGTGCTATTCAGTTAAGAAGACAAGGATTCCCGCAGCTACCACCTCCAACCACACCACCTCCAGCTTCACCTCCATCACCTGTGACTTCACTCGTACCACCTCCGCCTCCACCACAGTTCAGTATGCCAAACTCAGTAAAGCTGCCTTTGTTCAAAGGCTTGGGAAATGAGGAACCTGACCAATTCTGGTCCGTTGTAAAAGCTGTATGGGAAGCTCAGGGCATTAGAGATGATAACATGAAGAAGGCAACCTTGGTTAGTGCTCTAAAGGATCACTCGCTAACCTAGTACATCAAGTACTCTAATGATAACCCGAATGCTAGAGTGGCATACATCCAGATCGTGTTGAACAAAGAATTCAGTAGGCCTAAATCTGAAGCACAGTCTATTGAGGGGTTCAAGGAAATCGCGATGCAACCACACGAGACACATTGGGAATTAGATCATAGGTTGAAATGTAAAATCCACAAAGCTAATATGAACTTGACAGGCAGGTAGCATCGCAAGTGGTTTGTGGATTCGCTATTGCCACACTTAATGGTTGCATTGTCATAATAGAAGATAATGACTTAGGCGGAGGCCTTGGAGATTGCAATGAGACTGCATGAAACCCTGATGCAAGATCCAAATCTGGGGGTTCAATAGATCCATGTGCAGTTGAAAAATCTTTGCCTTGAGATGAAAAGTTTGAAGCAGGGCAAATTGTCTGACTAGAGGTGCGCGAAGAGGTATGGTGTCTGAAATGTAAGAGTCAGGGGCATGATAAAGACCATTGTCCAGTCTTTGCGAACTATATTGAATGAGGACGACCAATGCCTTTGAGGCTAGAATCTCAAGAAGGAACAAAAGAGGGGCGTACATTATGGTGTGCTATATGTCAGGTAGCAGGAAAATATGCCACATGTAGGTTTTAACCCCATACAGAAATTACCTGCATACGAATTCTAAAACACAGAAAATAAACAATGCAAGAGCATAACAAATGAAACACATATACACAGAGATTTTTCCTTGGATCCCAAAACCGGGACTACCAGCTTGATTTTTCATTATGTTCCTTTCAATGTTATAATACACATTTATACATGCCGAAGCATCCAATACCATGGATCGAAAACCATCGCATCCAATACCATGGATTGAAAACCATCGCATCCAACAAACATGTGTGAAAATCATGCACAAAACAATAGGTGGGTCTGCCCAACCTAAGTGGGGTTATGGGTACACCTCAAACCCCCTGTGACCCCCCCCAACCCCCCTGCTACATAATCAGTGCAACGAAGGGGGGTCTCTGGGCCCCCTCTAAACCCCTGGTTAACTACGTGGGCTAGTCATGGAAAGAATATAATACAACCCAACACTCTCCCACTTCTTGTTTTCTTTCCACAGGGGCCCACAAGAGAGCTTAGTCATTTTTTTAGCCCTGAATCATTTGTAGCATAGCTATGCTACAACCTCCCTTGACTCAGAACCTGCATATGATGAGGTCTGAGCCACACGAGGAAGAACTAAATGTGAATATTGTGCTCCGAAGTGGAATCACGACGGGAGATGATAAAGGCAAATAGCCTGAAGAAAGTACTTGGCTTTGTAAGGCTCCGGCAAAGGAAGCGGAGTTTGATTTGGAGCGCACTTGAGAAACCCTTATGGAAGCTAAGAAGAGCTTCGTTGATGCCTCCACTTCAGGAAGGAAAGACAGACCGGAGCCGGAAATGGACCCATCGATGCTCACGATGTTCGTAGAAACATGTATGAAGCTAATGCGCGACAGTAAGGTGGTAAGGGGATTACAGGAACTCATTAATAGATGCGCTATGACCGCGACATGAGAACTGTGCCTAGTCCAGTAGATCGGAAAGCATAAGATCAAAACAGGAAGGGAAATGAGGTTAACTGCATAGATTGGGGAATACGAGACAGACCAAGTAATTCTGGATTTAGGATCGGACATGAACGTCCTACCAAAGTAGACGTGGGAGTGCATGGGGAGGCCGATGCTGCAATGGTCTCCTATCTAGTTTCGCATAGAGAACCAATAGAAGATAATACCCCTGGGGCAATTGTAGGGAATCACAGTGGATATTGAATGAGCGAGTGTGCTAGCTGACTTTGAGGTGATGACAACAATCCCTACCCCACGCTCTTAGGAATTGATTGGGGCACTAACATGAATTGGGTGATTAACCTAAAGAAGTGCAAGATGATTTTTGAGAAGAAGTCCCTGTGCGTAGTGATACCTTTGGACCCTACTGAGGGATCACGCTACACTGAGCCAGTGCGCAACTATGAAAGTGACGATGACTTAGACTGAATCTACAAGATAACTATGTGAGAACAAGACTGGGTAAATCCCACTGCAGATGGACGAATTTCATGGGAGCATGAAAGCTCCTGTACTTCAGATTCGGATGAGGAGATAGAGCGATGGTAGAACAGGTTGCATGAGGTAACCACACTTAACTGTAATATGATGACAATATTGCTACAATGTGTATCAATAGAGATGAGAGATCTACCTACCTATGTTGGATTAGGTGAGGTAGCTTCTTTCTTGGATAGATTTGAGAGAGAGGTGCTAGAGAAACAATGTTTCAAAGCCTTGAATTGGGTACTGTGCACTACGCCTGCTAGGTGATGGGGTATGCACAAATGAAACTTTCATGACTGGAGCGCATGTATAAGGATGATGCACACACGGTTTGGAAAGCCTAAAGTATGATTCATAGATAAATACGATGGGCAGGATGATCCGCGCATGCATCTAGCTAGGTGGACACAGGCCTATGGGGAAAAGCCACAACTAGAGTGAGTGCACCTATTCTATTGCACTCTGGATGTTATACCGATGAACTGGTATATAGAAACAGAGCTTCGTTATGGGACGAATGAATGAAATGTTCCACGCGAAGGATTTGTGATGACCTTTAACTTTAATGATGGATGGGAGAGTATTAACAAAGTGATACAAGAAGTAAAGGCAGCCATCTTTAGAATGCCACAGGAGTAGGAAACATTGACTCAGCCTGACTAGGTAGCCCAGTTAAATTGCACACTAGAGTGTTATAATGTAACTGCTAAGGAAGAGGATGAAGATTTGAGGAATATTAATATTCTAGAGACAGAAGGCTAGCACGAGGTTCAAGGACTACAAATCGAGAACCCTGACATAACCGTGCTAGTAAAGACTCAGCAAGTAAACATTGGTACAAGGGCGGAACCAAAATTTGTGAAGATTGGGGACTACTGGGATGCCGTGATGGTAGATAAGGTTGTTGAATTACACCACGAGTATCAGTACTTATTTCTGACCAAGTTCACATACTTAAAGGGAATAATCAGAGACTTAGGAGTAATGAGGATCATGTTAAAACCCGATGCGAAGCCAGTGAAGCAGATATCGTACCGCTTAAACCCAAAGTACAAGGAGAGGGTCCAGGTAGAGTTAAATAAGATGCTTGCGGTAGGCATTATTCAGCCTATCTAAGAATCTGATTGAGTAAGTCCGATGGTGGTACAAGAAAAGAAATAGAAGGACAAAATAAGAATATGCGTAGATCTCAGAAAATTGAACAATGCGTGCATCCATGATCCATTCCCAACTCCATTCACAGATGAGGTATTGGACAATGTAGGCGGTCAGGAAGCATATTCTTTCACCGATGGGTTCTCAAGATACCACTAGATCAAGATCGCGCCAGAAGATAGGAGCAAGACATCCTTCGCAATGGAGTGGGGTTTGTTTCAATATATGGTCATGCCTTTTGGATTGAAGAATGTGCCATCTATCTTTTCGTGCGTAGTTGTTGCAGTGTTCAAGGAATATATTAATAAATTCTTGGAGGTCTATTTTGATAATTGGACTGTATTCGAGTTGGTTAGGAACCATTTAGCGAACCTGTTATCTCAAAATCAGACCCTAGAAGGCTGCAAACCAGGAAGACTTCAAGTAACTGTTTCAGACCAATCTTTTAGCTAAGGCTTAGCCTCCTTAGCCTGAGAGGGCTCTCTCAAAGGGTTTAAGATTTGTGATTGTGATTGAGATGGCTAACTCTTTTATGAAACAAATAGTAATGAGGCTGGTAAAATCTAAATTAACAAGCATCCATTGGGCTCATGGAGTCATATGTCATTTAGCATTAACAGTGAATTGGCTTTGCAATGAAATCAAGGCATTCAGACTTCAATATACATAAAGGACAGCAGACACAAAAGGGACAGTATATGAGTACATGAAGGAAATTAGAACACAACATGTGATTTCTAAGTAATCAAGTACTCATCAAACTATAAACAACATGAAAGACAACAAGAGGAATTCATACATTGAAGTCACTATGATTCTTGAGTAGCAAAAAACCATTACTATATTACCAAAGGACAGAGTCTTTACATAAGCTTCACAACAGGCTTTTTTACATAAACTTCCAACCCTTATTACATTTCCATTCTTCTATATATAGATTTCCTCCTTAAACATTAAGGGAACTCGAAAACTACTTCTAATGACACCTGTTTAACTTTTAACTATCTATTTAATGTAACAAACTTCAACTAGACTTTCTAGAGGTCTAAATCAAGTAGGATTCTAACACCATGTTATGCTAATCATAGCCTTGGTCTATAATCATCTTCGTTCTTTGACATCTGGTTCCCTTCTATTTTTGGATGTGATGGATCTTCAAGGCTCCGTGTTGGTCTTGAATGTCACATGTTTTCCAATGCCCTGAAACATAGGAAACTACCCCTGTATACCGGTCTTTGGTTTGCCTCAAAATGTTCGGATCCAACGAAGTATAGCTTTTATCTTTTAATTACCCAAAATGGAGCATACTGCCACGTCCTTGATGTGCTGTCCACCGTTTTCATGTGTGAAAGCCAAAATTCTTACAAACTGTTTCACATATCCTGAAGTGTGGTAAATATGCTCACTTTATGACAAAAATCTAAAGTTGGACTCGAATACATATTATCTCCACCTGTCTTGACCTGGTTCAATCTTAATAGCTCCATCTGATGCTTTGTATACCTTGTATACATTCCCCTTTCAAAATTCCCGCTCATATTCAAAACTGGCTAATTGAAATTAGACTGTGTTGCTTCAGCTGTTTTGTAGCGCGCTACGAAACTGCTGAGCTCTAGTTATCACCTTCAGCAGTTTCGTAGCGCGCTACGAAACTGCTGAGTTGTTTCAAAAATCACAGTTTCAACCCAAAAATTTGCTATTTGAGCACTTTGCTGTTAAAACATTCTTTCAACTGTTTCAAGACCTTCCAAAACTGAATGGGAATGTTTGAAAAGATTATACCAAGCAAAACTACCAAAACTTTGAAACATATCCTTACTTGAAGTGAGATTTCTTTATGGAGATCCTTTTTGCTGGTTCAATTGTATCTTTAAGTCTTCAACTTGTTTCTTCATTACTTTGATCCCAGATTTGAGGTTTGTATTGACTTTTCTAATAAACTGAGATTCCTTTATTGCAAGAGTAGTCCAGCTACGGAATTGAACACTAAAATCAACCACTTCAGGAATTTGAAAAGTTTGGTCCTCCCACCGAGCTTGCATCTGGTTGAAATAAGCCTCCTTAACTGCAAATTTCCTGGCAGCCTTCTTTAGTCTTGCAATTTCAAGGTTGGCCAATCCTAATTTCTTTTTCAAGTCTTCCACATTACCTTCTTCTTGAGTGGCAACTGTTTTGCCTTGATCCTTTCTTTCATGAGGCCGTGTTTCCTCCCCTGTTTCATCTGCCCTTGGCGGTACCTCCTGTACTTGTTTGAATTTCCTTGTTATGGGTCTCCTGGGCTTGAAAACAAATTGTTCAACTTGCTCATCAAATTTGAGTTTCTTCGAGGCTTTAACTTTCTTGGCCTTCTCTTTATCTGACTCGATCAAATCAGCTTGCACTAGTGGGGACTCTTCAATGTCAATGGCTTGCAATAAGTCATTTAAATCTCCCTTTGAAACAGGACTTTCTTCAATAGCCACTGACTTACCCTTTTCTTTTGCCACCTGACTCCTAGTTCTTCTTCTTTGAACTCCTCTACCTGTGCTTGATTCATGTGCAGTTTCTTTGACCTGAGCTTTTTCTTTAATTGACTCATGGAGTGTATCCTGAATAGTCAGTGGCTTGGTAGACTCTCCAACTTGTTTCCTTGCTTTTAACTTTGAAACCCTCTTGGCTCTTGTTTCTGTTTGAGGACTGGTTGTTGTTGAAGGTTCTTTTGCCGCTAGAGGGTTGAGACCGGTCTTGCTCTTGAAACCGGACATGAATATGAATGTATCCCAGTCTCTGCCTACCCTCTGGAGTTCATGCAGAACCATTAACTTAACCAAGCCATGGTGGAATAGTGAAGTCTCACAAGCTTCCTTTCTCAGTTGTACCTTATCACACATTTTACTTAAGTTGCAGAACAAGTAAAAAGGTAGATCAATAGATGTTTTCCCTGTGAAATGCAACAACAATTTAAAATGGTATGAATACACTTTGTTATATCTCCCTTCACAAGTCAGATACTTTTGTATACAAGTAAGCAATTGAGCATATGATTCTTTAACATAACTTCTAGGAACAGATTTGCTCAAATCTGAGTTAATGAACTCCTGTTTTAGAAATTCTTTGCATGGATTCATGTCAAATTTTAAATTTTTGAACCAATTTTCTTGCCCTCTTGGTATTTCTGTAACTGTGGATATCATGTCTGGTGAGACCTGCAATTCAAACATGCCAACCTTTGAGTTTAGCCCTGTGAAATTCAGTGCAAATTCCTTAGTCACTTGTGCATGTCCTCCCTGGAGCTTCTTGTAAAAATTCCAACATCCAGCTCGTTTAAATGCCTGTTTGACCTCTCTATTCTTCAAGGTTATATCCAATCCTTCAGGCTCATTTCTCAAACATTTGCCTGATCTATGGTCTTTCCTTTCTGCCAATCCCTCCATGAAAATTCAGTGACTTGTAGGCTGGAAATGCTAGCACTGCTCAAACTCCAAACTCTGCCTCGCTTGAATGGCTGCCTCACTTGATAGCTGCCTCACTTGATGACAATGTTTTCAAATTGAAATCTAGTAGATTTGTTTCTCATGCAAAGCTTACAATCATCATTAAAACCGAGCATACTTGGCCTTTCTTGGAACTTGTATTTCATGTGTACTAATGTACCTAGTGATTGCAATGATGGAGATAAGCGATTGGAGATGATGTATGGAGTGCATAAACTGACAATGAATGACGTAGCCATAGGTTATCTTGACAGATTTGACAGTTGGGAAAGATTTGCTGCGGAATGCACGAATCTCCGATTTCGCAGTGCGGTCAGTGTAAATTTTGAATAATGCACTGCGAAATCACCTAAAAACTATAGGACTGCGAAAACACCTAAAGGACTTTTGCGCTGCGTAATCACCTAATGAACCTTTGTGCTGCGAAACTGCTAAAAGGATTAATGCGGTGCGAAAATACCTCAGAATGGTTACGTGCGCTACGCAATCACCTAAAAAAGGATGTGTGGTACATAATGACTTTTAAATCAAACTGACACATGGCTATGAGATTGGTGATGTATGAGGGTGACCAGTGATAGACGAGAATGCATGCTTGACTTAAGACCTCCTAAGACTTAGACTCGAAGGAAAAACAAAAACAAACTTAGACTAACATTGACCTTTATCATCAAGCTAGTATGACAAATTTTGGCATTAGAATTCTTAAGTGATAATAGAACCTACGCCTGATGCTAGATACATGCCGAAGATACCAAATCATGCTCAACCTCAAGAAATGTACATTTCTTGTTCCTTTTGGGAAACTACTAGGGCATGTGGTTCATAAATAGGGGCTAATGGTAGACCCTGCGAAAATTGTGGTAATTCTGAATTTGGAAGCGTCGTACAGTGTGAAACAGCTGCGCTACTTTGGGACACACTAGGTATTATAGAAAGTTTATCAAGGGTTATGCTCAGATAACCATGCCAATGGAAAAACTATTGAAGAAGGATGTCACATTTCACTAGGACGATGACTGTAAGAAAATCCTGGATATCTTGAAGCAGAAGATGGTTACTACACCAATTCCTTTCTTCCTGAACTGGAAGAAATAGTTTCATGTTCATGTTGATGTGTCATGTATAGCATTGGGTAGAGGGGATTAGATCACCCTATCGCATTCGCGAGCCACAGATTATCTAAAGCAGAAAAGAAATACTCCACCACTAAACGCGAGGCACTGGCTATGGTCTATGCGCTCCAAAAATATCGGCATTATTTACTAGGGGGGCACTTCAAGATGTACATAGATCATTTCGCGCTGAAATACTTCATCAATAAGCTTGTTTTGGGGGGGCGCATATGCAAGTGGCTCTTATTATTCCAAGAATATGATTTCAAAGTTGTTGTGAAGCCTGGGTGGTTGAACGAGGGACCAAATCACTTGTCGTGCATTGAGACAAGGGAGGAACCTACCAGTTTGGAGGAAGGACTACCCGACACGTAGATTTCTTCTGTGTGCGCAGTGGATGGACACTTTGAATATATAATCCACTTTCTAACAACTGGAACTGCACAGGAAGGTTACTCTGTCTAGTAGAAAAGGGAACTATTGGTGCACGCGGCAGACTTTTTTGTCATCACAGGGCATCTGTATAAGATGGGGAATGATGAGATACTACGAAGGTATGTACCAGAGTTTGAACGAAGTAGTATCCTCGCGAATGCTCATGGGGGCCCCACAGGAGGTCATTATGTAGGAAGAGTGACCGCGCAGAAGATTCTTCACGTAGGGTTGTGGTGGGCAACCCTTCATCAGGATTCAAAAGCACATTGCAAGGCATGTGATGTATGTCAAAGAATTGGCAAGCCATCGTGGAGGGACGAGATTCCTTTGAATCCACAAATTACATTGAAGCCCTTTGAAAAGCGGGCGATCAACTTTGTAGGACCCATCAAACCGCACGGAAATATAGGCGCGAGATATATTATTACTGCAAATGAATACTTGACGCATTGGGTAGAAGTGCATCCAATAAAATATTGCATAGTTGCGACGACTGTGAAGTTTCTGTTTGAGCACGTATTGACATGATTCAGCTGCCCAAAGCTCTTAATGAGTGATCATGGTACACATTTTCTGAATGAAATGATCAGCATGTTGACAGAAGAGCTTCAGGTGTATCATCAGAAAAGCACACCGTATCACCCATAAGATAACGGGATTGTAGTAGCATTTAAAAAAGTATTGGAGACCGCGCTGACAAAAGTATGCAATGCACAACGAAGTGATTGGGACCTGCACATCCTCGTAGTACTATGGGCTTACAGGACAACATGCAAGAAACTGACGGGACAAACACCTTTCAGGCTGGTTTATGGAGTGGAAGTCATAATGCCAATGGAATATATCATGCCTAGTCTACGCATAGCGACACCCATAGGTATGATGGACTGCGGAGCCTTGGAGGAGAGGCTCGCGCAGCTGGAAGAACTCAAAGAAGAACGATTTTTGGCAGGATTTCATTAGCAGGTACAAAAGTAGTACGAGAAAGCATGGTATGATCAAGATATCAAGGTGTGCATGTTTAAGGTGAATGATTTGGTGTTGTTATACAATAGCAAGTTCTATAAATTCCCAAGGAAACTCCAAATCTGATGGTCACAGTATGTAGTGATCTAATGGTTCATTCTCTCCTTGGTATTACCGACACTTGATCCATGGCTTAACACCCGATTGGTCCATGATCTCTATTTAAAGATAATGGAGGGTCATTTGTAGGTAACCGTTCATGGGAGAAGCTTATGTAAATTTTTCATTCTTTTATTAATAAATTGCCTGAACTGGCTGCGTTGGATAAGGCTGTGGACTATTTCCCTCTTTGAGGGTTTTAACCACGTCAATAATATTGGTGTATAGATCTATGATTTGTTTGTGAGCGGTGACCTTTGGTGTTCTATCTGAGGAACGTACCCTGTAAATTCCTACAAGGTATCAGAGCAATTTGAGGGCTGCATCCATTGGTGATCCAAATCTAAAGCCCGTAGAACTGCATCCGACTATCATTTCCTAGATCTACTGTTTCTGATTGCATTCGAGCCAAGAGGACTGCTCTATTATGTTAAGAGCATCTTTTCCAGTGAGGAACCCCTTTAGTTTCATGCGAAAAGGTTTCTAGTAGCCCTAGCTATGTCATTTTTAAGATCTGGAGGTATATAGTGTTTATTTGACGTTTCTAGTTATTTTCTCTCTGTATATTTTGGTTTAGTTAGCTCTTTGCTTTTTTTTTATTACTAGATCTATACATTTCATTTCTGCATATGCTCTTTTCCTCACATCTCTGTGTGATCTGGGCAAATCAGAAACATAAAGGAATGCTTTTTCTCATGCGTATGCTCTTT
Source organism: Pinus tabuliformis (assembly GCA_031772625.1). Taxonomy (NCBI): domain Eukaryota; kingdom Viridiplantae; phylum Streptophyta; class Pinopsida; order Pinales; family Pinaceae; genus Pinus; species Pinus tabuliformis. Next base: position 1,544,159,577 of record CM062818.1, read on the forward strand.
TCCACCGCACCTTAGTGTGATCTCGGAAAATTAGAAACATTGAGGAAAATATTTAGTTTCTGGCTAAAGCTAACTTCAAGTTGTAAGGTTTGTTTTTTTTTTGTATGTCTGTGTTGGATTTTGTGTTTTTTGTTTTTTAGGAAGAAAAAAGCTTTCTCAAGTAAGCATGCATCCCAAAGCTTCAATGACTAAAAAAAAAAAAACCACTTCCTCTTTTCCAAAAATTACTAACCTTTTAATCTAGCTCACTTGGTCCAAAGCTACTTTATGAGAATAGAGGTCTTGAGTTCAAGTCCTTCTTGGTGCAAAGCTACTTTATTAGATTAAGTTTGGAAAGGGGGTATATTTTTTTTAATATAACATTATCATTCATTTCCACACATTCCCGCACTTCATCGGCTTTTTCAACAACGTTTCTTCAAAAGCCATAACTACTTCATCTGGAAGCGGTTTTCAGAGCCGTTTTTTCTGAATCAGCCTAATTTTTCAAGATCTTTCCATTGGAACATTTAGTTTCAACATATATAGCTTTAGTTTCTATTAAAATGGAAAGTCCATGCCAAGTTATTCTTGACAGCACCAACTACTTCCAATGGTGGTCCTACATTGTGGATTTACTTAGAAGTAAAGGTCTTTACAGAATAGCCTTAGGCCAAGAAACCAAACTCAAAGATGAAGATAAGGCAACCAAATGGGAAAATAGGCAAGATCAAGCATGTGGGCTGATAGGGATGTCTATTTCTCCAGATCTTAGATTCCATATTGCAGAACTTGATACTCCTAATGAAGCAATTAAACAGATCACTAAATTTTTTGGAATTAAAAATGAACTTAGAGCCCATCAACTTGAAAATGAGTTGCTTACATTGGACTCCAATAATTTTTCTTCCATTTATGATTTTCTATCCAAGTTCAAGACCCTTAGACTTCTCTTAGAAGGTGTTGAGGTTAAGAAAGAAGATGGTAACCTTATCTATTCCATTCTTACTAAGTTTGGACCAGCCTACTCTATGTTTGCTTCCACCTTCCATTCTACAAGAGAAGCCTTCATTTCACAAGGACAAGCCTACAATTCCCCTTCCTTTGATTCCTTTTGTGATTCTTTAATAAGAGAACAAGAAAAACTCTTACACCTTGGTCTTCTTAATCTTGGAAACTCTTCTAAGAAAGCCTTAGCTGCCTAGTAGCAACCAAATTCAAAGAATCCTAAGAAGCAGTATCCTAGAAAGAATGGTCCTAAACCAAACAAGGGTCGTAAGCAACTTCGACCACAAAATGAAAAATCATTTCAATAAAATGATAAGGCAATTAAAAACAAAGGGAATAAGACTGATAGACATTGCCACTTTTGTAATCAAGATGGCCACTTAGAATCCAAATTCTTTAAGAAGATGGAAGCCTTGGAAGCAGCAATGAAGAAGCATAACATCCATTTGGAGCACTCTTCAACTTCAACTTTTCAGGAATAGCACTTTCTGCATGTGGTTGTCAAACATCTTGGTCTGGATATGCACTAAATGTATCTTCTTCTTCTAATTCTCATGAGTGGCTCATTGATTCTAGAGCTTCTTATCACATGGGCAAGAACAAAGCCATGTTTTCTTCTTTAAATGATTGTAACACCAAAAATATATATGTTGGTGATGACAGATCTCTTAGTGTTGTAGGAACTGGAACTGTTCATATAGACAATGGTCAATTTAATGATGTGTTATGTTTTCCAACCTTATCCTGCAACCTTCTATCTGTATATTAGATAACTTATTCAGGTGAAGGTAAAATCGTTGAATTTTCACCTCACAATGTTGTAATTAAGGACCTAAGAGATCCTAGAGAGATTTTAGTTACTAGCATTGCTGATGATTCTACAAGGTTGTATAAGTTTAACTTTGGGGCATAAAATCTTTCCTTGGTATTTGTTGCTCATAATGATGAAGTGAGCAAACTTTGGCATAAGCGATTTGGTCACTTAAACTATTGCTCCCTTTAGAATCTATGTAAAGAAAATATGGTGACCGGTCTTCCAATGGTATCTTATAGAGATGGTGTTTGTTCCGGATGTGTACTCGGAAAACATCATCGATATAGTTTTGAAAAACGTGCCACTTGGCACGCCTCAACCCCTTTACAGTTTGTGCATAGTGATTTATGTGGTCCACTTCTAGTTGTTTCATTCTCTGGCTACAAGTATTTCTTAACTTTCATTGATGATTTCTCCAGACGCACTTGGGTATACTTCTTAAAACTCAAGTGTGAAGTATTTAACATGTTTTCTGTCCTTAAGGCCTTTGTTGAAAAACAATCTAGACATCAAATTCTTAAGCTAAGATCTGATAATGGTGGAGAATATGTTAACAACAAATTCATCAACTTTTGCACTAAGAATGGAATTCAAATGCAACATACTATTCCATATACTCCACAACAAAATGGTGTAGCTGAAAGGAAGAATCGCACCTTAAAGGAAATGGCTAATTGTATGCTTCAATCTAAAGGACTTAGTCTTAATTTCTAGGTAGAAGCAATTAACTGTGCAAATTACATAATAAATCGCACTCCTATGAAGGTTTTAAAGAATATCACTCCAAAAGAAGCATGGAGCTCAATTAGACCAGATGTAAGTCACTTTCGTGTTTTTGGAAGTGAAGCATGGGCCCATATTCTAGATGAGAAACATAAAGCGTTAGAACCTAAGAGTGAAAAATGTATTCTTGTTGGATATTCTGAAGATGTCAAAGGATATAGACTTATTCCAATTAAGTCCAAAAATGTTATCATTAGAAGAGATGTAGCATAGCTATCATCGCATTTAAGGAACACGCTGTCGTAGCAAGGGTTGACAACTTAGGCAGAATCTTTAGAGATCACGATGAGGCTGCATGAGACCACAATACATGATCCTAACCTTGGAGTTCAGCAGATCCATGCATAGTTGAAAAACTTATGCCCCCAGATGCAGATTTTGAAACAGGACAAAACAGTTCGACCAGACGTGCGCAAAGAGGTGTCGTGTGTGAAATGCAAATGTCAGGGTCATGATGAATACCACTACCCAGTATTCATGAATTACCTCGCAAGAGGAGGACCGATTCCATTAAGATTGGAGGCACAAGTAAGACCAAGTGTGGTGCTTTCTCTATGGTGCGTGATTTTTCAAATATGAGGAAAGCATGCTACAGACAACTGTCATCTATTGCAAAAGTACACACAGAATTCGCAACAGTTGTTCTATAATTTTTGTAGATTGGTGGGATATGACGAGCACACATGTAGAAGTTATGACCTAATGATGGATAGAACTCCTACCTATAGGGTTCAGGCGGAAACACAACCCCTAGACTAGGGTGCAGGGATGGCGCGAACCAAATTCCAGGGGCACGGATGAGGCCGAGGTGGAGGAGGACTTGGGAGAGGTTGCGGACAACTTATAAGTTACAATTGCAGAGGGTCGGGGCATTATGCCTGTGATTGTATTAATCTGATGTGTCTATCATGTTTGTACTATACCTTATTCGATCATGAGATGGAAGACTATCCTAGGCTGATAGCTAGGATATGCGACAAAGGAGGGCTACAACCTCCCCTGACTCAGAACCTGCAAATGATGAGGTCTGAGCTGCACGAGGAAGAACTAAATGTGAATATTTTTCTCCGAAGTGGAATCACGATGGGAGATGATAAAGGCAAATATCCCGAAGAAAGTACTTGGCTTCATAAGGCTACGGCAAAGGAAGCGGAGTTTGATTTGGAGCGCACTTGAGAAACCCTTATGGAAGCTAAGAAGAGCTTCGCTGATGCCTCCACTTCAGGAAGGAAAGACAGATCGGAGCCGGAAATGGACCCATCGATGCTCACGATGTTCCTAGAAACATGTATGAAGCTAATGCGTGACAGTAAGGTGGTAAGGGGATTATAGGAACTCATTAATAGATGCCTTGTGACCGCGACATGAGAACTATGTGTAGTCCAGTAGATCGGAAAGCATAAGACCATAACAGGAAGGTAAATGAGGTTAAGCACATATATTGGGGAATATGAGACAGAACAAGTAATTCTGGATTTAGGATCGGACATGAACGTCCTACCGAAGCAGACGTGGGAGCGCATGGGGAGGCTGATGTTGCAATGGTCTCCTATCTAGTTTCACATGGCGAATGTTGGGTCCCTATAATACTAGTGATTACCCCATTACTATTGTAGTTATACCCCTTATTAATATTTTTGTGCCCCTATTGGCCCCATATTGTTATTACTGTGCCCCATAGAATCCCTCTATTGTTATTTTTGTGGCTTTATATTATTATTGTTAGGTCGGCTGGATTATATTGTGACTCCTTAGACTCCTATATATAGAAAGGAGGTTTTGTCATTTGAATCATCCAAGAATTGTTCATTTATGAAATGTAAAGGAGGTTTCCCCCTCGAAGAGGCTAAATTCTAAGGCGTTGATCTATCTTTTCTATCTTTTCTTGAGCTGGTTTCATAACATTTGGTATCAGAGCTTTGGATTCTAGGGTTTCGCTGCTCCAAACAGGTCATTGTGGCATTTTCGCTATAACTTTTTCCTGTGATGTTTCAGAAGTCACAAAAAAACCCATTTGAGAAGAAATCGCGCTAAACCTTGGGTCTGAATTTCAGAACTTTTCGCGTGATATTTGTGGAGATATGATCTGAGGAAGTTGGTCTTTTTGCAAACTCCTGAATTACATTCAAAACAGGTGACCTGGGGAAAATCGTCATAACTTTCTCTTTGGGGATCGGATTGAAATTTCGTAAGAAGGTATAGAAATAGGATGGACTGTAGTTTCTTGTATGCATTGTTCAGATCCAAAGGTCAAAACAGTGACTCGTGGCACGTCGTACAATTTCGCTCTATTGAACTAGTCTATAATCAAGTCACTATGGGAGATTTCGCATAACTCTTCCTTGGTGAATCCAATTTGGGTCAGACTTGTGGCATTGGAAATAGGACACAGAGGGCTACTACAGGTCACAAATTCAGAACTAGATGATTGAAAAGTACAAAGATACATCAGAGGCAATATCAAGCTCCTACAAAGTGAAAAAAGGTGTGTAGATTTTCTTAAATTTTTGCTTAAGCTTGGTTTGAAAATTTATTTTGAAGGAATTCAAAGGGCATAATAGAGCATTATTATCGGTAACTGATGCCCCGAGGAAAGAAAATGCAAACACCTAGTAAGGTACCTGAAAGCTCTAGCATGACTCATGAAGAAGAAGAAGAAATGCTATATGATATATCAAAATTACAAGAACAAGTGCAACGAGTGTCACTTGCACACAAAGCAACAGAATCTAAAATGGATGGTTTAAAGAAAGATGTAGAAGCTAAGATGGATGGTTTAAAGAAAGGTGTAGAAGCTAAGATGGATGGCATGGAAGCTAAGGTGAATGGCATGGATGCTAAAATTGATGGCATGGATGATAAGATGGAAGAATTGAAGATAAATATGAATAAGTTGCTACAAGAAATGGTCACTAAGGGTGAAAGGGTACTAAAGGAAACTCATGATGAGAACAAAAGAAATGTTAATCATGATTCCATAGACTCTAATGTTGGATCAAAGGCTCACCATGTTCCAAAAATCGATATGAGGAAGTTTGATGGCAAGGATCCCACCACATGGATATTACAGATGAAGCAATTCTTCGATCTCATAATGTGCAAAACACACAAAAGGTATGTATGGCAACTTTATATTTGGAACCAAATCAGTTTTTATGGTATCAATGGCTTTGCTCTCGTAAACAATTTATCACTTGGGCAATTTTTACGGAAGAATTGATAGCACATTATGAGGATACAAAAAGCAACACTTTTTTTAGCCAATTGATAAGTCTCAAACAAAAGGGTTCAATAATGGAGCACATTGAGGAGTTCCAAAAATTGAACATAAGGGTAAAATATATTCCAGAGGAGCATAGGATTGATGTGTTCATAGGGTCTTTAAAGGATAATATCCAACATGATGTTTGCCTTTGGGAACCTGATTCATTAGAGAAGGCATTCAGGTTAGCAAGAAAAATGGAAAGCAAAATTATGGCAACCAGGAAGCATACCACTCACAACTATAAAGACGGAAGTGTTGTTGCCCCTAGTCTTCCACAACCTATAAGGTTGACACCACAACAATTGGAAGAAAAAGAGCAAAAGGGCTTTGTTACAGTTGTGATAGCAAATACACTAAAGGTCATAAGTGTGCTGAGAAGAAATTATTCTACATAGATTGTGAAGAGGAAGAAGAAAAGGAGCAAGAAAGGTCAAAAGAAGAGGATATACTCCAGGAACAAAGCCTAGATGAAGAACAAATAAATCCGACCATATCTTGTAATGCATTGGCAGGAATTACCACTCCTCAAACCATCAAAATACAAGGACAAATCAAGAAGAAAAAGGTAATAGTGTTGATTGATTCAGGAAGCACCCACAATTTTATTCATTGTAAGGTAGCAAAAGAATTGAATTGCTTCCTATATCCAGCACCAGAGTGTCAAGTGATGATTGCAAATGGAGGAACAATAAATTGCTCTGGAAAGTGCCATAATATCAAGCTATCCATGGGAGAATATGTATTGACTAGCCCAATGCTTTCCATTCCAATGGGAGGTGCTGATGTTGTACTAGGAGTCTAATGGCTACAATCCTTGGGGAAACCAGGAAAGATAATCAGCTCTAATGGTATGACAAAGCTTCTAAAAATGGAGCAAAGAGGTGTAATTGCACAATTATGTTCACTAGATGTTTCCACATCGGAATCATCTATTTCTCCAGATCTCCAAAAATTCTTGGACAATCATTCCAAGGTATTTGAGACTCCCAAAGGTCTCCCACCTATGCATGATCATGATCATGCTATTCATTTGATTCCAGGAAGTGTTCCTCCAAACATCAAGCCGTATAGATATCCCTATGTCCAAAAGAGTGAAATTGAACGTATGGTTGCAGAAATGCTAGAGGCTGCTATAATTCAACCAAGTCAAAGTTCTTTCTCTGCTCCAGTAGTATTGGTGCACAAGAAGGATGGATCATGGCGCATGTGTCTAGATTATAGGGAGCTCAACAAGCTCACTATTAAAGATAAGTTCCCCATTCCTGTCATTGATGAATTACTGGATGAATTGCATGGATCAATTTACTTCACCAAGTTGGATCTTCGTTCAGGATATCATCAAATCAGAATGAAGACTGAAGACATTTCGAAAACATCATTTAGAACTCATGAGGGTCATTATGAATTTTTGGTCATGCCTTTTGGCCTTACCAATGCACCTTCAACATTTCAAGGTTTGATGAATTCAATTTTCAAACCATTCCTTAGAAAATTTGTGTTAGTATTTTTTGATGATATACTAATCTACAGCAAGTCTTGGAAGGATCATGTTAAACATGTTGACAGGGTGCTACAACTATTGGAGGAGAAACAATTATATGCAAAAATATCCAAATGTTTCTTTGGAGTCCAGGAGGTGGAATATCTGGGTCATATTGTATCTCATGAAGGAGTTAAGGTAGACCCTAGCAAAATTAAAGCCATTAAGGAATGGAAAATCCCCACATCCATAAAGCATCTGTGAGGATTTCTCGGGTTCACAGGGTATTATCGCAAGTTTGTTAAGAATTATGGGAGAATAGCAGCACCTCTAACAACATTATTGAAGAAAGATGCATTTTCATGGACTCTAGAAGCAACAAAGGCCTTTGAACATCTTAAAGAGGCAATGTGCCAAGCACCGGTCTTAGCTACACCGGACTTCACAAAAACCTTTATTGTGGAATGTGATGCTTCAGGAAATGGAATTGGTGTTGTTCTAATGCAAGATGAAAGACCCATTGCTTTTGAAAGTCGTCCAATCAAGGGAAAGTTTTTAAGAAAAGCTATTTATGAGAAGGAAATGTTGGCAATACTCCATGCACTTAAGAAATGGCGACCCTACCTAATGGGAAGACACTTCAAGGTAAAAACGGATCATGATAGCCTTAAATACTTTTTAGAACAAAGATTATTCTCTGAAGAGCAACAAAAGTGGGTCACAAAGATGTTGGGTTATGACTTTGAAATCATCTACAAAAAAAGGAAGCAAAATGTGGTGGCAGATGCACTCTCAAGAAAGGATGAGGATGTGGAAGCATTGTTGTGCGCCATTTCTATTATCCAACCAGATTGGATAAATGAAGCAAGGGAGGAATGGAAGAATGAAGAAGAAGTGTGGGCACTTATTCGAAAGTTACAACAAGATTCCAGTACGTCTGATACATTTAGCTGGCAAAATGATTCGTTATGGTACAAAGATCGCTTATACCTCTGTAAGAATTCCCAGCTAAAACAAAATATTCTTATGGAATTGCACACTTCTCCCTTAGGAGGGCACTCAGAATTTTTAAAAACTTACCACAGGGTTAAGAAGGAATTTTTTTGGGATGGCCTTAAATCAGATATTCAAAAGTTTGTGGCGGAATGTTTGGTTTGCCAACAAAATAAAGTTGAAACAATTAAGACACCGGGTCTATTACAACCTTTATCCATTCCAAGCCAACGTTGGGAGGAGGTTTCAATGGATTTTATCACAGGTTTACCCAAGTCTGAGGGAAAGAGTGTCATCATGGTGGTAGTTGACAAACTTACCAAGTATGCACACTTTTGTGCATTATCACATCCATTTAAAGCCAGTACAATTTCTACTGCATTTATGGAAACAATTCAAAAGCTACATGGAAACCCAAAGATTATTGTAAGTGACAGAGATCCCATTTTCACTGGAAATTTTTGGACAGAATTATTTTCTTGTCTTGGTACTCAGTTAGCTCATAGCTCATCTTGTCATCCTCAATCTGATGGGCAAACTGAGATAGTAAACAAATGTTTGGAAGGATATCTTCATTGCTTTGTATCTGATAAACAGACATAATGGGTCAAATGGTTGCCTTTGGCTGAATGGTGGTATAACACTTCTTTCCATACAACAACAAAAATGACCCCATTTATGGCACTTTATGGGTATCAACCACCATCCATCACATCATATTTAAGAGAAAATTCTAAGGTTCAGGCAGTGGAACATCACATCGAACATCAACAACAAGTCCTCCAACTCTTAAAGGATAACCTCGTGTTGGCACAGAATAGAATGAAACAACAGGCATATCAACATCGCAGTGAAAGAAGTTTTGATGTAGGGGATTGGGTATTCCTATGGCTACAACCATATAAGAAAATGTCCCTCAAGCAAGCTAAGAAAGATAATAAATTATCACCAAAGTATTATGGTCCATACAAGGTGTTGCAAAAGATTGGTACTATGGCATACAAATTGGAGCTTCCTGCAGCTTTTCGATTGCACCCAGTTTTCCATGTTTCATGTTTAAAGAAGGTTAGAGGTGACAAGCTCCCAGTTAAAACAATATTGCCAGAACTTGACGAAGAAGGAAAAATTATATTGCAACCGGAAGCAGTCACAGAAACAAGAACTCGATAGCTATGAAATCGATCAATTTCAGAGTATCTTATCAAGTGGAAGAACTTATCCGCTGAAGATTCCACATGGGAGGATGAGAATTTTATGCAGAAGTATCCAGAACTACTCAAGCATTGAGGACAACACTTTTTTGAAGGAGATGGGCATGTTGGGTCCCTATAATACTAGTGATTACCCCATTACTATTGTAGTTATACCCCTTATTAATATTGTTGTGCCCCTATTGCCCCCATATTGTTATTACTGTGCCCCATAGAATCCATCTATTGTAATTTTTGTGGCTTTATATTATTATTGTTAGGTCGGCTGGATTATATTGTGACTCCTTAGACTCCTACATATAGAAAGGAGGTTTTGTCATTTGAATCATCCAAGAATTGTTCATTTATGTAATGTAAAGGAGGTTGCCCCCTCGAAGAGGCTAAATTCTAAGGCGTTGATCTATCTTTTCTTGAGCTGGTTTCATAACAGCGAACCAATATAAGATAATACCCCTGGGGCGATTGCAGGGAATCACAGTGGATATTGAATGAGTGAGTGTGCTAGCCGACTTTGAGGTGATAGAGATTGTTGATGACAACAATCCCTACCCCACGCTCTTAGGAATTGATTGGGGCACTAACATGAATGGGGTGATTAACCTGAAGAAGTGAAAGATGATTTTTGAGAAGAAGTCCTTGCATGTAGTGATATTGTCACACGGAATAAGTCGATCTTGCGGACAAGATAGACCTTCCTAGAATCTAAAGAAGACCTAATGACAAGCAAACCAACCAAACACTATCTTTCTCTAAATATGCGTTTATAAACAAAGGCAAACAAGTGTTTTAGTGCCTACCTTAGGTCCAACGCAAGTTTGTGGATGCCCTCGCTCCTTCGATCCAAATGAGCTCCTTTGTCACGAATCTGCAAACACAAACAAGCAAACAAATTAAATAGCACCTGAAAAGCCAATATCATAAAACATATTTAACATGAAAGTCAAGGAGTCCATGAAACAAATAACATGAGATACTTGTTGAGAAAAATGAGTTTCATTGTATTAATTCAAAAGAAGAAGAACTTTACAACCTGTGCCTTGACATTGTACAAGCTCCTCCTAGGGTCCAGCAAGAAGTCTCCTCTACTTTGACAAGTTTCACTCACTTCCCAATGAAGCCAAAAAGGTATGTGATCTCTCCTCTTAAGCTCAACTAGGAAGTCTTCATTTCACCAACACTTACCCTAAAAAATCTTCAGCTTCTAACCTTTCTAGCAACCAGCCCAATGCTTGAATTTATAGTGCAATGGAGGGAAGTTACTAGGTCCTCCTCCAAAGGGATAAAGCCCTCCTTCAAAGGGATAGCTCCTCTCATCAAGGGATTAGCTCCTTCTCTTTTGGGATGCATGAACCACCTAAGAGCGGCAAATCCACGTCAAAATTCCTTCTAGAATTAACTCAAAGTGAGTTTTTTAGAATAAACTTGCGCCTTTTTGACTTTCACAGGGGTCCACACCCACACCTTTAGGGACAGAGTGGGCAGGTCCGCAGTTTTTTTAAACAGAAGGTGCGGGACCGTAGGTAACAGTGAGAGAAAGTGCGGAACCAGAGTTTCATTGGTTTTTAATGTCTTTCTCTTATTTTCAAAGCTTGACTTGAAGAGCTGAGGTCTGAGACTTGCCTAGGAGGTCAGTACAAGTGATGATGGACCCATACTGACTGTAAATAATCATGGTGACGATATTTTTGTGTAACAGATTTCCCCCTAAAGTGCGAAGTCTGTAGTAGATGAGGATTTCATTTATCATTTAGGAAGAGTGAAGTACTTTATCATTTCGAGGATCATCTTGTGGAGAACCCGGTTGGAACCTGTAAAAAAATTCAATGCAAGATATATATATGAGATCATATCATCGCTGAGGTAGGCATTCCCATACTCAGATCAAAACTGACTTAAAAACTAACTACTGCTCTGATACAGGAATGATCTTGTAAAACATCACAAGTATAGACTCATGTGGAAACAGTATGGATGCAGCCATCTGTTTATGAATAGTCCATTATATAATGAATACAAAATTCCTCACAGCCTGGATTGTGGAAACTAGATCCAGGGTCTTTATTTCTACTTCCCGAAACAGTACGATTCTATCCATGCGAACGAATGTGTTGATGTCAAACATGGTAGAAACCACTTGATTACCAGTCAATGATGTAAACTGTTAACAAGTGTGAGAGAAACCACCAGTGATGTCAATGGCTCTCAAAGTACCCAGTACAATCCATGAGATGTGAATAAATGTGTTGATGTCGAACATGTCACGGAATCCTTTGATTGAAGGTCAATGATGCAACCTGTCGTTAAAGGCGAGAAACCTACCATTGAGGCATGCAGATCCCAAGGTACTGACAATTTCTAGATCATCTTTCTAGATAATGAGCTAAAGTCGATAGAAAGCGATCCGTCGCAGGCAAGCCCACAACACGAAATCATAGATCAAGTTGAAGAAATTTAGTTGCAAGGACTGACTCAGGGATGGTCAAGATGGATGACAGATATTTTGCAGATGAATGGCTTATTGGCAGTGACCTCTTGAACACATAACGACACGACAGATGGCTTGGTGACAATTGACCCAAAGTTAATACCCAAAAACCGGCTTAAGACTTTCAATGTGGTTTGATCAACTGTTAGGCAAAGGATTTTCCAACCCAGGTGAATACAAGTGTCGTGTTCAAGAGTGGTTACAAAGTATGACAAACAGGTTCATTTTTCTCTCTTTTCCCCCACGATTCCTGGCAAGTACCTCTTTATTTTTGACAAGCTTGAGGAGGATAACATTTGCTTGATTATAAGCTCATCCTTCGGATGAGTCCAACTTAGTTTAAATTCGAACCCTAAGAAGGAGTGGTTCGTTCCTGTTTGTAATCGAACATGTCCTTTACTGTGAAATTTTAACGAGTCCAATAAAGGAGAAACTCGGCGTTTTTCAATTTTAGAGAGTCTGAAAAAACTTAAGAAAACTCTAGGGTTGACCTTTTTCGTAAATTTGTGTCTCCCAAGCCCGAAAAAGTATAAAATAATACTTGAGAGAACTTCTTGATCTTTTACGACCAAGGAGTACTTTTCGTCATTAGTGCCCTTGACCCGAAAAAGTAAAAAAGCGATCAACGACACGTCGTTTTATAACCAATATCGAATTTGAAACAACAAAAATTCAGCAATCTTTTCATGTTTTTATGGTCAGAAAAGAGCTGTAAATGGACCGTCTTTTAATTCCGTTTTAACGAGTTTAAAAGAAAAACTCGGCGATCTTTTCATGTTTTAGGAGTCAGAAAAGAGCTTAAAGGTGACTCTAAATGTTTTTTCGTCGAAAATGATAGGTTTTGCCTAAATAATTCGTTATCCTGAACAAAAACGCAAACATTACTCATACCTATTTGAAATGGATAAAAATGTCACAAAAATACCTTTTCAAAGTGAAACATAAACAAATTTGAAATTTATTTACTTAAAAAACTTATAAAAAGGGCCTTCGTCAATTCATTTTTACCGTTTGAGTTTTGGGTGAGAAAATAATGCTTTTGTTAAGAAAACTTCCCGTGAAGATTGCGGAAAATCCAACCGTCGGAATCGAACGCCGTCTTCTCCAAGTAATCCACATCATCCTACTCTTCATTTTTAACCGTTTCATTTTTTGTTTTAGTCATTCATTTCATTTTTTGGAGGGTTTTTAGGCTTAAAACCCACGTGCGGGGGCCCGCAGGTGTACCACTGCTGGCCTGCGGACCCCGACTTTTTCTCCATTGGGAAAAAGTCAGGGGTCCGCACCTTCCATGTAGACAAGGTGCGGTCCCACGCACTGTGTCTAACCCGAAGGGTGCGGTCCCTGCCGCAAGGGTTTTTAACCCAAAAATTCTCAAAATTGGACCAAACAAAATAATTTCTAGCATTTTAATTTATCTTTTTACTTGATGCAGAGAGTACATCATGCTAGATTGGCATGAACGAGAGCATGAGGACGTGGATGCTGCCACATGGAACCATCAACCTTCACTTGATGCTTTGAGGGCGTGCGGCTTGTACAAATTCTGGGCCATTCCTGGCATGAGGGCTCAGGTGGATTTCTTATAGTGGTTGGTTGACAGATGGAGCATACAGGACCAGTGCTTCTTCATTGGTGGCCACCAGCTCGAAATCGAGCCGGCGGACATATATTTCTTGACTGGTTTGCCTAAGAGAGGTGAAGACTTGACTTTGTTTGGGGCTAGGGCAGGTGGCCAGTCTGTCGATAGCCTCCGACTAGAGTTCTGCAACAGCCAAGCTAGAGACAAAGGGATAGACATAAAAACCATATCCCGTCCTGAACTCATGGTGATCGCATTTACTATCACCAGACTTTGCGGTAGCGCCGCATTACATATTGCCACCAGATCCCAGATGCGTATGGCAGTTGATTGCTTTCGAGGCACCATCTTCAACTGGTGCAATGCTATGTTGGCCAATGTGAAAGGCCAACTGACTAGGGCCAAGAATGGACAACTAAAGACCTTTGGTTATGGGGCTTTGGTTGTGAGTTTTGGTCTGGAGAGGGTTCCCATGTTGATCTTGCAACACCTTACTGTTGGAGCTGGGCTTCCTCGAGAGCCCAAACTTATGCGATGGGTCGCAGCTATGGCCCGTCACCCGGACGAGAGGACAGAGGTTGCTCGATTCAAACCTGAGTATTTCCAATAGTTGGAAAACCAGGTATTTTCTATTCAGGACTTCCCTTACGCTGGGGTATATTTTCGTGGCGACCCAGACATGGCTCTTCCACCAGGAGAGTAGTGGGATGACTCAGGTAAAATCATTTTCAACATTTTTCTTATTTAAATTTTTTTATTATTTTTCCATCATCCCAAAACTGATAACAAAAGTTTCAAATGCAGATGTGGGTCCACAGTGACCAGTCGCTCTCCGGCCTTACGAGAGGAAGCAACCAGTTGCAGCCGCGCCAGCCCCATAGGACGAATCAATAGAGGTTTTGGCCGAGTTGGAGGGTCATCTCGAGCGCTTGACATGAGATATTCCGGAGACCACTATAGATGACATTCCTCGTCGACTTCAGCGCTATGTGATTGGGGTCCCAGGACCTTTTAGGAGGTTCCTTTGCAAGGTGGCCCGTGCAGTTGTTTCTTATCGAGATCATCACCAGTGATAGGATGATCGCCTATTGTGGGCACATATGACATTTTTGTTTTTTGTACTTATCATTTTTGCCGATCATAAGGTGCTTTTCAACCTATGATCGAGGACGATGTATTTTTTTACACACTCCTATATATATCACTATTACCGGCTCATCTTGTAAATCATGTTATGGAAGGGTTTTAAATTTACATGTATGATTATTGCAAATGTCTACTTAACATTCGAGAAGCAATTGCATCTGCTAATGTATTTAAAGATCTTGGAATATGCTGATATTCAATATAATCAAATTCACGTTCCAAGAGACGCACTCTCAAAAATAATCTTAATAATACTGGATTTCTAATGGCATACACTCTATTAAGCTGTAATACAAGGAGTTCAGAATCCAACCTCACTATCAAACTCCGAATCCCAAATGAAATAGATTCAGATAATAACTCAATCACTGCACTATACTTGGCAATGTTGTTCGTTGTTTGACCGAGGCTTACCCCATGCATAGATACTAACTCGTCAGAGGGTGAATAGATAACCCAAGTTGCGGAAGAAATGTTCCATGTATTACGACAAACACCATCAACGAAACCAATGTATGTTTGGAGAGGCATCGACATCTGCAATATCAAGAGTAAAACCAAGATAAGCAGGAATAATGATGAAAAAAACACTCTCTAGGCTAAGCACACTTTTTAAACTAAAACACACCAGCTAGAAAGAAAAGCTATCCTAACTAAAAATCTCCATACCCATTCTTTAAGCATAATACCTCTTTAGGTAAAGACCATTTCTGGGTTTACCCAAAGAGTCCCTGTCAATGTCTACCAAATCATAGGCCCCTTTTGCTAGCTTTCGCTTGACAACATAGGGACCATGCCACATAGGAACGAATTTTCCAGCACCTAATTTATCATTAGCTTGATCGTAAACTAAGACTAGATCTCCTTCCGAAAAATTTCGAGGGGTCACATTTCGATCATACTGAGCTTTCATATGTTTTGCGTGAGTTTCGATCGCCAATGCAGCATCACATCGATTCTCATCTAATTGAGCCAAGTATAACAAACGCTTTTCCTCTTCAGAAGTGGCTGGAAGTAATTTGATGTCCATTTCCAGTGACGGGATTCTGCATTCAATTGGTAGCACAGCTTCCAGACCATAGACTAGTTGGAAAGGAGTGAACCCTGTTGATGTTTTTACTGAAGTTCGGTACGCCCAAAGCGCTGAGAATAGCATGTTATGCCAATTCGATCGATGAATCCCAATGATTCATTGGATCATAATGACTAAAAATTTGTTGATGGATTCAACCAAACCATTAGCTTGTGGATAATAAGGGGTTGAACTATCGTGACACAAACCAAGTTGGTCTGTAAGTTCGGTCATCATAACGTTTCGAAAATGACACCCATGATCAGTGATTATCGCTTGCGGGACACCAACCTAGCAATTATATGATTGAACATGAAAATTTCAGTTGTCTTGCCATCTGCCTCAAATGTAGGCATCACCACGGCCCACTTGGTAAAATAATCTACCGCAAGGATGATATACGCATGCCCCCTGGCTGAGTGAGGGTTACATGTAATAAAATCGATACCCCATTTGGCAAAAGGACCAATGGAAATTATAGGGTGGAGAGGAGCAGGTGGAGCGTGCATCTTTCGATCAAATATTTGGCAGTTGTGGCATTTTCGGACTGTAGTAATACAATCTTTAAATAAAGATGGCCAGAAGTAGCCAGTGCGCAATATCTTTTGGGCTGTGGCATACCCAGACATATGACCGCCACACGCTCCATAGTGACAGTCATTTAGAACCCTTTCAGCTTCCTCGTGAGTTAAGCAACGTCGAAAAATAGAGTCCGCCCCATGACGATAAAGAGTATCTCCAATAATCCTGTATTGTTGGGACTGGAATCGTATTTTCCGACGTTCTGACCTTGATATTTCTGGCCGAAAGGATTGGGTCTGGAGATAAACGATGATATCCCCATACCATGGATCTAAAGTGCTGATTAGAAACAAGGATTCGTCCGCAATGGGTTCCTCTGCCACAGTTTCCGTATCAGTACGCGGGAAATCACACATTAACTCCACAAAGACTAAAGATTTCTTAGACTTAGATTTCTCAAATTCCAAGTCGAACTCCTGCAGGATAACAATCCATTTAGAGTACTTTCCCCCTAGCAATTTCTTGGTCAAAATCTAGATCATAGGGTTGCAATCCGAAATTACTGTAGTTTTACGTAGTAAAATGTAGTGACGAAAACGTTGGACAGCTTGAACAGCTGCCAATGCCAATTTCTCCACATGTGAGTATTTTAGCTCAGTCGGATTTAAGGTTCAACTAAGGTAATATATCACATGTTCAGTACCGAATTCATCTTCCTGAACTAAGACCATTCCAATGGTGGAATGAGAGGCGGCGAGATACACGAAGTAATCCTGGTGGTAGTTGGGAGGATGTAATAACGATGCATGGGTCAACGCGTGTTTGAGTGCATCAAAAGATTTCTGAGCTATCTCGTCCCAATAGAATGGAGTATTCTGTTTCAACAACCGGGTAAAACCCTTTGTAACCTTGGCGTAGTTAGGAATGAATCGTCGTAAAAAATTTGCTTTCCCTTGAATACTTTGGAGTTGGCGAAGACTCGAAGGAGGAGGCAATTTGACAATAGCTTCGACCTTCGAGGGATCGATGCGAATGCCGGCTTTCGAAACTACAAACCCCAGCAATCGACCCGTTTCTATACAGAAGACACATTTGGGTGGGTTCAACTGAATCCGATAATGTCTACACCTCATAAAGATTGCTCGTAAATGGACGAGGTGATCAGATCGATGTAATGAATGAGTAGGAAAGTCATCGAGATAGGGTTGCACAATGTGCTTGATGTCATGAAATGCATAAGACATGGCCCTTTGAAAAGTTGCTCCGGCATTCTTGAGCCCAAAAGGTAACTTGCAATAAGCAAATGTCCCCCATGGACAAATGAAAGTCGTTTTTGGTTGATCGCCAGGTAGAATATTGATTTGATTGTATCCGGAAAAACCATCCATGAAGGAGAATATTTCACTGCCGGCACAATCATCAATGATTTGATCGATATAGGGAGTTGGGTAATTGTCCTTTGGACAGGCTCAATTGATGTCCCTATAATCGATACATATTCTTATTGTTCGCTACTTTTTGTTAATAGGAACAATATTCGATACCCAATCCGTTAATGGGATCGGATAAATGAAACCTGCTTTGAGTAATTTTTCAACTTCTTCTTTAATTGCAGCAGCTTTTCTTGGGTGAATCTGACGCAAACGTTGCCGGACGAGTTTAGCGTTCGGGTAAGTCTTGATCTCATGAACAACAATCGCGGGATCAATTCCTGGCATTTCCTCATAGGACCAGGCAAACACGTCATAGAATTATTGAAATAGGGCCTTATATATTTGAATTCCGTCATCTGTACACTAGGCACCTATATGAATGTTCTCAACAATTCCAGGCTTAACCGAAATGTCAATAGGAATAGTTTGAGAGATGTTTCCCAAATTTAACTCTGAATCTGGATGTTTCAGTGGATTCTGAGGTTCCTTGACATATTCAGTCGTAAAAATTGATGAGAAATCATTTTCAAAACGATCATTCTCAGGTAAAAACGAAGATCTGTGATGGAGATCTTCCCATGGTAAATCATCTACATAGAGGATTTCACAAATTTTCTCATCAGAGTGAACAAATTCAGAAAACGTGATTAAATCCGAGCTTGATGTGAAAAGTGATTCCTCACAGACCACATTCATGAAGTCAATTTCGGTTGAAGATGGGTTGGTAAACGATTGCATGGCCTCATACGCAATTTCATATGGACTCAAAGGCATGACATCACCAAACGAGTCTATCTCCGATTCAGAAGGAATGATCCAAGGATCATCATAAACAACGGTGTCTGACATAATCATATGAATGGTTGCAAATGAAGACGATGCGTTGATCGGAGGAAAAGGAAAAGTTCCCAGTAAACCGGCATCCAACATCCTTATACGGGATAGTCGTTTTACCGACATGCTGAATACTTTCAGAAGAGGCTGGGTCGAATGAAAAGTAAGCCAGCTAGTCTATTGTTATGATCTTTCCATTATGAGGGAACTTTATAACCCGAAAGGCCGATGAAACGGCCGCTGTCATAGCATAAGACCAACTTCGACCCAAGAGAAGGTTGTAATCTAGAGGGGCATCAACCACCTCCACATCTAGATTAACAGTTTTTCCTTCAACCCCTATAGGCAAATCCTGTAGAATGCCAAAAGGATGAAACCCATGGCCATCAAAGGCCTTTAGAATCGTTGGGGATTGATTTAGCGAAGGAGAACCAAGCGATCTCCAACACTGTATCGACATAATACATGTTGAGGCTCCCTCATCAATTACAGTCCGATGAATAGGCCTGTTTTTTACTATCACTGGAATTTGGAAAACCATTTGATGAGGTAAGCATGGTGTACTATTTTCTAGATCGAAAATTATTAGGTTCGAGTCCTGAACGTCAACAGCTCCTATAGCCGACAAAAGTAATTTACGTTGTGCTGGGCATGATTGCAGCACCTCCAAAGCCGACATTGCTGAGGGTGAAACAGCTAAATCCTCAACAATGTTATAGTTCTGAGCCGCTCTCGCATGTGGATTGAAAGATGACTTTCGAAGTATACCCTTGGCGGGCGGTTTGATTACCAAGTCTGGATTAGGTTTCTCGATCTGTAGTGGATCGGAACCGGGAGCTGAGGTTGATGGATTAGAATGAGAATATTCTACTTCTTTACCATCAACAGGACTTTTACTACCACAATCTTGCGATCGAGTCGCAATCCTAACATGGGACATCATCAGTATGGGTTCTTCATTGGCACTCGAGGAAGAACCTATCATCTTACTGTCTTGAGCTGGAAAAGGATCCTTCAAAATAGTAGGAGTTTGGGAACCTTTGACAATATTCACAACCTTTGCACGATGAGGGCAGTCTCTTGTAAAATGTTCACCGTAACAAATGAGACAAGGATAACGAGGTTTGTGCTTTTCATCATTGGATTCTGATTTTTCAGGTTTCTCCTTTGAATTTTTGTCCGTTTTATTCTTCTTCTTTCCTTTCTTCTTCCTACCGGATTTTGATTTGGCTACAGATGACTCTACAACGTGAATATCGGCGCAAATCTCTGCAGAAGAATCTCCTGTCGTGGAATCAGGCAAGGTTATGATAGGAGAAGAATTCTTGGAAGACTTCTTCTTACTTTTAGTGTTAACCTTACCAATCATACCATCGGCGGCATGAGATCCCGAAGGAGCTGCAGCGATTTGATTTTGCTTGGGAAGATCGGGGATTTTCTCGTGTAACGTACCTGACTGAGTATAGACCAAGTCAAGGTACTGTGCTTGAGCAATTACTTGCTCCTCAGTAACAACTCCGGCTTTAGCTACATCTTCAGTGATCTTTGGCAACAAAGATTTTACAAACCACTCAACCAAGATCTGATCCGGAATAAAAACCTTCACTAAGCACCGTCGACGTCTCCACTCATGAATATGATCTGAAATGTAAGTGGACGTCGATTGTTTTAACGAAGTTAACAATTCCGTGCCATTGTCATATCGGACTGGCAAATGAAAATGAGTTAAAAATGAGGTAGCTAACTGACTAAAATTATAAAAAGTACCTCGTGGTAACTCAATGTACCACTTGGCCGCAAGACCAATTAGAGTGCGCTGGAAAAGTCTAAGACAGATTGAATCATCTGAAATGGAGTTAGACGCACACCAGAGGTGGTAAGTCATCACATGGTTTGACGGGTCCTCTCCTGATTTACCTTCAAACTTGGGAATGTCACTGGGCAACTTATTCGGCATTGGCGGCTAAAACGGAAGATAATTAATGGGATCGTTTGTTAGGCGCGACAAGTCAGGTAAGTCCAAAGTTACGATAAACGGTAACTGACGATTAGGGTCCCTAAAACTCTGGGTCATGAGACCAGCCCTAGGAGGAGGATATCCAAGACAACTTGGAATAGGAATTGCATTTGGGATATTGTATCCTCCCGGAAAACCAGGATTAACCAGACTGTACTGGGGTTGTTGAGGTTGTTGATAAGTGTACCCAAGGTACAGTTGATACTGATAGACTGGCTGCTGCACAGCAGGACCAACTTGGTACTGTCCCTAGAACGGTTGATAAGTGAATTGTGGTTGACTTGTGACAACTGTACTTGAACCAGGTTGTCCTACAGGCCTCTGAATCGAAGTTTGAATTGTAGATCTAGACGGTGGTAAAGATGTCTGAGGAGTAGATACAGGAGCAGTAGAAACCAGAGCTATCGATACTCCGGAAGTAGGTGGGGTAGATTGAACAGATGTTGCGGCAGTTGTAGCAGTCGTTTGAGGCGGAGTACGAGGCGTACTAGGCCCAGGCTGAGAAACTACCGAAGGTACAGAAGTTTGAATGTTAGACTAGACTGGTTGCTGGGGTGTACCAGAAACTAAGGGTTGTCCAGTTTGAGATGACAACTGTGCATTTGGCTGCAACACCTGTTGAGTTTGCGATGGATCCCACACTGTATTCATTCCGGGGTATAGACCCATAACAGGTTGAGAATATTGAGGACCATAACCGGGTTGAGGGTAGGATTGATAATTTAAAGGTACATTTTCCGTTCCTTGAACATACGTTTGACCGGAGGGTGGTTGCAAACCTTGGTTCGAGTACTGACCTTGGGGTTGATACCCTTGAGGCACGTACTGATACTGGGGTTGACCTTGGAGTACATATTGAGTTTGGGGTTGACCTTGAGGAACGTATTGTCCCGTAGGTATGTACTGTCCTTGAGGTTGCCCCCCAAATGCAAATTGGGTACCTTGAGGTTGCCCCCCAGGCGATAATTGAGGCTGCCCCCCAGGCAATAACTGGCCACCTTGAGGTTGAGGATTGGGAATAGAACCTAACATCATGAGAAAGTCTTCTACGCTCAATGGCTTAGTACCATTACTTCCAGTTAATAACCCTTGCTCAATGGGTTGAGGAGATGCTCCCGAAAAAGTACCAGAAAGTGACTGATACCCATAGGGAACAGAAGGACTGTCGTACAATAAGGATTCGGGTGATTGAGTAAACATAGACGACTGTCTTGACATATTTAATAGAGGATAATAACCTCTAGGTGTTGGGTGATAAGGAACGCGAGGTGGTGAAAAAACTTAATCCTGGGTTTTCTAAGAAATTAGTCAAAGAAAGATACCAAGTACTGGTCCTAGGTGGACTGTAAAAAATTGATTCACACTCCCTTAGTTCAATAATAGGTTGATTTTCAGGGATAGGGATGCCTACTTCTTCTTCCGGAGTAGCAAGTTCTTCAATAGCTATAAGTCCAGAAGGAAGATCTCGGGTGATTACTTTTTCTACCCTAGGTGAACCAGGACTACTAGAAGCTGGAGAAGCAAACCCTGACGTCGGAGTAGCAACAAATTCACTTTCAGGCTCGGATATTTCAGGTTCCTCATCTATATCACTAGTAGATGAAAAGCTACCAGTAACTTCGGAAACAGACACTAACTGTGGATTATAATGTACTACTAATGCTTGAAAATCAGGATGTACTATCAAAGAAGACTCTCCTTCTTCAGGTGACCCAACTCTACTGTCTCTAGGAGTTACGAGGACTTTCAAGCCTTCAAGCTGGCTTGGTGAAAACTCAGGAGGTTGGCCCCAAAGTCTACGGGACTTCCTCGGTAATTCAGCCACAGTTAAAAACTTTTAACTACTTCACACGCAAACAAAGTAAAATCTCAATGAAAACCACCTAAAGCCTCTAAAGAACCAAACAAATTTGAATCACACACCTAAAGAATCTAGGAGATCAAACACACACAAACAGTAACTTTCTGTACTGAAAACACTAGTTGGTGATGAAATCCAATGTCGCAGAGTTCAATACCGAAATGGTGGTTGGAACAGTTACCCCGACAACATGCTTAATGAATATACTGGCACAAGTTCCTCCACTTAACCATCTCGAGTGAAGAGAACCCCCCAGAAAATCCAAGTGAGTCTAGCCGACGTCTGCTCCAGGTACAGTGGGATCTTCCCACCACTGTCACCTTAGGAAGAATCCTAAAGAATATGGCCACTAAGGTTACCAACAGAAACAAATATACCTGGGGGAACAGTCTACGATCCGATACGCATGCAAGGGCAGAGTAGCAAGCTCAATCCCCTTGAAGTCTCCTTGACATAATCCAAGGTTTACCAACAAGTGACCCCAGGTTCCTCGACAATGGTTAATCCGAGGTTTACCGTTTTTAATACGTGAATATCTGGCATCGTTCCCAATGAGGAAGGATTGATTCCCACACTGGTTCGGACACGACCTCGTGCTTCTCCTTTAAGAGGAGCTTCCCAGAGCATAAATGCAACAATTGGATTTCTTCCCTACCACAAGATACAACTACTTGTTTGTTTTTTACTGTCTTGGAGAGTTAATTACTCTCCTACTCCAAGACACTATCCTAAGCTAAGTTGGTGTATCAAAGCCCTAGAAATAAAAATGTTGCTAGATTAATTTTACTTTAAGCGTTACTTTTTATTGGTTTTTGTTTAAGTCAAAAGGTGCGGAGATGAAACTCGTGGTATGAAGACTCGACTCAAAATCACTAAAAATGCACCTAATATGATTTAAACAATCTTTTTCTCTTCGATGAACTTCTAAACTAAGAAAGAGTTTGAGAATGCAAATACTTTGTAAACACAAATCTTTCTTAAGAAACAAATTAAAAGAAGAGCTTTTTCCTTTCCAATGCACTCAAAACAAGACAACTAGTTATTTCACAAAAATTTCCCTTTTTCGTTTCAAAGCACTCAACCACTACAAAAAACAAACTTTTTTCCAAAAGAGATTTTATTTTTATTTTTATAAAACACTGAAAACTATGGAAATGACTAACTTTGAGATCTATAAATTATAAAAACCTATTTGAAGTCAAAGCCTACAAGATATCTTTTTTAAGGATGTTTTACTTAGCTAGATGTAAGCTAAGGACCAATTTATGCAGAATCACAAATCAGTCAAGAACAACCAGTTTTGTTTTCTTTTTGAAAATGAAAATCCAAACTTTTAAACACAAGCTTTTCGAAGTTTTGTAAAGAGAAAACACAAAGTAGATTCCTCAACAAGGGGAGATTTCATAAATGGTCAGACTCATAAGAAGGCTGGTAGACACCAAGGTGATCTGAGGTCCTACAGCTTCTAAGCTCAGAGCCACTACAAGACCAAAATGAAAAACAAGCCCAACAAGCAAAACTCCTAGGAATTTCACCTAAAACCCTAACACTAATGAAATCAACCTAAGGAAAGCTTCTGACAGGTTATACGTAGGTCTGGGAAGTGGATAACAATTTCTAAACAAAACTAAGCTGACTAACAGAGGAAATCTTAGGTTTTTCAAAATTTTGACAGGGTCCGCAGGCCCACAGTTAACACAGGTGCGGTCCCGCTTTGTGCTAAAAGCAAAGGTGCAGATAGGTACGCACTGTGTCAAAAGGCTAGGGTGCGGTCCTCTCCCAAAGCTATGAAAAACGAAAAATAACCCTGGATCTACAAACTCTACCCAATTTTACACACAACAAGCCAAAAATAGAAACAAAAACACAGTTTCTCAGATCAAAGTAAAAACAAGGAAAAAATCAAGTCCCCAGTGGAGTCGCCATTTTGTCACACAGAATAAGTCGATCTTGCGGACAAGATAGACCTTCCTCGAATCTAAAGAAAACCTAATGACAAGCAAACCAACCAGACACTATATTTCTCTAAATATGCGTTTATAAACAAAGGCAAACAACTGTTTTAGGGCCTACCTTAGGTCCAACTCAAGTTTGTGGATGCCCTCGCTCCTTCGATCCAAATGAGCTCCTTTGTCGCAAATCTGCAAACACAAACAAGCAAACAAATTAAATAGCACCTGAAAAGCCAATATCATAAAACATATTTAACATGAAAGTCAAGGAGTCCATGAAACAAATAACATGAGATACTTGTTGAGAAAAATGAGTTTCATTGTATTAATTCAAAAGAAGAAGAACTTTACAACCTGTGCCTTGACGCTGTACAAGCTCCTCCCAGGGTCCAGCAAGAAGTCTCCTCTACTTTGACAAGTTTCACTCACTTACCAATGAAGCCAAAAAGGTATGTGAACTCTCCTCTTAAACTCAACTAGGAAGTCTTAATTTCACCAGCATTTACCCTCAAAAATCTTCAGCTTCTAACCTTTCTAGCAACCAACCCAATGCCTGAATTTATAGTGCAATGGAGGGAAGTTACTAGGTCCTCCTTCAAAGGGATAAAGCCCTCCTTCAAAGGGATAGCTCCTCTCATCAAGGGATTAGCTCCTTCTCTTTTGGGATGCATGAACAACCTAAGAGCGGCAAATCCATGTCAAAATTCGTTCTAGAATCATCTAGAATTAACCCAAAGTGAGTTTTTTTACAATAAACTTGCGCCTTTTTGACTTTCACAGGGGTCCGCACCCACACCTTTAGGGACAGAGTGGGCTGGTCTGCAGTTTTTGTAAACAGAAGGTGCGGGACCGCAGGTAATAGTGAGAGAAAGCGTGGAACCAGAGTTTCATTGATTTTTAATGTCTTTCTCTTATTTTCAAAGCTTGACTTGAAGAGTTGAGGTCTGAGACTTGCCTAGGAGGTCAGTACAAGTGATGATAGACCCATACTGACTGTAAATAATCATGGTGATGATATTTTTGTGTAACAGATACCTTTGGACCCTACTGAGGGATCGCGCTACACTGAGCTAGTGTGCAACTATGAAAGTGGTGATGACTTAGACTGAATCTACAAGATAACTATGCGAGAACAAGACTAGGTAAATCCCACTGTAGATGGATGAATTTCATGGGAGCGCGAAAGGTCCTGTACTTCATATTTTGATGAGGAGATAGAGCGATGGCAGAACAAGTTGCATGAGGTAACCACACTTAACTGTAATATGATGACAAGATCGCTACGATGCATATCAATAGAGATGAGAGATCTACCTACTTATGTTGGATTAGGTGAGCTAGATTCTTCCTTGGATAAATTTGAGAGAGAGGTGCTAGAGAAAAAATGTTTCAAAGCCTTGAATTGGGTACTGTGCGCTACACCTGCTAGGTGATGGGGTATGCACAAAGGAAACTTTGATGACTGGAGCGCATGTATAAGGATGATGCACACACGTTTTGGAAAACCTCAAGTATGATTCACAGATAAATACGACGGGAAGGATGATCCACGCACGCATCTGGCTAAGTGGACACAAGCCTATGGGGAAAAGCCACAACTAGAGTGAGTGCACCTATTCTATCACACTCTGGATGTTATACCGATGAACTAGTATATAGAAACAGAGCTTCGCTATGGGACGAATGAACGAAATGTTCCACGCGAAGGATTTGTGATGACATTTAACTTTGATGATGGATGGGAGAGTATTAATGAAGCGCTACAAGAAGTAAATGCAGCCATCTTTAGAATGCCATAGGAGTAGGAAACATTGACTCAGCTTGACTAGACAGCCTAGTTAAATTGCACACTAGAGTGTTATAATGTAATTGTTAAAGAAGAGGATGAAGATCTAAGGAATATTAATATTCTAGAGACAGAAGGCTAGCACGAGGTTCAAGGACTACAAATCGAGAACCCTGACATAACCGCGCTAGTAAAGACTCAGTAAGTAAACATTGGTACAGAGGCGGAATCAAAATTTGTGAAGATTGGGGACTACTGGGACACCGTGATGGTAGATAAGGTTGATGAATTACACCACGAGTATCAAGACTTATTTCTGATCTAGTTCAGATACTTAAAGGGAATAATCAGAGACTTAGGAGTAATGAGGATCACGTTAAAACCCGACGCGAAGCCAGTGAAGCAGATACCATACCGCTTAAACCCAAAGTACAAGGAGAGGGTCCAGGTAGAGTTAAATAAGATGCTTGCAGTAGGCATTATTGAGCCTATCTAAGAATCTGATTGGGTAAGTCCGATGGTGGTACAAGAAAAGAAACAGAAGGACGAAATAAGAATATGCATAGATCTCAAAAAATTGAAAAATGCGTGCATCCATGATCCATTCCCAACTCCATTCACAGATGAGGCATTGGACAATGTAGGCGGTTAGGAGGCATATTCTTTCACCGATGGGTTCTCAAGATACCACTAGATCAGGATCACGCCGGAAGATAGGAGCGGGACATCCTTCGCAATGGAGTGGGGTTTCTTTCAATATACGATCATGCCTTTTGGATTGAAGAACGTGCCATCTATCTTTTTGTGCGTAGTTGTTGCAGTGTTTAGGGAATATATTAATAAATTCTTGGAGGTCTATTTTGATAATTGGATTGTATTCGAGTTGGTTAGGAACCATTTAGCGAACCTACGCCTGATGCTAGATACATGCCGAAGATACCAAATAACGCTCAACCTCAAGAAATGTATGTTTCTTGTTCCTTTTGGGAACCTACTAGGGCATGTGGTTCATAAACAGGGGCTAATGGTAGACCCTGCGAAAATTATGGTAATTCTGAATTTGGAACCATCGTACAGTGTGAAACAACTGTGCTACTTTGGGACACACTAGGTATTATAGAAAGTTTATCAAGGGTTATGCTCAGATCACCATGCCATTGGAAAAACTATTGAAGAAGGATGTCACGTTTCACTAGGACGATGATTGTAAGAAAAGCCTGAATATCTTGAAGCAAAAGATGGTTTTTACACCAATTCTTCTCTTCCTGAACTGGAAGAAATAGTTTCATGTTCATGTTGATGTGTCGTGTATAGCATTGGGTAGAGGGGATTAGATCACCCTATCGCATTCGCGAGCCACAGATTATCTAAGGCAGAAAAGAAATACTCCACCACTAAACATGAGGGACTGGCTATGGTGTATGCACTCCAGAAATATCGACATTATTTGCTGGGGGGGCACTTCAAGATGTACATAAATCATTTCACGCTAAAATACTTGGTCAATAAGCTTGTGTTGGGGGGGTGCATATGCAAGTGGCTCTTATTATTCCAAGAATATGATTTCAAAGTTGTTGTGAAGCTTGGGTGGTTGAACGCGGGACTAGATCACTTGTCATGCATTGAGACAAGGGAGGAAGCTACCAGTTTAGAGCAAGGACTACCCGACATGTAGATTTTTTCTGTGTGCGTAGTGGATGGACACTTTTAATATATAATCCACTTTCTAACAACTGGAATTGCACAGGAAGGTTACTCTGTCCAGTAGAAAAAGGAACTATTGGTGCGCGCGGAAGACTTTTTTGTCATCACAGGGCATCTGTATAAGATGGGGAATGATGAGATACTACGAAGGTATGTACCAGAGTTTGAACGAACTAGTATCCTCGCGAATGCTCATGGGGGCCCCGCGGGAGGTCATTATGTAGGAAGAGTGACCGCGCAGAAGATTCTTCACGCAGGGTTGTGGTGGCCAACCCTTCATCAGGATTCAAAAGAACATTGCAAGGCATGTGATGTATGTCAAATAATGGGCAAGCCATCATGGAGGGACGAGATTCAATTGAATCCACAAATTACATTGAAGCCCTTTGAAAAGTGGGCGATCAACTTTGTAGGACCCATGAAACCGCACGGAAATATAGGCGCGAGATATATTATTACTACAAATGAATACCTGACGCATTGGGTAGAAGTGCAACCAGTAAAATATTGCATAGCTGTGACGACTGTGAAGTTTCTATTGAGCACGTATTGACATGATTCGGCTGCCCAAAGATCCTAATGATTGATCGTGGTACAGATTTCCTGAATGAAATGATCAGCATGCTGACAGAAGAGTTTCGGGTGTATCATCAGAAAAGCACATCGTATCACCCACAGGCTAACAGGATTGTAGAAGCATTTAAAAAAGTATTGGAGACCGCACTGAGAAAAGTATGCAATGCGCAACGAAGTGATTGGGTCCTGCACATCCCCGCAGTACTATGGGCTTACAGGACAACATGCAAGAAACTGACGGGACAAAAACCTTTCAGGCTGGTTTATGGAGTGGAAGTCATAATGCCAATGGAATATATCGTGCCTAGTCTACGCATAGCGGCACCCATAGGTATGACGAACTGCGGAGCCTTGGAGGAGAGGCTCGCGCAGCTGGAAGAACTCAAAGAAGAACTATTTTTGGCAGGATTTCATTAGCAGGTACAAAAGTAGTACGAAAAGGCATGGTATGATCAAGATATCAAGTTGTGCATGTTTAAGGTGAATGATTTGGTGTTGTTATACAATAGCAAGTTCTATAAATTCCCAAGGAAAGTCCAAATCTGATGGTCACAATATGTAGTGATCTAATGGTTCATTCTCTCCTTGGTATTACCGACACTTGATCCATGGCTTAACACCCGATTGGTCCATGATCTCTATTTGAAGATCATGGAGGGTCATTTGTAGGGTAACCGTTCATGGGAGAATCTTATGTAAATTTTCATTCCTTTATTAATAAATTGCCTGAACTGGCCGCGTTGGATCAGGCTGTGGACTATTTCCCTCTTTGAGGGTTTTAACCACGTCAATAATATTGGTGTATAGATCTATGATTTGTTTGTGAGCAGTAACCTTTGGTGTTCTATCTGAGGAACTTACCCTGTAAATTCCTACAAGGTATCAGAGCAATTTGAGGGCTGCATCCGTTGGTGATCCAAATCTGAAGCCCGTAGAACTGCATCCGATTGTCGTTTCCTAGATCTACTGTTTCCGATTGCATTCGAGCCGAGAGGACTGCTCTATTATGTTAGGAGCATCTGTTATAGTGAGGAACCCCTTTAGTTTCATGCGAAAATTTTTCTAGTAGCCCTAGCTACGTCATTTTTAAGATCTAGAGGTATACATTGTTTATTTGCAGTTTCTAGTTATTTTCTCTCTCTATATTTCAGTTTAGTTAGCTCTTTACTTTTTTTTATTATGAGATCTATACATTTCATTTCTGCATATGCTCTTTGCCTCACATCTCTGTGTGATCTGGGCAAATCAGAAACATAAAGGAATGATTTTTCTCATGTGTATGCTTTTTCCGCCGCACCTTAGTGTGATCTCGGAAAATTAGAAACATTGATGAAAATATTTAGTTTCTAGCTAAAGCTAACTTCAAGCTGTAAGGTTTGTTTTTTTTTTGTATGTCCGTCTTGGGTTTTGTGTTTTTTGTTTTGTAGGAAGAAAAAAGCTTTCTCAAGTAAGCATGCATCCCAAAGCTTCAGTGACTAAAAAAAAAAAAAAGACCCCCTTTCGCTTTTCCAAAAATTACTAACCTTTTAATCTAGCTCACTTGGTCCAAAGCTACTTTATGAGAATAGAGGTCTTGAGTTCAAATCCTTCTTGGTCCAAAGCTACTTTATTAGATTAAGTTTGGAAAGGGGGCAAATTTTTTTTAATATAACATTATCATTCATTTTCGCACATTCCCGCACTTCATCGGCATCTTCAACAACGTTTCTTCAAAAAGCCATAACTACTTCATCTGGAAGCCGTTTTCAGAGCTGTTTTTCTTCTGAATCAGCCTAATTTTTCAAGATCTTTCCATTGGAACATTTAGTTTCAACATATATAGCTTCAGTTTCTATTAAAATGGAAAGTCCATGCCAAGTTATTCTTGACAGCACCAGCTACATCCAATGGTGGTCCTACATTGTGGATTTACTTAGAAGTAAAGGTATTTACAGAATAGCCTTAGGCCAAGAAACCAAACCGAAAGATGAAGATAAGGCAACCAAATGGGAAAATAGGCAAGATCAGGCATGTGGGCTGATAGGGATGTCTATTTCTCCAGATCTTAGATTCCATATTGCAGAACTTGATACTCTTGATGAAGCAATGAAATAGATCACTAAAGTTTTTGGAATTAAAAATGAACAAAGAGCCCATCAACTTTAAAATGAGTTGCTTACATTGGACCCCAATAATTTTACTTCCATTGAAGATTTTCTGTCCAAGTTCAAGACCCTTAGAATTCTCTTAGAAGGTGTTGAGGTTAAGAAAGAAGATGTTAACCTTATCTATTCCATTCTTACTAAGTTGGGACCAGCCTACTCTGTGTTTGCTTCCACCTTCCATTCTACAAGAGAAGCCTTCATTTCTCAAGGACAAGCCTACAAGTCCCATTCCTTTGATTCCTTTTGTGATTCTTTAATAAGAGAACAAGAAAAACTCTTACACCTTGGTCTTCTTAATCTTGGAAACTCTTCTAAGAAAGCCTTAGCCACCTAGCAGCAACCAAATTCAAAGAATCCTAAGAAGCTGTATCCTAAAAAGAATGGTCCTAAACCAAACAAGGGTCGTAAGCAACTTCAGCCTCAAAATGAAAAATCATTTTAACAAAATGATAAGGCAATTAAAAACAAAGGGAAGAAGACTGATAGACATTGCCACTTTTGTAATCGAGATGGCCGCGTAGAATCCAAATTCTTTAAGAAGATGGAAGCCTTGGAAGCAGCAATGAAGAAGCATAACATCCATTTGGAGCACTCTTCAACTTCAACTTTTCAGGAATAGCACTTTCTGCATGTGGTTGTCAAAAATCTTGGTCTGGATATGCACTAAATGTATCTTCTTCTTCTAATTCTCATGAGTGGCTCATTGATTCTGGAGCTTCTTATCACATGGGCAAGAACAAAGCCATGTTTTCTTCTTTAAATGATTGTAACACCAAAAATATATATGTTGGTGATGATAGATCTCTTAGTGTTGTAGGAACTGGAACTATTCATATAGACAATGGTCAATTTAATGATGTCTTATGTGTTCCAACCTTATCCTGCAACCTTCTATCTGTATATTAGATAACTTATTCAGGTGAAGGTAAAATCTTCGAATTTTCACCTCAGGATGTTGTAATAAAGGACCTAAGAGATCCTAGAGAGATTTTAGTTACTGGCATTGCTGATGATTCTACAAGGTTGTATAAGTTTAACTTTGGGGCATAAAATCTTCCCTTGGTATTTGTTGCTCATAATGATGAAGTGAGCAAACTTTGGCATGAGCGATTTGGTCACTTAAACTATCGCTCCCTTTAAAATCTATGTAAACAAAATATGGTGACCAGTCTTCCAATGGTATCTTATAGAGATGGTGTTTGTTCCGGATGTGTACTCGGAAACATCATCGAGATAGTTTTGAAAAACGTGCCTCTTGGCACGCCCTGACCCCTTTACAGTTTGTGCATAGTGATTTATGTGGTCCACTTCCAGTTGTTTCATTCTCTGGCTACAAGTATTTCTTAACTTTCATTGATGATTTCTCCAGACGCACTTGGGTATACTTCTTAAAACTCAAGTGTGAAGTATTTAACATGCTTTTTGCCTTTAAGGCCTTCGTTGAAAAACAATCTGGACATCAAATTCTTAAGCTAAGATCTGATAATGCTGGAGAATATGTTAACAACAAATTCATCAACTTTTGCACTAAGAATGGAATTCAAATGCAACATACTGTTCCATATACTCCACAACAAAATGGTGTAGCTGAAAGGAAGAATCGCACCTTAAAGGAAATGGCTAATTGTATGCTTCAATCTAAAGGACTTAGTCTTAATTTCTAGGTAGAAGCAATTAACTGTGCAAATTACATAATAAATCGCACTCCTATGAAGGTTTTAAAGAATATCACTCCAAAAGAGGCATGGAGCTCAATTAGATCAGATGTAAGTCACTTTCGTGCTTTTGGAAGTGAAGCATGGGCCCATATTCTAGATGAGAAACATAAAGCTTTAGAAGCTAAGAGTGAAAAATGTATTCTTGTTGGATATTCTGAAGATGTCAAAGGATATAGACTTATTCCAATTAAGTCCAAAAATGTTATCATTAGAAGAGATGTAGCATAGCTATCATCGCATTTAAGGAACACGTTGTCATAGCAAAGGTTGACAACTTAGGCAGAATCTTTAGAGATCACGATGAGGCTGCATGAGACCACAATACATGATCCTAACCTTGGAGTTCAGCAGATCCATGTATAGTTGAAAAACTTATGCCCCCAGATGCAGAGTTTGAAACAGGACAAAACAGTTCGACCAGACGAGCGCGAAGAGGTGTCGTGTGTGAAATGAAAATGTCAGGGTCATGATGAATACCACTGCCCAGTATTCGCGAATTACCTCGCAAGAGGAGGACCGATGCCATTAAGACCAGAGGCACAAGTAAGACCAAGCGTGGTGCTTGATCTATGGTGCGTGATTTTTCAAATATGAGGAAAGCATGCTACAGACAACTGTCATCTATTGCAAAAGTACACAAAGAATTCGCAACAGTTGTTCTATAATTTTTGTAGATTGGTGGGATATGAGAAGCACACATGTAGAATTTATGACCTAATGATGGATAGAACTCCTACCTATCAGGTTCAGGTGGAAACGTAACCCCTAGACCAAGGTGCAGGGATGGCGCGAACCAGATTCCAAGGGCACGGACGAGGCCGAGGTGGAGGAGGACTTGGGAGAGGTCGCAGACAACTGATATGTTACAATTGCAGAGGGTCGGGGAATTATGCCTGTGATTGTATGAATCTGATGTGTCTATCATCTTTGTACTGTACCTTTTTCGATCATGAGATGGAAGACTATCCTAAGCTGATAGCTAGGATATGCGACAAAGGAGGGCTACAACCTCCCCTAACTCAGAACTTGTAAATGATGAGGTCTGAGCCGCACGAGGAAGAACTAAATGTGAATATTGTGCTCCGAAGTGGAATCACGACAGGAGATGATAAAGGCAAATATCCCGAAGAAAGTACTTGGCTTTGTAAGGCTCCGGCAAAGGAAGCGGAGTTTGATTTGGAGCGGCACTTGAGAAACCCTTATGGAAGCTAAGAAAAGCTTCACTAATGCCTCCACTTCAGGAAGGAAAGACAGACCGGAGCCGGAAATGGACCCATCGATGCTCACAATGTTCCTAGAAACATGTATGAAGCTAATGCGCGATAGTAAGGTGGTAAGGGGATTACAGGAACTCATTAACAGATGCCCTGTGACCGAGACATGAGAACTATGTGTAGTCCAGTAGATCGGAAAGCATAAGACCAGAATAGGAAGGTAAGTGACGTTAACCACATATATTGGGGAATATGAGACAAACCAAGTAATTCTGGATTTAGGATCGGACATGAACGTCCTACCGAAGCAGACATGGGAGCGCATGGGGAGGCTGATGCTGCAATGGTCTCCTATCTAGTTTCACATGGCGAACCAATATAAGATAATACCCCTGGGGCGATTGCAGGGAATCACAGTGGATATTGAATGAGCGAGTGCGCTAGCCGACTTTGAGCTGATAGAGATTGTTGATGACAACAATCCCTACCCCACGCTCTTAGGAATTGATTGGGGCACTAACATGAATGGGGTGATTAACCTGAAGAAGTGCAAGATGATTTTTGAGAAGAAGTACTTGTGTGTAGTGATACCTTTGGACCCTACTGAGGGATCACACTACACTGAGCCAGTGCGCAACTATGAAAGTGACGATGAATTAGACTAAATCTACAAGATAAATATGCGAGAACAAGACTGGGTAAATCCCACTGCAGATGGATAAATTTCATGGGAGTGCGAAAGGTCCTGTACTTCAGATTCGGATGAGGAGATAGAGCGATGGCAGAACAGGTTACATGAGGTAACCACACTTAACTGTAATATGATGACAAGATCGCTACGATGCATATCAATAGAGATGAGAGATCTACCTACTTATGTTTGATTAGGTGAGGTAGCTTCTTCCTTGGATAGATTTGAGAGAGAGGTGCTAGAGAAACAATGTTTCAAAGCCTTGAATTGGGTACTGCGCGCTACACATGCTAGGTGATGGCGTGTGCACAAAGGAAACTTTGATGACTGGCGCACATGTATAAGAATGATGCACACATGTTTTGGAAAACCTCAAGTATGATTCATAGATAAATACGACGGGAAGGATGATCCACGCACGCATCTGGCTAAGTGTACATAAGCCTATGGGGAAAAGCCACAACTAGAGTGAGTGCACCTATTCTATCACACTTTAGATGTTATACCGATGAACTGGTATATAGAAATAGAGCTTCACTATGGGACGAATGAATGAAATGTTCCACGTGAAGGATTTGTGATGACCTTTAACTTTGATGATGGATGGGAGAGTATTAATGAAGTGCTACAAGAAGTAAAGGCAACCATCTTTAGAATGCCACAGGAGTAGGAAACATTGACTCAGCCTGACTGGGCAGCCGAGTTAAATTTCACTCTGGAGTGTTATAATGAAACTGCTAAAGAAGAGGATGAAGATCTGAGGAATATTAATATTCTAGAGACAGAAGGCCAGCACGAGGTTCAAGGACTACAAATCGAGAACCCTGACATAACTGTGCTAGTAAAGACTCAGCAAGTAAACATTGGTACAGAGGCGGAACCAAAATTTGTGAAGATTGAGGACTACTGGGACACCGTGATGGTAGATAAGGTTGCTGAATTACGCCATGAGTATTAGGACTTACTTCTGATCAAGTTCACATACTTAAAGGGAATAATTAGAGACTTAGGAGTAATGAAGATCACGTTAAAACCCGACGCGAAGCCAGTGAAGTAGATACCGTACCGCCTAAACCCAAAGTACAAGGAGAGGGTCCAGGTAGAGTTAAATAAGATGCTTGCGGTAGGCATTATTGAGCCTATCTAAGAATCTGATAGGGTAAGTCCGATGGTGCTACAAGAAAAGAAATAGAAGGACGAAATAAGAATATGCATAGATCTCAGAAAATTGAACAATGCGTGCATCCATGATCCATTCCCAACTCCATTCACAGATGAGGTATTGGACAATGTAGGCGGTTAGGAGGCATATTCTTTCACCGATGGGTTCTGAAGATACCACTAGATCAGGATCGCGTCAGAAGATAGGAGCAAGACATCCTTCGCAATGGAGTGGGGTTTCTTTCAATATACGGTCATGCCTTTTGGATTGAACAACGTGCCATCTATCCTTTCGTGCGTAGTTGTTGCAGTGTTTAGGGAATATATTAATAAATTCTTGGAGGTCTATTTTGATAATTGGACTGTATTCGAGTTGGTTAGGAACCATTTAGCAAACCTATGCCTGATGCTAGATACATGCTGAAGATACCAAATCACGCTCAACCTCAAGAAATGTACGTTTCTTGTTCCTTTTGGGAACCTACTAGGGCATGTGGTTCATAAACAGGGGCTAATGGTAGACCCTGTGAAAATTTTGGTAATTCTGAATTTGGAATCATCGTACAGTGTGAAGCAGTTGCGCTACTTTGAGACACACTAGGTATTATAGAAAGTTTATCAAGGGTTATCCTCACATCACCGTGCCGATGGAAAAACTATTGAAGAAGGATGTCACGTTTCACTAGGACGATGATTGTAAGAAAAGCCTGGATATCTTGAAGCAGAAGATGGTTACTACACCAATTCTTTTCTTCCTGAACTAGAAGAAATAGTTTCATGTTCCTGTTGATGTGCCATGTATGGCATTGGCTAGAGGGGATTAGATCACCCTATCGCATTCGTGAGCCACAGATTATCTAAAGCAGAAAAGAAATACTCCACCACTAAACACGAGGGACTGGCTATGGTGTATGTGCTCCAGAAATATCAGCATTATTTGCTAGGGTGGCACTTCAATATGTACGTAGATCATTTCACGCTAAAATACTTGGTCAATAAGCTTGTGTTGGGGGGGTGCATATGCAGGTGGCTCTTATTATTCCAAGAATATGATTTCAAAGTTGTTGTGAAGCCTGGGTGGTTGAACGCGGGACCAGATCACTTGTCATGCATTGAGACAAGGGAGGAACCTACCAGTTTGGAGGAAGGACTACCCGACATGTAGATTTTTTCTGTGTGCATAGTGGATGGACACTTTTAATATATAATCCACTTTCTAACAACTGGAATTGCACAGGAAGGTTACTTTGTTCAGTAGAAAAAGGAACTATTGGTGCGCACGGAAGACTTTTTTGTCATTACAGGGCATCTGTATAAGATGGGGAATGATGAGATACTACGAAGGTATGTACCAGAGTTTGAACGAACTAGTATCCTCGCGAATGCTCATGGAGGCCCCGCGGGAAGTCATTATGTTGGAAGAGCGACTGCGCAGAAGATTCTTCACGCAGGGTTGTGGTGGCCAACCCTTCATCAGGATTCAAAAGCACATTGCAAGGCATGTGATGTATGTCAAAGAATGGGAAAGCCATCGTGGAGGGACGAGATTCCTTTGAATCCACAAATTACACTGAAGCCCTTTGAAAAGTGGGAGATCAACTTTGTAGGACCCATGAAACCGCACAGAAATATAGGCGCGAGATATATTATTACTACAAATGAATACCTGATGCATTGGGTAGAAGTGCAGCCAGTAAAATATTGCATAGCTGCGACGACTGTGAAGTTTCTATTTGAGCACGTATTGACATGATTCGGCTACCCAAAGATCTTAATGATTGATTATGGTACACATTTCCTGAATGAAATGATCAGCATGCTGACAGAAGAGTTTTAGGTGTATCATTAGAAAAGCACATCGTATCACCCACAGGCTAATGGGATTGTAGAAGCATTTAAAAAAGTATTGGATACCGCGCTGACAAAAGTATGAAATGCGCAATGAAGTGATTGGGTGCTGCACATCCCCGTAGTACTATGGGCTTACAGGACAACATGCAAGAAACTGATGGGACAAACACCTTTCAGGCTAGTTTATGAAGTGGAAGTCATAATGCCAATGGAATATATCATGCCTAGTCTACGCATAGCAACACCCATAGGTATGACGGACTGCGGAGCCTTGGAGGAGAGGCTCACGCAGCTGGAAGAACTCAAGGAAGAACGATTTTTGGCAGGATTTTATTAGCAGGTACAAAAGTAGTACGAAAAAGCATGGTATGATCAAGATATCAAGTTGTGCATGTTTAACATGAATGATTTGGTGTTGTTATACAATGGCAAGTTCTATAAATTCCCAAGTAAACTCCAAGTTTGATGGTCACAATATGTAGTGATCTGATGGTTCATTCTCTCCTTGGTATTACCGACACTTGATCCATGGCTTAACACCCGATTGGTCCATGATCTATATTTAAAGATCATGGAGGGTCATTTGAAGGGTAATCGTTCATGGGAGAAGCTTATGTGAATTTTTCGGTTTAGTTAGCTCTTTGCTTTTTTTTATTACTAGATCTATACAATTCATTTCTGCATATGCTCTTTGCCTCACATCTCTGTGTGATTTGGGCAAATTAGAAACATAAAGGAATGATTTTTCTCATGGGTATGCTCTTTTCTGCCGCACCTTAGTGTGATCTCGAAAAATTAGAAACATTGAGGAAAATATTTAGTTTCTGGCTAAAGCTAAGTTCAAGCTGTAAGGTTTGTTTTCTTTTTGTATGTCCGTGTTGGGTTTTGTCTTTTTTGTTTTGTAGGAAGAAAAAAGCTTTCTCAAGTAAGCACACGTCCCAAAGCTTCAGTGACTAAAAAAAAAAAAAAAAACCCCTTCCTCTTTTCCAAAAATTATTAACCTTTTAATCTAGCTCACTTGGTCCAAAGCTACTTTATGAGAATAGAGGTCTTGAGTTCAAGTCCTTCTTATTCCAAAGCTACTTTATTAGATTAAGTTTGGAAAGGGGGCATATTTTTTTTAATATAGCATTATCATTCATTTCTGCACATTCCCGCACTTCATCGGCATCTTCAACAATGTTTCTTCAAAAAGACATAACTACTTCATCTGGAAGCCGTTTTCAGAGCCATTTTTTTTGAATCAGCCTAATTTTTCGAGATCTTTCCATTGGAACATTTAGTTTCAACATATATAGCTTCAGTTTCTATTAAAATGGAAAGTCCATGCCAAGTTATTCTTGATAGCACCAACTACTTCCAATGGTGGTCCTACATTGTGGATTTACTTCGAAGTAAAGGTCTTTACAGAATAGCCTTAGGCCAAGAAACCAAACCGAAAGATGAAGATAAGGCAACCAAATGGGAAAATAGGCAAGCTCAGGCATGTGGGATGATAGGGATGTCTATTTCTCCAGATCTTAGATTCCATATTGCAGAACTTGATACTCCTAATGAAGCAATGAAACAGATCACTAATGTTTTTGGAATTAAAAATGAACTTAGAGCCCATCAACTTGAAAATGAGTTGCTTACATTGGACCCCAATAATTTTACTTCCATTGAAGATTTTCTGTCCAAGTTCAAGACCCTTAGACTTCTCTTAGAAGGTGTTGAGGTTAATAAAGAAGATGGTAACCTTATCTATTCCATTCTTACTATGTTGGGACCAGCCTAATTTGTGTTTGCTTCCACCTTCCATTCTACAAGAGAAGCCTTCATTTCTCAAGGACAAGCCTACAAGTACCATTCCTTTGATTCCTTTTGTGATTCTTTAATAAGAGAACAAGAAAAACTCTTACACCTTGGTCTTCTTAATCTTGGAAACTCTTCTAAGAAAGCCTTAGCCGCCTAGCAGCAACCAAATTCAAAGAATCCTAAGAAGTCGTATCCTAAAAATAATGGTCCTAAACCAAACAAGGGTCGTAAGCAACTTCAGCCTCAAAATGAAAAATCATTTCAACAAAATGATAAGGCAATTAAAAACAAAGGGAAGAAGACTGATAGACATTGCCACTTTTGTAATCGAGATGGCCACTTAGAATCCAAATTCTTTAAGAAGATGGAAGCCTTGGAAGCAGCAATGAAGAAGCATAACATCCATTTGGAGCACTCTTCAACTTCAACTCTTTAGGAATAGCACTTTTTGCATGTGGTTGTCAAACATCTTGGTCTGGATATGCACTAAATGTATCTTCTTCTTCCAATTCTCATGAGTGGCTCATTGATTCTAGAGCTTCTTATCACATGGGCAAGAACAAAGCCATGTTTTCTTCTTTAAATGATTGTAACACCAAAAATATATATGTTGGTTATGATAGATCTCTTATTGTTGTAGGAACTGGAACTGTTGATATAGACAATGGTCAATTTAATGATGTGTTATGTGTTCCAACCTTATCCTGCAACCTTCTATCTGTATATCAGATAACTTATTCAGGTGAAGGTAAAATCATTGAATTTTCACCTCACGATGTTGTAATTAAGGACCTAAGAGATCATAGAGAGATTTTAGTTACTGGCATTGCTGATTATTCTACAAGGTTGTATAAGTTTAACTTTGGGGCATGAAATCTTCCCTTGGTATTTGTTGCTCATAATGATGAAGTGAGCAAACTTTGGCATGAGCGATTTGGTCACTTAAACTATCGCTCCCTTTAGAATCTATGTAAAGAAAATATGGTGACTGGTCTTCCAATGGTATCTTATAGAGATGGTGTTTATTCCGGATGTGTACTCGGAAAACATCATCGAGATAGTTTTGAAAAACGTGCCTCTTGGCATGCCTCAACCCCTTTACAGTTTGTGCATAGTGATTTATGTGGTCCACTTCCAGTTGTTTCATTCTCTGGCTACAAGTATTTCTTAACTTTCATTGATGATTTCTCCAGACGCACTTGGGTATACTTCTTAAAACTCAAGTGTGAAGTATTTAACATGTTTTTTGCCTTTAAGGCCTTCGTTGAAAAACAATCTGGACATCAAATTCTTAAGCTAAGATCTGATAATGCTGGAGAATATGTTAACAACAAATTCATCAACTTTTGCACTAAGAATGGAATTCAAATGCAACATAATGTTCCATATACTCCACAACAAAATGGTGTAGCTGAAAGGAAGAATCGCACCTTAAAGGAAATGGCTAACTGTATGCTTCAATCTAAAGGACTTAGTCTTAATTTCTAGGTAGAAGCAATTAACTGTGCAAACTACATAATAAATCGCACTCCTATGAAGGTTTTAAAGAATATCACTCCAAAAGAAGCATGGAGCTCAATTAGACCAGATGTAAGTCACTTTCGCGTTTTTGGAAGTGAAGTATGGGCCCATATTCTAGATGAGAAACATAAAGCTTTAGAACCTAAGAGTGAAAAATGTATTCTTGTTGGATATTCTGAAGATGTCAAAGGATATAGACTTATTCCAATTAAGTCCAAAAATGTTATCATTAGCAGAGATGTAGCATAGCTATCATCGCATTTAAGGAACACGCTGT
Organism: Pinus tabuliformis; assembly: GCA_031772625.1. Lineage (NCBI taxonomy): Eukaryota > Viridiplantae > Streptophyta > Pinopsida > Pinales > Pinaceae > Pinus > Pinus tabuliformis. Next base: position 1,544,200,454 of record CM062818.1, read on the forward strand.
CGTAGCAAAGGTTGACAACTTATGCAGAATCTTTAGAGATCGCGATGAGGCTACATGAGACCACAATACATGATCCTAACCTTGGAGTTCAACAGATCCATCCATAGTTGAAAAACTTATGCCCCCAGATGCAGAGTTTGAAACAGGACAAAACAGTTCGACCAGACGCACGCAAAGAGGTGTCATGTGTGGAATGCAAATGTCAGGGTCATGATGAATACCACTGCCCAGTATTCGTGAATTACCTCGCAGGAGGAGGACTGATGCCATTAAGACCGGAGGCACAAGTAAGACCAAGCATGGTGCTTGCTCTATGGTGCGTGATTTTTCAAATATGAGGAAAGCATGCTACAGACAACTGTCATCTATTGCAAAAGTACACACAGAATTCGCAACAGTTGTTCTATAATTTTTGTAGATTGGTGGGATATGACGAGCAAACATGTAGAAGTTATGACCTAATGATGGATAGAACTCCTACCTATAGGGTTCAAGCAGAAACGCAACCCCTAGACCAGGGTGCAGGGATGGCACGAACCAGATTCCAGGGGCACGGATGAGGCCGAGGTGGAGGAGGACTTGGGAGAGGTCGCGGACAACTGATATGTAACAATTGCGGAGGGTCGGGGCATTATGCCTGTGATTGTATGAATTTGATGTGTCTATCATGTTTGTACTGTACCTTATTCGATCATGAGATGGAAGACTATCCTAGGCTAATAGCTAGGATATGCGACAAAGGAGGGCTACAACCTCCCCTGACTCAGAACCTGCAAATGATGAGGTTTGAGCTGCACGAGGAAGAACTAAATGTGAATATTGTGCTCCGAAGTGGAATCACGATGGGAGATTATAAAGGCAAATATCCCGAGGAAAGTACTTGGCTTTGTAAGGCTCTGGCAAAGGAAGCGGAGTTTGATTTGGAGCGCACTTGAGAAACCCTTATGGAAGCTAAGAAGAGCTTCGCTGATGCTTCCACTTCAGGAAGGAAAGACATACCGGAGCCGGAAATGGACCCATCGATGCTCACGAGGTTCCTAGAAACATGTATGAAGCTAATGCGCGATAGTAAGGTGGTAAGGGGATTACAGGGACTCATTAACAGATGCCCTGTGACCGCGACATGAGAACTATGTTTAGTCCAGTAGATCGGAAATCATAAGACCAAAACAGGAAGGTAAATGAGATTAACCACATATATTGGGGAATATGAGACAGACCAAGTAATTCTGGATTTAGGATCGGACATGAACGTCCTACCGAAGCAGACGTGGGAGCGCATGGGGAGGCTGATGCTGCAATGGTCTCCTATCTAGTTTCACATGGCGAACCAATATAAGATAATACCCCTGGGGCGATTGCAGGGAATCATAGTGGATGTTGAATGAGCGAGTGCACTAGCCGACTTTGAGCTGATAGAGATTGTTGATGACAACAATCCCTACCCCACGTTCTTAGGAATTGATTGGGGAACTAACATGAATGGGGTGATTAACCTGAAGAAGTGCAAGATGATTTTTGAGAAGAAGTCCTTGCGTGTAGTGATATCTTTGGACCCTACTGAGGGATTGCGCTACACTGAGCCAGTACGCAACTATCAATGTGACGATGACTTAGACTGAATCTACAAGATAACTATGCGAGAAAAAGACTGGGTAAATCCCGCTGCAGATGGACGAATTTCATGGGAGCGCGAAAGGTCCTATACTTCAGATTTGGATGAGGAGATAGAGCGATGGCAGAACAGGTTGCATGAGGTAACCACACTTAACTGTAATATGATGACAAGATCACTATGATGCATATCAATAGAGATGAGAGATCTACCTACTTATGTTGGATTAGGTGAGGTAGCTTCTTCCTTGGATAGATTTGAGAGAGAGGTGCTAGAGAAACAATGTTTCAAAGCCTTGAATTGGGTACTGCGTGCTACACCTGCTAGGTGATGGGGTATGCACAAAGGAAACTTTGATGACTAGAGCGCATGTATAAGGATGATGCACACATGTTTTGGAAAACCTCAAGTATGATTCACAGATAAATACGACGGGAAGGATGATCCACGCACGCATCTAGATAAGTGGACACAAGCCTATGGGGAAAGCCACAACTAGAGTGAGTGCACCTATTCTATCACACTCTGGATGTTATACCGATGAACTGGTATATAGAAACAGAGCTTCGCTATGGGACGAATGAATGAAATGTTCCACGCGAAGGATTTGTGATGACCTTTAACTTTGATGATGGATGGGAGAGTATTAATGAAGCGCTACAAGAAGTAAAGGCAACCATCTTTAGAATGCCACAGGAGTAGGAAACATTGACTCAGCTTGACTGGGCAACCCAGTTAAATTGCACACTAGAGTGTTATAATGTAACTTCTAAAGAAGAGGATGAAGATTTGAGGAATATTAATATTCTAGAGACAAAAGGCTAGCACGAGGTTCAAGGACTACAAATAGAGAACCCTGACATAACTGCGCTAGTAAAGACTCAGCAGGTAAACATTGGTACAGAGGCGGAACCAAAATTTGTGAAGATTGGGGACTACTGGGACGCCGTGATGGTAGATAAGGTTGATGAATTACACCACGAGAATCAGGACTTATTTCTGATCAAGTTCACATACTTAAAGGGAATAATCAGAGACTTAGGAGTAATGAGGATCATGTTAAAACTCGACGCGAAGCCAGTGAAGCAGATACCATACCGCTTAAACCCAAAGTACAAGGAGAGGGTCCAGGTAGAGTTAAATAAGATGCTTGCGGTAGGCATTATTGAGCCCATCTAAGAATCTGATTGGGTAAGTCCGATGGTCGTACAAGAAAAGAAACAGAAGGACAAAATAAGAAAATGCATAGATCTCAGAAAATTGAACAATGCATGCATCCATGATCCATTCCCAACTCAATTCACAGATGAGGTATTGGACAATGTAGGCGGTTAGGAGGCATATTCTTTCACTGATGGGTTCTCAAGATACCACTAGATCAGGATCGCACCAGAAGATAGGAGCAAGACATCCTTCACAATGGAGTGGGGTTTCTTTCAATATACGATCATGCCTTTTGGATTGAAGAACGTGCCATCTATCTTTTCGTGCGTAGTTGTTGCAGTGTTTAGGGAATATATTAATAAATTATTGGAGGTCTATTTTGATAATTGGACTGTATTCGAGTTGGTTAGGAACCATTTAGCGAACCTACGCCTGATGCTAGATACATGCCGAAGATACCAAATCACGCTCAACCTCAATAAATATACGTTTCTTGTTCCTTTTGGGAACCTACTAGGGCATGTGGTTCATAAACAGGGGCTAATGGTAGACCCTGCGAAAATTGTGGTAATTCTGAATTTGGAATCATCGTACAGTGTGAAACAGCTGCGCTACTTTGGGACACACTAGGTATTATAGAAAGTTTATCAAGGGTTATGCTTAGATCACCGTGCCAATGGAAAAACTATTGAAGAAGGATGTCACGTTTCACTAGGACAATGATTGTAAGAAAAGCCTGGATATCTTGAAGCAGAAGATGGTTATTACATCAATTCTTTTCTTCCTGAACTGGAAGAAATAGTTTCATGTTCATGTTGATGTGTCATGTATAGCATTGGGTAGAGGGGATTAGATCACCCTATCACATTCGCAAGCCATAGATTATCTAAAGCAGAAAAGAAATACTCCACCACTAAACACGAGGGACTCGCTATGGTGTATGCGCTCAAGAAATATCGACATTATTTGCTAGCGGGGCACTTAAAGATGTACATAGATCATTTCACGCTAAAATACTTGGTCAATAAGCTTGTGTTGGGGGGGTGCATATGCAGGTGGCTCTTATTATTCCAAGAATATGATTTCAAAGTTGTTGTGAAGCCTGGGTGGTTAAACGCGGGACCAGATCACTTGTCATGCATTGAGACAAGGGAGGAACCTACCAGTTTGGAGGAAGGACTACCCGACACGTAGATTTTTTCTGTGTGCGTAGTGGATGGACACTTTTAATATATAATCCACTTTCTAACAACTGGAATTGCATAGGAAGGTTACTCTGTCTAGTAGTAAAAGGAACTATTGGTGCGCGCAGAAGATTTTTTGTCATCATAGGGCATCTGTATAAGATGGGGAATGATGAGATACTACGAAGGTATGTACCAGAGTTTGAACGAACTAGTATCCTCGCGAATGCTCATGGGGGTCCCGCAGGAGGTCATTATGTAGGAAGAGTGACCGCGCAGAAGATTCTTCATGCAGGGTTGTGGTGGCCAACCCTTCATCAGGATTCAAAAGCACATTGCAAGGCATGTGATGTATGTCAAGGAATGGGCAAGCCATCATGGAGGGACGAGATTCATTTGAATCCACAAATTACATTGAAGCCCTTTGAAAAGTGGGCGATCAACTTTGTAGGACCCATGAAACCGCACAGAAATATAGGCGCGAGATATATTATTACTACAAATGAATACTTGAAGCATTGGGTAGAAGTGAAACCAGTAAAATATTGCATAGCTGTGACGACTGTGAATTTTCTATTTGAGCACGTATTGACATGATTCGGCTGCCCAAAGATCTTAATGATTGATAGTGGTACACATTTCCTGAATGAAATGATCAGCATGCTGACAGAAGAGTTTCAGGTGTATCATTAGAAAAGCACATCGTATCACCCATAGGCTAACGGGATTGTAGAAGCATTTAAAAAAGTATTGGAGACCGCGCTAACAAAAGTATGCAATGCACAATGAAGTGATTTGGTCCTACGCATCCCCGTAGTACTATGGGCTTATAGGACAACATGCAAGAAACTGACGGGACAAACACCTTTCAGGCTAGTTTATGGAGTGGAAGTCATAATGCCAATGGAATATATCGTGCCTAGTCTACGCATAGCGGCACCCATAGGTATGATGGACTGCGGAGCCTTGGAGGAGAGGCTCGCGCAGCTGGAAGAACTCAAAGAAGAATGATTTTTGGCAGGATTTCATTAGCAGGTACAAAAGTAGTACGAAAAAGCATGGTATGATCAAGATATCAAGTTGTGCATGTTTAAGGTGGATGATTTGGTGTTGATATACTATAGCAAGTTCTATAAATTCCCAAGGAAACTCCACATCTGATGGTCACAATATGTAGTGATCTGATGGTTCATTCTCTCCTTGGTATTACCGACACTTGATCCATGGCTTAACACCCGATTGGTCCATGATCTCTATTTAAAGATCATGGAGGGTCATTTGTAGGTTAACCGTTCATGGGAGAAGCTTATGTAAATTTTTCATTCTTTTATTAATAAATTGCCTGAACTGGCCGCATTGGATCAGGTTGTGGACTATTTCCCTCTTTGAGGGTTTTAACGACGTCAATAATATTGGTGTATAGATCTATGATTTGTTTGTGAGCGGTAACCTTTGGTGTTCTATCTGATGAACTTACCCTGTAAATTCCTACAAGGTATCAGAGAAATTTGAGGGCTGAATCCATTGGTGATCCAAATTTGAAGCCCGTAAAACTGCATTCGACTGTCGTTTCCTAGATCTACTGTTTCCGATTGCATTCGAGCCGAGAGGACTGCTCTATTATGTTAGGAGCATCTGTTACAGTGAGGAACCCCTTTAGTTTCATGCGAAAATGTTTCTAGTAGCCCTAGCTACGTCATTTTTAAGATCTGGAGGTATACAGTGTTTATTTGCAGTTTCTAGTTATTTTCTCTCTGTATATTTCGGTTTAGTTAGCTCTTTACTTTTTTTTATTACTAGATCTATACATTTCATTTCTACATATGCTCTTTGCCTCACATCTCTGTGTGATCTGGGCAAATCAGAAACATAAAGGAATGATTTTTCTCATGCATATGCTTTTTCCGCCGCACCTTAGTGTGATCTCGGAAAATTAGAAACATTGAGGAAAATATTTAGTTTCTGGCTAAAGCTAACTTCAAGCTGTAAGGTTTGTTTTTTTTTTGTATGTCCGTCTTGGGTTTTGTGTTTTTTTTTTGTAGGAAGAAAAAAGCTTTCTCAAGTAAGCATGCATCCCAAAGCTTCAGTGACTAAAAAGAAAAAAAAAAACCCCTTCTGCTTTTCCAAAAATTACTAACATTTTAATCTAGCTCACTTGGTCCAAAGCTACTTTATGAGAATAGAGGTCTTGAGTTCAAGTCCTTCTTGGTCCAAAGCTACTTTATTAGATTAAGTTTGGAAAGGGGGCAAATTTTTTTTAATATAACATTATCATTCATTTTCGCACATTCCCGCACTTCATCGGCATCTTCAACAACGTTTCTTCAAAAAGCCATAACTACTTCATCTGGAAGCCGTTTTCAGAGTCGTTTTTTTCTGAATTAGCCTAATTTTTTGAGATCTTTCCATTGGAACATTTAGTTTCAACATATATAGCTTCAGTTTCTATTAAAATTGAAAGTCCATGCCAAGTTATTCTTGACAGCACCAACTACATCCAATGGTGGTCCTACATTGTGGATTTACTTAGAAGTAAAGGTCTTTACAGAATAGCCTTAAGCCAAGAAACCAAACCGAAAGATGAAGATAAGGCAACCAAATGGAAAAATAGGCAAGATCAAGCATGTGGGCTGATAGGGATGTCTATTTCTCCAGATCTTAGATTCCATGTTGCAGAACTTGATACTCTTGATGAAGCAATGAAACAGATCACTAAAGTTTTTGGAATTAAAAATGAACTTAGAGCCCATCAACTTGAAAATGAGTTGCTTACATTGGACCCCAATAATTTTTCTTCCATTGAAGATTTTCTGTCCAAGTTCAAGATCCTTAGAATTCTCTTAGAAGGTGTTGAGGTTAAGAAAGAAGATGTTAACCTTATCTATTCCATTCTTACTAAGTTGGGACCAGCCTACTCTGTGTTTGCTTCCACCTTCCATTCTACAAGAGAAGCCTTCATTTCTCAAGGACAAGCCTACAAGTCCCCTTCCTTTGATTCCTTTTGTGATTCTTTAATAAGAGAACAAGAAAAACTCTTACACCTTGGTCTTCTTAATCTTGGAAACTCTTCTAAGAAATCCTTAGCCGCCTAGCAGCAACCAAATTCAAAGAATGCCACAGGAGTAGGAAACATTGACTTAGCCTGACTAGGCAGCCGAGTTAAATTGCACACTGGAGTGTTATAATGTAACTGCTAAAGAAGAGGATGAAGATATGAGGAATATTAATATTCTAGAGACAGAAGGCCAGCACGAGAACCCTGCCATAACTGCGCTAGTAAAGACTTAGCAAGTAAACATTGGTACAGAGGCGGAACCAAAATTTGTGAAGATTGGGGACTACTGGGACGTCTTGATGGTAGATAAGGTTGCTGAATTACACCACGAGTATTAGGACTTATTTCTGATCAAGTTCACATACTTAAAGGGAATAATCAGAGACTTAGGAGTAATGAGGATCACGTTAAAACCCGACGCAAAGCCAGTGAAGCAGATACCGTACCGCTTAAACCCAAAGTACAAGGAGAGGGTCCAGGTAGAGTTAAATAAGATGCTTGTGGTAGGCATTATTGAGCCTATCTAAGAATCTGATTGGGTAAGTCCGATGGTGGTAGAAGAAAAGAAACAGAAGGACGAAATAAGAATATGCATAGATCTCAGAAAATTGAACAATGCGTGCATCCATGATCCATTCCCAACTCCATTCACAGATGAGGTATTGGACAATGTAGGTGGTTAGGAGGCATATTCTTTCACCGATGGGTTCTGAAGATACCACTAGATTAGGATTGCGCCAGAAGATAGGAGCAAGACATCCTTCGCAATGGAGTGGGGTTTCTTTCATTATACGGTCATGCCTTTTGGATTGAACAACATGCCATCTATCTTTTCGTGCGTAGTTGTTGCAGTGTTTAGGGAATATATTAATAAATTCTTGGAGGTTTATTTTGATAATTGGACTGTATTCGAGTTGGTTAGGAACCATTTAGCAAAGCTACGCCTGATGCTAGATACATGCCGAAGATACCAAATCACGCTCAACCTCAAGAAATGTACGTTCTTGTTCCTTTTGGGAACCTACTAGGGCATGTGGTTCATAAACAGGGGCTAATGGTAGACCCTACGAAAATTGTGGTAATTCTGAATTTGGAATCATCGTACAGTGTGAAACAGCTGCGCTACTTTGGGACACACTAGGTATTATAGAAAGTTTATCAAGGGTTATGCTCAGATCACTGTGCCGATGGAAAAACTATTGAAGAAGGATGTCACGTTTCACTAGGATGATGATTGTAAGAAAAGCTTGGATATCTTGAAGCAGAAGATGGTTACTACACCAATTCTTTTCTTCCTGAACTGGAAGAAATAGTTTCATGTTCCTGTTGATGTGTCATGTATAGCATTGGGTAGAGGGGATTAGATCACCCTATCGCATTCGCGAGCCACAGATTATCTAAAGCAGAAAAGAAATACTCCACCACTAAACACGAGGGACTGGCTATGGTGTATGCACTCCAGAAATATTGGCATTATTTGCTAGGGGGGCAGTTCAAGATGTACATAGATCATTTCACACTAAAATACTTGGACAATAAGCTTGTGTTGGGGGGGTGCATATGCAGGTGGCTCTTATTATTCCAAGAATATGATTTCAAAGTTGTTGTGAAGCCTGGGTGGTTGAACGCGGGACCAGATCACTTGTCATGCATTGAGACAAGGGAGGAACCTACCAGTTTGGAGGAAGGACTACCCGACACGTAGATTTTTTCTGTGTGCGTAGTGGATGGACACTTTTAATATATAATCCACTTTCTAAAAACTGGAATTACACAGGAAGGTTACTTTGTTCAGTAGAAAAAGCAACTATTAGTGTGCACAGAAGACTTTTTTGTCATCACAGGGCATTTGTATAAGATGGGGAATGATGAGATACTACGAAGGTATGTACCAGAGTTTGAACAAACTAGTATCCTCGTGAATGCTCATGGGGGCCCCGCGGGAAGTCATTATGTAGGAAGAGCGACCGCGCAGAAGATTCTTCACGCAGGGTTGTGGTGGCCAACCCTTCATCAGGATTCAAAAGCACATTGCAAGGCATGTTATGTATGTCAAAGAATGGGCAAGCCATCATGGAGGGACGAGATTCCTTTGAATCCACAAATTACATTGAAGCCCTTTGAAAAGTGGGCAATCAACTTTGTAGGACCCATGAAACCACACGGAAATATAGGCGCGAGATATATTATTACTACAAATGAATACCTGAGGCATTGGGTAGAAGTGCAGCCAGTAAAATATTGCATAGCTGTGACGACTGCGAAGTTTCTATTTGAGCACGTATTGCCATTATTCGGTTGCCCAAAGATCTTAATGATTGATCATGGTACACATTTCCTGAATGAAATAATCAGCATGTTGACAGAAGAGTTTTAGGTGTATCATCAGAAAAGCACATCGTATCACCCACAGGCTAATGGGATTGTAGAAGCATTTAAAAATGTATTGGAGACCGCACTGACAAAAGTATGCAATGCGCAACGAAGTGATTGGGTCCTGCACATCCCCACAGTACTATGGGCTTACAGGACAACATGCAAGAAACTGACTGGACAAATACCTTTCAGGCTGGTTTATGGAGTGGAAGTCATAATGCCAATGGAATATATCGTGCCTAGTCTATGCATAGCGGCACCCATAGGTATGACGGACCTCAGAGCCTTGGAGGAGAGGCTCTCGCAGTTGGAAGAACTCAAAGAAGAATGATTTTTGGCGGGATTTCATTAGCAGGTACAAAAGTAGTACGAAAAAGCATGGTATGATCGAGATATCAAGTTGTGCATGTTTAAGGTGAATGATTTGGTGTTGTTATACAATAGCAAGTTCTATAAATTCCCAAGGAAACTCCAAATCTGATGGTCACAATATGTAGTGATTCGATGGTTCATTCTCTGCTTGGTATTACCCACACTTGATCCATGGCTTAACACCCGATTGGTCCATGATCTCTATTTAAAGAGCATGGAGGGTCATTTGTAGGGTAACCGTTCATGAGAAAACCTTATGTAAATTTTTCATTCTTTTATTAATAAATTGCCTGAACTGGCCACGTTGGCTCAGGCTGTGGACTATTTCCCTCTTTGAGGGTTTTAACCACATTAATAATATTGGTGTATTGATCTGTGATTTGTTTGTGAGCGGTGACCTTTGGTGTTATATCTAAGGAACTTACCCTGTAAATTCCTACGTGGTATCAGATAAATTTGAGGGCTGCATCGGTTGGTGATCCAGATCTGAAGCCAGTAGAACTGCATCCGACTGTCGTTTCCTATATCTACTGTTTCTGATTACTTTCGAGCCGAGAGGACTACTCTATTATGTTAGGAGAATTTGTTCCAGTGAGAAACCCCTTTAGTTTCATGCGAAAAGGTTTCTAGTAGCCCTAGCTACGTCATTTTTAAGATCTGGAGGTATACAGTGTTTATTTGTAGTTTTCTCTCTGTATATTTTGGTTTAGTTAGCTCTTTGCTTTTTTTTATTACTAGATCTATACATTTCATTTCTGCATATTCTCTTTGCCTCACGTCTCTGTGCGATTTGGGCAAATCAAAAACATAAAGGAATGATTTTTCTCATGCGTTTGCTCTTTTCCGTTGCACCTTAGTGTGATCTGGGAAAATTAGAAACATTGAGGAAAATATTTAGTTTCCGGCTAAAGCTAACTTCAAGCTGTAAGGTTTGTTTTTTTTTGTATGTTCGTGTTGGGTTTTGTGTTTTTTATTTTGTAGGAAGAAAAGAGCTTTCTCAAGTAAGCATGCATCCCAAAGCTTCAGTGACTTATAAAAAAAAAAAACCCCTTCCTCTTTTCCAAAGATTACTAACCTTTTAATCTATTTCACTTGGTCCAAAGCTACTTTATGAGAATAGAGGTCTTGAGTTCAAGTCCTTCTTGGTCCGCTACTTTATTAGATTAAGTTTAGAAAGGGGGTAGATTTTTTTTAATATAACATTATCATTCATTTCCGCACATTCCCGCACTTCATCTGCATCTTCAACAACTTTTCTTCAAAAAGCCATAACTACTTCATCTGGAAGTCGTTTTCAGAGCCGTTTTTTCTAAATTAGCCTAATTTTTCAAGATCTTTCCATTGGAACATTTAGTTTCAACATATATAGCTTTAGTTTCTATTAAAATGGAATGTCCATGCCAAGTTATTCTTGACAGCACCAACTACTTCCAATGGTGGTCCTACATTGTGGATTTACTTAGAAGTAAAGGTCTTTACAGAATAGCCTTAGGCTAAGAAACCAAACCGAAAGATGAAGATAAGGCAACCAAATGGGAAAATAGGTAAGATCAAGCATGTTGGCTGATAGGGATGTCTATTTCTCTAGATCTTAGATTCCATATTGCAGAACTTGATACTTCTGATGAAGCAATGAAATAGATCACTAAAGTTTTTGGAATTAAAAATGAACTTAGAGCCCATCAACTTGAAAATGAGTTGCTTACATTGGACCCCAATAATTTTTCTTCCATTGAAGATTTTCTGTCCAAGTTCAAGACCCTTAGACTTCTCTTAGAAGGTGTTGAGGTTAAGAAAGAAGATGGTAACCTTATCTATTCCATTCTTACTAAGTTGGGACCAGCCTACTCTGTGTTTGCTTCCACCTTCAATTCTACAAGAGAAGCCTTCATTTCTCAAGCACAAGCCTAAAAGTCCCCTTCCTTTGATTCCTTTTGTGATTCTTTAATAAGAGAACAAGAAAAACTATTACACCTTGGTCTTCTTAATCTTGGAAACTCTTCTAAGAAAGCCTTGTCCACCCAGCAACAACCAAATTCAAAGAATCCTAAGAAGCCGTATCCTAAAAAGAATGGTCCTAAACCAAACAAGGGTCGTAAGCAACTTCAGCCTCAAAATGAAAAATCATTTCAACAAAATGATAAGGAAATTAAAAACAAAGGGAAGAAGACTGATAGACATTGCCACTTTTGTAATCGAGATTGCCACTTAGAATCCAAATTCTTTAAGAAGATGGAAGCCTTGGAAGCAGCAATGAAGAAGCATAACTTCCACTTGGAGCACTCTTCAACTTCAACTTCACTTCAGGAATAGCACTTTCTACATGTGCTTGTCAAACATCTTGGTCTGGATATGCACTAAATGTATCTTCTTCTTCCAATTCTCATGAGTGGCTCATTGATTCTAGAGCTTCTTATCACATGGGCAAGAACAAAGCCATGTTTCCTTCTTTAAATGATTGTAACACCAAAAATATATATGTTGGTGATGATAGATCTCTTAGTGTTGTAGGAACTGGAACTGTTCATATAGACAATGGTTAATTTAATGATGTGTTATGTGTTCCAACCTTATCCTGCAACCTTCTATCTGTATATTAGATAACTCATTCAGGTGAAGGTAAAATCGTTGAATTTTCACCTCACGATGTTGTAATTAAGGACCTAAGAGATCCTAGAGAGATTTTAGTTACTGGCATTGCTGATGATTCTACAAGGTTGTATAAGTTTAACTTTGGGTCATAAAATCTTCCCTCGGTATTTGTTGCTCATAATGATGAAGTGAGGAAACTTTGGCATGAGCGATTTGGTCACTTAAACTATCGCTCCCTTTAGAATCTATGTAAAGAAAATATGGTGACCGGTCTTCCAATGGTATTTTACAGAGATGGTGTTTGTTCCGGATGTGTACTCGGAAAGCATCATCGAGATAGTTTTGAAAAACGTGCCTCTTGGCACGCCTCAACCCCTTTACAGTTTGTGCATAGTGATTTATGTGGTCCACTTCCAGTTGTTTCATTCTCTGGCTACAAGTATTTCTTAACTTTCATTGATGATTTCTCTAGACGCACTTGGGTATACTTCTCAAAACGCAAGAGTGAAGTATTTAACATGTTTTTGGCCTTTAAGGCCTTCGTTGAAAAACAATCTGGACATCAAATTCTTAAGCTAAGATCTAATAATGGTGGAGAATATGTTAACAACAAATTCATCAACGTTTGCACTAGGAATGGAATCCAAATGCAACATATTGTTCCATATACTCCACAACAAAATGGTGTAGCTGAAAGGAAGAATCACACCTTAAAGGAAATGGCTAATTGTATGCTTCAATCTAAAGGACTTAGTCTTAATTTCTGGGTAGAAGCAATTAACTGTGCAAATTACATAATAAATTGCACTCCTATGAAGGTTTTAAAGAATATCACTCCAAAAGAAGCATGGAGCTCAATTAAACCAGATGTAAGTCACTTTCGTGTTTTTGGAAGTGAATCATGGGCCCATATTCCAGATGAGAAACATAAAGCTTTAGAACCTAAGAGTGAAAAATGTATTCTTGTTGGATATTCTGAAGATGTCAAAGGATATAGACTTATTCCAATTAAGTCCAGAAATGTTATCATTAGAAGAGATGTAAAGTTTGCTGAAAATATATTGTCCTACGAGCCTAGTTTGGTGGATGTGCCACCTCTCTCTATCTCTTCTACTTTTGAAAATATTTCTTCTTCAAATGATGAAAGCAAGGATGACAATCCTCCCCCACCTTCTCAGGATCCTTCTTCAGCTCCTCATCTTCCAAAATGGGTCCATGCTACTCGGGATGTAGCAGGCGCTCTTATCGGTGATCCTACAGATCAGCGACATACACGTTCTCAATTCAATAGAGCCTCTTCTTTAATGGCTCAAGCTTCAACGAATTATGATCCTGACACCTTTGTAGAAGATTTAGGTCATCCAGATTGGGACGCAACTCTGAATGAATAATATTGTTCATTATTGGAAAATGATACATGGGATATTGTTCCTCCACCAAAGGGACAAAAACTTTTTAGATGAAAATGGGTTTACAGAACCAAGTATGGACAACATGGGAAAGTTGATAAACATAAAACTCATGTTGTTGCTAAGGGTTTTTCACAAGTTGAAGGCATTGACAATACTAAAATGTTCTCCCCTGTTGTTGAAATGAACTCTATCTTTCTTGCTCTTTCCCTTGCTGCATCTTTCAAATGGGAAGTCCATCAGATGGATGTTAAATCTGCCTTCTTGCATGGGGACTTGCATGAAGAAATCTATATGGAACAACCTACTAGATTTATACAAACAAACTCCAACCTTGTGTGTCGGCTTAATAAATCCCTTTATGGCCTCAAGCAAGCTCCTCAGGCTTGGTATGCCAAAATGGATAGCTTTCTTTTAGAATCTAGCTTTTCTAGGTGTCATTCTGATAATACTGTCTACACCAAGAAAGTGGGCAAGTCTCTTATCATTCTTGTTCTTTATGTTGATGATCTTATCCTCACTGGTAGTGATCCCATCCTTATCAACCATGTGAAGTCCAGCCTGAAAAAGAAGTTTGAAATGACAAACATAGGACACTTGCATTGTTTTCTTGGTCTTTAAGTCTTGCAATCCAAGGAAGGTATTTCACTTTCCTAGTCCAAGTATGCCTGTGATCTTCTATGCCATTTTCACATGGAAGATTGTAAGCCAACCACTTCTCCCTTTTAGTTTGGAGCCAAACTTTCAGTCACTTGTACTTCCCCTAAAGTTGATGCTACCTTATACTGTCAACTTGTAGGAAAACTTTTGTATCTGACCCATACTCGTCCTGACCTTTCATTTGTTGTTGGTCTTATTGCTCATTTTATGTGAAACCCACATGAAAGTCATTGGAAAGCAGCTAAAAGAATACTTCGTTATGTTCGAGGTACAGTCTAGTTTTAGATTCATTATAGTGCAAAAGAATCTCCTATATTGGTTGGTTTCACTGATTCTGATTGGGCTGGTGACCCTGATGATCCGAAGTCTACTATAGGTTATGTGTTCACTCTTGGTTCAGGACCTATTACATGGGTTTGTAAGAAGCAAAGTTCCATTTCTCTCTTTAGCAGAAGTAGAGTATCATGGTGTTGTAGAAGCTAGTAAGGAAGCCCCGTGGCTTCATCAGATCCTGTCAGAGTTTGGCTTTCAACAGCAACATGCAACTACACTTTGGTGTGATAATCAAAGTGCCACTCAACTATGAAAAGATCCAATCCAACATCAGCGCAACAAACACATTGAACTGCACATGCACTTCATCAGAAAGCTCATTCACGACCATGTTATTGAAGTGCAATATTGTTCAATAGATGATCAAGTTGCAGACATCTTTACAAAGGCTCCCACAGAGGCGATGTTTACTAAACTTTGATTTATGGTTGGAGTTTAGGAAGTTGTCACTAAGGGGGGATAGGCTCTATTTCCTCCTTCCTTCTCCTATTGTGTCATATTTGTACATCCTTCAATCCTATCCCAAGCTGTACTTAAGGGGGGATGTTATGATATTCCGACACATAGGAAATAGTTAAGTATTGGAGACCGCACTGACAAAAGTATGCAATGCGCAACGAAGTGATTGGAACTTGCGCATCCCCACAGTACTATGGGCTTATAGGACAACATGCAAGAAACTGATGGGAAAAACACCTTTCAGGCTAGTTTATGGAGTGGAAGTCATAATGCCGATGGAATATATCGTGCCTAGTATATGCATAGCAGTACCCATAGGTATGATGGACTGCAGAGCCCTGGAGGAGAGGATCTCACAGCTGGAAGAACTCGAAGAAGAATGGTTTTTGGTAGGATTTCATCAGCAGGTACAAAAGTAGTGTGAAAAAGCATGGTATGATCGAGATATCAAGTTGTGCACATTTAAGGTGAATGATTTGGTGTTGTTATACGATAGCAAGTTCAATAAATTCCCAAAGAAACTCCAAATGCATTGGATGGGACCATATGTTATTAAGGAAGTCACAGATGGTGGCGCGGTGTAGTTGGTGAAACTAAATGGTGAACCCTTTCCAAGCAAAGTAAATGGTAGTCGACTAAAGCCTTACATATTGGCCTGACCATTTGACTAGTCACAGAAAGTCTTGCATGCAGTGGCTCTGCACATCGCCGACCTCGCAACAGTCCGAGCAGAATTGGGAGGTCTCCATACAAAGATCTCTGCACCGATCGAGTGACTCGAGGGCAAGTCATGATGTTTGTGTTGGGCGCCTATTGGGCGCAAGATCCCCCAAGGCAGGTTTTGGGGCTTAGACCCCAAGTTTTGACTAAGTCCAATGTAAAGACTCCGTGATTTATGGGCACGGAGTGCGAGGATTGTAATTGAGTAATAGGGTTGTCCGTACTTACTTTTGTAATGTAATTTTGGCTTGAGGGATCTACCCATGGTCCACAGATCATGAGATTGTATAAGTAGAGAGAGGCTATAAGTTGTAAAAGGGATCCAATAATAGAATAGAATAGAATGGATAGATGATCTGGATGGAATAGAAGTCTAAGTGTAAAGTCATGTCTTTGGGTCGTAGAGTAGGAGAAGGCTCTGCAGCTGAGTGCGTAGAGGCCTAGTAGTCCACAGCTGAGTGCACAGACCCCTGCAGCTAAGTGTGTAAGGTGAGTCAATTCTTTAACCGATTGGAGAATTAATAAAGAGAATTTTCTTATCATTCTGTGTATCTTTTCCTATTTGGTGCATTAAAGCAAATTGGGTATGAATTGCAAGTTTAATGTTTATATGCTACACGAACTTATATGAATGTGTTGAATAAGTGAACATAAGATAAGTATTTGTTTATGCGAAGTTAACTAATTCTTATAAGGAATATAAGTAAGGTCTGTGGTATAACTTAGGGAAGTAGCATAGATCGTTGCCTTAACAGCGCAAAAGCACTGCAATCCCTGGCTAGGGCTACACGAAGATAATTGTAACCAATCGTGAAGATACCACAGGTTAGGAGAGAACACGAAGGGACCTGCATGAAGCTGATTCATAGTTGGACTAAAGTGACACCTCAGACTTCTCAAAGGTGCAAAAACTTGGTTCCAATATCCCCTAATACTGCTTTGGGTGAGACCTCAATCTGCGCTCCACGGGCTGTTGCCAAAAGGGCCAGTAGTACAAGGATTTGTTTGGCTAATTAACTTCAAACTTGGTTCAGGCCCCATCAAGCCAACAAGACTCCAACATTTGCAAACTTACCAGAGACATCGTGAGTACTGTTGGAAAGCGTTATGTCAGCACCCATGGAAATTATAAATACCAAATAAATAGCAGAGGAGTTGGTGTCAGAAATGGAGATAAAGGCAGAGGAAGCTGCTCCATCAGTGGCCGAAGTATTGGCAGAGGTCCCTAAATTGCCGAGGAAACTGAGACCAAAGCTGACCCTAACCAAGGAAACTAAGAAGAATAAGAAGGGAAAGCAACCTGCCATACCAGTGCATGCATCGCCAAGGAGAAACCCACCAAAACCCACCGCAGAGGAGAAGGGAAAAACTATAAATTTGGAGTTGAAGGAGGAAGAGATTGAAGACATCCCAATGGACGATGAGGATGTGGGAGTCGAAGTAGAGGAGGTCGAAACTCAAGGTGCGGACCCTATTACTTGGTTGCCGGAGTATGTCCCTTGATGCAAGCCCAAGACCAAGGTGCCGAAGGACATCGATGAGAGTAAGACTCCCCTCCAAACCCCTCTTCTGTCGAATGAAGTTGTTTTTAATGGACCGCACTTCGCACAAGTGCCACTGCTGAAACTTGAAGACTGGGACTTGGCTGATCACAAGAAGTTCCCACACTTGGCGACCGAGTAGCTGATGCAACATATCATTGATATGAAATCTCGAATGACTGCATTCAAGCCATGGAGGTGGCTCCGAGGAGTAGACAAGGCAGGGTTGCTCAACCTGCTTTGGGTGCCGCACTACAACCACACCCCAGTGACAGTTTTGGTCATCAAGCAGTTGTTGTGCTTGGTGCATGATGGGTGTTTGTGGCTGGAGGATCCAATACCCATCATAGATAGATTGATTCACCGCATAACATGAATGTGGTATACAGGCGATAATCTGGCCATGATATTTGGCGGAAAAGGTGGTGAATAGGTTCTTGCAGAGTCTATGAAGGAAAAATTTAAGCTAGTAAAGAAGTTGCATAGATACGCTATATCTAGTATCTGCAACCTTGCTGTGAAGGTAAAAATGCAGATCCTCACAGGGAAAATGATGATGAAGTGTTGCATTGATAAGGTGTCGATGCCTGTCGTCGTACTAGCAGTATAGTGTGTTGAAGGAGTCCAGTTCAACTGGTCAAACTACCTTCATGGAGAGTTCCTGGAAAACTACCGTGAAGCACAGGAGCTCAGTAAGATGTGCCACTACGCATGGCTCTTGTTGTCAATTGTGATGGTAGCGTGGGAGCTTCTAGAGGACAGTCAATTACCTTCAGTCCTGCTAGTCCTCCTAGAAGCAATGAAGTATGCTTTGTTGTGGGTGACCAAGGATGCGCAGCTAGTCAAGGACAAAAAGATCTTTTGGATCTTGATGGAGATGAACATCCAAATGGCCACCAACCACAAATCACGATTGTCACCTATGGTGTATGCCAACCTGCAAGGCTACACCGAATTTAAAGCAGACTTCCATTGAGTATCCATCAGGGTGCGGAAGGACCCTATGTAGAAATGGTATGACTTGCCTTATCTTGAAACAGAGGATGCCATTGATGTGGTGCTTGATCAATGGCCAACAGATTGGCATTCTACAACAGACTTGGTAGTGGGAGGAAGCAAGTTCACCACGCAAAAGAAAAAGGAGGAGGCTAAGCTTAAGATGACATAGCTGGTCGAAAAGAGGAAAAAGGAGGCCGCTAATAAGGCCCAGAAGGAGTGCAAGGCTGCACGATAGACAGGGAAGCAGACAGGTGGGATAGAGAGGGGCTCTAACAAAGGCGCGAGGTCACCTTCACTTGGGACAGAAGAGGAGACAGAAAAACATGGCGCGGACCCTCAGGAGACGTCTGCCTACATCAAACGCCCAAGGGAGTTGGAGAAAGGAGGGCCCAGGAAGAAATCAAAGGCAAACAAGATCTCACTTGACCCCATCACATTAACAGAGGGTGACTTGCATGATATTGGTGACATAGTGAGGGATGTCACTATGGAGGCCCTGCAACAATTTGAGTAGCAGCAACAGATCATCTTGGGAGCTATCCAGACAGGGTTGCAGGAGTTGTAGACCCACACATCGCAGGCTATCACAATATCTACCAACCTAGCTATTTCCACTTCAAAGGCTGCTGAGATGTTGTGTGTGAAGGCCTCCAGTGCAATAGTGTTTCCTGATGGAGCACTGACCATAGAGAATGAGGTTGACAAGCCCACTGTCAGTGCCCTAAAGGGAGTAGGGTTGAACTTGGTAGTTCTCCCATGTGAAGCTCTCATCCTCTTGTAGGATGGATTGATTGCAGAGCTAAGGGCCCATGAGCACCATGCCCTCTAGGTGATTAGTGAACAACGGATCAAGAATGAGCAGATGGCACTACAGAGAAATGTTTCCATCTCCGCTGAGACTGAGGTGACCAATCACAGCAAGCGAATTATGTAGGTCATCGAGGAAGCATGCCAAATGGTCCCAGAGTTGGCCATCCGGAGGAGGAGCTAGTCGAGGTATGCATTCGTAAGCTAGCCATAGGGGTGCGCAACACTCGTACTGATATGGTGCTGGTTCAGTTGGAGTTGAACCTACAAATCACGGAGTTATATTTGAGGGCCCAGCCTTCAACTCTGCCATAAGTAAAGGATAGTTCTGGGGTGAAATGTTGTCGAGACCGAAATCTGCAAAAGAGATGTTTGATGACGTATCACTAAAATCCAACTAAGAAAGAGATCAGAGACTGGATGGATAGGAAGATCCACGAATTTATGGCGCAGGAGAACAGAAACCAGCTACTGACAAAGGAATAGTGGCTGGATAGGTACCTATATATAGAGATCCACAAAATCTTTTTCTGCTCCTTTCCGGTTGAGCTATACAAGTGGATTGCGAAGGTAGTAGATAGCCAAGGAAGGTGGAAACTTGACGGTCCTATTGTCTGGACCTTTGAGCTAGTACAAAGGTTGGAAGCATCTGAGGATAAGATTGCATCCACTATTGATCATTGGCTCGATCACGTCATACGAGGATTTGTAACTGAATTCGTGGTCGATACCTCAATCAACTACAGTGAGGCAGAGCAGTGCTTTTTCAAAGGACCGCAAGGTAAGTACGTGAAATCTTTGAATACCTGGATTAAAATGTTATTGTGTAAAAAATGGGTTATGTAGCTACCTTGATGTTTGGGGCTATGCGAAGTGGAAAAACTTATAGGAACGAAGGAAAAGAGGGTCCTGAATATATTCCATTGATTTCACCTCCATGAGGTGACGGAGAGGAAATAACGTAGGTTTCTCCACGAGGTGATGAAGAGGGAATAACGTAGGTTTCTCTGCAAAGTGCTATTCAGTTAATAAGACAAGAATTCCTATGGCTGCCACCTCCACCCACGCTGCCTCCAACTTCACCTCCATCGCCTGCGACTTCACCCATACCACCTTCGCCTCCACTACAGTTCAATATGCCAAACTTAGTAAAGTTCCCTTTGTTCAAAGGCTTGGGAATGAGGACCCAGACCAGTTCTGGTTCATTGTAAAAGCTGCATGGGAAGCTCAAGGAATTATAGATGATAACATGAAGAAGGCAACTCTGGTTAGTGCTCTACAGGATCACGCACTAACCTGGTACATCAAGTACTCTAATGATAACCCAAATGCTGGAGTAGCAGACATCCAGACCGTGTTAAATAAAGAATTCAGTAGGCATAAATATGAAGCACAGTCTATTGTGGGGTTCAAGGAAATTGTGATGCAACCAGGCGAGACACCTTGGGAATTAGATCAAAGGTTGAAATGTAAAATCTGCTAAGGTAATATGAACTTGACAGTCGGGCAACATCGCGAGTGGTTTGTGGCTTCACTACTACCACACTTAAGGGTTGCACTATCACAACAAAAGATAATGACTCAGGTGGAGGCCTTGCAGATTGCAATGAGACTGCATGAAACCCCAATGCAAGATCCAAATTTGGGGGTTCAACAGATCCATGCACAGTTGAAAAATATTTTCCTTGAGATGAAAAGTTTGAAGCGGGATAGAATAGTCCAACCAGAGGTGCATGAAGAGGTATGGTGTCTAAAATGCAAGAGTCGGGGGCATGATAAAGACCATTATTTGGTCTCTGTGAACTATATTGCAGGAGGAGGACCAATGCCTTTGAGGCTGGAAGCTCAAGCAGGACTGAGCACGGGGCTTGTATTGTGGTGCGCTATATGTTAGGTAGTAGGAAAACATGCCATGGATAGCTGTCATTTGTTGCAGAAGTTTGTATAGACACTGCAGCAACTGTTCTACAACTTTTGTAGGTCAGTAGGGAATGATGAGTGCAATTGTACAAGCTATGAGTTATGATGGATAGAACACCTGCCTATAGGGTTCAGGTAGAAATGCGCCCCCCTGAACAGGCTGCAGGGATGGCATAGATAGGATTTCAGGGGTGCGGATGAGGCCAAGGTGGAGGAGTACCTAGCAGAGGTCAGGGATAATTGATCTACTACAATTGAGGAGGAACAGGACACTATGCCTACAATTGCACTAACCCAACCCATCTGTCGTTCAAGTAATGCACTTTGTTTGATCATGAAATGAAAGACTGCCCTACGCTGATAGCAAGGATATGTGACAAAGGGGCACTACCACCTCTGCCAACTCAGAACCTGTAGATGATGAGGTCGAAGCCGCGCGAAGAGGATCCAAACGTAAATATAGTGCTTCGAAGAGGAATAGCAAGAGGAGATGACAAGGGGGAACAACTAGAAGACAGTACATGGGTTTGCAAAGCTCTGGCAAATGAGGCTGAGTTTGATTTGGAGCACACACGTGAAACCATCATGGAAGCGAAGAAGAGCTTTGATGAGGCCTCCACCTCACAGAGAAAGCATAAACCTGATCAGGAGATGGACCCTTCTATGCTTACAACTTTCTTGGAGACTTGTCTGAAGTGACTGCGTGATATTAAGGCTGTGAAGGGGTTACAAGAGCTCATAAACAGATGCACCAGAAATGCTCTAGGTGAGTCACGCGTAGTGCAAAAGATTGGAAAGAATAAAACAAGGATGAGACGAGATATGACACTGATCGCGCAGATAGGAGAGTATGAGATGGATTAGGTTATTTTGGACCTAGGGTTATAAGTGAATGTCCTATTGAAACAAAATTGGGAATGGATGGGAAGACCTGTGCTGCAGTGGTCTCTGATTCAGCCTAAGGATGGAAAATTAGTAGAAGATCATCTCCATGGGACAACTGCAGGAGGTGACCATAGATATTTAAGGTTCAAGTGCGTTGGATGACTTTGAAGTAATAGAAATTGTGGATGATAGCAACCCCTATCCTTCACTCCTTCGAATTAATTGGGTTACTGATATGAACG
This sequence comes from Pinus tabuliformis, assembly GCA_031772625.1. Lineage (NCBI taxonomy): Eukaryota > Viridiplantae > Streptophyta > Pinopsida > Pinales > Pinaceae > Pinus > Pinus tabuliformis. Next base: position 1,544,222,787 of record CM062818.1, read on the forward strand.
GGATAATTAACCTAAAGAAGTGGAAGATGATATTTGAGAAGAAATCACTCTACGTAATAGTACCCCTAGATCTTATTAAAGGATCACACTATATTGAACTAGTCTGCGATTATGAGAGCGATGACGATCTAGACTGTATCTATAAGATAACATCGTGAGACCAAGATTGGGTGAATCCCACCGTGGATGGATGAGTTACATGGGATCGCGAGAGTTCCTGCACCTCAGACTTCGATGAAGAAGTAGAGTGTTGGAAAATCAGCTACATGAGGTGACTACACTGAGCTGCAACATGCTGACCTAGTCGCTACGCTTTGTGTCGTCAGAGGTAAGAAATTTACCTACTTATGATGGCCTGAATGATGTAGATATTTTTTTGGATGCATTTGAGAGGGAGGTACCAGAAAAGCAATGCTTCTAGGTGTTGGACTAGGCACTGTGCACTACGCCCGGAAGGTGGTGGGATACACGCAAGGGAAGCTTTGACGATTGGCGTGAATGTAGGAGAATGATAAGAACTCGCTTTGGGAAGCCAAAGATGCGAATGACAGACAAGTATGATGAGAAGGATGATCCACATGCGCACTTTTCCAAATGGGCTCAGGCTTATGGAGAGAAGCCCCAACCTGAATGGGTTCACTTGTTCTGTCACACCCTGGATGTCGTCCCGATGAATTGGTACGTAGAAATAGAGCTCTGCCATGGTACATGTGAATGGGATATTCTGCGCAAAGGATTCATAATGACATTTAGTTTTGAATATGGGTTTGACTGTATTGATGAGGTGCTACAAGAGGTCAAAGCAACAATCTTTAGGATACTACAGGATCCTTTGGACCTAATTAAGCCTAAGTGGGCTACTCAACTGAGTCACATGCTAGAATGCTATAATGTAACTGCTGAAGAAGTGGATGAGGATCCATGAAAGATTAACATCCTAGAAATAGAGGGTCACCATGAGGCTGAAGGACCGCAGGTTGAGAATCTTGATATAATTGTGCCACTGAAAACGAAGCGAGTAAACATTGGTATGCAGGAAAAGCCCAAATTCGTGAAGATTGGAGATTATTGGGATGATGCGATGATGGATAAGGTTGTTGAATTACTCCACAAATACCAAGATTTATTCACTACCAATTTTATGGAACTAAAAGGTATAATCGGAGACCTAGGTGTTATGAAGATCATGTTGAAGCCCGACACAAAGCTGGTTAAGCAAAGGCCTTACTGCCTCAATCTAAAGTATAAGGAAAAGGTCCGCTTAGAGATAGATAAGATGCTTGTGGAAGGCATCATTAAGCCTGTGGAAGAATCTGACAGGGTAAGCCCTATGGTGGTACAGGACAAGAAGCAAAAGGATGAAATAAGGATATGCATGGATCTAACAAAGTTGAATGATGCTTGCGTACATGATCCTTTCCCGACTTCATTCACCGATGAAGTGTTGGATAATGTAGGTGGTTAGGAAGCAGATTCCTTCATTGATGGGCTCTCAGGGTACCACGAGATCAAAATCGCGCTGGAGGATAGGAGAAAGACAACCTTCGCAACTGAGTGGGGTTGTTTCCCATACACTGTAACGTTTTTTGGGTGGAAGAATGTGCCTGCGATTTTGTTGCACGTAGTCATTGGTGCATTCAAAGAGTTTATTCATAAGTTCTTGGAAGTATACTTTGATGATTGGACTTTGTTTGGGTTGGTAAAACACCATGTAGCAGGCTTGTGCTTGATGCTGGATACCTGTCAAAGATACTAGATCACGTTCAATCTGAAGAAGTGCTTGTTTTGTGTTCCCTTTGGGACCTTGCTTGGTCATGTGGTTTGCATACAGGGACTGATCATAAACCCGGTGAATATCATGGTGATACTAAACTTGGAGGCGCCAAGGAGTGTGAAACAGCTACATGCTAGCCTAGGACATACATGATATTATAGGAATTCTATCAAAGGCTATGCCCAGATCACCACGCCTATGGATAAGTTGTTAAAGAAGGATGTCACATTCTGCTGGAATGAGGACTGTAAGAAGAGACTGGATGTATTGAAAGAAAAGATGGTGATTGCACCGATCCTAGTCTTCCTAGTTTGGAAGAAGGAGTTTCATGTACATGTCGATGTGTTGTGTATAGCACTGGGAGCAGTACTGACACAGGCTGGGGAAGAATACTTGGACCATCCTATCATGTTCGCAAGAAGAAGGTTATCCAAGGAAGAAAAGAACTATTCCACCACTGAGCGCGAAGGGTTAGCCGTGGTGTATGCACTCTAGTAGTTTAGACACTAATTGCTGGGAGGCCATTTTAAGATGTATACATATCACTCCATGCTAAAGTAACTGGTCAATAAGCCTGTGTTGGAGGGGAGAATCTGCCGATGGCTATTATTGTTCTAGGAGTATGCTTTTGAAGTTATTGTGAAGCCTGGATTACTGAAAGTGAACCAGACCATCTGTCATGCATCGAAATAGCGGAAGAACCCACTAATTTGGAGGGATTGCCCGACGTGCAGATATTTTCATTACCCATCACAAATGGTGATTTTGAAGATATAATACACTCCCTAATGACAGGAACTTCCCCAGAAGGATACACTATCCAGCAGAGGAAGAAATTAGTGGTGCACGTGGCAAATTTCACTGTCATTTCTGGGAATTTGTAGAAAATGGGGTCTGATGAGTTATTGCGATGATATGTACTCGAGTTTGAAAGAAGCAGCATCCTCACGGATGCTCATGGGGGCGTTGTGGGAGGACATTACGCAGGTAGAGAAACTGCACAGAAGATTCTATGCGCAGGGTTTTGGTGGCCCTCCATCAGGACTCAAAAGCGTATTTCAAGGCGTGTGATGTGTGTCAAAGGACTGGTAGGCCATCGCAAAGGGATGAGATGCATTTGAATCAACAGATGACATTGCAACCCTTTGAGAAATGGGCGATAGATTTTGTGGGACCCATTCAGCTCCAAGGAAAGACGGGAGCGAGGTACTTTATCTCTACGATGGAGTATTTGACTCGTTGGGTGGAGGCATAGCCTGTGAAGGATTGCATGGTCGTGACTGCTGCAAAGTTCCTCTTTGAGTATGTAATGACATGATTTCGTTGTCTAGAGATCTTGATGAGTGATCATGGTATGCACTTTTTGAATGAGATGATCAGCACGATAATGGAGGAATTTCAAGTATATCACTAGAAGAACACGCCTTATCACCCGCAGGCTAATGGGACAATGGAAGCATTCAATAAAGTGTTGTAAAACGCATGCCTAAGGTTTGTAATGATTAGCGAAGTGATTGGGACCTATGCATACTTGTAGCACTATGGGCTTATCGGACAACATGCAATAAGTTGACTGGATAGACTACCTTTAGGCTTGTCTATGATGTTGAACTGGTAATGCCTATGGAATATATTGTGCCTAGTTTGTGCATAGCAGCACTCACAGGTATGATGGATCGCGGAGCCCCGGAGGAAAGGCTTGCACAACTGGATGAGCTTGAGGAAGAGAGATTTCTAGCAGGATTTCACGAACAAGTCCAAAAGTAGTGCGAGAAAGGATGACATGATTGACACATTAAGCTGCGCACCTTTAAGGTAAATGACTTGGTTTTGTTATATGACAGTAAGTTTGATAAATTTCCAGGGAAATTCAAAATGCACTAGTTAGGGCCCTATATCATTAAGAGATTACCAATGGAGGAGTAGTATAGCTGGTCAAATTGAATGGAGATCCCTTCCTAGGAAAGGTGAATGGCAGTTGATTGAAGCCATACACTAACAGTCCGGCCATGTGACTAGATGAAGGTAGCACAGTCTTAGCACTCCAGGAAACTGAAAGGAGGAGTTGGACTATAAACTACACTGCCTAGGTTGGGGAGCTGCACAATTGGAGAATTGTGCGAAGCAAGGAAGTGTCATAGGGTTCGCAGTAGTGTGAAGGGAGATGCACTACCCAGGGAGCAATCGTGCAAGTCGGCCAGAAAGTGACTATTAAAGTCATTGTTCATGATTTGACGATAGAAATGTGGCCAAATGGAGTGGGCAGTTGGCATTTAAGACAAAATTTATGGCTTAGATCTTTGAAAATATGTCGCCAATCTGGCATTGATGGACTGAATTTGGGGAGAACAGTCGGATTTGAATTCAAAATTCCCTATAAATTACAAGTGGCTCTCTAGCGGAAAACACTTAGCATTTTGAGAATTGAGTTGTTGAGCTTTCAGGCAGTCATGAACTGAGAATTCTTCGAGGATTTGAAAGAGACTCCAGCATTTGCAAACTTACTAGAGACATTGCAAGTACTATTGGAAAGTGTTATGTCGGCACCCACGGAAACTATAAATACCGAAGAAATAGCAGAGGAGTTGGCACTAGAAATGGAGATAGAGGCAGTGAAAGCTGGTCCAGTAGTGGCCGAAGTATTGGCAAAGGTCCCTAAATTGTTGAGGACACCGAGACCAAAGCTGATCCCAACCAAGGAAACCATGAAGGACAAGAAGGGCAAGCAACCTCACGTCCTCGTGTGCACATTGCCAAGGAGAAATCCACCAAAACCCACCGCATAGGAGAAGGGAAAAGCTATAAATTTGTGATCCCAAAATCTTTTACTTATAGATGTGTTAAAAAACTACATGCATAAATTGTAGCTTAACATAAAAAAATTAGTGTGCACATGAGAGAAGAGGAGAAACAAATAAAGCATTAAAAAAGACAACAAAACTTGATAACAGATTTCGTCTAACTTGGACTATGTCTCCGGGCCCTGCTCAACCAATGGGGAAGCCTTCATTCATTAAGTGGCATGAGAAAGAAGAGTACAAGCATCAGTTACAAAAAAGGAGTTTTATACCTCCATACTGAAAAATGGCCAAAAAATGTATAACTTTGATGAAGAAATGGAAAGTGCCATTGCGTTTGTGGTGTCGAGAAATGTTGAAACCATATAAAATTTGTCAAAATCTGATACAGTGAAAATTCGGCCCTCCTACAAATTTATACCGCGAACTGTGTGCACTGCCTCCTCTGTGCCTGGGCGCATTGAAAAACTATATTTAAATATAAATTGTGGTGGCAGATTTCTCAAGAAGTTAGTTGGCTAAGTTGGTTTAGGATTCGGTTATTACAGAGGAGGTTGGGCGGTCAAACCCCACCTCCTCCTTTTTACATAACAAAATTTGTTAATTTTAAAAATGGGTTGGGTTGGGCCCGCCTTGGGTGGCCCACCCACCCCACCTCCGCTGGCTTCGTGAAATTAAGGTTGGCAGTGGTTGCGGGTTTGGGTCTGTGCCCCAGGGCTGGCCCACTCAACTCTGTTGCTTGTTTTAACAGCCCCATGGGTTCCGTTATGAGGGTTGTCGGGTGGCCGGGTCATGGCCGCCAACCCCGTTTTGATTGTTGTTGGTTCCATGGGAGGGGTCGAGGGTCATGGCCTACCCCTACACCAATATTACATTGTTATATGGCATGGGTTGGGGTGGTGGGGTTGGTGGCCCGCCACCCCTTTTTTTATATCTTTTTTTGTTTGACAAAACCAACTGTGCATTTTTTGAAAATTCAGTTTTTTGATAGAAGGAGTCGTTTTAACCAAGCAAAAATTTCGCCCAGAATTTGGCTGGAGTTGGCTAGATTTCATCCACTGGAAAAGTTCAAATTGTATCCTTGTTAATCCTACCCAGTCATCAAAAAGTGAACCCAACTTTGACTACCTCTATCTCCTTCATCTGGACTTGGATTAGAGTGTTGTTCACACTGTTGGAATCAGGGCGACGAGCACTTCAATCTGATGTCAAGTTAATCGTCTTTCCGACACTTTCAATTTTGAGCCTTTTCCATGCCACTGGTGTCTGGAGATCCACCTGGATCAATCCTCCCTACTGAGGAGCTTTTGGACCCCAAAAGCATTTACACTTAGCACACTGTTTGTGTCCTTTCAACCCACACTTTTGATCACCTGCACACAAAACTAGTACATTTTTTTTTTGTTGCAATCATGCACACCACACATGACTTAACAACCCTTCCTTTCCAATAGTTTATAGCACACACTCCTTGGCCAAGGATTACATAAAAAGTAATCAATACCTCAACTACTAATAAATAAAGTCCAAAATATCATCGTTGTGTTTTGAAGTGATAGGAAACACACCATCACTTTTACATTTACTTGCAATGTATGATTTACAATGGTGGCCATAACAAGCTACTACCTTAGAAAAACCAACTTAATAAAGTAGATCACCGTGAATGGGGTGGATTCATTTGTTGAACATTTTCACCTTTTGGCTCCTCCAATGATGTTTCCAGAGCATGGAGCATCGGACATGCGGTTTGTTGGTGTCCTTCTTTGTTGCAATGGCTACAATGATTCCTTTTCCTCCAAACTTTCAGGGTTTCCTTGGGGTGCTTTCCCTTGGTGTTCCTCTGATAAGTGTTTATGGGGCCCTCACTATCACTGGACTGTGAGGAGGGAATTTCATCGTCTGTCGTTGGCTAGTTACTAGCTATATTGGAGCTTTCTCCCATTTCCTTTCTGGCATATCCGAGTCTTGCACGACACGACAATTCCTTAACTTCGATGGGGTTTACGATGCCTTGGCCTTTGATGTTGAGGCCCTTTCCTTGATACCCCATCTTCTTCAATAGTTTGGATCCAATCCCTATAGTATTTTTTTCAAAATCATCGAATTCCTCATCATGAAAATTATATGAAATCAAGGAATCACTTTTTACCTCCGGATAGCGATGTTGCAGCTTTTCCAAGGCCTCATCCTTGGCTTGCAACTAGCATAGTAATCTTTTTTTTCTTCCCTTGCCTCTTGTAGAAGCCTCCTTAACTCAACATTCTCTTCTTGGATGTAGAGTTTGATCTCCTCAAGTTCTTGGCATCCTGCTATGGGGAGTGCCCTTTTCGTTATGTCTATTGAAATCCTTGATTCATGGTCGGAATCAAACCCCAAATCTATGGGTCCTCCTGCCATGATCCCAAGGGCTGCAAACTTTGTGTCATTGCTAGAATCAGACCCTAAGTCAATGGGCCTACCTCGTGCAAATCCTGCAGCTACAACCTTATCATATTCCTTTGACTCAGAATTTTGGTTTTCTTGCACAATGGTGACGCCCTTCTGCTTCCCCTTTCTATCATTCCTTTCAGGTCTCAGCTCAAGGTGCAACTTCCAACAATTTTCTTCATCATGCCCCTCTTTCGCACAATGTGTACAGGAGGGCTTTTCTACCCTTCTCTTGGCTGTTGTGGCTCTCTTTAGGTGGTCATCTAGTTCAGGTGTTCCCCTGTTTTCCAGATGAATGGCCTTTACACTAGCCGAGTCAATGGTAGAAGGTTCAATCAATAATGAATGTCTAATTTAACTATGTAATGATCCAATATACTTAGTTACTACTTCAAGTGAGTCAAGTGCAATGCCCAAATTAAGTGCTTGTTTTCTAAACTCCTCGATAAAGCTTTGAACCTCCTGACCTCTGCCTTGCCTTAAGTATTTCCAATCCATTAAGGCTTTTTTCTTATAACCCAAGGGATAATATTGTTCCTTTAATGCATAAATGAAATGAGGCCATGAGGAAAGAAGATTACCCACACTCTTACTGCTTCGCAATTTTCTCTCCCACCAGACGAGAGTGGTACCACTTAGTTGAAGAGATGCCAACTAAATCTTTTCCTCATCCTCTTTGATCTACTGAATCCTACTGTAGATCTCAATCTACCTAATCTAGTTATTAATCGTTTCTGCATTACTTTCACCATTATACATGGGAAGATCAAATTTGACATCTAATTTAAAGAAAGGTTTCTTAGATGCACCCCTTGAATTTCTACGATGATGATGATGAGAGGAAGAAGATCTTACACTTGTGGAAGGAGAAGGAGGGGGGTTCTTCTTCACCATTTCCATGCGCTAAACCTTGTCCTTCTCCCTTTTTCCCTTCTTCTTTCTCCAGCCTTGAAAGTAACTAACCAACATTTTCTACCATTGTATAAAAGGTTTTGCAAAAATTGAGCTCCTCTTCATAACGAGGCTCTTCATTTGCCATGCTTCTCATTCAATATGCACGCCCCACTTTGGGATCAAAAGACTTTAGTTTCCCTTCACCTCTTCAAATCCTATTTCTTGTTAGCATACAAACATGCAATTCACATATAAAAATATCTACTCTGATACCACTTGATCCCAAAATATTTTGATTATAGATGTGTTAAAGAATTAGATGCATAAATTGTATCTTAGCATAGAAAACTTAATGTGCACATGAGAGAAGAGGAGAAACACACAAAGCATGAAAAAAGACAACAAAACTTGATAACAAAGTTCGTCCGACTTGGACTACGTCTCCATGCCCTGCTCGATCAATGGGGAGGCCTTCATTCATTAATTGGCATAAGAAAGAAGAGTACAAGCATCAGTTACAAAAAAGGAGTTTAATACCTCCATACTGAAAAATGGTCGAAAAATTCAGAACTCTAATGGAGAAACAGACAGTTCCATTGCATTCATGGCATCAAGAAATGCTAAAACCATATAAAATTCGTCAAAATCTGACATAGTGAAAATTCGGCCCTCTTGCAAAATTCTACCTCGAACTGCGTGCATTGTCGCCTCTCCCCCTGGGCACACTAATAAACTGCATTTAAATATAAATTGTGGTGGCAGATTTCTCAAGAAGTTAGTTGGCTGAGTTGGTTTAGGATTCGGTTATTACAGAGGAGATCGGGCAGTCAAACCCCACCTCCTTTTTACATAACAAAATTTTGTTAATTTTAAAAATGGGTCAGGCTGGGCCTACCTTGGGCAACCCGCCCACCCCACCTCCACTGGCTCCATGCAATTAAGGTTGGCAGTGGTTGCATGTCTCAGGGTTGGGTCCATGCCCCAAGGGCTGGCCCACCCAACTCTGTTGCTTGTTTTAACAGCCCCGTGCGTTACGTTATGAGGGTTGTGGGGTGGTGGGGTCATCGTTGCCCACCTTGTTTTGATTGTTGTTGGTTCCATGGGAGGGGTCAGGGGTCGTGGACCACCCCTCCACCAATATTACATTGTTACATGGCATGGGTTGGGGTTGTGGGGTTGGTGGCCCGCCACCCCTTTTTTTATATTTTTTTTTGTTTAACAAAACCAACTGTGCATTTTTTAAATTTTGGTTTTTTGACTGAAGGAGTCATTTTAACCAGGCAACAATTTCGCCTGGAATCTGGCAAGATTTGGCAGGATACCATTCTCTGGAAAAGTTAAAATTTTGTCCTTGTTAATCCTGCTCAGTCATAAAAAATTCAACCCAACTTTGACTACCTCTATCTCCTTCATCCAGACTTGGATTGGAGAGCCATTCACACCATTGGAATCAGGGCGACGAGCACTTCGATCTGATGTCAAGTTCATTGTGTTTCTACCACTTCCAATGTTGAGCCTTTTGCATGCCACTGATGTCTGGAGATCCACCTAGATCTATTTGGATGCGGAGGAGGAAGACAATGAAGACATCCTGATGGACGATGAGGATGTGGGAGCCAAAGTAGAGGAGGTTGAAACCCAGGGTGTGAACCCTATTACTTAGTTGTCAGAGTACATACATCCACTCAAACCCAAGACCAAGGTGCTGAAGGACATTGATGAGAGTAAGACTCCCCTAAAAACCCCTCTGTTGTTGGATGAAATTGTTTTCGATGGACCAAGCTTGGCACGAGTACCGCTGCTGAAACTTGAAGACTGGGACTTGACCGATCGCGAGAAGTTCCCACACTTGGTGACTGAGTAGCTGATGCGCCATATCATTGATATGAACTTTGGAATGACCACATTTGAGTCATGGAGGTGGCTCCAAGGAGTAGACAAGGCAGGGTTTCTCAACCTGCTTTGCATGGTACACTCAACCGCACACTGGTGACAGTTTTGGTCATCAAGTAGTTGTTGTGCTTGATGCATGATGGGTGGTTGTGGCTGGAGGAGCCAATACCCATCATGGATAGAATGATTCACTGCATAATGTGATTTCCATATACAGGCAAGAATCCAGCCATGATATTTGGTGGAAAAGGTGGCGAATAGGCTCTCGTGGAGTCTATGAAGGAAAAATTTAAGTTGGTAAAGAAGTCATACAGATATCCTATATCCAACATCTGTGACCTTGCTGTGAAGGTAGCCATGCACATCCTCACAGGGAAAATGATGAGGAAGTGTCGTTTCGATGATGTGTCGGCACTTGTCATCACACTAGCAGCATAGTGCACTGAGGGAGTCCAATTCAACTGATTGGACTACCTTCACGGAGAGTTCCTGGCGAACTACTGCAAATCAAAGGAGCTCAGCAAGACGTTCCACTGCACGTGGCTCTTGCTATCAATTGTGCTGGTAGCATGGAAGCTACCAGATGCCAACCAATTCCCTTCAGTCGTGCCAGACCTCTTAGAAGTAGCGAACTACACTTTGTTGTAGGCAACCAAGGACGTGTAATGAGTCAGGGACAACATGATATTTTGGATCTTGATGGAGATGAACATCTGGATGGCCATCAACCACAAACCATGATTGTCACCTACGGTGTATGCCAACCTGTAGGGATACATCAAATTTAAAGCAAAGTTCCATCGAGTATCCATCAAGGTGCGGAAATACCCTACGTAGAAATGGTATGACTTGCCCGATCTAGCAACGAATGACGCCATTGATGCACTGCTTGATCAATGGCTGACAGAGTGGCATTCTACAATAGACTTGGCGATGGGAGAAAGTAAGTCTATCGCATAGAATAAAAAGGAGGAGGCAAAGTTTAAGATGAAACAACTGGCCAAAAAGAGGAAAAAGGAGGCTGCTGAAAAGGCCCAGGCAGAGCACAAGGCCATGCAGGAGACAGGGAAGCAGTTAGGTGGGACAAAGTGGGGCTCTGACAAAGGCGTGAGGTCGCCTCCACCTGAGACAAAGGAGGAGATAGAACATTAACAGAGGGTGACTTGCATGATATCGGTGACACAGTGAGGTCACTGTGGAGGCCCTACAACAATTTTAGTAGCAATAGCAGATCATGTTGGGGCTATCTAGATAGGGTTGCAGGAGTTGCAGACCTGTGCATCGCAGGCTGGCACGATATCTACTAGTCTGGCTATCGCCACTTCAGAGGTTGCCGAGATGTTGTGTGCGAAGGCATCCAATGCAATAGTGCTACCTGATGGAGCACTAACCACAGAGAATGAGGATGATAGGCCCACTATCAGTGCCCTAAAGGGAGTAGGGTTGAACCCGGCAGTGCTCCCACATGAAGCACTCCACCTCTTGCAAGATGGAGTTATTATAGAGCTGAGGGCCCGTGAGGACCGCATCCTCCAGGTGATTAGTGAAGAGTAGATCAACAATGAGCAGATGGAACTATACAAAAATGCTGCCATTGCCATTGAGACCAAAGCAACCAATCAGAGCAAGCACATTATGTAGGTCATCGAGGAAGCATGCCGAATGGTCCTAGAGTTGGCCATTCTAGGGGAGGAGCTAGTCGAGGTATGTATCCGTAAGCTAGCCACAGGGGTGTGCAACACTCGTATTGAGATGTTATGGATTCAGTTAGAGTTGAACTTACAAATCATGGAGTTATAGTTTAGGGCCCAACCTTCAACTCCGCCAGAAGTAAAGGAACATTGGGTGACCGTTGTCACAGAAGCAGTAGTGGTGGTGTATAGTGCAGTAGAAGACTGCATGTAATTGTTTGAGCAATCATTTGAGGTCCTTACGAACTTGCAGGAGGACCCCAATCTAGAGCAACTAGAGACAGAAGCACACGAGATACAATAGCGCTATGATGAGAATAAGGGGACAACACAAACCGGTCGTGCTAACATAAAGACTAACCAAGTTACAGGAGGCCAAGTAGCTGAAGGAACAGGTGGACGCAACACTGCACAATGAAGCAGTCCTGAAGGCAAGACTGAAGCCCTAGCTGGATGAGGCTTACGTAGTGACAGGATCTATTGAAGGCAAGCTTGCGACTCTGCAAGCGACGCAGCAAATGTTTCAGGCCTACAGTGTAGGAGCAGTGACCGAGTAGACAACAGAAGATGCGAAGCAGGTGACCACACAGTGCACGTCTAAGGTTGTGGTCATACGAGTTGAGCTGGAATGTCTTAAAGCAAAGATCTCCATGTCTACTGAGTGACTCGATGGTGAGTCACGATGTTTGTGTTGGGGGCCTGTTGGGAGCGTGATCCCCTAAGGACACTTTTGGGGCTAAAAGCCCATGTTTTGGTCAAATTTTGTAATAAACTAGTAAAGACTCCACATTTTGTGATCATGGAGCACGAGGCTATCATAAGTCATAAAGGGTTGTCTGCCCTTAGTTTTGTAAAGTAAAGTCAGCTTTAAAAAATCCACCCATGGTCCATGGAACATGGGATTGTATAAAAGGAGCTAAGCTCTAAGTGGTTTTAGAGACATCAATGAAATATCATGTAAGAGAGCCATAGCTCTGAAGTAAGAAGTCTAAGTTTTGAGTCGTAGCATAGGTATAGGCTTTGCCACTGAGTGCGTAGAGGCCTAGGATAGAAGTCTGCAACTGAGTGCGTGGACCCCTACAACTGTGTGCGCAGGGTGGATAGAGTTTGTAATCACTTGGAAGATATCAATAAAGAGAAGTATTCTACAATTTCTATGTCTTTGTTCTGATTGATGCATCTTGTCATTTTATGTATGAATTTCCTTTATAATGCTTATGTGATGTGTGAATGTGTATAATTATGTTGGATAACTGAACGCAAATAAGAATATTTGTTTACGCAGTGCTAACTATGAGTATCTAATAAGATAAGTAAGATTCTTAAGATAACTAGACATTTGTGCAATACGATGCCTTAGCAGAAAGTATCTAAACCAAAGGTTAGGGTTGTGCGAAGGTCAGTCATACCCTTTCGTGGAGGTATCGAAGGAAGGAATAAGGGGTTAGGTAGATAGAGCCCTAGAACTAAGTGACCTGCGTGAAGGTAGGAATAGAAGGAATAAAATGACATCACGACCATCTCAGGGTGCAGAAACGTGGTTCCAGCATCCCCCCATACTGCTTGGGGTGATACTTCGGTCCGCGCTCCGTGGGTTGATGCTGAAAGGGCCAGTAGTGTATGGATTTTTTTGGCTAACTAACACTGAACTTGGGTCACGCCCCCTCAAGCCAACACCATTGTATCATCATTATTTCACATCCTATGCTTTCCCCATGAAGGGATAATTTTTACCATTGATCAGATGGATTATTCTCCAAAAGAATCGAATGCATCCTATGATTCTTTCATTTCCTTGCTGAAGAATGCCAAAAATACTATTTAGAATTTAGGAGTCGAAATGTATTCCTTGTTAATGGGTACTTTTGATCTTCCTTCTCCTATCCCTCGAATAAATGCCATTTCATCATCCAAGGTCCCTTCTCAAAGAAAGTTCTTCAGAACTCATTATTTTTCGGATCCTTGGCCCTTACTCTCTTCTACCACCACATTATAAGAAGAGGAAGTGGTTGGAATGGCATATCCCATGTCCACAGCCAAAATTGCTTATCAATTTATAGTTAATACTACAGATTCCAATACTACTCCTCTTTCACTGGAGGATTTGGATGGAGAAGTTGCTCCATCTTGGACTCTTGACTTTACTTCTTCTATGGACTTCCTTGATATTGTTTTACCATCTAAGGAAGTAATCCTAGAAGCAATGATGAGTATAAAAAGAATGTGGAATGATTTGCATTATCGGTCATATTTTATCCCAGACTTGTGTGAAATAGAATCATGTTTGTCTATCCCTTTATCAACTGGTGGTGTTCACATAATTTCAAACCCTTTGGCTCCAACACAAATTTTTGTCGAAGGTAACATGTCTGTCATTTCGGAAACAGTTCTAGTGAACATCTCTAGGAATCCCAATATAATTGACAATGTTTTCATTGGAGCCGAATGCTCCCCTGAAGAAATTCAAATTTATACTGATATTTTTAAAGAGTTTCGTGATGTGTTTGCTTGGTATTATGAGGAAATTCCTGGAATTAATCCATCATTAGTCTAGCATGAGATCAATACTTACATGAATGTGAAGCCTATATGGAAAAATCTTCGGCCGGTAAACCCTAGGAAAGCAACAACTATCAAAGCCAAGGTTGAGAAGATGCTTAAGGCAGGTTTCATATACCCCATTCCGTTGACTGAGTGGGTCTCAAATCCAATCCCAGCTGATAAAAAAAAGGAATGATCCACGTATGCATAGAATTTAGGGATTTAAATAAGGTTTGTCCAAAAGATAATTTCCCCACACCTTTTATTGATTAGATTATTGATGAATGTGCGGGAAATGAGATTTTCTCCTTCATGGATGGTTTCTTGGGTTATAATCAAATTACTATCCATCCTAAAGATCAACATCAGCTAGATTTTATTTGCCCCTACGGTACCTTTGCATACAAAAAAATGCGTTTTGGCCTTAAAAATGTTGGAGCCACTTTTCAGCGGGTCATGTCCTACACTTTCCACAATATAAAACATATCATTGAAGCTTATTTGGATGACCTAGCTACTCATTCTTGAAAGAGAATTGATCATGCTCATCATCTTTGATTAATTTTTGAGCGATGTCGTCATTATAAAATCTGGTTGAATCCGAATAAATGCATTTTCACTGTGACGTCGAATTGATTATTGGGATTCATAGTGTCTAATGAAGGGATTCATGTAGATGATAAGCCTCATCATTAGGTAATTATATGGGCTTTAATTAACCTCCTAGCTTAGTCAAACCAACTATTCTCACGACTTATTGCATACTTTTGATTATATTTTGTTTATGAGATGAGTTAGAGTTGGATATTTTGCTTTGTGGTCTAATGTGCATTTGATGCAGGATTAAAGGATAAAAATATGGAATTTTAGCAAAGATCTTGGTCAAAAATCAAATGGGACAAGGGAGAGGAATTATAGAAGGGAAATCCTCCTCATTTACTACCCCTCCACTCGAATATTCCTCCATCAGCTCGAAATGCAACCAGCCAAATCATGAGGAAGAGAAGGCAGCCGAGCAAGTGAAAGTCAAAGCAACAGTTTATCTTGACTTTGGGAGCTGAGCCTCCCTAGTTTTAAGGAAGTCATTGGAGACTTCAGTCATATAAGTAGAGAGGCATAGGAGCTTAGTAGTATTCAGACTTTTGATTGTAAAACTCTACTTTATTTTCGAGCTGCAAGACTTGTGACAGTTTTTTATGTAATCCATTGTTTTGATAATAAGAATGAGTTTTGTTTTGAGCCAGCACTGGGTTAACTCAAAGGGCTGAAGCTCTTGGGTTAGGGCCCAACCCTAGCAGCTAAGGCTCTCTTTATTGCACATGTATGCTAGCTTAGATTCATGGTTTAATCATTCATTTGCTTAAGTAGTTCCATTTCCATTACAACAGTGTAGCATAGATTCATGGTTTAATCATTCATTTGCTTAAGTAGATACATTTCCATTACAGCAGTGTAGAGCAGATTGGTTGCGTTTTAGATTTCTAGTTATCGTCTAAGCTTTGGAGTTGTTGTTTTGATTCAGTACTTGGCTCATTTCACCATCATCTCTTTCCATCACTCTCTTTCTGTAGTAGATCTCACTCATATTCTCATTTCCTTCAGCACGAAATGCTTAAGTAGAAGCCAAGAAATCACATCTTAGTTGGATTATACCTGTAGATCTCCTTACCATCCAATCCACAACAAACCTACCCAATCACGGTTCAATTCGTTTCAATGTTTGACTTTATGTGCTCCAAATCTCCACTTTCAATCTATCTAGCTTGATCCAATGACTATCACGTCATCTCAATACTTTATGCACTCCAAATTTCCATCATCGATCTATCTAGATTGATCCAACAACTATCATGCAATCTCACGCAAATTCTTGCATGACCGATATCCACCCGAGAGCACATAAGAAAAGTGGTTTTCCCGTGCTACGTGTCACCCAATTAGGCTAATCACGTAAAATTTTCGAATATGGCTTACAGCTTTGAGGGCGTGCGATAAACTTCTTACCAGCTACGAAAACTCGCTCCATCATTCCACACATTTCTTTTACCCTTCTGTCGCCTTGTGACCGTCGATCTACCTCGCTTGATCTGACGGCTATCATGCAATCTCGCGCTAATTCTTGCACAGTCAATATCTGCTCGAGAGCACATGAGAAAATTGGTTTTCCCGTGCTACGTGTCATTCACTTAGGCTAATCGCACAAAGTTTAGGAATTCCACTTACAGCTTTGAAGGTGCGTGAGAAACTTCTTACCACCTACAAAACCCGGTGATCTTCCATTAATCCTATTCGTCCATCTCTTGACTTAACCTCCCATGATAAGATCTCCGTTGTTCATCTCCCATTAGTCCTATTCGTCCATCTATTGACTAAACCTCTCGCGATAAGATCTCCACCATTCATCTTCCGATTAGTCTTGTTCATCCATCTATTGAATTAACCTCCCGTGATAAGATCTCCACCATTCATCTTCCGTTAGTCCTGTTCATCCATCTATTCACGTAATCTCCTATGATAAGATCTCCACCGCTTATCTTCCATTTTCACTGTTTGTTGATCGATCCAATGGTTCCTATGCACTTTTGCTTCATTACATCCTCCTTTCACTTATTTTGATCTTCGGTTGCTCTTCCTCCTTCCATGCTTGATTTTACCAAAACACCAAAAAAGTGAAAACAGACTTAGTTTAGTTTCCTTGCTTACATATTAGTTTGGTTTGATGCTATTTACTTCTGTAATTTAGATAGAAGCATTAGGTTAGTGTTGAGTTAGCAATTATGCTTATTTTAGCTGTTGAAATGGTTAATTAAGATATGGTGTGATTTAGAATTACATGTTTTTTTCTTCATTGTTACAGTAGAGTAGCTCTCTTAGAATAGATTTTCTCTTCTTCTCTCAAAGAATCAAGCTTCTTCTGACTCTATATAAGTCTGGCTTGGAACCCTTGGGGTCTCTTGGAAGATGAACAAGTGACAACAAGAAGGACCTTCACTTCTACTTGTGCATATAGCACTGTCACCTCCAAGTTTGTGCAAACCCCGGGTTGATAAGTAAAGTTGGTAGCCCAGGAGTTGCGGCATCGTTCTTGCAATACTAACACTCATCACTTTTTGGCATTGTTGCCAAGGAGGTGTCAAAGTAGAATGTGATTATTGCTTTCTTTTCTTCTATTTCTAGTCTTCAATTTTCTTCCATTAGTTTATTTTTGCAAAAGTAATCTAGTAGCTTCCTTCCTTTCATTTTTCATTATCTGCTTTCCTTTCCATTTTGCAAGTAGAATTCAATTCAAAAAGTAGTTTCTTTATGTCAGTAGTTTTCATTCAATCAGAAATTTCATTTCTGAAAAGTACTTTTTTGCTAAAAAATATTCCAAAAACTAGCCCAAAAACATTTCCTTTCATGCCTTGTAGGAGTAGGGACAATTTAGGAAAATTCTTGCCAAATACCCCCACTGCTTCCAACAAGAAACCTTCTCTCTTCTTTGGTGGCTGTGAACTGGAGGAACCTTTAGGTGAGCAACCTGACATATTTGAAGAACCTATAGGGGAAGAAGAAGAAGAAGAACCCATTCCTACTAAACCAATGGCTTCTCTCTTCTTCGGTGGCTGTGAACTGGAGGAAACTTTAGGTGAGCAACTTGAAATATTTGAAGAACCTATAGGGGAAGAAGAAGAAGAAGAAGAACCCATTCCTTCTGAACCAATGGCTGAAAACCAAAATGATAGAGGAAATAGAGAGAGAATTGAGGGTGTCTTCCCCATCAGGGAAACCAATGGGGACACTAAGATGAAGAATATAAGCTCCTCTGCTCTACCTCATTTCCATGGCCTGACCACAGAGGACCTTGACACTTTCCTATTTGAGTTTGTTGTTATATGCTGAACCTATGACTATACAGATGATGAGAAAAAGTTAAAACTATTTCCATCTACCCTCAAGGATGAAGCATTGTGCTGGTTCATGGGTTTACCTAGAGATAGCATCACAACTTGGGCTCAGATGCAATGGGATTTTAACAACAAATATAGGGACTACTGTAGGTCACAGGATACTAAAGAAGAGATTTTAAAGATGACCATGGGCTAGGATGAATCCTTAGAAGAGTATGAAGAAAGATTCCAGCTTAGTTACAAAATGGCCAGGTGCACACTTGACCCTGAATCACTAAAGTTGGTCCTGCTTAGAGGAGTAAGGGAAGAATTTCTCAATACCTTACATCTGTTAGTAGGAGGAGATATCTACCAATTACCCTATGAGGATATCAAGAATGTCTTTAGAAATCATTCTAGCACAGCCAGGAAGAAGGGTAGGAGTAGTCAAACTATGGCCAGTACATCATCTTCCAACTCATCCATCAAGGGTGAAATTGGAAATATGATAGAAGATTTCAAAAGTGAGATGTTGAAAACCCTTTCCTTGCAATTGGACTCCATGAATATCAAAAGGAATCAAGAGGAAGTAGAGAGAGCCTTGGCCATATTTTGTCCTAGATGCACCAAGAGGCATCCTAGGAATGAATGTCCATTGAACTGCATTAAGGTTTGCTCGGTCTGTGAAGAAAACCACTTCACAGAAAAGTGCCCTTCTTTACTTGGACTCAAAGCTGTATATCAAGGAGCTAAAGGGGTCATTGAGCAGCTTTTCTACATCAACCAAAGGAGACCTCCTGGGCCTAGACCATACTAGCAGGGTATGCAAGGGTCATCCCATGCATATTACAACCCTAACCAAACCACAACTATACCTTCTCGGGGACCCCCTGCTCATCCTTCCTAGTCTACACCCCCTCCTTGGTCCTATGCATCTCAGTATCATCCCCAGTCACCCAGCCAATCATTTCAACCTTATGTTTAGCCACAACCTCAGTGGAATACCCCACGCCAGTGGTGGAGGCCCTAATACAACAATGCTCCAACTCTATTGCCTCCACCACCTACCCAACCACAACTCCTACACTTTTCTCCACCCAAGCAACCCCAAATGCCTACCTTGCCAAATCTGAACCCGAACAATAGGCAGGATCAACAAGTATACAATGGAGAGACATCATCATTAGCTTATGCTATCGAAATCCAGGAGATCAACCTAAGATTTAGGAGAATTATCTGAGATAACCAACCTCCCTCTCCACATAGGGAGGTTGAGGAAGAAAGAGAGGAAAGAAACCTTAAAGTAAAGCCACCCCTTCCTAAGAGATTAGCCCAACAACTCTAGCCTATCCCAGAAGAAACTAAACTTCTGGGAGAATTGAAAAATCTATGTGTAAAGATCCCCCTTCTCCAAGAAATAAAAGATGTTCCCATTTACAATAAGTTGATTAAGGAGAAGTGTTTCAATCATCCAGGAAGAAGAAAAAGGGATGCCCCTACCATTAACGTCATTGGGAAGCTATTTGACTTAATGCTAGGGTAGGTAATATGTCCAAAATATTTGGACCCTGGAAGCCCTATAGTAGATGTGAACATTAATAGCACCATTGTCCCACACACTTTGATTGATCTTGGGGCTGCCATTAATGTGATGACCAAGGACACCATGCTCAAGCTCAACCTCCAAGGGTCATTGAGGAAGACCACAATAGTTCTGCAACTTGCAAACCTCTCCATTGTCACCCGTGAGGGAATTGTGGAGGATGTGATGGTCTTCATTGACTCTTGGGAGTACCCTGCAGATTTTCTAGTTCTCCAGCCTAAGGCTAACCTTACTAGTTACCCTCTCATCCTTGGGAGGCCATGGTTGGCCACAGTTGATGCTTACATTAACTACAGAGTTGGGAATATGACCATCAGGAATGGGTATATGTCCAAGAAGTTAGTCCTCTACCCTTCTGCTCAACCTTCTCTAGATCATGATTTACCTTTATGGTTGGAGGAGGAGGAAGAAGATGAGGTTTATTCCACCCAAATTTATGCTTTGGAAGCAACCATAGGAGGAGGAAAGTAAGATGAGGATGACTTAATTGAACACCTGCTCCAAAGTCCAACTCCTAGCTTGTTACCATTAGAAGAAGAAGTAAAGGAAATAAAGAACAATCATCCAATTGACTTATGCTTGGCCAATTCCAACCCACTCCATGTCAAAACCATAGAATTTGGCCTAGAGAAAACTTTGAAAATTAATCCATCTCTTTTTACTCTCGAAGACGAAAAACTATGCAACATGTTGAGAGAAAACCTAGAAGCCTTCACTTCGAGTTACAAGGAAATGAAGGGAGTACACCCCTCAGTGTGTACTCACCACATATACGTCAAAGAAGGTTGCAAGCCAATCATACAACCACGAAGGAGGTTGAATCCAACTCTTAAAGATATAGTCAAAGAGGAACCGTAAAAACTGCTAGATGCAGGATTCATTAACCCTATCTCTGACAGTGAGTGGGTCTCTCCTTTAGTGTTAGTTCCCAAGAAAAATGGTAAGTGGAGGATTTTTGTAGATTACAGGGAGTTGAACAAAGCCACAAAGAAGGATCATTTTCCCCTACCCTTCATTGACCAAGTGCTAGATGGCTTGGTAGGGAAGATTTTTTTCTCTTTCTTAGATGGATTCAGTGGGCACAACCATATCCAAATCTGCCCAGAAGACCAGTATAAGACCACATTCACCTATCCTTGGGCTACTTTTTCCTATAGGGTCCTTCCTTTTGGCCTGTGTAATGCTCCTGCCACTCTCCAGAGAGTAGTCTTGAGTATTGTTGCCGAATTAGTACATGATGTAGTGGAAATCTATATGGATGATTTTACACCTTATGGTTGTGATTTGCAAGAAGCCCTGACTAACCTAGGTAAAGTATTGCACAAATGCATTGAAATGAACCTATCTATCAGTCCAAAAAAATGTGAATTCTTGATGACTGAAGGGATCGTGCTAGGTCATTCAATCTCTCAGCAAGGACTACAGGTGGACCCAAACGAAAAAGCAATCATCCAAAGGGTCCCATCTCGTCAAAAGCAGAGGGATGTCAAGAGTTTCTTGGGGTTATTTGGATACTACGAA
The DNA here is from genome assembly GCA_031772625.1 of Pinus tabuliformis. Taxonomy (NCBI): domain Eukaryota; kingdom Viridiplantae; phylum Streptophyta; class Pinopsida; order Pinales; family Pinaceae; genus Pinus; species Pinus tabuliformis. The sequence goes on from CM062818.1 coordinate 1,544,243,801, forward strand.
AGGTTCATAAAGGACTTCAACAGGTTGGACTTTCCTTTATTTGGGTTGTTGGCCAAAGATTCAGAGTTTATATGGTGAAAAAGCTATCAAGAGGCCTTATACATTTTAAAGGGTAAGTTAACCATTGCACCAATTCCGCGAAGCCCAAACTGGGCCCTCCCTTTTCATAGTCATGTTGATGCCTCACAAAAAGCCATAGGAGAAACCTTAGGTTAGGTAGAGTAGAAATTGTCCCATGCCATCTATTTTATCAGTAAGAACCTATCAAAGTCTGAGCTAAATTATATTGTGACTGAAAAGGAACTCCTGGTTATTGTGCATTCATTAAACAAATTTAGGCATTACATTACAGGCTATCAAACATTTGTGCATACTGACCATGTTGCAATCAAATATTTAATGAACTAGATGTGAATGCTAGGATTATAAGATGGTTGCTTTTATTACAGTAGTTTGATCTAAATATTGTTGATAAGCCTGGTAAGGAAAATGTTGTTGCAGATTTTCTATCTAGGATGAATCTGCCTGCAGGTGAAGAAGGAATGGTGGATGACCAATTACCAGACAAGAATTTGTTTGCTATTTCAGTTCTCTCCCCATGGTTTGCTGATATATCAAACTATTTGGTATCAACACAGTTCCCACCAAACTTACCATCCAAAGAAAAGAGAAAGATAGTCAGGAAAAGCGCCCCCTTCACCTGGATTGGGGGTAATCTTTTCAAACTTGGCCCAGATCAAATCTTGAGAAGGTGTGTAAGGGAAGAGGAAATCTTTGACATCCTTCTGACCTATCATGATGGGCCTTGTGGAGGTCACTTTGCAGCAAAGAGGACAACATTCAAAGAGTTACAAGCATACTATTATAGGCTAACTCTTCATTAGGATGTGAAGAAGTACATTAGTTAGTGTGATCAGTGCCAGAGGATGGGAAAGCCTACTCCAAGAGATGAAAGCCCCTACAACCTCAAGTGAATTTCGAGGCATTTGACAAGTGGGGCATGGACTTCATTAGGCCTATCAACCCTCCTTCAAAGCAAAAAAAGTACATTATTGTGTGCACTGATTATTTGACTAAGTGGGCTAAAACCAAGGTGATTAAGGTAGCAACAAAAGGGAAGGTGGTTGAGTTCCTAACGGAGAATGTATTCTACAAATTTGGGTAACCTAGAGAGCTAGTCACAGACCAAGGTAGCCAATTTACCTCCAACATGATTAAAGAACTACTCAGAAATCACAAAATCAAGCATAGGACCTCCACTCCTTATCATCCACAAGCTAATGGGCAAGTGGAGGTGACCAATATGGCATTGGAGAGCATCTTAACCAAGGTAGTGAGATGCAGCAGGAAGGATGGGTGGAAAGACTAGTTGAGGCCACCTAGGCCTATAATACAACATGGAGGACCACCACTGGATTTACACTGTATGAGCTAGTCTATGGGAAAAAGGTTTACTGTCCATTGAGTTTGTATATAAAAGATTGAGGATGGCATCCCAACTAGATTTGATCTTAGTCATGCACAGAAAGAAATATTGTTCCATTTGAATGGCTTGGGTGAATTCAGAATGTAGGCCCTCCTACATACAGAGATAGTTCAGCTTCAGAGGAAAATCTCGCATGATAGACATATTAAAGAGAAGCAATTTCAAGAGGGAATTTGGGCATTATTATATGATTCTAGTTATAAAGACTTCAAGGGCAAGCTAAGGACATGATGGTTGGGACCTTATGTAGTGGAAAGATGCCATGATAATGGTTCAGTAAAAATCATAACTGTAGATGAAGAAGCCATTCCATTGCTTGTTAATGGACATCGATTGAAAATGTACACGAGGCCTTTATTAAAACAAGAGTTCATTGACAATATCAATAATACAGTGATGATGGTGGAGCAAGTTCCACCTCCTCCCTCATCAGGTCACTGAAAAAAGAAAAAAAGAAAAAAAGAATAAGGATTCAGGTGAAAACCTCCATGAGGCACCTGAGTCCCATATTTGGGTTGAAAACCTCGTGAGGCGGCCCAATGATGAAAAAAAATGAAAAAATAATAAGAATATCCCTGGGTGAAAACCTTCCTTGAGGCACCCAGGAAAAACATCTAGGGTGAAAACCTCTCTGAGGCAGCCTAGGTGTTTTTCAAAAAAAAAAAAAAAAAAAGAGAAAAAAGACATAATTGTTATTTGCAGGTAGGTGAGAAAGACAATCAAGGAGCAAAGAGAAGATCCAAAGGGAACCTTGCCTCACATATATTCATCTCCTCCACTCCTTACCATGCATCCCTCCATCAATTCCATTGTTTTTTCACTTCATTGCTTCAATTCAGGCGAAGATTGTGTTTTCTACAGGATCCCCTGTATTCCTACAGGATACCCTGAAAACCTACAGGAAGAAATCCGAGGGTGAATGGTAGGTTGGTTAGGTCCTATAGCAGCCTATCCCACAGAATATCAATCATCAGCTACAGGTCTTCACTAAGATGATCTAGACAGTAGACAACAGACAACAACCAGTAGAGGAGGAGGAAGAATGACCATGCAACAAATAAACAACGTAGCACATCTGATCTTCGACAACTACAACATGGCATCGAGACCACAGGTAAGTATCCCTCTCACTCACTCATATGCATAATTTGATAAAAATTTGTAAAAGTTATGAGGTAGTTGGTTTATAAGCGAAAAGGTGGTTAGTTAACTTGGCCACCTTCGCTCAGTCATCACATTCAAAACCAGGTGTCCTCTCACACGTGGCCGTAGTCAACTCAAAGACAGAGGAGGAGTAGGACAAGAAGTGGTTAATTACAGATATACAAGGTGGGAGATGATTACGAGGAGTGGGAAACAAAACATTGTTTGCATGCATTCATGCATTCTACCTCCTCGAAACTCCCTCACTCAAGTTTCTCTTATAACTCTGGCCACCCACCGGAAGAAAGGATCCATCGTTCTACAAGAGAATTCCTACAGAAGCATGCACAGGAACAGTCTATAGAAGTAGTCTATAGGATACGTAGAGGTAGTCTACAGGATAGGTAGAGAGGGGTTCAAGAGGGAATATCATGAGAATTGTCTACTGCCACCATTCTAAAGAGGTAGGATCTAAAAATCCATCCCCATTTATAAGAAAATGAACTAGAAATGCTCTAAAATATAGTGGATATAACAACTGTGGGAGGTATAGTACTACACAGGAAACTCTATTTTATCCTGAATTTATAATTCTTGTGTCAAACCTCTCATTTCCTCCTCAAGCGTCATGAGCAAGATAACAGGAGGGTTTAATAGGAGAGAACCCACAAACACTGTGAGGATAGAACAACAACCCCAAGTACTTGAAATCTTTATGAGACACCAATGGATGGGGTTTTTCAAAAAATTCAGAGGGTATGATGATGAGGTGGCTTAAGAATTTTCTCATTCCCTCACTCCACACAAGAGAATCCATGCCACTGCTATAGTTAGAGGGCTCATTATAGATCTCACCCCTGAGCTCATCAGTATGGTCACCACACTTCCCCTAGGAATTCCATGGAGAAAATAAGACAAAGCAGATAGTTAGGTGGAAAAAAGGAAATTCCTTTTAGAAGGTGAAGAACCCATAGAGGATAAAAATGGAGTAAAGAGGGACAATTTTCCATACCGATGGAGTAAGGTAGGTTACCAACTCATCAAATATATCCCATGTGAGGGTAGATACAATGTTTTTTATGGCTACCATTTTAGGATGCTTGAAGAATTAAGATTTGGGGTAGAAAAAACAGTTCACCAAAGACTCAGCATACCTTATATCTTGATGCAATCACTCATAGACTCCAACAACAAAGTAAAGGAAGAGAAGTCCCAACAATTGGCTCACCATGGGTTGATCAAGATCCTCATTGAGGATGTCCTCCAAAACATCATAATCCTTATAACATGGTCAGTCTTCAGAGACTTACTAGTAGAAGATGACATCAAAACCCTCACCTTTGATGTTAGTCCTCCTATTAGTGAGGAGGAGGCAAAAACAAGAAGAAGAAGATATAGAGCTAGCTGGGAATGAGATGGATGAAGAAGAAATTAATACAGAGGAGCATAATGAAGCAGAAGAGAAGGAGGATGATGCTAAAATAGAGGAGGAAACGAAGGAAGAAACTGATGGACATGAGAAGGAACAACAAGAGGAAGAAAATAAGAAAAATAGAGAGGAAGAAGGCATAGAAACAGAAGGGGAGGGACGCAAGGAAGAGTCACCTAGGGTGTCTCTAGAGGCCCCTATGAGGGAGGCAACAATTTCCCTCACTACTCTCAGCACCCCAGTCAAGAAAAAAGGGAAAAGAAGGAGGAAAACCCCTCTATATTTCAGAACAAGAAAGAGTTCAAGAATCAAACAAGAGAAGCTCAAGGAAATGGGCAAAGAGCTAAGTGGCTTAGGGGACAGAGAAGCAATAATGAGAGATCAACTCAAGAGGGAAAATTCAAGGCTGAAAGGACAACTTCAGAATAGGGAAAACCAACTAGCATGTATGGCTAGCCTCTCCCTGGAGGCCATCTAGTGTAGGATGCTAGCTAAATCCTATGATCTTTAGCTCAGAGAACAATGATTGCAACTTCAGATTAAAACACTAGCACAAAGGGGCACCATGCCATTTCATGACTACAGGCAGTTTATTGATCTTTGTGATCAATGTACACTAGAGGATAGGGCCAAAATGGCTGAGTTTTGCTTGCACAACATGGCCCTCACAGACATGAATGTTTGGGATCCTAATGCTGAGATAGGAGATCTACAATTAATGGCTTTGGCATCATGGGTGAACCATGAGGAGTCAAGGGTTGTAGAGATGAAAAAAATATTTTCCATAGAGAAAAATGAACCTCTTTTCATCAGCGCTGAAGAATCAAATCCCATGGCCCTAATTAACAACCATAATCTAATTGCAAATGATCCTCAGCTCGCACCTAGATATCTTGTTGCCCAAGAGAAATAAATTTCACATTTTGAGGATATGTTTAGGTTGCTAGGAGATGATAGTATACATGCCTTCTTCAGAAGATGGAACACACTGCCACATAGCTTGAAGGTCAGAGAATATCACTCCCTTCAAAGGTTGAGAGAGGCACTCAACAGGACACCTATGTATAAGTAATAAATGCAAAGGTTGAACGTCAATTGGATAGGCCTAAAACTCAGTCCACCACTACTACTAGGGATGCTAGAAGGGAGAAAAGAAGAAGAGGAAAAGAGGTAGTGGGAAGAAGTAGAAAGGAAAGAAGGATTCTATGCACAAGAAGAAGAGACCACAGTAGAGGCATGGGATGTTAGAGAGGCTACCAGATCCATGAAGGACATGGACATTGACTAAGTTGCTTAGAGGATGAGCAACACTTTCAGTAGAGGGGTGATGATGAGCCTCATCATTGGGTAATTATATGGGCTTTAATTCACCTCCTAGCTTAGTCAAACGAACTATTCTCACAATTTATTGCATACTTTTGATTAAATTTTTTTTATGAGATGAGATAGAGTTGGATATTTTTCTTTGTGGTCTAATGTGCATTTGATGCAGGATTAAAGGATAAACATAAGGAGTTTTAGCAAAGACCTTGGTCAAAACTCGAATGGGACAAGGGAGAGAAATTATAGGAGGGAAATCCTCCTCATTTACTACCACTCCACTCAAATATTCCTCCATCAGCTCGCAATGCAACTAGCCAAATCATGAGGACTAAAAGGCAACCGAGGAAGTGAAAGTAAAAGCACTAGTTTATCTCGAGTTTGGGAGCCAAGCCTCCCTAGTTTTAAGGAAGTCAGACTTCAGTTGTATAAGTAGAGAGGACTAGGACCTCAGTAGGATTCATACTTTTGATTGTAAAAATCTACTTTATTTTCGAGCTGCAAGACTTGTGACAGTTTTTGATGTAATCCATTGTTTTGATAATAAGAATGAGTTTTCTTTTGACCCAACACTAAGTTAACTCAGAGGGCTAAAGCTCTTGGGTTAGGGCCCAACCCTAGAAGCTAAGGCTACTCTTTATCGTACATGTATGCTAGCTTAGATTCATGGTTTAATCGTTCATTCACTTAAGTAGTTGCATTTCCATTACAGTAGTGTAGCATAGATTCATGGTTTAATCGTTCATTTACCTATGTAGCTGCATTACCATTACAACAATGTAGAGTAGATTGGTTGTGTTTCATATTTCTAGTTATCGCTTGAGCTTTGGATTTGTTGTTTTGATTCAATACTTGGTTCATTTTGTCGTTATCTCTTTCCATCACTCTCTTTCTGTAATAGATCTCACTCATATTCTCATTTCCTTCAGCACGAAATGCTTAAGCAGAAGCCAAGAAATCACATCTTAGTCACATTATACTTGTAGATCTCCCTACCATCCGATCCAAAACAAACCTTCCCAATCGTTGTCCAATTCATTTCAATGTTTGACTTTATGCGCTCCAAATCTCCACCATCGATCTGTCTAGCTTGATCCAACGGCTATCGCATCATATCAATACTTTATGCACTCCAAATCTCCATCATCGATCTATCTAGCCTGATCCAACGGCTTTCACGCAATCTTGTGTGGATTTTTTCACGACCGATATTTGCCCAAGAGCACACGAGAAAATTGGTTTTCCCATGCTACATGTCACCCAGTTAGGCTAATCATGTAAAATTTTAGAATACAGCTTACAACTTTGAGGGTGCACGATAAACTACTTACCACCTATGAAAACCTGCTCCATCATTCCGCACATTTCTTTTACTCTTCTGTCGCCTCGTGACTATTTATCTACCTCACTTGATTCGACGACTATCGCATAATCTCACGGATTCTTGCACAACCGATATCTGTCGAGAGCACGCGAGAAAAATGGTTTTCCCATGCTACGTTTCATTCACTTAGGCTAATCGCGCAAAATTTAGGAATTCCACTTACATCTTTGAAGGCGTGTGAGAAAATGCTTACCACCTACAGAATCTACTCATCTTCTGTTAATCCTATTCGTCCATCTCTTGACTTAACCTCCCATGATAAGATCTCCGGCGTTCATCTCCCCTTAGTCCTATTCATCCATCTTTTGACTAAACCTCTTGCGATAAGATCTCCACCATTCATATTCCAATTAGTCATGTTCGTCCATCTATTGAATTAACCTCTCGCGATAAGATCTCCACCATTCATCTTCCGTTAGTCCTATTCGTCCATCTATTCACGTAATCTCCTATGATAAGATATCCATTGCTCATCTTCCATTTTTACTATTCGCTAATCGATCCAATGGTTCCTATGCACTTCTACTTCGTTACGTCCTCCTTTCACTGATTTTGAGCTTCACTTACTCTTTCGCTTGACTCCTTGGATGCTTGATTTTACCAAAACACCAAAAACATGAAAACAAACTTAGTTTAGTTTCCTTGCTTACACATTAGTTTGGTTTGATTCTCTTTGCTTCTGTAATGTAGATAGCAGCATTAGGTTAGTGTTGAGTTAGCAATTCTGCTTACTTTAGCTGTTTAAATGGTTAATTAAGATATGGTGTGATTTAGCAGTACATGTTTTTTTCATTACTGCAGTAGAGTAGCTCTCTTAGAATAGACTTGCTCTTCTTACATCAAATAATAAAGCTTCTTCTGACTCTATAGAACTCTGGCTTGGAACTCCTGGGGTCTCTTGCTAGATGAACAAGTGACAACAGGTAGGACCTTCACTTCTACTTGTGCATATAGCACTGTCACCTCCAAGTTTGTATGAACCCCAGGTTGATAAGTAAAGCTGGTAGCCCAGCAGTTGTAGCATCCTTGCTGCAATACTGGCACTCATCAGTAGATCCTTTCAAGGTTGAGGCAATACTTCAATTGCCTTCCTTGTCTACCATCTGTCAACTTCAATGTCTCCAAGGAAAAGCTAATTTCTTGAGGAGATTTATCGTCAATCATGTTGAGATCACAAAGGGTTTTATGATATTGCTGAAAAAGGGAGTTCCATTTTTGTGTGACAATTTCATTGAGCGCTCGTTCGATGCTTTCAAAAAAAAGAATTGACCTCTCCTCCTTTACTCAGTCCACCTGATTATAGGAGGGATTTCCTCTTATATCTCATTGTAGTAGAGTCAACCATCCACATGGTTCTATTTCAGGAAGATGATGCTCTCAATGAGCACATGATTTATTATTTGAGCCGGGAGTAGGTCCTGAATTACGATACTCTCCTGTAGAGAAATTAGCTTTGGCAGCTGTTCATGCTGTCCAATGACTTCGACAATATATTCTTCTTAGAAAAACTTTTTTCTTAGCAGATGTCAACCCATTTCATTTTGTTCTTAGTAGGTGAGTGATTAGGGGCAACCATAACAGATGGATTTTTATTTTACAAGAATTCAATCTTGAGTTCTTGTCATCCAAATCTAAGAAATCTTTAGTATTTGCGAAATTAATCTCAGAGTTTCCTTATGAAGATGAAATGGTTTATGAGGAATCATTCCCTGATGAAAATATTTTCCTTATTACTTCATAAGATCCTTGGTATGGAGATATTATAATATATCTTCAGACTTCAAAGTTTCCTCTGAGTTTTTCAAAGGATGAGCAAAGAAAATTGCGTCACTTAGCTAAAAGTTATGTTATTATCGGTGTCACTTTATACCGTCACGGGGTTGATTCAATCCTTAGATGTTGCTTAACCTTAGAATAAGTTGAGTCAGTGATGAATGATTGTCACAATGGAGCTTGTGGTGGTCATTTATTTGGGCTTGCAACAACCCAAAAAATCTTGCGTGCAGGTTATTTTTGGCCTTTGATTTTCAAATATTTTTTTGAAGCAGTAAAAAAATGCCATCCTTGTTAATTTTATACTCAAAAAATGTGCGCTCATCCAGCTCCGCTCTTTCCTGTTATTACCGTCGGTTCGTTCACAAAGTGGGGCATTGATTTTACAACTTGTAACCTGCCTTCACTAAAGGGTCATAAGTACATTATTGTAGAATTGCACTACTTTACTAAGTGGGCAAAAGCTATGCCCACTGTTGCAAATGATGGTGAAACAAAAACCTTGTTTCTATTCGACCAAGTCATTTCTCATTTCGGTATTCCAAAGGAGACTATCACTAACCATGGAAGTCATTTCTACAACAAGATGATGGTTGAATTGGCTCTCAAGTTAAGTTTATGGTAGGAGCATTCATCTCCTTACTATCCTTAGGCCAATGGTGTTATAGACATTTTTGGGCACTGCAACCCCAATCATATACTATCCTTAGGCCAATGGTGTTATAGACATTTTTGGGCACTGCAACCCCAATCATATATGTCCATAAACCAAGGGCTCCTAAGTCCCTAAAAGTGTTGTTCCAACCCCTAAAAGAACAAGGTCAGCTGATTACATCATCTCCCAGAAGTTCTCCATGAAAAACTACTTAGAACAGGTCAAAACTGGACCATCTCACCTGCTCCATGGTCAAAGTGCAATGCATCCCACCTAAATGCATACGGGAGGTGCAATGCATACTGAAAAGCCCTTCTATGGGGTGCGATGGGTGAGAGTGGACAAATGGCAGAGTTAATTTGCGAGGTGGATGATCATGGAATCTTCTAGAAACTTCTCCTATGACACTTGCCTCTCTGAATTCACCCAGGGATGAGTAAGAGATCATCAATCTCCAAGTGGAATCAAGAAATATTAGAGAGAGGACACTAATCAAATCTCAGAAGTTGACTCACCTACCTGCAAACATCTATATATGGATCCCTCATCCAGAGATCTAGAGGCTGGAATTTTGTATGTTGTAAGGAAGTGCTACTAGTTTCTTGGTGTAACATCATAGTGTTGGGTGATCCAAGCTTTTCATGAGGTGAAGAAGGGCTTTCTTGCTGAGAGGATGACGTTGGGTCAGAACAATTGGTTGTAATCCTCTTTTCTATTCTTGATATTAATAAAGCTATTCAAGTTTTCCTCCACATTCTTGTATGATTGATGATATATGCATTTGTGTGGTCAATATATATCTGGTCCTATATTGTTTATGATAGTATATCTCTGTTCTTGGATAGTATTATGTTGCTTTGATTCCATAGGTGCTCTTTGAAGCTGGGTAGATGAGGAAGCAAGTGGTAGAGATCTATCAGAAGGGAGAGGAATCAAGCAAGGAACCAAGCGCAAGATAGAGGTTGGTCTCCTTTGTTCCCCTCTTATCTACTTCTCATAAAGGAAAATGAAAGTAGTTTTAGTTTGTTTGTTTCTAAGATAGCTACCAGTCTTAGTGGGACTAGCAGCTCTGCATGGACACTAGATTTCCCGATAACAAAATGGTGACTCTGCTGGGGAGCGAATAGATTATTTGTTTGTCTATATTTGTTTGCTTTATAAACTTACAGACGGAGCCTGAAGTCAAGCTAGCTAGCCTTCGAACTACATTTGCTATGCAAGTGCAAAGTAGATCAATGCTGCTTCAGTCTATCTCTGGGTTTTTTTTATGAACTGAACAATCGATTTACAAAATCTCTAATCACCCTTGTGGTGGCTCTAGTAACCTCCTTAGATCTACCCCTGTGATTTATTTACTGATTATCACTTGCTCGGCCTAAATCCCTAAACTGTGCTGCAAACTGTGATCAAGAACTAGATCAAAAGTCTTGCACTGTACCATCGCACCCTCTCTTCAAGGATATCAGTATGCATTGCACTTCCCGTGTGCTGTAGGTGGGATGCATACTGGAATCCCTGTGTAAAAGGTGCGCTGGTCAGAGAAGGCTAATTTTGCCTCCAGACTTTGGTTTTTCTTCACTTTTTTCAGCTCTATTCAAGAGTTTTGCTGTCTGTAGTCAGTACACCTCTGTGGAAACCCCCTTCCTTGCCATTATTCCGCCTCCATTGTGCAAAGAACTGTAAATTCTTTTATGTATTATGAGCCATTTTCAGTTCTCTTTTACAAAGAAGTAGCGTAATTGAACTGTCGTCTCTTGATTTGGAAGTGTCGCAAGTGTCGTTTTCAGTCATAGAAGAGAATCTGATTGTTCTTGATAGTTGATTACACTGTTACTCTTGTATTTGATTTGAATTAAAGTTTTTCAAGTGTCGAAAGCAAGTTTTCCATTCCAAATCGCAAAGTGTCGTCATTGTCTTCATTTTGTTTTGAAAAGAAGCTTGTTAGTAATGTCGCTTTGAAAAATAATTCAGATTTGCGCTTAGCTTTCTTTTTAACATTCACACATTAAGAAGGCTGAAAAACAAATACATGCATGTGAATTTGCATTTAGACTATTTGTTGGTTTGATTTATGACAGTGCATATAGTGTGTGCTCTCTGCTCTATGTTGAAAGAATATCATCTCTCTTTCTTTAGTAGCTACGATTTTAATTGCAAAAAGAAGATTAAACGATTGTTTATCATCTTAGATTGCATTTTAGGAATTGTATATCTACATCACGCGGTGAACCTGAAAGGAAAATTTCTTAAACAAGATCAAATGTAAAATAAATTTAATGAATCTAAAAACGCTTTGGAACCTAACGCACAACATTTAGAAGTCTAGGCTAGAGACGTATTCCAGCATCGTAAAGCCTGGTAACTATTGTTTTCATTGTTGGTTGGGTGATTCCTCCACTTTGAGATGACAAGTGCCATTACGGACTTGTGCTCCCACATACTGTCGAGTATATATTGGGAGACCACAATAGGGTATATCCTTTATCCATAGGAAGCCGTGTCTTCCTCCCTATCGGTCGTAATGCACTGAACACAACATTCGAGAAGATTGACTGCCGTACCATAAAAAGTATTCTGTAGTTTTGCGATTGGTTTGGTAATCCCTCTGTCTAGACTTCCAGAGTAGTCTCTTTCATTCCTTTTCAGACTCCTTAAAGGAAAAGGTCCATCTGAGCACTTGTCACTTCAAGCTCATTAAAAATTGAAGGCGACTAGAGTCATCTTTTGTTTTTTCTTGACTCTTAAAAATTGAAAAAACAAGTTGTGTCAAAGCGTCTAAAATTCATTTAATTCGGAAACATATTTCCCCTTGATTTTTAGTTGATCGAGTAATCCGCAATCGTGGAAGAAATTCAATTGAAACCCCGTCGTTCGCGGAGGCTTACGAGTCAACCGTCTTTGTCTCCAGAATCAAAATTGTTACGGATGAAGCGAACTCGTTTAACCGGTTCGAAATCCCCTGGTAAAGTTGGAACAAGTGTTCCGACACCATCGGAGACTCCGGTTACTCCAAACATTTTTGGTATCCCTACCTTTATAGAAGAAGTTCCGCAGCCACCAAAGGACAGTAGAGCTGATCCTAGTGTGAAGGTAAACACTTTTATTACTGAACCATCTCCATCTACAGCTGATTCGGAAGGTGTTAATCCCCAAACATCTGTCGCTGCAGAATCTATACCTTCTTCGACACCGGAAATATTTTACGGACCTGACGGTCTACCTCTTCCACATGGTCTGATTATTATAGAAGAGATTGTGGAGGATCCTCCATCTAGTACTCCATCGCAATTTGGAGGATCACCCTATATCCTTCTTCATCAGAAATTAGTCTACCATTATCAGAAGCTCCTGTAGAATCGCTAGGAAATCTTTTGGATAGACTAGAAATGTCTAAACAACCGTCGACATCTAGGACTGTGTCATCTGACATAGCGACGACAGAACTTCCTGTTGTCACTCCAATGATGTTCGCCGACATAACATCTGTCCAAACTAGCTCTCAATCGCTAGATGGGGCCCACTCAGGAGATATTTCAACAGTATGGTTCGTTCCTGTTTGTTCATCCAGAGTAATATCCAGGAGCTCTTATGTTGAGTCTCAGCAAATTGATCCTTCACGGTGTCAATTTTGGCAGTCCGGTCCTCAAGGGCAAATCATTCCTTTGAGTATCGGATTACCGCCGTATGGGGGGCAATATACCCTTTCATTGTCTCCTCCGGGAGAACAACCATACGAGAGTTTACAACAAAATTCAGGTTATGCTGGAATTACATCTAACGGTTGGGTGCCAATACTGCCTCAACAACCAAGAGTTGTATACTCGATGCAACAATGTTTACCTATGTCAAATATACCAACTACACCGGCTATTGTGACGGTGTCGCAAGTACAAGCATTTCTTGTTGTATGTCAACCTTAGGTTTCTCAGGTCGTAACGCAACGGCCTCTTATCCCTGCGACTCAACCATAATCGCCAACTAGTGGAATGACACAGGCCCAAATGGGTACAATTAACCCTCATCTTGGTCAAATGGTCAGTATTGGACAACATCACATGGCGTCACAACCATGGCTGGTGCAATATCAACAACTGCAATTCCAACAAGTTTACCAAGGATCTGAGCAACAAATATTTGCAAATAATGGGCAGTCATATATTCAAAATGGTCAAAATCAACCATTCTATAATGGTTATGCCCATCAGCCTTACCAAAGTTACTAGCATCAAATGCATTATGCTGGTATGCAAAGACCAACTGCTCAGGAAATTCCATCTTATCCTGGGTATGCTTTGCCAAACCTGAATCAACAGTTACCCTTCGTGGCGACTTTAGAGTTACCGGATCTAAATTAGCTAACGAACGATCCAATTGCTTACGCCCCTTGGTGGCTAGCAATTCCACATAAACTTCCGTCAGATATTCCTAAATTTAATGGAAATCTGGGTGAATACCTGTCGAATCATGTGATGACCTTTCATCTGTGGTGTTCATCAAACACCCTAAACGATGTTTTGATTAGGCTTTTCCTTTTTCAAAGAACGTTGACTGGTCCAGCAGCAAAATGGTATATCGAATTACCTAGAGCTGCGTTTGATAACTTCAGTACCCTAGCCACAACCTTTTTAACCCATTTTCAGTTACCCATAAGGTACGAAATGGGAACAGAACTTCTTACCAATTTCAAGCAAATGACGACCACTCACATATCCGATCATATTCATGAGTGGCAACGTCGTCGTAGAATGGTAAAAACGTACGTTCCTGATCAACTTTTAGCTGAATGGTTTATTAAGTCATTATTACCTTCCATTACAAAAGATGTGGCAAAGGGAGGAGTCGTCACTGAAGAGCAAGTTATTGCTCGTGCACAATATTTGGACTTGATTTATACTCAGTCTGGCACGCTCTACGATAAAATCCCTGACGCTCCCAGACCAGAATTTTTCGTTCCTCCTCCTCCTAAATCAAACAATGACTCTCATGTCGGCGATGGCGTGATTGGTACGACAGACACGAAATAAACAAAGGCTACATCTAAAAAGGCCCGTAAGATTTCTAGTCAAAATGCAAAAGAAGAACTTCTCGCCTCGGAAGTAAATGTTGTCTCAACAGACAAAGGCAAAGAAACCAAGCAACCAGGAGGCAAGAAGAAAAACAAAGGGAGAAAAAAGAAGTAGGATGAGTCATCTCCTGAAAAACCTTCTGCAAACCCTTCTAGGCAAAGGAAACCCCCTACGGGGTGTCCGATATGCAATGAGGATCATCGGATGAGAGATTGTCCACATAATGCTGAAGTTAAGAAACTCTTTAAGAGTTCAAAAACCTTAGCGGTATTGACTGATCCGTTTCCAAACCCGGGAACAAAACTGGTTGCTAATCAAAATTCTTCCCGATCCCAAGTTCTTATGTTGTCCATTTCAAAACAGCAAAATGATGCTTTGATATCGACAAGGAATAAAGATTATGGGAATCCACAGCTGTCGAACAACAAGGCTACTGATCAACTGAGAAGTTCGACAACAACTTCAACCGAAGTTGTGCCACCCATCGTTCCTGAGCTAATGATAAAGCTGCTAAAGGGAGTAGTACACAAATCGACATTTAATCCTCGTGCAAAAGTAGAACAAAATTATAATATAGTAGAGGACCTGGCCCAATCGCCATCCGCTCTGTCGACACTTGAGGAATCTCAAAATTTCTCCTCCCAAAAGTAGGCTCTATTATCAGTAATAGGTGGGATTGACCCAACGGATTCCAATCTTGTATCCTTTAATCACAAAGGATATGACCCTTAGTTACCAGCTCAATTAGCTATCCTTATTCAAGTGAAAGCCCTCAAAAAAACTGTTCATCGAACAATTATTGATGAGGGGGAATTTACATGTATTATGTCGATGAGTTGCTGGAAAAATTTAGGCTCACTACCCTTGTCACGATCGTCAACGATGTTAAAAGCATTTGATGGATGATCATACACTCCATACGGTATTTTAAGTAACTTGCAAGTTGAACTGGGGGGCAAAACAGTAGAAATTGATGTTGAGGTTATCGAGAAAACCTCGATTACAACATCCTATTGGGAAGGCCCTGGATTTATGCTATGGTTGCAGTTGTGTCGACATACTTCAGGAAGATTGCATTTCCCTTTCAAGGAGGAATTACAATCGTCAACCAACAAACATTTCTCCCCAATAGTTCACAAGTTACGAGAAGCATTTTGATGATCCATGGAAGCCCTCATTCGCTTCAAAATATCAGAGTAGGCCTACTAAAAGACCCTACATTGATGGGGACTTCTGCCCTACCGCCTCCAAACAATCTAGCAGAAGTGGCAATGGTGGGAACCTGCAATATGATATCTTCTAGATTCAAAAGATTCCTGAACATTTTGTCAGCATGGATCATCGCCCTAATAGAAATATTGTAGCAATCAATTTTCTTAGCCTAGGGGGCAAAACCAAATCAACGCTCATTGAGTGTTTGGATAGATAGGTCTAAGGAATATGGTACCTCTTCAGATCCTTGGTCGCATGTACATTCTATAGACAAAGGAATCATTTAGTCAATGACATTAGGAGAGGCACCATGGGAATATTACCACCATCATTCCCATCTTCCGGATTATCACGAAGATTATTCCAGTGACCTTAATCATCCTTCAGTTTTTTATTTTCTATCAAATACTATAAATACGGTGGATTATGAGGATAGTTCTCTTACTGTGTCAACCTCATTAAAAAATGAAACAACTCCCTTTCCAAGTCGAGTCTTTCAAAGATCTCGGAGGTAAACCTTCATTCCAACCACCGCGTTGAATGCAATGAAGCTTGGGGGGCATGCACCTCGATTTGTGTCATTATGCTGGGGGCATGCAAACTTATCATGAGCATGTTACTGGAGGGTTCAAGCTCGTTGAAAAATAAACCTGCCATGAGCAGTGTTACCGCAGGGTTCAAGCTCATTAAAAAATAAACCTAGCCACGAGTAGTTTTAACGCGGAATTCAAGCTCGTTAAAAAATAAACATAAGCAATGAGAAAGCATTTCCCAGAGTTTAAGCTCATTAAAAAATGAACCAATTTCTGGTAAATAACCATCGTGAATGCATTATCATCAAACTTTGAGCCTTGGTCGTGTTCTCATCATCACCTCCACTCTGTTTTGGCCGATCATTCACCTCCATTTGATTGTTTACCCTTTTTGAGGAACAGATGTGAAGAGTGATTTTGTTAGCCACCCTTGTGACACTGTCGTGATTGGAAAATTCCAAACCTTACCTGGAATCAGCCGCTACCCGAATTTATCACTCGTTCCTCGAAAAACGAGTCTCCTTTAAGCTCTTTTCATCTGACTCATAAAATATGAAAAGATTGCCGAGAAATTAGCCTCTCCAGCTCATTAAAGTGACCGGAAGTGCTATCCCTCCTCTAGATTTTAATCTTTTTGGACCTGAGGGATTATTACACAAAAAGATCGAGTGCTTGTTTTGTTCAGCTCGTTAAAATTACCGAAAATTCATCCCTTTTGTATTATTTTATACTTTTTCAGACTTAAGGGATTATATGACGAAAAAGGATTGTTGGAGTTTTCTTTACGCCCCTTTCAGACTCTCTAAAATTGAAAAGTACTGAGTTATCTTTGTCGTTAAACTCGTTAAAACCGAATAGCGACAAACTTGTCCATATAGACAAGAACGAGTTTCACTATCGCTAGGCTCGTTAAAACATAGCGATGGGTTTGCCCGAAGGGAAAATTATAGAACAAGCATATGTTATCCTCCTCAAGCTTGAAAAAAATAAGAGGTACTGGTCAGCAATGATTGGGGAAAAATTGGGAAGAAAACTTGAAGAAACTTTATCGGTAGCAAGTCGCTCTTGAACATGACACTTTCACTCCACATCCGAGTTGGGTTGGGTTGTTCCGTTCACCAGTCATATCACCATTGGTCCATCACACCATCCACATTTGGGGTTAATGCTACCAATCCATCATGTCAGTGTCGCCGATATGTTCAAGAGAAGTCGCTCAGAGAATTCACCTGTGTCTCATCCACTGCAATACATTTACGCTCCATTCTTTCATGACCGCCACCTTGAACCTTATATCATCAGATCGTTTTCACCTCCATTAAAATCATTTGCTCGGTTACGTGTCGTAGATGTGGGATTCATTAAGGCCCTCTTATGACGGATCGCTTCTTGTCGACATGAGCTCATTATCCAGGAAGTCAATCTAGGAACAACCCTTTCAATACTTTGAAGCTTGCATGCCTCAATGGCAAGTTTCTCACTTCTGGCGATAGGTTTACATCAATGGCCTTCGACCGAAAGATTTTGCGTGGTGTTCGACACCAAGTCCCTTTTTCACACCATGTGAATTGTACTATCGTACCTTGAGGGTCATCATCATTATCGGTGATTTCTCTCGCGCCTGTTAACAGCTTACATCACTGGCTGGTAATCAGGCGATGTCTTTCCATGTTTGACTCCAGAACATCTCTCACATGGATCGACTTGTACTTTGAGTGAAGATCAAACGAGATTGAAGACCCTAGATCTAGTTTCATCCATCTGGGCTGTGATATATATTTAGGAAAATAAAGACATCAAATGTACATCATTGCTGCACAGATAATCATCCAATCTAAGGGATGATGGCTCTACCAGAATCATCAGTCTACACACAGACGATTGTCTGTCTTATGTACATGAAAATTAATTTATAAAGTTGAGCATGGGAATGCCCGCTTTAGCTAGATCATGAAAATATTATGAAGATAATGTATTATATTGTATCTTATTACAGGTCACCTTCCAGCTTGAAAAACCTTCGGATCCTCATGATAAAGCATTTCACCCGACATCAAAAGATTAATGACCTCATGCTTTAGGGGGCAACTGTTATAAACATTTTTGGGCACTGCAACCCCAATCATATATGTCCATAAACCAAGGGCTCATAAGTCCCTAAAAGTGTTGTTCCAACCCCTAAAAGAACAAGGTCAGCTGATTACATCATCTCCCAGAAGTTCTCCATGAAAAACTACTCAGAACTGGTCAAAACGGGACCATCTCACCTGCTCCATGGTCAAAGTGTGATGCATCCCACCTAAATGCACATGGTAGGTGCGATGCATACTAAAAAGAACTTCTATGGGGTGCGATGGGTGAGAGTGGACAAATGGCAGAGTTAATTTGTGAGGTGGATGATCATGGAATCTTCCAGAAACTTCTCCTGTGAGACTTGTCTCTCTGAATTCACCCAGGGATGAGTAAGAGATCATCAATCTCCAAGTGGAATCAAGAACTATCAGAGAGAGGACACTAATCAAATCTCAGAAGCTGACTCACCTCCCTACAAACATCTATATATGGATCCCTCATCCCAGAGATCCAGAGGCTGGAATTTTGTATCTTATAAGGAAGTGCTGCTGGTTTCTTGGTGTAACATCATAGTGTTGGGTGATCCAAGCTTTTCATGAGGTGAAGAAGGGCTTTCTTGCTGAGAGGATGATGCTGGGTCAGAACAATTGGTTGTAATCCTCTTTGCTATTCTTGATATTAATAAAGCTATTCAATTTTTCCTCCACATTCTTGTATGATTGGTGATATATGCATTTGTGTGGTCAATATATATCTGGTCCTATATTGTTTATGATAGTAGATCTCTGTTCTTGGATAGTATTATGCTGCTTTGATTCCACAGGTGCTCTTTGAAGCTGGGTAGATGAGGAAGCAAGTGGCAGAGATCTATCAAAAGGGAGAGGAATCAAGTAAGGAACCAAGCGCAAGATAGAGGTTGGTCTCCTTTGTTCCCCTCTTATCTACTTCTCATAAAGGAAAATGAAAGTAGTTTTAGTTTGTTTGTTTCTAAGATAGCTACCAGTCTTAGTGGGACTAGCAGCTCTGCATGGACACTATATTTCTCGATAAAAAATGGTCAGGTGGAAGCCATGAATAAATCCTTAAAATGTATCCTGCAAAGGACAAATAATAAAGCTCGATCTAATTGGCATATCATGTTATATCCTATGTTTTGGGCATACTGGATGTCGGTTAAGACCGCTATGGGTTTCTCTCATTTTCAACTAGTTTATGATTTGGAATCGATCTTCTGTGTGGAATGTGAAATTCCTTCTCTTAAATTAGTTGTAGAACTTGTTCCAGACACTTCTAGTATTTAATAACACCTCGTTTATTTGGAACGTCTTGACGAGCAGCGTCGAGATGTAGCCACACTTAACAAATCTCATAAAAAGAGAGTGAAGATCCAATATGATAAGGTTGTGCATCCTAGGGTTTTCTCTTAAGGTGACCTTGTCCTGGTGTATGACCAAGACAAAGATGCCTTGGGAGTAGGTAAGTTCAAACCCATGTGGTACAATCTTTTTATCGTTAAAAATTTCTTTAAAAAAGGAACTTATGAATTGGTTGATTTTGATGGAAACGAGCTGGCAGAGCCCAGAAATGGGCTCTATCTTAAGAAGTATTATGCTTAGGCTTCTACCTAGCATTTTTTTGGTTGTAGATATTGTATATATTTGTGCATATATGTCTATAGGTTTCATAGTGATATCAATATTTTTGATCTTCTTTGGAAGGTGTTGATGGATGATCTAGTATATCTAGGGTTCATCGATGATGCTAGTCAACATACCTAGAATTTAGCTTCCGCAGCTTTTGTGATTTACTATCCATTCGGTCATTTGTTGGTTTTAAGAGGCATATGTATCGACTCGACTTCAAACAATGTTGCTGAATATACTGCTATTGTTAACTTACTATCTGAAGAAATATCTCTTGGTATTGATTCGTTAGTTGTATACTTGAATTCACAATTGGTGGTGTCTCAGTTAAATAATATCTATCATGTGAGGGATCCTTATTTATATCGCCAATTTATGAGAGTTCATTTATTACAAATATCATTTAATTTTATCACATTTATTCATATTACATGATCATAAAATTCATTTGTTGATTCCATAGCTAATCAAGCATTAGGTTGGCATATTAATCATTCATCACATTAAAATAAAAAATTATCTATATATATGGTCGTCACATCACGAAACCGTCTGTATATAGATAGAATTCATCTGTTCAAAAATTATACAAAATCGGGACAAAAATGTCCTACAAAATTAGGTCTTAAGACCAATCATGTCTATCTGTTGGGAACGGGTTCCCCCAAGGATAGTTTTGGGGCTAAAAGCCCATGTTTTGGGACAATTTTGTAATAAAGTTGTAAATTCTACGCATTTTGTGGTCGCGAAGCACGAAGGTGTCAAGAATTATAAAGGGTTGTCCGCCCTTATTTTGTAAAGTGTAAAGTTGACAGTAAAGATCCACCCATGGTCCGCGAACCATGGGATTGTATAAAAAGGATCTATGCAAGTAGCTCTAGGTAGTTGGAAATAGATAGCGAAGAATGAAGTGAGGCGTTAGGCATTTGAGTCTAAGTGTTCTTGGGTCTTAGCATAGGTAGAGGCTCTATAGCTAATGTGTCGAGGCCTAGGGTGGAAGTCTGCACCTGAGTGCATGGACCCCTGCAGCTATGTGCGAAGGGTGAATAAAGTCTGTATTAATCTGAAGATATCAATAAAGAGAAGTATTCTACAAATTCTATGTATTTATTTCTTTAGATAGAGGAGGAATTCCCTGTTATAGAGTTTTTTGAACCCAGCGTTTCGGACTACCGAGTCCATCATCAGGGAATGCGTCAATAGATATTCTTCAGATCTTAATGGTGTATCCAGGAGCTATATTTAGGTTATATATATAGGTTATTAAAGAAACGATGTAAGAAAATAGGCTGGCCATTATCTTACTAGTTTTTCCTTTATTTAATTTTTTTTTTTTTAATAGCTAATTAATAAGTGTAATGGATAAATTAATTAATTAATTTATTAATTAGTTTGATTAATTAATTAATTTTATTATTTATTATTTATTAATATGTTTATTAATTTATTAATTTAATTAATTAATTAATTAATTAAAAGATAAAGGGATAAATTAATTAATTAATTTTATTGTTTGTTGATTTAATTATTATGTTTATTTCTTTTATGTAAAATTAATTATTTAATAACTTGATTAATTAATTCATTAATATTTTTAACTAATTATCTAATTTGTTTGATTAATTAATTAAAAGAATAGATTAATTTATTAACTTTATTATTTATTATTTGTTAATATGTCTATTAATTTAATTTTATGTATTTATTTCTTGTTTAATTATTTAATTATTTTTGTTTTATTAATTTGTTTTATTCGATTAAATTATTTATTTATTTTTAATTAATTAATTAATCCTTATAGATTTGGTGAGTTATTGCTATAATATTATGTATCATTCCTAGAGTTAATTTTTAATTGTTTAGACTTTTTATTAGTTATATTTTAATGTTATCAGATGATTATGTGTGAAGTAATCAATTACTAATTTATGTTTATGATTGTTAATTGTTTTATTGTTTAAGGAGGAAGTTATATAATAGATGTTTTTGTTAATTATTATATTGATTTTTTAAGGGAGGAAGGAATAGGTTATGTTAAGAGATAAGAGTTAATTATTGATTTTTAAGATTTCAAGTAAAGGTTTCCAAGTGTTGCTTAGTTTTAATCCATCGTCCCAATTCAAGTTGTTCTTCCTCTTTTCTATTTCAATGGCTTCTTTGATTTTCCTTTTAAGATAGTGGTCTTCTTTTCTAACTAGCTTGACTTCTTCCATGCAGATGTAATGAGAGGAATAGTGAACATGTTTTGCTAAGGCTGATTTAGAGGTCCTTTCTCTTCTTAAGTCAACAGTGTGTTCTTTAATTCTAATATTAAGAGACATACCCGTTTCACCTATATATTCCTTACCACATGAGCAAGGAATCACATAAATGCCTTTTTGAAGTTTAGGGTTTATGGGATCCTTGACTGAGTTGAATAATTGTCTGATGGTGTTAGTAGGGGTGAATGCTACATTAATGTTATGTTTATTAAGAATTTTAGTAATTTTATCAGTGGTGCCTTTTATGTATGGAAGGGAGACCTTAGGAGTTGATAAATTTTGATTTTTAATATCCTTGTTATTCTTGTTTAGGGGTAGGTGCATGGCTTTCTTAATAGTATTTCTATTGTAACCATTTAGTTCAAACACTTTGTGTAGATGGTTGAGTTCATCATTTAAATGGTCAAGATCAGATATTTTGGCCACCCTAGTGGTTAGGATCAGATATTCTTGTTAATGCATCTGGTTATATTGTGTTTTGGTTTTAATTTACAATGTTCATGTGATGCGTGAATGTATGTGACTGTATTGGTTAATTAAACACAAGTAAGGATATCAATTTACGTGGCGCTAATTGTGGTTGATTAGTAAGATAAGTAAAACACTTAAGAGAACTTGGAAACCTACAAAATACACTATCATAGCAGCACAGAAGTACCTGGATCATGGGTTAAGGCTACACAAAAGTCAATCGTACACCTTTACGGAGGTACTAAAGGGAGGAATAAAGGGTAGATTGACAGAGCCTTAAAGCTTAGTGACCTGTGCGAAAGTAGGAAGAGAGGGTATAAATCGACATCACGACTATCTCAGGGTGTGGAAATTTAGTTCCAACATCGCCCCATACTGCTTCGGGTGAGACTTCGGTCCGCGCTCCGTAGGCTGATGCCGAAAGGGCCAGTAGTGTAAGGATTTGTTTGGCTAACTAACGTTGAACCTTGATCAGGCCCCACAAAGCCAACAAATGGTTCCATTGCTGGGACCGGAATCTGCATGAGAGATGTGTGATGTCGTATTACTAGAATCCAACTAAGAAAGGGGTCGAAGACTGGTTGGATAGGAATATCCACAAATTTACGACGCAACAGAACAAAAATCCGCGGCTGACAAAGGAATAGTGGCTGGATAGGTACCTACATATAGAAATCCACGATATCTTTTTCTATTCCTTTCCAGTTGAGTTATACGAGTGGATCACGAAGCTAGTGGATAGCTAAGTAAGGTGGAGACTTGCGGGTCATATTGTTTGGACCCCGGAGTTAGTACATAGACTAGAAGCCTCTGAGGATAAGATGCCCGTGTTGTCGATTATTGGCTTGATTGCATCATAGGAGGATTCATGACTAAATTTGTGGTCGATACCTCAATTAGTTACAGCGAGGTGGAGCGGAACGTTTTCAAAGGTCTGCGTGGTAAGTACTTGAAGTCTTTAAATACCTGGATTAAGATGTTATTGTGTGAAAAACAGGTTATGCAACTACCTTGAAATTTGGAGCTATGTGAAGTGGAAAGACTTACAGAAATGAAGGAAGGAAGGGTCCTGAATATAGCCCACTGATCTCACCGTTGTTGGGTGATGAGGAGGGAGTAGTGCAGGCTTCTCTGCGAAGTGCAGTTCAGCTCATAAAACAGGGAGTCCCGTGATTGCTACCTCCACCCACACCACCTCCAACTTCACCACCGTCACTTGCGACTTCGCCCATACCACCACCACCTCCATTACAGTTCAACTTGGTGAATTTAGTAAAGATTCCTTTGTTTAAGGGCTTGGGAAACGAGGACCTGGACCAGTTTTGGTTCGTCGTGAAAGTTGTATGGGAAGCTCAGGGCATCACGGATGATCACGTGAAGAAGGCAACATTGGTTAGTGTTTTGTAGGATCACTCACTAACTTGGTACATCAAGTACTCTAATGATAACCAAAACATTAGGTTGGCAAAGATCCGGACCATGCTAAATAAAGAGTTGAGTATGCCTAACTCTGAGGCACAGTCAATTGTGGGGTTTAAGGAAATCACGATGAAACCTAGTGAGACACCTTGGGAATTAGATCATAGATTGAAGTGTAAAATACGCAAAGCTAATATGAACTTAACAGATGGACAACACTGCAAATGGTTTGTGGCTTCGCTCCTGCCTCACCTAAGGTTTGCACTGTCACAACAGAAGATTACGACTTAGGCAGAGGCCTTGGAGATTTCCATAAGACTGCATGAGATGTCGATGCAAGATCTGAATTTGGGGGTTCAGCAGATCCATGCACAGTTGCAAAATCTTTGCCTTAAAATGCAAAGTTTGAAGAGGACAAAAGAGTTTGACTGGAGGTGCACGAAGAGATATGGTGCATGAAATGTAAAGGTCAAGGGCATGACAAATACCATTTCCTGGTCTTTGTGAACTATACTGCAAGAGGAGGACTGATGCCTTTGAGGTTGGAGGCCCAAGCAGGACCGAGCGTGAGGCCTATGTTGTGGTGCGATATATGTCAGGAACTAAGGAAACATACAGTTGATAATTGCCATTTGCTGTAGAAGTTTGTAAAAACACTGCAACAACTGTTCTGCAGGTCTGTAGGGCATGATGAGTGCAACTACCAAAGTTTTGAATTGATGATGTATAGAACATCTGCCTATAGAGTCCAGGCAAAAACGTGGCCTCTTGACCAAAGTGCTGGGACAGCGCGAACAGGCTTTCAGGGGCATGGATGAGGCTGAGGTAGAGGAGGACCTGATAGAGGTCAGGGACAGCTGATTTGCTACAATTGTGGAGGACCAAGACGCTATGCCCATGAATGCACTAACCCAACATGTCCATCATGTAAATATTGTACTTGGTTTGATCATGAGACATAGGACTGTCCTACACTGGTAGCGAGGATATGCGACAAAGGGGTGCTACCACCTCAACTGACTCAAAACCTACAAATGATGATGGCTGAGCCTCACAAAGATTCAAATGTGAATATAGTGCTTTGAAGTGGAATTGCAACAGGCATGATAAGGGGAAACAACCCAAAGATAATGCATGGGTTTGCAAAGCTCTGGCAAAAGAGGTTGAATTTGATTTGGAGCACGCACGCGAAATGTTCATGGAAGCAAAGAAGATCTTCACGGAGGCCTCTACCTCAGGGAGAAGGGATAAGCCTGATCAGGAAATGGACCCTTCTATGCTTACGACCTTCATAGAGACATGCATGAAGCTGCTGCATGATAGCAAGGTTGTGAAGGGGTTACATGAGCTTATAAATAGATGCACCAAAATCACTCCGGGTGAACCACTTTTTGTAGGGAAGATTGGTAAGCATAAAGTAAGGACATGACGAGAGATGAGGTTGACCACGCAGATAGGAGAATATGAAATGGATCAGATTATTCTGGATATGGGGTCAGATGCGAACGTTTTACCAAAGTAGACTTGGGAGCGAATGGGGATACCTGCACTGCAGTGGTCTCTGATTCAGTTAAGGATGGAAAATCAGAAGAAGATCATCCCTATGGGATGGATGCAAGGAGTAGCTATAGATATTGAAGGCACAAGCGCATTGGCTGACTTTGAAGTGGTTGAAATTGTGGATGACAACAACCCTTACTCTGCACTCCTTAGCATTGATTGGGATACTAACATGAATGGGTTAATCAACCTAAAGAAGCAAAAGATGACATTTGAAAAGAAATCACTTCATGTAATAGTACCCCTAGATCCTGCTGAAGGATCACGCTATACTGAACCAGTCCACGATTAGGATAGTGATGACAATTTGGACTGCATATATAAAATAACATTGTGAGACCAAGATTAGGTGAATCTAACAGTAGATGGACGAATTACATGGGATCGTGAGAGTTCCTACACCTCAGACTCTGATGAAGAATTAGAGCATTGGGAGAATCAACTACATGAAGTAACCACACTAAATGGTAACATGATCACCCGGTCGTTGTGCTATGTATCATCAGAGGTAAGATATCTACCCACTTACGATGGCTTGAATGATGTAGATGTATTTTTGGATGCATTTGAGAGGGAAGTACTGGAGAAGCAGCGCTTCCAGGATTTGGACTGGACTGTGCTCTATGCCTGCAAGATGGTGGGGTACAAACAAGGGTAGCTTTTATGATTGGCATGAGTCTAGGAGGATGATGCGAACATGCTTTAGGAAGCCGAAGGTATGAGTGACAGAAAAATATGACGGGAAGGATGATCTGTGCGCACACTTGGCTAAATGGGCTAAGGCTTATGGAGCGAAGCCCCAACCTAAGTGGGTGCACTTGTTCTATCACACCTTGGATGTCATCCCAATGAAATGGTACTTGGAAATACAGCTCCACCATGGTACAGTTGAATGAGATATTCTGCACGAAGGATTCATAGTGATGTTCAACTCCGAAGACGGGTTTGACTGTATTGACGAAGCGCTACAAGAAGTAAAAGTAGCAATCTTTAGGATACTGTAGGATCCTTTAGATCTTATTCAACCTGATTGGACTACTCAGCTAAGCCATGTGCTGGAATGCTATAACGTGACTGCTAAAGAAGAAGACGAGGATCCACGAAATATTAATATCCCTGAAACTGAGGGTCACTGCAAGGTCGAGGGACTGTAGATTGAGAATCTTGATTTAACCACGACATTGAAAATGAAACAGGTAAATATTGGTGTGAAGGCGGAGCCAAAATTTGCAAAGAATGGAGATTACTGGGATGATACGATGATAGATAAGGTCACCAAATTTCTCCGCAAATACCAAGATTTGTTCCCTACCAAGTTCACGGAGTTTAAGGGGATAATAGGAGACCTGCACATTATGAAGATCGCGTTAAAACTCGACGCAAAGTCGGTTAAGCAAAGACCTTACCATCTCAATCTGAAGTATAGGGAGAAGATTCACTTAGAGCTAGACAAGATGCTCATGGTAGGCATCATTGAGCCCGTAGAAGAATCTAATTGGGTAAGCCCAATGGTGGTACAGGAAAAGAAGCAGAAGGATGAAATAAGGATATGTGTAGATCTCGGGAAGTCGAATGACACTTGCGTACATGATCCCTTCAAGACTCCATTCACTGATGAGGTATTGGATAACATAGGTGGCTAGGAAGTGTACTCCTTCACTGATGGGTTCTTTGGGTACCATCAGATCAAAATTTCCCCTGAGGATAGAAGCAAGAAGACCTTTGCGACTGAGTGGGGATGTTTTTAGTACACTGTAATGCCATTCGGATTGAAGAATGTGCCTGCGATTTTTTCGTGCGTAGTCATTGTTGCATTCAAATAATTCATTCATAAGTTTCTGGAGGTGTACTTTGATGATTGGATTGTGTTTGGGTTGGTAAAACGCCATGTGGCAAGTTTGTGCCTGATGCTAGATACTTGTCAAAGGTACCAGATTGCACCCAATCTGAAGAAATGTTTTTTTTTTGTTCCTTCTGGGACTCTGCTGGTTCATTTGGTTTGTAGACAGGGACTAATGGTAGATCTCGCGAAGATCATAGTGATACTTAACTTGGAGGCATCGAGGAGTGTGAAATAGCTGCGTGCAACCCTAGGACATATTGGGTATTACAAGAAGTTTATCAAGGGATATGCCCAGATCACCACGCCTATGGAGAAGTTGTTGAAAAAGGATGTCATGTTCTGTTGGAACGAGGATTGTCAGAAAATCTTGGATGTATTGAAAGGAAAAATGGTCACTGCGCCGATTTTAGTCTTCCAAGAATGGAAGAAGGAGTTTCATGTACATGTAGACGTGTCGTGTATAGCACTGGGAGTAGTACTGACATAGGCTGGTGGAGGAGAATTGGACCATCCTATAGCATTCGCAAGCATGAGGTTGTCCAAGGCTGAGAAGAACTATTCCACCACCAAGTGCGAAGGGTTAACCATGGTATACGCACTCCAGAATTTTAGACACTATTTTCTAGGTGGACATTTTAAGATTTATACGGATCATTCTGCATTGAAATACCTGGTCAATAAGCCTGTGCTAGGGGGGAGAATCTGTAGGTGGTTATTATTGTTCCAGGAATATGATTTTGAAGTTATTATGAAGCCTGGACGACTGAATGTGGGGCTAGACCATCTGTCATGCATCAAAACAAGGGAAGAGCCAACTAATTTGGAGGAGGGATTGCCTGACATGCAGCTATTTATAGTGCGTGTCGCGGATGGTCACTTTGAAGACATCATACACTTCCTAACGATAGGAACTGCCCTAGAAGGTTACACCGTCCAACAGAAAAAGGAGTTAGTGGTGCACGCGATAGATTTTTCTGTCATTGCCGGACATCTATAAAAAATGGGGTCTGATGAAGTATTACGATGATATATACTTGAGTTTGAGAGTAGCAGTATCCTCACAGATGCTCATGGGGGGTGCTGCAGGAGACCATTACATAGGCAGAGTGACCGCACAGAATATTCTACGTGCAGGGTTGTGGTCGCCAACCCTCCATCAGGATTCAAAAGATTACTGCAAGCCATGTGATGTGTGTCAAAGGACTGGCAGGCCATCGTAGAGAGATGACCTGCCTCTGAACCCATAGATGACATTACAACCTTTTGAGAAATGGGTGACAGATTTTGTGGGATCCATTCATCCCCAACGAAAGAAGACGAGAGCACGGTACAATATCATTGTGACTGAGTATTTGACTTGATGGGTGGAGGTACAACCTATGAAGGATTGCGCAGGCACGACTGCTGCGAAGTTCCTCTTTGAGTATGTATTGATGCGATTTGGGTGTCCAAATATTTTGATGAGTGATTGTGGTACGCACTTTCTGAATGAAATGATTAGTGTGTTGAAGGAATAATTTTAGGTATATCACCAGAAAAGCATGCCTTATTACCCATGGGTTAATGGGACGGTGGAAGAATTCAATAAGGTGCTAGAAAATGCATTGACTAAGGTTTGCAATGCTCAACGAAGTGATTGACATACCCACAGTACTATGGGCCTATCAGACAAAATACAAAAAGTTGACTGGATAGACACCCTTTAGGCTTGTATATGGTGTTGAAGCAGTGATGCCCATGGAATACATTGTTCCTAGTTTGCGCATAACAGCACTCACGGGTATGATGGATTGTGGAGCCCTAGAAGAGAGGTTCGCGCAGCTTGCTGAGCTTGAGGAAGAGAGATTTCTAGCTAGATTTCATCAACAGGTCCAAAAGCAGCGCGAAAAAACATGGCATGATCGGCACATTAAGTTGCACATATTTAAGGTAAATGATTTGGTTTTGTTATATGACAGTAAGTTTGATAAATTTCCTGGGAATTTCAGAATGCACTGGTTAGAGCCCTATGTCATTAAGGAGATTATCGATGGTAGAGCAGTTCAGTTGGTTAAATTAAATGGAGATCCTTTCCCAGGAAAGGTGAATGGCAGCTGATTGAATCCATACACCAGTGATCCGGCTAGGTGACTATATGAGGGTAGCATAGTCTTAGCACTCCAGGCAGCTGAAAGGAGGTGCGGGACTATAAACTACACTTCCCAGGTTGGGGAACTACGTGATTGGAGGATTGTGTGGGATGAGGAAATGTCACAGGGTTCACAACAGTGTGAAGAGAGTTGCACTACCCAGGGAGAAATCACACAGGTTAGCTGAAAAGTGACTGTTAAAGTCACTGTTCATGATTTGATGATCAGAATTCGGCCAAATGGAGTGGGCAGTCGGTAATTTAAGATAAAATTTATGGGTAAGATCCTTGGAAATCTGCTGCCAATACGGCATTAATGAACCAAATGTGGGGGGAACAGTTGGATTTGAATTCAAAATTCCATATAAATTACAGGTGGAGGCCCAGTAAAAAGCACTTGGAATTTTGAGAATTGAGTTGTTGAGCTCTCAAGCACACATGAACCATGAAAACTACGAAGTTTTTCTAGCAAGTTCAGTATTTGGGATGTTCCCAAAGGAGAGACAGGAGTTGTTACATAACATCATGTCGACACCCATAGAAGCTATGAGTGCTAAAGGAGTGACAACTGAGGGGGCTATGCCGAAAGTTGTTAGGGAAGCAGAGGGAGCTACTCTAGATGTTGTAGAGGTATTAGCTGAAGTTCCCAAATCACCATGGACACCTAGACCGAAGTCGACCCCCACCAAGGAGAGTGCGAAGGATAAGAAGGGTAACTAGGCTGTGATATCGTTGCTCACATCGCCGAGAAGAAACCCACTGAAGGGAAAGCCCACCACACAAGAAAAGGGAAAAACCATTAATCTGGAGCAGAAGGAGAAAGAAATTGAGGACATCTCGATGAATGATGAGGACTTGGGGGTAGAATTGGAGGAAGTTGAAGTCTAGGGTTCTAACCCTATCACTAAGTTGCCCGAGTACGTCCCTCCATGCAAGGGCAAGACTAAGGTGCCAAAAGACATTGACGAGAGCAAGGTCGCCTTTCACACACCTCTGCTACCAGAAAAAATTATCTTTGAAGGAAAACGATTGGGGTGGATTCCTCTATTGAAACTGGAAGATTGGGACTTAGCTGACCATGAGAAGCTTTCGCACTTGGTGACAAAGTAGCTAATGCACTATGTTGTTGACACAACCACAGGGATGACAACATTGGAACCATGGAAGTAGCTCAGGGGAGTAGACAAGGAAGGTCTGCTCAACCTAGTATAGGTGCTGCACTACAATCATAGCCCCATTACAGTATTGGTCATCAAGTAGTTGTTATGCTTGGTGCGCGATGGGTGTTTGTGGCTGGAGGAGCCAATACCCATCATTGACAGATTGATCCATAGGATCATGTGGCTTCCCTATAGAGGGGAAAATTCAACCATGATGTTTGGCAGAAAAGGTGGTAAATAGACCCTCACAGAGGCCATGAAGGAGAAATTCAAGCTCATGAATAATCCACGAGGCTATGCCATCTCGAGTATCTATGACCCTGTGGTCAAGGTGGCCACACAGATTTTAGCAGGAAAGGTTATGTGAAAGTGTCGCGTAGATGAAGTGCCGACACCAATCGTTTCTCTTGTAGCCCAATGCACCGAAGGAGTCCAGATTAATTGGGCATGTTATCTTTGTGGTGAGTTCCTTGCGAACTGCCACGAGGCACAAGAGCTCAGCAAGACCTTCCACTATGTGTGGCTCTTGCTTTCTATTGTGCTGGTAGCTTGGGAGCTGCCGGAAGACAGTCAATTCCCTTTGGTCGTGCCAGACATGCCAGACGTAGCGAAGTATGCTTCGCTGTGGGTAACTAAGGATGCTCAGTGCATCAAGGATAGCAAGATCTTCTGGATCTTCATGGAAATGAACATCCACATGGTTATCAATCACAAACCATGGTTCTCGCCTACTCTGTTTAACAAACTGTAGGAGTATGCAGAGTTCAAGGCAGACTTTCACCGCATATCAATCAAGGCATGGAAGGAACCTGAGCATACATGGCATGACTTGCCTTACTTGGTAACGGATGATGCGATTGGCATAGTTCTTGAGCGTTGGCTGGTAGAGTGGTGCACTGCCTCAGACTTGAGGGTCGAGCAAGTTCGCTGTGCAGTGCAAAAAGGAGGAGGCCAAGCTCAAGATGGTGCAGCTAGCTGAGAAAAGGAAGAAGGAGGCCGCTGAAAAGGACTAGGTAGAGCGTGATGCCACCCAATAGACAAAAAAGAAGACAGGCGATACAAAGTGTGGATCTGATAAAGGTGCGAGTTCACCTTTGCCCGAAACAGAGGAAGAAACAAACAAGAAAACAGAGCACCATGGAGCGGACCTGCAGACTGCATCGGACCACATCAAGCATCCAAGGGAATAAGAAAAATTGGGGTCGAGGAAGAAATCTAAGGCTATTAAGGCATCGCTGGACCCAATCAACCTCACAAAGGGAGATTTGCATGACATTAGAGACACGGTGCAGGATGTCACCACGGAGGCACTACCACAGTTCGAGCAGCAGCAATAGCTACTATTGGGGGCCATCTAGACGGGTCTATAGGAGCTGTAGACCTGCACATCATAGGCTATCATGGTGTCCTCCAGCCTCATTATCAGTACTTCATAATTTGCCGAGATGCTGCGTACGAAGCTCTCCCGAGCGATAGTGATGTCGGATGGAGCACTGACCACCGCAAATGAAGCCGACAAGCCCACTGTCAACACCCTCAAGGAAGTGGGGTTGAACTTGGTAATGCTCCCTGGCAAGGCACTCCACCTAATGTAGGATAGAGTGATCATGGAGCTGAGGGCCCAAAACACCACGTTGTACAGGTAATCAGTGAACAACAGGTCAATAATGTGCAACTGGCCCTACAGCAAGACTCTGCCATCACCGCCGTGACCAAGGTAACTGACTGAAACAAACACATAGTTCAGGTCATGTAGGAGGCATCTTGAATGGTCCCAGGGTTGGCCATTCTTGAGGGAGAACTGGTCAAGGTGCACATTCGCAAGCTTGCTACAGGGGTGCGCGATGCTCACACAAAGTTGTCTAAGGTTTAGCTAGTGTTGAACCTATAGATTGCAGATTTATAGTTGAAGGCCCAACCTTCATCTCCGCTAGAAGTAAAGGAGCAGGATGCAACTGCTGTCACAGAGGTGATAGCAGTGGTAGATAGTGCAGTAGAAAATTGTACATGGTTGTTTGAATAGTCATTCGAGGTCTTGATGAGCCTACAAGAGGTTCCTAATGTAGAACAGCTGGAGACAGAGGCGCGAGAACTGCAATAGTGCTATGATGAAGTAAAAGGTACAGTGTGCACTGTCACTCTCACTCAGAGACTGGCGAAGCTGCAGGAGGCAAAAGAATTGAAAGAACAAGTAGATGTAACAAAACAAAAAGAGGCAATGTTGAAGGCATGCTTGAAGCCCTGGTTGGATGATGCTTATTCGATCATGGCCTCTACCGAAGGGAAGCTTGCTAATTTGCAAGAAACTCAGCAGAAGCTTTAGGCTGACAGTTTAGGACCAGCGACAGAGCAGTTGGTTGAAGAAGCGAAGCAGGTGGCTGCACAGTGCACTGCAGAGGTTACCATCATATAGGTCGAGCTGGGAGGTCTTTGTGCCAAGATCTCTGCACCTGCAGAGTGACTTGAGGGTGAGTCACCATGTTTGTGTTAGAGGTCTATTGGGAATGGGTTCCCCTAAGGATAGTTTTGGGGCTAAATGCCCATGTTTTGGGACAATTTTGTAATAAAGTTGTAAAGTATCCACATTTTGTGGTCGCAGAGAGTGAAAGTGTCAAGTGTCATAAAGGGTTGTCTGTCCCTATTTTGTAAACTGTAAATTTGGTTGTAAAGATCCACCCATGGTCCATGGACCATGGGATTGTATAAAAAGGAGCTAAGCAAGTAGCTCTAGGTAGTTGGAAATAGATAGCGAAGAATGAAGTGAGGCATTAAGCATTGGAGTCTAAGTGTTCTCGGGTCTTATCGTAGGTAGAGGCTCTGCAGCTGAGTGCGTAGAGGCCTAGGGTGGAAGTCTGCAACTGAGTGTGTGGACCCCTACAGTTGTGTGCGTAGGGTGGATAGAGTCTGTATTAATGTGAAGATATCAATAAAGAGAAGTATTCTACAAATTCTGTGTATTTATTTCTTGTTAATTCATTTGGTTATATTGTGTTTTGGGTTTAATTTACAATGTTCATGTGATGCACGAATGTATGTGACTGTATTGGTTAATTAAACACAAGTGAGGATATCAGTTTATGCAGTGCTAATGATGGTTGATTAGTAAGATAAGTAAAACACTTAAGATAACTTAGGAACCTATACAATACGCTGTCTAGCAACAAGGAAGTACCTGGATCATGGGTTAAGGCTACGCGAAGGTCAATCATACACCTTTATGGAGGTACTAAAGGGCGGAATAAAAGGGTAGATTGACAAAGACCTAAAGCTTAGTGACATGCGCAAAAGTAGGAATAGAGGGTACAAACTAACATCAAGACCATCTTAGGGTGTGGAAACTTGGTTCCAGCATCCCCCCATACTGCTTTGGGTGAGACTTCGATTCGCACTCCAGAAGATAATGCCAAAAGGGCCAGTAGTGTAGGGATTTTTTTGGCTAACTAACAATGAACCTGGTTCAGGCCCCACAAAGCCAACACTATCAAAAAGACGAGGACCTCTCTAATCTATATATGTGGGCCCCGATTTGGATGTGCATCTCAGAAGAAGACAATGGGAGTAGCCAGCCATTAGAAAAGTTGCACCCAATCTCCTGGTACTCCTACCAAATGTCTCTGCATTGCCTCTGGTAGATCCTCTATTGCTGCCATAGTTACTTGGTGATTCAATCTCTCCAAGTTTCTTTGTATGACACAAAGAACTCTCTTAGTCTCAGTTGCGGCACCCTGTGTGTCTCTTCCACGGCGCTTATGCCTGGGTAGATCCTAAGATATTACTAGTCCCACATATGTATCATGATCAAATTTTTTTGTAAGAATTCTTGTCTCATCAAAAATAATTTAAATTCATAATTTTGAAATCCAAAAAAATCAAATAACATTAAAAAATTAAAAACAATTTTACCAATGGCACCCCATGCAATGCTAGGTGGAAGCAATAGATCTGGATCCACTTTGAAATCCATGCCTGCATAGGGGTATTCCTCGATGGCAATGACTTGTTCTTCCCAGCAAAGGAAAAACTTTTCATCGAATGTATTGGTCCTCAATACATTGGTTTTCATTTGTGGAATTTTGAAATTTTTTAACAATCCACATCCTATCAGTGCATCTAGTGCTAATGGATCATTCATAACTTCATTATATACTGCATTGTTCTCTCTTTCCCTCCAAGTAATTATGATCCTGAAGTTTCAAGTATTTCCATCCATTAAAACCCATGATTTAAAATATTTTGACTGCGCGCACACGAGTTCGCTTCATACACAGTCACATATAAGGCTTTCAAATATGTGACTTCGATATACCCAACCTGTGTACACGTAGAGTAAAAATATATATAAAAAAAATATCACGGTAAAATTATTGAAAAAGTACTTGAAATGCATGAAATTTCATTGAGAAATCGAATTAGGAGATTACCTGGAAGTTTGATAGTTGTTCTGGCTGAGAAATTTGGTGGATTGTGATTGCCAGATTTTTCTCCAGAGCTCTTTCACTCAATTTTCTAAAAAACAAATGAGGCTTGGTAAGTCAAAAGGTCTATTTATAAGTTGTAATTTAAAAAACTTAAAAAAACCCAGTTTTACAAAGTTTATGTTTTATTTTTATAAGCTTTGTGACCTTTTGGCTTTGAGTGCTGGGATAGATTTTTTTTTTTAGGTTAAATTGGAGACTTTGAGACATCTATTACCACTTCAATTCCATGATTGTTGACTCGTCATGGCAGGTATCGTTTTCGTCACTGGAATATAGGTTAGGGAAGATCACTTTTTCTGTTTCATTATGCATTCTAGCCTCCATACTGTGATATATTTCCATAGGGTCGACCCCATTGTGTTATTATTCTTAAACCATTTTCACTCGCTAAATTGTAAAATCATGACATGATAGTAGAGCCATCCTTTACATGGGTTTCCTAGTTAGAACCTCACTAGCATATGTTGCCCATGCTGTAAAGATTAACTAGGCTTGGGAGTCCTCTTTAGTCCTGCCATAACTTTTGCGATGAAGATTCATTCTCTTTCTTCTTCACTATCTTTCCGACTTTATACTATAGAGGCTCCCACATGTTGAGTTGTACTACTACATTGCATGTTGACTATTTGTACCTTTTGTCCTTAAGCCATCTTCACTTGGACTTGTGTATAAGCCACTTTTGGACCATGTCTTTTTGAAAAAACGAGCTTGCAACCACTTAGCCTTTGCAACTTGACATCTTATGCCCGTGGAAATAACATTCCCTTGAGTGTCATTGACCAGTTTCGTCACCTTGCATTGAGCATAGGAATGCTCCACTCCTAGGAACTAGCACATCTGTATTGGACGCTCATTCTTTACACTATAGCATAGGCATTCATTTATTCTTTTTCATGATTTTTAAATATGAAAAAGAAAAAAAAATTATATATTCCAAAACAAGAGTGAGAACAGGACTTTAATTCCATAATTGATGGCAGAAAGAGTCAATTGTGTCGCCCTTGAACAAAGCACTCTAATCAAGTCTTTCCTCCATCGAGATGGGCTTTAGTTTGACTCAGGAAAGCCATAACCTTATCATTAATTCAGTACTCCTCCAGTTGGTTATATCTTCTAATCGTATGGAGAGTTTTTTTATGCCTCATGTGTGACAAACTTATACAAAGTTGTCATATGATGCCATATAGTCACATTTGATTCGTGATTTTATTCAAGGGAAGTAAACCTCAATCGGGCTTTTTGCAGTGTCCCTTGACTCATTTTCAGTCAGCCATATCCAGTGTATCAGAGTTATGTTTTGTATCATATCATCTATTTGGTCCTTTTCTTGTGCTAGTTAAGAAGGTCTCCATTGACTTCTTGTTGTCAGGTCTTCTCTTATCGACTTCAAAAAGTTGCCTTGAGAGTAGGCCTAGAGTTGCACCCTGGCCCTATTTCCATCATTGATAGGTGACCTTGTGCTCAACATCGATCAATATCATGGGTATTAGACTGAGTGGATTCTCTTGTGTTCGACATCAACTTACATTATCACACATTGGGATTTGTGATGGGCCTCTAAATTAGACATAAATTAGGGCCCATGCCTCTAATTTAAAACATAAATTAAGGCCTATGACCATCCTTCAGCACATTAAACCTCTATTTTTGCATTAGATAATTTATTTTTAAGTTTAATATATTTGTTAGGAAGGTTTATGAATAATTGAATATTTGTGCGTACTATTATTTATTTTTTGTGGAATATTATGAGAATATTGGGAAGATTATGAAGAGTTGGAGGAGGAGATAATTTAGGGACTTGTTACCTACTACTGGAGGATTAGTAATAAATAATAATTCATCAAGATATTATGTAATTATGGCACGAATTTTGGAACTCCAATGATTGAGAAAATTTAGGAATGTGTTCCACTAATCAAGGAAGAAGATCCACCAATCAAGGGAGCAGATCCATTAATCAAGGGATTTTAGTGGGAAAGCTTCCTTCGTCCATGGGGAATGATTCTTAACCATTTTATATAAGGACCAAGTTGAATTTTCCTCTAGGGAATGATTGATAAAATCTAGGAATGTGTTCCCTACCATTTAATGCAAATTCCTAGTATTGGGGACTAGATCCACTAATCAAGGGATTTTGGTGGAGAAAGCTTCCTCTATTCATGGGGAATGATTCCTAATAATTTCGTATAAGTCCCAAGTCATATTTTCCTCTAGGGAGAGATTTTCATTAGTGTTATTGGGGAGAGAGCTTGTATTTTTGTAGCTCCATTATATTTTCTTGCAAGGATGTAATTCTATAGATGAAAATAATGAAGATTGGTGTCATGTTCAGCTTCTAAATCTTGTTCTACTCCATAGGTCTCTGATTTTCCTTGGTCTTGGCCATCCCAGGAACCTCAAGGCCCTTTTGTATCATTTTATTTCCCTCTTTTCATTGCTTATTCACATGCATCTCTTGTTTTTATTTATTTCTATTTTTGCATTTAGAATTAATGATTTCTTGTTGTAGGATTGAGTTAAATGGTTGATGTAAGTTATTTTGTAGGATCACAAGAATTATTTCATCCTTGGAAAAGCTTTGGAAGTTCATAGGAATGGTTGAGTTGCTTGGATTAGTCTTCTTATTCCCAAATCTAGATTGTTGGACCTGTTACACTAAAAAATGTCACCATGACTATTTACAGTTAGTATGGCTCTATCAACAGTCATGCTATCCTCTTAGGCAAGTCTTATGCCTCTGCTCTCCATGTCAAACTCCAAAAAGAGATAAAGTCTTTATAAATGTATTTATCTCTGGGTACGCAGGTTCTCTCAACCTTACCTGCGGGTACGCACCCAATGTTCACAAAAGCTGCGTACTTGTACGCTCTGTATGTAAACCTTACCTCCTTTTTAGCAAAGAACAGTAAATTTCCGCTATTTTTTAGAGAATGCTAATGAGCTTCAATTGAATTTATTACACCTGCATTAGATAAAAAAAAAAACATTATAGTTCATAAAAAAAATTACCCCATTTCATTTTCACTTGATTTGGTTAGGCATTTTTTAGTTTTACTAGCTCACTAGTTCTCGAATTTCTAGTTTTTTGACTAGTAGTGTTTTTTATTTTTATTTTTGCATGGGTTAATAGAGGTCTTTTTGGGTGATTCCACTTGGAATAGAGACCTAAGACATCCTAGTTCATAAAAAAAATTGTCCCATACAATTTGGATTTGATTTTCTTGGTCATTAAACCCTCACCAATTTCATCATTTCACAAGGAAACTTTTCCAAGATTTTTGAGCAAATCCATCCATCTCCCAACTTTGGTTTTGAGTTTTTAGTGATCCTAGGAATTTTATCACTCCATTCCACCTATGTACCACCTCCCTAATCCTTACATCACCTCCAACACCTCACATTTTTCTCTCGGCTGTATCCTCTAGGTTCACTGTAATTCCTACAAGATCATCCTGTAGGTTTCTAGTATGTCCTGTAGGTTTTCCTGAAATGGCCTGTTTTGAGGCCAAATTGATGGAAAACCTCTAGGAAGTCACCAAAAGCCTCCCAAGGGTCTCCCACACCATCCAACCATCTCCTAACCCTTCCATCCAACCTCCAACATCCTTAATTCACCTACCACATCACCAAAAGAAATTAGTTTGCATACTTGATTTTGCATGAAAAGATAAAAAGACAAAAACAGATTTATTTCAGTCCCTTTACTTGCACATTAGTGATGTTTGATGCTTCTTACTTCCATGCTTAGATAGTAGCATTTGGTTCATGATAATTTAGCATTATTGCAAAGCATAGTTTATTGGCAGTTAATTAGGAAATGGTGTGATTTAGCATTGAATTTTCGTCTCTTTCGTTGTACATTATTTCTTGCAATAGGTTCCATTTCAAACATTTCATTTTATGCAATTAGTTTAGTATTTGACTTCAGTACATGCACTCCATTACATCATGACAGCAAAGGAAGGACACATTATATGCCGCACATATAGTGCCAACACTTCTTAAGTTTGTACGAACCCCGGGTTGATAATTAAAATCAATAGCCTTGGGAGTCACAACATTCTTGTTGCAATACCGAGGCTCATCACTTTTTGGTGCCGTTGCCAAGGAGGTGTCAAAGTACACGTTGTTTCCTTCCCTAGTTTATTCATTTATTTTTACTTTTCAAAAAAACAAAAAATATTTTCATTAGGCATATTTCACTTCAAAGATAGAAAATTGCATTGCATTATAGTTTTCATTCAATCATAAAAAAAAACAAAATAATTCTCCAACACCAATTCACGCCCCCGATTTGATCACATGGTGTAGTAAGAGCCATATCACCATCCACTTTTGCAGGTAGAAGAAGAAGAAGAGATGGCAAAGAATGTAGAAGAAATGGATGGAGAAGATGACAATGAGGAAGATCCTCTTGCATTTCTCATTCAAGATACGGATATCAATGTGCACATGAAGAACATCCCACCATCCTTTCTTCCAAAATTTCATGGTCTAATATCAGAGGATTGGAAACCTTTCTCTTTGAATTTGAAATTGTTTGTAGATATTATGGTTACTTATTGAAAACTCAAAAATTGAGATTGTTTCTGGCAACAATGAAGGATAGAGCTCTTAAATGGTTCATGAGTTTAGGGACTAATTCAATAAGATCATGGAATGATATGCAAAAGATATTCCTAGAAAAATATAAACATCATGATCTTAAGGAAGAAATATTTAGAATGTGTTAGCCTCCTATACCAATAGGGTTTCACTTTTCATGATTGACAATGGAAGTGCCAAAAATGTTCATCTTTGGTGACACAAAGGTTCTATTTTTGTGAAGGAGACAGAGAGTTAAAAAATGTAAGGAGGGTATGCCTTAAAAGAATAATCAAAAGGCAAGAAAAATGAATTGGTCAAAAAAAATAAAAAAATTGAAATGAACCCCAAAGAAAGACCAGGAAAGTGGCCAACCAAAATGCCACTGCTATCTTGATAGATGGCCCAACAGTGCAAGCTGGGCCATGCCATGTTTTAAATTGCCTATTTTAGACTAGAGAAAGAGAAATCTGTCCAAACAGTTTAAGCTTGGCAGATTGGTAGTTAGGTAGAGAACAAAGGCGCCCAACTGCTTAATCTGGGCCCTTGGAAGTGATAAGGGTAGTTTTAGATAGCAAATTATTTGAAAAGAAAAAGAAAAGATCAATTGAGGGTTTGCAAGTCTAAGTGCACCTTCCCTGAAGTAACAAAAAATGCTAGGAACTAAGATGGGTAGGTAGTCAGGGTTTGCCGAAGCCTGATTTCTTTCATGAGTGAGCTTGACAAAGAAAATTGATATCAGCAAGAACAGAACTGTTACTCAACATTTTGATAACAAAATATGGAAGCATGTCTAACTCCCCCTTTTTTCCAGGAAATCTTTTTCTAACATCCCTCTAATAAACCTTGGAATTCACTCAAACAAGTCCCAGCATCATATTACCTTCTGTGAAACACTAAGCCAAGATGTTAGTTTCTACCACATAAAAAAGCCACATTTCTTGTGTAAAATCATTGCTTACTCTCATCTGCTCCTAATCTAAGTTTGCTCCTCAAAAAACTTAGCTCCCTGTTCCCCTCTCACATCTCCAATTCATATTGACTTCTAACCTTACTATTTAACTCCCTAAGTGTTCCCCTCCCCCTACTATTATCATATTTTATACAAAAACCCAAAAATATGTACATCCCCCCCCTTTGGGCATTATAGCCATATATTTCAAAGTTTGGGAAGCATGAGGAAATCTTAGGCTTTCATGTGTATTTCTCCAGGCTATGCTCGGGAATTAAATTAACACCTGGTTAATTTAATAACCCTCGCCCGCTATACCCTCCTTAATGATAAAATCCCTCGTTTCTTCATCACTGGTGTAAATTTTCCATAAACCCACATTTTCCATTTACCCAAAGTTTTGTTTCTGTGCGTGTTATCAAAAGAAATAATTTTTTAATAGTTGGGTCCCGCCGCTATGACCCTGGCGGCTCGTCCTCCCGTCCACCGTCGGATCTGGGCCCTCCCATCCGACGGTCATCGGGCATTTCGGACCCCCTCTACTATCCATCCGTTAGCGCCCGAAATCTGTCAGAGGATGACGTAGGGCCAGGGACGCGTGCCCATTTGTTAGTGGATCGGGCGGCCTCTGACCATTACCAGGCCCGTACTAAAAGCGGCCTGATAATACCGCTTACCACCGTCGGCCTCCCGCCCTTACGTCATCGCCCACGTCAGCAGACATGCCAACTGTCGTTTCACTGTTACCCGACATGGCCGCCACTTCATCCCTCCATGTCAGCCTTGTCATACATCACCACGTCATCCCTGCCGTACTTAGGCCCGGCCAATGACGTCATGCTGATGTCATTTACCAAAAGGCGCCAAGTCCCTATTTTTCACATATATTCACCCAAAATCATCATTTTTTTGTATTTCTATTGGACACTTGTTGTGCACCCTTGCATGTCGTTTACGTCGTCTATCCGCCAACCGCAAAACTCCCACCGTGAGCTACTGGCGCTGTGAGTTCATCAACCTCCAACACCGTCGTCCTCACAGTCCTCAGGTATTTACCTATTTCTTCTGCATACCCTGGTCTTCTAAGTTCACTATATTAAAAGAAAATAAAAAAGCATGAGAACTGTGCAAATTCCTAACTACTAAGAACCTCCATCTGCTAAGCTTAGCCCCAAGTTCATCTGGAGAAGGTCACATTTGTCAAATTCCACTGAATTCTCACAGCTCCCTGCGCATTTGCGACTTAAAACTACTAGCAAACAAAGTCCACTGAAAAGGCAGCACTCACCCCCAGCATTGGTTACTTTCACCCTCTCAACAAGCTGTTGCTCCCTGTTAGCCCAATTCACCTTCATTTTCATCTCTACAAGTCATCCCATCAACCATAATCTACTATTCACTGTCGGTTTTGTTAAACCAAAAGCATAAATTCAACTTCAAGTGAGAACTAAGCAATGGAGACCCCAGTGGCATTAAATATTACTCCCCTGAATGCCCCACATAAGAACCTGGAATGGTTGGCCCTTGCTGACCGGGATTATCAAATCAACGAAACAGTTGAGATAAGTAACAAATATCACATACAAACTGTTTGTGAGTTGAAGGAAAAATACATGAGTGGTGCTGATGACATAGGTATCTGGGAATCTAACTTGCCCATTTATTACCTTCCCCAAGTCAATGTGTTCCCAGACCTCATCCATCAGTGTTGTGAACACTATGAACCCTCTCAAAGAGAAGTTTTGGGTTCACCTAGGACTATTTTATTTCACATCACTCCTCAATCCATAAATCAGATGTTAAACTTTAAGCCAACTAAATCTCTGGTGCCCCTTTCTACGAATTATCTGCTCAAAAAAGCTGCCAAGCTACCCAGCTCAGAGGTCACAAGGATTGGCCAGTTGTTCGTGAAGCCAGAATATCAACCCCGGCAACCTCCTCCTTATCTACATGTCTGGTTCAATGAAACAGGGAGACTGCTAGTGGATATGATATCCTGCATTCTAGGATTCAATACCAGTGAGATTGTGGATGAAACAACCTTGGTAATGTTATCCATGTTCACTCCAGGGCAGCCCCCTACTACCTAGTATGATTATGCAACATTCATTGCTAAAAAAATTCATGAGCAATTCATGAATTTGGAGAGAGAGAGGGTATTCAAGTACACATCCTATATATATCATTCGATATTATACTATCAGCCTGACAGTTTCCCTATTTTCTTAAAAAAGTTGGATGCAAAAGGAAACAAGAGGTCAGTGGTATTTTGGACACCAGTCTGTCACCATATCTCTTGCTCTCCATACAACTATTGTGAGTTCATTGATCTATTCATCTATCCAGCCTTGTCTCTGCTGCAAAGTTCTCCTCTTCCTAGACTCACCGATGAAATGCAGAAGATCCTCCAGCTTTCAAAGAATTATAGCATTGGAGATTGGTACCTCTACCAAGACCACACAGTAATTAGAGTATATGGCTGTCAGCTAGCCCCTTACAGACTGCCAAAGTATGTCCCCATGAGACTTTTTGCATTAGAATATTTCCGGCAATTTGGAAATGCAGACATGATCCATTTTCATAGCAGAAATAAAAAAGCACAGCTGAAAATCAAACACCAACTGGGTCCATTTATCTTTAATAAAAGGGAAGAAGCTTGGGGAGAAGCAGATAAGATCCTAAAAAGCCTCTAGCTGAAAACAAGCTTCTATTGGGCACCATATGACCCTAATCATTTCATAAGCCTCAGAAGAATCAAGTATAGGCTTGCTGTCTATGATCACTTTAGCATCCCACAAATTGAAAAATATGCTAACCAACTAGAGTGGAAAGAAGGCACATTAGTGGAGGACTATTTTGAAGAAGAGTTAGCAGAAAGAGCAATTAAA
Organism: Pinus tabuliformis; assembly: GCA_031772625.1. Lineage (NCBI taxonomy): Eukaryota > Viridiplantae > Streptophyta > Pinopsida > Pinales > Pinaceae > Pinus > Pinus tabuliformis. The sequence continues at coordinate 1,544,287,265 of CM062818.1, forward strand.
AATCTAGAAAAAGCAGTTGACTTGGAATATTTTGGACAGGTTTGGTCTCCAGCCCCTCGACATCTTGGAGAAAGTGCCTCATCCTCCACTGTTCCCCAGCAGTCTTCCAAAGTAATTGATCAAGCAGCAAATCTAACTAAAGGAAAAGAAGTACAACAAGAGGAGTCACTTCCCAATCTGGAGCAGCAAGTAGAGCAGCAAGAAGAAATGGCTAAAATGCCTGCCTCCACAGAGCAGCAAACCCAAGAGCAGATCCCTCCAAGGCAGGAGGTGACAGTTGAAACTACAGTCTTACAGACACCTGCAAACGAGGAAAGAACAAGGAAAAGAGATAGACAAGAACAGACTCCTCCTACCACTTCCACAGATCAACAGGGTGAGAAAAGGCAAAGGCTGAATCCCTTTTCTGAGGAGGAAATGCCTGAAAGACCAACTGATACTATGCTCCCTCCTAGCATTGAAACATCAGCCAGCTCCTTACAGCAAGAGCAAGAACTGCAACAAGGAACAGAAGTAAGTTCTTCAAGGCAGCGCACCAAGGCAGATTCTAGCATAAAGAAGCAATTTACAGACATAAAAGCAAGAAATGAGCCGGTTAGATTCCAGCTTTATAACCAGCTACTCAAAATGGCACCAACTAATCAAGAAAGGCTTATGTCGGCCCATGATATCCAAGAAGGAAAAATGACTCTTAGTCACTTTAGGCCTCCCATGCAGCAACCTCAATCAGCTGCAGACTACATCAGAACTAACTTAGAGGTCTTTGCCAAAGACATCCACCCCATGGACCAGATCGAGCTACACAAGCAAACAGGGGAGATGCTCTATTCTACATTGGCAGATAAAACTCTATTAGCACACCGTTTACAAAATTCTCTACACAACACTACTGCCCAGTTAGAATTAGAGAAGGCTTCATCTCAAGCCAAGGACAACAGAATCAAGTCCTTGGAAGAAATTATTATAGAGCTAGGACATGACCCAAATGATCCTAAGGGTGTGCAGGCATTGATGAAGAAAAAAGATGAGGATATAGCAGCCTTGAGAAAGCAGATTAAAATACCACCTACCCATCACCCTCAGACTGAAGGGGTTGCAGAACAAAAGAAAGATCAAGATGTGGTAGCTATACTCTTGACCCTGCATAAGAGATTGGTGGAAACAGAGGGCGCCTTGGAGGTGGCATTAAAGGCAAAACAAGGAGAATTACCAACCCAGCCAGCGCAAATATCTACAGCCATTGAAGATGTGCCTCCTGTAACTACTTCAGCAGGTCCTCCCACTAGACAAACATCAAAGGCATGCCCTTCAAGCTCAGCACCAGCTCCAGAAGTGACAGCACCAACAACAACATCAGAACAGGTACCCAGCCTTGATATGCAAAGTATGAGGAAAGAACTAGAGGCTCTTGAAGCACAGATGGTAGAACTAAAGGTAGCAAAAGAGAAATTGGCTACACTGGAAGAAAAATATGACAAATCAAAGCAGAATGTAGCTGAAAGAACAAGAGAGGTAAGGGCTCTTGAAAAAAGGATAAAGGAGTTAGAAAAAGAGCTCACTCTGGACAAGACTATAAGTGATATCAAGAAAATTCTATGGGCTAACACAGGTCAATCCATTATAGATCAATGGCAGTCCATTGAAACTATCCATGAGCAAATGGATCTTCTAAACAGGGCAAAAGCAGAAGGTCAAAGAGCTCGGGCATCCTTGGGAAGTATGCCTGAAATAGCCAACAAAATGATCCAAGTACTTAACAACCGCACCGGCCTTCAGCTAGCAGGAATGGGTATCAGAGACAGGACTGATACCATATTACTAATCAAGAGGGTGCTTACCTTGAGGAACTATGTGCAAACATTGGACAAAAGATGTCAAGAAATGCAGACAGAGGTAAATGAATTCATTGCAAAAATCACTACATTGCATAACAAAGGTCTCCCCAGCTTGGTAACTAGTGCAGGAAGGTTGTTATCACATGAAAATTATGCCAAGAGGGTTAACAATTATGCAACAAATCAAATAACTGCATCTGCTAGCAGTCCAGAGGAAGCAGGGCCCCCATCTGGGCAGACTCTCTATGAGAAATTGGAGAATTTGTTTTTTATTGAGCATGAGATCAAACACCTCCAAATTACTACAAATATACTGAAGCCGATGAGACTTTGATTAAAATACAGAGACACCAATTGCCTACTGAAGATTGGTGGAGAGGCATGATAGAAACATTGCTCTGAGAAATCAAATCTGAAAGAGCAACTGAATGACAAAATGATGACTAGGCACCAATGGATGATTACAAGTGACGCAACCACAACAGCAGCATCGTGGCAAGACAGCAAGAAAGCAAAGACTTCCAAAATAAATGCAAATCAGTCGATAGGCCCAGTTGGTTCCAAAGTCAAGGATATCTGACAAAGATAAACAGCTGTTTATTAATCCTTTAATAGCAATAACTTTTTGTAGCTACTAGTTGTAGAAAGTTGGTGAGAAAGTTATGAGTTCATGACTCATCTTTCAGATATTTTATGAAACATTTTTGTATATATACCCCCACGCATAACTTACTTGGGGTTGTTGATTTTCTTCTGAAGAGCTACACTGTAATTACAGACTTTGAATACAAGAAGCTGATGAAGTTCCGGAAATTTTGCATTGTTTGATGTGTTATGATGAGATTGTTTGCTACTGCAGGATTCCTGCGTTATTTCATGATACAATAAGTTTTCTAAACCGTTTCTTTACATTTTCTTCGCTTACAAACCCGCCTATGTCGTATGTTTAATGGTCTTAGGATCAAAGAAAAGGAATAGTTCAGGATTTGTTTATTTAAACACCGTAAGCTCAATCTCTGCGGTTAATTGTGTTTTCTTCAGAATTAGTTATGAATGTGAAATTATTACTTGCTCACATTTACACTGAATCTTTCATAGTAAATACTGTTCAGGAATTCTGAGTTGCTCCTGAGCAATATTTCATTTCCCCACCATACCAGCATAGTGAAGGAACCTCAATTGCCTTTCGTTGACTGACTGTAATCCATATTTTTCAAATTTAAAAGTTGTTTCATGAATGCCCATCTGGCTCTGCAGTATCATCATTCTCACCAAGCACCTCAAGCAACACATCATCATCGACTCCAATGCCTGATGGACTAAAATTCTCTAAACATTGCATTGCAGCTGTTAGAAGATATCATCCAACCACACTTTAAACAAAATTCAGTGCATCATAGCTAGCCTAAAACTCCCCAAAACAAAGCTAAATCAGAAAGAGAGAGCCCTCTCTGATTGCAGGTGGGCTAGAACCTGTAATCCAAAGATTGGTTAGTGGTTACCTCGGCCGTATTCCCTTAGGAGTCAAAGGGAACAACCTGAGTGATAACATAATTGGCGACTCCACTGGGGACAGAACAAATTTTTCAACAGCTGTCTGCTTTAGATAGCTGTTCCAGAATTTGAGCAGTTCCTTGATACTTCTGAAAATATTCTCAAAAATACCAAAAACAAATTTGGAAGCTGGCTCCTAAAAAGAGAACCAGGCATACCAGGTCAAATCCTGACCCAAATCCTCCACCTTTTTTCGATAATCCTAATTTGATTCCCAAGGTTCTTAGGAACCAAAAGGAACCAGAAGAATTTGTTGATTCTAGCCCTGAGGCAGTTCAACAAAGTTATATCCCAACCCCTGCTAAACCATCAGTTCATCCTCTCATAACCCACTCTTCCCCCTCTTCCTCATCTACTTCCCAAAACATACTATTCACACCTCCATCCAATACACAAACCGCTGTTGTTGTCCCTGTTGTTCCAGTTGTTCCCCTTCTACCTGTTGTCCCATTGATCCCTGTAAATATGGCAAATCGTTATGCCCCCCTTCAGCTACCTGGTAATCCTGGGGCTATGCCTCAGGACTACCAAAGTAAGATTACCTATTTTGATGGAACCAGTACATATACTGCCTTACAGCATACCAAGAAAATGCAAGATTACTTTGAAAACTATGAAATAGATGATGATGATGTGAGAATGAAAATTTTTGTCCAAAGCTTAACAGGTGAAGTGAGAACTTGGTTCAGAGCACTTGCTGCAAATTCCATACCCAATTCGGCTGCTCTTTATCAATCCTTCCTGAACAGATGGGAAAAGAAAAAGGACCCACTACATATTTTATCTGAGTATGACACTATAAGGAGAGGCCCACAAGAGACTGTCCTAGATTATTGTGCCAGATTTAACAATGTTTATGATGCTATTCCTCAAAATCTCATGTCTCTGCCTGATTTAGCTTTAATCAAATTCCCGGATGGGTTTGATGCTGATATGGCATATCAACTGAGGGAGAGAGCCCCTGCAACCCTGGCAGACATGCAAAACATAGCTGTAAGTGTAGAGGCAAATCTGATTGCCAAAAGAAACCAGGCAAGAGCTGAAAGAAGGACCACTTTTAAGGAAGAACCCTCAGCATTTGAGCAAAAGCTAGATGCAATCATCAAAGGCATGGACAGACTTGGGGACAGGGTAGAAACAATAGAAAGGAAATCATCATGGGAAGGTCAACCCAGTACTGCTAGAAACCCAAATTTTAGAAAAAATCAGAATCCAAATGTTGGAAGGGCTGATCCCGACCAGCACATTAGACCCCCTTTTCAAGAAAATTTCGCTGAGGCCTCAACATCTAGTGAACCTACCGAGGATCCTCACATCAACCTAATGGGTCTAGACAGTGAGCATCAGGTTTTTCTAACACAAGAAGATCAAGAGGCCTATGATTGTAATCAATTTCAAACTAAATCAGGAGAGTCTTTTGACTTTAGGGAAGGCTATGATGCAGCGGTATATGAGGTACATAAACAGTACAAACTAAGGAGTAGAACCATAGATGTATCTGAACCTTCAAAACCAAAGGACAGTAAGCAGCCAAAAAAGAACAAGGATAATTCTGTCCTTCCACAATCTGCTGCTAACTCAAACCCCCATACCACCGAAGTCACTGTGGAGGATATCTCAGAACAACAGCCCTCTGAAAACCACCCAGCCATGCCTCACCCTTGGAAGGCAAGTTCAAACACTCCCCCTGAGAGCAAATTTGGTACCAATTTCACTCAACATCAAACCAATCATGAAGAAAGGATTACTGAAGATCCAGTTGAAAAGGAAAAATCTACCACACCTAATGCCAAGACCCAAATGGAAAAGCCTTTCAAGAAATTGGTAAGCTAAAGATAGTTGTTCCTCTTTCTGAATTGGCCAAACATGAAGTGTATAGATAGCAGATTAACAGGTCACTAAAAGTATCAGACAATAAATATGCAGTGAATGTTCTTGATGACCAACCTGAGTTACTATTTGGTCCTGAGGTGAATGGAAAAATAGCAAATGGAGGGGTTCCACCCTTCTACGTTAGTTTAAACATCCATGACAAGGTTTTACACAATGCAATGTTTGATTCCGGCGCCTCACACAATTTAATGCCCAAGTCTGTAATGGAAAAACTAGACCTAGACATCACAAGACCTTATAAAGATCTATTTTCATTTGATTCAAGTCAAGTCAGGTGTTTAGGCCTAATTAAGGATTTGTGTGTCTCCCTGGTCCAATACCCAACCAAAACAATTTTGATGGATGTAGTGGTAGCTGACATACCTCCTAAGTATGGTATGCTCTTGTCCAGATCTTGGGGGGCCAAACTTCAAGGATCTGTGCAATTAGACATGTCCTATGCCACCATTTCAGTCTTTGGACAGCCAAAGAGATTATATTGTGAGACACTAATGAAATATGTGGTGAGTAGCCAAGAGAAACCCCAAAACTTCCCAATCTATTCAATACACTCTGACATGGATTCATTTATTCTCTATAATGCTGACATGTGCAGCAAGGCTTATTCTAAACTACTAGTGGCACCACACACAGAGAGGTTGAATGAACAGATTGTCTCTCTAGACCAAAAGACTTTTGATACATTTGATATAACAAAGAAGTATGATGTATCAAGTGAATTGCAAGAAACCAATCTGCCCATGATCCAACCTTCTAAAAATCTCAATCCAAATCTTGATCATGACACCTTATGGTACTTAGAATTTGATGGCTTTGTAAACAAGTTGGGAGCTGGAGCAGGAGTCTGGATCCACAATATGCAGAATGACCGAGCTGAAGGTCATGCATATAGGTTAAATTTTTGATGCACAAACAATATGGCTGAGTATGAGGCCCTTTTGTTAGGTATCAAACTCATAAAAAATCTAGGTGCAACCAAAATTTCAGTCTTAGGAGATTCAGATTTGATTATACAACAGATGAAAAGAAACTTTATCACAAATGATCTAAGGTTAAGAGCTTATAAAGGAGCAGCCATCCAAGTACTTGATACCTTCTCAGAATCTCAGTTAACTAAAATTTCCAGAGAACTCAACTTACATGCTCATAGCTTGGCAACTTTCGCCAGCACTTTCAAGCTACCTTTCAAACCCAATCACACTTTCATTGCTGAAATCAAACATAGACTTGCAGTCCCGGACAACATAAAGAGCTGGAAAGTCTTTGAGAGTGACACACAAATAAACAACTTCCTCACTCTAAAAGAAGAATTTTCAAGCATCAACATTGATACTAGCACTATGGATGACCAACCGCAGGCTCACATAGCCAAGCAAAATATATCAGCTCAAACAACAAATTTGGTTTTGAATCCTACCACCTTTAACAACGAAAATATACAAGAATTGAAGCACATAGATGTAGATGAAATAGCTGAAATAGAAGCCGAGGTAATTGAGTTAAAGGATAATTTCTTGCCCACAGGTTTAACCCCTTTGGAGGATCTGTTTGATTCAAATGATATCTCAAAAAAACCAAAAATGCAACCACTGAATGCAGAAATTGAAGATTGTAACATTGGAACTACAGAAAACCCCAAAATGATAAAATTATCTAAGGCATTACCAACTGATCAAAGGTCAAAATACATTGAATTGGTTAGAGAGTTCCAAGATATTTTTGCCTGGAGTTATGAGGACCTAAAGGCATATGACACTTCAATCATTCAGCACACCATACCATTAAAGGAAAACCAAAAACCTTTCAAACAAAAGCTTAGGAGAGTGAACCTAGTGCTCCTTCCCCTCATTGAAAAAGAAGTAAAACGTATATATCAAGCAGGAATCATTGCTCCAATCAGGTTCTCAGAATGGATTTCAAACCTAGTGCCTACTAGGAAAAAGACGGGAGAGATCAAACTCTGTGTTGACCTAAGGAATTTGAACAAAGTCTCTCTCAAAGACCATTACCCCTTACCAAAAATGGATCATATCTTGCAAAGGGTAGTGGGAGCCTCTAGGATTTCATTATTAGATGGATTCTCTGGATTTAATCAGATTTTGTTACACCCAGATGATCAAGACAAAACTGCCTTCACAACACCTTGGGGAACTTTCAAGTATGTCAAAATGCCTTTTGGGCTTAAGAATGCAGGGGCCACATTCCAAAGAGCAATGGATATATCCTTCGCCAAGGAAATCCATGATTTTCTGGTGGTCTACCTGGATGATCTTACTACCTTTTCAAAGTCAGACCAGGAACATTTAGTACATTTGAGACAGGTTTTCTTAATTTGTAGAAAATATGGCATATCTTTGAATCCCAAAAAATCACTGTTTGGCCTAGAGGAAGGTAAGCTCCTAGGGCACATAATTTCAAGAGATGGTATTAGGATTGATCCGGACAGAATTCAAGCTATCCTTCAGGTTCCCCATCCAAGAAATATCAAAGAATTACAAGGTTTTTTAGGAAAGATTAATTTCTTGAGAAGGTTCATTCCTAATCTGGCCGAGTTAATAAGACTGTTGAATAATATGTTGAAGAAAGATTCTAAGGTCAAATGGACCATGGAAGCTAAACAGGCCTTTGAGGATATCAAAAGAACATTGACAAACACACCAGTCCTAACAAGTCCTAGGTTTGATAGAGACTTCATTATTTTCTCCTTTGCATCTGAGCATACAATTGCTGCAGTCCTATTACAAAAAGATGACCAGGGCTGTGAAAAACCCATTGCATTCTTTAGTAGAGCCCTTAGAGATGCTCCTTTGAAATATCAGATTATGGAAAAGCAAGCCTATGCACTGGTAAAAGCCATCAAAGACTTTAGAATCTATATTCTGTACTCACACATAATTGCCTATGTCCCTAATGTAGTGGTTAAGGACATCTTAACCCAAGAGGGAATTGAAGGCAGGAGGGGCAAATGGATTGCCAATATCTTAGAATATGACATTGAAATCAAGCCTACCAAACTGATAAAAGGACAAGGCCTAGCCAAGCTAATGACTGAAACCAATTTTCAAGCCCTTGACATTAATGAACTGGACAACAAAGAGGAGATGGCGACTCCACAGATCAACCAAGCCTTTTTGCAATCTCCCTGGTATGCTGATATATGTTTTGTATTGTTAAACCTGCAAGCTCCTCCAGGGTTGTCCAGAACTAAGAAAAGGTTCTTGAAAATGAAAGCATCAAAGTTTTGTATAATAGATAATGTTTTGTTTTGGAGAAATCATGAAGGAATCTTACTCAAATGTTTAACATATGATGAAACTGACAATGTCCTTAAAGAATTTCATGCAGGTGACTGTGGAGGACATTTATACTGGAAATCCACAGCTGATAAGATCCTAAGGGCTGGTTTTTATTGGCCCTCCTTGTTTACTAATGTGAGAGAATTTGTAATGTCCTGTCACAAATGCCAAATCTTTGAAGGCAAGAGAAAGTTGTTACCTTTACCACTCAAGCCTATTTCAACTGAGAGACCATTCCAACAATGGGGTTTAGACTTCATTGGAGAAATCCACCCTTCATCCTCTGGTCAGCATAGGTGGATTTTGACTGCTACAAACTATTTTACCAAATGGATAGAAGCCATCCCTTATAGGCAAGCCAGTGATTCCATCATTATACAATTCCTAGAAACTAACATCTTGTCCAGGTTTGGCTGTCCAGATAAAATTATTACAGACAATGCTGCTACTTTCAAATCTAAAAAAATGATCAACTTTTGCCATAAATATCATATGACCTTGGGTCATTCCACAGCTTATTACCCACAAGGGAATGGCCTAGCTGAGTCTTCCAATAAAAGCCTCATCAACATCATTAAGAAAGTCTTAGAGGAGAACAAAAAGAATTGGCATAAGAAGTTGATAAATGCACTATGGGCAGACAGGTTGACCACCAAAAGATCCATTGGCAGAAGCCCATATGAACTTGTTTATGGAATGGAAGCAAGATTTCCTTCATCTTTTGGAATCCCTGTAATCAAGTTACTGCAAGAAATACAAGCTGAGCCAAATGACATCCAAAGAAGAATCAATCAGACAATTCACCTACAACAAACAAGAGAGGAAGTCTATCACAGAACCCAAATACTGCAAGAGAAGCTCAAAAGAATATTTGACAAAAGAACCAAAGCTGAAGACTTCTTCATAGGAAGCAAAGTGCTGAGATGGGATTCCAGGAGGGAGGACAAAGGAAAGCACGGTAAATTTGATTCCTTGTGGAAGGGACCATATATCATTTATGTTGTACAAGGTAATAACACTTATTTTCTAAAGAGTTTGGATGGCTCAAACACTGAGGAAGGCCCAGTCAATGGGAGGATGCTCAAGCATTATTTTGAACACCATTTGAGGAAACACTACCGAACCACACATTGTACATAAATATTTATATTTTCAGTATGTCTATTTACAGCAGATAGATAAAGCTCCAAGTGAACTTGATTTTGAGAGGGACCAAGGTGCTGCACCATTTTTGATATAAAGTTTGACCCTATCATTGGAAAGCAAGAGAAAACACATGGAAACTATCAAGGTGATGGGCAACACTCAGACAAACAAGTAAAAACAGAGCTGTAACTTCATAGCAAATCAGCTTGCAGGCTATTTCATATAAGCTCCTAAAGATTCAAATGAGTGGTCTTTAACAAAAAGGAGGATTCAGACTGTAACAAGATGGGGAAAAACAAGGTGATCTGATCTGCTGTCCTTGACTTTTCATCTGGAAAAGTCATCCCCAAGTGGAGCCACTGTTAGCCTCCTATACCAATAGGGTTTCATTTTTCATGATTGACAGTGGAAGTGCCAAAAATGTTCATCTTTGGTGACACAAAGGTTCTATTTTTGTGAATGAGACAGAGAGTTAAAAAATGTAAAGAGGGTATGCCTTAAAAGAATAATCAAATGGCAAGAAAAGTGAATTGGTCGAAAAAAAAAAATAATAATTGAAATGAACCCCAAAGAAAGACCAGGAAAGTGGCCAACCAAAATGCCACTGCTATCTTGATAGATGGCCCAACAGTGCAAGCTGGGCCATGCCATGTTTTAAATTGCCTGTTTTAGACTAGAGAAAGAGAAATCTGTCCAAACAGTTTAAGCTTGGTAGATTGATAGTTAAGTAGAGAACAAAGGTGCCCAACTGCTTAATTTGGGCCCTTGGAAGTGATAAGGGTAGTTTTAGATAGAAAATTATTTGAAAAGAAAAAGAAAAGATCAATTGAGGGTTTGCAAGTCTAAGTGCACCTTCCCTGAAGCAACAAAAAATGCTAGGAACTAAGATGGGTAGGTAGTGAGGGTTTGCCGAAGCCTGATTTCTTTCATGAGTGAGCTTGACAAAGAAAATTGATATCTGCAAGAACAGAACTGTTACTCAACATTTTGATAACAAAATATGGAAGCATGTCTAACTCCCCCTTTTTTCCAGGAAATCTTTTTCTAACATCCCTCTAATAAACCTTGGAATTCACTCAAACAAGTCCCAGCATCATATTAGCTTCTGTGAAACACTAAGCCAAGATGTTAGTTTCTACCACATAAAATAGCCACATTTCTTGTGTAAAATCATTGCTTACTCTCATCTGCTCCTAATCTAAGTTTACTCCTCAAAAAACTTAGCTCCCTGTTCCCCTCTCACATCTCCAATTCATATTGACTTCTAACCTTACTATTTAACTCCCTAAGTGTTCCCCTCCCCCTACTATTATCATATTTTATACAAAAACCCAAAAATATGTACATCCCCCCCCTTTGGGCATTATAGCCATATATTTCAAAGTTCGGGAAGCATGAGGAAATCTTAGGCTTTCATGTGTATTTCTCCAGGCTATGTTCGGGAATTAAATTAACACCTGGTTAATTTAATAACCCTCACCCGCTATACCCTCCTTAATGATAAAATCCCTCGTTTCTTCATCACTGGTGTAAATTTTCCATAAACCCACATTTTCCATTTACCCAAAGTTTTGTTTTTGCGCGTGTTATCAAAAGAAATAGTTTTTTAATAGTTGGGTCCCGCCACTATCACGCTGGCGGCTCGTCCTCCCGTCCACCGTTGGATCTGGGCCCTCCCATCCGACCGTCATCGGGCATTTTGGACCCCCTCTACTATCCATCCGTTAGCGCCTGAAATCTGTCATAGGATGACGTAGGGCCAGGGACGCGTGCCCAGTTGTTAGTGGATCGGGCGGCCTCTGACCGTTACCAGGCCCGTACCAAAAGTGGTCCGATAATACCGCTTACCACCGTCAGCTTCCCCCCTTATGTCATCGCCCACGTCAGCAGACATGCCAATTGCCATTTCACTGTTATCCGACATGGCCGCCGCATCATCCCTCCACGTTAGCCCTGTCATACATCACCACGTCATCCCTGCCGTACTCAGGCCCGACCAATGACGTCATGCTGACGTCATTTACCAAAAGGCGCCAAATCCCTATTTGTTATAGACATTTTTGTGCCTTACAGCATAGAGCATAAAATGTCAATAATCTAAGGGATCCAAAGTCCCTAAACATGTTGTTCCTACCCCTAGAGGAACAAGGTCAGCAAACCACATCACTTCAGATCAGTTCTCCACTGAAAAACACTCAAAAACAGGTCAATTTTGGATCAAAGCAGCTGCTCCACTAAGCATCTGCGCTGAATGTCAAAAGCTCTATGGTGTACCTGCGCTGCATAGCAAGTGCAACAAAGGCTACCTACGCTGGGCGTACTTTGACATGTGGAGGAATCTTTTCTCAATGTGCCAGTGCCCAGGAAGCTTCCAAAATGACACTTGGATCAGAAGATTCGCCTAATGATGAGTTAAGAGCTTCTAAAACTCCAAGTGGAAGGTAGAAACTCCGAGTGGACTCAAGGACTGAAGAACAACTGGAGTTGAAGAGGACAACAAGTCACACATCAAGCTGACTTATCTTCACTCCAAAACTCTATATAAGGATCTCATCCCATGGGATCTGGAGGCCGGAATTTAGTGCAAAGAATTGTTGTTGGTTTACAGTTGTGAGTATTGGGTGATTGCTTGAGGGAGGTGAAGAGGAGATTTCTTTCCGTCGGGAAGGTGATGCTGGATTGGACCTCTTACGGTTGTATCACCGCCTGAACCTTACTTCCTTATATTAATAAAGCATTTGAGGTTCTTCTATTCGCATGTGTTTCAATGGTGTATTGTCTTACTTGCGTATTTGATTTATGCTAATCCTTGAATCAATTATGAATGCATGCTTCTTGTAGTGTCCTTTTCTTGTCTTGTTCGCAGGATCTCGTGTAGCTGGGCCCGTGAGAAGACTTGGAGCTGGGAGCAAGCGACAAATAGAGGAGATTGGATCGACCATTTGCGCAAGACATCGGTAAGTGGATCTCTTCCTTTCGTCTCTTGCATGTCATAAAGAAGTAACTTTAGATAGCTTTGCTTCAGCTGTTGCTAAGGAACTATCACCCTTAGAGTGGGATAGGGTCATTCCGTGTTGGATACTTTTCCCCACAACAGACTGGCGACTCCGCTAGGGATCATGTCTTGTTGGTAGCTTGTGTTTCTTGCTATTCATTTCTTAAACAAAGGGAGTACCGAATCGAACTGCATCCGAATCCTTCGAATGCAAAGTAGAGGGCAGCTACTCTAGCCCAGTGCTGGGCATGTTTATGATTTGAAGAGCTGATCCACAAGGACTCTTTTTAGCTCTTTGTGATAGTGTTCATCTTCCTTAATCATCCTCTAGTGTATACTTGACTGATAGCCTCTGATTTGGCCAAAAACCATTGATTTTTGAGCAAACTGTGACCCGGAATCTGAGAGAGACGAGAGTTGTCTCTTCAGTGCAGCTGCAGCAAAGGCTACCTGCGCTGCAACGCAGGTCCCGAAGGGTCTACCTGCGCTGCATGTCAGATTGACAGTGCAACACCTGCGCTGGTCCAGTTTTGCCTTGTGCAACTGGGGTTCCCTCTTGTCTGTTGCCCAGTTTTCAATATTGTTTTTGCAGCCTGTTGTCAACCTATATACCCAGCTGAAACTACCTTTCTTTGCCTTCATTCCGCCTCAGTTGTATGAAGAAACCGTGATTGTTCTTATTGTATTTCTTTCTTTCATTCACAGTTTCCCATAGCGAAAGTGAACTAGTCTTGCTGTGACCTCTTGGATCTAGACCTGTGAGAAAGTGTCGTTGTGATTCTAAGAGCTAGTTTATTGCTGTTCATAGTTGCTTGAGCATTTGCTTTCGTTATATGGTTTGGATTTCAGTATTTCTCGTGTTTGAAACGAGTGAATCTTAAGGTGTTCTTTTGATTATTGGACAAAAACTTGTTTGCTTTCGCTTGAAATTGAATTCGAAATTATACAACAACTTTCTTTTTGTAATACATCAACATTAAGGAAGAAGAAAAGAAATACTTGCATTGTGCATGTGCATTTTGACAGTTTGCATGTTGATTTAGGAAAGTGCATCAGTGTGTGCTCTATGATCTGTTTGAAAAGATGATGTCTTTCTTTTCCTTCAGTAGTTAAGATTTTCATAAGTTGAAAGAATTGAAAAAGCTTGCTTATCATTCTTAGACTGCATTTAGGAGTTGTATCATACATCACGTGGTGATCCATAAAGGCAAACTGCTAAGCAAGATCAACCTAAAAAGAACTGAATTTATCTAACAACGCTTTGAAACATAACGAAACACAGTAGAGGTCTAGGTAGAGACGTGAACCGGCGTCGTTAAACATAGTGACTGTCGATCTCTACGAAGGTGGCTGATTCCTCTTGAGGGACGATAGCACTAATACGGATTTGTGCTCCCGCGTACTGTCGCGTATATTGGGAGACCCCTATAGGAACAAAGCCTTTATCCATAGGAAGCCGTGTCGGCTGCCCTACTGATCGCGATGCAGTGAACACAGCATTCACGCAGATCGACCACTCGTACCGTAAAACGTATTCTGTGGTTTCGCGAAAGGTTTGGCACACCCTCTGCCTAGAACTCCAGAGCAGTTTCTTTTGGCCTTTTTCAAACTCTATAACTGAAAAAGTCCATCCGAGCATTTGTCACTTTGGGCTCGTTAATACATCGAAGGAGACTAGAGTCATCTTTAGCTTTTTCTCGACTCTTAAAAAGTGAAAAAGCAAGTTGTGTCTTAAAAAGCGTCTAAAATTAATTCAATTCGAAAACACATTTTACCCTGTGCATTGTTGGTTGATCAAGTAATCCGCAACCATGGAAGAAAGTCAATCGATGAACCGTCGTTCGCGGAGGCATACGAGTCAACCGTCTTTGTCTCCGGAATCGAAAACAACCTGGGCAAAGCGATCTCGTTCAACTGGTTCCAAATCTCCTGTCAAAGTTAGAACAAGTGTTCCGACGACATCTGAGGTTCCGGTTACTCCTAACATTTCTGGAAACCCTGCCCCTATTGAAGAAGTTCAATAGCCCCAGAAGGACAGTAACACTGATCCTAGTCTGAGAGCAAATACTTGTGTTACTGAATCAGTTCCATCAGTGATCGGTTCAGAGAGTCTTGCTCCTCAAACAACTGTCGCTGTCGAAACAACCCCTTCTTCGGCACCAGAAATATTCTACAGACCTGACGGTCTTCCTCTTCCACTCGGTCTGATCGCAATAGAAGAAATTGTAGAAGATCCGCAAGCAACTACTCCAACACATTTTGGAGCAGGGATCACTCTACTTCCTACTGCATCAGAAGCTAGCCTACCACCCAGAGAAGTTCCTGAAGAATCACTAGGCAATCTATTGGATAGACTCAAAATGTCTGAACAACCGTTAACATCTAGGACTGTGCCAAATGACACAGCGACAACAGAACTCCCTGCAGTCATTCTGACAATGTTCGCCGGCATACCATCTGTCCCTAACTCTCAACAGCTGGAGGGGGTCCCTTCGGGGGCCATGACGACAGTATGGTCTGTTCCTGTTTGTTCTCCCGGGATAATACCTGGTAACTCCTATGTTGGAACTCAACAAATTGATCCTTTCGGGAATCAGTTTGGGCAATCCAGTCCTCGAGGTGTAATGAATCCTCTCGGTTCCGGACCACCACCGTATGGGGGGCAATATGCTTTTTCATTACCCCCTCCGGGAGGTTACCCATACGATAGTTCACAACCATATTCAGGTTATATTGGAATAACTACAAGTGGTTGGATACCTATGCTACCCCAGCAACCAAGAGTTGTGTATTCTATGCAACAACAAATGCCTGTGACGAACATCCCGACGACACCAGTGATTGTAACCGTGTCGCAAGTTCAAACGGTGCCTGTTGTATGTCAACCTCAGTTTCCTCAGGTTGTAATGCAACAGCCCCTTGACCCTGCGACTCAACCACAATCGCCGGCTGGCGAGGCGGCACAAGCACAAACGGGTACCATTACCCCTCATCTTGGTCCAGTGGTTAGTATAGCACAACAACCCATGGCGTCACAACCATGGTTGGTGCAGTATCAACAACCACAATTCCAGCAAGTGTACCAAGGTACCGAGCAGCAGATTTTTGCGAACAGTGGACAACTGTACATACAAAACGGTCTAAACCAACCACTTTACAGTGGGGTAGTCCACCAACTGTATCAATCGTACCAGCATCAAATACATTATGCCGGTATGCAAAGACCAACTGCTCAAGCGATCCCATCGTATCCTGGGTACGCTTCGCCTAACCTGAGTCAACAGCTGCCATTCGTGGCAACTCTAGAGTTACCCGATTTACATCGGTTGACGAACGATCCGATTGCTTATGCCCCTTGGTGGCCAGCGATTCCTCACAAACTTCCCTCGGACATTCCTAAATTCAATGGAAATCCAGGTGAAGACCCGTCGAATCACGTCATGACTTTTCATCTGTGGTGTTCATCGAACACTCTGAACGATGATTCGATAAGACTTCGCCTCTTCCAGAGGACATTGACAGGTCCGGCGGCTAAATGGTATATAGAATTGACAAGAGCCTCTTTCGACAATTTCAGCTCCTTAGCCACGACTTTTTTAACCCATTTTCAACTACCAATCAGGTATGAAACAGGAACTGAGATACTAACCAACTTCAAACAGACGACAGCTACTCACATATCAGATCATATACATGAGTGGCGTCGCCGTCGTAGGATGGTGAAAACATACGTTCCTGATCAGCTATTAGCTGAATGGTTTATAAAGTCATTACTTTCGGCTATAACGGAAGATGTGGCCAAGGGGGGAGTCGTAACAGAGGAGCAAGTCATCGCTCGTGCTCAATATTTAGACTTAGTATATACTTAGTCTGGCACGCTCTACGACAAAATACCTGACGCCCCTAGACCTGAATTTTCAATTCCTCCCCCTCCTAAATCGAATATTGACTCTCATGCCGAAGATGGCGTGATTGGCACTGCAAGCGCGAAGTCGAAAAAGGCGTCACCTCAGAAAGCCCGTAAGACTTCAGATCGAAATGCCCATGAAGAGATTCTTGCTTCGGAAGTAAATGCCATATCAGCAGATAAAGGCAAAGAAACCAATCAACCAGGAAGCAAGAAGAAGCAAAACAAAGGGAAGAAGAAGCAACAGGATGATCCGTCACCTGAAAAAACTTCTTCGAACTCTCCTGAGAAAGGGAAAAAGAAATGGCCCTGTATGATATGTGACGAAGATCACAAGACAACAGATTGTCCATACAAAGCTGAGCTCAAGAGATTCTTTAGAAGTCCAAAGAACCCAGCTGTGTTGACTGATCCATTTCCCAATCCAGGTCAAAATATGGTTTATAGTGGAAATGCTTCCCCGTCGCAAGTGCTAATGTTATCGATCTCCAAGTAGCAAAATGATGCTTTGATTTCGACAAGGAACAAAGATTACAGAAATCCGCAATTGTCAAACGAAAAAGGTAAAGATCAACCTAGTAGTTCGACAACAATTTCGACAGAAGTTGTCCCACCCATAATGCGAGAATTAACGATAAAACCACCTAAGGGGGTAGTACACAAGTCGACTTTTAATCCTCGTGCCAGAGCGGCGCAACATTATAACATAGTAGAAGATTTGGCTCAATCGCCATCCGCTATGTCGACTCTAGAAGTACTACAAAATTGTCCATCCCAAAGGCAGGCATTGTTATCGGCAATAGGGGGGGTTGATCCTAAGGATTCCAATCTTGTGTCCTTTGATCACAAAGGGTATGACCCTCAGTTACCCGCTCAACTAGCTTTCCTTATTCAAGTGAAAGCCCTCAACAAAACTGTTCATCGAACAATTATTGATGAGGGGGCATCGACATGTATTATGTCGATGAGTTGCTGGAAAACATTAGGGTCGCCAACCTTGTCAAGATCGTCGACAACACTAAAAGCATTCGACGGTAGGACATATACCCCTTACGGTATTCTAAGTAACTTAAAGGTTGAACTAGGTGGAAAAACAGTAGAAATTGATGTAGAAGTCATAGATGGGAATCTGGATTACAACATCCTACTAGGAAGACCACGGATTTATGCCATGGCAGCTGTTGTGTCGACTTATTTTAGGAAGATCGCTTTCCCGTTTGAAGGAGGGATTACGGTCGTCGACCAACAGAACTTCCTCCTTAATGGTTCACAAGTTACGGGAAGCATTCCCATGATCCATGAAAGCGACCATTCAATTCAAGATATAGGAGTAGGCCTGCTGAAAGACCCCACGATGATGGGTACTTTCTCGCTACCAAATCATATGTACATAGGAAATGTACCCTTGGTGGCTACCTGCAACATGATATCCTCCACGAAGGTCACAAAAGACAAAGTCGTCATGGATCGGGCAATGGTCTTGCACCCGAGCCCAATCGAAATATTGTAGCAATCAATGTTTCAGGCATGGGAGGCGAGCCCAAATCAATGCTCGTCAAGCGTTTGGGTAGACAGGTCAGGAGAATGTGGTACCCCTTTGGATCCTTGGTCACGAGTGCATGAAAGTGACGAAGGAATCCTACAGTCAATGTTGATTGAGGGGGCACCATGGGATGATAACCACCATCGTTCCCTTCCTCAGGAAGATACTCAAGGCGACCTATATCACCCTTCAATATTTGAATTCCTAGCAAATACTGTAAATACGGTGGATTCCGAGAGAAACCTATCCAATATAGAAGAGACTATAGCCATAAATATCTCGACCAAAACAGACATTGTAGAGAATATTTATGTCGGCAAAGGTTGTTCCCCTTCAGAACAAGAAATATATAAAGCTCTTTTCCACGAATTTAGAGATGTCTTTGCTTGGTCATATGATGAAATGCCAGGCATCGACTCGAGTATCGTTGAACATGAAATTAAGATGTATCTTGATGTCAAACCAGTAAGACAACGGCTTCGGCAGGTGCACCCCAAGAAAGCCGCTGCTATTAAGGCAGAAGTTGAAAAACTCCTCCATGCTAGTTTCGTCTACCCGGTTCCTCTAACCGACTGGGTATCGAATATTGTCCCTGTTATGAAAAAACAAGGAACAATACGAGTGTGCGTCGATTATAGGGATGTAAATCAAGCTTGTCCAAAGGACAACTACCCTACACCCTTCATCGACCAGATAATTGATGAATGCGCCGGATGTGAAATCTTTTCGTTTATGGACAGATTTTCCCGGTATAATCAAATTAATATCTGCCCACAGGACCAGTCAAAGACTGCATTTATTTGTCCGTGGGGCACATTCGCTTATCGAAAATTACCCTTTGGTTTAAAGAACGCAGGGGCGACGTTTCAGAGAGCAATGAATTATGCTTTCCATGACATCAAGAACATCGTTCAACCTTATCTCGACGATCTCCCGGCTCATTCGCAAAAGCGGACTGATCATCCGCAACATTTGAGAGCGATATTTCTACGTTGCCGACACTACAAGATAAGACTCAATCCGCACAAATGTGTGTTTTGCGTCGGTTCTGGTCGTTTACTTGGCTTTATAGTCTCCAAGGATGGGATTCGTCTCGACCCTTGCAAGGTGCAGGCAATCATTAATTTGCCTCCACCTTCGAACTTGCTTCAGATTCAGAAACTCCAAGGGAAAGCAAACTTTCTGAGGAGGTTCATTCCGAATTACGTAGAACTTGCTAAAGGTTATACCCGTCTC
The DNA here is from genome assembly GCA_031772625.1 of Pinus tabuliformis. NCBI lineage: Eukaryota > Viridiplantae > Streptophyta > Pinopsida > Pinales > Pinaceae > Pinus > Pinus tabuliformis. Next base: position 1,544,306,670 of record CM062818.1, read on the forward strand.
TTGAAAAAGGATGTACCTTTCGTCTGGGACCAGGTTGCGCAAGCTTCCTTTGATGCTCTGAAAGAAGCGCTAGTAAAAGCATCATTAATGTACGCCCCGGACTATCAAAGAGACTTTAACCTGTATCTGGCTACATCAGATACGACCATTGCAATGGTTTTAGTTCAAGAAGTCGACGGAATTGAACACCCTATATATTATTTAAGTAAAAACTTAAATGATACAGAAAGTAAATATTCTCATGTTGAAAAGCTAGCACTAGCTGCTGTTCAAGCGATACAAAGGTTTCGGCATTATGTCCTCTTCAGGAAGACCACCGTATTGTCAGATTGCAACCCCATGACTTATATACTGTCGCGACAGTTGCTTGGGGGCAAATATTCAAAGTGGATAGCTATCCTTCAAGAGTTTGATCTAGAATTTGTGAAATCCAAATCAAAGAAAGCTTTAGTTTTCGCAGAATTATTATGCGATCTCCCATCATCGTCCAACGATGAAACGTCCAAAGAATCGATCGTGGATGAAGGTTTGTTTCTGATATCAGCAAGTGATGAGTGGTATGGAGATATAATAGTTTATCTCCAAACCCAAAAGTTTCGGCCAGACACCTCTCACTCAGAACAAAAACGCATTCGATACCAAGCAAAAGACTACATGATTGTCAGTGATACGCTTTACCGTCGTGGTGTCGATACGGTCCTGAGAAGGTGTCTAACCCATGAGGAGGCCGAAAAAGCCCTGAATGAATGTCATTCAGGCACCTGTGGGGGGCATCAATCTGGATATGCTACAGCACAAAGAATCTTACGAGCAGGATACTTCTGGCCAACCATGTTCAAAGATTGCATAACCGCAGTTAGAAGTTGCCATGCATGTCAGATTTTTGATAGCAAAACCAGAAGACCCCCCGCTCCTTTACAGCCAATAATAGCTATGGGGCCTTTCACCAAGTGGGGCATCGATTTCATGCAATGTAACCCCACCTCGACCGGGGGGCATGGGTATATTATAGTCGCAGTTGACTATTTTACCAAATGGGCCGAGGCGATGCCTACATTGGATAACACTGGTGAAACAGCAGCCCTATTCTTTTTTAATCATGTAGTCGCCAGATTCGGCGTACCACAGGCCATAGTAACAGATCATGGATCGCATTTTCGCAATCACATGATGGTTGAATTAACTGCCAAACTAGGATTGTCTCATGACAGCTCTACTCCGTACTATCTGCAAGCTAACGGACAAGTTGAAGCAATCAACAAGGTCCTGAAGCGCATGCTGCAAAGGATGGTTGGGGTTCACAAAAGAAGATGGCATTTGATCCTGTACTCAGCTTTGTGGGCCTACCGAACATCGGTAAGGAATGCCACTGGGTTCACACCGTTTCAACTGGTATATGGCCTAGAAGCAATCCTACCGATCCAGTGTGAAATTTCGTCCCTTAAACTCGCAATTGATCTCCTCCCCGGAACCTCAGAAGAAGAAGCTCGTTTCTTGGAGTTAATCCAGTTGGATGAAACCCGTCGTGATGCCGCCTTGGCCAACGAAGCCCATAAGAAACGATTCAAAGCGCAGTTCGACAAAAATGTCAAACCCCGTGTCTTCTCGGAAGGTGATTTGGTCTTGCTTTATGACCAAGAATCCGATAAATTGGGAGCTGGGAAATTCAAGTCCTTATGGATGGGCCCTTATATTGTTAAAAGTGTGTTAGCAAAAGGTGCCTACGAGTTGGTAGATTATGACGGAATTCCACTGGCGCAACCCCGCAACGGGTTGTACCTTAAGCGTTACTATGCCTGATAGTAACCTGTATGCTTTTGTTACATTTTTGTTTTCGCTAAAGCGTTTGTTCCGGTTTAAGTAATCCGCTTTTTAAACTTATTGCAGATGTCAAATCCATTGGAACCGTGGGTTGGATATGCTGACGGAGCGAGTCGTAGTTCGAGGAACCTATCCTCTGCAGCATGGGACATTTTTGACCCAAGCGGCGAGTTAGTGAGTTTCAGGGGGGTATGTATTGGCCAATCAACGAATAACATCACTGAGTATAGCGCGTTGATAGAGCTCCTCTCTGATGCCATCACCCATGGCATACGCCGGCTAGTCGTCAGGTTAGACTCACAGCTCGTGGTACTACAACTCAATGGTACCTACTCTGTCCGAAATCCAGCTATTTATCGCAAGTTCCTAAGAGTTAAAATCTTGGAAAGACAGTTTGATTTTATCCAATATCAACACATTTCCAGAAACTTAAACACATTAACCGACTCATTAGCAAACTATGTGTTAGATAGACATTTGCAAAATTGATAAAAAGAGAAGCATCGTCGATGTTTCATACATGGATCACATAAAAACTGGAATAAACCCTGAAAATCAAAAATATATATAACTGTTTACGGTTTACATATAATGTTCTGTAACCAAGACAAAATCGGTCATACAACTCCAAAACTCAAAATGGCTGGGGGGCACCCTAGCCTAGTGATGCTCATGATAACATGCCATGGCTTGTGCGATCATGCGCAGAAGACGAGACCATCGTCTAGGAACACCAACAGTATGTCGCTGCAATCGCAGAGGCAACTCGTCAATCCGTACATCCGGAATCCCAAGGGTAAGACCCTCGACCTGTTCCTGCACAGCTGCAAGAGTCTCGACCAAGTCAAGGTCACGGAGAATAGCTCTCCCTGGAGCCTCCCCTGCTGGGGCAGCGGCCGGAGCTCTCGGACGAACTGCTGGACGGACGGGACCAACATCTGCATGCACACATGAGTTTGATTAGAGTCTTGATAGAGTAAAGCACAAGGACATTATAAATAAAAAACAATAAACAGTGATAAGGTCAAAATATTTACCAAGATCACCCCACTGCTCGCCATCCGGTAGTACCAAATCCGGATCACCTCGAAAATCCATACCAATATATGGATACTCCGAAAAAGCCATATCCTGCCGCTAGAACCACCTAAAAAAGGCATCAGTAAAAGTAATCTGAGATTGACCTGCATGTCTAGCCATGTGGTCGACCCACCTCTGCATGCGTGGCTCAGTAGGAGATGGCAAGTCGAGAACAATGTACTGAGGTTGCATCAGGGGTATCTTCTCCAAAGCGAAGGTAGTCAAAACTAAACCGAAGCCAAAATTCTTCAGTTTCCCGTCCTTTACTTTGGTCAACTGGTTTTTCAGTACTGCGTCACACCAGTTAAAAACTTTCGGCTGAAGACATCCCAGGGCGTGCTGCACATAAGACCTGTTGGCAACATGAGGGGATGCGCTGCCGGCCATCCTACAAATCGTGTACAGAATAGACCTGAGAGACCTGTCAATGATATCACGGATAGAAACCTTGCCGTCTCTGCTCGGCTGGGATCCCTCCCTACAATACTGACGGATATAATCTTTCACGGAATCACTCCCTCGGGCCGAACCGGACAAGGAAATCGGGGCACCCCACCTTGACAACCCAGTCAAGAAGTAAATGTCCACTATGGTCAAAGGGATGGACTTGCCCCTAATCTGGAACACTTGGTTAACAGGATCCCAAGCATCAAGCAGGTACTACAGTAAACGTATATGTGCCCTCATGCTAGATATACGGAAGAATTTTAGCAAGCCACAGTTCCGCAACGCGCTCACGGTAACAGGATCATGGAGGGCAATCATGTCCTCCTCTTCATGCTCTCGTTCTTGCCACGTAAGAGTCATTCTGCTCCAATAAACTCTGCAAAACAAACAAGAGGAGGAGTAAGATCCCTGACTCGGTAAAGAAAATGGCAAAATTCTCATGAAAAAGTATGCAACCAAAAAGTTTTCTACGCCCAACGCAGGTAGGGAAGGGTCTCACCTGCGTTGGGAGACAAACTGCCTTTGAAAATGAAAACCCCAATGCAGGTTTCGATATGGGGCACCTGCGCTGATGGCAGAGCGCCCTAGAGAAACCCCAGGGGCTCATGGGGGCAGGAAAACAAGCATAAAACTGAGAAATAAGACCATGAAAAGATAGAGCTAGGGTTTAGCTCCTACCTGGTGGAAACGGCGCTGAAAATCGTCCACAGAATCTCCCGAAATCAGCTGGTGAAAAATCGAGAGGAAGAGGCACCTCCAAAGCTCCAACAAACCAAATGCACATTAAATGGTAAAATGAAAGGTAAAAACATATTTTAATTGCTTTTTACGTAGTTCAAAGTAAAATATTAGTATTTTTACTTCATGTTATCCGTTTCTAACAAGTTTGTTGCAGCAATTGATGAAACAGTACTATCTCTGGAAAAGAAAAACTAGTCATGGTAAAATATGAATTTGACCTTATCAAACGAGCAGTTTTGGCAGAGTTCATGCTCGTTAAAAAATAAACGCAAAACCGAGCAGTTTTAACGCGGACTTCATGCTCGTTAAAAAATAAACATAAGCATGTGAGCAAGCTTTCCCCCAGAGTTCAATCTCATCCAGAAAAAATGAACTGGTAAATAACCATTTGAGACCGTAAATTCATCAGCCATAAAAGCCTTGGTCGTGTTTATGCACCGTCACCTCCACTTTTCATTTGGCCGATCATTCACATCCACTTGATTGTTTACCTATTTTGAGGAACAGCTGCGAAGAGTGATTTCACTTAGCCATCCTTGTAATACTGCCGTGATTGGAAAATTCCAACCTGTACCTGGAATCTGCTGCTATCCCTGTTTATCACTCGTTCCTCAAAAGACGAGTCTTCTTTGAGCTCTTTTCACTGACTCGTCAAATATGAAAAGTTTGCCGAGTTTTGGTCTTCCAGCTCGTTAAAAGGACCGGAAGATCTATCCCTCCTCTAGATTTTAATCTTTTTGGACCTAAGGGATTATTGCACAAAAAGATCGAGCGCTTGTCTAGTTCGGCTCGATAAAGACATCGAACATTCATCCCTTCTGTATTGTTTTATACTTTTATGGACTTAAGGGATTAGATGACGAAAAAGGACCCCTGGAGTCCACTTTATGTACACTTTTCAGACTCTCTAAAAATGAAAAGGACCGAGTTGTCTTTGTCGCTAGGCTCGTTAAAAATATTGAATAGCGACAAACTTGTCTTTAGACGAGAACGAGTTTCCCTATCGCTAGGCTCGTTAAAACATAGCGATGGGCTTGCCCGAAGGGCAGGTTATAGAACAAGCATATGTTATCCTCCTCAAGCTTGACAAAAATAAAGAGGTACTGGTCAGAAATGACTGGGGAAAAATTGGGAGAACCTCAAAGCTTAATGGTAGCAAGTCGCTCTTGAACATGACACTTTTGCCTCCATAAATATCGGGTTGGGTTATTATCATTCACCGGTCCCTTCACCATGGTCTCGCCATACCATCCATACATGGGGTAATGCTACCGATCCATCACATCAGTGTCGTTATATGTTCAAGAGATGTCATTCAGAAAGTGTCAACCGGGTCTCATCCACTACCATACATCAACTTTCATCCTTCCATGACCGCCACCCTGAATCATATTTCACAGATCGTTTTCACCATCATCACTAGCTCCGTTCCATGTCACTGATGTGGGATTCATTAAGGCCCTCCTTTGACGGATCACTTCTTGTCGACATCAGCTCATTATCCAAGAAGTTGATCTAGGAACACCCCCTCAGTACTTTGAAGCTTGCATGCCTCAATGGCAAGTTTCTCACTTCCGGCGATAGGTATACGTTAATGACCTTCGACCAGGAGACTTTGCGTGGTGTTCGACGTCAGATCCTATATTCACGCCACGTGAATTGTGCTGCAGTACCTTGAGGGTCATCATCATTATCGGTGATTCCTCTCGCGCTTGTTAACAGTTTACATTATTGACTGGTAATCAAGTGATGTCTTTCCATGTTCGACTTCAAGAAATTCTCACATGGATCGACTTGTACTAGAGTGAAGATCGGACAAGTTTGAAGACCCCGGATCTAGTTTCATCCATCCGGGCTGCAATATATATTCAGGAGATAAAAAACATAGACATGTGCAGCAGATGATCATCCTACTAAAAGGATGATAATTAAAAGCATAGAATTATCAGTCTATTATCAGACGATCGTCTGTCTATGTACAACAAATGTATTTATAAAGCTGAGCATGGGAAATGCCCGCATCAGCTAGATCATGAAAAGAAAGTATGAAAAGATAATGTATTGTATTGTATTTTGTTACAGGTCACCTCCCGACGATTGAATGAACTTCGGATCCTCCTAATAAAGCATTTCACCCGATAAACGACCTCATACTTTAGGGGGCAACTGTTATAGACATTTTTGTGCCTTACAGCATAGAGCATAAAATGTCAATAATCTAAGGGATCCAAAGTCCCTAAACATGTTGTTCCTACCCCTAGAGGAACAAGGTCAGCAAACCACATCACTTCAGATCAGTTCTCCACTGAAAAACACTCAAAAACAGGTCAATTTTGGATCAAAGCAGCTGCTCCACTAAGCATCTGCACTGAATGTCAAAAGCTCTATGGTGTACCTGCGCTGCATAGCAAGTGCAACAAAGGCTACCTGTGCTGGGTGTACTTTGACATGTGGAGGAATCTTTTCTCAATGTGCCAGTGCCCAGGAAGCTTCCAAAATGACACTTGGATCAGAAGATTCGCCTAATGATGAGTTAAGAGCTTCTAAAACTCCAAGTGGAAGGTAGAAACTCCGAGTGGACTCAAGGACTGAAGAACAACTGGAGTTGAAGAGGACAACAAGTCACACATCAAGCTGACTTATCTTCACTCCAAAACTCTATATAAGGATCTCATCCCATGGGATCTGGAGGCCGGAATTTAGTGCAAAGAATTGCTGTTGGTTTACAGTTGTGAGTATTGGGTGATTGCTTGAGGGAGGTGAAGAGGAGATTTCTTTCCGTCGGGAAGGTGATGCTGGATTGGACCTCTTACGGTTGTATCACCACCTGAACCTTACTTCCTTATATTAATAAAGCATTTGAGGTTCTTCTATTCGCATGTGTTTCAATGGTGTATTGTCTTACTTGCGTATTTGATTTATGCTAATCCTTGAATCAATTATGAATGCATGCTTCTTGTAGTGTCCTTTTCTTGTCTTGTTCGCAGGATCTCGTGTAGCTGGGCCCGTGAGAAGACTTGGAGCTGGGAGCAAGCGGCAAATAGAGGAGATTGGATCAACCATTTGCGCAAGACATCGGTAAGTGGATCTCTTCCTTTCGTCTCTTGCATGTCATAAAGAAGTAACTTTAGATAGCTTTGCTTCAGCTGTTGCTAAGGAACTATCACCCTTAGAGTGGGATAGGGTCATTCCGTGTTGGATACTTTTCCCCACAACACTATTTTTCCCATATATTCGCCCAAAATCATCATTTTTTCGTATTTCTATTGGACACTTGCTGTGCACCCTTGCATGTCGTTTACGTCGTCTGTCTGCCAACCGCAAAACTCCCGCCTTGAGCTACTGGCGCTGTGAGTTCATCAACCTCCAACACCATCGTCCTCATAGTCCTTAGGTATTTACCTATTTCCTCTGCATACCCTGGTCTTCCAAGTTCACTATATTAAAAGAAAATAAAAAAGCATGAGAACTGTGCAAATTCCTAACTACTAAGAACCTCCATCTGCTAAGCTTAGCCCCAAGTTCATCTGGAGAAGGTCACATTGGTCAAATTCCGCTGAATTCTCACAGCTCCCTGCGCATTTGTGACTTAAAACCACTAGCAGACAAAGTCCACTAAAAAGGCAGCACTCACCCCCAGCATTGGTTACTTTCACCCTCTCGACAAGCTGTTGCTCCCTGTTAGCCCAATTCACCTTCATTCTCATCTCTGCAAGTCATCCCATCAACCATAATCTACTGTTCACTGCCAGTTTCGCTAAACCAAAAGCATAAATTCAACTTCAAGTGAGAACTAAGCAATGGAGACCCCAGTGGCATTAAATATTACTCCCCTGAATGCCCCACATAAGAACCTGGAATGGTTGGCCCTTGCTGACCGGGATTATCAAATCAAAGAAACAGTTGAGATAAGTAACAAATATCACATACAAACTATTTGTGAGTTGAAGAAAAAATACATGAGTGGTGCTGATGACATAGGTATCTGGGAATCTAACTTGCCCATTTATTACCTTCCCCAAGTCAATGTGTTCCCAGACCTCATCCATCAGTGTTGTGAACACTATGAACCCTCTCAAAGAGCAGTTTTGGGTTCATCTGGGACTATTTTATCTCACATCGCTCCTCAATCCATAAATCAGATGTTAAACTTTAAGCCAACTAAACCTCTGGTGCCCCTTTCTATGAATTATCTGCTCAAAAAAGCTGCCAAGCTGCCCAGCTCACAGGTCACAAGGATTGGCCAGTTGTTCATGAAGCCAAAATATCAACCCCGGCAACCTCCTCCTTATCTACATGTCTGGTTCAATGAAACAGGGAGATTGCTAGTGGATATGATATTCTGCATTCTAGGATTCAATACCAGTGAGTTTGTGGATGAAACAACCTTGGTAATGTTATCCATGTTCACTCCAGGGCAGCCCCTGCTGCCCAGTATGATTATGCCACATTCATTGCTGACAAAATTCATGAGCAATTCATGAATTTGGAGAGAGAGAGGGTATTCAAGTACACATCCTATATATATCATTTGATATTATACTATCAGCCTAACAGTTTCCCTATTTTCTTAAAAAAGCTGGATGCAAAAGGAAACAGGAGATCAGTGGTATTTTGGACACCAGTCTGTCACCATATCTCTTGCTCTCCACACAACTATTGTGAGTTCATTGATCTATTCATCTATCCAACCTTGTCTCTGCTGCAAAGTTCTCCTCTTCCTAGACTCACCGATGAAATGTAGAAGATCCTCCAGCTTTCAAAGAATTATAGCGTTGGAGATTGGTACCTCTACCAAGACCACATAGTAATTAGAGTATATGGCTATGAGCTAGCCCCTTATAGACTGCCAAAGTATGTCCCCATGAGACTTTTTGCATTAGAATATTTCCGGAAATTTGGAAATGCAGACATGATCCATTTTCATAGCAGAAATAAAAAAGCACAGCTGAAAATCAAACACCAACTCGGTCCATTTATCTTTAATAAAAGGGAAGAAGCTTGGGGAGAAGCAGCTAAGATCCTAAAAAGCCTCCAGCTGAAAACAAGCTTCTATTGGGCACCATATGACCCTAATCATTTCATAAGTCTCAGAAGAATCAAGTATAGGCTTGTTGTCTATGATCACTTTAGCATTCCACAAATTGAAAAATATGCTAACAAACTAGAGTGGAAAGAAGGCACATTAGTGGAGGACTATTCTGAAGAAGAGTTAGTAGAAAGAGCAATTAAAAATCTAGAAAAAGCAGTTGACTTGGAATATTTTGGACAGGTTTGGTCTCCAGCCCCTCGGCATCTTGGAGAAAGTGCCTCATCCTCCACTGTTCCCCAACAGTCTGCCAAAGTAATTGATCAAGCAGCAAATCTAACTAAAGGTAAAGAAGTACAACAAGAGGAGTCACTTCCCAATCTAGAGCAGAAAGTAGAGCAGCAAGAAGAAATGGCTAAAATGCCTGCCTCCACAGAGCAGCAAACCCAAGAGCATATCCCTCCAAGGCAGGAGGTGACAATTGAAACCACAGTCTTACAGACACCTGCAAACGAGGAAAGAACAAGGAAAAGAGATAGACAAGAACAGACTCCTCCTACCACTTCCACAGATCAACAGGGTGAGAAAAGGTAAAGGCTGAATCCCCTTTCTGAGGAGGAAATGCCTGAAAGACCAACTGATACTATGCTCCCTCCTAGCATTGAAACATCAGCCAACTCCTTACAGCAAGAGCAAGAACTGCAACAAGGAACAGAAGTAAGTTCTTCAAGGCAGCACATCAAGGAAGATTCTAGCATAAAGAAGCAATTTACAGACATAAAAGCAAGAAATGAGCCGGTTAGATTCCAGCTTTATAACCAGCTGCTCAAAATGGCACCAACTAATCAAGAAAGGCTTATGTCGGTCTATGATATCCAAGAAGGAAAAATGACTCTTAGTCATTTTAGGCCTCCCATGTAGCAACCTCAAACAGCTGCAGACTACATCAGAACTAACTTAGAGGTCTTTGCCAAAGACATCCACCCCATGGACCAGATCGAGCTACACAAGCAAACAGGGGAGATGCTCTATTCTACATTGGCTGATAAAACTCTATTAGCACACCGTTTACAGAATTATCTACACAACACTACTGCCCAGTTAGAATTAGAGAAGGCTTCATCTCAAGCCAAGGACAACAGAATCAAGTCCTTGGAAGAAATTATTATAGAGCTAGGACATGACCCAAATGATCCTAAGGGTGTGCAGGCATTGATGAAGCAAAAAGATGATGATATAGCGGCCTTGAGAAAGCAGATTAAAATACCACCTACCCATCACCCTCAGACTGAAGGGGTTGCAGAACAAAAGAAAGATCAAGATGTGGTAGCTCTACTCTTGATCCTGCATAAGAGATTGGTGGAAACAGAGGGCGCCTTGGAGGTGGCATTAAAGGCAAAACAAGGAGAATTACCAACCCAGCCAACGCAGATATCTACAGCCGTTGAAGATGTGCCTCCTGTAACTACTTCAGTAGGTCCTCCCACTGGACAAACATCAGAGGCATGCCCTTCAGGCTCAGCACTAGCTCCAGAAGTGACAACACCAACAACAACATCAGAACAGGTACCCAGCCTTGATATGCAAAGTATGAGGAAAGGACTAGAGGCTCTTGAAGAACAGATGGCAGAACTAAAGGTAGCAAAAGAGAAATTGGCTACACTGGAAGAAAAATATGACAAATCAAAGCAAAATGTAGCTGAAAGAACAAGAGAGGTAAGGGCTCTTGTAAAAAGGATAAAGGAGTTAGAAAAAGAGCTCACTCTGGACAAGACTATAAGTGATATCAAGAAAATTCTATGGGCTAACATAGGTCAATCCATTACAGATCAATGGCAGTCCATTGAAACTATCCATGAGCAAATGGATCTTCTAAATAGGGCAAAAGCAGAAGGTCAAAGAGCCCAGGCATCCTTGGGAAGTATGCCTGAAATAGCCAACAGAATGATCCAAGTACTTAACAACCACACCGGCCTTCAGCTAGCAGGAATGGGTATCAGAGACAGGACTAATACCATATTACTAATCAAGAGGGTGCTTACCTTGAGGAACTATATGCAAACATTGGACAGAAGATGTCAAGAAATGCAGACAGAGGTAAATGAATTCATTGCAAAAATCACTGCATTGCATAACAAAGGTCTCCCTAGCTTGGTAACTAGTGCAGGAAGTTTGTTATCACATGAAAATTATGCCAAGAGGGTTAACAATTATGCAACAAATCAAAAAAATGCATCTGCTAGCAGTCCAGAGGAAGCAGGGCCCCCATCTGGGCAGACTCTCTATGAGAAATTGGAGAATTTGTTTTTTATTGAGCATGAGATCAAACACCTTTTTGAAACACATCCAAATTACTACAAATATACTGAATTCGGTGAGACTCTGATTAAAATACAAAGACACCAATTGCCTACTGAAGATTAGTGGAGAGGCATGATAGAAACATTGCTCTGAGAAATCAAATCTGAAAGAGCAACTGAATGACAAAATGATGACTAGGCACCAATGGATGATTACAGCTGACACAACCACAATAGCAGCATCGTGGCAAGACAGCAAGAAAGCAAAGACTTCCAAAATAAATGCAAATCAGTCGGCAGGCCCAGTTGGTTCCAAAGTCAAGGATCTCTGACAAAGATAAACAACTGTTTATTAATCCTTTAATAGCAATAACTTTTTGTAGCTACTAGTTGTAGAAAGTTGGTGAGAAAGTTATGAGTTCATGACTCATCTTTCAGATATTTTATGAAACATTTTTGTATATATACCCCCACGCATAACTTACTTAGGGTTGCTGATTTTCTTCTGAAGAGCTACACTGTAATTACAGACTTTGAATACAAGAAGCTGATGAAGTTTCGGAAATTTTGCGTTGTTTGATGTGTTATGATGAGATTGTTTGCTACTGTAGGATTCCTGCGTTATTTCGTGATACTATAAGTTTTCTAAACCGTTTCTTTACATTTTGTTCGCTTACAAACCCGCATATGTCGTATGTTTAATGGTCTTAGCATCATAGAAAAGGAATAGTTCAGGATTTGTTTATTTAAACACCCTAAGCTCAATCTTTGCGGTTAATTGTGTTTTCTTCAGAATTAGTTATGAATGTGAAATTCTTAATTGCTCACAATTACACTAAATCTTTCATAGTAAATATTGTTCAGGAATTCTGAGTTGCTCCTGAGAAATATTTCATTTCCCCACCATACCAGCATAGTGAAGGAACCTCAATTGCCTTTCGCTGACTGACTGTAATCCATATTTTTCAAATTTAAAAGTTTTTTCATGAATGCCCATCTATCTCTGCAGTATCATCATTCTCACCAAGCACCTCAAGCAACACATCATCATCGACTCCAATGCCCAATGGACTAAAATTCTCTAAACATTGCATTGCAGCTGTTAGAAGATATCATCCAACCACACTTTAAACAAAATTCAGTGCATCATAGCTAGCCTAAAACTCCCCAAAACAATGTTAAATCAGAAAGAGAGAGCCCTCTCTGATTGCAGGTGGGCTAGAACCCGTAATCCAAAGATTGGTTAGTGGTTACCTCGGCCGTATTCCCTTAGGAGTCAAAGGGAACAACCTGAGTGATAACATAATGAATTAAAGAGAAAATTAGAGCCTTGAGGATCTAATAGAGAGGTTCATGTATAATGTTAAGAGGGCAAAACTACATCATTTAGGATCTGACACACTAAAAACCCTCTTACTTAGAACAAGTAGGGATGAATGGATTGATCTCCTTAATCTCATGAGTGGAGGTGATGTATACCAGTTATCATTTGAGGAAATTTGTGAAATATGCAAACATATATCAATAGGAAAAGCAAGAGTAGGTAAATTAGCATCAAGATTGGTAAGTCAAGCTAAACTTGGAAATTTGTTTGATGATTTCAAAACAGAAATGCTTAGCAATCTAACAAAACAAGTAGAAATGTTAAGAATAAAAAATGAGTAAAAAGAAGATGTTTGTGTTGTCCATGTAGAATCACATGATGTTAAATATTGCTCCTCATTACCATGGTTGAAGGAAGTTCACCAGGAGGACAATGGAGCAAGTCAATTGCCAATTTAACTATGTTATGTAGCTCCAAGAGGACCATGGAAACCTATTCAGCCTAATATGATGCAAGATCTTAATTCACAATTTCAATCTTATGCACATCCACCTCAAAGTAATTGGAACACACCCTTTCCTTGGCAACATTGGCCATCTCAACCCCCCAAACCAATCTTGGCAACAAGGTTGGCAAAGAACTTATGGGAGCCATCCACAATATCCTCAATATTTTCCTCAATATCCTCCATACTAAATGCCATGGTATCCTTACCATTCACCTCCACCACAACCACAACCCCATCCACATCCATCTCAAATATACACTCCCACTCAACTGCCTTTACCACCATTTCCAAACCCACACATTGAAGTAGCTCAGCCCACTTACAATGCTTAGGTACGACAATTCCAAACAACTCCTCTTAAGCTCAATGATATTCACCATAGCTCAGGAAGAGTATTGAAAAAAAGAGATTATATTGATATCATTGAAGGACCACATCCAAAAGAAGAAGATTCAAAAGAGAAGATCAAAGAACCATGGGCTGCATTTGATGAAGAGCAGATAACAAAATCGGAGAGTGAGAAATCTCCCTCATGGTTACCCTCAAATCCTCCATGTATTCAAGAGATCAATCAACAAAAAGTGGAAGACTTGAAGGTCATGGTAGAAGAAGACATACAAGATGATCTAAATCAACAAGTGGACCAGAGGCATCACAATTATATTGAAATATGGTTCCAAGCAGTCACTAAGATGCAACATCACTCTCTTCCTCAACTATGCTTGATCGTTTCAAATTAAAATCATTTGGCCTCTGAAATCTAGGTACATGTCAAAGCATACATTTCAAGTCTCCACATCAGTTTGTCTGTCATATTGATGCGCACATGGCTCCATTGGAAGTATTCTTATACTTAAAAGTGATTTTTTTTTTCAAGTAGGGTAGGGTAGAAGAAAAAAAAAGAAAAAGAAAAAAAAACAAAATGAAAAATAAGAGAAAAAAAAATATAAGGTGAAAACCTCCTTGGAGGCACCTCAGATTGGCTCATTGATTGAAAACCTCCATGATCCAGTGAGTGGGTTGAGAAAAGAAAAAAGAAAAAAAAAAGAGAAAAAAAAAGAAGATCCTAGGTGAAAACCTCCTTTGAGGTGCCTAGGCAAACCTACTAGTTGAAAACCTCATTGAGGCGGCTAGTAGACCTAGAAGAAAAAAAGAGAAAAAACATAAATAAAAGAATCCTTGCTCCATGCATGCATGTACTCCCCAACATCCGCAAGCAACAAGAACAAGTTGGTACCAAAAGGAAAATTGGTCAAGCCTAGTCAAAAGAAGTCAAATTGTGACTTTCTCCTACTTCGCTCGAATGTCCCAACAAGACCAAGGCCATGCCAATCCATCACCCTCATCTATTTCCACCATCCATCCATCATTCTCAAGCTTCTACCATTCAATTTTCTTATTGTCCTAAAAAACTACAAGATACAAAAATACATAGAGAAATTTTTTTTTTTTGCAATAATTTGAAAACTGTGCATCCATTTTCCAAGTTGTTTCAGGGGAAGATGCATATGGATGATGGTAACATGCTCAAGCAATTTCAGCAAATGCTAGTGCATGGTTTCCAAGAAATAGGCCTCCATCACCTTTAGCCATTTATGCATTTTCTCAATATCCATGTATCCATTTAAAAAGCTATTTCATGGGGAGATGCATATGGACGATGGTAACATGCCCAAGAAATTTTAGCAAATTCCAGTGCATGATTTCCAAGAAATTGGCCTCCATCACCTTCAACCATTTTTAATTTTCTCAAGATTTGTGCATCCATTGACCAAAAGTTTTCTATGGGGAGGTGCATAATGATGATGGAAACATGCTCAAAAAGTTTCAGCTCAATCCAATCTACCGTTTTAGAGATATGGACAAAACAAATCAATGTCTTGTAAACCTATAGAATACAGAACAATGCCTATAGGATTGGCAGTGAGCAGTTTTAAAGGAGATCCAAAGGTAAAAGAAGCTCCTCTAGAGCTTAACAACAACATCGGGATCATCAGCATCACCATCCAACACCTGCACATCAACATCAACGCAACAGCAACATGCATGTCTCTCCAACAACGATAAGGTAGGTACAGGTATGCAATATTTTTGACCTCTTCTCTTGAGCATATTATAGTTAGAAATTTGTTGTCAATGAATGAGAGATGAGGTTTTATAAGCTATGGATGGATCATCAATCTCAGCCGCCTTCAACTAGTTGATTTCAGATCACTCCTTCACTCATGCAATGTTGAAAAGTTAAATTATGAAGGGTGATGATTTCGAGGAATGAGGACAGCAGTTAAAAGAATAAATTTTTGCAAAGGCCAAGGTCACCACAACACTCCAATCCCTCCATCCACTTCATATTTATTGTCTATTCATCATTCATCCATCCTATTTCATTCTTGAAAAAATAAAACAAAGAGAGCATCCTCTCCATTTTCACGAAATTTGCATTTGTAGCTCGGCAAGAAGGATGGTCAAAGAGAAAAGGAGGATGACAAAGAGACCCCTGTCACTAACATTTTTATTTTACCACTCATTACCATTCATTCCTCCACCATTTCTGTCATTTTTTCCACTCCTTTACTTCAGTTTACAAAGGGACAGTGTTTTCTACAGGATGATCTTGTCGGAATCAAAGTGACCCAAAAATCCTACAGGAGGCAGTCCTAAGGAAAATAAATGACTTGCTATGCCAATAAGGGTGTGGAAGACCTTGCCAAACTAAAAACATATTCAAGAACTCATCTTGAATAAGGGAAAGAAAGCAAGTTAATGGTCTCAAGAAACAATGATTTTTCTTTGAACAAATATTTTTTTGGGCTTGTCCTTGCAGAGCTTACAGCTAAGATTCTTAATGCACAAGAGAGAGGCCACCAGGGCCATGGATGAGGCACAACGAGGTCACTAAGTTGCTCAGAGGATGAGCAACACTTTCAGCAGGGGGTATGATGGGCCTCTAAATTAGACATAAATTAAGGCCCATGTCTCTAATTTAAAACATAAATGAAGTCCTATGACCATCCTTCAGCACATTAAACCTCTCTTTTCGCATTAGATAATTTATTTTTAACTTTAATATATTCATTAGGAAGGTTTATGAATAATTAAATATTTGTGCCTAATATTATTTATTTTTTGTGGAATATTATGAGAATATTGGGCAGATTATGGAGTTGGAGGAGGAGATAATTCAGGGACTTGTTTCCTACTACTGGAGGATGAATAATAAATAATAAGTCAACAAGATATTATGGAATTATGGCACAACTTGTGGAACTCCAATTATTGAAAAAATCTAGGAATGTGTTCCACTAATCAAGGGAGAAGATCCACCAATCAAGGGAACATATCCATTAATCAAAGGATTTTAGTGGGAAAAGCTTCCTCCATCCATGGGGAATGATTCTTAATCATTTTAAATAAGTACCAAGTCGAATTTGCCTCTAGGGAATGATTGAGAAAATCTAGGAATGTGTTCCCTACCATTTAATGCAAATTCCTAGTATTGGGGACTAGATCCACTAATCAAGTGATTTTGGTGGATAAAGCTTTCTCCATTCATGGGGAATGATTCCTAATGATTTTTTATAAGTACCAAGTCAAATTTTCCTCTATGGGGAGATTTTCATTAGTGTTATTGGGGAGAGAGCTTGTATTTTTGCAGCTCCATTGTATTTTCTTGCAGGGATGTAATTTTATTGATGAAAATAATGAAGATTGGTGTCATGTTTAGCTTCTAAATCTTGTTCTCCGCCATAGGTCTCTGATTTTCCTTGGGCTTGGCCATCCCAGGAATCTCAGATCCCTTTTGTATCATTTTCTTTCCCTCTTTTCATCGTTTATTCACATGCATCTCTTATTTTTATTTATTTCTATTTCTGTATTTAGAATTAATGATTTCTTGTTGAAGGATTGAGTTAAATGGTTGATGTAAGTTCTTTTGTAGGATCAAAAGCATTATTTCATCCTTGGAAAAGCTTTTTAAGTTCATATGAATCATTGAGTTGCTTGGATTAGTCTTCTTATTCAAAAATCTAGATTGTTGGGCCTCCTTTTTAGTAAAGAATAGTAAATTTCTGCTATTTTTTAGCGCATGCTAACAAGCTTCAATCGAATTGATTCCACTTGCATTAGATCAAAAAAAAAATTCCCTATTGTATTTTCACTTGATTTGGTTAGGCATTTTTTAGATTTACTAGCTCATTAGTTCTCGAATTTCTAGATTTTCGACTAGTAATGTTTTTTATTTTTATTTTTGCATGGGTGAACAGAGGTCTTTTTGAGTGATTCCACTTGGAATAGGGACCTAAGACATCCTAGTTCATAAAAATTTATTTATCCATCCAATTTGGATTTTATTTTCTTGGTCATTAAACCCTCACCAATTTCATCATTTCACAAGGAAACTTCTCCAAGCTTTTTGAGCAAATCCATCCATCTCCCAACTTTGCTTTTGAGTTCTAAGTGATCCTAGGAATTTTCTCACTCCATTCTAGCCATCTACACCTTCCCTAAGCATTCCATCACCTCCAACACCTCACATTTTTCTCTCAATTGTATCTTGTAGGTTCACTGTAATTCCTACAAGATCATCCTGTAGGTTTCTAGTACATCCTGCAAGTTTTTATGAAATGGCCTATTTTGAGACTGAATTGATGGAAAATCTCTAGGAAGTCACCAAAATCCTCCCAGGGGTCTCCCACACCATCCAACCATCTCCTAACCCTTCCATCCAACCTCCAACATCCTTAATTCACCTGCCACATCACCAAAAGAAATTAGTTTGTATACTTGATTTTGCATGAAAAGACAAAAAGACAAAAATAAATTTATTTTAGTCCCTTTACTTGCACATTAGTGATGTTTGATGCTTCTTACTTCCATGCTTAGATACTAGCATTTGGTTCATGATAAAATAGAATTATTGCAAAGCATAGTTTCTTGGCAGTTAATTAGGAAATGGTGTGATTTAGCATTGAATTTCCATCTTTTTTCTTGTACTTTCTTTCTTGCAATAGGTTCCATTTCGAACATTTCATTTTATGCAATTAGTTTAGGATTTGACTTTAGTACATGCACTCCATTACATCATGATAGCAAAGGAAGGACACATTGTATGTTGCACATATAGTGCCGACACTTCTTAAGTTTGTACGAACCCCGGGTTGATAATTAAAGTCAGTAGCCTTGGAAGTTGCAGCATCCTTGTTGCAATATCGAGGCTCATTAATTTGTGTAGTACTATGGTTTCCATTTGACCCTATTGGTGGATTCTTCACCTCTATGTCAAATTTCATTATTGGTTGGTTCAGAGGGATTTTGTCGTGTGCTAGCCACATCTTGTGTATGCTAGAAGCGTGATTTAGTACGGTTACTTCATCTTTCTTCGTCTGGTTCCTTCCAAATTATTGGCTTGTAGGTTACATTCACACTGGATTGATGTGGGATACCTTAATTCCTTCCTTCCATCAGATTATTTCCCGTCGACTCCAACTCATTGCTCTAGGAATAAGGTGTAGAGTCCTTTTTCAGTACCTTAGGGTTTGTAGTCATTAGTGGCAGAATCCTTTGCTATCAAATTTGAGAATACATCAATGTCTCATGATTGATAGATTCTTTCAAGTGTTCAACCTCAACTCATTTATTCACACTTGTTAGATTTTACTAGGGTACCTTGACTCTCATCATCATTATCGGTGAGTTGTCTCATATTTATTAATGGTATACATCAATGACTGGTAATAAAATGATTTCTCATATGGTCGACTTCAGCTCATTTATCCCATAGTGTAAAAATGTACCATGGCAATCGGTGAAGACCTCGGGTTGCATCAACATTTTTTGGTTCACTTCTCAGTTCCTCCATTTTTTTGCCAGTGACGCCATCCACCTTATATGTTGTAGTTCATCACAACAACATTTTATATGTTGGCACCCAAGTTGCATGAGGTACCATTATTCCACTTTTTGACTTGGTACTTTGAGCATTAGTTATGTGACATCATTGATCAGATATCTCCTTCAACTTCATTGATCAATTATTTTATATGTGATATTGTGACATTGCCTTGATATGTACTTTTGCAGTTATGATTAGATAATCCAATACGTACTTCTTAGTTTCCTTTGTAGTTGTATACATATTGGATCCACTCTACACTTGATATGTAGATGTTATTTACTATCTATGAACATGGGTATGTCTGCCTTAGACATGAGCTTTCCTTTTTATCTCTTCCACTGGTTTTGCAGGTTGGAATCTGGTGATCTCCTCCCAAGTCCTCGCATGATTCTTTCTATACACTTACTACATTTCAACCATCATGTATCCCTTTTGACCTCATATATCAAGGGGAGTCCGTTATAGCATCATTTATCACCCTTGTATACTTGATGCTCTTAGTCATTGCCATGGGTAGCCCTTGTTGAGCTAATTTATTAACACAAATTAACACAAGTGTTCATTATCAATCCAGGTTTGTAAAACTTGGAGGCAAGTCCACAGTGTATGGATATTAGGTATAGCCAAGCTTAGAAGAAAATTTTTGAAGAACTAAAGAAGTGCATATTACAAATATACGCCTATATTAACAATTTCTAACTCACTTTTGCAATGTATGAAAGATGAAGTGGCTCTTAACCTAAGAGATCCATTTGTGTTCTTCTCTCTCAATTATCACTTAATGAATAGAAATCAGAAATCATGAATTAACATTAGATTAAGATGCATAAATAAACAATGAAAGAGACTCTTAACTTAAGAGATCTCTAGGCATTTTTAATCACAATTCATTCATCATTATGTTATCATTAAAAAACTAAAAGTACATAAAAACTGCTTGCATGTAACAAAGATGAATTCTGGTTTTGATCTATTAACTCAATAGAAGGAGAATTCAACTTGAACACTTTGTTGTCCCTTCTTATTAAAGTGATAAACAAACTAAGATTCACCAATATTATAAATCATCACACATTAATTCATAAGCAAATCTGAAACAAAGCAAATAAACAAATTCTAAAGTAACCAGTTCATGAAAATTAAGCTAATCTAACAATGAAGTGTACTTAGCTTGGAGTGGGGGCCCTCCACCCTTGCTTTGCACACTTGAGGTTGCTATAAAATGCTTAGATTTCAGTCACTCATCCACATCAATGAACAGAAAAATGAAAATAGAATAGTTTCTTCAAATTAATCTCCAAAATCCAAATGGCTGAGCATAAACTTATACAAAAATTACATATCATAAGCCTTCAAAGTCTTGGCTTAAATAGAAGTTTATGAAACAAACTGATCTAAAGTCTCTCTAACAATCATATATATTCATATCCTTCTATCTAAGTCAAATTCATTCAATCCATCCCAATAAATATGGACAATGCCATAAAATCACAAAACTGCCCTATTTCCTAGGGATTTTATGGGTGACTAGTCATGTTTGACTAGCCTTGATCGGGCCTAATAAAGCTTGTTTTGACCGAACCAAGTGGAATTGGTTCATTCCTAGTTCCCAAGATTTCCATGCATGCATCCATCTTGAGTCCAAGTGTCCTACAAATATGTCATCAACATAGTTATTACGGGAATTTCTGATTCTGTCAAAATTTGCACTTGAAATCAAATTTTCATAAAAACATTACAAATTTCGAAATTAAAATTAGATAACTGAATATGCATGAAATACATCAAAATGGGATGGATATAATGGAAAATAGATGGAAAATATAAGGATTAAGTAAGTTTCCTCAAGCAAAAATAGACCAAAACTGAGGGCCAACATCTTCCCCTTGCTGATTGTCAAGCATGTCCTCGTGCTTGTTGTTTCCTTTTGGATCTTCTTACCCCTGCTGTGCATGTTGTTCCAGACCCTGATGCCTCTTGTTGTGCTACCTCTAACAAATAGTCCATCCTTGTGTCATGTTCTTCTCTATACAAAGTAGTTTTAACCTTGTGTTTTTCATACTTGCCTTTCTACATGTTCTTTTCCTGGAGCCATTTGAATGCCTGCTTGCAAATTATATCATTCTTTCTCTTTAATTTTCCTATTTCTTCAGTTAAATTTTCATTCTCTTTAACCAACTTTGCATTATTCTTTTTACTTGCTTTGTTTTCCTTTTTCAAATGCTTTTCCAAAATCTTGTTTATTTCAAGTTGGTTTATTAATTCTCTAATTTTTCTCAAGTGTAATTCCCTTTCAAGTTCCTGTGTGTTTTTCACAAATGATGTTGCTGCCACATCATCAAAATAGGAATCTTTCTCTAGTGCTTCTTTCTCAATAATATCCTCTGCCTGTTTCTCTATTGAACATGTGTCCACAATTTGCACTTCATTGTCCCTGCTACTTGTTTCAACTGGGCTCTTCTTCCTAAACCTCCTAGGAATGGACATGATGGATGTTTCATTTTCAATCATGATTGTGTTGGTTTGCTTCTTAGATCTGGTTCTGGGATAAAATGGTGAACTCACAATGCCCCTGGTTTCCTGCTCTACTTTGTTTTGTTCCTCAATGACCTGCTCCTCATACTGGTTTTGGTTCAAAAACTCTCTCCAAATCATCCCCTGAGTTTTTACTTGATATTCTACCAAATTTTTTATCAACCCCTGATGATAAACTTGTGCTTCTTTTGGTTTGTTTTCATTTTTGACTGATTCTATCATCTTTAGGAGGCTTCGAAAGAGGAAATATGGTAGGTTTATCTTGACCTCTCCTTTAATGTGTTGAAGGAGTCTAATATGATATAGATGTGCCACATTGTATCCCCTATCACAAGTGAGAAATTTTTGAATAATCAAAACCAGTTCTCCCCATGGTTCATTGAACCATTCCCTGGGTATACCTTTGGCTCTGTCAAAGGTTCCCTTTCTATTTTTCTCCAGGAAGAAATTCCATGCTTTCTCCTTGAAATGCAAACCCTTATGATAATTTTCTCCTATCATTGGAAGGTCCAATGCTTGTGAAATGAATTCCTGAGTCACTGGAATTATTATGTTTCCTACTCTTGTTTGCTCCTGATTATAATTGTTCACAAATTCTCTTGTTATTCTCTCACTATGGCCATTAAATCTTTGTAAGAAGCCTATGAGCCCTACCTGATATAACTTTTCTATTGTTTCCTTCTTCCAGTTTTCTATTTGAAATCTCGGCTCTATCCTGGTTGTCATATTCTCTGTAAACCAGTGGATATAGGCTTCTACCGTCATTAACTTCATCTTTAATAATGACAAATAACAAGCATTTATTCATAGAAATATTTTTTGGTTCAACTTATAGAAGGCTTACCTTTTCCCTTGATGCTTTTTAAAACAATTAAATCAGTCTCTTTTGGCCTCTGTCTCGCTCTGCAGTAATACTGTCCCTATTTCAACACTCTGCTCTATTCATGCAATCAAACATCCTTCTTTATACACACCTCTGTAAAAAAAATTGAACTCTGTTTTGAAATAAAAATATATAAAGAAAACAAAAATCATGTTACAATTTTTGTTTTTCTTAATATAATCTCCTGCTATCAAACTCAGACTAGTTTTTTATTCACTGAGTTTAAATTGAGGCACTGTGTATAAATCAACATGCAACACTTCACTGCTTATACAATCAACATGCAATGTGAATTTGCAATCAACTATTGTTTTAACAAATTGGCTTTGTGCACTCAAATATAAGCCCAATACTCTATTTTTATTGACCAATTCCTTCATGCAATCAAACTGAAACTCATTCTTTTGTCACACTGTCTGACCATAAAAACACATGTTTATGTGATTGACAACACAAGTGTAGTTTTAAGCTCGGCGACTATGCATTTTTTAGAGGCTACATGTTTCAAAACTACACAAAAATTCCTCATTTCATTACTCAACATGTAATCAAAATTTAATGAGACACTCTGTTTCAAAATTTCGTGGAAGATCTGGATCTTATCAACCGAGGTTTATTTTGTTTTTCTCCACCCTACAGTTAATAAATCATTCATTAACTTGAAGCTATGCCACAGTTTATTGCTTGTGCAATTAAGCTCACTGCCTGTGCAATTAAGCTCACTGCCTGTGCATTTAAACTCACTATATAAACACTTCATTTTAACTGCAAACTTGGCGATTTCATGGAAGATACCTAATTGTTGTTGAAGTGTCATAATCCCCTTGATTCATGGCCCAATTATCTGTGTTTTAAATGCACCTATTTGTTGACTAGTGGCACAAACAAAAACTAAATAAATGACGTTGAGAGATCTCAGCAAAAAATCCTGATATTTCCTCAAAAATCTCCATCGCATTAAGGAAATGAATCGGATTTTTTACTTACCTGTGTTCTCCACGAGATTCTTGCTAACTGACTCCACCTCCTTCGTCTGTTTTCTCAGCTTACCCTTCTTATCTCTCCAGTTTCTTAGAGCTATATCTCTTTCTCACTTTCCTCGGTTTGTTTTCTCTGTCAAACTGTTTCTACCTCACTCATGTGTATGCCAATGGCTTACAACAACCGTCGTCCTCTATGAGCCTCAACAGCTATGATGGCAAAGAAATTCACAGTTTTAAGGCCTATGGCTTCAGAAATGGCAGAGCTCTCTCTATTAAATGCACAGGCTTATCTTATGTTGTTTAAAAAATGTTTTAACCGTTCTGTTTGCTATCCTCTGACCAGAATGTCATGTATAGATTTCATTGGATAATGCCTTCATGGTCATCCCTTTGACCAGAATTCCATGCATATACCATCAAATTGCATAATCTATCAAAATTATTTCGATAGAATGGAACCGTTTATAATTATTTCAACCCTACTGTCAACACCATATGGTTCATCATTTTTGTGTTTGCGTTCATTTTTTTATTATGATTTTAACTTAGCCTATGTTTAATGTATTTGTAGTTGTCCTCCAATCCATTCGTGGTCATCCTCCCGCATACCAACTCATCATACCTTGATTGTCATACGTACATTACTTTGTTGCCACGTTGATTTCATGACTGTCATATGTGACTTCGCCAATTATTCATTCATCATGTTTTTCATTGGGTTTGGATTGTATTACCACCGGTCATGCTATAATAACCTTACACCATCATATCATATTACCATTGGGCTTTGCCATGATAACCTTACGCCATCATATCGTATTACCATTAGGCTTGCCATGATAACCTTATACCACCATATTACCACATTGCCAATAGTATTACTTTTTATGTGCTATGATAAGTTTAATACATAAATCATTTCGATTTTGTATGTTTTGCAATATATCTCATAATGCGCATATCCCTTATGTTTTGCAATGTATCTCTTTAATTTTAAAATGACCACTTTTGGTCATGTTTAAAATTATTTCCCATAATACTAATGTTTTATTTGTTTGTGCAGGTTTCAACTTATTGCATCCCATTCGATCCCTTTTGCTTTGAGGAAAAATACTTAGGGTTATATACTTAGGGTTATGGAATGTTAGGGTTATGGAATTAAATATAGGATGTACATAGGATTAGGTATAGGGTAAATATTGAATGTAAATGTAGGATGTACATAGGATAATGGGTATAAAATGATGGGTATAGGATGAAAGTAATGTAATGAATATGCATTCAGGTACTAACTTAATTTTAACAAGCTCTAAAAATTTCTAAAAAAAGTTTGAATTTGCAAGAGCAAAATTTTGTACTCACAATACTTGTACTTCCCTGGCAATATTGGATGATGCCTTCTGATCAAATGTATTAGATAGATTGAAATATAGAATTTATTTCTGCCTTCTGTTCTAGCATTCCTCATTGATTCTGGTTCTTTGATTGCTGATGTCATTCAGGTCCCTCTGCAATTGATTTATAATAACTCAGGTCCCAACTGTCATGCAATGTATACATGCTTTCTTAACATTTCAGGTTCATGCAATATATACATGTTGTTTTCTAACATTTTAGGTACCCAACTGTAATCAATATAAAAAATATTTCAGGTCCCAACTAACATTGGTTTCAAAAATATTTCAGGTCCCAACTAAAATTGGTTTCAAAAATATTTTAGGTCCCAACTGACATTAGTTTCAAGAATATTTCAGGTCCCAACTGTGAAAACATAGGTTTTGTCATCAATTCAACTACACAACTAAGTTTCTTGTGTGACCTTCCCCCTTGCTTAGCTGAAGACCTGTCTTCAAGTCATGTTTCTTTGGAGGATTTTCTACAAAACAAAGCTGTTGTAAAAATAGAACAAGAGGTTGTGAATTCATACAATCCAAAATGTGTTGGTTTTCCTCTATGAATTCTTGTTTGCTTGCTGCTAGTTGCATGGTTTTCACTAGAAAACTTTTTATTTTTGGTTTTATTTTTATTATTTTTTTTTATATATTCTTTATTTTCCTTTTTTAATTCTTCTGGAGTTTTGGAAGGTACATGGCTATGTTGTTCCATTACTTCCAGATCTGTCTCTTGTATCAGTTGTTTCATAAATTCTTCTTTGTTAATAGGCTTATTGTAAACTTTGAGCCTATGTCCATTTACTAAAAATGATGTATACTCTTGATAATTGTTTTGATTTGAACAGCTCCATTGTCAAATATTTCCTCTATCTCATATGGCCCTAACCAATGTGTTGTGAACTTGGCCTTGAAATCTTTGAATTTGGAGTCAAACAGTAATGCCCAGTCTCCTTTGTTGAATGTTTTGTTCTTGATGAATCTGTCGTGCCATTTCATTCTTTGTTGTTGTACCAATGTTGTGTGTTCTATTGCCTGTTGTCGATGTTCATCCAGTTGGTTTAATTCCATTATCCGCTGCTATTGTGCTTCAGACAGTTCTAGTCCTAGTTCTTCTCCCATCTTAAATGTGTGTATTTGAAATTTTGTGGGCAGTAAGACTTCTTTTCCATACACTAATTGGTATGGACTAAACCTAGTTGTGTTTTTCCATGTTATTATGTATGCCCATAGTGCATCTCTTAACTTTTCTAACCAGTCCTTCCTATTCAGCTGTACTATTTTTGTCATTATGTCTAGGACTTTATTTGTTGCTTCCAGTTGTCCGTTTGCCTGAGGATGATATGATGTTGATCCCCGGTGCTTTATCTTATACTTTTCCGTAAGATCCCAAACAAGTTTTGAAGTAAACTATGCTCCCTAATTAGTTACAATCTGTCTAGACATGCCAAATCTCACAAATATTTCCTCAAAGAGAAAGATGACCACTGTATTTTCTATTGCCTTTGTGACTGCTTTTGCTTCCACCCATTTAGTGACATAATCTATACATACCAAGATGTACTTCTTTCCATTTGATGGTGGATTTATTGGTCCCACAAAATCTAGAGCCCATTGCTTGAATTGTTCTATGAGAACTTGTGGTTTAAGTGGCATCTCATCTGATACTACCACACGGTTCATCATGACATGCTTTCAAGATTTCTAATATCTCATCTTCTCTCACACATTTTCTTATTATTAAATCAGAACTAGTATAAAACAGATCACCATTTACCCAACTATATCTAGAGCTTTCTCTAATGATTTTTCATTTTTTGTTTCTTTGAAAACTGAGTTGGAAATTTTCCAGAGGATAGATAGTTTGCTATGCCTGCAAACCATGGTGTTTTTACTGTTATTGCAAATAAATGTACATCTGGAAAGTTATCTGCAATAGGATTTGGATCATTGGGTGTATGTAATCTTGAAAGAAAATAGGCCACTTGATTGTCTTTCCCTGGTCAATCTTGAATTGTAATGTTAAATTCTTGCATTAACAATAACCATCTTGTTATTCTTCCGTTTTTCATTGATTTGTTCATTAAGTATTTGATTGTTGAATGGTCTGTATGAATGAATACTTGGTATCCTGTTATGTAATGCCTAAATTTGTTCACTGCATGTACTAACGCTAACATTTCCTTTTCTGTGACTGTGTAGTTCAATTCTATTCGTGTTAAGTTTTTTCCTATGAAGTATATAACATAATTGAATAGGTTTTCCTTCTATCCAAGTGATGCACCTATAGTAGTATCAGATGCATCAGTTGAAATATGAAATGGCAAAGACCAGTTTGGTCCATGAAGAATGGGTGCAATTGATAATTTTTCCTTCTTTGAAATTCATTTTGACAATGATTTGTCCATTAGAATTCAAAATCCTTTGCTAGTAACTTGAATATAGGTTGTGCTATTTTGCTAAAGTTTTCTATAAATTGTCTATAATAGCCTACATAACCCAAAAAACTCCTTACCTTTTTTTGAGTCGTAAGTGGCATTAAATTCACAATGACTATTTTAGCTGGATCCACCTTTATTCCTGATGAGGATATATGGTGTCCCAAAACTATCCCTTCAGTTAACATCATGTAGCATTTTTCATTACTCAGGGACAAATTTGTTTCTATGCATCGTTTTAAAACTTTCTCAATATTTTTTAAACAATCGTCATATGTGTTTCCATATACCGTGAAATCATCCATATATACTTCTACACGTTCATGGATTAGATCAACGAATATTGCAAGCACTGCTCTTTGGAAAGTTGCAGGTGCATTACATAGTCCAAATGGCAAAGAATTATATGCATAAGTTCCCCATGGGTAGGTAAATGTTGTTTTGTCTTGGTCTTCTGTTGCTATTCTAATCTGATTATACCCACTAAACCCATCTAGGAAAGAGAAAAATTTCTTCCCAGCTAATGAGTCTAGAACCTGGTCAATGAATGGTAGTAGAAAATGATCTTTTAATGTTGCTTTGTTCAACTTTCGGTAGTCAACGCATATTCTCCACTTCCCATTTTTCTTTGGCACAATCACCAATGGAAAAACCCATTGGCTATCTAAAATAGGATAGATGAACCCAACTTTTAGTAGTTTCTACAGTTCTTCCTTCACTATTTCTTTCATCATGGAATTCATTCATCTTTGAGTTTGTCTTACTGGTTTAATTTGTTCATCTGTATAGATGTGGTGAATACATGTGTTGGGATGAATTCCTTGCATATCTGTATAATCCCAGGCAAAATCTTTTGAATATTTTTGTAATAATTCTATTACCTCTTGTTCTTGTGACGATTGTAAATGGTTACCAATGTTCAAATGTTTTCCCAGATATATCTCAATTGTTTTTGTTGTTGAATTGGTAATTGTTTTCCTTCAGACTTGGTCCATTTACTAAAAAACATTATTTTAAATTCCATACACAACTCTTCTCTTCAAAAAGCGTGTGCACACGCGGGTCCAGATATACCCAACTTGTGTATATAATTTAAAATATTAAAAAAATATGAAATCCATATTTTATGGGTGGGGTTTATGGGTTACACTGGAATCCCACCTATCAGATCACGTGGCCTAACTATATCTCAACTGAAACAACTATTTTGGGGTGATATACATACACCTCATGGGAAGACCTAAAGGAAGGAGAAAGATAGGATATTGATATTATATCCAATTGATCCCTCATCAAGTGTTATTTATCCCTGTGCCTCCTACACTCCCAACTATAGGAAACCCTTGTTTCCTAATAGAGATGTCCATCTCCTTTATATGGCATCTATGTGTATGCATTTGAAAGAGGATTTTTGAGGCTTGGGCTGGACAGATCCAGAGGAAGGTTTCACTTGGATCCATGGTCGAATTAGATTGTATTCTTCCACATTCTTTGTAGTCATCAATAAATAAGCTCCTTCTTGTTCCTGATGTGATGATATTTATGCTTTAACTCATGTTCTGATCCAATTATGTATGATCTCATGTTTTATATATGTATTCTTATATGATCTAACATTCATATCTTCAACATGCTTTGAACTACTGCTAGTATATATGATTTTCTAGAATGAGTTGTAGGTTTTGAAGCATTGGAGGAAGCAGAGGGTTTGGACCCTATGGGAACATCCTCAAATGTAGGACTTATGGGTACTATCTCTTCATCCCACTTTAGTAGTTTAAGCATTAGCACTGCTTGTTTGCTTGCTTCTTGTTGGTGTAGGCACTTTGATCTGTTGGGGTTCACAACCCAGACCCTAGGGTGTTTTATCTTGTAACACCCCCTGAGACCATGCAGGCCTCAATTTTTTGTGGGAGTTCCTTGTTGCTCTTTTCTCCTCCATACTTTCATTTGTTGATCCTTCTTCTTCTTGTGCTATTGTCCTTGTATATTCTCCTCTTTCTGATTGGATCTCCTGTAACACATGGGAAACTTTCAATCCTTGGC
Organism: Pinus tabuliformis; assembly: GCA_031772625.1. NCBI lineage: Eukaryota > Viridiplantae > Streptophyta > Pinopsida > Pinales > Pinaceae > Pinus > Pinus tabuliformis. The sequence continues at coordinate 1,544,336,089 of CM062818.1, forward strand.
ATTATGGCCAATATTGTCACATATAAAATATCTGATGTGATGAAGGAACCAAGGAATAACTTGATATATTCTACTGATCTGGTTTTTATTCCTTGCATGTGCCATGTAATCAATAACCCTATGGCCAAAAGCATTGCATGATAAATAGTAACCATAAAAAGAACTATTATACCTGACAAATGGATATTTCCTTCGCATGCATTCTTGATGTTGCTTCTCCTTTGGATGCTCCTTTTTATGAGAGACATTATTCTCTCCATTTCTACAAATTGTCGCTATGTGTCCATGAAATCCACAATTATAACACTTCCCTATTATTTCTTCTTCTTTGGCCTCCTCTTATTTTTCTACTTCATGCAAGGTTGACGATTTTGCTAATGATTCTCTATTTTCTTTCTACCACTAGTTGATCCAACATTTTCATATTTACATATTGATGTCTGAGCATTAGATCTGAATTGCTCTAATTCTTTTCTTATAGAAATTACTTCAACCTTAAATTTATGGAACTCATCCTCCATCTCCTTATACTGCTTGCTAATTGCATTTTCAATTTTTCTTCCCTCTTCCAGCTAAGTTTTTAGATCTGAAATTTCTTCTTTGAATGCACACTCGTGTTCATCAAACATTTGTAGAAACATTCATTGATCTTTATTTTTCAGTTGTGAGCCTTTTAATTTATGCTTCTAGAACCATAATCTTTGATTTCTTTTGATCTTTGTTATTGATTTCTTCTTGTTGCCCCTTTATATCATTTCTTGAGTCATCATTGCTAAATCTATGGATTTCATCTTCATCTTGTGAGAAAGCTTGATTTATCACTACAATATACAACCTTTCCAACCTATCCAACATTTATTTTGTAGACTCACAATGCTTCACATACAACTTATTAGATTTTGAAATTCCATGCAAAATAATCTTCTTAGCCAAATCATTAAATTCATCTTTAACTCCATACTCTACTGATAGCAAAATATTTCCATCAAGAGATAGAAAATATGAATCCAATTTCATCTTCCAAGTTGTCAATTTACCTTCATGAAGAATTGTAATTCCTTGCTGATCCCTTTCAAAATTTTTGCAAAAATCTACTAAAATCTCCAAAATCCACTTCCTGACGATCAAGATATAGCCCAGAGCCCCGCTCTGATACTAATTGTTGGAAACTAGATCACTACTGAGAGGGGGGGTGAATCAATAGTGAAGGAACTTATAAAATTTTCTTCAAATTATTAATATTTTAAACCATGCATAAAATGAAACACATAAGCAAGGATTAGAGCATCAAATACAAGAAAAACCATGCAAGCTTTCAACACAAGAGACATAAATGTTTCTGGTGGAAAACCATCCTTCTGGGTCAAAAACCACCATTGCTGATGTTGTGTTGTTCAATATATTTTATTAATTTATTGAACAAATTTTACATGGATCAACTTACTCCCATAAGCCAAAATACTCGACTTATTTCATAGTATGTTGGCATCTATCAGATATGAAATATGTTTTTCTCATGGATCTATGGACTACCATTCGTTGAAAGTCACCACAATCAACGATCCTCACCCAACTACCATTGGACTATCTAACTCCATTTGGATGGATAAATTTGTTTCTTCTACTAATTCCACCAAATCAATGTCTACTCTGAAGCCTTTGTTCCTTCACTTCCTCCATGTTAGCCTCATTTCACAATATTTCATACTAGACTCCCAATTCGCCCAACATGAACATCACAACAACATCATCTTTCTAAATGAAAAGATACAACAAAAACTGAAGAATAAAAAGGAGAACACAATCTCCAAATACTCCACTAGCTTCCACACAATCTCATTAATAACTTCTCTAATACACACTTCAACACCTCACTCAATGTATAAATATGATGGCTAAAACATACTTCAACTATCTACTGCTACAACTGCAAATTGCTTCAGAAAATATGCAATACAACTCACACATCTTGCACACTCTTCTCCAAACTCACACTCATGCAACACATAACTCATCCAACCAAACTATAATTGAGATATCTCCAATATAAAGATGAACTTAGGTGCTTATCTCAATAATTAGAAAGAACTATTGGGCTCCAAAACTCTGCTCATATGGTTGATTTGATCCAGATTCAGCTCATTAACTCTGTCAAACCACTAACTCCACTTAATGAGAGAGATTCTTCACTTTAACCGCGTTCTAGAAGTTAATTAACATTTTACAACCTCTAAATGGAAAATCCATACAAGGACAAGCCAAAAAAACCATTAATTAACTGAGCAATGTAAGGAATGCAGGGAAAAGTCACTTCTATAAAGTATATGCTACTCCTATGAGGGAAACCTGCATATGTATGTTGTTCCTATGAAGGAAACTAGCGTATACCCTCCAAAATCCTAGTTTCCAAATTTCTTAACCCACCACTTGGAACATAGGTTTAGGAGGGTGTAAGGGAGACCATGACAAACCTCTATAACCTCTGTAACAAGTCGACAACTGATGATATAGGCGAAGAACATCTACAACAATTCAATGACATGCAATACCTAATATTCTAACCTCGTCACCACCTCAAACTCCTTAAGCATCAACTACAACCTGTCCAAACACCTCCTGCACCTGTAGTAGTATCTCCAACTCCTATATAAGCAACAACATCATGTCATACAACTTCCTCCAAAACTGATAGAGGAACCTACGCTACAAACAACCACAACTCACACATGTATCAACAACTTCAATGTATCCAAGTCATGTAGAGACATATGCAACACATGTAGCATCACTCTAACCACATGTAGCAAAAACATCTATAATCAACTCAACATATCAATCTCAATCCAACATCACATGTAGAATCCATCTCCGAATCACCTCCACTAGCTCTTGCCATAAGTATGTTGACATCAATGCCAACTAACAGGACCATCAAGCCAAACATCCATCACACATGCATATGACAAGAAACATCATGACCATGTTGACATCAATGTGAACACTACAATGCCAACATGGGTTTCCACCTAAAAATATTGATGTTCTCATGTGTTGTTGTGTTTCTAATGTGTGATGGTTTATTCTACTCTTACTACTCATGGTTACTATTTAATTAATGAATAATGAAGTAATGATGCACTAGTTAAAGATGAACAAATGATGAAATATATGAAAGGTTAGTTAACTTGACATATGTTGTCTTCCTTTACTAAAGTCGCCTACATACGTTGGTTGCATGAATGGCAATAGCATATAGAAATTAGAATATGAAATTCAAAAAATTAAATTGAATTAAAAACTGATTCACACCCCCCCCAACTCTCAATATTTTTCCCAACACCACCACCAATTTTTTTACCAACTGCCTATCATTAAAGGCATTGAGTTCTATAACACCTTCTTTATAATTTCATCCAAGAAGTTTATGAGTAAGTGCCAGTATACTAGTTTCCATTACCAATATGATCACTATGCACAATGCCAGACCACGAATTTGCAAAGAGCTTAGTGAAGGTGTGAATGCATGTAGTTGATACATATAAATCTCTTTCTCTCTTTAGAAACTACAAGTGTATTCAAATTGAAACTCATAGGGTAGAGGATATAGAGATTTAAGAGCTCCATGCTAGGAAAAGTAAGAAAATTAGGAAGTTGGAAGGAGAAACATTTGTTAAAGCACAAAGAATATCTATAATGTAATTGAACATATAGGAATTGATATGAAATAGTTATGGGCTTAGCTAGGGGATAAGACCTTCATGGAGAACCCTCACACTCCCTAGATCCTTAGTAACTCATCCAAATGCACTCATTAGCTCTATATGACATATGGCAGAAGAAGACAAGATTGTTAAACAAGTTCAAAGTGACACGAAAATGGGAGCACCAAATTTGGAAATTAATCTTTTAGGATGGCACCGAATAGGAGGCCTTCAATAGACATGACTTCAATAATTACATGTTTTTTTAATGTATTACTAAGTTGTGGTTTTGTTAGATGGTTGTCAGGCATTAAACTAGTAGTTTGTATAGATATGTATTTGGGACAACCATAATAGCTCAATTGCCAAAGAGAAATTTTCATATTTTCGACCTCCTTGAAGGATTGGTTTTAAACTTGATAATTTATGTTTTGTATTGAATTGATGTATAGTATGACCACAACTAATTTTAAATACAAATTATAACCATTATTATTTTAAGGAGAAATGTATACTTCCGTATTAGATTCATAATGGATGTTTTTGTTTATTGTGTTTTAAGTGCCTAATCTTATTTGAATTTGGACATCCTTCAGTTATGTAAAGCATTTTATTTCATGTGTTCTTTCCTCAAGTACATATCATCCTAGGCATTGAGTTATACAAATCCTTATTTATAATTTCTTCCAAGTGGTTCATGATAAAGTGCCAATATACTAGTGATATTCCCTATTCTAGAAGGACCCTAACAGCCATAGAGACACATAGTTTTATTTTCCTTGCTAACCAACATTAGAGAATGTCGCATGCTTTCTCAAAAAACGCAATTATGTTATACTCCTAACACGCATATTCTTACTTTTTCTCTACATCAAATTTCAAAGATGAAAATGGTGGTACAAAAAGAATACAACTAATATAAGGTTGGGCATGTTTCCATCTCTGGAAATGACTTGAAGCCTTGAAATGTAATCCAGGTTGCTAATGATATCAGATACCTTAGTGGGCATGTATTTTTCAACCCACGAGAAATCATTGTTTCCTGCAAATGAACTAACCATTTGAACTTCCCTTCTTTCACAAAACTTGCAAAAACAAAAAACTAATAATAAGATTAGTTATCAACCACTTTTAGGATAAGTCTAAATCCAAATTTCTAGGCTCAGATATATTATGAATATGTTGAGACCTAATATTTAGGGATTAGGAAAATATTGTAAATATGAGAATAAAGAATACAAAGAGACACTAAAATGTGAAGTTCAAGGGTCTTCCTCCCCTTGTATATATTAATGATTTTTCTTAATGGAAAAGCAACATTCATGGAGTTACCAAGTCCATCCTGACATGGTGTTAGAACACAAGTCGCATTTTATCCTTGTAACTCCTAAATAATTCTATTTTTCTTCTCCCACTTAAAGCTATTCCTGCTTTTTCCTTTGTAACATTCGCACTATATATCCAAAAAAAATTGGTTTGTGCATTGGAATGGAGCATTGAGTCATGAGAATTGAGTTTTATTTAAAATTTCAATTGGTTTGTGTGTTGTATTGAAAGGCGCACAAATATTAAAGCTATCCTTATAGTATATGTGCTAAAGAACATTGAAGTTAAATATGTGTTGGGATCAAACTCCTATAATGTGTGTTAATTAATGTTTTGAAGTCCTATGTGTTGAACCTATGTGTTATAATTCCTAGGCTAACATGGTATCAGAGGTTTCACTAAGAGCCTGATTTTCTTGAATGTTCCATGACTAACAATGTTGTTGAGAAGTAGCTTAATCACTTAGACAAATTTGGGCATGCAAAATGTTTTCAGAAATTTCATAATGAGATTCTACATATTGAAGGGGGGATACATAGCCTAGATCAATCTATCGAATCTCCTTTTGAATCACTCTCTCCCCCTCATGAAGATCCAACCATTGATCAAGAAGAAAGTTTGAGTGATGTGATTGAGAGAATTAGAAGGCTAAATCTTGATTAAGCCATGTCTGAGTCAACTAAACAACTTAGTCCATCTCAGAAAAGTCCTCCAAAATGGCTCACTAAGACACTTGAGAATGTTCATCCCGATGAGGTTAGAAAGATAAAACAATAATTTCTACTAGACAGAATGGAGGTGATGTAAATGATTCTAATTCAAGAGTTTATATAGCTGTTTCTTATGATTATGAATCAAATTTTCTACATATTTTGAACCAACTTCCTTTAAATAAGCTTCTTCTCATGACGAATGGAAAAATTAAATGTAGAAGGAGTATGATGCTTTGATAGAGAATGGAACCTGGAAGTTGGTGGACCCTCCATTTCAAATCAAACTGATTAGATGCAAGTGGTTCTTCAAGAAAAATTATAAAGTAAATGAATCACTTGAAAAACATAAAGCAAGGTTCATGGAAAACGTTTCTGCATAGAAAGAAGGGGTCAGTTGTGAGGGTAATTCTACACCTCCCCCCCACCACCACCACAATAAATGGACTACCATCTAGACTATGTTTTCCTTGACAGCTCAAAATGGATGGAATGTCCATCAAATGGAAGTAAAAACTACCTTCTTGAGTGGATATTTGAAAGAAAACGTTTTTATGTCTCAACCAAAAGGATTTGTTGTGAAGGGACGTGAGCACAATGTAAGATTATCAAATCCTTGTATGGCCTCAAGCAAGAACCATGAGCCTAGTATGATAAATTGGTTGAGCATCTTCTGAAACTAAATTTTAAACACTATGATCTTGATTATGAAAATTTATTGGTCAAGAATGTTGGAAAAATTGTTGTATATCTCATGGTGTATGTAGATGATCTACTAATGACAGGGAAAAATGAAAATTATATTGCATCCATAAAGAAATAATTGAGGAAAGGTTTTGAGATGACAAATTTAGGATATGTTCACTACTATCTGGGTATTGAAGTAAACCAACATCAAAATTTTATATTCCTCTCTCAAAAGAAGTATATTGGAGATTTTTTGAACAAATTTGGAATGGATGAGTGCAATCCTTTGATCACTCCAATGGAAAAAAATTTTAAGCTCACATCCAAAGAAGGAGATGAATTTGAAGATGAAACTAAGTATAGACAACTCGTAGGAGTCTTAACTACCCCATTACTACCAAACCAAACATTTCATTTGTTTTTGGTATCCTTTCCAGGTTTATGTAAAAATATTGTGAGGGTCATTAGTATGTTGGAAAAATAGTTCTAAGGTACCTAAAGGGAACTCAAGACTTTGGACTCAAGTATACATAGGTGGATAACCTTAGCTTGACTAGATACACAAATTTAGACTTTGATGGAGATAAAGAAAATGGAGTATCTACTTCAGGTTATGTTATGAGTCTTAGATTAGGAACTATCTCTTAGAGGTCACGTAAACAATCAGTTCCAATAGATTCCACAACAAAGGTAGAATATGTGGCAATTGTAGACTGCAATGAAGGAAATTGTGTTGCTTAGGAAAATTCTTGAAGATTTGCAGGAGAATCAAGTGCATTGTACTCCTCTTTTGATTGACAATACTTCTACAATAAAATTGGCCAAGAATCCAAAGTTCCATGATCCAACCAAGCATATCAATACAAAGTATCATTTGATTTGAAATCATGTTGAGGCCAATATTATTTACCTATGCCATTATTCCACAAATGAACAGATTGCATACATCTTTCCCAAAGTGATTAGAAGAGAAAATTTTGAAATATTCAAATTGATGCTTGGACTCACCAACATCCCCTTAGATTAGGGGGAATGTTGACATATAATCTTTAGGGATTTTTAATTTTCCATTATTCTAGCCCAATCTTTTCTTTTTTAATTAGAAAGAACTTTCAAATCAACTAATTTTCCAGTAACAAATAACAATTGTAGATGGGACAGAAAATGCAATGAACAATAGATGATGATCAAGAGCAATAAGAGACATAAGATTTGGTCAAAGACCAGGGGAAAACCCCATAAGGGGGAAAACCATTTTAAATTCTTCTTCTTATTAGATTGTCATAAAATGTTTAGTAGAGAGATACAATGATTCAAGTCATCAACAAAAGAGTCAAATTCAATCATTTGACTATCCAAGAGATCTACTAACCATTATCCAATAGATGTGATTTAAAGTCAAATTTGGTCAGCAAGTCAAAGTCAACAATAGTCATAGATGTGTTAACCAATCCAAAATTCAATGCTTAAACTCCTCCAATATAGTTCAGTCCATAGTCAAAATACTCAGCTTTCCATGCAAGTCGAACTTCAGTCAAAACAATCCTAAAAAACTTAGTCAAACTTAGTCAACTGGGAGGTAAAGTGCATGATCAAACTTTAGATTTCTTGTTGCCAAAGTTTACAATAAACATGAGTTAAATTTCCTAGAAAATCTCAATATTTGTGCTAAATAATGTGACCTCCAAAAATAGATCCAAAAGTCAACTAAAAAGAAGTCAAACTCTTCCCAAACACCCAAAAGTCAACATTGGTCAAAGACAACTTTTGGTACAATCATATTTCTCCTCTCTCCTACTCGCATGTGTGAAAGAGACCTACAATTTTTAGACTTCTACAAACCTCCAAAGAGAAGAAGATGTGATGATATAATGCTCGAAAGTGATGTGACATTAGGTCTATTTATAGGCATTAGAGGAGGCAATTTGACTTCTAGAGTGGCCTAAACTTTTGTGCATATGTGGGTTTGTATATTAAAAATATATTTTTCCTTAACCAAATTAAATTATTCCAATTGAAAAGAGGGTCTTCTCTAGATGAGGAAGGTTTTCCAAATGACAGAATTTGTCCTTGAGCAGCCAAATTAACAGGGATTACGAAAATATTGTAAATATGAGAATAAAGAAGACAAAGAGACACTAGAATATGAATTTTAAGGGTATCCTTCTCCTTATATATTAACGATTTTTCTTAATAGAAAAGCAACTATATATGGAGTTACCAAGCCTCGTCTGATAAAATATCTACCCATTTACAAAATCAAAGCATTGTGGAGGGTTCAAAGTTTGTCCAAACCTCAAGTTCAACAAATTTTTCCTTTGGAAAAAAAAATTAGGAATGTTTTTTAATAGTGTTAGAAAATTAAATATTGATTTATATTTAGTTGTTTTCCTGGTACCTAGTTTCAAATTTTATGGATACAATGTTATATTAGTGAAACGAACAAAGTAATTGATAGTGTAATTTTTTTTTCCATTTATTCTCAATAAAATTTAGGTAAATATCATTGATATTTGGTAATTTATGTTATTGTTTTTATTGAATTTCGGATTTTTGATATTACATTATTCCTTATGTTATTCTATTATTTCATAATAAAATTAAATTATAAAATATTATATAGAAAAAGAATTATGAATTTGGGTGAGATGTTTCACAATCATATACAAAGTGATGAATACTCCATTATATTAATGAAATAAATTAGGTGATTACTAGTGGGTCATTTTGTTGATCCACTTATAATTGATATTCGGTGACTCATGTTATTTTACTATAGATTTTTTTTAGTGAAATCAATGTATATGATATTGGATTGGCCGGTTATGTCATTTTATCATTTATTAAAAAAATTAAGTCATAATACATAATAATTATTTAATAAAATAAAGTTATAAAACATTATAATTATATAGAAGAAAGGATCATGAGTTTGGCTGAGATGTATCACAATCACATACAAAGTGATGAAGTTAGTTTCCATAGTGTGTGGAATTTCAAAGTCTCACCTTTGTTGTACAATAACTTGTAATTTTCTTCGTTGGGAAAAGTGACTGTTATCTTCCCCACCCAGTTCTAATTTCCTTAGAGTGGCATGATTATGGGAAATATAGTTGTAATGGATACGTTCCTATGAATATTATGTTGGAAATAATACTGAGAGGGGGGGTGAATGAGTATCATTAACTCAATAAAACGTTTTCATTTCCAAACTCTGATTCATATATGCTACTTCAGTTCAATAGACTTATGATTCAGTTAATTGATCTTCAATGAATGCATTAGAACATTGTCAACCATATTAACAGAAAACAGGTGCAGTAAAATAGAACAGATCATCACACACAAACCATACACATGAACACCATTATATAAGATGGAAACCCAATGCGGGAGAAAATCACCTGCTACAAGTCATCTCAATCTTAATAAGAAAATCCTTTTACAATATTTTTGTACTGGTGCAGTCTTATACCAGTACGCAGGCTTCTACCTGCAGAGAGCTAGAACTCCCATAGATCTTGTACTAGCCGATCCATTTACTAGTACGCAGGCTGCTACCTGCTACAATGCTCTTGTACTAGCTAAGATACTAGTACGTAGGCACTAGCCTACAATCTTCTTTCCTCCGGGTACCACATTCCATACATTTTCAGACTGGATACACCTGAAGCACAATACATAATCTGAAAGGCCACGTTTCATCCAATTTTCATACTGGACCCTTTAATATCATTGAAGCACATAATCAATCAATCTTTTGAATCACCCAATCACCACATATAAGTATATTATGACAGTTATCACCCGATCTAGTTAATCATCAATACAGAGGCTAATCATGTCGATATCAAAACTCAATATAGCGGATAAACATAAAATTCCGCACCCAAAACTCTGTAGATTAGTAAAAGACAGATAAAACAAATCTTGACCGGGGACTGCGACTTCACCAAAACATCTGTGAACATCCGCGCCTGTGCTTCTCCCTGGTATGCGGGTATATGCGCCTACACAGTCTTCTGCTCTACGTACCGTATCACTCCTGCGAATAGATGATTTTTAGGCTTCAAGCATACCTAGACTGCGCTGATGAGATCTCAACCATCACTCCCCAACCGATCGCAATTGTCTCAGAACTGTTCTTTCGTAAGATCTTCAACATTCACCGATGTAATGCCAAACGATCTCCTTTCCTCTTATATAGTCAAGCTCTTGTTAAAACAAAGAATCGAAACTGTAGATTACCAATACAGGGGATCCGAAAACCTGGGGCTCAATAGCTTGGACCGATCACTTAAACGATGACTTAAGTGATAAAACAAGGAAAAATGATGAAAAACAGTCCAAACGACTAAAAGGCGGACTTCAAGCAATATTAAACCCACATCTAAAATATATCAGGTCCACTTCTCAAGACATCGCCGATGGCTGATAGGCCGATCCTACTATGGACGCGATATTACATTGAATCACGTTGTATATGCCTATCGGGTCTGCTTGCTTATCGCAATCGGCGTTCAGGTGCTGCGATACACAACTCTCCGATATGACGGACGCGATATTATTATAAACTGTTTTTAATGCCTTCATGGGGTTCGCAACCTTATCGCTATCGGCGCATGCACATAACATCGTCTATTGCCGATGGTCGATTCGATGGATCAGATGCGATATGGAAATTAACCTTACTTTATATATATGTCGGGTCCTCTCCTCTTATCGCTATCAGCGATTGGATGTGGGAAGCGTTTATAATATGAGCGATTGTCGCGGATGCAATATTATTATAGACTGCCTTTAACACCTCCATCGGGTCCGCCTCCTCTTATCACAATCAGCATTCGGGTGAGGCAGGGCTTTTAAGCACTGCGATATATGCTGGATGCGATATTATTATACACCAAGTTTAATGCCACCATCAGGTCTGCATAGTTATCGCAATCGGAGGATTGGGGTGGGCGACCCTTTATCTGGACGCAATATTATTATACACCAAATTAATGCCACCATCGGGTCCATTGTAATCGGAGGTTTCAGCGGTGTCACATAGCCGATCCCCTGACATGCATATATGCCGAAATATATATATTAACACATATAACTGTGTTTATCCGCCAAAAAGGAGAAATGCCTTTGATTATAAAAATGCATATATATGGGATTTGGGCACCCAGCAACTCCCAATAGTGTTAATACATGCATATATGGGTTTTAATCGCCCAAACTACTCCTGATAGAGTTAAAGCATGCATATATGGCCTGATGACTCCCGATAATGATTAAGCATGCATCCAAGGGTTTTATACGCCCGATTCCTCCCGATAAGCTCTTTATATATGAGAATGTGCCTCTATTTCTCCGATAAGCTCCCAATGGCTCAATGGCTCTCGATAATTGCTTCTGTTCTCTCGATGGCTCTCGATGACTCTGTTTGCGCTCCCGATAATTCTGTCTTTTGCTCCCGATGGCTCCCGATGGCTCCTAATAAGCTCCCGATATGCTCTTCTGTCTTGGTAGTGTCTTCCAAAGACCTCCTTGCATATGAGAGTGCCTTTCTTACTCCGATAGGCTCCCGATAGCTGTGTATGCTCCTCTTCTTTGGCATATATATGTGACATATACATATATATGGCTCCTCTTGGCTCCTCTTGGCTCCTCTTGCTCTATCTGTGCCTCTTTGCTTATGGTTGGCATATATATGTGACATATACATATATATGGCTCCTCTTGGCTCCTCTTGCTCTATCTGCGCCTCTTTGCTTATGGTTGGCATTCCTGATGAATCTTCTCTACATCCCATGTATTATGGCCCATCTGATATCTCTTCTGTAGTTCTTCTATGAGTGGGTTTCCATCAAGTACAACACATGCATCATAATGCCAACAATCTCCCCCTTTGGACTTGATGGAAACAACACCAAAATCACTCTCCCCCTTTGACATCAAGGGCAAAGGGTGGATCAAGACATACTCTTTCCTTGATATACATTCGGCTGTCCATACTCCCCCTGAGTATCTGCTGAAGTCTCTGAATGAGCTCCCCCTTTGTATGTGCCATGGTGTACCAATCTGACCATGCTCTTTCTGAGAACATGCTGAAATCTCTGCTTTGTTGAATATGCTTGTTCATGCTCCCTCTGACTGTAAGCAAGGTCTGCAAAAAGATGTTCTTACAAGAATAATATGACCCTATCATGAATGACCTTTCTATCACCAAGGATTCATACATACATCTATCTCTCAACCAAGTGGGGATCATCAACCCAACCAAGTGGGGATACATCAGAAAATTACATATGACAACCAAGTTCATTACATGTTTATCCCAGGCATAGTGGGGAAACCAAGATAGGCCGTTACATGACCTTGACACCATAAAAGAGATACCACAAAAGAGATACATGACATAGAGATGAAATATCTAGAACAAGACTTATGAAAGTCACAAATAACTGATAGCAGCAGCATCTGTCAAACACTTTTCAGATCAGCAACCATGATCTCCTTCTGTTCTCCATCTGCCTCTGTTCCACCTGAAACCAACAACAGCTGTGAACTAGAACCAAAAGCTTCTAAGGTAATGCCAACAATGCATTATTAGAAGTTAATCTGCTCCCCCTGAACCTGTGCCAGATGGTCTCTGTCAGACCCATATCAGACTCTTCTCACCCAGAGTCTGGCCCACTGATTTTATTCAAACCAACATATACGTGGCTGTATCCACAGGAACTAGCGTATATACGGGGATACTCCTTGTGAAACTCACTTCCAACCAACTTCATATCAGCAACCTGTAAATGTCCTATAGAGTATAAGTCATCAACCTATAACAAGGTATGTCTGCATCAATTCATCCCTTTGAACAGAATTCAGAGTCATTCTCATTATATCATGTGTGAAACCACCATAGCCATTTCATCAACATCAAGATCTACATGATCCAAGTATCATTACTTGGGAACATCTGCATCAATCAACATATGTAAGTATCATATAGATAAGAACTCATCATCATGTTTCCAACAAAGCAACTTTGAGTAGTCATCCATGTATCAGCACTATGTATCTTGAGCTCAACCTCATTTGTCAAAACTTCTTTATATCATCAACTATGAGCACCAAGAGCTATAGGAACCTTGCATCATGATCTTTATGCATATGACGATAGCAGCATATGAGAGACTCATCATCAAGTAATGAAGTTCTGTATTCAAGCTTTGTACTTCTCCTTATCCTGATCACCATATATATGCACCATCAACTATGTAACCCCAAGAATCATATGAGATTTTATCATGGACAACTCATAACCACATCATAGCAAGATATATCATTTAGCCATATAGGCATCATCACCAAGGACTATTAACCATAATGCCAACAATGAATTATTAAAGGCATATGCTCCCCCTCAACCTGTGCCATCTGTTAGATCTGATCATGCATATATCAGCAATAAGCATCAAGTCATCATCATCATCAAGTTAGGATCAAAACACTTCTAAACATCTTACAAGTATCAAAAACATTTTCACACATCCTCAGCAGACTGTGACTATTAACCAATAGAGCAAATAATGGATTGAATCATATCAGATCCTTTTTCTGAGCCTGTCCCCACTGCTTTTCCTCAGGCTGACATATACGTGACTTTGCAGTGTCTAACTCGCGTATATACGCAACTTCCCTTTATGAAACTTGCGTATGAGATTTAGGACACTGAAGTTTTATACTTTCAGCTCCCTCTGAGTCTGTTATGTCTGTGCTGTGTTGTATCTGAGTACATTGTGCTGTGCCACATCTTTCTGACTGTACTTCCTTCTTCTTCCATATCTTCAAGTGTAATGATGTTTTCTCCTTTTGGTGTGATGTCCGTACTTTGTTCCTGCATTCCTTTGCTATATGTCCAAGCTTGTTACATGCATAACATCTCACATGTTTCATATTCCTCTTGTAACAATTAGCAGCTTTGTGACCAAACATATTGCAATAAAAACAATATCCTTTAAAGTACCTGGAATGTGATGATATTTCTGTGCGATGATCTTGAACCATTCTTCTTCTGCATCTAGCTGAAACATGTCCAAGATTATGACATTCATAACATTCAATATTATTCATATGAGTAAATGGCCAACTATTACTTCCATAGTTAGGAGTAAAAGATTTTCTTTGAAGAATCTCTTTCCTTGATTGTCGATGGGGTTGACCTCTCATCTCCTTGTTGATCATTTTAAACTTCTCTTTAGAGTTCCTTGCCTCACCTTGTGAACTAGATTCGCCTTCAATAGATTCATGAAAACCAAGACCAGTCTTGATAGTAGGAGACCTTTGACTACTAAGAATATCATCCAAGACTTTAGTACTATCTTGAAATTGCAATAGTTTATCCTTTTCTTCTAATTTACCTTTCAAGATATTTACCTCATTCTGAAGTTGTTCTTCCTTTTCTAGACATTGTTTCTTCACGTTTTCTTCAGCATTTCTTTCCTCTTCCATTTTTTGCCTTAGTTTGAGAATCTCCTTTTCTTGTTCTTCATTCACATCCTATTGCATTTGACGAATTCTGAAGGCATATTCCACCTGAGATTTTAAACTGATAACTTCGTTTTCCTGTTTTTCAATAGCTTGGAGTAGATCTTTATTCTGCTTCTTTGTTTCTTCAAGTTCTTCCTTTAGCGAGAGGGTCGTAGCTTCAAGACTTTCATAATAACTGGATCGATCTCTGAGCTCCTTGATTGTTGTGTTCTTTTCAATGAATTCATTTCTTAGAGATGTTACTTCATCCTGCAACTTTTGATATTTGTCCTTGAATAACTCTCGTTGAGTCTTTAGTCTAGTAGCAGCTTCTTTGAAGGCACCATCCTTTATGTTCAAAAGTTCTTCTTGAGTTCTAATTTTGTTTGTCAGACTTTTAAATTCTGCCTCTATTTGATATCTTTCTTGTTCACTCATAAGAGAAAATTCAGTTGTTTCGCTATCACTTTCATCTTTTCCAAATGGATGGATAGCTGGAGCATCAGAGGATATCAAATTCATACCTGATAGTTCATCTTCATTCTGAAATGATTCTGAATCTGAAGAGCTTCTTACACCTAATCCCCAATCGATTCTCCCACTGTCATAGTTCTTCTGAGATGTCTTCTTCTACTTATGTGCTTTCTTCTTAAGCTTCTTTCCCATTGTTCCACGGATCTCCTTTAAGCGATCAAGCCTCTACCAAAGGACCTGCTCTGATACCAATTGTTGGAAATAATACTGAGAGGGGGGGGTGAATCAGTATTATTAACTCAATAAAACTTTTTCATTTCCAAACTCTGATTCATATATGCTGCTTCAGTTCAATAAACTTATGATTCAATTAATTGATCTTCAATGAGTGCATTAGAACATTGTCAACCATATTAACAGAAAACATGTGAAGTAAAATAGAACAGATCATCACACACAAACCATACACATGAACACCATCATATAAGGTGGAAACCCAATGCAGGAGAAAACCACCTGCTGCAAGTCATCTCAATCTTAATAAGAAAATCCTTTTACAATATTTCTATACTGGTGCAGTCTTATACCAGTACGTAGGCTTCTACCCGTAGAGAGCTAGAACTCCCATAGATCTTGTACTAGCCGATCCATTTACTAGTACACAGGCTGCTACCTGCTACAATGCTCTTGTACTAGCTAAGATAATAGTACGTAGGCGCCAGCCTACAATCTTCTTTCCTCCGGGTACCACGTTTCATACATTTTCAGGCTAGATACACCTGAAGCACAATACATAATCTAAAAGGCCACGCTTCATCCAATTTTCATACTGGACCCTTTAATATCATTGAAGCACATAATCAATCAATCTTTTGAATCACCCAATCACCACATATAAGTATATTACAACAGTTATCACCCGATCTAGTCAATCATCAATACAGAGGCTAATCATGCCGATATCAGAACTCAATATAGCGGATAAACATAATATTGCGCACCCAGAACTCTGTAGATTAGTCAAAGACAGATAAAACAAATCTCGACTGGGGACCGCGACTTCACCAAAACATCTGTGAACATCTGTACCTGTGCTTCTCCCTGGCATGCAGGTATATGCGCCTGCACAGTCTCCTACTCTGCGTACCGTATCACTCCTGCGGATAGATGATTTTCAGGCTTCAAGCATACCCAGACTGCACTGATGAGATCTCAACCATCACTCCCCAACCGATCGCAAGTGTCTCAGAACTGTTCTTTCGTAATATCTTCAACATTCACCGATGTAATGCTAAACGATCTCCTTTCCTCTTATATAGTCAAGCTCTTGTTAAAACAAAGAATCGAAACCGTAGATTACCAATACAGGGGATCCGAAAACCTGGGGCTCAATAGCTTGGACCGATCACTTAAACGATGACTTAAGTGATAAAACAAGGAAAAATGATGAAAAACAGTCCAAACGACTGAAAGGCGGACTTCAAGCAATATTAAACCCGCATCTAAAATATATCAGGTCCGCTTCTCAAGACATCGCCGATGGCCAATAGGCCGATCCTCCTATGGATGCGATATTACATTGAATCATGTTGTATATGCCTGTCGGATCCGCTTGCTTATCGCAATCGGCGTTCAGGTGCTGCGATACACAACTCTCTGATATGATGGACATGATATTATTATAAACTGTTTTTAATGCCTTCATCGGGTCCTCAACCTTATCGCTATCGGCGCATGCACATAACATCGTGTATTGCTGATGGCCGATCCGATGGATCGGATGCGATATGGCAATTAACCTTGCTTTATATATATGTCGGGTCCGCTCCTCTTATCACTATCGGCGATTTGATGTGGGAAGCCTTTATAATATGAGCGATTGTTGTGGATGCGATATTATTATAGACTGCCTTTAATACCTCCATCGGGTCTGCCTACTCTTATCGCAATCGGCATTCAGGTGAGGTAGGGCTTTTAAGTACTGCGATATATGCCGAATGTGATATTATTATACAACAAGTTTAATGCCACCATCAGGTCCACGTAGTTATCGCAATCGGAGGATTGGGGTGGGCGACCCTTTATCCAGACGCGATATTATTATACACCAAATTAATGCCACCATCAGGTCCATTGTAATTGGAGGTTTTAGCAATGTCACATAGTCGATCCCCTGACACGCATATATGCCGAAATATATATATTAACACATATAACTGTGTTTATCCGCCAAAAAGGGGAAATGCCTTTGATTATAAAAATGCATATATATGGGATTTGGGTGCCCAACAACTCCCGATAGTGTTAATACATGCATATATGGGTTTTAACCGCCCAAACAACTCCCGATAATGATTAAGCATGCATCGAAGGGTTTTATACGCCCGATTCCTCCCGATAAGCTCTTTATATATGAGAATGTGCCTCTATTGCTCAGATAAGCTCCCAATGGCTCAATGGCTCCCGATAACTGCTTCTGTTCTCCCGATGGCTCCTGATAAGCTCTCGATATGCTCTCCTGGCTTGGTAGTGTCTTCCAAAGACCTCCTTGCATATGAGAGTGCCTTTCTTACTCCGATAGCTGTGTATGCTCCTTTTCTTTGGCATATATATGTGACATATACATATATATGGCTCCTCTTGGCTCCTCTTGGCTCCACTTGCTCTATCTGCGCCTCTTTGCTTATGGTTGGCATTCCTGATGAATCTACTCTACATCCCATGTATTATGGCCCATCTGATATCTCTTCTGTAGTTCTTCTATGAGTGGGTTGCCATCAAGTACAACACATGCGTCATAATGCCAACATATTATTGTATTGATCCTCACTTTCGTCGTCAAGAAAAGATTGTACAAACACATTAAAACACATATGAAATCACATCATATTCATAAAACCATGTGGGATAAAGGATTGTTTTGATGCTCAATATACATATGTTATAAATATAACAAAGAGTAAAGGAAAGAAATCTACATTCATGTTATATCATTGATGAAATTATTTTTCCCATCGGTTTGCATACTAAGATGGTGAAGAGGTGTAATAATTCAAAACCTCACTTTTCTTGCACAAAGGAGTTACAAATCTCTAGTCACACAAAGATGGTGGAAGCACATTAAAACATACATTAAATCACATTTACAATCACAGGAGTAGATAGCACACATTAGATAATGGTCTACTCACACCGATGCTCAAGTTACATGTCATAAATACTTCCCTCTTCATTAATTATCTACATAACTTTTGTTATCCATCTCTTATGGAACTATTAACTACACGAGCTAACACAACTCAATAACTTGACTATGATATTGTCATGCTACTTATTCTCAAGGCCAATGCATCAATGCCATGCCCAAATCTTTAGTTACTTATTTAAATGTTACATTTTAGAGGCTACAACCACCCTCCAAAATTTTGGCATGTGTTAGTTCCAGTCTTCGCACCCTGTTACTAGGCATCAAAATGAGCTCTTACTATGTCTGGTTTTCAAAGATGTTTTGCACATGAGTTTTAGTGAAAATCATATCCTAAGTATTTCCATCAGAAGAAGCTCTGAAAAACCTTTCCAATGGTATATCACACTCTCGTAATCGGTTTCTGGATCAGAATATATGATCGAAATGAATGAGTGATTCTTGGTTATGCATGTTTTGAGGTCAGTTGTTGCACACAACAACAAGTTTACTACAAAATCAGTTTCTAAAGTAATGGTTAGGAATTTTTCAAAAGTGAAAGATGGTTTTGTCCACCACATACCAAATCACAAAAACCTCCTTCAGTTTATGCACAGGTGTTACTATGTGGGAGATATGCAGTGATATTTCAAGCCTACATTAAAACAAAACAAATTTTGCATTTATTTTACTATTTTAATAATTTTAGTATGGTGCCATTTTACAACAGATGGAAAGTAATTTTGAGAAACCAAAAGAGGTTTTTGTTATCCATGAGCCATACAACAAAAACCTGTTTCAGTTTATTCCCAGGTGTCCTGAGTTGGAATATTTGACTAGATCTTTACAAGCTATTTTTGCAGTTTTAAATATTTAGTGATTTTCGATTTTAGAGATTATTGTGTGACACGAATTCGCAGAAACTAGAAACGAATTTATAAAATTTTAGGGATTTTTTTCTCACACGTGACCTTATATACAAAAAACTCTTTCCATTTTGTAACAAGCATTATGGTTCAAGAGATACGAGTTCATATTTGGGCCCTATTTTCAGAAATTCAGTCCAAAATTAATGTAACTGATTCTATCTTGAGAGAGATGGTTGAGCTCAATTCCCTTAGTACAGGGATGAGCTAATTGTATATATTTGATGAATTTCAGAGTGCAATGGTTGGATTTTTGCAGCAGAAGGAGGCTGCATTGGACTGTGTAAAGTTTTCTTTGAATACTATTATAATGAAGCTTTTTCTGCTCTTTAAATTTGGGATTCATCACAGTGTTTAATGTGCAACATGTTTTTTCTTGTAAATCCACTTGCATATGTTGTTTTTTCTACTATTTCTTGTTACAGCATTATCTAAGAGATGTGTTAGGAATTAATATACACATGATGCTCCTTTCACGATGATTTTGTTGTTAAATGTAGTGGTTATCTTTGCAGAATCCGTCCTCTGTTAGATGCTCTATTGAGTAACCCGGTGTTTCTTTTCCTTCTAACATTGCTACTGTAGATCCATCCCTTGATTGATACCTGCAGGGTAGCAGTATTTCTTCTATTTTCATCTCTCATCTCCAATCTTTTATCTAGCTGCACATTGCACTTACTTTGCCCCAAGTTTGCTAGGGGAAACTAGTCTTGAATCCATAGCCCAATGGTCCTTTCTCTTGCTATTTTCAACCCACAACTTTCAAACAAATCCTCGCACCTCATAGCTAGCCTAAGATTCAATTATCGTAGCCACATTTTGTTGGCAAAGAGAGAGCCTTCTCTGGTCTAGTAGGGCTAGATGCCAGATCGAAAGCTTGGTCTGTGGTTACCTCAGAATTGCCTTTTGTCAGCCTTGAGGTGCATTCTAAGTGCTAACATATTGGCGTTGTTGCCAGGGACGAGGTGACAGATCTTCTCTAGGAAAGATCGTTCAAGTTGTAGATCCGATTGTTGATGGTGGACAGCAGTCAGACACATATGAAGGCTGAAACATCCGCCTAGTGACTCCATTGTTCGAAATCTCAAGTTTCAAAGTATTGATGGTGGCTCCACTGGCTAAATGAAGGACTCAGATGTTGCTTCTATTTGTTCAAGGTATTCATGTATCGATTTTTCTAATCTTCCTAGTTTTCCTAATCAATTACCGAAGGATGCATATATTTTGAGCAATGGCCCTAAATTCAATGGGGAAGATCTGACTTTGACTCTTGAACATGTAGCAAATTTCAAAACATTTATAGAATCTCTTAGAGTAAAAAAAGAGGATGTTTTTATCGGATTGTTCTATGATTTGCTTCAAGGGAAATGTAGACAATGGATCAAAAGTTTTCCTATCGGATCTATTAATTCATTTGCAGATTTTTGGCATATCTTTCTTAAAACATGGATGGAGAAAGGGGAAGAATTCAAATAGAGGCAGCCTCTATTCAAGACTTTAGATAATGGGAAGATATGTGCACGGATGATGAGGTAGATGAGAACTTTGCTTCATCTCTTTCTTCTTATTTGAAGTCTTGTCGATGTAGCCATGAAGTTAAGCTCAATTTTTTGCAAGAGTTTTCCATCAAAATTGAAGAAGATCTAACTGAATTGGAGACCCAAATACAGTCCTAGGATCTGGACTGTCAAGTCCCATTCTTTGGGGACCTTTTCCAGCAGAAGGAAGGAAAGGTAAGGATGCCCATGGATATTTTCATTGATAGTTTGTAGCTGGAAGCATGTATTGAGGAGTTAGGGCAGCAAACAAAGTCAAGTTTCTTCGATCCTATTGCAGTGTACATGGAAAAAAATTTCAATTTGAATGATAGACCAGATTGTCTTTTACACAACCAGACTCATTATGTGCATGTATGGCTGTTAGTATTTACATTTGTGTCCTGGTTCAAGCACTTCCAAACAGCATCCTTGTCACAGTTACTTGATTGGTTGGTCTAGCATTACAAAATTACTTGATCTATCAATTTTGCATCAGAGTAGGGTAGATTTGTAAATAAATAAGCTACCCAAGGCAGCATTTCAGTTTTTGATATTTGTTTATGTACATATTGCAGTATGTATATGTTTTTGGATTGGTATGAGTTTTTTGGGTTTACAGATGTTTGTGACCGTATTTCCCAATGGATGAGGCACTTGGTCTATGGTGTTCTTGACACCTCCAAGGAGCCACCATCCCAAATAAGGCCAATTTTAGTTCCAGTCTTCGCAGCCTGTTTCCAGGGATCGAAATGAGCTCTTACTATGTCTGGTTTTCAGAGATGTTTTGCACATGAGTTTTAGTGCAAATCATATCCTAAGTATTTCCATCAGAATAATCTTGGAAAAATATTTCCAATGGTATATCACACTCCCATAACCAATTTCTGGATCAAAATATATGATTGAAATGAATGAGTGATTCTTGGTTATGCATGTTTTGAGGTTAGTTGCTGCACACACCGACAAGTTTACTACAAAATAAGTTTCTAAAGTAATGGTCAGGAATTTTTCAAAAGTGAAAGAGGTTTTTGTCCATCATATACTAGATAACAAAAACCTCCTTCATTTTATCCACATGTGTTACTATGTGGGAGATATGTAGTGATATTTGAAGCCTACATTAAAAAAAAAAAACAAATTTTGCATTTATTTTACTGTTTTAGTCATTTTAGTGTGGTACCATTTTACAACATATGGAAAGTAATTTTAAGTGTGAATACAACGTCAAGCGAACCCAATGACCATTGAAGACTTCGCACATGTTGCCATGCGGAGGTGAAGTTGTGACACCACCATGATGACATCCATCACCAGAAACACTGTAGCTTGACATGCACACCAGCAGCAACATGAATGTACTAGCACGATCATGTTGAGTCTTCTCACCAGTCATGTTATCCACATCTTTACTGTGGGCCATACTATCAATCAATGTAATGTAACATGGAAGTCCAAGAGACCCACTTGTTGTATGAAGAGTCATGTAAAATAAAAAATTTTATGGAAGTCAAATAGTCATGAGGGTAGTCGAACAACCACAAGGGTCAGTTTCACCCTTGGCTATAAATAACCCCTCAATTGTACATGTAAGGGAATTTTCACCTCAAATCCTCCCACATAAACTTGAGAGCTTGTAATCTTTTCTTTGACGAGTAAGTAGTGGCTCCAACGCCCCATATGTGGGGTTAGTGATGTATAGTGTAACGATGTGTCTTGGAACTTTTGCTTAATTCATAAGCCTCGTCACAGGCCAACACATTTTCAGAAATGTATTGTAACTATTGTACGACTAATATTTAACACTTGTAATGCATGTTGCTTTAATCTTTTTTTAACACTTGAACTAATTCACTTGTTGTAATACATATTTGTTAATGAAAATGTGTTGTAAATGTTGTTAACATTGTCTCACCCATGTAGACTACTCTCCTTAACATCAGACAAACCTTTCACATAAAACTTGCTACAACAACCGTTGTACTTGTGCGGACTAATCCATTGAGTGTTATACATGTTATCTTCCCTTATGTGTTGTGACTACCGCATCCATGTGGACTGTTCCACCAGAAGTTGTGAACGTCTTGTTGTTTTGTTTGTTCCTAGCAGAGTTGGGACTTATCATAACCGACTTGGGACTCAATCCTACCCTCTCCCTCTATGGTGAAAGAACCATTGACACGAGACATTTACAATCATGAGGCATGCAAACCTCACTTCTCGAAATACAAAGCAGTCCACTCTCCTATGATGACAAGAAAGAGTTGAGGCAAATATTTAAGATAATGGAAATCAAGCCATCATACTGGATGGGACTCCCACACCAAAGTGTGTGTGGTCTAGTTGGGAATTCATACTAAGGTGATCCCCGAAATGTTGGCGAGTCCAACACCATCAACATTTCTAGCGCTAGAAGGAGGGCCGCCAGTTGTTTATGGTTCAACATCCTCTCACACTCACTCATCAACCATCTGGTCAAGGTAGTAACTCACAGTCCCTCTCACCTACGTTGGAATCTTCATTTGGTTACTTCTCACCTCCCAGGACTGAACATGAGATCCCATATCATCAACTTCACTCTATCCATCCCATCACCTTCCAGTTTGTGAAATCATTAGGACTGATCCCAACATTCAACACCTTACATACACATCAAGGAAGCCAAAATCCACTCCCATAGGAGTTTTTGTATCATAAGTGGAAGATATAGTTCTTTCCACACTTGAGGGTCTGATAGAAGCTATTGAAGATGGAATGGAGCCTTTGATCTTCCGATAGGTAGAAAGAGACACCCTCAAATCTTAGGCTTAGACTTCGGTACAGGAGGTGGAGGGGAAGGCAACGTAGGCGGTAGAGGTGAAGACGAGCCAATAGACTCAAATCCAGAACTATTAGATTCAAAAGAAGAGGAGGAGGACGAAGAAGAAAAAGACATGGCTGACCAGAATTTGGAATGGATGACACAAGGACCATTGGCTCTCCCAGGTGCTTTGTACAAGATGCCAAGGCGAGCAGAGAGAATGAACATCAAGTTTGACCCTGACAGTATAGTAAAAGTAGAAGACCATCTAGACGACTTCTACTTGCAACTGCAGACCCTTGAGGTACAACACAATGATGTAGCATGTAAACTGTTCCCATGTACCTTTTACAATCGCATTGCAGCATGGTATCACAACTTTCCGGTCATCTCCATATAGAACTGGGTTACGTTCAAACGTATGTTTCTTGAGAAATGCACTGATGACAAGACCCCAGCCATCCTGCTTAAAGAGTTAGGGAGATTAAAGATGGAGGGGAAAGAAAAGGTCAAAGAATTCAATCAGAGGTTTCTACGCATCTTGAACAAGTTTGCAGGGGGCACAAAACCTCATGACTCCATCACTGTTGACTACTACATTTCCACACTATTGATCATCCTTGCGCAGTTCGTAAAGTGAGTTGCGAAGCCAACACTACTAGAAAACTGCGAAGAGGCAATCGTTGTTGAAAAAGACCTACACACGATTGGAGTCATCCAAGATGATGAACCAACAAAAGACTCCAAATACATGAGCAGGAAGTCCCAAGCGACGGTGAGAAAGGGTAGAGACAAAGAGACAAGTGATATCAAAACCCTCACTCACATCATGAAGAACTTGACAACAAAAGTGTTTGATCTCAAACAGCGAAAGAAAAACACTTTTGGGAACAACCATCCACCCAGGTAGAGACAGGGAAGCATGTCATCAGGTAGCAATCGTCTCCTGACCCAAACTACACAAAGCTCTGTGTTCCAACTCGATCGTTGCGCAAATCCTAAATTTTGTTCATTCCATGAAGTTCATCACCTAGAGAATCCCTGTTTGGATTGGAAGCGAGTTGCAAACTCGATACACAATCACATACTCGAACTGAACAATAGTTTGTAGCAACAATAGGGAGATGTAGAAAATGATGAAGATGTTGCACTTGGTGAGCCATCAAGTTATGTTCATGTGGTTAACATGTATCAGTGCTCACAGGAAGGATTGAAAACAAACACCAAGAAGCAGCCCCAAAAGCACGATGCTCCCACCACAGTTGGGGAAATGCAATAAAATGTTAGACTATTGATGAGGAAGGTTGTCCTACCAACCTTCCCAAAGAAAAAAATGCAAAGCAAGCCTAGGAAGACAGCGGTGGACATGAGTACGTCCATGAGCAGCAAACCACAGAATACTCCACCAGACAACACGAACATCAGTCGTACCTCGGACACCTCGGTGATTCTACCCCCTCTAGACTACAACATTGTGGATGACATGAAGAAAACTCAAGTGAAATTTAGTTTGTTTGAGCTAGCTAAGATCCAGATTTAGCGAGACATCCTGTTGCATGCATTGGGACAAAAAACAATGGACAACACAACCTCTACCAGTGAGGGAGAAAGCACACCTCTCAGGTCACTTTCGACTGTGCTAAACACAATCCAGATGGAAGAAGAGAACTTATATTTCCCTCCATTCCTAATCTCATTTGAATTTTTCAACTGTAATGTTCACAAATTCTTGGTTGACTCTGGCACGAAAACCAATGTGATGCCACTCTCCATTGCTAAAAGGATCAATGAAAAATGGAGCAACACATCCACACAAATAATCCAACTTGATCATACACTTGTACCAGCCATTGGTGAGCTCTGAGATGTGATCATCTGACTATCTCACGACAGTCGAGTCCACCAATGCATCAACATTGTTGTTGTGGACATACCAGAAGCATACGGTTTACTACTCAACAGAGATTGGTCCAACAAGCTAAACGAATATTTTTCTATGAACTTGTCACACATGTGGCTTCCGTACAAGGGAAAAAACAATAAAATCTAGGTGATATCCGAGAGGTATATGAAGCATAATGCCACACCCATCAATGGTGAGAATGAGCTGTTGGCCTTTGCAGAACTCATGTTTGGAAACTGCCTCCTAGAAACATCATTGGGGTGTTATCCTGCACGACCAACTCCAAACCCACCAAACACATAGTTGGGTCTCCTTCCTTTCCGAATTAATGGAAATGAAACATGTATAGCACATTGTAATATTAGTAGTAGTAGCAGTAGCAACAGTAGCATCAACAATGCAAGTGCGTTAAATGGTCCATGTATAGACGAGTTGTGGGCCATGTATTTTGATGGGTTAAAGATAAGTGACAACTCAGGGGTCTGGTATATCTTGGTCAACCTAAACAACAGAAAACACATGATCTCAAGTTGCTTGGAGTTCGAGTGCACAAACAACATTGCTGAGTATGAAGCACTCATGTTGGGCTTACAAAAATCCATTAGCCTCAACATGGTGGCACTCAAAGTGGTAGGTGATTCAAAAACAATGATACAATAGATAATGAACCTCATGAACATTGTTGATGCTTTCAAGGATGCAACAACTGATGAAGATTAGCACGAGCAGCCCCTGCAAACTGTAGCTTATGGCAAGAAAGGAAACCCCATACCCAAGGGTGCGGTTTCTTTCAACAAGCTCTATGACTTGGAGAACCACCATCAAGGGCCAAAAAACAATAGAACCCACGGGTCCACCACTATGAATGAATAGAGAAACCTGGGAACCAATCATGATCCGAAGATAGTTAGTCTCGGTATAAACTACACACCGCAGCAATGTTAAGCCTTTCACCACTTGATCAAATAGTACCAGGATGTGTCCACGTGGGTATATGATGACCTGAGTACATACGACACATGAATGATCCAACACGGGATTCCGAACAAAGGAGGAGCCAAGCCATTGCCACAAAAGCTGGGTAAAACACATATGTCACTTGAACCTCTTATACAAAAAGAATTGACTAAGTTGTTGGATGTTTGGATTACTTACAAAGTTCATCACCATACATGGGTTTCTAATTTAAGTTCTATACGTAAGAAATCTGGGGAAATCTTCTTGTGTACTGATTTCAGAAACTTGAACCATTCCTAGAATAAAAAAAACTACCCCATGCCATAATCAGAGCCTATGTTACACCCAGTATCTGAAGAAGTAATGCCGTATTCACCTAAAGGTCTTTCGGAATACCACCAAGTTCCAGTAGCAGAACCTGATAGTCTTATACTGGCCCATGAGAAGCTTGGCCCACACACATACCGTCTGCAACCACCTAACGAGAGGGTTGATAACCTTCTTGTCAATGACCAAGATCTCAAGCATCACCTCCAGTAGGTCGGATTGTGCCCCGTGCCATGTACATAGTCTGCTTGTTGCTTGTTGTTTTCATTTTGTTCTACTTACTTACTATATTTGTTCTTATTTGGTTTGTTCTACTTACTATTGTTGTTTACATTTGTTTTTTTTGCTTGATACCTTACTATTTTTTTTCCATAAATAAGTGCTACCAACTACTAAATTCTGGCTCTTGAATAGAGTATGTGGTTGAGATTTGAAGAAACTTGTGACACTGGAGCACTTGGCTAGTGTTGTGTCCATCTTCTATGTGCTTGGTTATAACCTTCAGTTGATGAAGTATTGACGGAAAATATGAAGCATCTGCAAGGGAAGTTTTGGTCCAACCATGAACCTGTCTCCACACTAGAAAGCCCCATGCCTGAACTGAGCCTTCTACTCTGTGTATTCAAGATCATCCAACAAGTATAAACAGAGAAGGGGAAAATACAAACAACCAAACTTATGTCAGAGGTCTTACATGCTTCTCTGAAGTAACAACATCTTCTACTCTCAATAAGTTAGGGTTCCTCTTCCCCAAAAATACATAAGTGCCTATGCACAATCCTCTTAAAAAAAAACAAAGGTAAAAGAAGAGAAAGGCTTCCTACACAGAGAGGTGAAGCATGCAGCTCTACTAGGGTACTAGCCAGGCTCGCTGGCACTGGAGCAATGTGTGTGTTCTTGTGTGACTCAATCGGGGTACTATCTAGGCCTACTGGCAGTGGAGAAACACTAGAGATGAAAAATTATACTCTGAAAATATTCAATTCACGAGCTAAACTACCCTTCCCAAATTCAAAACACTGTGATCAAGCTGAACTTTTGATTGTGTTTTACTGAGTTGGAATTTTATGTCTGTGGGGTAAATGGGGAAGATGAAGCAACCCGCACAATGATTCAATACTCCATGAAAGACCAAGGCCCTATGTTATTAGTGAAACAAAATAGAGAAGTTGGAGTTCTACCAATGTGTCACCAAGTGTTGTAGCGGCCACAACCACCCTCCAAAATTTTGGCATGCACCCAATTTTAGAGCCTCCCTTGAGAGTTTCACTTGATGAATGCACATAGTCGGGTTTACTCTGTGGGCTTGTGTGAGTCTTCACACCACCTTGTTTCTTCATTTCACCAAAGATTTTGCATGTTGATGTCAATGTCATGCTTGCGACCATGTTCTGGTTATACTCAAGGTCTTCGCTTTGTGTGTAATTGTTGTGTTTTCTATGTAACTGTTGCAATCACACCTGGAGTCACATACATTATTGCTTAAGCGTCATCATGGTTGACCAATGATCAATCACAAGTGTCACACTTGTTGCTCACACTGTCGGTTAGTCATGTTGAGCATGTGTGTCTCGATGGTTGAGTCATCTCGTCGTCTATTCATGTAAGTGTGTGTTTGCAAGATCATGTATGCATCTTCCACTCGTTCAAACACTTATTCACTTTGCTAAAGTTCTGATGACTGGATTCCCCTCCGACAGCCAGACCATCACCCCGCCATCGACTCGATCGACTTTCACCCAAAACAATTAAGAAGCACCAAGTAAGCCATTTTAAGTTACTTTGCCTGCAATCAGATCAATCAAACTTCATGCTGGTCAAATAGAGAGTTTGACCTGTCAGCCACCCCAGGACTCACTCCCATAAAAAAAATTACGCAGAGGCTGCATACCTTGCCTACTCCACTCACTCAGAAAACTACGCAGACAAGCTAGACAAACACCAAGCGCCCGTCGTTGTCTCCCTCATAAATTACGCAGTGTTTCTAGTCAACCCTCTAGTTAGTCGACCAACTGCTCACCTGAAAAACTGTGCAGTTTTCATGAGCATGCCCTCTACTACCCAGCAGTCTACTCATCTCAGAAACTGTGCAGAGGTGATCAGTAGGCCAACCTCCTAGCATCAACGCAGATTTTCCGCTAGCAGCTCAGGCCAATTGACTAGTAGTTCCCTCCAGGAGTTGCGCAGTTTTTGCTGCCAAGCTCCATCAGTTGACTGCCAATTCCCTCCAGGAACTGCACAGTTTTTACTGTGAAGCTCCAGGCGGCTGACTACCAGTTCCCCTCAAGAATTGTGTAGTTTTTGCAGCTAGTGACCAAGCAACCGACTTCTAGTTCCCCTCAGGAATTGCACAGCTTTTGTTGCCAGTGACCCAGCATCTGATTGCTAGTTCCCCTTAGGAATTGCATAGTTCTGGCTACCAACCTCCTACTGCCAGCTCATTCCAAACACTACGCAATTTTTCGACCCAGCCTTCCCGTAGCCTAGACTGTTCCTCCCAAAAAATGCGCAGTTTTTTCCTCCAGTTGAGCCAGACCCTACATATAGTCACTATCAAACCGGATTTCCTATCTTCATCACCTAGTGACTCCTACACAGTTTTCATTAGTAGTGCTTGGAGCCTCCATCGCACCTCACAACCTTGTCGCCTCTCCTAGTCACCTGCATCTGAAATGATCATGCATCATGGTATACTATGAGGTTTATGGATTTGATGTCATCTTGTCACGAGTGACTGCAGACACAGGTACACAAACAAACATGGCGCGACGAAGGATGGGATGAACAAAGGGAACACATGTAGAAGGACGTGTTCACCAATGGACGAACAAATGATGCTTGCAGAGAGATGTGCTCGTGAATGGATGATCATGAAAATATGTGTTTGTAGATGGCCGAATGAGAAAACATGAAAATGTGTTGAAGGACAGATAGATGGACGAACATGCACTTTTCACAAATAAACGAACTTGTCAAGCCTTCCAACATACAATCAAGGAGCAATGTACGAATGCAATGTCAAGTGAACCCAATGACCATCGAAGACTTCGCGCATGTTGCCATGTGGAGCTGAAGTTGTGACACACCATGAGGATATCCATCACCAACAACACTACAACTCGACATGCACACTAGCAACAACATGAATGTACCAACACTGTCATGTTGAGTCTTGTCATGAGTCATGTTGTCCACATCTCTACTGTGGGCCATATTGTATATCAATGTAATGTAATGTGGAAGTCTAAGAGACCCACTTGTTTTATGAAGAGTCATGTAAATTCAAAAAGTCATAAAAGTCAAACAGTCATTAGGGCAGTCGAATAACCACAAGAGTTAGTTTCACCCTTGGCTATAAATACCCCCTCATTTGTACATGCAAGGGAATTTTCACCTCAACTCCTCCCACATAGCCTTGAGAGTCTGTAATCTTTTCTTTGAGGAGTAAGTAGTGGCTCCAACGCCCTGCACATGGGGTTAGTGATGTATGGTGTAATGATGTGTCTTAGAACATTTTCTTAATTTAGAAGCCTGCTCACAAGCCAACACATTTTCACACATGTATTGTAATTGTTGTAAGACTAAACTTTAACACTTGTAATGCATGTTGCTTTAACCTGTGTTTAACACTTGAACTAATTCACTTGTTGTAATACATATCTATTAATGAAAATGCATTGTAAATGTTGTTAACGCCGTCTCACCAGTGTAGACTACTCTCCCGAACATCAGACAAACCTTTCACATAAAACTTGCTACAACAACCATTGTACTCATGCAGACTAATCTGTTGAGTGCTATAAGTGTTATCTTCCCTTGTGTGTTGTGATTGCTGCATCCATGTGGGTTATTCCACCGGAAGCTATGCATGTCCTGTTGTGTTGTGTGTTCCAAGTATAGTTGGGACTTCTCCTAGCTAACTTGGGACTCAATCCCACCCTATCCCTCTACGGTGAAAGAAACATTGACACAAGAGACACCTACAATCACTAGGCACGTGAACCTCACTTCTCGAAAGATAAAGCAGACAACTCTCCTATGCTGACAAATAAGAGTTGAGGCAAATATTTAAGAGAATGGCAATCGGGCCATCATACCAGATGGGACTCCCACACCAAACAGTGTGAGGTCTATTTGGGACTTCATACTAGAGTGATCCCCTGAATGTTGGTTGGTATAGCACCGTCAACATTTCTGGAACTAGAAGGAGGGCCTCCAGTTGTTTATGGATGAACATCCTCTCACACTCACTCATCAACCATCTGGTTAAGGTAGTAAATCACACTCCCTCTCACCTACACGCAACTCTCCAGTTGGTTACTTCTCACCTCCCAGAACTAAACACGAGATCCCATATCATCAACTTCGCTCCATCCGTACCATCACCTACCAGTTCGCGAAAGTAGTCGGACTGATCCCAGGCATATAACACCTTACATATGCATCAAGGAAGCCAAAATCCACTCCCACATGAGTTGTTGTATCATTAGTGGAAGAAGTAGTTCTTGCTACACTTGAAGGTTTGGTAGAAGCTATTGAAGATGGAGAGGAGCCTCCGATCTTCCTATTGGAAGAAAGAGACACCCTCATAATCTTGGGCTCATACTCTAGTACAGGAGGTGGAGGGGAAGGCAGCGGAGAAGGTGGAGGTGAAGACGAACCAACAAACTCAGAGCTGGAACCACTAGATTCAGAAGAAGAGGAGGAGGATGAAGAATAAGAAGACATGGATGACCAGAATCTAGAATGGATGAGATAGGGACCATTGGCTCTCCTGGGTGCTTTTCACAAGATGCCAAGGTGAGCAGAGAGAATTAACATGAAGTTTGACCTTGACACTACAGTGAAGGCATAAGACCATCTGGACAACTTCTACTTGCAGTTGCAGACCCTTGAGGTACGTCACAAAGATGTAGCATGTAGATTGTTCACATGTACCTTGGATGATCATGCTACAGCATGGTATCACAGCCTTCTGGTCAACTCCATAGAGAATTGGGTTATGTTCAAATGTATGTTTCTTGAGAAATTCACTGATGACAAGACCCCAATCATGTTGCTTAAAGAATTAGGAAGCTTAAAGATGGACGGGAAAGAAAAGGTCAAAGACTTCAATAAGAGGTTTCTACGTATCTTGAACAAGTTTGCAGTGGACACGAAACCTAATGACTACATCACTATTGACTACTACACTTCTACACTATCGACTAGCATTACGCAGTTTGTAAAGTGAGCTGTGAAGCCAACACTACTAGAAAAATGTGAAGAGGCAATTGTTGTTGAAAAATACCTGCACGTGATTGGAGTCATCTAAGATGATGAACCAACAAAAGACTCCAAAGACATGAGCAGGAAGTCCCAAGTGACGATGAGCAAGGATAGAGAGAAAGAGACAAGTGATATCAAAACCTTCACTTGCCTCGTGATGAACTTGACAACAGAAGTGTCTGATTGCAAACAATGGAAGACAGACACTTTTGGGAACAATCATCAGCCTAGGTAGAGACAGGGAAGAATGTCATCAGGTGGTAACCGTCTCCCAACCCAAACTGAGTAGAGCTCTATATTCCAACTCGATCGATGCGCAAATCCTGAATTTTGTTCATTCCATGAAGTTCATCACCCAGATAATTCATGTTCGAACTGGAAGCGAGTCGCAAACTCGGTAGACAATCACATACTCAAACTAGACAACAGTATGCAGGAATAGCTGGGAGATGCGGATAATGATGAAGATGTTGCCACTGGTGAGCCATCAAGTTCTAGGCATGTGGTTAACATGTATCAATGCTTGCAGGCAGGACTGAAGACAAATACCGAGAATCAGCCCCAAAAGCAAGATGCTTGTTACAATCTCATAAGTAAATGGGCTCCCCCCACAGTTGTGGAAATGAAAGAAAATGTTAGACTGTTGATGGGGAATGTTGACCAACCATTTTCCCCAAAGTAGAAAAAAAAAAAGAAACCTTGGGAAGATAGCGGCAACATGAGTATGTCGATGAGAAGAAAACTACATAATACTCCACTAGACAACAAGAACATTAGTCGTACCCCGAACACCTTAGTGAGTCTACCCCCTCTAGACTACAACATTGTGGATGACATGAAGAAAAATTGCACAAACATCAATTTGTTCGAGCTAGCTAAGATCTAGAGTCAGGGAGACATCCTGTTGCATGCATTGGGATAGACAACAATGGACAACGCAACCTCTACCAGCAAGGGAGAAAGCACACCTCCCAGGTCACTTTCGACTGTGCTAACACACTTTAGATAGAAGAAGCAAACTCAGGTTGCCCTCCATTCCTGCTCCCATTTGAAATTTTCAACTGTAATTTCACAACTCCTTGGTTGATTTTGGCGTGACATCCAACGTCATGCCACTCTCCATTGCTAAAAGGATCAATTTACAATGTAGAAAAATATCTGTGCAAACCATCCAACTTGATCGTACACCTGTACCAGCCATTGGTGAGCTCCGAGATGTGATCATCCAACTGTATCATGATGGTTGAGTCCACCAATGCATCAACATTGTTGTTGTGGACATATCGGAAGCATACGGTTTACTACTCAACATAGAGTGGTCTAGCAAGATAAAGGGATATTTTTCTATTGATTGGTCACACATGTGGCTTCTGTAGAAAGGAAAAAGCAATAAAATCCAGGTGATATATGAGAGGTATATGAAGCATAATGTCACTCCCATCAATGGAGAGAATGAGTCATTGGCCTTCATAGAACTCATGTTTGGTAACTGTCTCTTGGAAATAACGTTGGGGTGTTATCCTGCACATCCAGCTCCAACCCCATCAGACACATAGTTGGGTCTCCTTCCTTGCCCAATTGATGGAAATGAAACATGTATAGCACATTATAACATTATTAGTAGTAGCAATAGCAACAGCAGCAACAATAGTGCAAATGCGTCAAATGGTCCATGTACAGACGAGTTGTGGGCCATGTATTTTGACAAGTTAAAGACATGTGATGGCTAAGGGGCTAGGTGTATCTTGGTCGACCCAAACAATAGAAAATGCATGATGTCAAGCCACTTGAAGTTCGAGTACACAAATAATGTTGCTCAGTATGAGGCACTCGTGTTGGGATTACAAAAATCCATTAACCTAAACATGGTCGCACTCAAAGTGGTAGGTGATTTGGAAATAATGATATGACAGATAATGCACCCTATAAACAATGTTGATGCTTTCAAGGACACAACAGCCCATGAAGATGAGCTTGACGAGCCCTTGAAAAATGTAATTGATGGAAAGAAAGGAAACCCCATCCCCAAGGGTGCGGTTTCTCTCAACAAGCTCTATGAATTGTAGAACTTCTGCTAAGGGCCTGTTGATGCCCCGAAAATCATTGTATCAACATTGGGGGATAACCACCCGGTCCGGACCTTAATACAGCTCCTTTTCTGTTTGGAATGGTGGCTCCGACTGGGGATAATGGGACCAGTTTCCTAGTAATGAATAAACGGGATGGATGAATGATTGATTGTCTAATCTAATGATAGGCGAATAACTTAATCTATCTGCAAAATGAAAGAACTACTACTAATTTCGGGAACTATTGTACTTTGAAGTATAGCGCTTAATGATCTATGTTTATTGACAGGCATATAGATGACTCCATCTAATAGACATGGACATTTATTCATTCAAGGATTACTTTACTTAAATAGTTAAACATAGTGATTAACACAACATTGCTACACTTATCATTTATATCATCAATACATATATGATCAAAAGAAAAGCATACCATAAACATCCAATAGTGGAGGGAATAAAGAAATGTTGTTAAAACACATACATATATTCGATAATAGCAAAGGCGATCAAATGACAATTCATATAAAAAGAATGAATTCAAACATAGATAATAGTACCATATGAGCTGCTAGTCACTCCCAATATCAATCGCTATTTGAGATTCTTCTTCCAACGCAGGAATACTTTCAAACAAAGATAGTAGTGCACATTTGCATAAAAGCTTCCTTGCCAAAATTAGAATAATTGGTCCAGTTTTATAAAAGAATATGCCTGAAGTACAGTAGTGCAACTTCAGGCTTTTAAGTCAAGTACAAAACTTTACGACCCTTTCCAAAACAATGAAAGGGTCTATAAATACTAAATTAAGCTAACTATCTATGAAACTGAAATCCTACTTAATTGGTATCGAACGATCTTGAATATCTCCTTCTCAGCAATCTGGCAGTCGGCAGCATGAATCATCATGTAGGCTGTTTGCCTTTAAACCTGAGCTGACATATCGCAAGCATTGGCTCCACTTCGGGCGGTCTGTTGAGGCGAGAGTTGAGCTGGGCAGCATAGGTGGCATCCTAAATATTGGGAATAATATACCCGATTGCATATGTAAGGCATTTGAGGGTGGCTCTTTGGCTGTACGGTTTTACTAAGAAGAACCAATAGGCGTCCCATGTTAAACTGTTAATTCCAGCGATTAATCTCCCATTTTTCTCTAGATCCGGATAACATGACTGCTCCAATGTTTTCGCCGCTATCAATTTACCTAGAGTGCATTGGGAAATCATGTTAGACAAGTAGAGAGTATTATTAACCAATTCAACCAAATTACTTGTGGTTGATTTGCATCTTGAAATTGCCCTCTCTGCTTTCATTAACTGGGACTGCCATTCTGTAAATAATATTTCCTTATGTGATTCTAAAATCTTTGGTAAATTTTCCGCCTGTCCCTGATCGGTATCTTGCCACTCAAGAAACTCAGTTAATGTTTCATCAGCTTGATCCAAGTCTGTTCTAGCTTTTTCTGATTGTTTACTTATTTATGTTGTCAAATCGCATAATGGTTCCGCCTGGGCGATTTGTTGACATAAAAGCTTGATCTGTGTTATTAATGCCTTATTTATCTGTAATGCTTTTGATTTGAATTCGGCTATCTGTGGAAGATTCTTTGTCTTCTCTAGCTGGGCTGATAGTTGAGCAATCTGCTCATCTTTTGACTTCAGCATTTGTTCATTCGCTACCCTCAGTTGTGCCAATGCCTCAGACAACTCTTTCTGCTTCTGGACTGCGCTGTGATCAATCCTCTATTTCTCTTCCTGCAATTGTTGAGTTAAATGATTATTTATTTGCTGTTATATTAACAATTGCCATTCTACCTGCTCCGCCTTCTGCTGTGCTTCTGTTAGTTGTGCTTGAAATAAAAAGATCTCCTGGTCTTTTGTTTTTAATAAAATACTCACCTCTGATGCCTTATCTATTGTTGCTGCCGAATAGGCTCCAGCTTATTGTGATAGTTTTGTTAGGTCATCAGAGGGGTCAAATTTCTCCTTCCAAACCACATTTCCCGTGACCGTTTGTTCTGGGAATAGGGAAGGTTGATCAGTCCTTCTCCTCTTCCTCTGTCGTTTTAGCACAGCTTTGTGTCTTGGGCTATAGAAGACATCAAAGGGAGGAATTTCTTCTATCTGCAAGATAATTTGATCGGAGGGATCCTTTGGGATTATTTCTACTTCTTTCTAACTGGGTAGGCCGTTGGTTCCACTTGGAACCTGTTTTGAAGTGGTCTCCTGTGTATCTACCACTTTTGAAGTTTCGGTGTCCTTTAAGCACTCAAGATTACTAATAATTGAATCAAATTGCTGCCATTCCTGGAGCAATTTGGGATCAATTTGAGTATCTACATTTACTTCTATATTGCTCTGTTCCTGCTCTTTAGTCTGGGTTTCCTCTTGCACTTTCTCCTGTTCTTTAGTTATAACGGGAGGTTCCTTAGTATGTCGCTGTCCAGGCTCGCTTGATCCTGTTGCCGGGGTTGTCACTAACAGATCTAGAGGCAGAGTTTGCAACCTCTGTTCTCTAAGTCTGTTGAATTCAACTAACCCTTCATCTTTGTATTCCATTATGGCCAGCGATCTAACTTGATACATTGATTCAGCTGAGGAGAACAGGTCATCAAACCTATCTTCTTTATGATCAAACTTTGTCAATTTGGCATGTTCAAGTGCATTATAGGTGACTTTGTTGGGATCAAATCGCCTATTAGGGAGAGTTGCTAGAGTTAATGATTTCATCTTTGTAGCTTCTTTCTCTGCATGCTTGAAATCATGCAAAGTGTAGACACCACATCTCAGAGGGAAAGAGGGCCAAACATGCTTCTTATTTTTCTTCAGAGTTTGTGTAACTCCTTTGGAAATAATTTGATAGGCTATCTCCCTCGCCAGCAGTTTATCAGGTATGTACAAAGGAAGGACATGAGGTTCGGCTTGGCTGCCGAAAATTCTTATATAAGTAAATTTTTCCTCTCTGAACCATCTTCCTATTGATGTCAAATCAATCCCTGCTTGGTAAGAAATTTTGGGAGCAGGTTTATTAAAAATAGAGTAATGAATGGGTAACATGAAGCCATTGCAGACTTGGTATAAATGGTGCTTATAGGAAGTTTTC
The DNA here is from genome assembly GCA_031772625.1 of Pinus tabuliformis. Taxonomy (NCBI): domain Eukaryota; kingdom Viridiplantae; phylum Streptophyta; class Pinopsida; order Pinales; family Pinaceae; genus Pinus; species Pinus tabuliformis. Next base: position 1,544,373,581 of record CM062818.1, read on the forward strand.
CACAATTTTTGATGGTATATGTGAATAGGCGTGGGGTCTTGTGCAGTCCACCTCTAGCCAAGCATGGGAAATTCAGAATTAAAACACAGGGTATCTAGTATATAAGCACTGTAGTAGAATGGGGGAATAAGCCTTTTGGAGACGGAGGTTTTAGTTCTAAAATTAACAACTGCTGTTGCTAGCTTATCTGACAGTATAAGTGCCCAATCCATTATTTCATTGTTACATGCCACTTCCATCAAGGGAACCATTTCTATAGTGAAATTAGCAGAATCGTGCAACCCCCATAATCTACACATCATTATCCCAGCATAACAATACGGAGAACATAGGGAATCAACAGAGTACTTACCGGAAGTTTCATGCTTGTGTTTCACCGGATTTTGCCTCCAATCCCGAATGGGTTCGGATTCAATTTCGTTCTCACTTCAGAATTTCTCCAGAAATGCCTTGTTGTACTTCTTCTCTGGCTCAGGCAAATGATACATTTGCCTCAAATCATTAGCCTGAAACGAACCGAAGATTCTCCCATCTCTGGTGCAGAAGGTTCTGTCTGTGATTGGGATTTCCTCAATTGCCCACCTCACTACATCCGTATATGGGAGAATTTGTTCTCGAGCTGCTATCCGATGAAGGAAAGAGTCGGCTAAGTCCTTTAAAGTACCATTAGATTTTCGATTGGTGTCCGTTGTGGCTTGTACTGCTGTCACCTTTGGTTCTTCGACTTCAATCAAATTATAGGTACTTTGCCAAGTAGTTTTGCTGAGTCCTGAACATGTAGTATCAGATATCAATCCTTTCTTTTTAGTTCCTGGATCAGCAACGGCTTGTCCTGTGGCTGGTGAAGCGGAAGCGACTACAGTTTTCTTAGACTTCTTCCCCATTCTGCTTGAATCTATTACTTCGGAAGAATTTTGCACAGGAGTGAAAATAAGCGTAACACAGAGAATTGATAGCAAAAACCAAATACGAGTGAGATATATTGATCAATGCATGATGAAGGATTAACTTAAAGTGGCCACGGATACAATCTGTGAAAAGGTTTTTACAGATTACTATTTCATTAAATGGTCGTTAAAACCTGCCATTCGTTTAAATGCCCATCATATCGTTTATCAGCCGAATGATTTGTTTAAGCGTGCCCTGGATGTTTTGGCGGTTGAGTGCATGTGAATCACTGTTTGAAAGATAAGGCCTTTAATACGAATTAATCATAATATCCCTGCCTTAATAATTTTTTAAGTTTGCACTTTTTGCTTTATCGTAATCGGGCATCGGGGAAAAACTTAAATCTTTATATTGGCACCTTTTGGAATCCCCGATCACCGATAGCGATATCGCATCACATTGGGAGTATTAACTGGGGCACTTTGAAAAGCATGCATGGGATATCCCCGATCGCTGATAGCGATATCACATCGCATCGGGAGTGAAAGGGACTTTTGTTATGGGAACTTATTATTGCCGATATCCGATAGCCTATTGCATGTTATCACATCAGAGAAAACCAATGGGCCTTTAAGTTATGCCTCCTTTGTTATTGCGATATGCGATCTTACGATCGCTTTAACGCAATGATAAAAGATTAATCATTTACATTATAAGACCAAATAATTGGTTTGTCAAAAAGGTTTTGTAATGTTTTCTTTTTTGTTTTCGGACCTTTTTGAATAATACAAAGTTGATACCAATTAAAATAAAAAGGGACCCATTTCATATTATAGTTTTGAGAATAAAAAATGATAAAAAATGGGGGGTTGTTGTAGAGCACAACAATTGGCGATTCACTGGAAGAAACAGTTATCTCTGAAAAGTATGGAAATACTTAAACTTTTTCAAAATAGAGTTCTCATCAAAGGGGAAAATTCTAATATAACTAGGTATATATGCTTTCCAAATAAAATGAAACTATCTTTGCTAATTTCCTCTCTTGTTTAAAATTAGATACATTCTAAGTTTTAAGTTGGCCTTTATTGGTTGATAGTGATAAAATAGAAAACCTTTCCAAATCAGCTTTTAGAATTGACTCCTTTGTCATAGGTAGAGCCTCTGTTGCCAGCAAACATTCATAGTTTCGACAGGGATACCTTCTAACCATGCTATTGTCCATTGTCCCGCTCATTTCAGAGTATGATTAACATAATGAATTCAAAACAGGCTTTTCTGTTATTTTGTAAGACAAAAAGCCATTGTCCTGGCTTGGTGACTAGCTGAGTGACAATGCCATTCACTGGTAGTAATTTAACCGAACAAGCTGGCTCATGATGAGACCCCTTGTCTTATAATTCTAAGCCATTACCCTGTTTTGGTATGGAGTATTGGTAATGTCGGTTAAACTATTTCCCTATGATCATGGTAAGCAGGCTTGTAATAAGACCTCTTATCTTTTATATCAAATATTTTAGAGTTACACTCTGAGTAATCATAGGCTTTGGTGAGTGGGATGGACAATTTTCTCCTTAAGAGTAAATGGATGACAAGGCAAGAGTTAAAGATGCTGAAATTGGATTAGTTTCTATTTTGATATTGATAACCTTTTTTGTGACCAATTTGAAAACATAAAATGATTTACAATATTTCTAAACTTTGAGAAGCGTTCACAAAAATGGAGTGTTGTTTCAGAATGCAATTACACCTAATTTCCCAGAAATTATCCCTTTTGTTTAAGACTTCTATTATTTTAAAAGTAAATATCAACCCTACTTGTTTTGAACAACTTTCAAATACAGCAAAGGTCAATGGAAGATATCTCACAACTTTATTTTCTAATGATCTTACAAACTACAAAATTCTAAAAAAGGGAGAAGGGGTTACCTTTTCAATTGAAGAATTTCTTTAAGATAAGGCCATTAACAGGGAGAGAATCTCTCAAACCTGATAAATCTTATAATATGAAGGTCGAATGGCCTATCTTCTCACAGATCTGAAATGGCCCAAGCCACATCTTCTCGAACTTGGTGTGTTTTCCCTTGTCCTCATGGGCTTTGTCCCATTTAAGAACTAAATCACCGACTTGAAATTGTTTTGAACCGGATGAGACTGAATCAAAGGATGACTTGATGATTTTCTGATGTTTTGCATGAATAACCTTGGCTTTTTCTCTTTCCTCTTCTAATTTTAAAATTTGGTTATGTCTAAGTTGAATAGAAGAAGAAGGGCTTTCCTCAATAAACTGCACTAGGGCTAGAGAAGGAAGGACAAGATTTGTTGGTAGCACTGCTTCTTTTCCATACACAAGGTTGAACGGAGAAGAACCTATGGAAGCCTTTTGCGTTATCCTATCAGCCCATAGTGCGAATATTAAGGATTTATGCCATTTTTTATGATTCTGTTCGATAGTTCGCTTAATAATTTTAATCAGATTTTTATTTGTAGACTCTGCTAAACCATTACCCTGGGGATAGTAATTAGCAGAATATTTTAATTTAAATCCTCTTTTAATAGCGAAATCAAACATAGCATTGCCTGAGAAGTAAGATGCATTATAAAAAACAAGAGCATTTGGGACACCAAACCTGGTAATGATGAATTGATCTATGAATTCAATGATTGCCTCAGAATTTGTTGTCTTCAAAGGAATTGCTTCAACCCATTTAGTAAAATAATCAGTAGCGGTAAGGATATACTTATGCTGTTTGGAAGAATGTGGAGTAATTTCTCCAATGATATCCAATCCCCATTGCTCAAATGGTTGTTCAATGTTGACTGGTTGCAAAGGGAAAGCTAGTTTTCTTTGTCTTCCACTAGAAGTTTGACAATTTCAACATTTCCTTACATATTCATGAGCATCTCTAAACAGAGTGGGCCAGTAATATCCAGCATGAATGATTTTGTGGGCTGTTGTATCAGCTCCAAAATGTCCTCCTGCTAGTCCATCATGTAATTCCTGCAAGACCTTTTGTGCTTCAGGTTTTTCTAGGCATCTTAATAAGATTGAATCATAATTTTGCCTAAAAAGCACATCATCAATAATTGTGAAATTTTTTGCTTTTAATCTAATGGCCCTTTTGTTTTTGTAAGACAGGTTAGGAGGTGCATATCCATTTTTCAAATAAAAGATTAAGTCAGCATATTGTGATTCAGAATCAGTAATACTTATCTGGTTGATTTCTTCGCTTTGATCTGTATCACCTGATTCTGGAATGTTGGACGCTCCTGCCAATAACCTGCAAAAACCTTGGCCTCTAACAATCTTTGCTGGTTTAATTTCTAAATCATATTCTTGAAGTGTTGTAACCCAGTTTGCCCTTTTTTCACCTAGTTCCCTTTGAATTAATAGTTGCCTTATTGCAGGGAAAGGAACTATAACTTTTGTATGGGCTTTTAAAAGGAAGGGTCTGTAATGTTTGACAGCTTTATATACAGCAAAGGCTTGATTTTCTACTTCGGAGTAATTCAATTCAGCACCCTAAAGATTTGAACTATAGAATGAAATGGGTGCTTCCGAATTGTGATCGTTAATCTGTGTGAATACTGCTGCATAAGACAAATCAGATGCGATAGTATACAACGTGAAATGATTAGAAAAATTAGGGGTATTTAAGGCGGGGGCATTAATTATTGATTGTTTGATTAAATCAAACACTTCCTTTTCTGCTGATCCCCACTTAAAGACTGAATTTTTCTTAATCATAGCTTGAAGTGGCAAAATGATTTGAGAAAAGTCTGGAACGAATCTTTTGACAAAATTGATTTGGCCTAAAAATGACTACATGGATTTTTTATTATGAGGGAAAGGGATTTCAGAGATTTCTTTGATCCTATCGGGATCAATATAAATGCCATCTTTAGAAACTATGAAGCCTAAGAGCTTTCCTTGGTCAAGAGCGAAGAAGGATTTTTTAGGGTTAAGTGAAATACCATACCTTTTGCAGCTTTGAAAGATTTGATTTAAATCATGCAAGTGATTGGATTTCTCTTTTGAAAATACAGTAATATCGTCTAAGTAGACGACTACTGTTTTATTAATCAACCCTTTAAAAGCTATATCCATCACTCTTTGGAATGTGGCTCCTGCATTAATAAGTCCAAAAGGCATTTTCTGATATGCATATGTTCCCCATTTTGTTCTGAATGTGGTTTTGAGTTGGTCATTAGGATGGACCAAGACTTGGTTATATCCTGAAAAACCGTCTAGAAAGGACATTAACTCAGAGCCTACTACTGATTGGAGTATCTGCTCCATAGTAGGTAATGGGAAATTATCTTTTAGGCTCACCTTGTTCAAATTTCTGAAATCTATACAAATCCCGATGTCACCATTTTTCTTTCTGACTAGCACCATATTCGAGACCCAGTTTGAGTGCCGAACGGGAAAAATAATCTTAGCTTTCAAGAGTTTATTAAGTTCAGATTTTATTTGACTCTCTAAGTTCGGATGCATTTTTCTCAACTTCTGCTGAATTGGTTTCTGTTCGGGAAGCATTGGAATGGTATGTTGGATGATGGATGTATCATACGTCTTTAAATCATCATATTTCCAAGCAAAAACATGTTTATTTTTTCGTAACAGTCTAATGAATACTTCCTTCTCTTCCACGGAAAGTCCTAATCCTAAATTAATGTTTTGAGGAGTTTGCTCAGTGCCAAGGTTTATCAATTCAAACCTTAACGTAGAACTTTGGAGCTTTGTATTGGTCACAGGTTTAAACCTGTCTTTAATATCATAAAGATCCTCAAGCTTCACCACAGGCTTTGGGATTGAATTCTCCTCGGGTTTTCCTCTCATTTGAAGGTCATGCTCGTTTTCCTCAATGATTTGATCATCATAGGACTTTTCGGAAGTTAAAAACTGTAAAATGTCTTCATCGTGGTTGAATACTCTCCAATTAGTGACATTGTCAGGAATTGATGGCCTAAAAAGTAATTCTACTGAAAATCTATCTAGGCTATAGTCTTCGGAAGGTAGGAGCTTGGAAGCAACATTGGCTAGCAGGTCAGCTGTAGAATTTTGAGACCTGCGAATGGAAGAAATATTGAATGCCGAAAAGTGGGAGGTGAGTTCCTGCACCAGCGATTGATAATGTTTGAGATGGGTGGAAAGACAATGAATTGTATTCCTTACCTGTTTGATAATAATTTCAGAATCTCCAAACATTTTCAAATATTGGACCTTGAGGCTAATAGCTTTATATAGTCCTTGGACTAAGGCTTCATATTCTGCTGTATTATTCGTGCATTCAAACTCTAACCTATAGGACAGCATTGTTTTTTCTCCTTGCAGGCTAATCAAAATACATCCTGCTCCTGAGCCCTCACTAGATTTGGACCCATCGAATTATAATGACCAAAATAAAGAAGTATTAACAATTTTATTTACAGTTTCCTCAGCATCATTAAAATATCTTGACCTATCTGTTTGTGAATAATTTTCGATCTGAGATGTAGAATGGTTTACTGAGAAAGGAGATGGTTGGGCAGTGAAGTTACCAAAGAAAGACTCTGATGAATAATTCCCCAAAATGTTGTTATTAAATGCTATTGGTTGGTTTTCTTGTTAAAATTCAGTAACTGTATGGGTCATATGCTTTTCCCGATCGATTTTTATTTGATTTGGCTTACCCTTATAGGGAAGCCACATATGTGACCAATCAGTAAAAATATACCCATGTAGTTTTTCAGACCAATCCCTACTCAAGATCAAACCATAAAATTTAGGTATATCGGCAATCAAGATATCAATTCTTTGTACTACTCTAGGATCAGCGGATAGCCTGATAGTTACGGAGTTGATTTCTCCCAAAACCTGTACTTTAGTCCTGTCCAACTACACAATATGAATAGCAGACTTCTGGGGTTCAATGTTCAGTTTGGAACAAACTGAAGCTGGCATTATGTTAGAAGATGCCCCTGAGTCAATCAAACAGTTGTGCAGGTTTCTATTATAGATCTCATAGGTTAGAAGGAAAGGTGGAATATGAGAATTTGATCTATCTCCTATCAGAACTGCATCAGTAGCTTCGACCATACCAGAAGGTGGTTGACCTGTATCGTTTGCAGCTTTAGCACTGGGAAGGGGTGAAGTAGGAACAACATTTAATTCTTTGAGAAGCAATTTTTGCTGATGTTTCAATTTACTAAGTTCAAACATGGTAATGTTTGCCTTGGTCTTTTTCATGTCATCAACAATATTGTAATCCATTGAATGAGACACTACCAATGTCTTAGACGTTGATGGGATTGTTGAGGTTGAAGGTTGGTTTTGTGGAATTGTTACAGGTGGCTTCTTTGGGGGTACCTTTTCCTTTGTTGTAGCAGCACCTGCACTTCTTTTCTTCGAAGTTGTCTGAATAGGTTCGGAGGTACCTCTACTCCTGGTAGTGACAGGAAATGCTTCTTCTTCGTTTTCTGTATCAGAGTTAGGTAATATAAAATCCAACATTCCATGACATTCAACAACTTCCTCTTCTTCATTAGTTGGTGAAGCTGTTTCTTCTTCTCCTTCTTCAAGATCTGAATCTGCATTAGATATAACATTTGGTGGTTTTGATTCAGTTTTCTTGTAATTCCTAAAGGGTCTTTTGGTTGAGGTTTCAGCTACCTATTTTTTGATTTCAACCATTTCATTTGACATGGTTTTGAGGACCTTTTGTAGACCCTCCATGTCATATGGATCTTTAGGGGTTTTCTTCTTTGAATCATCTTTAAAAGAAAATTTTTTGGTTTTTCTATATTCAAGAGAAGCTTTCTTCTCTAGAGCATTAATACGTTTCTCCACAACAAGTGCTTCTTTCATGTTTTCAGCTAAAGTTGGTTTTCCAGCCCTATCTACAAAAATAGCTATATTGGCAGGTAGGGCAGTTATATACCACTCGATTCGGATTTGATCACTTGGTTTGGAGGCCGTTGGGATTTTGTTCAAGAGTTTATTGAATCGCGCATTAAATTCTTTAATTGGTTCCCTATGCTCTATCCTAAGATTGGAGAGATCATTTATTAGTGTAGCCAAAGACCTATCATCACCATACTTAGTAAGAAACTGTTCTTGGCAAGTCATCCAACTGGTAATGGAACCAGAAGGTAAAGAAAAATACCAGGATCCTGCTGATCCTTGCAAAGTATAAGGGAAAATCCTAACGACAACATCTTGCTCCGTTACTCCCTTCAAATTAACTGCCAACATGAAGTTATTAATATGTTCCTAAGCTTGTGTTCCATCATCTGGGTTAAACTTGGGTAGCCATTTTTCAGGTGCATTAGGTAATGCATGCAATGGAGTAGGCATATTGACTGCCCTGGGCCTGGTCCATGGATCTGCCATTGTAACCGCAGTGGTGGATGATATTACTGTTGAACTTACAGAAGTCTGGAAAGGAGTTGATATTAAGGATTGCACAGTTTGGGATGTTGCAGTTGCTAATCCCTGATGAACAACAATGTGTGATGAGGGAGTGGATGGTTGACTTCGCACGGGGGAAGGTAAGATGGAGGATGTGGATGGAAATTCTTCACTGTCAGATCCTTCAGTGTTTTTCTTCGCCTTTTTTTCTTTTGGGTAAAGGGAACTCAGTGGGTTCAATACCGAGCTTTCCACTCTGAAGTCTGGTGAGAGGGTGAGGTAAATTGAACTGTGAAGTCGCACTGCTTTGAGATACTTCAGATTTTTGTGGTGATATCGAGAAGCTCTGAAGTTTGTGGATAAGAGACTAGACTTCAGGGGATCCAAGACTTAGTTGTTCTAGAGTATGATGGGTTTGAGCAGTGGTAGTTGATTCCTCTTCTTCTTGTTTGGATACTGGAGAACCAACATGCAATTGGGAAGTACGAGGTGATGCGGAGGGAGAATTACTCTTAGAATGGTTTGTAGGTTTGGGTTTGCTTGCCATTCACAATGGATGGCCCTCCTTCTAGCGCCAGAAATGTTGATGCCCCGAAAATCATTGTATCAACATTGGGGGATAACCACCCGGTTCGGACCTTAATACAGCTCCTTTTCCGTTTGGAATGGTGGCTTCGACTGGGGATAATGGGACCAGTTTCCCAGTAATGAATAAATGGGATGGATGAATGATTGATTGTCTAATCTAATGATAGGCGAATAACTTAATCTATCTGCAAAATAAAAGAACTACTACTAATCCCGGGAACTATTGTACTTTGAAGTATAGCGCTTAATGATCTATGTTTATTGACAGGCATATAGATGACTCCATCTAATAGACATGGACATTTATTCATTCAAGGATTACTTTGCTTAAATAGTTAAACAAAGTGATTAACGCAATATTGCTACACTTATCATTTATATCATCGATACATATATGATCAAAAGAAAAGCATACCATAAACATCCAATAGTGGAGGGAATAAAGAAATGTTGTTAAAACACATACATATATTCGATAATAGCAAAGGCGATCAAATGACAATTCATATAAAAAGAATGAATTCAGACATAGATAATAGTACCATATGAGCTGCTAGTCACTCCCAATATCAATCGCTATTTGAGATTCTTCTTCCAACGCAGGAATACTTTCAAACAAAGACAGTAGTGCACATTTGCATAAAAGCTTCCTTGCCAAAATTAGAATAATTGGTCCAGTTTTATAAAAGAATATGCCTGAAGTACAGTAGTGCAACTTCATGCTGTTAAGTCAAGTACAAAACTTTACGACCCTTTCCAAAACAATGAAAGGATCTATAAATACTAAATTAAACTAACTATCTATGAAACTGAAATCCTACTTAATTGGTATCGAACGATCTTGAATATCTCCTTCTCAGCAATCTGGCAGTCGGTAGCATGAATCATCATGTAGGCTGTTTGCCTTTAAACCTGAGCTGACATATCGCAAGCATTGGCTCCACTTCGGGCGGTCTGTTGAGGCGAGAGTTGAGCTGGGCGGTATAGGTGGCATCCTGAATATCGGGAATAATATACCTGATTGCATCTGTAAGGCATTTGAGGGCGGCTCTTTGGTTGTGCGGTTTTACTAAGAAGAACCAATAGGCGTCCCATGTTAAATTGTTAATTCCAACGAATAATCTGCCATTGTTCTCCAGATCTGGATAACATGACTGCTCCAATGTTTTTGCCACTGTCAATTTACCTAGAGTGCATTGGGAAATCATGTTAGACAAGTAGAGAGTATTATTAACCAATTCAACCAAATTACTTGTGGTTGATTTGCATCTTGAAATTGCCCTCTCTGCTTTCATTAACTGGGACTGCCATTCTGTAAATAATATTTCCTTATGTGATTCTAAAATCTTTGGTAAATTTGCCACCTGTCCCTGATCGGTATCTTGCCACTCAAGAAACTCAGTTAATGTTTCATCAGATTGATCCAAGTCTGTTCTAGCTTTTTCTGATTGTTTACTTATTGATGTCGTCAAATCGCATAATGGTTCCGCCTGGGCGATTTGTTAACATAAAAGCTTGATCTGTGTTATTAATGCCTTATTTATTTGTAATGCTTCTGATTTGAATTTGGCTATCTGTGGAAGACTCTTTGTCTTCTCTAGCTGGGCTGATAGTTGAGCAATCTGCTCATCTTTTGACTTTAGCATTTGTTCATTCGCTACCCTCAGTTGTGCCAATGCCTCAGACAACTCTTTCTTCTTCTGGACTGTGCTGTGATCAATCCTCTATTTCTCTTCCTGCAATTGTTGAGTTAATTGATTATTTATTTGCTGTTGTATTAACAATTGTCGTTCTGCCTACTTCGCCTTCTGCTGTGCTTCTATAAGTTGTGCTTGCAATTAAAAGATCTCCTGGTCTTTTGTTTTTAATAAAAGACTCACCTCTGATGCCTTATCTATTGTTGCTGCCGAATAGGCTCCAGCATATTGTGATAGTTTTGTTAGGTCATCAGAGGGGTCAAATTCCTCCTTCCAAACCACATTGCCCGTGACCATTTGTTCTGGGAATAGGGAAGGTTGATCAGTCCTTCTCCTCTTCCTCTGTCGTTTTACCACAGCTTTGTGTCTTGGGCTATAGAAGACATCCAAGGGAGGAATTTCTTCTATCTGCAAGATAATTTGATCGGAGGGATCCTTTGGGATTATTTCTACTTCTTTCGAACTGGGTAGGCCGCTGGTTCCACTTGGAACCTATTTTGAAGTGGTCTCCTGTGTATCTGCGGCTTTTGAAGTTTTGGTGTCCTTTGAGCACTCAAGATTACTGATAATTGAATCAAATTGCTGCCATTCCTGGAGCAATTTGGGATCAATTTGAGTATCTACATTTACTTCTATGTTGCTTTGTTCCTGCTCTTTAGTCTAGGTTTCCTCTTCCACTTTCTCCTATTCTTTAGTTGTAACCGGAGGTTCCTTAGTATGTCGTTGTTCAGGCTCACTTGATCCTGTTGCTGGGGTTGTCGCTAACAGATCTAGAGGCAGAGTTTGCAACCTTTGTTCTCTAAGTCTGTTGAATTCAACTAACCCTTCATCTTTGTATTCCATTATGGCCAGCGATCTAACTTGATACATTGATTCAGCTGAGGAGAACAGGTCATCAAACCTATCTTCTTTATGATCAAACTTTGTCAATTTGGCCTGTTCAAGTGCATTATAAGCGACTTTGTTGGGATCAAATCGCCTATTAGGGAGAGTTGCTAGAGTTAATGATTTCATCTTTGTAGCTTCTTTCTCTACATGTTTGAAATCATGCAAAGTGTAGACACCACATCTTAGAGGGAAAGAGGGCCAAACCTGCTTCTTATTTTTCTTCAGAGTTTGTGTAATTCCTTCGGAAATAATCTGATATGCTATCTCCCTCGCCAGCAGTTTATCAGGTATGTACAAAGGAAGGACATGAGGTTCGGCTTGGCTGCCGATAATTCTTATATAAGTAAATTTTTCCTCTCTGAACCATCTTCTTATTGATGTCAATTCAATCCCTGCTTGGTAAGAAATTTTGGGAGCAGGTTTATTAAAAATAGAGTAATGAATGGGTAACATGAAGCCATTGCAGACTTGGTATAAATGGTGCTTCTAAGAAGTTTTCCACAATTTCTGATGGTATATGTGAATAGGTGTAGGGTCTTGTGCAGTCCACCTCCAGCCGAGCACGGGAAATTTAGAATTAAAACACAGGGTATCTAGTATATAAGCACTGTAGTAGAATGGGGGAATAAGCCTTTCGGAGACGGAGGTTTTAGTTCTAAAATTAAGAACTACTGTTGCTAGCTTATCTGACAATATAAGTGCCCAATCCATTATTTCACTGTTACACGCTGCTTCCATCAAGGGAACCATTTCTATAGTGAAATTAGCGGAATCGTGCAACCCCCATAATCTACACATCATTATCCCAGCATAACAATACAGAGAACATAGGGAATCAACAGAGTACTTACCGGAAGTTTCATGCTTGTGTTTCGCCAGATTTTTCCTCCAATCCCGAATGGGTTCGGATTCAATTTCGTTCTCACTTCAGAATTTCTCCAGAAATGCCTTGTTGTACTTCTTCTCCGGCTCAGGCAAATGATACATTTGCCTCAAATCATTAGCCTGAAATGAACCGAAGATTCTCCCATCTCTGGTGCAGAAGGTTCTGTCTATGATTGGGATTTCCTCAATTGCCTACCTCACTACATCCGTATATGGGAGAATTTGTTCCCGAGCCGCTATCCGATGAAGGAAAGAGTCGGCTAAGTCCTTTAAAGTACCATCAGATTTTTTATTGGTGTCCGCTGTGGCTTGTACTGCTGTCACCTTTGGTTCTTCGGCTTCAATCAAATTATAGGTACTTTTCCAAGTAGTTTTGCCGAGTCCTGAACATGTAGTATCAGATATCAATCCTTTATTTTTAGTTCTTGGATCAGCGATGGCTTGTCCTGTGGCTGGTGAAGCGGAAGCGACTGCAGTTTTCTTAGACTTCTTCCCCATTCTGCTTGAATCTATTACTTCGGAAGAATTCTGCACAGGAGTGAAAATAAGCGTAACACAGAGAATTGGTAGCGAAAACCAAATACGAGTGAGATATATTGATCAATGCAGGATGAAGGATTAACTTAAAGTGGCCGCAGATATAATCTGTGAAAAGATTTTTATAGATTACTATTTCATTAAATGGCCGTTAAAACTTGCCATTCCTTTAAATGCCCATCATATCATTTATCAGCCAAATGATTTGTTTAAGCGTGCCCTGGATGTTTTGGCGGTTGAGCGCATGTGAATCACTATTTGAAAGATAAGGCCTTTAATATGAATTAATCGTAATATCCCTGCCTTAATAATTTTTGAAGTTTACGCTTTTTGCTTTATCGCAATCGGGCATCAGGGAAAAACTTAAATCTTTATATTGGCACCTTTTGGAATCCCCGATCGCCAATAGCGATATCGCATCACATCGGGAGTATTAACTGAGGCACTTTGAAAAGCATGCATGGGATATCCCCGATCGCCGATAGCGATATCGCATCGCATCGGGAGTGAAAGGGACTTTTGTTATGGGAACTTATTATTGCCGATATCCGATAGCCTATTGCATGTTATCGCGTCGGAGAAAACCAATGGGCCTTTAAGTTATGCCTCCTTTGTTATTGCGATATGCGATCTTGCGATCGCTTTATCGCAATGATAAAAGATTAATCATTTACATTATAAGACCAAATAATTGGTTTGTCAAAAAGGTTTTGTAATGTTTTCTTTTTTGTTTTCGGACCTTTTTGAATAATACAAAGTTGATACCAATTAAAATAAAAAGGGACCCATTTCATATTATAGTTTTGAGAATAAAAAATGATAAAAAATGGGGGGTTGTTGTAGAGCACAACAGGGCCAAAAAATAGCAAAACCCATAGGTCCACCACTACGAATGAACAAAGCAACCTAGGAACCAATCACGTTCTGAAGATAGTCAATCTTAGTTCAAACTACACACCGCAACAATGGAAAGCCTTTGACCACTTGATCAAACAGTGTTGGGATGTGTTCGCATGGGTATATGATGACTTGAGTACATACGACACATGAATGATTCAACACAACATTCCAAGCAAAGGAAGAGCCAAGCCATTGCAGCAAAAGATGGGTAAAACACATATGTCACTTGAACCTCTTATACATAAATAATTGATTAAGTTGTTAGATGTTTGGATTACTTACAAATTTCGTCACCATACATGGATTTCTAATTTAAGTTATGTACGTACAGAATCTAGGAAATCCTCTTGTGTATTGATTTCAGAAACTAGAACCGTTCCCGGAATAAAAACAACTACCTCATGCCATCATCAGAGCCTATGTTGCAAGAAGTATCTGAAGCAGTAGTGTCGTCTTCACCTAAAGGTCTTTCGGAATACCACCAGGTTCCGATAGCAGAACCTAATAGTCTTATACTAGTCCATGAGAAGCTTGGCCCACACACATATCGTCTACAATCACTTGACGAGAGGGTTGACAATCTTCCTGTCAATGGCCAAGATCTCAAGCATCACCTCTAGTAGGCTGGGCCATTCCCCATGCCATGTACATAGTCTTCTTGTTGCTTGTTGTTTTCATTTTGTTTGCCTTGCTTACTATCTTTATTCTTATTTAGTTTGTTCTGCTTACTATTTTTGTTTACATTTGTTTTATTTTATTGATACCTTACTATTTTTGTTTCTGGAAATAAGTGTTGCCAACTATTGCGTTTTGGCTCTTAAATAGAGTATGTGGCAGAGATTTGAAGAAACTTGTGAAACTGCAACACTTGGCCAATATTGTGTCCATCTTCTCTATGCTTGGTTATAACCTTCGGCCGATGAAATTTTGATGGAAAATATGAGCCAACTGCAAGGGAAGTTTTGGCCCAACCATGAACCTGTGTCCACACTGGAAAGCCCCATGCATGTACTCAACCTTCTTCTCTTTGTTTTCAAGCTCATCCAACTAGTAGAAATAGAGAAGGGGAAAATCTAAATGAGCAAACCTATGTCAGAGGTCTTACATGCTTCTCTAAAGGAACAACCTATTCTGCTCTCAATAAGTCATTATCCCTCTTCCACCCCAAAAATAAATAAGTGCCTATGCATAGTCCTCTTGAAAAAAATACAAAGGAGAAAGAAGAGAAAGGCTTCCTACAAAGAGAGGTGAAGCATGCAACTCCACTGGAGTATTGACCAAGCTCATTGGTAGTGGAGAAATGCGTGTGTTCCTATGTGACTCTTTAGGGGTATTGTCTAGCCCTGCTGGCAGTAGACCAACAGCAAAGATGAAAACTTATACTTTGAAAATCTTCAACTCGCGAGCTAAACTACCCTTCCCACATTTGAAACATTGTGATCAAGATGAACTTTGGATTATGTTTGACTGAGTTGGCAAAAGGTGAACCATGTATGTCTGTGGGGTAAGTGGGGAAGCTAAAGTAACGCACACAAAAATTCAATACTCCCTAAAAGACCAAGGCCCTATGCTATCAATGAACCAAAATAGAGAAGGTGGAGTTCTACCAGTGTGTCGCCAAGTGTTGTATCAGCTACAACCACCCTCCAAAATTTTGGCCTGCACCCAATTTCGGAGCCTCCCATGAGAGTTCCACTTGATGATTGCACACACTCGAGTTAACTCTGTGGGATCGTGTGAGTCTTCACACCACCTTGCTTGGTCATTTCACCCAAGATTTTGCATGTTGATGTCAATGTCGTGCTTGTGACCAAGTTTTGCTTATACTTAAGGTCTTCACTTTGTCTATACTTGTTGTGTTCGCTATGTAAATATCGGTCGCACTCACACATGGAGTCACATACATTGTCGTGCAAGCATCGTCACGGTCGGCCAACGATCAATCACAAGTGTCGTGATTATCACTCACATTGTTGGTCAGTCATGTTGAGCATGTGTGTCTGGATGGTTTGAGTCATCTCGTCATCTAGTCATGTAAGTGTGTGTTTATATGATCACGTATGCACCTTCCACTGGTTCATACACTTAGTCACTTTGCTGAAGTTCTGACCACTGGATTCCCCTCTGATAGCCAGACCATCACCCTGCCATCGACTTGATCGAATGTCACCCAGAACAGTGCATAAGAACCAAGCAAGCCATTTTAAGCTATGTTTCCCGCAAGCAAATCAATCAAACTTCATGTTGGTTAACCGAAGAGTTTGACTCGGCAACCACCTCGGGACTGACTCCCCTAAAAAATTGCGCATAGGCTGCAGATCTTGCCTGCTCTGCTCACTGAGAAAACTATGCAGACAGGCCAGACAGACATCAAGTGCCCTTCCCTATCTCCCTTAGAAATTGCACAGTTTTTCCAATCATCCCTGCAGTCAGTCAACTGACTGCTCACCCAGAAAATTGCATAGTTTTCATGAGCAAGCCCTCTGCTTCCTAGCAGTCCGCTCAGTTCAGAAACTATGCAAATGTGATCAACAAGCCAACCTCCTAGCATCAGCGTAGTTTTTCTTGGAAGCAGCTCCAGACAGCCGATTGCCAGTTCCCTCTAGGAATTGTGGAGTTTTTGCTACCAAGCTCCACCAACTGACTGTCAGTTCCCTCCAAGAACTGCATAGTTTTTGTTTCCAAGCTCCCGACAGCTGACTACCAGTTCCCGTAAGGAATTGTGCAATTTTTGTTGCTAGTGACCAAGAAGTTGTCTGCCAATTTCCCTCAAGAATTGTGCAGTTTTTTCTCTCAGTGACCTAGCAATTGACTGCCATTTCCCCTCAGGAACTGCACAGTTTTGGCTACTAAGATCCTATTGCCTACTTGTTCTAGAAACTACGCATACTTTGTCAACCCAACCTTCCCGTAGCCCAGATTGTTCCTCCCAAAAACTGTGCACTTTTGTCCTCCAGTTGAGCCAGATCCCGCGGATAGTCATTGTTGATCTGGATTGCCTATCTTCATCACCCAGTGACTCCTACGTAGTTTTTATCGGCAATGCCCAAAGCCTCCATCCCACCTCACAACCTTGTTGCCTCTCCTAGTCACCTACATCCAAAATGCTTATGCATGATGGTAGACTAGGAGGTTTATGGATTTGATGTCATCTCATCATGAGTGACTACAGACACAGGTACACAAAAAAACATGGTGCGACGACGGATGGGATGAACAAAGGGAGCACATGCAGAAGGATTGGTTCACTAATGGACGAGAAAATGATGCATGCAAAGATATTTTCTCGTGAATGGATGATCATGAAAAGATGTGTTCGTGGAAAAACGGATGAGAAAACATGCAAATGTGTTCACGGATGAACAGATGGACGAACATGCACTTTTTGCGAGTGGGCGAACATGTCAAGCCTTCCAACATACAAGCAAGGAAAAATGTGTGAATGCAATGTCAAGCGAACCCAATGACCATCGAAGACTCTGTGCATGTTGCCATGTGGAAGTGAAGCTGTGACACACCATGAGGACATCCATCACCAGCGACAGTGCATCTCAACATGCACACTAGCAGTAGCACAAATGTACCAACACTTTCATGTTGAATCTTGTCATGAGTCATGTTATCCACATCTATACAATGGGACAACTGTCAATCAATGTAATGTAATGTGGATTTCCAAGAGACCCCCTTGTTGTATGAAGAGTCATGTGAAGTCAAAAAGTCATGGAAGTCAAATATTCATGAGGGTAGTCGAACAACCACAAGGGTCAATTTCACCCTTGGCTATAAATACCCCCTCATTTGTACATGCAAGGGACTTTTCACCTCAGCTCCTCCCACATAGCCTTAAGAGTCTGTAATCTTTTCTTTGAGGAGTAAGTAGTGGCTCCAGCGCCTCGCATGCATGGTTAGTGATGTATGGTGTAACGATGTGTCTTGGAACTTTCACTTAATTCATAATCCTTCTCACAAGCCAATGTGTTTCCACACATGTATTGTAATTGTTGTAAGACTAATCTTTAGCACTTGTAATGCATGTTGCTTTAACCTGTGTTTAACACTTGAACTAATTCACTTGCTATAATACATATCTATTAATGAAAATGTGTTGTAAATGATGTTAACATTGTCTTTCCCATGTATTCTACTCTCCCAGACATCAGACAAGCCTTTCACATAAAACTTGCTACAACAACCGTTGTACTCGTGCAAACTAATCTGCTGAGTATTATATGTGTTATGTTGCCTTGTGTGTTGTGACTTCCACATCCATGTGGACTATTTCATCAGAATTTATGCACGTCCTATTGTGTTGTGTGTTCCTAGTAGAGTTGGGACTTCTCCCAACTGACTTAGGACTCACTCCCACCCTCTCGCTCTACGGTGAAAGAACCATTGACACAAGAGACACTTACAATCACCAGGTACATGTTCCTCAGTTCTCGAAAGATAAAGCAGACCACTCTCCTATGCTGACAAGAGACATTTGAGGAAAATATTTAAGATAATCACAACCGAACCATCATACTAGATGGGACTCCCACACCAAATGTTGTGAGGTCTAGTTGGGACTTCATACCGGGGTGATCCCTGATGAGCCCCAGAAATGGGTAATTATATGGGCTCATTCTGCATCTTATTCTCGACTTAATCCACCATTCTCATTAGTTTGTTGCATGTTTTTGAATATATTTATGCTAATAGAGTGAATTGGGTTAGTCACTTTGCCATGTAGTCTAATGTGTGTTTTATGCAAATTTTTTGGACAATTTTGGACAAAGACAAGGAATTTATGAGCAAATGGCAGCCAAACTCGAGGGAAACAGGGAAGAGGACTTGTAGGGGGGGTGTCTCCTTCATTAATGACCCCTTTCCTTGAATCCTCCATCAGAAACTCAGAGCACAAAGGCCCACATTGATGATTCCAAGGGGCAGCCGAGCAAGTCAAGTAGGAGTGTTGTTTATCTTCAGTTCTAGGCAGCCGAGTTCCTTGCTTTTAGGAGGATTGTTGGAAGAATCCATTTGTATAAATAAGAAGGCTCATAGCCTCATTAGGTTAGCCAGTTATCAATAGATTTTTGCACTTTTTTGCAGCATTGTGTTCAGCTCATTTTTGAGTTCTTTTTGAGAATAGTTTATGTAATGTAACTGCTATTTTTGATAATGAAGATGAAATAGTTTTTGATCCAGCACTGATCTCTTTCATAGGGCTGAAGCTCTTGGGTTAGGGCCCAACCCAAGCTACCCAATACCTCCTACTGTGTACTTATATGCTTTTGCTTCAGTTCATCAGTTAATTTCTGTTGCATAGATTCATTTTACTTAGTTAGATTAGATTGCTTTTGATGGTTAGTATAGTTGTTGTTGTTTTAGTTGATCAAGTAGGTTATTGTAGTGACAGAAAAAGATCCAAAAAGGCCAACAACAGGTCTTGATCTCCTTTCTCCCTTTCTGGGACTATGATTTGAGGTCAAGGCACTACTACTGCCACCAAAAACATAGTTTTTGCTCTTCCATGCAACTGCTAAGTGTGATACTTTGATTTGTAAAAGTTGATATTGGTTCAGATTCAATTGCTTAGATCATTTCCTATTCTTTTACCATTGTTCTCTCGCATGCTTTTCTATTCATGAGGTACTGTTCAACGTTTTCTGGTTGTAGGTTAGAAATTATGTCAAGCTAGACAAAATTATGTTTCTAGTTCTTTCTTTGGTCAGTTTTGATAAGCAAATGTGCAGATCTCTTGCAGGACATCTCAGCTCACCATCCCTCTAGAAAACAACCAGCACCAACTCACTTCTCATAGATTCCCCAGCTCATTCGCAACACTTTGCCAATCTACCCTAATTTCTGCGTTTTTTTCCCATAAAGTCGCTTTCTTGACATTTGAAAAATCCGACCATCACGTTCGTCCCTGATCTTCCTTGACAATCTCTAGACATTTCTACACCTTCATCCAACCTTTAGTTCTCCTTTCCCATCATTTTTTTTACCTTCAAGTCTTTAAAAATAGCTTTTGGCCTCCTCCTGTAGATCCTCCTATAGATCCCCTACAACCTCCTGTAGAATTTCCTGTGAGGAATTTTTCGAACTCCGATCACAATGGAAGTCTTCAGAAGGGTACTAAGGGCTTCTTAGGACCTCTCCACACCTTCCCCCACCTCTGCAAAAGCCAACTCCATCTTCCTTCACCACCAAACCTCTGCACAGTCACAACTTCATAAATCACAAGCATAATAATCTGACATAAAAACATGCAAAAGCACAAAAAGATGTTTCCTTCTCATTTCTTTTCAGAAGTAGCTTGAATAAATGCAATTTACCTTTTCAGTAGTTAATGGCACTCATTTCATTAGTTTTGATTGCTTTTCTTGCAACAATAGGGTTAGTGGGTAAATTAGGGTTTGCTAGGGTTTGCATGACATTTTAGTTTTCTTTCTCTTTCTGCAAGTAGAATAGCCTCTTTAGAGTTAGCTTTCTTTCATCACAGTTAAAAGCTTCTTTTGAGAATTCATAGAAGTTGGCTTAAGCTCCTAGTGAATTTGCGCTAGCTGATCAAGTGACAACCTGCAGTAAAAGCTATTACTTGTGCATACAACACCGTCACTTCCAAGTTTGTTACAAACTACCGGGTTGATAAAAGTAAAGTAGGGAGCCCCAGGAGTTGCAGCATTATTGCTGCAATACTGGTGCTCACCAATCCCCTGAATGTTGGCGGGTCCAACACTGCCAACATGTTCAAATACTCCTTGTATTTAATTCCCCTTGATCATTATCTTTCACCTCCTTTCAATACATTTTCCCCTATCACATACATCAATATTGGTGCCTTGAATTCACTTATATGGGTATAAAAGCTCTTATCCTTCTTGCAATCTATCCCATAATGATATTGAGGGGATGACCTGTTGTGGTATAAAATTCTTTACATACCATCATGCTTGTTGTGACAAGAATGGTAATAGTGGAGTAGTGCCCCTTATTAACATATTATTTGATTTATTAGATGATTGATATTAAATTTACTCAACCTTTGTCCTTGCCCCATATGTATGGATCAACCATGTGAGTGCACATTTTTATATAATAAAATTTGAATGTGTCAATATTGTTACCTTGCAATTTCTTCTACAATTATAAATTTCTCTCCTATCCTCTCCTTCTATTCATTGTGCTGTCCTCCTCTTATCACTATCAGAATTGTGTTGTTTTATACACATTTCTCATCATCATCATGATTCTTACGCTCATCCTTTGTGTGCAATGCACTCGAATATTATGTGCTCTTTTTCTTCTTACTTTCCCAATTTGATTTATATGTTTTTCTATCACACATTTCTTGGTCATCCTTTCATCTGACATACTCTCTCATTGTGTGCTACTTACACTAAAACTTGGGTCTTTTTCTTAGATATTATTTCTCGGAAAACCAAAAAAATATTATTTTTCAATAAAAGAAGGTTGTCATAATTAATATGTCCAAATATATAATTCCATAAAAGAATATATGGCAATGTACCTTCATTGTGGGTGAAAGAGGTATGTTGAATTCTATGCATGAGAAGAAATTTAGCAATGTTTTGGCATCCTCCACTTCAATCATGGAAACCTGTTTCAAGAATCTGTTAGCCTCCTATACCAACAGGTTTTCATCTCTCATGATTGAAAGTGGAAGTGCCAAAAATGTCCACCTTCCATGCTACTAAGGTTCCATTTTTGCAAAGAAAGCAGACAATTAAAAAATGTAAAGAGGGTACGCCTTAAAAGAAAAATCAAAGGGCAAGAAAATGAATTGGTCAAAGAAAAAATAAAAGAAATGAACCCCAAACAAAGACCATGAAAGTGGCTAGTCCAAATTGCCACTACTACTTTGATGGGTGGTCCAACAGCTCAAGCTGGGCCTCACCATGTTTTAAATTGCATGTTGTAGACTAGAGAGGAAGTACCTGTTCAAACAGTTCAAGCTTGACAGATGACTAGGTGGATAGAGAAATCAAGGAGCCCAACTGCTTAATCTGGGCCCTTGGAAGTCATAAGGGTAGACTTAGATAGGAGGGCAGCAAAAAGAAAAGAGAATTATCAGGGTCTGCAAGGCTAAGTGCACCCATACAAAGGAAGAAAAAATGTTAGGCATATTAGGCAGGGTAGGCAGTTGAAGGTTGCAGAAAGCATGATCTAAGCATATCACTTGGGAAAAATCACAATGATGTCACCAGCAGGAGAAAGGCAAGAGCAATGGCCTATTTGGCATACTACTGAACCATCACTAACTTCCCTCATCCCCTTCAAAAAGTTTCTTACTAACCTCCCCATGAGCACTGTAGGATCTGCCTAATCAGTGCTCCTTATACTCCTCATTTGTACAAATTTCATGTCAGAAGTGACTTCTCTCTTTGAAGAGAAGCCACATTTCTTGTGTAAAAATTCTTTTCATTTTGATCTACTCCCTAACTAAGTTTATTTCCTAGAAGCTTAGTTTCTATCACTTCCCATTCACATTTCCCTCCAAAATTAACTACTAACTCTATCTACACTAAATCCCCTATGTTCCCCTTTCCCTATTACTATAACACCATGGTGTATAAAACCCCAAGCAAAGTATAAATATCCCCCCTTTAGCATTATAGCTAAATAGCATGTCTATGGGAGACATTAGTCCACCAGGGACTATAGTCAACCCTTGTTTTGGGAATTACTCTAACCCCTGGTTAGACTAATAGCCCACCCTTAACCCTCATATATACCCCATTTTCCGAAAAAATTCATAAAAATCCCCTCTCCCCCTCTCAAACCCAATATCCATATGTTTTTATAAAACCTGACAGTCTAACCCACAAAAACCCCTTAACCAAAGTTTAAAACCCTGAAATATTAAAATGAATATTTTAATTGACCGGCGGGTCCCCCCAACATGCACGACGGGTCGGGGCGCCCGCCAGCCGTCCATCTCCCGCCCCCCTTCATCCAACGGTGGGCGGGCGTTTTCGGATCTGAAGGTGCCTCCCTTTAACGTCCGGGGAGCGGGCGGTTTTGGCCCCCGTACACTGGACGCGTGGCAGTCAGCGGAGGTGTTCGGAGCCCCCCTCCCTGATACCGCCTTCGCCCAAAAGCGGTGCGGGGAGACCGCTTACCACCCTCCCGCTTACCACCTCCGCTGTCAAGTCAACCCACGTCATCCTGACGTCATGCCACCGGCCCCCGCCCTCGCGCCTCGTGGACCTCCATGTCACTTTGCCACCCCGCACCACCCGCCACCGTGTCATGCCACCGGCCTCCAGCTCAGCGCCCATGTCACCCTCCGTACCCCGGGCCCGCCATGATGTCATGCTGACGTCATCGGCAGAAAAGCGCCAATGACCCGTATTTTCCAAATTTTTCGTTAAAAACACGCTTTTAGGCTATTTTATGTCATTTTCATCGGAAACAAAGAAGAGCCGTTGTGAGTTGTTTTTCTCGTTCGCTCCAAAATTACCTTTGCACCGCGAATTCGAACCTTGGGATGCCACCATTCATCAAATTCAACTGCGCCTTTCATCTATTGTTCAGCCCGGCGACTCGCGGTGTCGTTCATCCAGGTATTTTCCCAAAATTCACTTGTTTCACCCGTGTTTGTACCTTTTCTCTGCAACTTGTCCATTAAACACCTGCTAAATCCAACATTAAGGACTGTCAGTTAATCAATTCTGCATCAAAGCAACCTACATTGCCCCCTACCCTGAAAATTTGATGTTAAAACAATAATTCGTGGTCTTAATTGACAAATTTGTCCTCAAGCTGCCCGACATTGTTCCCTTTTGCCGTGTGCAGGCTTGAAGAGCTGCATTTCACCAATTTAGTCCTGCCCTCCCTCTGCATTTTATCCTAGTTGGTCACAATCACTGTGAATTTACCCAAGCAGAGCAGAGGCAAGCCTGCCTAGCCTGCCTATTCCACTTTGAAGAAAATTTCTAGCATTATCTGCATTCAGTCTGTCACTTGAGCTTGGAGGAACCTTGCAAACCATTGCACTTACCTTGTTCCATTCACAAACTACATAATGGTTGCCCCTGCACCCACAGCTCTCAGTGTTGCCCCCACGAATCCACCAAATAAAGAGCTGGAATCCCTGCCTCTTGCTGATAGGGATTACCTCATCCAAGACTTTGTGGGTGATAGGAACCATTTGCAGACCTTCAGGGAATTGAGAGATGACTATTTGAATGGCAAGGATACATATGGGATATGGGAATCAAATCTGCCATATTACTTTCTCCCATCTGTTAACATTTTTCCAGAGATTATTCGCCTATGTGCTGAGAATTATGATGCAAATCACAGAGCTGTCAAGTCTCCATCTGGGAGCATCCTCTTTCACATTAATGCTGAGTCCATCAACCAGATGCTCAACTTCAAACAAACTCAGTTGTTGTTTCCTTTCTCCATGAACTATCTGCTGGATACAGGTGCCAAGATGTCCACTGATGACATTCAACAGATCACCAAGACATTTATGAGAGCTGACTGCCAGCCCACATGGCCACCTCCCTTCTTGTATGTCTATTTTACTGATATAGGCAAACTTTTGCTGGACATGATTGCTTATGTGTTGGGCTACAAAACCAGTGAGTATGTTGATGAGACAATGCTGGTGTTTTTAGCTGCTTATAGCCCAGGCCAACCCCCTGCCTACAAATATAATTTTGCCAAATTCATAGCCAACAAGATACATGAGCAGCTTTTCAAAGTAGACAAGGAGGGCATCTTCAAGTATTCATCTTACATCTACCACTTGTTCATGTACTACCAGTCTGAGGCTTTTCCATGCCATATTAAAAAGATGGATTCTAGAGGAGAAAGAAGATCTGTTATCTTCTGGACATCTGTCTTCCACCAAGTCCAAAATTCACCATATTCATATTGTGAATTCATTGATCAATTTGTATACCCAGTCTCTTGTTTATTGATGAGGTCCCCTCCTCCTAGAGTGTCCTTTGAAATACAGAAAACCTTGCAGCTCTCCAAGAATTATAAAATAGGTGATTGGTACCTATACCAGGATCATATAGTCATCAGAATCTATGGCTGTGAGCTTTGTCCATACAGGCTCCCAAAATATGTGCCCATGAGACTGTTTGCCTTGGAGTATTATAGGCAGCTCATTCACTCTGACCTTACTCACTTCCATAGTGCCAAAAAGAAAGCCCATCTCAAGTTCAAGCACCACCTGGGCCCCTTCGTCATGAATAAGAAAGAGGGATGGCAAGATGCTGAGCTAATCCTCAAAGACAAGTACAAGCTCTCAAAAAGCTTCCAGTGGGTCCCTTATGACCCTGAAGGCTTCATCACTGCTAGAAGGGTTAAGTATAGGCTGCTAGGCTATGAGCATTGCAAATATCCACATATTGAACAGTATGCCAATCAGCAAGAATGGCTGCAAGATACTTTAATTGAAAAACTAACTGAAGAAGAGACAATGCAAAAGAATGTCAAGGATTTGGAAAAAACTCTTGACTTGGATTCTGTGGAGCAGGTAATCTTCAAGCAACCACATCCAGTGGGAGAAGGAACCTCAGCCACAACAACTGCACCAGCCACCCAGGCACCTTCTACAGCAGCATCAGGTACAGACAAGGGTAAAGGAATAATGGGTGCTGAAGAAGAAACAGTAAAAGAACAACCTGCCTCCTCAATTGGGCAGCAACAAGAGCAGACCCCTCCACCGCAAACTGAACCACCTACAGCACCAATTTTGCAGACTCCAGCACATGAGGAGAGGGGTAAGAAAAGAGACAGAGAAGAGTCCACTCCTGCTAGTGGATCCTCCCAGCAACCTGAGGCCAAGAGGCAAAAGGTTGACTCCCTAGAGATAGAAGAAATAAGTGAAGAAGTCCTTGACAGTCCACGGAAAGATGGGGAAGGCAGCCAGCAAACCGGTACAAGCTCCTTTCTGTAGGAGCAGGGATTACAACTTGGCTTGGAGGTGCCCTCCTCCACTCAGTAGAGCAAGAAGCCCTCAAGCACTAAGGCTTCTTTCAAACAAATAAAGGCACAAAATGACTTGCTGAGAATTGAAGTGTACAAACAGTTTCTGAAAGCAACACCAGCCAAGCAAGAAAGGCTGATGTCTGTATATGACATTCAAGAGGAGAAAATGATCCTCAGCCACTTCAAACCTAAGGTGCCGTAGCCTAAATCAGCTGCAGATTTTGTAAGGACAAGGGTGGAAGTCATGGCAAAAGACATTCACCCCATGGACCAAATTGAACTGCATAAACAGACTGGAGAGATGGTCTATGCCACATTGGTGGACAGGGCAACAATGGCCCATGAATTAAAAGAATCAATGAAGAACACCAACATTCAGTTGGATTTTGAGAGAATGTCCTCCATGGCCAAGGACAACAGGATCAAATCATTAGAGGACATCATTATAGACCTAGGACATGATCCTAAGGATCCAAAGGGCGTGAGGGCCCTCATGAAGAAAAAGGAAGATGACCTTAACGCATTGAAGAAAAGGTTGAAGCTGCTGCCCACCCAGCACCCCCAAATAGCAGAATTGCAGAAGGAAAAGGAGGCTGATGAGCAGCTTGATTTAATAATGCAGCTTAACCAGAAGGTCCTTGATTTGGAAAAGGAGCTTGAAGGGGCACTACAAGATAAGCAGGGAGAATCTACATCCCAAGCTCCTCCAACTACCTCAACCACTGCAACAACTACAGAGGCAGCAGTAGCCCCTATAATAACTACAGCCACAACAGAAGCAGCAGCAACTACAACAGCTCCAGAATCCAGTTTAAACATGGAAGATTTGACTAAGGCTATCAAAGAAATGGAGCTCCAAGCTACTGAGATTAAGCAGGCCAAGGAAAATTTGGCAGAGCTAGAGGCCAAATATGACAAATCAAAGATGACTGTGGCAGAGCAAGGTAGAGAAATAAAGGCCCTAAAAGAGAAAATAAAGGCCTTGGAGAAAGAGCTCAAGCTAGAAAGTGCTATGGCAGAAATAAAAAGAATTTTGTGGGCCCGAATTGACCAATCCATTACTAAACAATGGAAGTCAATCAAGATTGTGCATGAACAAATGGAATTGATTGCCAAAGCACAGATGGAGATCCAGAAGGCCAGAACAGTACTGGGGAACAGGCCTGAGCAGGCCAATAGAATGATACACTTTTTGAACAGTCAGACCCAGGAGGAGCTAGCAGCCATCAACATTGTCAACAGAACAGAGGCTGTCCTTACAGCTAAAAAGGTGCTGACTCTCAGGAATTATGTACAGACTGTAGAGAGAAAATGCCATGAAATACAGGCTGAGGTGGATGAATACAAGCTCAAAATGGGAGCACTGCAAGGAAAGGGATTGCCCAGCCTACTAACCAGCACAGGAAAACTGCTCCCCCGTGAGCAATATGCTGCCAGGATGGCAACTTTTATTGAAAATCATATCACTGCATCTGCCAGTACTTCCGAGGAAGCAGGGCCTCCAACATGGCAGGGCCTTCTTGACAAACTTGAAAATCTATTTTTTATTGAAAATGAAATCCACCACCTTTTTGAGGTTCCTCCTAATTTTTATAGATATACAGAGGCAGATGAAACATTGGTGAAAATTCGAAGGCACCAGCTACCCAAAGAGGATTGGTGGCAGGCAATGCTGCAAATTTTACCTCAGTGATCTCAGTTGATCAATCCCAGTCAACTTCCACTTAGCAAAGAGAAAAAAAGCAGAATAAAGATAGCACACAAGGCAGCCGAAGGATGACTCAGCATAAAGATAGCGGCAGCAAGCCAAATACAAAAAATGCGCAATTTTTGGGCAGCGCATCTTCAGCCGACTGCAACGGTCATAAAGTCAACATTCTCTTACCATTTTGGATAGCTATTACAGCCAGAAGTTACTACAGCATTTACTTTCTCAGCTACAATGCTCCAGGAGTTGGCACGACATTAATGAAACATTTACTCATCAGCTAGATATTTTCTTATGTAAACTATGTATATATACGTCCCCTGGCAACGTACGAGGGGTTGGTGATTTTCATTCTGAGGCAAATGTATTGTATATTTTCAGATTATCTAATGCAAAAGGCTGGAAAAGCTCAATGATTTCCTGAATGTTTGATGTCTTGGTGATGCTATGTGTGCTGTTGCAGAATTCCTGTGCTGTCTGATGGAACAATAAGTTTTCTCAATCTATGTTTTGTCTTCTTATGGTTATTTAAATCATACACATGTTTCACTAATCTAGCAGTAGAGAAAAGGAATAGTACAGGAAATGTTTGGTTACACCTTGTGCTCAATCTCTATTGCTGAAAATGTTTTCTTCTGAATTGATCATGAACATGAATTCTTAATTGCTCATGTTTTCATTAATTCTATAAATATGAATGTTATGTAGAAATTCTTCACTGCTTCTAAATAATATTCTCACTGTTCTCCATACCAGTTTGTTTGAAAGATCCTTAATTGCCTTTCATACCCTGGTTACATCACACTTAATCACAGATTCAAAGAATTGTTTCTCAGACACTTATCTGGCTCTGCAGCATCACTATTGTATCAGCACAGACATATCAAGCAAGTTAAGCATCACTGACTCCATGCCCAATGGCCTAGAACACCCTGGTAATCACATATATATCTTGACTGAAGTCATCATCCAGCAAACTTCAAAACAAAACCTTGAGCATCATAACTAGCCTAAAATATCATACCAACAAAGTTAAATCATAAAGAGAGAGCCCTCTCTGGTCATAGGTAGGCTAGAACCTGTGACCCAAAGATTGGTTAGTGGTTACCTCGGCCGTATTCCCTTGGGAGTCAAAGGGAACAACCTGAGTGATAACATTATTGGCGACTCCGCTGGGGACAGAGCGTATTTTTCAGTTGCTATCTGTTTTTAGACAGTAGTTCCAAAAACAAGTTCAGAGTCCCTTAAAATAGTTTTAAAAAAATATCCTCAAAAATACCCAAAAAAAAAAACAAGTTCAGAAGCTGGCTCCTAAGAAGAGAACTAGGCACACCAGGTCAAATCCTGACCCAAATCCCCCACCTATTTTCGAAAATCCAAATTTGATCCAAAAAACTCTTAGGAACCAGAACAATCTCCTGAACCTAGCCCTGAGGCAGTTCAGCAAAATTTTATCCCAACCCCTGCTAAACCATCCGTTCACCTCCATACAACTCATTCCTCCCCCTCTTCATCATCCACTTCACAAAACATATTGTCTACAACCAACACGCAAACTATTGTTGCTATCCCAGTTGTTCCCCTTCTACCAGTTGTCCCACATATCCCACCAAATATGGCTAATCGTTATGCACCCCTTCAGTTGCCTGGAAATCCTAGGGCCATGCCTCAGGACTACCAAAGCAAAATCACTTATTTTGATGGAACCAGTACATACACTGCCTTACAGCATACTAAGAAAATGCAAGATTACTTTGAAAACTATGAGATAGATGGTGATGATGTAAGGATGAAAATTTTTGTCCAAAGTCTGGCAGGAGAAGTAAGAACTTGGTTCAGGGCACTGGCTGCACATTCTATAGCTGATTCAGGTGCCCTTTATCAGTCCTTCCTAAACCGATGGGAAAAGAAAAAGGACCCACTACACATTTTATCTGAATATGACACCATAAGAAGAGGCCCACAAGAAACTGTCTTGGACTATTGCAGTAGATTCAACACTATTTATAATGCCATTCCTCAAAATCTCAGACCTCCACCTGATTTAGCATTGATTAAGTTCCCTGATGGATTTGATGCTGATATGGCATATCAGCTAAGAGAAAGAGCCCCTGCAACTCTAGCAGACATGCAAAACATAGCTGTTAGTGTAGAAGCAAATCTAATTGCCAAAAGAAACCGGGCGAGAACTGAAAGGAGAACTACTTTCAAAGAAGAACCCTCATCATTTGAGCAAAAGCTAGATGCAATCATAAAAGGGATGGATAGACTTGGAGACAGGGTGGAAACCATAGAAAGAAAATCATCATGGGAAGGTCAAACCAGTAATATTAGAAACCCAAACTTCAGAAAGAATCAAAATCCTAATGTTGGTAGGACTGATCCTGACCAGCATGTCAGACCCCCTTTCCAAGAGAATTATGCTGAGGCTTCAACATCTAGTGAACCTAGTGAGGACCCACACATCAATCTGATGGGTTTGGACAGTGAAAATCAAGTCTTTTTAACACAAGAAGACCAAGAGGTTTACAATGACAGTCAATTTCACACAAAGTCAGGAGAATCTTTCGATTTTAAAGAAGGATATGATGCAGCTGTGTATGAGATGCACATGCAGTACAAACTAAGGAGTAGAACAATAGATGTACCTACACCCTTCAAACCAAAGGATAATAAACAACCAAAAAAGATAAATGAAAATACTACCCTCCCCCAATCAGCTGGCACCTCAAACTCACCTGCCACAGAGGTGACTGTAGAGGACATTTCAGAGCAGCAGTCCTCTCAAAATCAGCCAGGTCTACCCCATCCATCAAAGACAAAGGCAGATACTCCCCTAGGAGACAAACATGGCACCAGTTTTACTCAAAATGGACCTAACTATGAGCAAAAGACGCTTGATAACTCAGCTGAAAAGGAAAAATCTGTTGCACTGAATGCCAAAATTCAAATGGAAAAACCGTTCAACTTGGAAACAGAAATAAGCAAGCTAAAGATATCAGTTCCTCTTTCGGAATTAGTCAAACATGACATATACAGACAGCAGATCAATAAATCACTCCAAGTATCAGACAACAAAGATGCTGTAAATGTCCTAGATGACCAACCAGAGTTGTTGTTCGGACCTGAGGTTAATGGAAAAACAAAAAATGTAGGGGTACCACCCTTTTATGTCAGTCTAAACATTGATGATAAGGTCCTACATAATGCAATGTTCAATTCGGGGGCCTCACACAACTTGATGCCCAAATCAGTAATGGAAAAACTTGACTTGGACATCACAAGACCTTACAAGGATCTATTCTCATTTGATTCAAGCCAAGTCAGGTGTTTAGGCCTGATTAAAGACTTATGTGTCTCCCTAGTTCAATACCCAACCAAAATTATCTTGATGGATGTAGTGGTAGCTGACATACCTCCTAAGTATGGCATGCTCTTCTCCAGATCTTGGGGGGCCAAACTTCAAGGATCTCTGCAATTAGATATGTCCTACGCAACTATCTCAGTCTTTGGGTAGCCAAAGAGATTGTACCGGGAGACTCTGATGAAATATGTGGTAAGCAGTCAAGAGAAGCCCCAAAACTTTCCAATCTATTCAATACACTCAAACATGGATTCATTTATTCTCTACAATGTTGACATCTGTCACAAAGCTTATTCTGAACTATTAATGACAGTAGAGACCAGGGAGTCAGATGAACAATCTACTTTCAAAGACCAAGGGACTGTGGGTATAGCTGATAAGAAGACAAAAGAACATGATGTGCCAAGTAACTTGCAAGAAATCAACCTACCCATCATCCAACTTTCTGGTGATCCCAATCCAAATCTTGATCATGAAACTTTATGGTATCTAGAATTTGATGGCTCTGTAAACAAGCTAGGAGCTGGGGCAGGAGTCTGGATCCACAACATGCACAATGACCAAGCTGAGGGCCATGCATACAGACTAAACTTTCGATGCACAAACAACATGGCTGAATATGAAGCCCTCCTGCTAGGTCTGAAACTCATAAAAAATCTAGGTGCAACCAAAATCTTAATCTTGGGAGATTCAGATCTAGTAATACAACAGATGAAAGGAAATTTCACCACAAATGATCTGAGGTTGAGAGCATACAAGGGGGCAGCTATTCAAATACTTGAGAGCTTCTCACAATCACAGTTGACTAAAATTTCCAGGGAACTCAATCTACATGCTCACAGCTTGGCAACCTTTGCCAGCACTTGTAAATTGCCTTTCAAAACCAATCATACATTTACAGCTGAAATCAAACACAGACCTTCAGTTCCGGATAACATCAAGAATTGGCAAGTCTTTGAGAGTAACAAACAGATAAATAACTTTCTCACTTTAAAGGAAGAATTTTCTGGCATGAACATTGACACTAGTACTAGAGATGATCAACCACAGTTATGCACAATTACACAGAAAATATCAGCTGAAACTGCTGATCTAGTTCTGCATCCTATCACCTTTGACAATGAAACTATACGGGAGTTGAAACAATCAGATGAAGAGGAAATGGCTGAAATAGAAGAGGATGTAATTGAGCTAAAGGATAATTTTCTGCCCATAGGTCTAACCCCTTTGGAGGATCTGTTCGATTCAAATGACATCTCAAGAAAACCGAAAATGCAACCATTAAATGCTGAAATAGAAGATTGTAATATTGGGACCCCTGAAAATCCCAAAATGATTAAGCTATCCAAAGCATTACCACCTGAGCAGAAACTAAAATACATTGAGTTATTTAAAGAGTTTCAAGATGTCTTTGCATGGAGCTATGAGGACCTTAAATCTTATGATACATCAGTTATCCAGCACACTATCCCTCTAAAAGAAAATCAAAAGCCTTTTAAATAGCTGCTCAGGAGATTCAATCCAGTCCTCCTCCCCCTTATTGAAAAAGAGGTCACACGTATGTATGAAGCTGGAATCAATGCCCCAATTAAATTCTCAGACTAGATCTCAAACCTTGTGCCTACTAGGAAAAAGACAGGGGAAATCAGACTGTGTGTTGACCTTAGGAATTTGAACAAAGTATCTCTCAAAGACCATTATCCCTTACCTAAAATGGACCATATCTTGCAAAGAGTGGTGGGAGCTGCTAGGATCTCTTTACTAGATGGTTTCTCAGGATTCAATCAAATTCTAGTACACTTGGATGACCAAGACAAAACAGCCTTCACAACACCTTAGGGAACATTCAAATATGTCAAAATGCCTTTTGGACTTAAAAATGCAGGGGCCACATTCCAAAGAGCAATGGATATTGCCTTCGCTAAGGAAATTCATGATTTCCTAGTTGTCTATCTTGATGATCTAACTGCCTTTTCAAAATCAGATCAAGAACACTTAGAACATTTGAGGCAGGTGTTCACAATTTGTAGAAAGTATGGCATATCATTGAACCCAAAGAAGTCACTATTTGGGCTAGAGGAAGGTAAACTCTTGGGGCATATAATCTCAAAAGATGGAATTAGGATTGATCCAGACAGAATTCAAGCTATCCTACAAGTACCACATCCAAGAAACATCAAATAACTACAAAGCTTTCTAGGAAAGATCAACTTCTTAAGGAGGTTCATTCCCAATCTGGCTGAACTCATAAGACTGTTGAATAATATGCTGAAAAAAGATTCCAAGATAAAATGGACCATGGAAGCTAGACAAGCCTTTGAGGATATCAAAAGAGCATGGACAAACACACCAGTCCTAACAAGCCCTAGATTTGATCAAGATTTTATCATTTTTTCTTTTGCTTCTGAGCATACAATTGATGCTGTTCTGCTGCAAAAAGATGACCAAGGCTGTGAAAAACCTATTGCATTTTTTAGCAGAGCCCTTAGGGATGCTCCTTTGAAATATCAGATCATGGAAAAACAAGCCTATGCATTGGTAAAAGCCATCAAGGAATTCAGAATCTATATCCTTTACTCTCATATAATTGCCTATGTACCTAATGCAGTGATCAAAGATATTTTAACCCAAGAAGGAATTGAGGGCAAGAGGGGCAAATGGATTTCCAATATCTTAGAATATGACATTGAGATTAAACCTACCAAACTGATAAAAGGACAAGGCCTAGCCAAACTAATGACTGAAACCAATTTTCAAGCCCTTGACATTAATGAACTGGACAACGAACAGGAGATGGCGACTCCACAGATCAATCAAGCCTTTATGCAATCTCCATGGTATGCTGATATATGTTTTGTATTATTAAACCTGCAAGCTCCTCCAGGGTTGTCCAGAACCAAGAAAAGATTCTTAAAAATGAAAGCATCAAGGTTTTGTATTATTGACAATGTCTTGTTTTGGAGAAATCATGAAGGAATCTTACTCAATTGCTTAACAATAGAAGAAACTGATAATGTCCTCAAAGAATTTCATGCAGGTGACTGTGGAGGACACTTATACTGGAAATCCACAGCTGATAAAATCCTAAGGGCTGGATTTTATTGGCCCTCCCTGTTTGCTGATGTGAAGAAATTTGTGATGTCTTGCCACAAATGCCAAATTTTTGAGGGGAAGAGGAAGCTGCTACCTTTACCACTCAAACCAGTTTCAACTGAAAGACCATTCCAACAATGGGGTTTAGACTTCATTGGTGAAATTCACCCTTCATCCTCTGGCCATCACAGGTGGATTCTCACTGCCACAAACTATTTTACCAAATGGATAGAGGTCATCCCTTGCAGTCAGGCCAATGACTCCATTATTATACAATTCCTAGAAACCAACATCTTGTCCAGGTTTGGCTGTCCGGACAAAATCATTACAGACAATGCTGCAGCTTTCAAGTCTAAGAAAATGATCAATTTTTGTCACAAGTATCACATGACCCTAGGTCATTCCACTGCCTATTATCCTCAAGGTAATGGCCTAGCTGAATCTTCCAATAAAAGTCTCATCAACATCATTAAAAATGTTTTGGAAGAAAACAAAAAGAATTGGCATAAGAAGCTGGTAAATGCACTATGGGCAGACAGACTGACCACCAAAAGATCAATTGGCATGAGTCCATATGAACTGGTTTATGGGCTAGAAGCAAAGTTTCCTACATCTCTAGGAATTCCTGTGATTAAACTGCTGCAAGAAATACAAGCTGAGCCCAATGACATCCAAAGAAGAATTAATCAAACAATTCATTTACAGCAAACAAGAGAAGAAGTCTATCAAAGGACCCAAGTTCTACAAGAAAAGCTCAAAAGAATATTTGACAAGAGAACCAAAGCTGAAGATTTCTTTATAGGAAACAAAGTGTTAAGATGGGATTCCAGAAGGGAGGACAAAGGCAAACATGGTAAGTTTGATTTTTTATGGAAGGGACCCTATGTCATCTATGCTATACAAGGAAACAACACCTATTTTTTAAGAAGTTTGGATGGCTCAAACACTGAGGAAGGCCCAGTTAATGGGAGAATGCTCAAGCATTATTTTGACTCCTTTTGATCAAACACTGAACAGGCATATATTGTACATAAATATTTGTATTTTCCAGTATTTTCAATTACAACAGATAAATAAAGCACCGAGTGCAGCATATTTTGAGAAGACCAAGGTGCTGCATGTTTCCCTTTTTTGAATATATATGATCCTAGCAATTGGAAAGCAAATAAAAACACATGACAACTATCAAGTGATGACGAGAAAGTCTGAGAAAGAGGTAAAACAGATCTGCAAATTCACAGCAAATCAGCTCACTGGGTGCTACCTGCAACTATCTAGGATCCCAGCCAATGGTCTCCAACCAACAGAGAAATTCAGCCAGTAGCAAGAAAGCAGAAACTCAGGCAATCTGACCTGATGTTCTTGGATTTTCACCTGAAAAAGCCATCCCCAAGTGGAGCCACTGTTAGCCTCCTATACCAATAGGTTTTCATCTCTCATGATTGACAGTGGAAGTGCCAAAAATGTCCACCTTCCATGCTACTAAGGTTCCATTTTTGCAAAGAAAGCAGACAATTAAAAAATGTAAAGAGGGTATGCCTTAAAAGAAAAATCAAAGGGCAAGAAAATGAATTGGTCAAAGAAAAAATAAAAGAAATGAACCCCAAACAAAGACCATGAAAGTGGCTAGTCCAAATTTCCACTACTACTTTGATGGGTGGTCCAACAGCTCAAGCTGGGCCTCACCATGTTTTAAATTGCATGTTGTAGACTAGAGAGGAAGTACCTGTCCAAATAGTTCAAGATTGACAGATGACTAGGTGGATAGAGAAATAAAGGAGCCCAACTGCTTAATCTGGGCCCTTGGAAGTCATAAGGGTAGACTTAGATAGGAGGGAAGCAAAAAGAAAAGAGAATTATCAGGGTCTGCAAGGCTAAGTGCACCCATACAAAGGAAGAAAAAATGTTAGGCATATTAGGCAGGGTAGGCAGTTGAAGGTTGCAGAAAGCATGATCTAAGCATATCACATGGGAAAAATCACAATGATGTCACAAGCAGGAGAAAGGCAAGAGCAATGGCCTATTTGGCATACTACTGAACCATCACTAACTTCCCTCATCCCCTTCAAAAAGTTTCTTACTAACCTCCCCATGAGCACTGCAGGATCTGCCTGATCAGTCCTCCTTATACTCCTCATTTCTACAAATTTCATGTCAGAAGTGACTTCTCTCTTTGAAGAGAAGCCACATTTCTTGTGTAAAAATTCTTTTCATTTTGATCTACTCCCTAACTAAGTTTATTTCCTAGAAGCTTAGTTTCTATCACTTCCCATTCACATTTCCCTCCAAAACTAACTACTAACTCTATCTACACTAAATCCCCTATGTTCCCCTTTCCCTATTACTATAACACCATGGTGTATAAAACCCCAAGCAAAGTATAAATATCCCCCCTTTATCATTATAGCTAAATAGCATGTCTATGGGAGACATTAGTCCACCAGGGACTATAGTCAACCCTTGTTTTGGGAATTACTCTAACCCCTGGTTAGACTAATAGCCCACCCTTAACCCTCATATATACCCCATTTTCCGAAAAAATTCATAAAAATCCCCTCTCCCTCTATCAAACCCAATATCCATATGTTTTTATAAAACCTGACAGTCTAACCCGCATACCCCAAAACCCACAAAAACCCCTTAACCAAAGTTTAAAACCCCGAAATATTAAAATGAATATTTTAATTGACCGGCGGGTCCCCCCAACATGCACGACGGGTCGGGGCGCCCGCCAGCCGTCCATCTCCCGCCCCCCTTCATCCAAAGGTGGGCGGGCGTTTTCGAATCTGAAGGTGCCTCCCTTTAACGTCCGGGGAGCGGGCGGTTTTGGCCCCCGTACACTGGACGCGTGGCAGTCGGCGGAGGTGTTCGGAGCCCCCCTCCCTGATACCGCCTTCGCCCAAAAGCGGTGCGGGGAGACTGCTTACCACCCTCCCGCTTACCACCTCCGCTGTCAAGTCAACCCACGTCATCCTGACGTCATGCCACCGGCCCCCGCCCTCGCGTCTCGTGGCCCTCCATGTCACTTTGCCACCCCGCACCACCCGCCACCGTGTCATGCCACCAGCGTCTAGCTCAGCACCCACGTCACCGTCCGTACCCCGGGCCCGCCATGACGTCAAGCTGACGTCATCGGCGAAAAAGCGCCAATGACCCGTATTTTCCAAATTTTTCGTTAAAAACGCGCTTTTAGGCTGTTTTATGTCATTTTCATTGGAAACAAAGAAGAGCTGTTGTGAGCTGTTTTTCTCGTTCGCTCCAAAATTGCCTTTGCACCGCAAATTCGAACCTTGGGACGCCACCATTCATCAAATTCAACTGCGCCTTTCATCTATTGTTCAGCCCGGCGACTTGCGGTGTCGTTCATCCAGGTATTTGCCCAAAATTCACTTGTTTCACCCGTGTTTGTACCTTTTCTCTGCAAGTTGTCCATTAAACACCTGCTAAATCCAACATTAAGTACTGTCAGTTAATCAATTCTGCATCAAAGCAACCTACATTGCCCCCTGCCCTGAAAATTTGATGTTAAAACAATAATTCGCGTTCTTAATTGACAAATTTGTCCTCAAGCTGCCTGGCATTGTTCCCTTTTTCCGTGTGCAGGCTTGAAGAGCTTCATTTCACCAATTTAGTCCTACCCTCCCTCTGCATTTTATCCTAGTTGGTCACAATCGCTATGAATTTACCCAAGCAGAGCAGAGGCAAGCCTGCCTAGCCTGCCTATTCCACTTTGAAGAAAATTTCTAGCATTATCTGCATTCAGTCTGTCACTTGAGCTTGGAGGAACCTTGCAAACCATTGCACTTACCTTGTTCCATTCACAAACTACATAATGGCTGCCCCTGCACCCACAGCTCTCAGTGTTGCCCCCATGAATCCACCAAATAAAGAGCTGGAATCCCTGCCTCTTGCTGACAGGAATTACCTCATCCAAGACTTTGTGGGTGATAGGAACCATTTGCAGACCTTCAGGGAATTGAGAGATGACTATTTGAATGGCAAGGATACATATGGGATATGGGAATCAAATCTGCCATATTACTTTCTCCCATCTGTTAACATTTTTCCAAAGATTATTCGCCTATGTGCTGAGAATTATGATGCAAATCATAGAGCTGTCAAGTCTCCATCTGGGAGCATCCTCTTTCACATTAATGCTGAGTCCATCAACTAGATGCTCAACTTCAAACAAACTCTACTGTTGTTTCCTTTCTCCATGAACTATCTGCTGGATACAGGTGCCAAGATGTCCACTGATGACATTCAACAGATCACCAAGACATTTATGAGAGCTGACTGCCAGCCCACAGGGCGACCTCCCTTCTTGTATGTCTATTTTACTGATATAGGCAAACTTTTTCTGGACATGATTGCTTATGTGTTGGGCTACAAAACTAGTGAGTATGTTGATGAGACAATGCTGGTGTTTTTAGCTGCTTATAGCCCAGGCCAACCCCCTGCCTACAAATATATTTTTGCCAAATTCATAGCCAACAAGATACATGAGTAGCTTTTCAAAGTAGACAGGGAGGGCATCTTCAAGTATTCATCTTACATCTACCACTTGTTCATGTACTACCAGTCCGAGGCTTTTCCATGCCATATTAAAAAGCTGGATTCTAGAGGAGAAAGAAGATCTGTTATCTTCTGGACATCTGTCTTCCACCAAGTCCAAAATTCACCATATTCATATTGTGAATTCATTGATCAATTTGTATACCCAGTCTCTTGCTTATTGATGAGGTCCCCTCCTCCCAGAGTGTCCTTTGAAATACAGAAAACCCTGCAGCTCTCCAAGAATTATAAAATAGGTGATTGGTACCTATACCAGGATCATACAGTCATCAGAATCTATGGTTGTGAGCTCTGTCCATACAGGCTCCCAAAATATGTGCCCATGAGACTGTTTGCCTTGGAGTATTATAGGCAGCTCATTCACTCTGACCTTACTCACTTCCACAGTGCCAAAATGAAAGCCCATCTCAAGTTCAAGCACCACCTGGGCCCCTTCATCATGAATAAAAAAGAGGGATGGCAAGATGCTGAGCTAATCCTCAAAGACAAGTACAAGCTCTCAAAAAGCTTCCGGTGGGTCCCTTATGACCCTGAAGGCTTCATCACTGCTAGAAGGGTTAAGTACAGGCTGCTAGGCTATGAGCATTGCAAATATCCACATATTGAACAGTATGCCAATCAGCAAGAATGGCTGCAAGATACTTTAATTGAAAAACTAACTGAAGAAGAGATAATGCAAAAGAATGTCAAGGATTTGGAAAAAACTCTTGACTTGGATTCTGTGCAGCAGGTAATCTTCAAGCAACCACATCCAGTGGGAGAAGGAACCTCAGCCACAACAACTGCACCAGCCACCCAGGCACCTTCTACAGTAGCATCAGGTACAGACAAGGGTAAAGGAATAATGGGTGCTGAAGAAGAAACAGTAAAAGAACAGCTTGCCTCCTCAATTGGGCAGCAACAAGAGCAGACCCCTCCACCGCAAACTGAACCACCTATAGCACCAATATTACAGACTCCAGCACATGAGGAGAGGGGTCTAAAAAGAGACAGAGAAGAGTCCACTCCTGCTAGTGGATCCTCCCAGCAACCTGAGGCCAAGAGGCAAAAGGTTGACTCCCCGGAGATAGAAGAAATAAGTGAAGAAGTCCTTGACAGTCCAAGGAAAGATGGGGAAGGCAGCCAGCAAACAGGTACAAGCTCCTTTCAGCAGGAGCAGGGATTACAACTTGGCTTGGAGGTGTCCTCCTCCACTCAGCAGAGCAAGAAGCCCTCAAGCACTAAGGCTTCTTTCAAACAAATAAAGGCACAAAATGACTTGCTGAGAATTGAAGTGTACAAACAGTTTCTGAAAGCAACACCAGCCAAGCAAGAAAGGCTGATGTCTGTATATGACATTCAAGAGGAGAAAATGATCCTCAGCCACTTCAAACCTAAGGTGCCGCAGCCTAAATCAGCTGCAGATTTTGTAAGGACAAGTGTGGAAGTCATGGCAAAAGACATTCACCCCATGGACCAAATTGAACTGCATAAAAAAACTGGAGAGATGGTCTATGCCACATTGGTGGACAGGGCAACAATGGCCCATGAATTAAAAGAATCATTGAAGAAAACCAACATTCAGTTGGATTTTGAGAGAATGTCCTCCATGGCCAAGGACAACAGGATCAAATCATTAGAGGACATCATTATAGACCTAGGACATGATCCTAAGGATCCAAAGGGCATGAGGGCCCTCATGAAGAAAAAGGATGATGACCTTAACGCATTGAAGAAAAGGTTGAAGCTGCTGCCCACCGAGCACCCCCAAACAACAGAATTGCAGAAGGAAAAGGAGGCCGATGAGTAGCTTGATTTAATAATGCAGCTTAACCAGAAGGTCCTTGATTTGGAAAAGGAGCTTGAAGGGGCACTACAAGATAAGCAGGGAGAATCTACATCCCAAGCTCCTCCAACTACCTCAACCACTGCAAAAACTACAGAGGCAGCAGTAGCCCCTGTAATAACTACAGCCACAATAGAAGCAGCAGCAACTACAACAGCTCCAGAATCCAGTTTAAACATGGAAGATTTGACTAAGGCTATCAAAGAAATGGAGCTCCAAGCTACTGAGATTAAGCAAGCCAAGGAAAAATTGGCAGAGCTAGAGGCCAAATATGACAAATCAAAGATGACTGTGGCAGAGCAAGGTAGAGAAATAAAGGCCCTAAAAGAGAAAATAAAGGCCTTGGAGAAAGAGCTCAAGCTAGAAAGTGCTATGGCAGAAATAAAAAGAATTTTGTGGGCCCGAATTGACCAATCCATTACTACACAATGGAAGTCAATCAAGATTGTGCATGAACAAATGGAATTGATTGCCAAAGTACAGGTGGAGATCCAGAAGGCCAGAACAGTACTGGGGAACAGGCCTAAGCAGGCCAATAGAATGATACACTTTTTGAACAGTCAGACCCAGGAGGAGCTAGCAGCCATCAACATTGTCAACAGAACAGAGGCTGTCCTTACAGCTAAAAAGGTGCTGAATCTCAGGAATTATGTACAGACTGTAGAGAGAAAATGCCATGAAATACAGGCTGAGGTGGATGAATACAAGCTCAAAATGGGAGCACTGCAAGGAAAGGGATTGCCCAGCCTACTAACCAGCACAGGAAAAC
This sequence comes from Pinus tabuliformis, assembly GCA_031772625.1. Classification (NCBI taxonomy): domain Eukaryota; kingdom Viridiplantae; phylum Streptophyta; class Pinopsida; order Pinales; family Pinaceae; genus Pinus; species Pinus tabuliformis. The sequence goes on from CM062818.1 coordinate 1,544,414,652, forward strand.
TGCTCCCCCGTGAGCAATATGCTGCCAGGATGGCAACTTTTATTGAAAATCATATCACTGCATCTGCCAGTACTTCTGAGGAAGCAGGGCCTCCAACAGGGCAGGGCCTTCTTGACAAACTTGAAAATCTGTTTTTTATTGAAAATGAAATCCACCACCTTTTTGAGGTTCCTCCTAATTTTTATAGATATACAGAGGCAGATGAAACATTGGTGAAAATTCGAAGGCACCAGCTGCCCAAAGAGGATTGGTGGCAGGCAATGCTGCAAATTTTACCTCAGTGATCTCAGTTGATCAATCCCAGTCAGCTTCCACTTAGCAAAGAGCCAAAAAGCAGAATAAAGATAGCACACAAGGCAGCGGAAGGATGACTCAACATAAAGATAGCGGCAGCAAGCCAAATACAAAAGATGCGCAATTTTTGGGCAGCGCATCTTCAGCCGACTCCAACGGTCATAAAGTCAACATTCTCTGACCATTTTGGACAGCTATTACAGCCAGAAGTTACTACAACATTTACTTTCTCAGCTACAACGCTCTAGGAGTTGGCATGACATTAATGAAACATTTACTCATCAGCTAGATATTTTCTTATGTAAATTATGTATATATACCTCCCCTGGCAACGTATGAGGGGTTGGTGATTTTCATTCTGAGGCAAATGTATTGTATATTTTCAGATTATCTAATGCAAAAGGCTGGAAAAGCTCAGTGATTTCCTGAATGTTTGATGTCTTGGTGATGCTATGCGTGCTGTTGCAGAATTCCTGTGCTATCTGATGGAACAATAAGTTTTCTCAATCTATGTTTTGTCTTCTTATGTTTATTTAAATCATACACATGTTTCACTAATCTAGCAGTAGAGAAAAGGAATAGTACAGGAAATGTTTGGTTACACCTTGTGCTCAATCTCTATTGCTGAAAATGCTTTCTTCTGAATTGATCATGAACATGAATTCTTAATTGCTCATGTTTTCATTAATTCTATAAATATGAATGTTATGTAGAAATTCTTCACTGCTTCTAAATAATATTCTCACTGTTCTCCATACCAGTTTGTTTGAAAGATCCTTAATTGCCTTTCATGCCCTGGTTACATCACACTTAATCACAGATTCAAAGAATTGTTTCTCAGATACTTATCTGGCTCTGCAGCATCACTATTGTATCAGCACAGACATATCAAGCAAGTTAAGCATCATTGACTCCATGCCCAATGGCCTAGAACACCCTGGTAATCACATATATATCTTGACTGAAGTCATCATCCAACAAACTTCAAAACAAAACCTTGAGCATCATAACTAGCCTAAAATATCATACCAACAAAGTTAAATCATAAAGAGAGAGCCCTCTCTGGTCATAGGTAGGCTAGAACCTGTGACCCAAAGATTGGTTAGTGGTTACCTCGGCCGTATTCCCTTGGGAGTCAAAGGGAACAACCTGAGTGATAACAGAATCCTTTCTTATTTCAACTTTTCCAATCAAATATATGAGTGGAGTGGACTTATTGTAAAATATGCACAAGGGATATCAAGTTCCTTGGTAGCTATGGAAGATAAAGCACATCATGCAAAATAAAATCCAAGGATCCAAGAAATTTAAGCTTGATGGTTTTAGTTCCCAAATATTTGAGACTTCACTCATCTACATAAATAAAATATTAAAAGAAGTGGCATGTTGCACTTGTGACAAGAAACCGCGGATCTCACCAAGAAGCAAATGAATTGTGAAATAAATCTTCAATTACTCCCATATTATAATGAGTAGTAAATGCATTATGTTTTGCATTTATTTGTTTTCTAATATTTTTTTCTTTGATATTTTCCTAGGGGATTATGCATGTCTTTTCATAATGTATATTTTTGTCGCAATGGACATAATGAATATCAAATTTCTCACCTCCATTACGTCTACCCACCCCTCCCTTTGAAATCCTTTCTTCTACTTCCTCTTCTACTGCCATCTCTAGCACAACATACAATTGATTCTTCCTATTCTCAATAAGGCACATGGTATCTCTAATGAATTGATTTGTATTCTGCTTTGCAAAGGCTTTCACATGTTCTAAATATCCACTCCATGGTTAGAAAGGAAATGTTTTGCACCTAAAATTAAATGGAAGGATTTTTTTTAAACTTAAATAAAATAAATTTTGATGTCGGGTGACAATTAAATAAGATTTTGTTCCTGCTAAAAATGCATGGTTGAGTGGAAAATTTTTGATAGGAAATGGTTGAAATTTCACCAATTGGTTAATTTTCCATGCTTTTTCCTAAAAACTTATCGAGAAAATGGAAATAATTGGCATATACTTTTTCCTAAAATAATTTTATCAATTTATTTTTTTTAAGTTGAATTTCAATTAGTTTATATAGAGTTTTTTTTGCCCTTAAAAGCACTAAACTTACACAATAAATGATGATATTCACATACACACACACACACACACGTAGAAAAGACTCCCTCTTGGTCTTTGACAAGTGAAATTTCTAATAATAAATGGAGGTGAAAATGCCATTATTTATAAGATTTAGAGCAAGCTATTTGAATTGTATTTCTCTAATGGGATATCCAATTGCAAATATCTCACGTTAAGGCTTATATAGGTATACAATGAGCTCAAGGAAAGAGTAGAAACGTTTGAGGTTATGTTTCTCTCCATTAATCGTGATCATGAGATAGTTCCCTCTACACGCACATGTTAAGTAGAGCTGCCTATGCTTGCTTTGAGATAGAGTAGGAATGTTGAATCATTTTAGTTCCATCGTAGATTTTCCTCCAAACATTTCAAATGAACAATGTTATTTTCTAAATCTGAGATAGAGTAGGAATGTTCAATCAAATTCATTCCCCTTCAACCATTCCCCCAAGCCTTTCAAACAAACAAGGTTAATTTCTAAATATGATTAACAACAAGAAAACACCTTTTGAATTTATTTTTTTATGGCTAGAAATTTGTGACTCATTCATAGAAGTGTACTTGGGCTAATGGGGTGAATCAAAACTAGTTTTGAAGAATCTACAACCATAAAAAAGAGATAGGGTTGGACACCAAATTCCATTAAATCCTTGAAGGTTTGATATACTTCAAATATCTACAAGGAAAAATACTATTATGATAATTTCAATTAAACTAAGGCAAGATATTCATCATGTAAGGAGAGTTTCACATATAACTAATCTATTGGAAAGATGCTACTTATCCAATAAAAACTATGAAAAACATCCACATAAACAATAAGATATTTACTTGAAGACTATCCCAAGATTTAATCTTGTGCATCTCATTCATAAACCAAAGAAAATTCCAACTGTACAAAGAATAAATAAACCCTCCTCCAATGAGTCACACATGTGAGCATAGAAACCATCGTAAATGCCCCCAGATATCTAGAAAGTGCACTGCCCTAGGTGGGTGACTCTATCATACATGAATAAGCCATAATATAACATCAAATCATCAAAAAAGGTTAAAGAACTCAAAAGATGAGTCTCCAACCCACACATGTGGATAAAATGAGATGTAATACATGTGTGTGTGGTGACTAACTCAAGACATTGTTCTAATAACTCCATAAACTTTTATGTATTTCACTCCATCACATAAATTGACCATAATGTGACATAAATAAACCAATAGTAGACATGAAACTCTTAGGCAACAAGCATTCCCTAGATCCTCCAGTAGGTGCTTAGATGATGAAGTGAAAATGAAAAGGGAAAAGTGGACCTGATGATTTAACCATCACAAACATGTGATCAAGTGTGAATAGGAGTGTATATATTCATATGTTTTCCAAAGAGGGAGTAACTACATGGGTTACCATTCGATGGGACTTATTTTCCCTTCTTTTCCTTTTTCTTATATCTAGGGCTTAATGAATGAGGCTTTCATTAGTTTTGCACAACTCATAGATATAAGATTTACATGAATTTGTGCTTCAACCTTATATTTTAGACTTATATACATCATTCTAGTGTATCTTTAATGATTTTTCTTTTCCTTCATCACAAATGAGGAAAGGGGAAATAATCTACCACAAATCTATGAATTCTTAATCATAAAGGTGTCACGTGATGAAAATTAATGAATATTCTGTGGAATGATGTGGGGTAAACTTTTACTTAGGAAAATAAGGTGTACAATATGATTGATGTGTGTCACCTACTCAAATCACCAAGTATATACCCAAACCCTGAAGATGACATACTTCTCTAAGTAAACTTATGAAACACCATTGAACAATTCAACTTAGAACTTATAGCCAAAACATGAAGAGTTATAATAGAGTGATTAAGTGATCAAAATAAAAATAATACAAATTGGAGATATCATATACACATGTATCATACATATCAAGTTAAATTTTGTAGCTAAAACAACCTCTTCCTACACCTAGTCTCCTAGATGGCGAAGACAAAGTGTTAATAAACTAACGATACATTCATGAATTTCATATAGATCAATATATATTAGTTGGAAAATGATCAATGTGACAAGAATCACAAGGGTTGATGACATTCTTAATGATAGTGATGATGATGATAATGGTGGGTTATATGTCAAAAGTTCCACACTTAAGGAAATTTTTGATAAGGATGTGATAAGAATGATGAACTTGTTTTTCTAAACTTCATTGCAATATGATGACAGTGAAGATGACAATTAATAATGATGAAAATAAAAGTGACATCTATGATCTTATAATTACATATGCACTTGGAGTTGACAAAGAAAATTATACCAGGACAATAAGCACATGATGAACTGAAGATGCAAATGAGTATGTTGTTAAGGGCTTAAGGATTAGGGGTTAGCATATTTAGGTGAACGTAAGGGGTTCAAGGCTTAGTGGTTTTAGGAGTTAAGGGGTTTAGGGGTAAGGGCTTTATGGGTTAAGGGTAAAGGCCAAAGGATTAGGGATTAGCAAGTTTATGGGTTAGGGGGTTGAGGGACAGGGATGCAAAACTCAGACGAAAAATAGGACGCAAATGTAGATGAAAAAGTTGAAGCAAACATGGGTGCAATAGTAGGCACAAATTGTGGTGAAACCAAAGTGGATGCAACAGTGGACACAGAAAAGGACACAAAATTGGATGCAACTGGAGGCAAACTTGGATGCAAAACAAGATGCGAAAAGGGATGAAAATGTGGATGAAAACATGGGTGCAATGGTGAGTTAGCACCTAAATTTGCCTTAGGCTGAAGGAAGGAAAAGTTTAGGGTAACCACAGACCACGCTCAGTCTGGTAGCTAGCCCTACCAGAACAGGAGAGGGCTCTCTCCGAGTCACACTCAGGAAAATAAACAATAGGGTCTGAGATGACTCAAAAATGAATACTGATTTTAGGCTAGGTAAATAAATATGATAGAGGTATTTTGATGAATGACTGAGTTTTCTGGGATGTGTGGGACCAAGGAACAACATGAGTAGAGAATTTAACTCAAAGACGCAGATTATTTCGTGAGGCAAGACAGGCGGAAAGTCTAGCAATTAGATTTGAAATAATATGGAGTGGAGAGATTGTTTAAGAATGTGAAAAGGGCATAAATACATGAATCCTTTTCAATAGAAGAAAACATAGAACATGAAAACTCTCCAAAGGCAGAGCAGTACACTGAATTCTACCTTTTCTTACTTAGAAAGCTTTCACTAGAAACGAATGTGAATGGAAATATGAAACACAACGAAATACATATGAAACATAAACAAAATACATTTGCTAAACTCACGCCATAGGAATCTCATGAACCAGAGCTGCAACATTTCATTAATTCTTTGTCAAAATGTACAGTGAGTGACTGGGTTTCTCTCCCACAGTTTCCCAGAAATTCCAACCCTTTACAAAATGACTCTCAATACAATAAATAATCTTTTCCATGAGAAATTCGATCAACCCAGGAAATGAAGAGCCAACCATCAGCAGTTACATTTAATTTGCTATGAGGACCAATTAGAAAAAAGCAAATATGAGTGTAGATTTTTTGGGTGGTTGTTCGCCTTCATTTGGCCACTTGGATAGAAGCCAAAAATGTTTTTTAAACTTTGCCCTTGATGCCGGGAAAAATTTATTGTAAATGAGCGGGCCCACTTGGAGAAAATTGCGAATCAAAATTTTGCAGAGCGGGAGTGATTTTGGCCTTTGGGTCTCTGTGCGCGGCGCCAAAAACTATATGCATCGTGCTACTTTGGAGCTGGTTTTGAGGCACCTTCTGAAGTCCAAATTGAGCCCACATGTGCTTTTTGGAAAGCCCTGCCTGTCTCCTTTCCAAGCCAAGTAGAATTTCTAAATTTGGTGCCCATTTGCCCCTCCAAAACTGCAATCTCCCAAGACTGCTTCCTATGTGTCAAAATAGGGGCAGAGAGGTCACTTTTTGGGTATTTTTGATCTCCTAAGGACTCAAAATTGGCCCAAAATTCTTGGCCATGCACCAAAAGTCATGATACTCCATGGAAAATCCAAAAATTTAGACTTTTTTTCATTTGGAGCTCCCTAGAGAAAGCGCGCGCCAGGTGGCAAAGCGTACAAGGAGAAAAACCCTGTTTTTTGCACAAAAATTTACAAAAATACCAAAAATGCCCCAAATTTCTTGAAATTTGGGTTGGAGCTTCCTTATCAAGTGTTATTTTGGGCTAAAGAGGCTTCGACCAATATCTGAAGTCGATCGAGCTCCCTTTGCCTCTTTTGCTTCTTGATTGCCTTCCTCAATTTTGCCTTCAAATTCTTGATTCGGGCCTTGCACACTTTGTTTCGTGCCATGTAGTGGAAAGCCATGTGTCTCAGAAATGCATGGTCCTTGTCGACCTTGTCCAGTAGCCTCTCTAAGTGCATGTTAACTCTCTCGAGATTGGCTTCCTGATCCTCATTAATCTCTTCCTCCAATGACGTGAGCTCAACTCTTCTCTTTTGTGCAGCTTGGCGATGCTCACGAATGTTTTGTAGCTCCATGATCACTTGCTGATCCTCAAGCTGTTTGTTCCTCTACTCCAAATATTTCATGTTCCATTTGGCTCTTTCCAAGTCAAGGGACAAAGCTTGAATCTCTGTTTGCTGCTCCTGGATGATCTCTTTAAGCTGTGCACTTTGCGGATCTGTATATGTACCATCATCATGAAGGAGAACGAATTCGGTCTCTCGTTCACCTGATGGCCCTTCATCATGCGTTGGCTCCTTACCTCTGTCCTATACCTGTAGTGCTGATGTAGGAAGCAAGGCCCCTTCCACCCCGGGTGGAGATAACACTCGCTTTGCTGCTGCAAACAAATGTCTAGCACCCCTCTGATATGTGACGAATACTGGCAAACTTGCAGTCTCATGGTGTTCACACCGATGAGAAGGTTCCCCTGTCTCAAATCTAGTCTCTGGAGGTCCCTGTGAAGCTCGGAAGAAGCCACGAGAGATGAAATCATCCCAAGTGATACCCTGTAGATCAAGCTAATGCAGCACCAAAATCTTGATGAGAGCAAAATGATAAACACTGTTAAGTTGTCGTTAAGGGGTTTTATGTTGTATAAAGGTGGTCATCCTCTCTATGTTCCGGCAAATGAAATATGGGATGTTCATCATTCGTACCCTGGTGAAATGCATGAGAAACCTGATGTGATAAGCATAAAGACGAGAGAATCGTCCTTCACAGCTGAAGTATTTCATAATCAATCTCATTAGTGGAGCATATTCATCTTTCAGATACCAGAATGGAAAGACCCTTTTGAGTTGCCTCAAGAAAGTGGTTTTAATATATGGCTCATAATGATGCCAATCAATCTTCTGCTTCTTGTTCCATGCTTCTCCAATGTTTGGTATGCCGGTTGCTAATGAGATGAATTCTGGTGTAAGTTTGAAGGTGACACCAGCTAAAGTAGCCTAATCTCCATGTAAGTGCAGCATGAATAGATGAGCCAACTCATGATGAAATTGAACACTAGCCACCTTTTGACCAAACTCAAAGCATGACTGACGCTGGAAACATGACATAGCAAAAGGGCAGGCCTGCAATTCTGTAAGGGTGGTCGGTTCTTCTCTAACATGTCTGCCACTTTTGTGAGGCCTTCGGGGAGCCTGCTCTTCCAAGGATGAGTCACTTTGAATTTCCATTTCATAGTCTGACGCATGTTCAGATGCCATGACTGTTGTTTTTCCACTGCCTTAGAGAAAAAGATGCTGATGATAAAACTCTTTTTGGACAGGTTTTGTGATGTGTTGAAATCTGCCACCAAGGGGAAAAATGCAACAGTGGACTGTTAGAAAGGGGAATAATATGAAGGGATTAGGGACTATGAGGAGGAATTTTATTTAGGGACATGTAAGGGGCGTAGGAAATTTTATATGGGGTAGGGTTTGGGGTTTTACCTTTGACAAATGAGCGGAGGGGATAGGGAATAGGAGTTTAGTAGCATTTTAGGATAGGGAAAAATGGGAAAAGTGGAATAGGGAAGAAGGGAATGAGGGAAAGAAGGAAAAATGAAATGGAGGAGGAATATTGGCGCCAACACAATGAATTTGCAACCCTAACAGCATTTGTTTTGATGACTTTAAGTGGTATGGTTTAAGAGTTTTTGTGCAACCATAAGCAGCCATAAACCATCATCATAATAACATAAAAATAGATGAAACACTGATAACTCAACCCCACCTGGCAAATTCAAGGGATTGAAAGGCAATTTGTTGCAATTCTGAGCAAAATCGGGCTTTTATGTGTATGCTCCGCGAAGCATACCTAGTGCGCCGCACCGTTTGAGTGCGTCGCACCCATGTTATTTAACACTGTGTGGTCACACCCAGTGCACCGCGCTCCCTCAGTGCACCGTGCCACTCCACATGTGCACCGCACTCCAACTCTTAACATAGTCACGACCTTTTCAAACCGTAGTTTGTTCTTCAACCTCCAAATTCGACATTGCTATAAGATTTCATGAATGTAACTTGACACAAATGATTTATATAACTTGGAGAAATATCTTGCAAGAGTTGGATTTGATTTTTTTCTTCCTCCAAAACCCATTTTGTAATGTTTTCACTTTGGCACTTTTTCACAATTAATACAACTCTGCTTTTCACACTTCCTTTCGATTTCTTTGACTAAAATGATGAAATTTTTGGCAATTTTTTTGCAAGGGTAGCCGACATGGAATTTGGATAAGGAGACCAGGGCTGTGCTTGGAGAAATCCACTGATAAACTTTTGAAAATTATTACAAATGACAAACTGTTGACTTTTCTTCAAAACAGAGTTTTGAAGAACAGTCGTAATCTATCAACATGATGATGAAAATCTTTGAATCATAACTTTATAAGAACCTCCTGTTACACTAAAAAATGTCACCATGACTATTTACAATTAGTATGGCTCTATCAACAGTCATGCTATCCTCTTAGGCAAGTCTTATGCCTCTGCTCTCCATGTCAAACTCCAAAAAGAGAGAAAGTCTTTATAAATGTATTTATCTCTGGGTACGCAGGTTCTCTCAACCTTACCTGCGGGTACGCACCCAATGTTCACAAAAGCTGCGTACTTGTACGCTCTGTATGTAAAGGGGCAGGTGCGTCCCCCTGTAAAGGTCAAAATGCGCAAGTTTCATCTTTAAAAAGTTACTTGTGGTCATTTCTAGAGCATTCTAGAAGGTTGTTCGACGTGTATTGAGCGCCTCCAGATGGTTCATGTACCCCTACCAAAGAGGAACTTATCCCATCAATAAGGGAGCTATCCCATCCAAAGAGGGGATTATCCCACTGATGGTGGACCTGAATAACTTCCTCTAGAGCACTATAAATACAGGCATTGGGCCAAAAGGAGGGGAGGTTGGAAGCTAAACATTTCTAAGGGTAGATGCTGCTGGAATTAGGACTCCCATTTAGAAGCTTGTGAGGAGAGATTGCCATCTTTGCTTGTTCTATTTGGAAGTGGGTGAGCTTTGTCAAAGTAAAGGAGAACTCTTGATGGACCCTGGGAGGGACTTGCACAACACCAAGGCTCAGGTTGTAATTGTTCCTTTTGTTTCCTATTAATGCAAATGAGTCCATTCTTCTCAATAACTTGTTATTTATGAGTTGTTTCATGTACTCCTTGGTCTATGTGTTAAATATGTTTTATTCTATGAGATTATCAAGTGCTATTTAATTGTTTGATTGTTAGTGGATGTAGGTTTCAAAGTGAAGGAGGAGCTCATCCGGATCAGCGGAGCTGGACTGCTACAACAGCATTGGATTACAGGTAGGATCTAAACACTTGATTTCTTATATAGTAAATGCATGTTTAGAGAAGGATTGCTCTTGTTTGTCTTGTTTGTCACTAGAGAGTCTTAGGCTCCTAGGGAGGTTGGTTGTGTCCGCACTATCGACTCTTTCCGCCTGACACCTCCCTCTGGCCTTGCTGGTTTTATCGGACATTGTTTGAAGACCAGATGACTAATCCCTAGACTTGATGACCAAAATGACTCTTTTCCATTAAAAGATCAAACATTGATTGTCATGGACTTTAATACACATTGATGAAAAGACCGAAGCCAGCAGGTACAAGACATGAGGGGAATGAATGATAAGGCCCGTCCGTTAGATTATGGCATGCCCCTAGTAGAATGCAACTGAGTGAATGGAGCGAGACACCTAAAAATGAAATGCAGAAAGAGTTTTGATCTCTAACGGAGGACTGAAAAGAACGACTCTAACATTGGCTCCAATGGGGGATGGTAGCTCCTTGGAGGTGCCAAGAATGACAGATCTTTGGGAGAGCAGACAATGCCTTCGTCCCTTGGGCTACGGATTCATTATTTAGACAAACAATACAAGACTCTGACTCATTTATTGACTAAAACCTGACTCACTTATGAAACCAAAATGATCGAACAACTGACTCAAATTTGATCTTAAAATGACTCGAAGACTGACTCGACAAACTCTAACCAAAACTGAAATAAAATGGTATTTACAGTGACAATGGAAACAATAGAAACAACTCAGAAGTGGTACTGCTTGAGTAGCCGACCATTGATCGGCCCTCCTGGACAATCTTCCCCGTTCATTTCCTTCAGAAGAAAGGCATTCTGACCCTGATATGCTGCAATCTTGAAGGGACCTTTCCAGAGATTCTAGAATTTACTGTGCTTACCCTTTTCCTCATTCCTTGCATCCGACTTCAACACTACATCATCCAACTGAAATTTGTTCGCCTTTGCTTTTCTGTCATAAATCTTCTTAATCTTCTCCTACAACTTGGATGTGTTTTGGAAAACTTCTTCTTTGGTCTGCTGCAAATGGATCATTTGATTCAATCTTCTCTACATAGGATCATCTTCACTGCCGACTTCCTGAAGAAGTTTGACTACCAGGGCTGCAAGAGAGGTAGGAAACAAGGCATCAACTCCATACATAAGCTCAAAGGGGGACATACCAATGGATTTCTTTTGACTGACCCAATCTGCCCAAAGTGCATTGACCAACTTCTTATGCCAGCTCTTCTTGTTGATTTCCAGCAACTTTTTAATGATGTTGACCAAAGATTTGTTAGAGGACTCCACCAATCCATTGCCTTGTGGATGATAGGCAGTTGAGTGACCCAAAATGATGTGATATTTATAACAACTCTACCATCCTTTTTGATTTGAAATCTGCTGCGTTATCAGTGATTAACTTATTCGGGCAACCAAAGCGAGACAAGATGTTATTTTCAAGGAATGAAATAATTACCGCATCTATAGCTTGCCTGGTGGGAATTGCTTCGATCCATTTCGTGAAGTAATCTATTGCCATGAGAATCCATCGATGCTGACCAAAAGAAGTGGGATGAATTTCACCAATGAAATCCAACCCCCATTGCTGAAAAGGGGCACTCACCTCAATGGGCTTAAGTAGCAAAGGCTGTAATTTCTGCCTTCATTCAAAAATCTGGCATTTATGATAGCTCTTGACCACCTTATATACATCAGCAAACAATGTCGGCTAATAGTATCCCGCTCTCAAAACTTTATTTGTTGTTGTTTTCCAAAAAGGTGACCACCACAATCTCCTTCGTGGAAATCCTCCATGACCTGCTTTGCTTCTTCTTCCACCAAACAATTCAAAAGAATGCCACCGGGATCTTTCCAATAAAGTGCAGAATTTAGAATGCAAAACTTGGCAGCCTTTAATTTGAGAGTTCTAGCTTTGTTTCTAGTCATGCGGGGTGGTGGTGACAAACTTTGAAGCACATATATGATGTCTGAATACCACGGAGAAAGAGAAAACATTTCAGATACCTGAATTGACGGACCTTCCTCATTCTCATCGGACATAGCATCGATTAGATTTATGTCTAAGGCGTGCAAGTTTGATTCAGCCATTAACTTTGCCAATCCCTGTCCTTTAACAAGCTTTGTGGGCTTTATTTCCACATCATATTCCAACAAAGCTACAATCCATTTGCCTCGTCTTCCTTCGGGATCGGTCTACACTAAAACATCTTTGACAGCAGCCTAGGAACATAAGCCAAAATATGAGAATGCAGAATGTATACCCGAAAATCTTTCAATGCTTTCACAAGTGCGAGGGCTTGCTTCTCAATGATGTTGCACTTTAAGGCTGCATCTCTTATAGTTCGGCTGAAGAAAGCAATGGGTCTTTCATGATCATCTCTTTTCTGCATCAACACTGTTGCCATAGTATGCTCCGAAGCGAATGAAAACAACATAAAATCCTGAGTGTATTCCGGGCTGATTAGAACTGGAGCTGAAGAAAGAGACAATTTGACTAAATTGAAAGATTTTATAGCCTCTTCCATCCACTTCAGTTGGCTATCCTTTTTAAGCATGTTCGTGATCTCTCTTAGGTGTTCAGCAAGATTAGGTACAAAGCGACGTAAAAAATTAATTTTACCATTGAACGATTGAATCTCCTTCTTATTCCGGGGAAAATCGATTTGCTGAATTGCTTACACATGCGTTGGACCAATATGAATGCTGTCTTTTGAGATGATGTGCCCAAGCAGTTTGCCCTCCTCCATGGCAAACAAGCTCTTTTTTGGATTCAGCGATAGACCATATTTTCTGCACTTTTGAAAAACAGTTTTCAGATGATACATGTGTTCTTCATCAGATTTGGAAAACACCGTTAGATCATCAAGGCATACAACCAAAAAGACATCCTTCTCATTTGTGAAAGCCAAGTCCATTGCCCGCTGAAAGGTGGCACCCGCATTCTTCAAACCAAAAAGAATTTTAGCGTAATGAAAAGTTCCCCATGGAGTGGTGAACGCTGTCTTGTCTCGGTCATCTTCATGGATAACAATTTGGTTATATCCAGAATAACCATCAAGCTATGACATACGAGATGCTCCAACTACTCACTGAAGTATATGATCCATTTTGGGCAGTGGATAGTTATCTTTCAATGAAACTTTATTGAGATTCCTAAAATCAATGCACAAGCGAATCTCACCTGTCTTCTTCCGCACGGGCACCAAATTAGAGATCCAGTCTGAAAATCTGATGGGAACAATGATTCCTTATTTGTACAACCTGTTTATCTCCTTTTCAATTGATGGCAGCAGTTTTGGATTTAGCCTTCTCAACTTCTGTCTAAAAGGTTTCTGATTAGGCTTAATGGGTATAGTGTGCTGAATTATATTGGTATCCTATGTCTTCAAGTCGGAATACTCCCAAGCAAACACATTAGAAAATGAAGATAGAAAATTGATGTATTTGGCTTTCATCTTTTGTGGCAATGCTTTAGACAGTTTTACCATTTTAGGATTAGTAGCTGTTCCGATATTGACCTCTTCAACACCCTTCTTTGTTGGCTGCAATGTTGGTTTGCGGGCTACGTCATCTTAATCAAAGAGTTCCTCTAAAGGTATCAAGCCTTTAGGAATGATGTTATCCTTTAGCTGCAACACATCCATTTGATTGATATGCACCTCATCTTTGCCATCATCATTTTCTTCATCAATTGAGGTCTCTTTGAACTTACCTTTGTTTTGCAGAAAATCATCAATCTCATCATCATCTTGCAAAACTTGCCAATATCTCTGATTTTCGAGGACAGTCAGACGATGCTTGACATGGATTTCAAATTTATTACTAGAGTTCATTGGAATCTTCAAACTATTGGCTGCCTTAGCAAGAGCATCAGCAATGCTGTTTTGAATACGAGGCACACATGTCAAGGTATATTCTGAAAATAATTTCAGGATGTCTAGAACTACATTCCGGTAAGCCCGCATCCGAGGATGCTTTGCTTGATATTTGCCTCTGACCTTGCTTAATCACCAATTCAGAGTCACCATATACTGCAATCCTCTTAGCATTTAGCTTTCTTAGAATCTTTAGTCCAGCAATCAGAGCTTCATACTCAGCCTCATTGTTCGAACAATCAAAAGCTAATTTGTAGGAGCATACCCACACATTAATAGGCACCTTGTTCGAGGCGGTGAAAGGAATGCGTACCCAAATACCAATTCCTGCACCATCATTTCCCACTGCACCATCGAAATCCATGGTCCACAAACCTTCTTCTTCTCCTTCCAAGTGCTGAAATTCTGTTGGCTCTATTTTTCTGCTTGTTGTCCATTACCTTCAGCTGATTTCTCAATGGTGTTTTTCTGTTCTCGTCCTTCTTTCTTCAAAACTTCTCTGAAATTGTCTACTATTTTTGGAATACTTTCTGCTTCTACTAACTGACTATCAATATCATTAAAACTATCTGAATACAAAACAAAAGACTCTAGATCTGTATGTACATAATTAATTGGATGATTAATGGGTTTCTCCTTGCTTGTAATCATGTATTTCATTTTTTGTTCCCGATACAGTTTTCTCATCTGGCCAAACACCGGAATTGTTGCATAGGAGAAATCTAGTTGTAGTGTCCCTTTCAATTTTGCTGCCCAAGACCTGGAAAGAAGCATGCCGAACCTGGGAGGAATATCCGCTACCACAATATCCATCAAAAAATTCTTCACTGGGATTTGATCCAGACTTACAACCAAGTCTTTGATGAGCCCGATACATCTTACTCTACTGGAATCAAACGAATAGAGATCATGGTATTTCCAGGTGACGTCGAAACCCAGCTTATCCATGATAGCCTTGGGCATGAGATTGTGAGAAGCTCCGGAATTGAACATGGAATTATGTAACACAAAATCATGCAATCTTAAACTAATATAAAAAGGTGGCACATCATTATCTGGAGACTCACCATTCAATGCTGGCCCAAAACTCATTTCGGGTTGATCATCTTCGACATTGACCATATCAGACGTTGGATCACAATTTAAAATTTTAGAAACTTGCCCTCTATAACTGTTGTTCTTCATTATTTCAGTCAAGGGAATGGATACCTTCAATTTAGAAATTTCTTTCTCTAAACTAAAGATGGAAGTCTTTTCTACCTCTTTGACCAGGACTTCTTTCCTTTCCTTTTCTCTCGATACAATTTTCTGATTTGATTTTTCTGCTGATGGTGAATTGCTGCTGTCAAGTCCAAGTGCCTCTTTGCCTTTCTTTTGTGCAATTGACGAATCATTCTTTGATGTCGAAACTTCCTTCCTCTTCTGAATTGGGTTAAATGGCACATCTCTGTTTCTAAGTGAGTATTGCCACTGCTGAGTGGACAGAGCATTCATATAGGCTCTTTGATACTCTTTTGATTCTTCTTCCAAAACTGTGTCACTTGCTAGAATGAAATCTGCGTCTTTGTGTGTAGCTGAACTTTCTGCACACTCCTCCTCTTCAGTAATGTAAGTAGGCAAATCATCTGGAGTAAAGAAGTTGTTCACTTCCACTATTAACTTCCCTTCCTCATCAGACTCCGGTCCGTGCACAAAATTTTGCTGAAGAGGTGTCTGTACTGGCTACGGTGCTGTTTGATCTTGGGCTCATTGATCTCTCTGCCTTATCCTATATTGTGGCTGCTGCTGGCCATGGAAGTTAGGATTTCTAACTTGTGGCTCAGGTTTGTCGAGTTTCACCCTTTCAAGCATCTGCTCTACCTTCTTGAGTAATTGATTCATCGAGGAAGACTCTTCCTTGACTGTGACCTTCTTTTTTGCTTTTGCTCTGGCCCTCTTGGACAGCAGGTTTGCTTCAACGCTGACCGTTATTTTCTGCATGTCTTCCATTGTGGCCAGGTCTCTCTCTCTCAGTTGATAAGCCATGTCAGCATCAAAACCATCCGGACATTTCATCATGGCTAGTCCCACAGGTGGCCTTAGATGATCAGGAATCTCATTATAAACAGAATTGAATCTAATGTAGTAGTCTTGGACCGACTCACCAGCATTTCATTTGATCTGCTCATATTTAGCCAGAATTTGAAGAGGATTCTTTTTCACTTCCCAGTGGTCTAAAAACCGTCTTTGCAGTTCGGCCAAAGTAGCAATACGTGCAACCGGCAAACCTCTGAACCATTTCCTAACTTCACCTGCAAATGTCTGTACAAAGAGTCTCATTGCTACATTTTCTGCATCAATCTCATGAAGGTCACAAAAATCTGCCATTCTGTCCACATGTTGCTGAGCGGTAATGCTGTTAGGAGTGCCATCAAACAAAGGGATTTTGCTTTGATAATCTGTGGGCATGTCATCTAGAACTTGAGGCAACACAAGAAGTGCAAAACGGACAGCCATCACTCTTGGTGGGTTTGGTCTTGGAGGTGTTGGATGGGTGTGTGTAGTTTGTAGGGAATTAACAATTTGAGTTTGAAGTTGTGTCACAATATAATTATCAATTGACCAGTTAGCCCTTTCAGTTTCTAGGTCTACAAGGAACTGTGGATTGGGGACAGTAGAGTCAACAGCCCTTTCGGATTTGGTCTCGAACAATGATATTTCAAACCAGTCATCAAACTCAAGCTCTTCAAGATACTCAAAAATGTTAGGACATGAATGGGATTTGAACACGGCAGTTATAGAGCTCTCTTGATGAAGGAGTCTTGGAATCAATTGGGGTTTTCGTAGATATGAGGAGGATCTAGATCTGGATTGGCTCTGGTATGTTGTCTTGAAGCCAACGTGCTATTTTCAAAAAATCAACAGGACATGAACAAATTACTCAGCCTATCAAATCCTAAGCTTATCATCCGGAAGCTTAGAATTATCAGAAGAACAGGGTTTTTTTAGGTTTAGCCTACCATTTACGCAACGAAGAAGACTAATGAATAAAGAATTTCGTCCCCAGTGGAGTCGCCACTAGGTTAGCACCTAAATTTTCCTTAGGCTGAAGGAAGGAAAAGTTCAGGGTAACCACAAACCACGCTCAGTCTGGTAGCTAGCCCTACCAGAACAAGAGAGGGCTCTCTCCGGGTCACACTCAGGAGAATAAACAATAGGGTTTGAGATGACTCAAAAATGAATATTGATTTTAGGCTAGGTAAATAAATATGATAGAGGTATTTTCATGAATGATTGAGTTTTTTGGGATGTGTGGGACCAAGGAACAGCATGAGTAGAGAATTTAACTCAAAGATGCAGATTATTTCGTGACATAGGACAGGCAGAAGGTCTAGCAATTATATTTGAAATAATATGGAGTGGAGAGATTGTTTAAGAATTTGAAAAGGGCATAAATACATGAATCCCTTTCAATAGAAGAAAACATAGAACGTGAAAACTATCCCAAGGCAGAGCAATACACTGAATTCTACCTTTTCTTACTTAGAAAGCTTTCACTGGAAATGAATGTGAATGGAAATATGAAACATAATGAAATACATATGAAACATAAAGAAAATGCATTTGCTAAACTCATGCCACAGGAATCTCATGAACCAAAGCTACAACCTTTCATTAATTCTTTGTCAAAATGTACAGTGAGTGACTGGGTTTCTCTCCCACAGTTTCCCAGAAATTCCAACCCTTTACAAAATGACTCTCATTACAATAAATAAGCTTTACCATGAGAAATTCGATCAACCCAGGAAATGAAGAGCCAACCATCAGCAATTACATTTAATTTTCTATGAGGACCAATTAGAAAAAAGCAAATATGAGCGTAGATTTTTTGGGTGGCTGTTCGCCTTCATTTGGCCACTTGGATAGAAGCCAAAAATGTTTTTTAAACTTTTCCTTTGATTCTAGGAAAAATTTATTGTAAATTAGTAGGCCCACTTGGAAAAAATTGCGAATCGAAATTTCGTGGAGCGGGAGTGATTTTGGCCTTTGGGTCTCTGTGCGCTGCGCCAAAAACTATATGCGTCGCGCTACTTTGGAGCTGGTTTTGAGGCACCTTATGAAGCCCAAATGGAGCCCAAGTGTGTTTGTTGGAAAGCCCTACCTATCCTCTTTCCAACCCAAGTAGAATTTCTAAATTTGGTGCCCATTTGCCCCTCCAAAACTGCAATCTCCCAGACTGCTTCCTGTGTGTCAAAATAGGGGCAGAGAGGTCACTTTTTGGGTTTTTTTGACCTCTTGAGGACTCAAAATTGGCCCAAACTTCTTGGCCATGCACCAACAGTCATGATTTTCCATGAAATATCCAAAAATGTAGAATTTTTTTCATTTGGAGCTCCCTAGCGAAAGCGCACGCCAAGTGGCGCGGCGCATAGGGAGAAAAACCCTGTTTTTTGCACAAAAATTTACAAAAATACCAAAAATGCCCCAAATTTCTTGAAATTTGGGCTGGAGCTTCCTTATCAAGTGTTATGCTGGGCTAAAGAGGCTTCGGCCAATATTTGAAGTCGATCGAGCTCCCTTTGCCTCTTTTGCTTCTTGATTGCCTTCCTCAATTTCGCCTTCAAATTCCTGATTTGGGCCTTGCACACTTTGTTCCGCGCCATGTAGTGGAAAGCCATGTGTCTTAGCAATGCATGGTCCTTATTGGATTTGTCTAGCAGGCTCTCTAAATGCATGTTAACTCTCTCGAGATTGGCCTCCCGATCCTCATTAATCTCTTGCTCCAATGACGTGAGCTCAACTCTTCTCCTTTGTGTAGCTTGGCGATGCTCACGAATGTTTTGTAGCTCCATGATCACTTGCTGATCCTCAAGCTATTTGTTCCTCTGCTCCAGATATTTCATGTTCCATTTGGCTCTTTCCAAGTCAAGGGACAAAGCTTGAATCTCTGTTTGCTGCTCCTGGATGATCTCTTTAAGTTGTGCACTTTGTGGATCTGTATCTGTATCATCATCATGAAGGAGAACGAATTCGGTCTCTCGTTCACCTGATGGCCCCTCATCATGCATTGGCTCCTTACCTCTGTCCTATACCTGTAGTGCTGATGTAGGAAGCGAGGCCCCTTCCACCTTGGGTGGAGATAACACTCGCTTTGCTGCTGCAAACAAATGTCTAGCACCCCTCTGATATGTGACGAATACCAGCACACTGGCGGTCTCATAGTGCTCATACTGATGAGAAGGTTCCCCTGTCTCAAATCTAGTCTCTAGAGGTCCCTGTGAAGCTCGGAAGAAGTCACGGGAGATGAAATCATCCCAAGTGATACCTTGTAGATCAAGTTGATGCACCACCAAAATCTTGATGAGAGCAAAATGATAAACACTGTTAAGTTGTTGCTGAGGGGTTTTATGCTGTATAAAGGTGGTCATCCTCTCTATGTTCTGACAAATGAAATACGTGATGTTCATCATCCGTACCCTGGTGAAATTCATGAGCAGCCTGATGTGATAAGCATAAAGATGAGAGAATCGTCCTTGACAGCTGAAGTATTTCATAATCAATCTCATTAGTGGAGCATATTCATCTTTCAGATACCGGAATGGAAAGACCCTTTTGAGCTGCCTCAAGAAAGTGGTTTTAATATATGGCTCATAATGATACCGATCAATCTTCTGCTTCTTGTTCCATCGTTCTCCAATGTTTGGTATGTCGGTTGCTAATGAGACGGATTCTGGTGTAAGTGTGAAGGTGACACTAGCTAAAGTAGCCTAATCTACATGTAAGTGCAGCATGAATAGATGAGCTAGCTCATGATGAAATTGAACACTAGCCACCTTTTAACAAAACTCAAAGCATGACTTACGCTGGAAACATGACATAGCAAAAGGGTAGGTCTGCAATTCTGTAAGGGTGGTCGGTTCTTCTCTAACATGTCTGCCACTTTTGTGAGGCCTCCAGGGAGCCTGTTCTTCCGAGGATGAGTCGCTTTGGGTTTCCATATCATAGTCCGATGCATGTTCAGATGCCATGACTGCTGTTTTTCCACTTCCTTAGAGAAAACGATGCTAATGATAAAACTCTGTTTGGACTGCTTTTGTGATGTGTTGAAATCTGCCACCAAGGGGAAAAATGCAACAATGGACTATTAGGAAGGGGAATAATATGAAGGGATTAGGGACTATGAGGAGGAATTTTATTTAGGGACATGTAAGGGGTTTAGGAAATTTTATATGGGGTAGGGTTTGGGGTTTTACCTTTGAAAAATGAGCAGAGGGGATAGGGAATAGGCGTTTAGTAGCATTTTAGGATAGGGAAAAATGGGAAAAGTGGAATATGGAAGAAGGGAATGAGGGAAAGAAGGAAAAATGAAATGGAGGATGAATCTTGGTGCCAACACAATGAATTTGCAACCCTAACAGCATTTGCTTTGATGACTTTAAGTGGTAGGGTTTAAGAGTTTTTGTGCAACCATAAGCAGCCATAAACCATCATCATACTAACATAAAAATAGATGAAACACTGAGAGCTCAACCCCACCTAGAAAATTCAAGGGATTGAATGGCAATTTGTTGCAATTCTGAGCAAAATCGGGCTTTTATGTGTATGCGCCACGCAGGATACCCAGTGCACCATGTTGTTTCAGTGCACTGTGCCCATGTTATTTAACACTGTGTGGTCGCGCCTAGTGCGCCGTGCTCCCTCAGTGCGCCGCGCTCCAACTCTTAACACAGTCACGACCTTTTCAAACTGCAGTTTGTTCTTTGACCTCCAAATTTGACATTGCTATAAGATTTCATGAATGTAACTTGACACAAATGATTTATATAACTTGGAGAAATATCTTTCAAGAATTGGATTTGATTTTTTCTTCCTCCAAAACACATTTTGTAATGTTTTCACTTTGGCACTTTTTCACAATTAATACAACTCTGCTTTTCACACTTCCATTTGATTTCTTTGACTAAAATGATGAAATTTTTGGCAATTTTTTGCAGGGGTAGTCGACATGGAATTTGGCTAAGGAGACCAAGGCTGTGCTTGGGGAAATCCATTGAGAAACTTTTGAAAATTATTACAAATGACAAACTGTTGACCTTTCTTCAAAACAGAGTTTTGAAGAACAGTCGTAATCTATCAACATGATGATGAAAATCTTTGAATAGCAACTTTATAAGAGCTTCCCTCTGGCCTTGCTGGCTTTATCGGACATTGTTTGAAGACCAAATGACTAATCCTTAGACTTGATGACCGAAATGACTCTTGTCCATTAAAAGATCAAACATTGACTGTCATGGACTTTAATACACATTGATGAAAAGACCTAAGCCAGCAGGTACAAGACATGAGGGGAATGAATGATAAGGCCCTTCCGTCAGATTATGGCATGCCCCTAGCAGAATGCAGCTGAGTGAATGGAGCGAGACACCTAAAAATGAAATGCAGAAAGAGTTTTGATCTCTGACGGAGGACTGACAAGACCGACTCTAACATGGTGGACACAAAATTATATGCAAAAGTGGATGCAACATAAGTAGATGCAAAATGAGATGAAAAACCTTACATAAAATTGGGTGCAAAAGGGAATTAAAAAGATTAAAAAATATTCAATGCAAACTTGGACACATAAGAGGATGCAAATGTGGATCCAAAATTGAAGAAAATGTGGGCGCAATGGTATGCACAAAACATGGCAAAAATTGTGTCACAACAAAAGTGGATGCAACAAGAAACATAAATAAATATGCAAACTTTGATGCAAAATATGATGCAAAAAGGGATGCAAAAGTGGACACAAACATAGCTGTGACAGTCGACAAAAAATTGGATGCAAAAGTGGATGCAACTAAAGTATATGCAAAAGTAGATACAAAAAGAGACAAAAAACTTGATGCATAAACCCAACACAAAATTGGAAGAAAAAATGTATGAAACATTTGATGTAAATTTGGATGCAAAAGAGGATGAAAATGTGGATGTAAAAGTGGAAGCAAATGTGGGTACAATAGTAGGTGCAAATCATGGCACAAATTTTGGTACAATAAAAGTGGATGCCATGATACATCCAAAAAAAAAAAACTTTGATGCAAAATAATATGCAAAAGTGGACATAAACATGGGAGAAATAGTGGATGCAAAAGTGGATAAAATGTGAGTCGATGTAAAATTTGATGTGAAAGGAGACGCAAAACCCGATAAAAAACTTAACGAAAAGTGGATGCAAAAATAAATGCAAAATTTGGTGAAAGATTAGATGCAAATGAGGATACAAACATGGATGAAAAATTATATGCAAAAGTGGGTACGAAGGTAGGCACCGAACTAGGCACAAATTGTCGCACAACAAAAGTGGATGCAATAGTGGACATAATAATGGATGCAAAAGAGGATGAAAATGTGGATAAAAAACAAGATGCAAAAGTGCATGCAACATAATTATATGCAAAACTAGATACAAACATTAATGCAAAACTTGAAACAAAGGGGGATGCCAAAAAAATGTAAAAATGGATGCAAAAAATAATGCAAATTTAGAGGATGCATAAAATGATGCAAAAGTTGATGCAATTGTAGGTGCAAAAAGTGGGTGCAATAGAGAATGCAAAAGCAGGTGAAAAAAAAATTAGGTGCCAAACTTGACACAAAACTCTGCAAAAAACCCAATGCAAAATATTGCGTAAAACATGGTGCAAAACCTCATGCAAAACCCGGTGCAATTCTTGGTGCAAGACTTGCTGCAAAACCTAGTGCACATTTTGCACCAAATTTGATAAATGGATGCAAATAGCACCAAAAATGGTCTCTAGATGAAAAATAAGAAGCACAAAGGGAGGCTAATCACAGGGTTTTGTTGTATTAAGGAGGAGGATTATATGCAAGCTGTCTATTTTAATCTTCCACTTCAATTTGGATTAACATAAATTCTATGTATTTTTATGTTGTTCTTAAGTGTGTGTGTTAAATTGGATGTAAATGATATCAAATTCTTGTTTTATTTTGGAAGAATTGATTTTTCTATGGTGAGCTAGACCTCATTTCAAATATCTAAGGTTGTAGGTTCAAATTTTGGTTACAATATCTATCAAACGAAGATGTATCCGGTTGTAAAAGTATCTAGCTAGCAATAGTTCGAGTGACTAAGCAATCACCCAGATTCTAGGTCAAAGTTCATATCTAAGTTATAAGACATCCAGGTTGGATCTCAACATAAGTTAAATTCAAGAGTTAGATTTATTGGATTCTGGATTATAGTTTGATCATCTATATTACAAGTATTTAGTGTGGGTCCCTTAACAGCAAGGAGCATGATTTTGGAACTCATGCTAGGGAGTTATTTTGTCAAAAGTTATTCAGGTACAAGGAATTATTTTGTTAAGGGAGTAGTCTTGGTTCAAATATATATGGCTTTATTTTTAAAGTAAAAAGGTTTATCGATCAATGAGGCCATCCAAATTCCATATTTCAACTTAGTTTTTAGGATTCATGCCAAAGTAAAAAAGGATTTTTGGATTTTTCACTAGTTAAGATAATTGGAAATTTGTGAAGAAAACTAGCCATTAATTTAGGAATGCTATTGTGGCTGTGAAAACAAAGAGAAACCAAATGCAAGAGGGAGAGATCCATATTTCTTAGAATAAATTTGGAGAGACTGGAGGGAATCATATTACAATTGTGATATCACATAATTACAATTATAATATTGAATAACAAGAATATTTCCCAAGTTATGATCATTTGACATAGTCACGTAGAAAAGTAAGTTATTTCTATAAACCCTAGTATTTGTTGGAGGTTTTCTTCTAATTTATATATATTATTTTATATGAAATATGGTGACAGGACTATCAAAAATTACATCAAAGGAAGGAAGTCAATATGGAGAAATTAATGGAAATTTTGTATAAGTTTTAAAATTGTTTCTCTCCTAAGGTGAAAGATTTTTAACCATAACTAGATGGTGGAACTTTCATAAGATTCCTTTTAGCAAATACTTTTAGATACGTGATCTCATTTTGGGGAAAAAGATAAATAAAGCACCAAGGGTTTGTTTTCATGCACAAACATCCTATCATGGGTTCATGGATGTATTTAAAAATATAATTTTATTGCTTCTATTAACCTTAGTTGCAAGCATAATTTCATCAATGTTCACTTCTCTAAAAATCTACAAGTTCCTTTAAAGGATAGTCAAAGCACATGAATAAGTCCCTATAGAGAAAATAATTTCAGTACATATTGACACATTAGATAAAAAGTATAATATTGCATCAGAAGAAGAAAATACATAAGAAGATGAACAAAAGCCCCAAGAATGTCATTAAAATGAAAAAAAAGTAAGTAGCTAAGTGATTTAAAGGAACTTCATGTTCAAGAGTCCAAGAAAGAAAAACCAAGAGATAATGTTGACTCTATCACTATCCAAAATACCGAGAAAAACAATAGGCATCCAATCAAGGGCATGAGCATAAGAAAGCTTATTATGGAGCAATATAGAACTTACTATGGAACTAAAAACGAAACTAATTTAGAGGTACATGGAGGACTAACAACAAGGAATGGAGATTTCAAAGTAGCATGGAAAAGAGAAAGTTTAATATTGATCAAGGTGGTAAGTAAATATTTGGACCTCATGTTCATATTTCTTGAGGATGGATAGATGCTCATGCTTGGTACCAATAGGTTGCATTTTTTAGCTGATCTTATTGTATGTCTTCTTCCAAATTTTCAAGGATGAAACATGAGAAATGGGATGGAATGTAGTGTACTTAGGGGGAATAATATGGAAAACTTAGGAAAGAACCCAAGGGGAATAATAATACATAAGTGTTATAGTGTGAAAATAATAATTGTAAGAAGGTTTATTAGAATGTTTAACATATTGGAAGATTTCTTCACTAGAAATTTCTTTGGATATTAGAATTATATAAAGAAATAGAAGTAATATAATGGTCAAATAGTTTGAAGCATATTGTAATTGTAGCAAGAATTTCTTGTAGAATTATCATTCCATAAAGAATAATAGTGATACCCTACTTCAAGGTTTTTCTCTAAAAATATCCTTTGTTCATTCCTTTGATGTATATTATGTGGATGTTTTGTGTTTTCTCATGTTGATTTCCATGTTATATTTTTACATGTTACGTACACTACAACTATAGGGTATGTAAAGGTCTAGTTGAGCTACTACAAACCTTAAGAAATGGCATGGGAGCTAGAAGATACAATGTGAGAGGCACAACTATAATTATTTGAAATTTTGATGTAAAATTTCATTGTACATAATGGTGGGATCATTGAGGATAGTGGAAAATTTAGATGAAGGGGAACACAAAACCGTAGTTTTTATCCTCAATTTAGTAATGTGTCTATGTGTAGAAATTCCCACTGTAGATCACCTAGTAATGCAATGTACTAAAGCAAAACACTTGATCTACTTCTACAAACAATTGAATGGAAGCTTAATCAAACATGAGCAACATCAAGCATGAACATATATAACTGAGAATGAGAATTAATCAACCATAACACAGAAGATATATCACTAGGGAAAGAACCAACCTAAAACCCCAACTCTGTATTATCATACAAGTGGAAATCTTGTTCAAGTTACAAAAAGAATTTGCTCTCAAGTTGTCCTGATCTCTCTGCACTCAAACAATACTGCTCACAAACTCAATAGACATAGAATATATCTTCCTCAAGACCTCCAAGCCTCATATTTCCTTGCGCAGTTTTGGTTGGGGTCCAATGATATCACATGTGTGAATTGGCCTCGTCACACTCACTGTAACCTCAGGTCCAACTGCGCAATCCATAAGGAATAATATTCCTTCTGCATGCAAGGAATATTCACCAAGGAATATCCTAGCAACTGATAGTACATTGTCCCTCCATCTGATCTCAAATGAGTCTTTGACTGAACTGACATGCATGAGTTATCCATGAGTGAATACTTAGTTATCTGAATTATAGTAATTACATGCATGCAAGCATTAACTAACTGAACTCTCATTAATTTAACAAACTGTTAAATTAATCTAATTGGACTTGACTAAGTTAAAATAAGTCAACTGATTACAACTCAATATTACAACTCATCCTTATCTCTTTAACTAAAGGTTAAATTCCTCAATTAATGGAGAAACTGTTGCATGTGCTCACATAGACTTCAAGTTTGTTTTTCCTTAGCTAAATAACTCAAGATGAATTAATTAATTAATTTCCAAACTGCTATTGATATCGAATTCGAATTTTACTTCCTATGTTTAGTCCAACAACTGAATAAAATAAGAATCCATCCTGAACTGCTAAAAATAGAACTTCTATTTTTAGCACTTCCATTTTTCATTCCTTGTTGCCCAATCCATCACTGGTACCCAAACTGTTATTTTTAGCATTTCTTGTTGCACACTTTTCAACACTCCCTCTCAACAAGAAAGGATTCCACTCAAACCTGATCTTGTACCTTTGGAATGTTCTGCATGCAACACTTCTATCAAGTGTGGTTGCTCCAACAACTCTCGGAACAAAAAAACTTCCAACTGACCTCTCTGTTGGGCTAGAAACATACTCTGATGCTCAAGATCTACCTCCTGCTGACAAGTGATCCCTCTCTGACCTCTGAGCTGCTGCAACACTCCATGCATCTCGCACCGTTGCAGCATCCTAGCTCTACATAGTCTTGGGACTCCTGCACTCTATCTCTCTCCGCCACTCCATCTGCATTGTCTCTACCCAATCAGTCAGTCCTGATACTCCTCATCAGGGCTCCAGTAGAAAAGTCGAGTCAAGGAGGTTGGGTACCTCAAGGATCCTTCCCATCATCCTTGGGATGATCACTCCACATTGCCCCACCTCCTACATGGAGGTATGGCTGCATGTGATCACTCTACCTATGAGAAACCTTGAGCAGCAAACCTTGCCTTGTGTTTCTCAACACTACCATCAATTGTCTGCTTCACCTTGTAAAGCCATCGGAAACTAACCACTGACTTGTCCCCAGGTCTAGGGACAACATCCCACACACTGTTTTGTATGATAGAATCGTACTCTTCTACCATTGCATCAACCCAAACTAAATGTTGCACTGCCTCCTAAAAAGAAGAAGGTTCGGTCGCTACACACTCCCTAACCAGGGCCATGTAGCCAGTGTATATCTCGGGAGATCTCCTCTGTCTATGATGAGAGGATAGCTGCCCCACATTCTCTCTCGCATATAGCATCAATTTGTCAGCTTCCCGTGAGCATTTCTGCCCGTCTCTGGAATACTCTCTAGGAGTGGTGGTCTCCACTACTGGATCCTATGCATGTGGCTGATCCACATCATCAGGAGGATCCTCCTCCTTTGGAACTAAAAGTTCCTCGTCACCATGCAACTTGAGCTCCCTCTCAAGTAACAATCACATGGCTCTCCGGTCATCGAACTTCAGATCCCTGCGCACTACGGTCCTCGATTGGCAAGTAGAAACACACAATAGTTGTGGGGTGTATTTGTGTACCCCAAAATTAACCCCAACTCAGCTGTTGGGTCTAGCTTCTTCCGATCATCTTTGGTCACATGATAGAAAACTAGTGATCCAAAGATACGGAAGTGACTCACATCTGGTCGCTTCCCCGAAAAAGCCTCCATAGGTGTCTTCATCCCCAAAACACGATGAGGACTTCTGTTCTGAAGATACACTGTTGTATTGCATGCCTCAGCCCATAGATGAAGTGGTAGGCTTTGGTCATGCAACATCGCTTGAGTTGCTCCCACAATAGATCTGTTCTTCCTTTCGGCCACCCCATTCTGTTGTGGGTTATGAGGTGCTGTTAGTTCCCATTTAATTCCTTTTGCTACACAGAAGTCTTTAAACTTCTGAAAAATATACTCTCCACCATTGTCGCTATGCAAGGCTTTTACTTTCTTCCCAGATTATTTCTCTGCCGAGGCTTTAAACTCACAAAACCTCAAGAAGGTTTGATCCTTCTTTTGCATAAAGTAGATCCAGCATCTACGAGAAAAATCATCAATGAAAATAACATAGTACCTTTTTTTAGCGGTGGAGGCTATAGAGAATGGTCCACATACATCTAAGTGAACTCTCTCCATGATTACTCCAGCTCTACTGTCCCAATCTTGAAAGGAATCTTTCATATACTTACCCAGGGTGCATCCTTTGCATGTATCTATTCTCTCCACTTTTCCCTTGTGTAAGCCGATAGAAATTTGCTGCAAGATCTTGAAGGCCTTGTGATGCAAGTGGCCTAGTCTCCTATGGCATATATTGCCAACATCTTGGCTTTGCACCACCTCTGCTTTGGAAGTCAGTGCAACACGGTCATCTACCTCTAGCTTGTAGAGATTCTTTACTTGAATCCCTATTCGCTTGGTCTATCCAGTGCCAATATGCCTCAAGAAAACTTTTCCTTTACTAAAGACTACATCATAGCCTTTATCTTCTAGCATAGCAGCAGACACAAGATTCTTTTTGAAACCTGGTACATACTTAATAGCAGATAGGGTGAGAGGAGCACCATGCTCCCTTTGAAACACAACTGTACCTTCATCTGAGACACAGTACTTTCCATCATCGCTCATCTCGATCCGCATCTAGAGATCCTTCTCCTCCAATGTACTGAAAAGATTCTTGTCACCCCACATGTGGAAAGAAGCTCCACTGTCCAGGTACAAAACACATCCAATCATGGATGAAACCATGCATGTGATAAGTGAGAAATACAGCTCAAACCATGAGGCTAATGCATCACCAGCAGATCCCTTTGAGGAACCTTTCTTGGATTTCTTCTGTGGACAATTCATAGCATAATGGCCCACTTCATGATAGTGAAAGCATCGCACCTTTGACTTGTCAACCTTCTTCCCACCATGAGAGGATTTGGATTGGGACACCTTCCCTTTCCCTTTCTTAGCTTTACTCGCTAAAGCTAGATTTTCTTCATCATCTTGTTTTTATGAAGATCCATCCCTGGTGCTCCACCTTATCTCCTCCTGCATCAGATCCAACCAAAGTTGTTCCCAATCTGGTAGTTTCTCTCTTCCATTAACCGAGTCCTAGTAGCTATGCCAACTCATTGGAAGACTGAGGAGTGCTAGACTCACCATGTCGTCATCAGCAGTCATGACCCCTACACTTGCAAGCTCATCCCTGCAGGTGGTGAGCCTGTTCAGGAACGTAGAGATTGTGTCACCCTTTTCACACTTGATCTTTCGAATTTTATCTTTTAGTGCCAGCTTCCTCTGATCACTGCTATTCTGATAAAGATATTTCAATGTTTTACACATCGAAAACGGAGTCTCCTTCCCATGGAGGCTTGAGACAATGTGATCTCGAACTCCCCCTAGGAGGATTCTCCTAGCTCTAGCCACACAATTTTTCCATTCTGCTAGTTGAGTAGCATCAGTCGGCTTGTGGACTTCTTGATCAATGAAGTCCTTTAGACTGTTATCTTCTAATACTACCTCCATGCGATCCTTCTAAGCTATATAATTCGAACTGCCATCAAGGGCATATTCAAGTTTGAAACCACTGAACGCCATCGATGAAATAGATGTGATAAGAACTCAATTCAATATTCAGAAACCAAACTTCGAACTTCTCTTGCTTGTATATTGTTCTTCCTTGATCACAATTGCTTCGATACCATGTAGAAATTCCCACTGTAGATCACCTGGTAATGCAATGTACTAAAGCAAAACACTTGATCTACTTCTACAAAAAATTGAGCGGAAGCTTAATCGAACATGAGAAACATCAAGCATGAACAGATATAACTGAGAATGAGAAGTAATCAACCATAACACAAAAGATATATCACTGGGGAAAGAACTAGCCTAAAACTCCAATTGTGTATTAGCATACAAGTGGAAATCTTGTTCAAGTTAAAAAAAGAATTAGCTCTCAAGCTATCCTGATCTCTTTGCACTCAAACAATACTGCTCACAAACTCAATAGACATAGAATATATCTTCCTCAAGCCCTCCAAGCCTCCTATTTCCTTGTGCAGTTTTGGTTGGGATCCAATGATATCACATGTGTGAATTGGACTCATCACACTCACTATAACCTCAGGTCCAACTACGCAATCCATACGAAATAAAATTCCTTCTGCATGCAAGGAATATTCACCAAGGAATATCTTAGAAATTGATAGTACAATGTCCCTCCATCTGATCTCAACTGGGTCTCTGACTGAACTGACATGCATGAGTTATCCATGAGTGAATACTCAGTTATCTGAATTATAGTAGTTACATGCATGCAAGCATTAACTAACTGAACTCTCATTAATTTAACAAACTGTTAAATTAATCTAACTGGACTTGACTAAGTTAAACTAAGTCAACTGATTACAACTCAATATTACAACTCATCCTTATCTCTTTAACTAAAGGTTAAATTCCTCAATTAATGGAGAAACTGTTGCATGTGCTCACATAGACTTCAAGTTTGATTTTCCTTAACTAATTAACTCAAGATGAATTAATTAATTAATTTCCAAACTGTTGTTGATATCAAATTCGAATTTTACTTCCTATGTTTAGTCTAGGGACTGACTAAAATAAGAATCCATCTTGAACTACTAAAAATAAAACTTCTATTTTTAGCATTTCCACTTTTCATTCCCTGTTGCCCAATCCAGCACTGGTACCCAAACTGCTATTTTTAGCATTTCCTGTTGCACACTTTTCAACAACATGTGTATAAAACAAATATCTAGGAGTGAAAATATATAATATGTAAATATAAATTCAATAGTCATAAAAATACATCACATGGTGTAGACAATGAAGGATGAAATATATGGGGGGGTATGATTCCACAATAGAGAAAAGAAACGTGGATTAGGGGGATACAAAGAGGGCCAAAATTAGAATAATAATATTTGATCATAAGCCTAAGTCTTCTACCTTAGGTTATCCTAAGCCTTATCAACCTTAGGATTAGTTTTTAAGGGAGATGCATGCACTTCCTAGGAAGACATGTGCTGTAATGTTTTAGTCATGCAAATGATTGTTGTTGTTGGAGTGTTTCCAATCATTCTCCCTAGATGTTGTGTGAGAGCCTATGTTTCCATACTATCACTGTAATATAATGTTGCATATGGTTATTACTAAAACTATGTGGGAATCATTCCCATATGGATGAGGAATTATTTCCATTGAGAAAACTCCATTATAGGAGTACGTAGTGGAGATAATTTTCAAATAATTTATGCTAGAGCTCATAGAAGAAATGGGGTAGGTTAAAGGACTACATGATAGAGAAAAGGATCCCATTCCTTGGGTTGTGTAATATGAAAGGTAAATATAGTTGCTTGGCTAGGATTGATATGAGAGTTACAGATTTGAGTTTTGGGGAAAATGGGTTTTGTGGGCGGATTGGAGCCAACCATAGGTGATTTCATCCTTATTCGCTCATTTCTTCATTTTGGGGGTAGGCCATATTATAGAAGTAGTATGGAAAATAACGAGCCTATAATTGGGTAGAACATCCTTCATCTATAACCATTGGTGTTTTATTCCTAGAAAGATAGTTATTGTGACTTATTTAATATTGTGTTGATTTAATGTTTCTTAAGTACAAATTAAATGTTGATCTATTTACATGCATATTTTTTCAACCATGATTATGAATAATTAGTTATGGACACAAGAACCTAAATTTTTCATGTTTTAAGGAATTAGGCAATTCGTAACATGATGGCAAAAATCATGGTATTAAAGCTATACAAAATGATGAATTTAGCTTAATTAGTTGGTTGGGAAAATTATAATATTGTATTAGAGAAAAAAGATGGAAGAAAATTTTTGTTAAGAAGTACCACATATCCACTGGAAAAAGTGTGTTGAGTATGCTTTAAAAGTGGTATCAAAGGTAGAAATTAGATTATATAGGAAGAATTTGTTGTTATTAGATGATGTGTTTTTTGATAAAATGTTTGTGTGGAAAAATTGTGTTAAGGTGCATTTGAGGAATCCATTGGTTTGAGTTACCCAAATATTACGAGACTGATTTTATATGCTAGTATGGAAGCATGCCAAAGGAAATTAAATAAAATCCAAAGCTCTATTTTGTGTAACAAAATCAGGGAAAATCTTGAAATTAACAATATCTCCAAATTTTGATGAAATCCAAATTTTAGTTGGCACTTTGGCATCATATTTGGTTGGTAAAAGGATTAAATTTGGTTAGAGAAGAAAAAAGCAAAGCGTTCATGAAATACAATAATTATTGAGAAACATACATACATACATACATATATTTGATTTATTGGAGAAAAATGACAAAAATTATGTGGACATAGTTCTTATGATGTTGAATAATAGGTTGACATGGATACATTAGGTTGGTGCCATGCAAACTTAGGGAGTACATACGGAAAACCCAATTTTGGGTCCATAATGTTTATTTTTCAAGTGTAATAGATACAAACACTAATTTTTGAAATATTGATAATTACTTCTAATGAAGTAGATCTACTTTTAGCAATTCTTGTTTATCATTAAGCAATTACACTTCAAAAAATTCAACCATAAACACAAAATTGCAAGAGAGATCATAATGGACAAAGAGAAAACAAGATTTACCTTGGGAAAACCCACATGGAGGAAAAACCTAGCAACCTTTTCGTTAGAGAAATTCTTCAGTTAAACAAGAGATACATCCAATACTTCTAGTCAACTATGATGGTCAAATTGACCAACAATGCTATGGTCAAACCTGGTCAAAAAACCATCTTGTCAAGTCACTCTTCTTTTCAACAAGTTTATCCCTCTGTGATCTACCTAGGCTGAATTTCGGCGTCTTGAAATATGCCAAGAAACTCGACCCAATTGCCCATAAATTTGGCCTTTCTACCTAAAAACTGCTACCCAAAAGTTCGACTTGCTGCCCAAAATATGCACAAAAATTCACATATGTGAACTTAAGGAAAGAGAGAGGAATGCTAGAGATGAATTCATCCTTCTTCTTCTTCACTAAGATGCCCATAATATCTCGTCTTGTGAGAGGTCAAATGGTTCCTTGTGGAGGAGGTCGAGTGTTATATATATATATATATATATATATATATATATATATATATATATATATATATATATATATATATATATATATATCTATATATATATATATATATATATATATATATACATATATATATATATATACATATATGTATATATAGATATATATATGTATATATATATGTGTGTGTGTGTGTGTATATATATATATATATATATATATATATATATATATAGATATATATATATATGTATGTATGTATATATATATATATATATATATATATATATATATATATATATATATATATATATATATATATATATATATATAGATACATATACATATATGTATATATAGATATATATATATATATATGTATATATATGTGTGTGTGTATATATATATATATATATTGTTCTACTTGTTTGAATGGGTGCCTCTTCATTAGGGCTGCTTGACTTGAAGGAGGGTCGACTTAATAAGTCTGGAGTCAAAAATTCAAATTTCAAAATTGTCACTTTTGAAACCGATATGAAGAACACGTCTTACATTAATCTTTTCAAGGGATAATCAATAATAATGACATGAAGAATTGATTTCTTATATTTTCATTGTATATTACAAGGGCTAAAAACAGAAATAGTGAAGACTGACCACAAAATTCAACACTCCCTCTTAGATAGGGAGGTATTCATAATGACTAAACTAGATATTATTATGTTGAAAAAATTCTCTATGTAAAAGTTATAGAAATTCCAATCACCATAATTTGTTTAGCAGCTATGACACATGGTAAATCAATAACATCAACCATTTACCATAATCTGGTCAAAAACTATTACATATGGTAAATTAACAACATCAAAGGTTACTATAATCTAGTCACCAACTGTGACACATTGTACATCATTAGCATCAACTAGTCAAAATCATTCTAGTTGGAGCCTTTGACCCATGAGATATAGACTAGTCCTGTTTCACCATCATCTTGGTCAATTTCTTTGACTCATGGTGAACCCATAGGGACACACTCAATTCATTTGAGTAATTTGGTCCTAAATCCAAAGGCCTCATTCTAGGCCATGATGCTAAATAAGCTCACTCTACCAATATGGAGAGTAATATGGACCCGATATTGAAAGAAACCCACTCAACTAAGTAATAGTGAGCCTTTAGGACCATTCTTCCTAATTTGGTCCACATACGTGACACAAGAAGAGTTTTATTCCTAATCTAGTCATTTTTGACACAAGAAGAATGATTGTCCTCTGTTGGATCATTCTCCCTAATCTGTTCAACAAAGTTGACATGGAGAGAATGTTTGTCCTTAATGTTATCTCATCAACACTCCCTCTCACTAAGGGAAGTATTCTCAACAAGTGCAAGTTTGTCCTTGAAGTATACAAACTTTTCTTTGGACAGAGGCTTGTAATAATATCAACAATCCACTCATAAGTGGAGATATATCAGAGCTTCACTGCATCCTTCAACACCATGTCACAAATGAAGTGGTACTTGATCTGAATGTGCTTCAACCTGTCATGAAAAAATGGATTTTCTCTAAGTTTTACATAGCTTTTATAGTCACAGTATATCATGGTCAGTTCTAGCACCTGATTAAATAGTCCTACAAGAAACCTCCAAAGCCACATTGCTTCACAACTCGCTAAAATGGATGTAATATACTCTACCTCAGTAGCACTGAGTGCAAAAAATGTATGCTTCCTACTCATCCATGAAATCCTATTGGAGCCCAAATTGAAGCAACCTTCAGATGTACTCTTTCTATCTTCAAAACTCCCTACCTAATCTACATTTGTATAACCCTGCAACTGTATATCACCATTTTAATCATTAGTATTGCATATCCAGAATACCTCTTTGGTATCTTGCTTTCCCTAAAGGTGCCACATGGTTTTGCATTTCCTTCTACTTCCTCCAAAGTATATCTAATCCAAGTTGGAATTTTCCCAATTTCGGGAACAACAACTAGGTCCACTAGATCACTAGGCCCTTCTGCCTCTTCTTGATGGTCTATGACATGTTCTAAAGGATTAGATGGACTTGAACCCTTTCCCTTTGGAGCTTCATTCTCTTCATCATTTTTAGAGTCCATACAAACTTCTTTATACTTCTAATAGGAAACATTCTCATCAAGGATAACATCTTTTTTGACTTCAACTTGTCATTGTACATGAACATATATTCTACAGGCCTTTGATGACACATTATATCCAACAAATATTCCCTTTTTTATGAAGGCTCAATTTTCTTCCTTTTTCTTTAAGTACATGAATGTAAACTGAACACCAAAATATTCTCAAATGTCCAACATGTGGTTTTTGTTCGATGAACACTTCTTCAGTAGTTCTGTCTTCCAAAATTTAATGACTTCTATTTTGAATATAGACTTCTATCATTGATGCTTCACTCCATAAAAAAATAGGCAAGTCTTGATCATGCATCATTGCCTTCATATATTCTTCAATGGTTATGTTCTTTCTTTCAACAACTCCATTTTGTTGTCGATTGTAAGGGACTATCAACTCCCTCTTAATACCAACTTCTTTACAAAAAGAAATGAGTTCCTTGGAAGTATATTCTACTCCATTATTTGATCTCAGAATCTTGATTTTCTTTCCCTTCAAGTTTTCCACTCCAGCCTTAAATTCCTAAAATTTGTTGAATACTCTATCATTTGCTTTCATGAAGTGAATCCATGTCTTGTGAGAGTAGTCATTAATAATTGTTACATAGTACAAAGATCCTTAAAGAGATTTGAATGGAATTGGACTACATACATCAGAATGAACTAGATCCCAAATTTCCTTGGACCTACTTTCGCTACTTGGAAAAGGATTATTACCATTCTTCCAAAGAACAAAACCTTTACAAACTTCTTCATGCTGCATTTGTAATTTTGGAACACCTAAAACCATATGATTTAACTAGAAAAGCTCTATAGTGAAGGTGAGAATATCTTCTATGCTAAATATCACATGGATCAATTCATTATGAACTAATGCTTGAGTAGATTGTTTCAAGAGTCTATAAAACCTTCATTCATGAAATCCAGCTAATCTAACAAAATATATGTTTGACCCTTTTTGCCATAAAATAAGTTTTTCATCAACAAATTCTACTCTATCTCTTCATCTTCCAAACATGAAATAGAAATCAAAATATTTTTCAAATCTAGTACATATAGTATATTGCTAAGATGGAATTTTTCACCTGATTCCAACTCAATGGATGTTTTCCCAACACCTTTGACTACATATCTATTGTTATATTCAAGACCTACCTTTTGAGTGAATCTCCTTTCCATTAAACTTGTAATTTTGTCATGATGTCCTTTCATGTGTCTTGAGGCATGACTATCTACTAACCACAAATCATCGTTATTTGCAATAGAACTAGAAAGAACATAAAAGTAAAAGAAATATTTTTCACCTGAATATTCATTCTTAGGTTTCATTGGAATTTCATCAATGTCTGTAATGGTAGCATGCTTCTTTCCCTTTCACTTTCTATCATTTAATCCTCTACGACATTGGTTCTTGAAGTGACTGTATATGTGACAATGATAGAATTAAACTTTTGACATATCTTTCTTTCCTTGAAGAGGATGTCTTCTAGCTTAATTTCTTCTTTGGAAACCAAACTTATTTCTTTCTCTAGCCTTCATAAAGTGTGTTTCATATGCTTGAGATTTACCTTTTTAGATCTTTGAATCTTTCCTTTTGATATGAGCCTTCATTCTTCTTGAGTACATGTAGTCCATAGTTATTCAAACTTTGGAGTTTGTTTTTTTCCACATATACTAGATGCAAGTGAATCCCATGCGTCACCTAAACCATTAAGTTTTGTAGTCACAAGTTCCCTTTCAAAAACGATTTCATAAATTACTTGAATTTGATCTCTTAGCTACAAGATTGTCATGAAATATGAAGCCATCGTATCATTCCTTAACATTTCAATATCACGAAGCTCATTTTCAAGCTCATTGCTTGGTGAATGTTGTTGATGGTGTATAATCCTACTATTGTTTGGTGAATGTTGTTGATGGTGTATAATCCTACTAGGGCATCATACATCTTCGAAGAATCAAGATTTGAAACATATGGAATTAAGAAATCTATGATAGATTCCACAATGATGCATCTAGCTGTGATGTCATATTTCTCAAATTTTATTTTCCTTCATTGTCAGAAAATTTAATTACCTTGCCTTTTACAATTCCCAAAAGTTCATTCTTTGCAAGAATAAGGTCAATCCTTGTCTGTCAAGCCCTGAAATTTGTATCTCCTTCCAATTTTTTCTCTAACTTCATAGAAGAACCAAAAATAGATTGTAGAATAGGTCTTCTTCAATGCTCTTCAAGAGTGATATCAATTTCCTTTCCTTTACCAATGCATTGATTCCATATTTATTTTTCAAGTGCAATAGATACAAGCACTAATTTCTGAAACACTGATAATTACTTCTAATGATTCAGATCTTCTTTTAACAATTCCATTTTATCATTAAGAAATTACAGTTCAATAATTCAACCATAAATGCACAAGGTAAGTAAAGATCACAATACATAAAGAGAACATAAGATTTACCCTGGGAAAACCCACTTGGGGAAAAAACCCAACAACCTTTTCCTTAGAGACATTATTTAGTTCAACAAGAGATACACCTAATGCTGCTAGTCAACTATGATGGTTAAATTGACCAATAATGCTATGGTCAAACTTGGTCAAAAAACCCTCTTGTCAAGTCACTCTTCTGCATAAAAACTTCGGTGCCCTCTGATCTACCTAGACCAAATTTCGGTCTCCCAAAATATTCCTGAAAACATGGATCTATTGCCCCAAATTTCGGCCCTACTTCTGAGAAGTTCAAGTTGCTACCAAAAATATGTGGAAAAAGTCACACATGCAAATTCAAGGAAAGAGAGAGAAATGTTATAGATGAATTTGTCCTTCTTTGTCCTACTTCATTCTTCTGCTTCTTCACTGGGATGCCCAAAATATGTCTTGTTTTGTGAGAGGTCAAATGGTGCCTTGTGGAGGAGGTCGAGTGCTCTATATATAATTTCATACCTATCCAAATGGGTGTCTCCTCACTGGGGCCAACTTCACTTGAAGGACAACCGACTTGACAAGTTTGGAGCCAAAAATTCAAATCTCAAAATTAAAAACTTTCTCTTTTGAAATCGAGATGAAGAACATGTATTACATTAATATTTTCAAGCACTAATCAATAATAATGACATGAAGAACATGTTTTTCATTTTAATTATATATTTCAAGGGCTAAAAATATAAATTATGAAGACCAACCATAGCTACAAAATTCAACTCATAGTGGTAAAAGTAGTGAAGTTGGTAAAAGTGGTTTATGGAGGTAAGTGAAGTAGTATTTAAAAATGTTGAAATTCTTTCATAATCATTGTTGGGGCAACACATGTCCCCTAGGTGGAAAGAAATGCCTATCAACTAGAGGGAATTTTAAATACTTATATGTCTACCCTCCATAATTAATCTAAACCATTAATTTACATCATGTGCAAGGGCATGTGCAACAATGCTTGAGAGAGGTCATAGAAGGGACCTCCCCTATGATATCAACCAATAAAAACATGTTAGATGGAGTCTAATTGTATGTGAAAATGCATGAGTTAGGGCCCACAACCATGGCATTAACAAAAGTGGTAAGAAATTTGTGGAGGCTCATGTAATTGTTAAAAATAACAACAAGAAATCCTAATTTAATTTGACCTTGAATTAAATTAGGAATTAAATCAAAATTCTATTCTCATAGCAACTTGTAATAGTTAACTAAGTTAATTTCACTTAGTTGGCTTAGGAAATTCGAGTTGGAAGTCTATATAGAGTCATGTAGAGTGATTCCTAAATTTTAAGGGCCCACATAGAGTTATTTTGAGTCATAATTAATTAATCAGTCTAACTGAGTTATAGTCAGTTAAAATAGTTCTAACTGTTAGAGGAACTAGTAGGAGGTCTGGTAGTGGGGATGGGCACTAGTGCATCCTCAATGCCACATGAGTTAACTGAAGATTCACTCACAAATAACTCATGTATGTTAGTTCATAGGAAGATCCAGTTTATATTAGAGTTCAGGGACAATGTACTATCAGTTGTATAATTTTCCGAGTTGTACATATGGTGCATGCAATCAATTGAGGGCCTATGGATGGATTGCTAGTCATGGGTGGAGAATTTCCCAATTAAAAATGGGTTAATTCTCTCAAGAATTGCACGAGGAAGTAGGGGCTTGGCAAGCAGCAAAATTGGCTAAGTGTTGGCTTCAGCTAGCTTGTGAGGTAGAGAGATAGATTGTACTTGTGCAGGAATTGTTTAGGTTGAACACGCATTGTATTTTCTTCTCAGATCTTCTGGTTAATGCAATATAGATAGTCAGGTTTTTCCCAGTTTCTTTCCCTAGAGAAATATTGTGTTATGTGTGTTGGCTTAGTGGGCCCTGACCTAGGTTCAACATTAATTTAGCTAAAACAATCCCTACACTACTGGCCCTTTCGGCATCAATCCGCCGAGCGCGGGCTGAAGTCTCACCAAAAGAAGTATGGAGGGATGCTGGAACCAAGTTTCAACACCCAAAGATGGTAGTGATGTCATTTTGTGCCTTAACTCTACCTTCACATAGTTCGATAAGCCTTTTAGGGCTTGTCAATATACTTTTCTTAATCGTCCTCTAAACCTTCGTGAAGGTCTACGACTGTCATTTGTGGATCCTAACCAGGCGAATCAACCACTTACATGCTTATGTAATTACTCTTACTTCCATATTTACCCAAATTAGCTTAAGTATCTGATAACTTCAATATGCGTTAATGTGCCCTTCATGTAAACAGATATTATCACTTGCATATAGATAACAATGTAAAACATATAGATTCGCGCATCAATACAACATTAAATCATGAAACCATTATTCAGCATAACATAACCACATTTATTCATAGCAGAAGTAAATAAATAAAAAACACAGATAATTCTAGAGCAATCTTCTTTTATTAGTACTTCAGATCTTCTTACAGATGCTAACTACCCTACGCACTCAGCTGCGGACTTCTACTCTAGGCCTCTGCGCACACAGCTACAGAGACTTCCTTCTATTCTAAGACTCTTCACTCTTAGCTCTTACTGAACCCTCAATCACTTAACTGCCTTAAACTCTTCTAAGACTCTACTTTTTATACAATCCCATGGTCTGCGGACCATCGCTGGATCTTCTAAAGCCGACACAAATTACCTAAAAGAAGGGTGGAAACCCTTTATGAAACTTTACATCTACGTGCTCTGCAACCACAAATTGTAGAGACTTTACACTTTACATACAAAAACTTGGGATTTCTGCCCCAAAACATGGGCTTTTAACCCCAAATTGACCTTAGGGGACCCTGTCCCAATAGGCCCCCAACACAAATATGGTGACTCGCCCCCAATTCACTCTGTTGGTGTGGAGATCTTG
Source organism: Pinus tabuliformis (assembly GCA_031772625.1). Taxonomy (NCBI): domain Eukaryota; kingdom Viridiplantae; phylum Streptophyta; class Pinopsida; order Pinales; family Pinaceae; genus Pinus; species Pinus tabuliformis. Next base: position 1,544,455,273 of record CM062818.1, read on the forward strand.
CTGTGAATACCTCCCAAATCCACTTTCACCATTGCAACTTCAGTGGTACACTGCGTCACTGCCTGCTTAACTTGCTCTACCAGCTGCTCTATTGCTGGTCCTGCATTATCTGCCTAGATCTTCTACTGTCTTGTTTGCAATCTAGTAAAATTTTCCTCAATGGTAGTGGTGAGCGCATAAGCCTCATCCAACCAAGGCCCCAATCTGGCCTTGAGTACTGCCTCTCTTCATTGCGCTGCATCCGCCTATTCTCTCAATTCCTTGGCCTCCTACAACTTTTCCAATTTCTGAGTGATAGTGATGGTACGTGCCACCTCTCTTACCTCGTCATACTGTTGTTGCAATTCCCTCACCTCGGTTGCTAACCTCTGCAGGTTGGGATCCTCCTGCAAACTGGTAAATACCTTCAGCGATTGCTTGAAGAGCGCAGTGAAATCTGCCACCGCTGTATCTACTATAGCAACTGCATTCTTGACAGCTACCTCGCACTGTTCTCTAAGCTTTGGTGGAGTTGAAGGCTATGCCCTCAACTCGAGCTCTGTAATTTTGAGGTTTAGCTCAAACTAAACGTTGTCCATATCGGTCCGAGCATCTGGCACACCTGTAGTCAACTTCTGAATCTTGGCCTCCACAGGCACCTCTTCAAGGATGTGCAGTTCTAGAACGGTTCTGCATGCCTCTGCTACCACCGTTATGGTGCGCTCATTCTTCTTCTGGACCTTCTTCCAGGTTTCTATCATTTTTTCTTTCTCAAAAAACAATTTTTCGCTGTTAACCTTTTGCTCGTTGATCACGCTCAGCGTGCACTACTCTCAGGCCCTTAGCTTCACGATCACACCTGTGTGAATGAATTCGCTTGGGAGCGTGGACAAGTTGAGACTAATGTTCCTTAAAGTAGCCATATTAGCTTCTATCTCCATGCTTAGGGCTCCATCAGGTAGCGTGACGACTTAATAATATAAGGAGCAAACCATCTCCGCCGCTTCAATGGTCGCCAACACCAACTGGTCGAAATCATGCTGCTCTACCTTACACTGGCCAGTAGTTGAGTAGTTTGGATTTGTAGCTCACGCAGACCTATCTGAATGGCCATCAAGGCTTGTTTCTACTGCTGCTCGAACTGTTGCAACAATTCCACGGTCGCGTCCCTGATCTTATCCCCAATGTCATCTAAGTCACCTTCTGTCAAGGTGATCGGGTCGAGCGATGATTTAGTATCCTTGGTCTTCTTCCACTGTCCTCCTTTCTCCTATTCCTGATTCTGCTTCACCTGGAAGGGGGTGCTCTCCTAGTCTCCACCACCCTATTTAGATTTCTCCTCTTCCTCCATATGCGGCGAAGGAGACTTTTGACTTTTGTCAAAGTTGCACTCTTCCTCCTGTTCCTTCGTAGTGCACTCTGCTTTTGCTCTTGCTTTTTCCTCAGTCTCCTTTTTCCATTTCTCAGCCAACTACTACATTTTTGACTAGGCCTCTTCCTTCTTCTTCTTTCCTGCAAACTAATTAGACCTAGCTAACAAATCTGAGTCAATGTGCCACTAGGCTAGCCAATGATCAAGGACTACTGCTATGGCATCATCTGTCGCAAGGTATGGGAGATCATACCATTTCTGTTCTGGGTCCTTTCGTGTCCAGATGGAGATATAGTGGAAGTCCACTTTGAACTCCGTGTATCCAAACAACTACTCAAAGACTGTTGGTGACAATCTTGGCTTGCCATTGATGACCATATTGATGCTCATCTCCATCAAAACAAAGAAGACCTTGCTCTAGTAGACCCACTCAGCATCCTTCATAGCCCATAGTGAAGCAAACTTCACTACTTCTAGAAAATCTGTCATGATTGGAGGAAACTGACTGTTCTCCGGAAATTGCCACATAACCAGCACAATCCACAGCAAAAACCATGAGTAATGGAATGTTTTTCTGTGGTCATGTTTCTCCCTACAGTTCATGAGGAACTCACTGCACAGGTAGCGCACCCAATTGAGTTGTACGCCCTTCAAGCACTAGGCCGCAAATGAAACAACTGGTGCTGACACCTCATCTGCGCGACACTTCCTCATTACTTTCCCAACCAATATCTGGGTGGCTACATTAACCGCAGGGTTAGTTATGCTTGAAATTGAATATCTGCACGACGTATTGACAAGCTTAAACTTTTCCTTCATTCTCTCGGCGAGGTCGCACTCCCCCACCTTTCCGACAAATGCCTTGGCTGGATTTAGTCCTGAATGGGGTAGTAGGGTGATCCTATAGATCAACATATTAGTTATAAGTATTGGCTCCTCCAACCAAAGGCACCCGTCATGCACCAGGCACAACAACTGTTTGATAACTATCAAATTTATGGGCATGCGGTGGTAATGCAGCACCCATAGCAGGTTCAGCAATCCTGCCTTCTCCACTGCATGAATCCACTTCACTGGCTCCAATGTAGTGACACCTAAATCCTTATAGAATACTCTCTACATGAAATTATCAGTAGCCAGGTGGGGGAAGCTGGTCCGTGTCCACCAAGTCCCAATATTCAAGTTTTAGGTGGGGGACGTGCGCCATGCACAATCCTTCAAACTTGATATTTTTCTGGCAGCAGGGGTGTATTAAGCATAAACTTTCCCTTGTCTGGGTCCTTAGGTATCTTCACCTTACCTCGGCATGGAGGGATGTATTCTGGTAGTTTTGAGATAGGGTCTACACCCTTAATTTCAATGTCCTCTATGCCCATACTAGTTTCTTCAGTGCCCTCATTGGATTCTACCTTTACCACCTTACCTTTCTCCTGCGTGGTGGGCTTCTCTTTCTTCTAGTGCTTCCTTGGTGACTCATCAACTGTGTCTCTTTCTGTTTGTCCTTCTTCGTCTTGGAAGCCTCTCCTATCGGCGTAGCCTTCGATCTAGGCAACCTCGGTGATTTTGGCACCATGGCGAGAATCTCCACACTTATGACCTCAAGGGTAGCTCCCTCAGAGGCCATAGATCCACCAGCACTTACAGTTTCTGCAAGAGCTAACATGAGGCTATTCAGGAGCTCTTAGGTTTCCTTAGGCAACTTGTCAAACACTGAACCGGTCACCAAATCTTAAAAAATTGCAGGATTCATGCACACTCGATAGCACAACACATAAGATCTCAACATGTAATGTGTTTTTTGCTGGGTGGCCATCTGTAATGTATAGGAAAATACCGTTAACCCAAAAATCTGTTCATAAATGCTAGATTGGTGGTAAATTTTCAAATATCTCGCATTTAAATTATGCCTTAAATGTTGCCCCCTCACTCCTCTTAGTTGTTTTCTCACTATCAAATCATGAACAGTGACCATAACAGTCACTTTCTAGCTGCCCTGTTCGCTCTCTCCTCCTATAGCGCAACTCCCTTTGTGCTTCTGCTGATGCTTTGACATTCTTCCATCCCGCACAGTCCCCCAGTCGCACAACTCTATAACCTAGGTAGTGTAGTTTATAGTCCCGCACCTCCTTTCAGCTGCCTAGGGCACTAAGACTGTGCTTCCATCATATAATCATTTGACCAGATCCCTGGAGTATGGCTTCAATTGATTTCCATTTACCTTTTCGGGAAATGGATCTCCATTCAATTTCACTAGTTGAACTACTCCACCATCGGTAATCTCTTTGATGGCATATGGCCCCAACCAATGCATCTGAAATTTTCCTGAAAATTGATTAAACTTGCTATCATATAATCAAATGAAATCATTTACCTTCAAGGTGCATAGTTTGATGTGTCGATCGTGCCATGTCTTTTCGTGCTCCTTCTGAACTTGCTGATGGAATCCTGCCAAAAACCTATCTTCTTCAAGCTCTGTCAACTGCATGAGCCTCTCTTCTAGGGCTCCGCGATTTGCCATTCTCGTGAACATGCTATGCATAGACTAGATATAATATACCCCATTGGAATCATAGCTTCTATGCCATAAACCAGCCTGAAGGGTGTTTGTCCAGTCAGTTTCTTACAAGTAGTTTTGTAATCCCATAGCACCTCGGGTACGGGCATGTCCCATCATTTCTTTGTGCATTGTAAACCTTCGTCAGCTCATTCTCTAATATCTTATTAAATGCTTCAACCGTCTCATTAGCCTCTAGGTGATATGGCGTGCTCTTTTGATGATAAACTTGGAATTCCTCCATTAGTGCGCTAATCGTTTCATTAAGGAAATGTGTACCACGATCGCTCATCAAAATCTTCGGGCAACCAAACCTAGTCAACATATATTCAAAGAGGGACTTCACTGTTGTTTCCCCTATACAGTCCTTCACGGGCTGTGCCTCCACCCATCTGGTCAAATACTCTATTGCGGTGATGATATACCGCGCACTCGTCTTCTTTCCTGGAGGTTGAATCGGGCTTACAAAATAAATGGCCCGTTTCTCGAATGGCTATAATGATACTTGTGGATTCAGACGTAGCTCATGCCTCTGCGATGGCTTGCCCAACCTCTAACATGAATCACAAACCTTACAGTAAACCTTCGAATCCTTATGCAATGTCAGCCACCACAACCCAGCATGTAAAATCTTCTATGCTGTTGCTTTTCCTGCATAATTTCCCCCCGTAGCTCCTTCATGAGCTTCAGCGAGGATGTTGTTCCATTCAAACTCATGTACATAACGTCGTAGAATTTCATCCAAGCCCATTTTATATAAATATCCTGTAATGATAGAAAAGTTTTCCACGCACACCATTAGCTCCTTCTTTTGTTGACTAGTATACCCTTCTGGAGAGATCCCCGTCGTCAGGAAATGTATGAATCTGCAAAGTGATTGTCAGCTATGTGCACCACAAAGAGCTGCGCGTCAAGCAGTCCATCCTCCAAATTAGTAGGATCCTCTTCTATTTCAATGCGCAATAGATGATCTAGTCTTGCATTCAATCGTCCTAGCTTCATATTGACATTGAAATCATATTCCCAAAATAGCAGCAGCCATCTGCATATCTTCCCCCCCAACACAGGCTTGTTAACCAAGTACTTCAATGCAAAATGGTCTGTATACATCTTAAAGTGTCCATATAGAATGTAGTGTTTAAACGTATGGAGAGAGTACACCATAGCCAAACCTTTGCACTCTATTGTTGAATAGTTCTTATCAACTTTACACAACTTCCTATTTGCAAACGTTATAGGGTTATCCAACTCTCCCTCACAAGCCTATGTCAGTACTACTCCGAGCGCAATACATAACGCGTCCACATGCACATGAAATTCCTTCTTCTAATTTGGGAAGACTAGGATTGGCGCGATGACCATCTTTTCCTTTAACACATCTAATCTTTGCTGACATTCTTCATTCCAACAAAATGTAGCATCCTTCTTTAGCAACTTCTCCATCGGTGTTGTAATATGGGCATAACTCTTGATGAGCTTTCTATAGTATCTGGTGTGCCCCAACGTTACACACAATTGTTTCACACTTCTTGGCGCTTCCAAATTAATTATAATTGCTATCTTAGTTGGGTCCACCATTAATCCTTGTCTGCACAGCACATGGCCTAGCAAGATTCCGAAAGGAATACAAAACAAACATTTCTTCAAATTGAGTGTGATCCGATACCTTCGGCATGTATCCAACATCAAGCATAGGCTAGTTACATGGTGTTTCACCATCCCAAACACCGTCCAATCATCAAAGTATACCTCTAGAAGCTTGTGAATGAAGTCCTTGAATTACACGATGACTACACGTGAAAAGATCGTCAGTGCATTCTTCAGTCCAAAAGGAATTACAGTACATTGAAATAATCCCCACTTAGTTGCGAAGATTATCTTACTTCTATCCTCCAGCGCGATCTTGATTTGATGGTACCCTGAGAACCCATTAGTGAACGAATATGCTTCCTATCCTCCTACATTATCCAACACTTCATCGGTGAACAGAATCGGAAAAGGATCATGCACGCAAGTGTCATTCAGCTTCCTGAGATCTACGCATATCCTTATTTCACCCTTCTGCTTCTTTTCCTGAACTACTATTGGGTTCACCCAATCAGATTCTTCCACCGGTTCAATAATACCTGCCGCAAGCATTTTATCCAACTCTAAGCAGACCTTTTCTTTATACTTTGGATTGAGGTGGTAAGGCCTTTGCTTGATCGGCTTTGCATCCAGTTTCAATGTAATTTTCATAACTCCCAAGTCCCCTATTATCCCCTTTAATTTTGAGAACTTCGTAGGGAACAAGTCCTGGTATTCATGGAGCAACTCAGTGACCTTATCCATCGTAGCATCATCCCAGTAGTCCCCTATCTTCGCAAACTTTGGCTCCGCCTCTGTCCCGATGTTCACTTGTCTTGTTTTCAATGGTGCGGTGATATCTGGGTTTTCTATCTGTGACCCCTCAACTTCGCGGTGTCCTTATGTTTTTAGGATATTAATGTTCCTTGGATCCTCATCTTCCTCTTCAACAGTCACATTGTAGCACTCTAGTGTGTGGCGCAGCTGGGTGGTCCGAGCCGGTTTAATCAAATCCAAGGGATCTTGTGGTATTCTAAAGATCGTTGCTTTGACCTCTTGCAATGCTTCATCAATTCACTCAAATTCATCTTCAAAGCTGAATGTCATCAATAATACCTATCTCAAAATATCCCATTCGTCCGTTCCATGGCGGAGCTCTGTCTCCAAGTACCAGTTCATAGGTATTACATCTAAGGTGTGACGATAAGTAGCAGTTTTGCTCCATAAGTAGCGGTCCATTTGGCTAAGTGATTGCGTGGATCACTCCTTCCATCGTATATCTCTGTCAACCATACCTTTGGGTGACCAAACTGCACGCTCATCATTCTTCTATATTTGTGCCATCCATCGAAGTTGTCGTTATGCGTACCCCACCATCTTGCAGGCACAACGCGCAATGCTAAGTCCAAGGCTTGGAAGCGATGCTTCTATGACACTTCCCTTTCAAATGCATCCAAAAATTTAGCAACGCCAGTTAGACCATCATAGTAAGGTAGATTTCTTACCTCTGATGATACGCAGCACAACAATTTGGTCATCCTGTTACATCACAGCATAGATACTTTGTGTAATCTATTCTGCCAGCATTCTAATTCCTCATCTGAGTCTAATGTGCATGAGCTTTCACAGTACCATGCAAGACATCCATCAGTTTCACCCAATATTTATCTCGCGATGTTATCTTATAAATCTGGTCCAAATCATCATCACTTTTGTAATCATGGACTAGTTCAATGTAGCTCGGTTCTTTCGCAAGGTCAAATAGTACTACTACATGGAGCAATTTTCTTTCAAATGACATCATCCACTTCTTCAAATTAATCACCTTGTTCATGTCGATAGCACAGTCAATGTCAAGGAGTGCAAGGTAGGGATTGTTGTCATCCACAATCTCTATCACTTCAAAATCGGCCAACACGCTCACGCCTTTGATATCAACTGTCACTCCCTGTAATATTTCCATGGGGATAATCTTTTGCTGATTCTCCATCCTCAATTGCATAAGAGACCACTGCAACACAGGTCTCCCCATTCTCTCCCCTATTTGTTTACGCAAAAAATTCATGTCAGACCCTAGATCCAAAATAGCTTGGTCCATTTCATATTCTCCTATTTGCGTGGTGAGTCTCATCTCCCGCCCTGTTCTTGCCTTATGCTTACCAATATTCCTGACCACGCGCAGGCTATCAGGAGTATTACCAACACATTTATTGATCAACTCCTATAATCCATTTATGACCTTGCTATCTCGAAGTAGTTTCATACAGGTCTCCAAAAATGTAGTAAGAATGGATGGGTCCATTTCTTCATACTGCTTATCCTAACTTCCTGAGGTAGAAGCCTCAATGAAGCTTTTTTTTGCTTCCATGAAGTTTCCTTCACGTGCTCTAAATCAAAGCCAACCTCCTTTTTGGATCTTTACAAACCCATTCACCTTCTTCATGCTTATTTCCCTTGTCTTCGCCAGTAGTCATTCCACTTCGCAGCAAGATGTTCACATTAGGATACTCTTCGTAGGGTTCAACCCTCATCATCTGCAAATTCTGGGTAGGCTGTTGAGGTTGTGCCCCTTTTCAGCATATCTTAGCTAGTAATATAGGGCAGTCTTTTGTCGAGTGGTCAAAATGTGTGCAATATCTACACGACAGGTGCGTCAGGTTCATGCATTTACTCGTAGTGTCTTGTTCCCCCACAGTTGTAGCAAATCACTTGTCATCAACTTCTACCAGGTCCTCCTGCACCTCAGTCTCACCCGCGCCCCTGAAATCCTCCTCGTGCTCCCCTAATGCCTTGATCTGGAGGCTGAGTTTCTATGTGCACTCTATATGCGGGTGTTCTATCCATCATTAGCTCATAGCTACGATAGTTAGGCTCATCATGACCCACCAATTAACAGAAGTTGCAGAAGAGTTGTTGCGGTGTTTGTACCAATTTTTGTAGCAGGTGACAATTGTCTGTCACATGTTTTCCCTCCACCTGACAGATAGCACACCATAGCGTGGACCCTGCTTGAGCTTCCACCCTCAGAGGCATCGACCCTCCTATTACAACATAATTCATGAAGACTGGGCAGTGATTTTTGTCATGCCCCTGGCTTTTTCATTTCAGGCACCAAACTTCTTTGCGCACCTCTAGCTGAACTACTCTATCCTTCTTAAGACTTTGAAACTCTAGGCAAAGGTTTTGCAACTGCACATGAATCTGCTGAACTCCCAAATTAGCATCTCGGATCAGCATCTCATGTAATCTCATTAAAATCTCCAGGGCTTTCGCCCGGGTCCCAATATTTTGTTGCGATAAAGGAACCCTCAGACGAGGCAAGAGTGAAGCCACAAACCATTCGCGTTGCTGCCCATTCGTAAGATTCATGTTGGCTTCACAGATCGTGCACTTCAATCTCTGATCCAGATCCTAGGGTGTCTCACCAAGCTTCATCATGATCTCCTTGAATCCCACAATTGATTGAGCTTCAGACTTAGGCCTATTGAACTCCTTATTCAGCACGGGCTGAATATCTGCTAATGCAGCTATCGGGTTATCAATGTAGCACTTAATGTACCATGTCAGCATGCATTCCTGTAAAGCAGTGACCAACATTGTTTTATTCATCTGATAGTCCATTATACCATGAGCCTCCCATACAACCTTTGCAACTAACCAAAATTGCTCCAGGTCCTCAGTTCCCAAACCCTTGAAAATGGGCAACTTTACTGCATTCACCATATTTAATGGTGGTGGAGGTGGTGGCGGTGTGGGCGAAGGTGTATTTTGTGGAGGTGAATGTAGAGGTGGGGTAGGTGGATGGGCTTTTCATGGGAACCCTTGTTTTATTAACTAAACAACACTCTGCAGTTAAGCCTGTGTTGTTTCCTCGTCATCACTCAGAGTAGGTTCGATCAACGGGCTATATTCAGGGCCTGTTCTTCCTTTATCCCTGAAAATATTTCCACTTCGCATAGCTCCAAACATCAAGGTAACTGCATAACCCACCTTTCACACAAGATCATCTTAATCCAAGTATTTAAAGACCTTAAATACTTATCTCACAGACCCTTGAAGAAGTAGCGTTCTGCTTCATTGTAACTGATTGAAGTATCGACTGCGAACTTCATCATGAATCCTCCTATGATATGATCGAGCTAGTGATTGACAGTGCATGCAATCTTATCTTCTAAGGCTTCCAATCTCTACACCAACTCTGGGTCCGCACTATCAGACCGTCAAGCCTCCACCTTCCTTGGTCATCTACCAATTTAGCAATCCACTCGTATAATTCAACCGGGAAGGAACAAAATATGATTTTGTGTATCTTTGTGTACAAATATCTATCCATCCAATGTTCTTTCGTCAATCCCAAATTTCAGTTTTCTTGCGCCGCGAATTCATGGATCTTCCTATCCAACCAGTCTTCAATTTCCTTCTTAGTTGGATTCCAATGATGTGACATCACACATCTCTTTATTCAGATCCCTACCTCGGTAACGAAACCATTTGTTGGATTAGTGGGCCCTAACCCAGGTTCAACGTTAATTTAACCAAAAAAATCCCTACACTACTAGCCCTTTCGACATCAATCTGCAGAGTGCGGACTGAACTCTCACCCAAAGCAGTATGGGGGGATGCTGGAACCAAGTTTCCGCACCCAAAGATGGTGTTCATGTCATTTTGTACCCTAACTCTACCTTTGCACAAATTGATAAGCCTTTTAGGGCTTATCGATATACTTTTCTTAATCGGCCTCTAGACCTTCGCGAAGGTCTATGACTATCGTTCGTGGATCCTAACCAGGTGAATCAACCACTTACACGCTTCTATAATTATTCTTACTTCCGTATTTACCTAGATTAGCTTAAGTATCTGATAACTTCCATATGCGTTAATGTTTCCTTCACGTAAATAGATATTATCAGTTGTGTACAGATAACAATGTAAAACATATAGATTCGCGCATCAATAGAGCATTAAATCATGAAACCATTATTCAACATAACATAACCGCATTTATTCATAAAAGAAGTAAATAGATCAAAAACACATATAATTCCAGAGTAATCCTGTTTTATTAGTACTTCAGATCTTCTTACAAATGCTAACTACCCTACGCACTTAGCTGCAGGGGTTCGTGCACTCAACTACGGACTTCTACCCTAGGCCTCTTCGCACACGGTTGCAGAGCCTTCCTTTTATTTGAAGACTCTTCGCTCTTAGCCCTTACTAACCCCTCAATCACTTAACTGCCTTAGACTCTTCTAAGACTCTCCTTTTTATACAATCCCATGGTCTGCAAACCATGGGTGGATCTTCTAAAGCCGACACAACTTACCTAAAAGAAGGGCGGAAACCCTTTATGAAACTTTACATCTACGCACTCCGCGACCACAAATTGTAGAGACTTTACACTTTACATACAAAAAATTGGGCTTTCTACCCCAAAACTTGGGCTTTTAATCCAAAAATTGACCCTAGGGGATGCTGTCCCAACAATGTGCGATTGATATTCTTCCTTTTATGCTTATTGTTTTCGTCCATCAATTTTGTTTCCGTTGAAGAGTAGAGTAGATTCGTGTCTTGTGTTTTAGCATATAATATAAGTTATTTAATCTACAGTAAAAATATACATGGTATTAGAGCTAAAGACAGTATAAGAGAGGAGAATTTGAGTTTTTTGTGTAGGTGAAATTGAATTTGAAAGTTCATACTTCAGAGTCAGTAATATTTCATTATATAGTTTGAGACTTGAGTATGCCCTGGAGGGAAACTCGAATTACTAATCTTGGAAGGATAGGATGGAGGTAGTGCTGGAAGACATTGTTCTCAAGGAATTCATAGATCATGATATTTCAAAGCCTCTAGCATCTGATGCTAAAGATATGGTTGAATGGAGAAAGTATGTGGAAAAATCGAGAATGATTATCCTGTAAGGAGTTTGAGATCACATTGTCTCGAATATCCATGGCCAGGACACTCCATTTGCAATTTGGAAGGCATTGATGAACTTGTTTCAAAATAGCAATGACCATAGGAAGTTAGCATTAAAGGACAAACTCAGAAAGATCAATATGGAGAAGGGAAACTCAATTCCGAAGTACTTGACCAAGTTCACCCATTGTCAGGATGAGCTTGGAAGTGTTGGGATTACTATTTCTAAAGACAATCTGGTGAGCGTAGCACTTCTAGGACTTCCCAAGAACTAGAAAAGTTACTAGGAATATGTTAATGGGAGGGAGAAGCTACCAAAGTGGGAGCGGTTGTGGTCTGACATGGTATAGGAAGAGATTCAGTAGAAAACTATATAGGGATCCTCATCAAAGCATGATGATGAGGAGAATTGTTCCTTAGTGGGTAAGGAAAAGAAAGGGAAGGGGAATTCATCCCATTCAAAATCAAATTCATGTCATGGTCGCAAGAACAAGGACATGTCGAAAGTCAAGTGCTTTCATTGTCAGGAGATGGCAGATTTTGCCAGAAAGTGTTCACTCAAGAATGCCGATAAGAAACCCTTATGAGGATTGACATGTGAGGCTACTGCTTCACAATTTGAACTAGACTTTACCCTCATCACTTGTATGGTGTCATTGATGATGGATAGTGTGTGGTACTTGGACAGTGGAGCTTCTTATCACATTACTGGTAATAAATAGCTCTTCAGTAACTTGGAGGAGAAGGATATCTAAATGCATATCAAGATGGGTGATGATGGGAGGTATAGCGCTATTGAGATCGATACTGTTACCTTTAAGAGGGAGTTTGTTTCTCCCCTCACTTTGTGAGATGTTATGGAAGTTCCCAGTTTGAAGAATAACTTGGTATCTGTTTCCATGTTGGAGGATATAGGTTATGATGTGATATTTAGTAATGGATAGTGATGTAGGAAAAACTGCCTAAAGGAAATTTCCCTAGTTTTCATAATAACCTTACGTGAACCTATGGGTTATGTCCCACCTCTACAAATCGGAAGTGTTTACATTGGTGCTTTTTAACAAAACCCAACCAATCACCCAACAACGATTTAACACGTAATCCGCCAATGAACGTCGGTCCCACCTGAATGTGCAAAACCGGTCTCCAAATAAAATAAACTCACGTCCATACACTACTTGGGTCCGCTCAGCAATTGAATAGCAATTGGTCCCACGTTGACTTCCCATGTTGACTTTCCCTTTTTGCACAGGCACTTCACTCTACACCATTGATCTTACCATTCAATCTGATGGTCATTGATCCACCCAATCAACAAACCCAATCCCTATCCTCCACCATTTGATCAAGGCATGCTTGATCTAACGGTCAATAGTGATATCGCATGAGAAACTTGCGCAACACTTAACCACCCTTACGGAGCCAATAAGGATTTTAAATCCTTAATCTAAAAGTTCGGGTCCGCTTTTAAATTTAAAGTTTTATCTCTTTATGGCCTAATATCTATTGGATAATAGAGGTCATCAGATCTACCACCCGCGGAACATCAACTAGCGCACAGTTTAAAAAACACTTTAGCCCCACAGTTGACTATGACGTAAGCGTTTGAAAATGAAATCGATGGCTAGGATTTAGTGCGGCACTTCATCCCTAATCAAGACACCCATAGACTCTTAACCTCCACAGTTACACATTTCACTTTGGCTTGTTTCACTTTGGCTCCAATTCCTCAAGAACCAAACTTCCATGATAAATCTTCATGCCGGTTTATAACATTCCAACTCAACACACGTAGATCTTCCCATCTGTTGTTCCTACAGATTATAACACAATTTCTGCTTTCCTTTGGCACTCAGATTAATTCAACGTGGATCATTGAATGTTACTCCACTCCACCTTGCAATTAGACTTCATCTCCGGGTTTGCTACATAGAGCATTTAATCTTGATGATCCACACAACATCATGCTCTTTCCCTCTTATTGATACCATATACAATTCTAGCGTAAGGTCAATGCTATCTTTTGACTTCTTTATCAGCGTATCTACAGCCTCCATAATCATGCGATTATCTCCAATAGTACTGGAACGTTTCACTGTGATCATAATTTGATCTCCACTTGGTGATATCTTCTCCTCTTATTTGTGCTTAGGTCCTCTATCAATTCTCTTCGAATTCATAAAGGAATTCTTCTCGGCCTTTCTATCTTTGGTTCCCTTTTTCTACGTGACTCTTCTCTTGAGTTATTCTTCCATGTGCTTCTTTAAAACTACCACTTCTGAGCTTTGCACTGATTTCTTTAATCGGATTCATATAGTCCAACCACTATCCTCCTTTGTATTCCTTCTCTAGACTCATTCTCTGCTCGAAATTATCATGCATATATATATATATATTAAATAGTTTCCTCCACTACACATAATTTATCAATTAATTTCTTAATACACACTATATAACTCAAAAAAAGAATCTCTGTATTCAAAAACAAATGTATATACAAAAGAGTCTTTCTCTCGCTTCAATGCCCATAGGTTCACAATCCAAACCCTATCTATTTCCTATCTAAGGATTATTCTTCATTCTACCTCTTTGCCTCATGCCTTTGACGTTTACATTTGTACAAAAGGATTATGTTTCCAATTCTGGTTCAAATCCTCAATCTTCTCAATTAAATCCTAAGAATCCTCCAAGTCCTCAATTATTTCCTAAAATATCTTCTTTATCCCTTGAGGATCTCAACTTTCAACTAATCTTAAGGATCCTCCATAAATCATGAACTACTTTCTAAGATTTACAATATCTCAATCCATACTATTTACTCATCATCACTCATGTTCTCCCACATTCGAGAACATTTACAAATATCCTCACAATATTTTAATTAACTCATATTCTAAATGTCTCACCTAAATCACTCAAAATATTTAAAATTACATTAATTAAATACTTAGGAAAACCACTCTTTTGTAAACACAAGACCACTTAGACTCTACTCAATGTACACATTTTTGGAACCATGATGCTTCTGCATCAGACTCCCAAAGTAGAAAATATTCATGATCTCCAGATCATGTGCTTCTAATCTTTGTCCTCCTGGATCCTAGATTTTGTTTTGTAGTTTATCTTTGCCTATTTCTTTTCCTTTTAGCTGTTCTGGTGTTGCTGTTGTCTGCTGTTGATTTCCAGGTTTCCATACCTTATGCTGCAATGCTCCACTTTCCATGCTTTCATAGTCTACTACTGTCTTCCTCTTGTTGTTGCTTCTTTCCTTTCTTGATGTTGTCTTCTTCTGAGACACTTTCATCATTATCCTTCTTATCAGTTCAATCTCTCTGTCCAGTGTATCTTTTGACTGATGATTGCCTTCAATTCTTGATTGCTGAATTTTCATTTTTACTGCCATCCTTACATCCTTACCCTCTTGTTCACTATTGTCTTCTATAGAATTTTACACCTTTTTAGTTGCTTCCACATTGTCTTCCAAGACCATTTTCTGCTTCCGTTCATTGCAACTGATAACTTATTCTTTCTAATTGTCATTCATGATAATTTCTTTGTCATCCTTCATCAACAATTTATTCTGGATATTTATCCTCTGTTGTTCTAGCTTTCTCCTTTGAAGGTCTAACTCTCTATATAACTCAATGATATTACTTAGAGTAAAATTTGGAAATTTTACACAATCTCCCATTTCTTCATTTGCTATTGACCAATCATCAGATGGTCCTTCTTCCTCTGCTAAATCTTCCTTAACATATTTCAATAGATGTTCTTTCTCTTCTTATTTCATTTGGCTATCCACCTGTGCCAAATATGTTCCAGTTTCTGCAACAAAATCTGCAATCATAAGACAATTATCAAAATAAAAAATATAAGGCCTTTGTACCTCTTCTTCCTATGGGAACCTTTTAGTACGTTGCTCTGATCTTTCCTTTAACTCCTCTGTCAGCACATTAATATGTTGGTTCAAACTCAAAGAGTCCTTGAGACTATCAATAAGTCTCTTTTCCACACCATCTGTTCTAATGATGCGTCTCTGCACTTGTTTACTATTTCTTCTCTAGTCTTATTGTCATACTTTGCTTCAGAACTTTCATCTTCTAGAAGGTATTCTTCCATATTTTTGACTGCTTTAAAAGATTGCCTATCTTCTTCCAAACCTGCAACCATACACAAATTATCAGTTTTAAAAACACAGGATCTTATGGTCTCATTTGATGCTTCAGTCATCAGGTCTTCTAGCTGCTCTAAATCATTCATATGATTCAACTCCTCTGTCTCTTCATTACTTTCAAAAATTAATGGTCCATGTTCTGGTTCACATACCAAAACTTCAACACCTTCTCCAACATTTTCCTTTTGTTGTAGCTCAACTCTTTCGAGCTTCTCTGTCTCCAATTTGACATCTATAATCTATTCAAGTTCCCTCAACTCCTTTATTAACTGCATATTTTCTTGTTGATTCCTCTTCTCTTGTAGCCTCTGCCACTTCACTTTCTTCCTCATGACATAACCATATTTCTGGTCCTTCTCATTTCTCTGCAACATTTCCATTAATACTTCAAGCTGAACTGCCATCTCATCCATTTCTTTACTATATCTCATCACTCATTCTCATGCCATTTTCCTTGACATCTTTCTTCTTTTGTCCTCTACTATGATCTCTTTCAGAACCTCTGCTATGATTGTCACTAGTCATCATACTTTCCATCTCTATGATTTCCTCACTCACTTTACTATGAGTTGCACCAACCTCTGCAACAGTAAGTTTTCCCTGTTACCACTTACTTCACCAAGCTTTCCTTTGTACTTGGTCTTTTGGCAAATGCTTGTCCTCTGTCTAGAACCTCCTTGAGCATTTTCCTCTGCTCCTTCTAGGCCTCAACTCATCTGCACTTTAAGAACACAAATTTCCTCTCACAATGAAATACTAGGTTCTGACCACCTCTTCTTTCACTTAGAAACTCTTACCAACTTCCTTCATCCCTTAGAAATTCTACCCACATCCTCTGTGGAATTTCCTTTGTGAGTTGCAACAGAACCCCTGTAGTAACAAGTCTCCTTCTTTCTACATATGCCTCACTAAGATTCTCTCCTTTGAGTTCAGTCTATTAGCATTTCTCTGGTTCTTTTCTTTGGAACCAATTGAGCATTCGTTGCTCTAGGTTGTTGCAATATTCTCACCTTCTTATACTACTATCTGTGCAATAATATAAAAACCACAAACTCTCGAATCTACAAATCAAATTAAAATAAAAACATATCATCTCACCTTCAAGATCTCTGCATGATCTTGTTCTACCATTCACCTACACTTTGAATGGACTGTTCTTTTATTCAGCCTTTAGCTGTATCTTCAAACTATGCTACTTCAAGAACTTGCAAAAGTCCCTCTTACAGTTTAACTAATGTAATCCTGCTCTAAATTCTCACATTTGATTTCTGCTAATCATTAGACAAACTTGCATACCATCACCTGTCTTCAGGATCTCACCACTCCTGCAAATCTGTTTTAGTGGATCTTCATGCTTTCACTGTGAAAATTTTCAACATTCAGCTACTGTCAATCATATTTAGAATCTAATTATTTCTTTCAATCTTCCAGCTTTATCTTGGTAAAGCTCTAACTGTCAGTAACAATTACTCCTTCAATGAGTTTTCTTTCACTGTTTCATTCTTGCTTTGAGTTCTTCAAAAACCTTTACCTGTTCATGCTCTGATACCACTTGGTGCAGGAAAAACCACCTAAACGCAATTTCCCTGGTTTTCATAACAACCTTACATGAAACTATGCATTATGGCCCACCTTTATAAATCAGAAGCGTTTACGTTGGTGGTTTCAAACAAAACCCGACCAATCACTCAACAATGCTTTAACACGTAATCCACCAACGAACGTCAGTCCCACCTGAATGCACAAAACTGGACTCCAAATAAAATAAACTCACGTCCATACACTTCTCGGGTCCACTCAGCAATTGAAAATAAATTGAACAACAATTGGCCCCACATTGACTTTCCCTTTTTGCACAGGTACTTCACTCTATGCTGTTGATCTTACCATTCAATTTGACGGTCGTTGATCCACCTTATCAATAAACCCAATTGCCACCCTCCACCATTTGATCAAGGCACGCTTGATCTAACGGTCAATAGCGATATTGCACGAGAAACTTGCGTGACACTTAACCACACTTATGGAGCCGATAAGGATTTAAATCCTTAATCTCTAAAAGTTCGGGTCCGCTTTTGAAGTTAAAGTCCAATCTCTTTGTGGCCTGATATCCATTGGATAACAGAGGTCATCAAATCTGCAGCTTATGGAACGTTAACTAGCGCATGGTTTAACAAACACCTTAGCCCCGCAGTTGACTGTGACGTAAGCATTTGAAAATGAGATCAATAGCTAGGATTTAGTGAGATGCTTCAACCTCGATCAAGACACCCATATACTCTTAGCCTCCGTAGTTACACATTTCACTTTGGCTTGTTTCACTTTGGCTCCAATTCCTCAGGAACCAAACTTCCATGATAAATCTTCCTGTCGGTTTATAACATTCCAACTCCACACATGTAGATCTTCCCATCTGTTGTTCCTGCAGATTATAACACAATTTCTACTTTCCTTTGGCACTCAGATTAATTCAACGTGGATCATTGAATGTTACTCCACTCCACCTTGCAATTAGACTTCCTCTCCAATTTTTCTACATAGATCATTTAATCTTGATGATCCACACAACATCATGCTCTTTCCCTCTTATTGATACCATATACAGGTCTAGCATAAGGTCAATGCTATCTTTTGACTTCTTTATCAGTGTATCTACACCCTCCATAATCATGCGATTATCTCAAAAATTACTGGAATGTTTCAATGTGATCATAATTTGATCTCCACTTGGCCATATCTTCTCTTCTTATATGTGCTTAGTTCCTCTGTCAATTCTTCTTGAATTCATGAAGGAATTATTCTTGGCCTTTCTGTCTTTGGTTCCCTTTTTCTGCATGACTCTTCTCTTGAGTTATTCTTCCACGTGCTTCTTTAAAACTACTACTTCTGAGCTTTGTGCTGATTTCTTTAATCGGATTCATACAGTCCGACCACTATCCTCCCATGTATTCCTTACCTGCACTCATTCTCTGCTCGAAATTCTCATGCATATATATATATATATATATATATATTAAACAGAGGTCACCACTACACACATGATTTATCAATTAATTTCTTAATACACACTATATAACTCAGAAAACGAATCTCTATATTCAAAAACAAATGATTATACAAAAGAGTCTTTCTCTCGGTTCAATGCTCGTAGGCTTACAATCCAAACCCTATCTATTTCCTATCTAAGGATTATTCTTCATTCTGCCTCTTTGCCTTATGCCTTTGAGGTTTACATTTGTATTTCATTTCCAATTCTGGTTCAAATCCTCAATCTTCTCAACTAAATCCTAAGAATCCTCTAAGCCCTCAATTAGCTCCTAATTTATCTTCTTTATCCCTTGAGGATCTCAACTTTTAACTAGTCCTAAGGATCCTCCATAAATCATGAACCACTTTCTAAGATTTACAATATCTCAATCCATACTAATTACTCATCATCACTCATGTTCTCCCACATTCGAGAACATTTACAAATATCCTCACAATATTTTAATTAACTCCTATTCTAAGTGTCTCACCTAAATCACTCAAAATATTTAAAATTACATTAATTAAATACTTAGGAAAACCACTCTTTTGAAAACATAAGACCACCTAGATTCTACTAAATGTACACATTTTCATAACCATGATGCTCCTGCATCAGAAAGGTGTTCCTTCATCACATAGCCATAGGACAGGTGAAGAGGATAAGGGTTTGAGTGAAAAATATGTACAAGTTGGAGGTAGAAGATTATGCTTCCTTGAACATGAAAGCAGATAAGGTGCAGAGCTGATACATTAGTGAGTTGTGGCACATGAGGTTGGGTCACTTGCAACATGATGCTTTGAAGATCATGCAACAAATTTCTAACGGTCTTCCCAGAGGTACACTAGAGCAGGTAGACACATGCAAAGGGTGTACATTGGGAAAGTACACCAAAGCGTCCTTTCATGAAAATGAAAATTGAGCACAACCGATCCTAGATCAAGTTCACCTAGATGTGTGTGGATCATTGTCGATAACATCCATGACTAAGCACATGTATTATTTTATATTTTTTGATCATTTCTCTCGTAAGTGTTGGATCTTCTTCATACATAAGAAATATAATACTTTTGCAAAGTTTTGTGAATTTAAAACAATGATCGAGAAAGATACTCATAGGAAAGTTAAAGCTCTCAAAAGTGATAACGGTGGAGAGTATGTGCATCAAAAGGAATTCGATGAGAGTTGATAGCACCTCATAACCCATAAGAAAACGGGGTAGCTGAAAGGAAGAACATGAGTATTGCGGGAGTGGCACGGGAAATGTTGCATGATCAGGGCCTACCATTATACTTGTGGGCTGAAGCATGCAACACAGTTGTTTATTTGAAGAACAAAATCCCTCATCGAATTCTCGAGATGAGTACACCGGAAGAGGCTTTTTCGGGGAAGAAACCATATGTGGCACACTTTAAAATTTTTGGTTCATCAGTCTACTACCATGTAACTAAATATGCATGGAAAAATCTTGAGCCAACAACAGAGCTGAGCATATTTGTTGGGTGCACTGATACACCTCAAAACTATCGGGTATACCTGCCAACCAACAGGATGACAGTGGTTTGCAGAGATGTAAAATTTGATGAATATAAGGCCATGAGATGTTCCCTTGAGAGGGAGATTCATCTATATGTGGTTGACAAGATTTTAGCTCCTAAGGAGGAACCTCAAGATGATGTGGAGCAGCCAGATGCAGAGGAGCAAGAAGTGGAGACACCCACTCTTGGATAGTTTTTCAGAGATGGGAGAAAGTGCACCAGAGAGACTGACATGTTATTGCATGATGCTAGAGAGAATGTTGGAGTACCCACATCGCAACACAGACAAATGAGGTCATTAGAGAGGTACATTTGGTACATGGCTCTGATTAGCGGATGTGTAGAGATTGAGCCACCCTCTTTTGAGGAATAAATGCAACAAATAGTTTGGGCTGATGCCATGGTTGAGGAGCATGACTCCATTGTCAGGAACAGTGTTTGGGATGTGGTCCCAAGACCGACAGACAAGTGAGTGGTGAGTTCCAGATGGCTTTAAAAGGTAAAGCAAGCAGTGGATGGTAGTGTGGATAAACACAAGGCCAAGTTTGTGGCAAGATGTTTTTCTTAGGTGGATGGGATTGATTATGATGATAATTTTGCTCCTGTCATAAGGTACTCATCAATCAAGTCCATTCTAGCACTGTCATCACAGATGGGACGGAAGATACACCAAATGGATGTAAAGGAAACATCCCTCAATGACATGATTGAGGAATAGGTTTATATTGATCATCCAAAAGGATTTGAGACCTTCAATAGAGATTCGCATGTGTGCCGACTCAAGCGAGTGTTGTATGGGCTGAAACAAGCACCTCGTGCTTGGTACACCAAGATCGATAGTTATTTCATTGGGTTGGGATTCTCTAAAATTGAAGCAAATGTGAACATTTACCATATTTTGGTGGAAGGTAAATTGTTGATTATTGTTTTATATGTCGAAGATTTTATTCTGACAGGTGATGATAAGTTGATCAAGTCTTGCAAAGAGGATCTTACAAGAGAGTTCGAAATGAAGGACTTGGGGCTCATCCACTACTTTCTGGGTATGGAAGTATGGCAAGGTGATGAGGAAATTTTTGTCTCTAAGGGAAAGTATGCCAATGAGATGCTGAAAAGGTTTCACATGGAGAGAAGTAAACCCATGGAGACTCCTCTAGTAGGTAATTGGAGGAAGGAGGATGCTACTTCCAGTGAAATAGTGGAGGCTACCATTTACAGGTAGCTTGTGGGTTCACTCATATATTTGGTGAACACACGACCGAACATGTGTTATGCAATTAACCATCTTAGTTAAGCGATGGTTAATCTGACCAACCTGTATTGGAAGGTAACCAAACATGTGTTGAGATACCTCAGAGGCACTACTTAGTATGGTTTATGGTACAGACAGACAGAGGGAGTGAAGCTCTAAGGCTTCAGAGATGAAGATTGGGCAGGGAGTCCATCCAACAAGAAGATCACATCAGGTAGGATCTTCAATATTGGGTCACCAGTGGTTTCTTGGTACAACAGGAAACAGAGATCAGTTGCATTTAGTTCAATAGAAGGAGAGTACATGGCTGCTAGTCAAACAACTTGTGCGGCTATCTAAATGAGGAAGATTCTGGTTGGTTTGTTTGGTGAGTAGATGGATCCAACTATGATTCACTGTGACAATCAGAGTTGTATCAAACTCTCTGAGAATCAAGTTTTTCATGATCGAGTTCAAGCATATTGATATCTGGTATCATCATCTTCGAGATTGTGTGCAGAGGATAATTATGTTGTTAGAGTGCATTCCCACAGAGGAGCAAGATGTAGATATTTTGACAAAGGCTTTGTCAAGAAGCAAATCCGAGTTTCATAGAGGCAGGATCGGGGTAGGAGATAATCCCTTTCTTGTTGAGAGGGAGTGTTAAAAATAGAAAAACTAAATCCTAATTTAATTTGTCCTTGAATTAAATCGAAATTATGTTCTCATAGCAACTTGTAATAGTTAACTAAGTTAATTTGACTTAGTTGGCTTAGGAAATTCGAGTTGGAAGTCTATCTAGAGTCATGTAGAGTGATTCCTAAGTTTTAGGGGCCCAGGTTGAGTTCTTTTGAGTTGTAATTAATTAAATCAGTCTAATTGATTTATAATCAGTTAAACTAGTTCTAACTGTTGGAGGAACTAGCAGGAGGTCTAGTAGTGGGGATGAGAAGTAGTGCATCCTCAGTGCCACATAAGCTAACTGAAGATTCACCCATAAATAACTCATGCATTTCAGTTCAAAGGAAGACCTAGTTGAGATTAAAGTTCAGGGACAGTGTACTATCAGTTGTATATTTTTTGGAGTTGTACATATGGTGCATGGAATCATTTGAGGGCCTATGGATGGATTGCGCAGTCATGGGTGGAGAATCTTCCAATTGAATATGGGCCAATTCTCTTAAGAAATGCGTAATGAGGTAGGGGCTTCGCAGGGAGCAGAATTGGCTAAGTGTTGACTTGAGCTGGCTTATGAGGCAGAGATATAGATTGTACTTGTGCAGGAACTGTTTGGGTTGAACAAGCATTGTATTTTCTTCTTAGGTGTTCTTGTTAATGAAATATAGATAGTCAGGGTTTTTAGCAGTTTCTTTCCCCAAAGAAATATAGTGTTATGTGAAATTGATATTCTTCCTTTTCTGCTTATTGTTTTCATCGATCAATTTTGGTTTCTGCTGAAGAGTAGATTAGATTCTTGTCTTATATTTTAGCATATCACATAAGTTGTTGAATCTATAGTAAAGATTTTACAAACATAGGTTTAGGCTTTTCAATTGTTCTCAACATGATGCATGTCCCCAAGATGGTAAACATATTGTAGAGGGAAAGGACCAATTTACTAACTAGTAAATTATTGCTCTATAATATATCTAGAGGATTAAACTATATCAAGCATTTGAGAACTCATGATCACATCAATAAAAGTGTATTGAATGGTAGATAAATACATTAAATTACAAGTGTCCTTAATCATAATAAAAAAATATTTTTTCTTAATGAATGGAAAAAAATTAAAAAGTGTATAAACTGGTAGATAAATACATTAAATTACAAGTGTCCTTAACAATAATTTAAAAAATAAATTTTAATGAATGGAAAAAAAATAAAAAGGATCATGGATTTCTAAAATAACGTAGAAGAATGCAAAAGAAAATGAGAGTGAAAACAAAAAGACATTGGGAGATGACATGTACATGTCCCATGAAATGATATATAATTTAATATTACATTTCCTTTATAATAAAATAAATCAAAATATAATATTATTTTTAAATAGGGTAATGTTATATATATTTAGTATATATAAAATATAAAATATAAATAATAAAATATTCGAATATAAATTGAAAAACAAAAATTAAATAATATGACTTTTGTTTTATTTTATTTTATAATTATGGTGGATATCGTTATATTGTTTTATATGTTAAATTGTAGATTATTTTATTTAAAAAATGTATTTTGTGAAATGATATATTAATATATAAAATATATTATTTAAATTTAAATTTTGTTATTTAAAATAAGTTTTTGATATATTCGCTATTCTAATTTTTTTTGTTGTTGGAAAGTTCACAATTCAAATTTATGATTCTAAAACATCTATACAAAATTTTGAGAAAACTGTCTTAAACATAAAACAAATTAACTTATGTTATTTAATATATACTATAATATTAAATATAATGAAAAATCAAAATATAAATAACATGTGATTTTGCATTGAATTCAGTGGCCAAAAACCATAACTAGCATGAAAGCATTTAATATATTGCACCGATGAAAAGGGAGTTGTCACATTGATTAATAAAAATGTGTTAAGTGGTGGATAAGGACATTAAAATAGAAATACTTCAAATATAAAATAATAATAAATAATGTGCTGAGAAGGATATTAAAATACAAATACTTCAAGTATAAAATAATAATAAATAATTATTTTAAACTAAAAAAACATTTCACATAAGGGAAAAAGTGACCAAAAATCATAACTCGTATTAAAGCATTTAATATATTGCATTGGTGACAAGGGAGTTGTCACATTGATTAATGATGATGATGATGATGATTAACTTCCACTATGACCAATTTAGTCTATCGGACATGCTAAGTGGTGAATAAATACATGAAAATACAAAAACCTCAAATATAAAATAATAATAAATAATGTGCTAAGTGAGAGAGAAAGATATTAAAATGGGGAGATATTGTCTCAAGCATTACCTCATAGAGGGAGGTATTCCTAGATTTTGTTCTATGTGCTCCATCCATGGCTCCAAGTCCTTAACATGGTTGTGCACATGCTCCAAAGGATGGAGGATGGAGGATGTCTTATTGGATGCTCATGTTAGACCAATAAAGTTATACCCACATAACATTTTGTATTCCAATAGAGATTAGCTGTCTCCGATCATTGTTACATATTGTTATGCCATATAGGGATGGTGTTGAAGCATTATTTCTTCAGTACCAAAAAAATAGGAAATATTTTAAGTTTTAACAACGTGGAACATTAGTTTTGGATGGTTCAAATGGGTGGCATATTCCCGTTGCCACCGCTAGCGCTACAAATGCTGAGGGAATATGTCAATGAGTCTATCCTTCCCATCTCGAAATCAGGATATTTTCCAGCGTTTTGAATGTTCATTCTTGGCATTTCACAAACAGTCTTCATTAGCAGGACAAAGAACTCACAACAACGATCATTTGTATGACGCGCCATTTGAAACAATGGCCTAACCCTTGCAAAAATGATTTTTTGTGTTCCACGCGGTGTTGAACGACTCATTGTAAGTTAGATAAAGTTATTCTTTGTTCGCTTCTCCGACAATTGATTCTAGAAGTTGGTGAATGTGGGACCCTGCCACTTAAAATAATTGTCTTAGTCATGCGGTAAGAAAACAAGGAACTAACTTGTGTCCCACATCCATGAGATACTTTAAACGAAACACCACTAATTCCCTTCTTTCACACACATATGAGTCGTACAAAACTCCGCCACGGATTTGTCGTCTTCCAGCTCTAGTTATGAACCACACGAACAAATTGTTTTGCTCTTCCTTGTAATAAAGATTAATATTGAAGGTGTTATTATAACTTTTTTAAATACCATTTTAGCATTTTGAAAAACTTGAATAGTGATAACAAGTGGAGAATTTAAAACTTTTTATGGTAAAAGATTTTGTCATAGTAAAATTTTATTCAATTAAAAACAATAATGAAAAATGATTAAATTCATTTAATACATTTTTTAATATATCTCATCATTTTTTTAAATATATATAAAACCAATTTACCAACATTATTACATATTATATATATATAATTCATTATACATACACATTATTTATATACTTTGAGTCACATTTTAAGTAATATTTTTTTCTGGTGATATTATCTTTCCCAAGTCATCATATACTTTTAATATTTTAAAAAAATGCTTTCATCCAATCCAACAAATGGCAGTTATTCTTAGTCGGTCTATGCCTTTAAATAAAATCATATGTTTTTTTTATAATTATGGTTGTTATCATTTGAATAGCTTCCCATATAATTAAAAAAGGTGGATCCTTTCAACCAAAACAAAAAAGGAAATATGTAAAGCAATTTCCACATGCTTTCTATTTGATAAAGCTGGTGACCATAAACACCATCATAGATATGGGAAGCTATCAACCCTTTCAAGCAATTTCCATATGCTTCATATTTGATAAAGTTGGTGACCATAGACACCATCATAGATATGGGAAATATTCCCTAAGTTATTATGTCACTCGAGAAAAAAAAAAAGTCCTTGGCCATCCCGTATCCTTGCCAGTTGATTCTTGCCAGTTCATATAAAATCATGTCAAAATGTCAAGCGAGATTTTTTTGGGTATATAAAATGGAGTTGTCTATAATGCAATTTTTTGGAGATTTCGGTGCAGAATCCAGCAGAAAAAATTGAGGTTAAATCTTGATTTTTTGCAGTTAAAATGGTTTTTTAACTGCATATTTGGATTCAGTACCCTGGGAAATCCCTGGGACACTTTGATTGTGCAGAAACTAGTTATCAAACTTGTGATTCCAATAAATTGCTGCCGGATTTTGACCGGAAAAACCCACCAAAATGACTTCCAAAAAATTGCATTATAAACAACTGCATATGTTCCCTTGGGTATATATATATATGAGAATGCAAGCAAACACACTCTATAAAATATATATATCTATATATATATATATATATATATATATATATATATATATATATATATTTATTTATTTATTTATTTTCTCACACATTCAATATGCCAAATTATGTGTTTTGAATGGCCTTTGATGGTTTTTCATTACATAGATCTCTGCATCACAATGCGCTTTTCAGCGTACACTCAAACTCAAATGATTCAATTCAAATGTATAAACAGATTGTGCAAGAGTTGCATGTACAAGAAATGATTCAATTCAAATATAACAATAGAGACTTGTCATTGTAAGTAAAAGCAAAAGTAAGAGCCGCCTGAGCAAAGGCAGTGAATTGCCACCAGGTTGCTGTTGTTTGAAATAAATAATAATTATAAAAATTTGAAAAATGAAAATATAGATACCATGTGATTTTGCATGGAATTCAGTGACTTTGCATTGAATTCAGTGAAGAAAAACTGTGACCCCTGCATTAAATTCAGTGAAGAAGAACCGTGACCCGTACTGAAGCATTCAATAAATTGCACGGATGAAAGAGGCTGTCGTTAACTTTTAGTGAGTACTTCAAATCATTTCAACGGGTTATCGTTGCTTGGATTGGTGGGTGAAGATTCAGTTTGTGAACCTGCAAAATCATGGTTGACATTAAATTCTTTCTGCGTGAGCGACAGATTCCACAGAGGTGAATCTGTAAGTTGTAAGTCTTTTTTGTTTTTTCTTTTCGTCGGAAGTGAAGTGCAGGAATATATATCATGTGTCGACATGGAAGAGCAATCCAGGACGGAGGAGACTGAATCTCGTGAATTCCCTGGGTCAGTCCTGAAGACAATTTTTTACTATACCTATATCCATCCAAGTCCTGAAATAGTACTGCTTGGCATTCAGAACGCAGAATATTCTCTGTCAAGGAAAATTTTAAGGATAAAATTTGTTTGGAAATTCTGCTAATATTATTAGTCTCTAAATTGTAAATTACAAAATATTTATTGATATATTTGTAAAAATATGAGAAATTCTAATAGTTTTATATATAGTATTTATATAATTTTGGCAATTTTTAAGGTAAAATAATTTTATAGCCAGGAAATAATAATTTTTATGAAAAATGGAAATTGGGAAATTTTTTTGGAAAAAACATGGAAATTTAGTCCACTTACCAATATTAGCCCCTAAAATTTTCCATACTTTCAATGATAGTATAACATTACTTAAATCTCTCAATTTTCTTTCCGTATTGTCTACTAATTTTCTTTTAGTATTGTCTTATAAATTTTAAATTTTTTATTTTAAAATCAGAAAAAACCCTAAACAATTAAAATTTAAATTTTAAAAATTTCATAACTGTAATTCCAATTAATCTCGGCATGGAAGAGCAATCCCGGACGAAGGAGACTGAATCTCGTGAATTCCCTGTGTCAGTCCTGAACACAACTTTTGACTATACCTATATCCGTCCAAGTCATTTAGGGTTAGATAAAATAGTACTGCGGGACGTTCAGAAAGCAGAATACTTCCAGTGTTATCCTAACATTACGTAGATCGGTCAATTTTCTTTCTATCGTCTAATTATTAAATGTTTTGTAGTTTTAGGTCGAATTATGTAACTTTTTTGGAAATGTGAATTTTTATTTTAAAATCTGAAATTTTTTCCAAACAATTAAATTTTAAATTTTAGAGAATTTATAACTAAATTTTGTGATTCCAATCACTCCAAAATTTTCAAAAACATTTAACAAATAAACTATTACTTTTTCCCGCACACGAGTGCATGATGTAGCAGTCAGGGCAGTCGGTTTGCACGCACCCCGGCCGCGTTCGAATCCTATGGAGCTGCCTGGAGGCTGCAGCGTATACTGTTCCATGGCGTATACTGTTCGGGTGATGGCGAATATTCCGATTGTATGATGGCTTCGATGTGACAGTTATCAGCATTGTCTGATACGTATACAATGTAATAAAAAGAGGGCCCTATAATGCTTCTGCTTGGGAACTAGCCCCTCCCTTTTTAAAAACTATTACTTTTTCCTTTACAGACATTAATTAATCATCATTGAAATGGCATGTATAGTTGACCAACCAGTCTTAAATTTTTATATATAGCTTGAGTGAATTTAATGGTTAAAAACATGTATTTCCTCTTAAAATATTGCAGGTTTAAATAAAAAAAAAATTATAATATAACTATTAAAAATAATAAATTTATAAAAAATAATAATATATATAACTTATTTGGTTTTTTAAATTATACATCGTTTATTATATACTATAGACAAATGAAAACTTCCTTTTGTATAAAGTCATCGGTACAAAATTTATTTTTATTGCCTTTTTAATTACATAAATTTAGTTAACTTACTTTATAGCATAGATTTGGCAAATTTAGTTAACTTACTTTATAGCATAGATTTGGCAAATTTAATATCTAGTTTAAATTATATTTAAAATTATTAAAAACATCTTTGCATGAAAAATTTAAATAAATATTATTAATTGGTAAATATAAATATATTGAAAATAAAAATTAAAGTTTTTATAAAATTTAAAAATTATTTTATTAGGTTATATGTAAACATGTCCCTTTTACTTTTTATTTAAAAGCCTCATTCAAATATTATTAATTATATTAATATTCAAATATTAATTTGATATAGAATATGAATATTATACATTTTCTTTGTTTATTTCATATTATATATGCCTTTCATATTAATTACTTGAAAGTTTGATAATATATTGTTTGGTAATAAGAAGGGAGAAAGACATTTTCACATATCAATGGTATAGAGAATTAAGAGATGCATTTTAATTTAACTATGAATATGGAAATAGTTATTTTAGAAGACAAAGTAAAGTGACATGATTTATAAAAGCACAAAAAATATGGAGCATGTCAAAAATTAGTTGAAAAAAATTAAATAATAGTTTTTAAGGTTGAAGTTCCATATTAGCTTTGGTCGATAGATAACTTGTTGGATATCACTTAAGGGTCTCATTATGTATATCTCACTCCATAATTGTTATATTATATGATATAGTAAGTCATTAGTGATAACAAGAGTTTTTATTTTTATTGCCTTTTTAGTTACATAAATTTAGTTAACTTACTTTATAGCATAGATTTGGCAAATTTAATATCTAGTTTAAATTATATTTAAAAATATTAAAAACATCTTTGCATGAATTTTTTTCAATCTTTTAATTTAAGAATTTAACTAAATATTATTAATTTGTAAATATAAATATATTGAAAATTAAAATTAAAATTTTTATAAAATTTAAAAATTATTTTATTAGCTTATATGTAAACATGTCCTTTTTACTTTTTATTTAAAAGCCTCATTCAAATATTATTAATTATATTAATATTCAAATATTAATTTGATATAGAGTATGAATATTATACATTTTCTTTGTTTATTTCATATTATATATGTCTTTCATCTTAATTACTTGAAAGTCTAATAATATATTGCTTGGTAATAAGAAGGGAGAAAGACATTTTCACATATCAATGGTATATAGAATTAAGAGATGCATTTTAATTTAACTATGAATATGGAAATAATTATTTTAGAAGACAAAGTAAAGTGACATGATTTATAAAAGCATAAAAAATATGGAGCATGTTAAAAATTAGTTGAAAAAAATTAAATAATAGTTTTTAAGGTTGAAGTTCCATATTAGCTTTGGTCAATAGATAACTTGTTGGATATCCCTTAAGGGTCTCATTATGTATATCTCACTCCATAATTGTTATATTATATGATATAGTAAGTCATTAGTGATAACAAGAGTTTTTATTGCAAGAGCATAAGGTGAACTTGAACCCATAAATTAAGAATGACTAACTAAATTATAGGTGAAACTCAAAAAAGTGAATAATATATTGGGATCAACATACGAAGGATATGATATCGAGGTTAATGAAAAATGCCACAAAAAAAAATGGATACTTAAGGTTTATAATGAAAATAATGGTCATTTAATTGGAAATGTGTATTAAAGAGGGTTTAATAAGTCACTTTTAGAAGAAAAAAGATGAATTAAGGATATTATTCAATATCTCATAAACAAAAGTTCTATGCTATAGGTTAACTAATTAAACACCCCATTCTATTGAATTAAATATGCATGGATAAGATTTTGTAGACACCAAGTAGAATAACATTAAATGAACCAATTTGCATTACATTATCAATGTTATTTCTCTTGAATGACTATTGTATGTATAGTGAAGTCATCATATTGGAGATTTTTCATGATAATATGGGGAAATTATTATTTGTTAAGATAATTGCAAATTTTAGGTGGGCATATTTCATAGTCAAAGGGTGGTAATGGATTTTAAGGTTTCTTAATTCATCTATGTAATTACAATTGATAATTTCAATGAATTTATAATTTATTTTAACAAAATTCAAGTTATAAAATTCATACTAGGAATTCTTACCTTGTTATCCTAGTTATGTGATAAGATATGATACTATAGGGTGAATGGGAGCTAATCATGGTATGCCATGATGCATTGGTGGTAGTGTAGATCTAGGAAAATGATAGTATGTTGACATGGAGGTATGATTTGAGGTATTTGCATAAATACTTTGAATATTGCGTAAGAAGATGAAATGTACAAAATCAAATTTAACTTTTATGATATATAAATTGTAATCCTGAAAGTTTGTAAAATATGTAAAAAATGGTTTTTAACAGTGGTTTACTAATTTTTCCACAAAACATAATGCATTTTTTTACATCAGTGAGACATTTTACTCTCTAAGTGATTGGATTTTTTGATGCAAATTTGTAAAATTATGGATGACAATTTGCACTTTTGTGTGTATACTTTTAATAAAATTTTATATATTTTTTGAATTAAGAAGGTTTGCATAAGGTCAAATGTTACTACAAGGTTTGTGAGCTATAGCCACTAGAGGTAGCTCCCTTGAAAAAACACATAAACATGTTATGTAAGTATTATGAGGTCCTTGGTTCAACCCCTAGGTTAACTCATGTCCATATCAAGGGTAGGTGTTGTGCACCTATTGGTTGTAGTGGTAGTGGATGGAATGAACCCCGTGCATTGGGATCAATATAGTAGGGGTAAAATATAGAGGTTGATGAAAAATCCACAAAAATAAATAGATACCTAGGACATCTAATGAAAATAAGGAACATTTAATTGGAAATGTGTATTAAAAATGGTTTAGCAAGTGATTTTTGTAAGATAAAAAAGGAATTAAGGATATTATTCAATATCTCATAAACAAAGGTGCTATGTCATAGGTTGACTAATTAAACACCCCATGCTCCTATGCTAAATATGCATGGATAGGATTTTGTGGACACCAAGTGGAATAACATTATATGGACTCATTTGTACTGCATTATCAATGTTATTCCTCTTGAATGACTATTGTATTTATAGTGAAGTCATGATATTGGAGATTTTTCATGATAATATGGGATAATTATCATTGTTTAACATAATTGCAAATTGTTTGTTCACATATTTCATAATCAAAGGGAAATAATGGATTTTGATGTTGTTCAATTCATATATGTAATTAAAATTGATAATTTAAATGAATTTATAAAGTATTTTAACAAAATTCAACTTATAAAATTCATATGAGGCCTTCTTACCTTGTTATCCTACTTATGTGATAAGATAGGATACTAAAGGGTGAATGTGAGCTAATGATTGTCTCTTATGATGCATTAGTGGTAATGTAGATCTAGAAAATTGGTAATATGTTGACATGGAGGTATGAATTGAGGTATTTGCATAAATAATTTGAATATTACATAAGATGAAATGTACAAATCAAATTAACTTTTTTGATATATAAATTTTATTCATGAAAGTTTGAAAAATATGTAAAAGAAGGTTTCCAATAGTGATATGCTAATTTTTCTGCAAAACATAACACATTTCTTTGCATCATCGAGATTTTTAATACCTAAATGACTGGATTTTTTTTACACAAATTTGTAAAATTGGGGATGATAATTTGCACTTTTTTGTGGATACTTTAGTACATTTATATATTTTTTAAACTAAGAAAGCTTTCATAGCCTTGAAATTACAAGATCAAATGTTGGTACAAATTTTGAGAGTTGTAGTCGCTAGAGGTAGTGTAGGGACCAATCCTATGTTATATATGTATGTATATATCTATATATATATATAGATTGTAAAGAACAATACAATAAATTAGGATTACAACGATAAGCAGACCACTATTGGAAACTAAGAAATATCAAAGCACTTACATCAAGCATCCATGAATTTCTCTACATTACATATATCTTCATTTTACATTCTATTAACCCTAGGAACAACAAAATAATATAACAAAAAATTGTAAATAACATAGACACCATTCACTTGGAGATGAGATTCGATCTTGACCTTGCCGCTACTTACCCTCCCTTGTTATCGTATGCCTCCAATTGTCAATGTTGGTATGCTAATGACCAAATGTAGTGACCCACCTGTTGACCTCGAAGCATACTCCTTGTATACTCTTCTTTGTTGTGGACCCTTGAGTTGCAATGGGATAGTGTAATGGAGGAAGTGTGCTAGATGATAGAGGTGAGCCCTCTTTGGCTCAAGTGTTACCTATCTATTATCCTTTAACTCACCAAACTCAAATATAGCTTGTAGCCACTCACAATGACATAATCCCATCCATCCAACGATAGGGTAAGACAAAAAAGTGTCTTCTCCCATAGATTGTTCCTTCTTTTATAGGAGGCTTCATAGATGACACTTGGCATTTCATGCATAATTAATTATTTTTATTAATACAATGGTTTAATTATTCACCCACCCATGTGTCACCCTCCCACTAAGGCCCTCCAAAATTATTTACTTAAATTTTAATTAGAAATCATATTTTTCCCTCACCCCAACAAGACTTCCTATTTGTTCTCCTAGTTGTCTCTTGATCCCCTTTTATACTCGTTAATTTGTGTTCATTATTCAATTCACTTGATAAGACTCAGATTTGGTCCCCTAGCTACCTCTTAATTTAACTCAATTTTCTTCTTAGATGGATATTATTATGTTGTTCTCTTGCCACATGGAGGTTCTCTAAAGTTCTCAAATTTTAATTTATTAATCTTATTTTAATTCACCGCCCTCTTCTCTTAATGAAGTTAAAATATTTCATTATTTACCTTTATAATTAACTCTATGTCCCTCTTTCCATTTTTTCCTAATTAAGTTACTTATGCATATTATCTACCTAATATTTTTCAACATGGTAAGGGTAAAGTTCTTCAAGGTACAATATTTTTATTTCTTTCTATTCTCCATTTACCCCAAGTTTTATTTTTGATTTAATTGCCTTGGTTCTAACCTCATTTATCACTTGATGTGAATATTAGGATTTTCATATCTGGATTATATTTATTAGTTTCTTTTCGATGATGTCAAGGTTGCCAAGTTGGTTTTTATCTTCAAGAAATTCCCTTCGAATTTCCAAGGGCGACACGCATAACAATTTATTTTTAATTACAAGGGTACCAAGTTAGTTATTCCCTTCAAGGACTTCCTTGAAGTTCCAAGGGTGCCACACCACTTGCCCTTCAAGCATCTAGTGGATACGAGGGGAAAGTCTAGGTGCAAAAATATAGACCGCTATTATCTCTGGTGTTTCCCACTATAGTGAGAGTAATGGTGCTTGGGATCAAGGAATCCACCTTGATATGCGGCCCCTAGTAAAGTCCTTGTGAGCGACCCAAATTTGGTACCTGCCCCCATGACATCGTGATCTTCAAGGTGAAGATGTTCCAACCCTTCCAGCCCAAGTCATGACGGGAGCGTTAGCATGAAATCAAGGACACTGTCCCACCCCTCCCATGTAGTTACATCCAATTTTACAACCCCATTACCTATGTGTGAGTCATTTGACCAAGCAACTAACCTGTGCCTGCAGCCACTAACACCTCATTAGAATATATAGCAAGTGTCAAACTGAACTTAGAATTTCAAAGACAAAATATTCATTTCCATCAAACCATATGTCATTGACTCCTCACATGTGAGTTCCTTTGGTGGTTTCCTGTCATACTCGATAATTATTAATAACAAAGTTTCTTAACATTAGTCATTGTCATAATATCACCATCAACATGACTTAGTCATTTACATCGTTGTTCATCATGAACTAGAACTAATCAAAGTAGCTAACATAATGAACACATCCATTATATCTATCATCATCATCACATCGGTAGGAAACATACATATCCATCAAAGTTGTCATCATTGTAACATTAATAGAAAACATACATATCCATCAGACCTAACATCATCATATCCTCGATAAAGGATATACATATCCATCAATGTTGTCATCATCATGATATCAATATAGAACATACATATCCATCAATGTTATCATCATCACAATATCAATAGAAAACATACAAATCAATCAATGTTATCTTCATCACAATATCAATTAGGAAAGAAACATAACCATCACATACACTAATAATATAGTCAAGTGTCTGGATCCTCAACCTAAGGTCCTCAAATAATAAAGTGTGAAGCTAAATCAATGTTAATATCATATCAATGTCAGTTAACTAGATTGGGGCACTACATGTAGCTCCCTTTCAAAAGAACATAAACATGTTATTCAAGTATTATGAGGTCCTTGGTTCAACCCCTATATTAATTCATGTCCATGTCAAGGGTATGTGTGGTGCACCTAGTGGTTATAGTGGTAGTAGATGGAATCAACCCTTTGTCATGTGAGTGTGAGACCACCCCAATTACAAATTCCACACTTCTATTAGTAAGTCCCCATTTTAACTTTGTTTTAGATATTTTCCACCTTCACCTTTGGATATTGCATAGGAGAAGAAAGGAGGATTGATGGAGTACCTCATGGGGGATGCTTTAAGGGTAGAAAAATTTGTTGAGAAGATAAGGTAGATCCATATGTAAGTACAAGAGAAATTAAATATGTAATAGGAAAATTATAAGGCTAGACATGATCAACATAGAATAGGGGAGTTATTCAAGATGGGAGATAAAGTATAATTATAATTTAATAAGGAGAGGCTATAGGATCTTGGTAAGAAAATCAAGGCTCTACCATATGGTCCCTTCAAGATACTGGAAAAGGTGGGAGATAACACCTATAGATTCAATTTACCCCCATACATCCATATTTACTCAATGATGGATGTGGAAAATATGAAATCTATTAGCCTTCCGTGTTGGATAAGGAAGAGGAGCGGGTCCCACATTTTATAGAGGAATTATCACTAGATTCTCAAGCGGAGTTGATAGAGGATACATTTTTTGTAGAAGAGGTCTAGAACTATAAGATAGGGGAAACATGAACTTTGGAAGATTAGGTTAAAATAATAGCTTTGAAAAAAGGCTAAATGGTACTCCAGGGAGAAGGCAGAAGAAAAACCTCCTCACCTCATTCAGTAAAATATTTTGGGGAGCAAAACCCTCCCAAATTAGGGAGGTATGATTTAGATTGGATAATTATCCTATTTGTCATCCATTTTTATGCTTTCAAGGTGGAAAAGTAAGAGAAATCAAATTATAGTAGTTTTAGTGATGGGATCCATTTTAGAGAATTGGGGTTAGAAACCTTCTAGGGTTAGCTTAAGGCCTTAAATGACCTTTTAGGTTTAATTTTTTTCACTTAAGAACCATATTCCTAGAAATATTCTACACTTGAAGACATTTCCAATGGTGCAAGAATCACATCAATCAAAGTTTGAACACACATTAGAGGAAATTTCAACCTAAAAGTACCCATGAAATTTTCCATATCATAATATGTAAACAAATGAAAATCCTTTAAATTTAAAAAGAGATACATTTAAACATTTTTTACAGAAAAGAATAAAACTACCTTTTTTAATTGTAATTTTGGCTTATCTCCTTATAGGTTTACTCAAATTCCAAGTATAGACACTCATTTGATGCATAATTAAAGCCCATATCTAACGAGTACCCATTGGGCATACTTTTGAGAAGACATACATTGATGAATATTGAAGATACATTAAAAAAAGTGTGTTTCAACACACTTTTTTAATGTATCTTCAACGTTTATCAATGTGGGTCTTCTCAAAAGTATGCATAATGGGTAATAGTTGGATGTGGAATTCAATTCTACATCCAACGAGTGTGTACACTCAAAATTTGAGTAAACCTATAAGGAGGTATGCCAAAAATACAATTAAAAAAGGTAGTTTTTTTCTTTTCCCTCGAAGAATCATAACTCTTATTTTTTTTTTTCCCAAGGAAAAATCATAATTTTATTAATGTAAATAAAATTACATGTTGTAGATGCTTGCAAGCATTCCATCATCCAATCCAAGACTAATGATCATTATTTCATACAAAATAATCAACTAACAAACGAAGAGAAATGGTTAACCTTTTCTCCATTTCTTCTTTTCTACCTTCCACCATTCTCCTTGAGTTGGCGTGGATGATATAATAGCTAACTGATTTTCTTATTCTATTCCTGTAATTTCCTTGTCCGAGTCAAATTTATCTGATGCATGGTGATGTTTGTATCCTCTAGAGTCTTTTGCTTCAGGTATCCTCACTAGTTGTGCTGCAAGGACCTGTAATTATGTCGCTTCACAAGAGGCTTTCCCCTTTCGTTCTTTTTCTTGTGTATTCTGGTTTTCCACATTGGAAATGGGATCCTTTTCTACTTCATCCTCTTTCTCTACTAGCATATTTGAGGGAAAGTTCCATCCTTTGGGTTGCTTTCCTAGTTTCTTCTTCCTTCACGACTCTTTCTTGGCATCAGGGCACATGTTTTGTAGATGTCATATCTATCGGCATATTCAACATATGAAAGTTGTGTGCTCAAAATCTAGGAATTGAGTCCAGCTTTGCTTGTTGTGTGACAAGTGCATGTGATCTGGCAGACCTTTACTGAGGTCCACCTCCACACATATTTGGGCAAATGTATAGATTTTTTCTTCCATTATTTGTGTGTCTGTCTTTATACATCGTCCTTGGAGATTCTCAATGTTCTAGAGCTTGGTGATACCAAAAATGAGGGGGGACGTTATGTAGCCTGACTCAAACCAACATTCTTGATAC
The DNA here is from genome assembly GCA_031772625.1 of Pinus tabuliformis. Classification (NCBI taxonomy): domain Eukaryota; kingdom Viridiplantae; phylum Streptophyta; class Pinopsida; order Pinales; family Pinaceae; genus Pinus; species Pinus tabuliformis. Next base: position 1,544,492,706 of record CM062818.1, read on the forward strand.
AATCATGGTGTCTACATCAAAATATGTGAACCATGGGGTAATGAAAAGTATCTTCGATACCCAAAACCATGGACCTTCCTGAAGGATGAATTCTCAATCCTCTGATGATGCAAACTTTACTATGAAAAAACCCTTGGAACAAAGTGCTATAGACATATTTGGGCATTGTAACCCCAATCACATATGTCCATAAACCAAGGGCTTCTAAACCCCTAAAAGTGTTGTTTCATACCCTAAAGGAACAAGGTCAGCTAATTACATCATTTCCCAGAAGTTCTCCGTGAAAAACTACTCAGAACTAGTCAAAACTGGACCATACAGACTGCTCCATGCATAGGGTGTGATGCATATCACCTATTACACATGGGGGGTGTGATGCATACTAGAATACCTTCTGTAGGGTGCGATGAGAGAGAGTAGAAAAATGACAGAAACATTTTGCTAGGTGGAAACTCAAAGAATCTTCTAGAAACTGCTCATATGACACTTGCCTCTCTGAATTCGCCCAGGGATGAGTAAGAGATCATGAAATCTCCAAGTGGAACCAAGAACTATCAGTGAAATGACACTAATCAAAATCCCAGAAGCTGACTCACTCTCCTACAAACATCTATATATGGATCCCTCATCCTAGAGATCCAAGGGTTGGAATTTTGTAATTTGCAAGGAAGTGTCGTTGGTTTCTCTTTAAAGACATTGTTGGGTGATCTTGCTTTGTATGAGGTGAAGAGGGATTTCATGTTGGGAGGATGATACTGGATTAGATAGCTTGGGTGTAATCCTCTCTTCTACTACTTCTATCAATAAAGCTATTTGAGTTTTCCTCCATATGTTTGTATATATCTGAATCTTGTATTTGTATATGCATTTATATGGTTGATGTAAATCTGATCCTACATTGTTTATGGTTATAGATCTCAATGCTTTGATAGTATTTTGCTGCCTTGACTCTACAGATGTTCTTTGAAGTGGGACAAGTGAGAAAGGAGTGGTGAAAGATCTATCAAAAGAGAGAGGAAACGAGCAAGGAGACTAGTGAAAGACTGAGGTTGGTACTCTCTGCTTCTCTCTCATCTATCTCTCATAAAGGAAAACACAAGTAACTTTAGTTTGCTTGTTTCTAAGATAGCTACCCATCTTAGTGGGACTAGAAGCTCTAAATGGACACTAGTTTTCCCGATAACAAAATGGCAACTCCACTGGTGAGCGAATAGTTTGTTTGTTTTGTTACTGTTGTTTGCTTTATAAACCTCAGATGGAACCTGAAGTTAAGCCAGCTAGCCTGCGAACTTCTTTTTCTATGCAACTACAAAGTAGATCAACACTGCTTCAGTCAATCTCTGGGTTGGTTTATGAACTGAACATCTAGCCTGATAACATCCTAAGTGCCCTGGTGGTAGCTCAAATAACCTCATTAGATCAGCCCCTATACTTTGTGTTTACTGACAATCATTAGCTCAGCCTAAATCCCTGAACTTAGCTGCAAAATGTGAGTGAAAACCAAGCTCAGTCTCATCCCTAGACCATTGCACTATCTTTCATTGGCAATCTGGATGCATCGCACCTCCCATGTGTTGTAGGTGAGATGCATCCCTGTTTCCCTGTGTTATAGGTGTGATGATTGACTAAGACTGTTTCTGCCTCCAGATTTTGGTTTTTTCTTCATTGTCTTCAGATTTATTCAATAGTTTTTTTGTCTATGATCAGTACATCACTGTTGAAACCATCTTCCTTTGCATTATTTCAACCTCCATCAGAAGGAATTGTGAATGCTCTTTTATGTATTTTTCATCATTTACAGTTCTCCTTTGCAAATAGTAGCTTAATCGATCTATCGTCTTTTGATTTGAAAGTTTCGCAAGTGTCGTTTTCAGTCAAGAAAAAGAGTGTCACAAAGCATTCCTCTTATAGATAGTCGATTACACTTTTTCCATCGTATTTGATTTGAATTAATAGTATTTCAAGTGTTGAAAATAGTTTTAAATTCAAAATCGCAAAGTGTCGTCTTAGCCTTCCTTTTGTTTTTTGAAGAGAAAATTGTTAGTACTATCACTTTGAAAGAAGATAATTCAGATCCATACTTAGTTTTCTTTTTGTCATTCTCACATTAAGGAAACTGGAAAAACAATACATGCATGTGCATTTGCATCTAGACTACATGCTGAAATTGATTTAGGAAAAGTGCATCTAGTGTGTGCTCTCTGCTCTATGTTGAAAGAATTTCATTTCTCTTTCCTTAGTAGCTAGGATTTTCATTGCAAAAAGAAAGTAAACAAATGTTTATCATCTCAGATTGCATATTTAGGAATTGTATATCTACATCACGCGGTGAACCTTAAAGGCAAACTTCTTAAGGAAGATCAACTATAAAATAAACCTCAATGAACATAAAAACTCTTTGGAACCTAACCCACAACATTTAGAAGTCTAGGCTAGAGACGTATTATGGTGTCATAAAGCCTAGTAACTATCGATTTCATCTTAGGTTGGGTGATTCCTCCTCTTTGAGATGGCAAGTGTCAGTACATACTTGTGCTCCCACGTACCGTTGAGTATATACTAGGATACCACAATAGGCTACATCCTTTATCCTTAGGAAGCCATGTCTACCGCTCTATCGATCACAATGCATTGAAAACAACATTCGGGAAGATTGACTACCGTACTGTAAGAAGTATTTTGCAGTTTCGCAATTGGTTTGGTAATCCCTCTGTCTAGATTTCCAGAGCAGTCACTTTCATTCCTTTTAAGACTCCTTAAAAGAAAATGTCCATCTAAGAACTTTTCACTTCAGGCTCATTAAAAATCGAAGGCAACTACAGTCATATTTAGCTTTTTCTCGACTCTTAAAAACTAAAAAGGCAGGTTGTGTCAAAGTGTCATAAAATTAATTTTAATTGGAATAATGTCATTGTTCCCTCGTTGGTCTTAGGTTGAGAAACTGGAGTCTACTAATCAAGGATTTCCCCTTGGGGGAAATCCTAGTCCCTTCTCCTCTTGGAGAGATGTTGGTGCTCCGCACATGGCTACATTGGCCCTTCCAGGACTCATAATTGGCCTGCCAGTATGGCTTTTCTTGACCTCTGTCGTTCAAAACACCGCAATTCCTCAGCAATCAAATCAACAACCAGATGATACTGAAGTTTCTCCCCCACCTTCTACTTCATTTGTTTCTCCCTCTCCTTCTTCCTCTTCGCTTGGTGAAGCTAGTAACACTAAAAACCAAGTAACTGAGAAGAAGAAGAAAGGGAAGGAGAAGAAGAAGAAGAATTCAAAACAAAAGGGGGCAACCATGCATCATCTGGTGAAAATCCACACACTGCACAATTCAAACCTAAATCTCCATGTGTCATTTGCAAGGGAGACCACTATCATCAAGATTGTTCCTACATCCCATTGATCTTGAGGGACTGGTCTCCCGCTTGCACAATCCGGTGTCTTCAACCTCTGACAATCATGTTGAGAGCACACCATCAATTAGTGAAAATGAAGCCAATGGAAAGAAAGGAATATCTAAATTTCCTTGTAGACTATGTGAAGGCGATCATGTCCTCCACCATTGTCCTTTCCTAGACAAAGCTAAAAGAGTCTTGGATAACGGTCCTACTTCACCACAACGACTTCCTCCTGGATACAAGAAACTCTTGCCGAGTCCATCACTAGTTGAAAATCTGACTGACACATCGTTGTTATCGGTCAAAGCACCTATCATTGAAGATATACCCTCTGAGTCCACATCGGACCAAAATCAACAGGTCAAGACGGTAGTCGACCTAGCCTTGTCTTCAGAAGGTCTGCCTTCAGATGATACTATCACCAAAGAGAATGAGAATGACACCGTTCAAATTATTTTCATTAACACAGAATCCGATGAACATGGTAGAAATCTACCCATTCCTTTACCGCAGGAAGGAAGTTTGTCAGAGATTTATCTGGTAGTTTATTCGGTCCCACCTCCAACCAATCTAGTCATTTCCTTCGATTGGAATCTACTAGGAAAACCCCCCTACCATCTAATGTACCATTCTGAATCATAGTACAAGCTTACATAATGATCATGGTTGGTACTATCATAGATGAAGGGGCTTCTATGAGTATCCTTTCCTCAACTTCTTGGGAAGCGCTTGGTTCACCATCGCTTCTGCCTGAGATTCGAAATCTGGCAAGCTTCAAGGAAGGAACCAGTCAACCGTTAGGGATCCTTCCAAATTTGTCTATAACTTTGAGAAGGAAAACCATTCATCTAAATGTGATGGTGGTCCAAGGGCCCCTAGATTACAATCTACTCCTTGGGCGTGACTACATTTATAACATGGGAGCTATTGTTTCCTCACTCTTTCGAGTGATGTGTTTTCTGCATGAAGGAAGAGTGGTCCAGCTCGTAGACTAGCTTTCATTCCCCAGTTCAAACACAGCTACTAGTCAGACATCATCCCTAACAAGTCTTTTTGCACAAGGAATGTCTCATCAATCTCTAGTCCATCCACCTGATGAGCGTGAGTGATTCAGTGATTGTGACTGAAACCCAAGAGGCATGCGCCCTGGTCTGATTTGGCAGGAAAACCCCAAATATAAGGTAGGTTTCCACGTAGGAATATGACTAGTCTGATACCCCTGTCCATTTAGGAAAATGGATTTGGACTGGAAAAGGATTCCTCCATCAAAGGTTATGTGATTGGCACTGACGATAGTCACCTTTGTCCATTTCACTGGACATCGCCAAGGAAGTTTTTTGTCTACGATGTGGATGGAACAATCTTACTAATGCAAGAACTTCTGTATGGTAACCTGGAAACTCTACTTATACTTGGGGGCATGCAAACCCTTTTGCATGCAAGTGAAAAGCGACCTTTTATTTTCTTAGTTTGTAGGCTCTCAACCCTTTAAACTCGTAGGTTGGTCATTCCTAGCTTGCATACGAAAGGCTCCAGAGCAAAGTTTTGAATGGGGCAAGCTCCCTAAAAAATGAACCTATCGATGAGACATCCTTATTATACGACTGGCACGAGCAGTTTTACGTGAAGTTCAAGCTCGTTAAAAAATAAACCTAGCAATGAGCAAATGTTCCCCCAGAGTTTAAGCTCATTAAAAAATGAACCCACCTTCGGTAAATAACCATTGCGATCGCTTAATTATCAGCTTTTAAACCTTGGTCGTGTTCTTACCATCACCTCCACTCTTTTTTAGCTGATCATACGCCTCCATTTGATTGTTTACCCTTTTGAGGAACAGCTGCGATGAGTGATTCTATTAGCCACCTTCTTTACACTGTCGTGATTGAAAAGTTCCAAACCTTACCTGGAACCAGCTGTTATCCAAAAACATCACTCGTTCCTCAAAAAATGAGTCTCCTTTAAGCTCTTTTCATCTAACTCGTAAAATATGAAAAGATTACCAAGCAATTGGCCTCTCCAGCTCATTAAAGCGATCGGAAGTGCCATCCCTCTTTTAGATTTTAATCTTTTTGGACCTGAGGGATCATTACACAAAAATATCGAGTGCTTGTCTTGTTCGGCTCGTAAAACTATTGAAAATTCCTCCCTTTCATATTATTTTATACTTTTTCAGACTTAAAGGATTATATTATTAAAAATGACTACTGTAGTTGCCTTTCTGTCCCTTTCTAGACTCTCTAAAATTGAAAAGGACCAAGTTATCTTTCTCGTTAAACTCGTTAAAACAATAGCGACAAACTTGTCCATGTAGACAACAGCGAGTTTCACTGTCACTAGGCTCATTAAAACATAGCGACAGGTTTGCCCGAAGGGAAAATTATAGAACAAGCACATGTTATCCTCCTCAAGCTTGACAAAAATAAAGAGGTATTGGTCAGCAATGACTAGGGAAAAAGGGAAGAAAACTTGAATATCTTCATTGGTAGCAGGTCGCTCTTGAACATGACACTTTCACTCCATCACCATGATTGAGTCGGGTTGGGTTATTTTGTTCACCGGTCATATCGCCATTGGTCCACCGTACCATCCATTTTGGGGTTAACACTACCAATCCATTTCAGTGTCGCCGATATGTTCAAGAGAAGTTGCTTAGAGAATTCACCAACCTAGCCAACGCATCATCCGCTGCAATACCTTCACTCTCCATTTTTCATGATTTCCACCCTGAACCTTATATCATCAGATCATTTTCACCTCCACAAAATCATTTTCTCCGTTCCGTGTCATAGATATGGGATTCATTAAGGCCCTCCTACGATGGGTCAGTTCTAGTCGACATCAGCTCATTATCCAAGAAGTTGACTTAGGAACAACCCTTTCAATACTTTGAAGCTTGCATGCCTCAATGGAAAGTTTCTCACTTCCGGCGATAGGTTTACATCAATGGCCTTTGACCGAAAGATTTTGTGTGGTGTTTGACATCAACTCATGTATTCACACCACATGAATTTTATTGCAGTACCTCGATGGTCATTATCATTATCGGTGATTCCTCTTGTGCCTATTAACAACTTACATCATTGGCTGGTAATCAGGCAATGTCTTTCCATGTTCGACATCAGAACATCTTTTCACATGGATCAACTTGTACTTCGAGCGAAGATTGAATGAGTTTGAATACCCCAGATCTAGTTTCATCCATTCGGGCTGCGATATATTCAGGAAAATAAAGACCTCAAATGTACATCACAGCTGCATAGATAATCATTCAAACTAAGGGATGATGGCTCTACCAGAATCATCAGTCTACCACATAGTCGATTGTCTATCTTATGTACATCAAAATGAATTTATAAAGATGAGCATGGGAATGCCCGCCTCAGCTAGATCATGAAAATATTATGAAGATAATGTATTGTATTTTATCTTATTACAGGTCACCTTCTAGTTCTAAAAACCTCATATCCTCATTATAAAACATTTCACCGGACATCAAAAGATTTACGACCTCATGCTTTAGGGGGAAATTGTTATAGACATATTTGGGCACTGCAACCCCAATCAAATATGTCCATAAAACAATGGCTTCTAAACCCCTAAAAGTGTTGTTTCATACCCTAAAGGAGCAAGGTCAGCTGATTACATCATTTCCCAGAAGTTCTCCCTGAAAAACTACTAAGAATTGGTCAAAACTAGACCATACAGACTGCTCTATGCATAGGGTGCGATGCATATCACCTATTACGCACAGAGGGTGCGATGCATACTAGAAATCCCTTTTGTAGTGTGTGATGAGTGAGAGCAGACAAATGGCAGAAGTAGTTTGCTAGGTGGAAACTCAAAGAATCTTCTAGAAACTACTCATATGACACTTACCTCTCTGAATTCGCCCAGGGATGAATAAGAGATCATGAAATATACAAGTGAAACCAAGAAGTATCAGTGAAATGACACTAATCAAAATCCCAGAAGCTGGCTCACTCTCTTGTAAACATCTATATATGGATCCCTCATCCTAGAGATCCAAGGGCTGAAATTTTGTAGTTTGCAGGGAAGTGCTGTTGGTTTCTCTTTGAAGACATTGTTGGGTGATCTTGCTTTGTATGAGGTGAAGAGGGATTTCATGTTGGGAGGATGATGCTAGATCATATAGCTTGGTCGTAATCCTCTCTTCTACTACTTCTATCAATAAAGCTATTTGAGTTTTCCTCCATATGTTTGTATATCTCTGAATCTTGTATTTGTATATGCATTTATATGGTTAATGTACATCTGATCCTACATTATTTATGGTTATAGATCTCTATGCTTTGATGATATTTTTCTACCTTGACTCTGCAGATGTTCTTTGAAGCGGGACAAGTGAGAAAGCAATGGCGAAAGCTCTATCAAAGGAGAGAGGAAACGAGCAAGGAGACTAGCGAAAGACTAAAGTTGGTACTCTCTGCTTCTCTCTCATCTATCTCTCATAAAGGAAAGCACAAGTAACTTTAGTTTTTTTGTTTCTAAGATAGCTACCCATCTTAGTGGGACTAGCAGCTCTGAATGGACACTAGTTTTCCCGATAACACAAAGGTGTATTTCATAGTTTGTTGTCCAATTTGATGAGATCCAGTGGAAATGGTCCATTCGTTTTGGCCAGAAACTGTTAAATATGTAGATGATGACTTGTGCTTCTTAAGTTATGCAGAGATCATTTGTTTCCAGAAGATCTATAATCACTTTTGGGAGATGATTCAGCTTCTCCACTATGTAGGGACTGGGGATATTGTATGTTTGTTCTATATTTCCTGTAGGGTTTCCCTTGGAGGATGTCTTTGAAGGAGAGGCCACCATTTATATGTTCTTGATTTGGTTCTGTACCTTTGGGTAAGCTAGAGCCAACAACACCTCCTTCTTCATATGAATTACTTGATCTAGCTACTCCACCTCTCAATCTCGAATTTAGGATGATGGTGGTCACAGGAAGAATGTTGTATTTATGTAGAATCTGATCATCCTGCATAGTTCTACCACCACACATCAGGTTTTGTTGATGTGATGGATAACCCAGATTTTCCATGGTATTCTGCTTCATTTGAAAAACTTTATCAGATTCTTGCACCCAAAATGATGATGATTTACCATTAGGGGTCTTTAAATTTTTTTGGAAATGGTTTTGTTCTTCTTGATTGACGGAGTCATACATTTTGGGCTCCGGTTCGATGCCATATGAAAATTTTGTTACCTGTAGCAGTGACTGAAATCAGGGAACAATCTTTGACTGTGAGTTCCTTGATACGAATACTTTGATATCTATTATGTATGTGAGATGATCCAAAGAAAATGGATCCAAAAACCTTAGTTTCAATCCCGATCCATCTTGAATGATACTCATTGTGCATAAGACGGGTATAGGTCCTAGATCTAATAGGGGGATTCAAGATTGATTGTCTACACCGCCTCGGTGATGGAGATCGATGTGTTGATTTTAGTTCATCAATTTAGTTCTTTTGGTAGATCTTCTGTGACAGGAGGCAGAGGTGAAGATGACTTCAAATTTGTACCTTCTAGCCTCTTGTGCAAATCCAAATATGGCTTGTCTCTGCATACCATTGAACAAGCATTCAGTCCTTTCCATAGGCCATGGGAGGTTTGGGCTCAACGTCGATAATTTATGCACCCCCAACATTTTGTTCAGAACTGCCAGAGCGTGTTATCACTGATGCAGAGATCCACCCACATAAATTGTGGTAGGAAAGTTAGTGGGAGTGTTGTCATGTTTTTGTTGGATCAGATCTGACCCAAAATAATAAATAAAAAAATTACAAAGACTCACATCTCTCTCGTAGTTGGTAGGGGATTCCGAAATGGTTTTCAAATATGATCAAAGAGAGATACCAAAGAAGCCTATCCCATATGGCACAGGACAATGGATCAAGAGTTGTCCTCCAATGCAGTCATCGAGATATGCAACCCCAAATTCCATTGATGAGTTGGGGATCTCCTTAACTACAGAGAGCAGAGAAACCCTAGCACACGAAATCGTTCCTTCATAACTCTTATTTTATTATTTTTTCTTAGGAGGCCACTTTTAGGCTAAAATTTCCTCTAATGAAAGTTATGACTCCTAAAAGTTGACTTATTGTTATTGACCACAATAATTAGAGAGGATTTCATGTCATCCCTTGTTACTCATAGAGAATGGGATAAGCACATTGGAACTATGAAGAATACTCTATAAGGGTTGATTCATAACTCATATGAGGGTTGAATGGATTAAATTTAACTTTTAGTTAGCTATTAGGTTACATTATAACTGAGCCACTAGGATGAAAAGAGGTTCCATTCTATTTGAGTGTATTTTTTTCCATGTTAGAGAAGAGTATCCAAGAGTGGATAGAGAGTGGTTAGAATGACCATGTGCCTGAAGTCTCACTCTGTATTTGAACAATTTCCATTAAGAGAGAGGAAGAGTAGAGAAACCTCACCTTCCATCTAGTTTTCTCCCTAAAGGGTTTCTAACACCATATGTTGGTGTTAATTGTGATTGGTGTGTGTTTTTATTTCTCGTTCTCTATTTTATGCATTTCATATATTACATGTATAAGTAGAGAAATTAATAAATTAATAAATCCCTAAATCTAAGTAAAAATTAACCCTTACAGTATAGATTTTATATTTCTATAGAGTACTAATTAGATTTGTTGTGATGAGTTATGTCTAGTGGAATATCCATGTTAGTTTATGGATTAATCAAGGTGAGTTTTCTAATATTATGATTCCCATTATCATAAAAAAAAATGTGTTTCTTAAGATAAAGTCCAAAATCTTAACTGAAATTTGAGTACAACTAAGAGGGAGGCCACTGTCACATGACGAACCCACTTCTTCACTTCATGTTGACTTCCTTTTTCTCAAGGGAACTTCTTTAGGTTGATATTGTTGGGATTTTAGGTAATTTGTTTCATGGTGATATGAATATTGAATCTAGAAAAATGGTTATGAATACTTTGTGAGTATGAAATTGATGGAAGGACCGAGACTGGTATATTTCCATCATGCATATGGGGTCAAATTAGAGCTCCCTTGAGAGAAAGTAAGTGGATCTAGGGAAATATGTGGGGTTGTGCAAATCTAACCCTATAACATTTGCTTATTGTTTTTTACAAGATTCAAAATAAATTCAATGAAATATTCTCCACTAGAAATATTCCTAGTGTTTAAAAGAAATGATATATCCAATATAAATATAAATAGAATGCACCATCACCACTACATGAGTACATTTTCACCTAATGATAATTAAATAGGTGACACATAGAGAGACAAATTACTTAAGAAATCATATCCAACCATAAATGATAGCCATGAAAACTACATAAAAGTTACAAAGGCATCCAAAAAATTATCTCGTTAATGAGGCACATTTAGTTATATGTACCTAGATTCAATAAAAGATAAAATATCTTCAAAAAAATTTCAGAAATGTTAGGGTTTTCTAAGGGATATCTCCCATTTTCCAACCTTCAAAAATAATGAGCAAGTGCATTTCTATTTATATGGATATTCTCATCTTCCATTATAAAAAAAGTAATAACATTTCAAGTGAAGCCCCCTAATTTCATTGAAGGAGGGGTAAAAAATCCTCTTCTATAATTGATTAATCTAAAGTACATAAAATTTGATGTTCATGCCACATGTACAATGAAGTCAACACTGAAATAAGGGTGTATCCAAAAATGATGGCAAGTAACAGCTCCAAGATGCATTGTTCAACCTTTAGAGTCTCCTCAAGGCATGCATATCTTCAATAAAAGACATAAGGATGAAATACAATATTCCCAACCTGAATTAAAATATGGATGTATATACTTCCACAATAAACACATAGCCTTCAAAGTGTCCTAATGAAAATCCATCCTTCATCAAACTACCAAGCATTCCTTCAAAATTGGATGCAATCTCCAATTCAAGTTCAAAACAATTTTAAAGGGATCACTCAAACCCACATCAACATCACACCATATAAAGGTTGGCCCTAGGATTTTTATAGGTTGTCCCATTCAAATTTTATATTTTAGGTCAACACATTTTTGTTTTATACTTATTGCACACATGCAAGCACACACAATTAAAAAAAAAAGGGATATTTCTTTCACCCTTTACTCGTGATTATTGTTTATTTTGAATAATATGTGTGTGTGTGTGTAAAGAAGACCATAATAGCATATTCCTAAAACCCCTTAAAATATGAATTTATGGGCTTCCAAAGAAAACACACATCGTTGAAAGTTTCCTAATGGCAGCCCATCCTTCCAAAAACACTTCCAGGTCTTCCTTCAAATTTGGATGCAATCTCCAAGTCATATTCAAAACAAGCTCAAAGGGCTCCCCCAAATCCATATAAACATTATTCCTTGTAGATTCACCTGGCTAAGCCTTATGTACGTTGGCCCATTTGAAATTTATATTTTAGGTTGACCCAAACTTCTTTCTTAGTGATGATTGTTACACAAATATACATAAATTCCCTCACCAAAATTTGATTATGGATTTCAAGTGCTATAACTACTATAGAGATTTTGACAATTCTAATAATCTACAATAGCTACAAGTTAGTCCTATTATTGCTAAAATTATTCCATATTTATCACATTCCTTCCTTTATGACATGTTGGAGATGAATGATATCATACTACTTAACAAATCTATTAGAAAATGCATTAGAGAGTATGCAATTAATTTTTTGTTTAAAATACTCGGATGCGAGTGTTAATATGCTGCATTTATGAGGGCTTGCTCAAGGCAGGTAGCTGGCCCTACACCTGGCTGGCGGACAAAGGCTGTAGATCTCCATGGCATGCACATTTATTTGGCTGCTGGACGGAATGTTGGTCGCACAGATTGGCATTAATGTGCACCTGGTTCAAGAGTTCATGCTCAAGGTTTTATGTATGGCTCGGTATTTGGTTCACGCCATTGCTCTGGTTCTTTTCACCTCCTCCCATTGTTCTTCCCGCACCCCTGCCTCGCTCAGATTGTCTGGAAGCACGCCTGGTTACTTGGTATCGCTGGGTTCCTCTGTGCTCAGTCCCTCTCCCGTCAGCTCTGTCATCTTCCCTTTCTCAGCTATTATGTATTTCGAGAATGCCTCACCGTCGAGGAGTCTCTCGCCGAGGAGGTAACACCGGTAACAGAGGCAGAGCCTCTCGGTCTGCTCCTCAGAATGTCATCCCCATTGCTTCGGCCTCCCCGTCCTCACCGCCCTCTGGCCATGCTGGGCCTCTCCCGCACAATTCCTTTCAAACTACCCAGTTCACCTTCCATAGCAGGCTCAATAGGCCAATTTTGTCTGCTAGTATCACGGTTATTCTTGCTGAGGAAGAGGACAATCCCAACAGCTCAGCCCACACCACCACCTCTCAATCGTAGGAAGACAACGTCCTTCAGGGGGAGATGGCTGGGGTTGTGTTTAATGCAGACAATATGCAGGACGATACCCCAGTTCCTGAAGCGCCTCCGCATCCAGCTGATTCAACTTAGCACGAGATCCTTGCTTGTGGACCGACTCATCGTGCAGGCAACATCCTCAACCTGGTAACTCCTCCAGAAGGTGGCCTCGAAGGAATTGAAGATAATGGTTTCGTCACCTGGGTTGCTTCGTCTAGCCAGGTGGACAAGGACATGCCGACTCTCAGCAACATGAAAATTGAGGTTGGTTCATCACCGACAGGTGGCATTCTTGCCTTCACTCTGTTTGATTTTTGCTATGTGTCTTTGTTTCTGGGTCTCTGGTTATGGGTCTGGTCTCAGTTCTTGTTTAAGCTTTTGGCACTAGCCAACCTGTTCTTAGTTTGTAGCAACAACTCTGGGTTTGATGAGTTCTGTTTTGCCTCATTTTGTTCATGACGGGCATGACAGCATGCGTCTCAGTAAAGCCTCTGCTGGCGATAGCTATGATATGTTAGATTCAGAACAGAATTATTTTTTAGTGGGTTACTGTCTAACAAATCAAGTTTTTGAACTCTATAATCCGGAAATGGCAGATAGTAGGATATGTATGTCTCAGAATCTCTGGATGAGGGCTGGCCTCTGCCCCCTCTGAGATCTCGACCTCCATGTACATATTTTTCTCTTTTTTAATAGAATTAGTATTTACGCAGGAAAAAAAAATTGTTGTTTAAAATGTAGAGTCTAATATTTGAATTCCATGTTTCATACTACTAGGATAAATGCTTTATTCCTCCATAAAAAGTGATTTAAAAAATTATTTTTCGTTGTTTCATGGGAAGCTATAGTAATATCTAGCATAAGAAGATGAATGCATAAATCTAGAGTCTCATTTATTAGCTCCATGTTTTAGTACAAGGGTTTTAATAGTGACATTGTTCACATGATGCTTAAGATATAAGATGAGTGTAGTAATAAATCTATCATATTTATCCACAAAGGAAACATTGTTAGAATTACAATATGTTAATGTTTGTTGTCCACTAACAACATCACTTCCTTTAGGTAACAATGTACTACTAATATATGAAAGTTTGATTATGCCTTTAGTCTAGTCTTCAACTACCCAACCTTCTTCCTACTAATAAGGATGCTTTAATTGGGCTCCTTAACAAATTAAGGAAATATTCCAAAGATCACAAAGTTAAGGCTTTCACATAACCTCCCTTACCAATATTGTTAATCCAATACATTAGATTTGTATATCTCACATTGCTTCATCCTTAATATTCTCAAAATTATCACTAGGTCCTATGACATGTAACTAATCTCCTACTATAGTATGCTTAATTCCTTGTGCAATAATCTCAATTCCTTCTATATCCTTAAACTCCTTGTGATGTGGTAATATCCATTTATTCGAGTCTCCTTCATCAGATGAGAATTAATAAATTAGGAAGTATTGTCACATGGGGACCCTAAATTCCATACACCATAATCCGATCTTCTTCATGAAGCACACCATTTATAAGTATAACATCAAATGTAGTTCCCAATCCCTCAATCATTATAGAGGAATTGAGAAATATTCTTCTAGTTGAAACAATTTCCATTATAAATACCAATAACAAATATTCTAACATTATTAATTTATGAATATGTCATAACCATCAACTGCTGACTATAATAAATCCCTTATTTCCTCTACAAACTTTTCCTTGGGTAGTGTTGTTGCAAAATGTAGTAGACCTTGTGAGGGGTTCACAAAGTGAGGGTTAGATATTGTAGCAAAAATGAGGGATATTTCCACTGTCACCTAAGAAATCTTCCTTCTATTGTTTAATGGAGTTTCACCATAGGGGAACCTTCCATGTATCCTCCTATAAGGATAATCTAGTTATAATGTTCTAGGTGATGTAAATACACTAGGGAAATATACCTTAAATTGGATACAGCTCAATTATTCTTTATAAAGGAGTTGCGTCTCTTACCTCTAGAGTAGAAAAAGATTTCTTCACACTAGGGTTTACTTATATTCAGTGATAATGAAATGCCTTGAAACATAAAAGTTAATGAAATATTTTACTTGAAGATTAGATCAACAAAGAAATAATGTAAACCCTCAAATGGGTTTCAAGTTGAAGCTCAACGAGGTTTTAGAGTTCCTAAAGCACAAAATTGATGATGGAAGGATCACAGTAGCCTTGTTATGGGAAAATATACCACAATAAATTCTATATTTTTCATTTTGCATAAGTAAACCCTTGGTTCTCATTCAAAAACATGCATCCATAATAAACCCAGAAAAAAGTTGACCCTAGAAAAATCCCCATCGGGTTGCCTTAAAAAGCCTAGGATATATAAAAATGGAAATTTTTTGTTTTATTTTAGAGGTTTTTGATCAACACAAGTCAACAACTACCTAATATTTCTTGGGTTAATTAAATTTTAAGGAAAATTTTAGAGATAAAGAACTATTTATTAGAGTAAGGGTTTTTCAATTGTGAATCCCTAATTATCCTTTTGGTGAGTGGAGAAATTCAATATGAGGTGAAAAATATGAATTCTATGGATTTCAAGGAAGAATATATTTAACATATTCAACCAACATTTCCAATAAATAATATTCCTTTAGCTATGGAACATATACATTACGCATCCCTACTAAATTTATCTTAACTACACTTGCAAAAACCTATTTTTCATCTCTCAAATATATTTGTCAAACATTTTAAATGTAAAAATTTCTTTGAATAATTTGTATACAACTAATTTATATTTTTCTTCGATACATTTTGTAAAAAATTTTGTATGAAATCAAATAAGAAACATTTTTCTAATTCCATTTGTAACATATTAACTAAAATATACCACTCAATCATTAAAATTTTGATTTTTTTCCTAAGTATTTTATCAAATAGTTTGTATAAAAATTTTAATTTGTATCATACCCCCTAGCACCCATATCCTATACTAAGGGTACAAGAGGGTGTTGATAGCATTGACTAAACCTCCAAGGTTTTGTTATGTAAATGGGGTTTTAAAATTTCGTCATCTTTCAAGCTCCTTAAAACCCAAATTAGACATCACCATTGAAGCAGTCTTGTCAAGGCCATTTTGGCGATATAAATTTTTCCTCAATGTGATTCCAAAATTAAAATATATGGCCATTCAAATATTGGCCTACTATTCCTTGCCATGTCATCAAGCTATGCCATGTGGCGCCCATGGGTCCCCATGTGGTGCCCATGTGGTGCTTCAATTTATGGCCATATCACACTCCCAAGGGGTCCATTTCATACTCCTTTCAATGGATACCATCATGGATATGCCACACAACCATGTACTAGTACACGTCTTGCCCGATCCATGACCCTTTTCAATGCAACACATGCCCCCTCCTTTTAAAATTTCCAGGTTCTAGGGAGAGAGACAAAACCCCCTCAACATTAGATGATGGGAAAACTCTTGTATCAAGACATACTTTACC
Organism: Pinus tabuliformis; assembly: GCA_031772625.1. Classification (NCBI taxonomy): domain Eukaryota; kingdom Viridiplantae; phylum Streptophyta; class Pinopsida; order Pinales; family Pinaceae; genus Pinus; species Pinus tabuliformis. Next base: position 1,544,509,023 of record CM062818.1, read on the forward strand.
TGACACTTTTCTCCTGTGAATCCACCTTAAAATGTCAGGGTGATGTCATGACCTGAAGCCTCTAGGTTTACATCATGTTGATGTTCCCCGCCCTGCCCTTTTTCCTCGAAGATTTTACACTAGGCCCCTTTTGGAAATCGCTAGGGTGATGTCATTCATATGTCATGCTAACATCACACCCTTGACATGATCTCCTCTTAGAGTGCCACACGTCACTCATTTTTGGCCACACTTGGCCCCTCCAAAAGCTTGAATTTGGCTACCACATGATTGGCCACCATGCTTCCATGTCAGTCCAAATTCACATCATTGGCTCCATGTGGCCTTGGTCCCACTAGGTCTTTGACCCCCTTGAAAAACATGTTTTCTCCATTATAAATGAAATTTGGCATTCAAATAGTTTACATCATCCGCGAGCCTCTTACCCTAGTTGAAAATTAGAACGTGTACATATAGAATCCTCCAATGTCCTAAAGTCTTGGGTCCATCCAATGGTCCTTATGCCTTGAGGCAATTCATGGCTCAGATCAAATGAGGGATCTTTGATAAGGTTCCACCAAACTCTTCACGTGTTATATATATACAGAGATATACTAGGATGCCTTCGGCACTTAGTTGATCTCGCCATCCCTCATAAGCTTACCAAGGTCTCGACAATTAATGCACAAGAAAATTACATAACTTCTCCTTCTAAGGTTATTAAGGCCTTGACCTAGCCCTTCAATAGTTAGAGGAATCCATATGGGCCTGCGACATACCATTGAAAACACTACCCTCCTGGGCATGCGTTTTATATAAAACAAGATCTCTCTTATGCTTGTGAGAATTTAGATCGACCCACACTTTAACACACACACACATATAACACTACTATATGCATTACATAGGGAATCTATACCTCTTAATTATTATACATAAGGGCCTAATATTCAACTCATTTATAATGTAGGATTCTATTTTATAACAAAGATTTAGCTATCTTTGTTATACCCAAGCCACTTAGGCCAATTTTAGGACCATATTAACATAGAGACACATATATTTTTTAGGACTACATAACTCATGGTATTTTTTCTCATAAAGAAAATACAAGAATCAACCATTCCTCATAAAATGCACATAAATTGACATTTCACATTCACATAGGAAATCGAAACCCTTCAACATTAGCACAAGCATTTAATTAGTACCATAGACATATGCATAACATTCATATGTGTAAGATATTGAATGAATACTTATATTATAAAAGAATTTTGAAAACTTAGATTGGGACTCTAACTCTCCACCCAACCTTAGATTGGCTTGCACTGCAATCCTTTTTTGTTTTCAATCACCCTTGAGCCATATTCAAAGCTCAGTGAGGAGGAGTGCTTTCAAGGAATAAGTAATTCTTCCAGTTGAAACTGGGAATCCATAGATCATGCCATCTCCACCCACCAATTATCTAGGGAATCCAGAGGATATCCACCTCCACCCTTCACTTAGTATAGGGAATCTATAGGCTATACCACCTCCACCCTCAATAACATAGGGAATCTAGAGGCTATACCACCTCCACCCTCAACAACACAGGGAATCTAAAGTCTATACCACATCCACCCTCAACAAAATAGGGAATACAAAGGCTATACCTCCTCCACCGTCAATAAAAAAGGAAATCTAGAAGCTATACCACCACCACCCTTTTACCAATATCCTAAAAAAATCTCCCCTGAAATGGGAATGCAGAGCCCTCTAAGAATAATTAAGCATAATCTCTTTAGTGACTCCACCCAAATAAGAATCTAGAGCTCACCAAAGTAATTTCTTAGCTTGCAGCCAACAATGAAGGTACTAGGACATTCCTTGACAAGGAATCCAAAGAATAGGGCCTCCACCCAAACCAAGGAATATAGAGTGCCTCTATCCTTCACTTGAGAGGTTCACATACTACCTTTCCCTGGTATCAACCAACTTTCTTCCTTTTTTATTCTTCCTAGATCTTAATCTTGACTTCCACAGCTCAGCCTTGCTTTAACATGTTGAATGTAATCCTCACTTCAACTATGTGTGTTCTTCTCTTATGCAACTTACAAAGGGAAACCCCCTCTTCTATTCAACATTTTGTGCATTATGTTATGCTCAAGCTCTCTTTTCTCCTCAACGCTATTCATGGCTAAATTCCTCCTCATAATGTTCTTCCTATTTTTTCCTTCCAATCCCCCTTTACCATGGTATTCTCATCCTCTCATGCATCAATTATCTCTACCCATATACTTGCTTGTTTGGACACAAGATCCCCGAGCATTGTTGCATTGTCATATGGTTCCCCCTTTCTTCTCTACAACCCTTATCCACTCTTGTTTGTTACAATGGGTTCTCCATCTCCTCGATGTATGCTTGACCATGACCATACTTCCCAACAACATAACCCTCCTCCTCTTACATTTTGTCCTTTCTTGCTTACAACTTTCTTCAAGAGAGGCATGATTGTTTCCTCTCTTCTCTTGCTAAATTCAATGACATGGTCAACCCATTTAAGACACACTAGTCAACCTACCATGGTTTTCATCAAACAACTAAGTTTATTTCTAATCACAAGCAATCTCCCTCCCCAAACTATGAAATTTGTGTCTGAATATCTTAGCCAACTTTTAATTATAAAAAAATAGTTGAAATATTTACAATAAGGGGATTAGCTAGGGGTCATCACAAATCCCTCTCCTTTGGAGGAACACCATCCTCAATGTTATATAACTAAACATAATTAAAAGCATGCTTTAAAATAAGGGAAAAACCATTTGGAGCTTTATATACATATCTTTGTACAATCATTTACAAATTCATTACATTTTCTTCAACCAACAAAAAAAATGGATATGTTGTCTGCATCTGATTGGTCATTTCCCATGTGTCTTCCTCCAGCCCAAAGTTCCTCCAATACACCAACTTGCTTGATTAGTTAATTTCATAGTGTGACCTACCTCTGATCTAGGATGCGTAAAGGTTCTGGCTAGAAATCTCCCTTTGGTTTTACCTCCAACATTGACCAATCAATCACATGATTAACATCTTGTACATAATTTTTGAGTAAATACATATGAAAAAAATTATGAAATTTTAATGTTAGTGGAAATGCCAACCTATATGCTACTAGATCTATCCTTTCAAGTATTTGAAAATACCCATAAAATTGTGGTGCTAGCTTGGCACAACACCCAATGTTTAGAGAAATATTCTTGGGTCTAACTCACAAGTAAAATGCTCCCCAACTTCGAACTCCTTATGTAATATATGTTGATCCACATAGCTCTTCCACCTATCTTAGGGCACCTTTAAATTCTACCTGATGGTCACTATTTCTTGCTCCATTTCTCTGAGAATTTCTTGCCCAATGAGGACCCTCTTTACTGGATCACTCAAGCTGATAGGAGTATTACAACTCCTCCCATATAAAGCTTCAAATGGGCTTATTTTCAATGACTCTTGGTAACCATTATTGTAATCAAAATCCACAAGTGGAAGATATTTCTCCCACTTCCTTGGTTGGTGCATTACATACATTTTGATCATATCTTGCAATATCTTATTTGTCCTCTCTATCTTCCCATCAGTTTATGGATGGTACATTGTGTTAAAAGTTAGACGTGTCCCTAAGCCAAAAAATAGCTCTTTCCAGAATCTTGAAGTAAATATAGCATCTCTATCTAAGATAATTCTATTGGGTACTCCATGCAACCTCAAAAATTTCTTTCATAAAAACTTGTGCCACATCACTTTCTATGTAGGCATACTTTATGGGAACGAAGTGAGCCACATTGCTCAATTTTTCAACCATGACCATGATTGCATTATTTTTTTTGGTTTTCCTTAGAAATCCTATTATGAAATCCATGGAATTACCTCCCATTTCTATTCCAGAATGGGAATAGGCTTTAGTAATGTAGCGAAGTGCTTGCACTCGAACTTCACTTGCTGGCATTTTATACATTTAGAAATAAAATCAACTACTTCTATCTTTCGATTTTTTTAATAATAAAAATCTTAGATGGCTATTAATGTCTTTTAGTAGCCTAGGTGGCCAAAATATGGATTTGTATTAAACTATTTTAATAATAGTTTCCTCAAATTGCTCTCATTTGGCACATAAATTATAGGTTTAAATCTTACTAGCCCATCTTCCGCTAGTGTGAAATCGTTGTCCTTCCACCCTCCTAGTTCTTGTTCCAAATTTTCTTTTAATTTCTAATATTTCTCATCCCACTGACTAACCATTTAAATTGTTTCCTTGATATTAGTCCCATAAGAGCTTATGGTTGATATATGGCACATTTTCACCCTCCTACTGAGTGCATCCGTAACTCTGTTTTGTTTTCCCTTAATGTATTTTATTTTGAAAATGAACTCATTGATCATGGCCAGCCATCTAGCTTTCCTACCATTTAATTTAGGATGATTGAATAAATCCTTCAACCCTCCATGATCCATCATTATAATAAATTTCCTTCCAAGGAGGTAATGCCTCCACATATTCAATGCATGAATGATGGAAATCAAATCTAAATCACGAGTCACATAATTTTTCTCATACTCATTTATCTTTTTGGATTAATAACACACTACTCATCCTTATTGCCTTAAGAGTCCACCAAGTCCTTTCTTGCAGGCATCCATGCATGCCACAAAATCCTTGTCCAAATCTACTATTCTTAACACCGATGCATGGGTAAGAAAATACTTCAGCTGCTCAAAGCTTGCAACAAATTCAATGGTCCATTCAAATTTATTCCCCATATTTTGTAATGTTGTATTTGGGTAGCCTATGTTGGAGAAATCCTTCATGAATCTTCTGTAATAACCTTCTAGCCCCATGAATGATCTAATTTCAATCACATTCTTTGGTGTTGGCCACTCCGTGATATCCTTAATCACAAACATGTGATCAAGTGTGAATATGAGTGTATATATTCATGTGTTTTCCAAATAGGGAGTGACTACATGGGTTACCATTCGATGGGACTTATTTTCCATTCTTTTCTTTTTTCTTATATCTAGGACTTAATGAATGAGGCTTTCATTAGTTTGGCACAACTCATAGATATAACATTTACATGAATTTGCACTTCAACCTTAGATTTTAGACTTAGATACATCATTCTAGTGTATCTTTAATGATTTTGTTTTTCACTTTTTTCTTTTCTTTCATCACAAATGATGAAAGGTGAAATAATCTACCAAAAATATATGAATTCTTAATCATAAAGGTGTCACGTGATGAAAATGAATGAATATTCTATTGAATGATGTGGCGTAAAATTTGACTTAGGAAAATAAGGAGTACAATAAGATTGAGGTGTGTCACCTACCCAAATCACGAAGTATATACCCAAACCATTAAGATGATACACTTCTCTGAGTAAAATTATGAAACACCATGGGACAATTCAACTTAGAACTTATAGCCAAAGCATCAAGAGTTATAATAGAGTGCTTAAGTGATCATAATAAAAATAATACACATTGGAGATATCATATACACATGTATCATACATATCAAGCTAAATTTGGTAGCTAAAACAACCTCTTCCTACACCTAGTCTCCTAGATGGCAAAGACAAGGTGTGATTAAACTAACGATACATTCATGAATTTCATATAGATTAATACATCTCAGTTCGAAAATGATCAATTTGACAAGAATCACAAGGGTTGATGACATGATTAATGATAATGGCGATGATGATAATGGTGGTTAATATGTCAAAAGTTCCACATTTAAGGAAAGTTTTGATAAGGATGTGATAGGAATGATGAACTTGTTTTTCTAAAATTCATTGCAATATGATGACAATGAAGATGGCAATTACGATGAAAGTAAAAGTGACATTCATGATGTTATAATTACATAATGCACTTGTATTTGACAAAGAGTATTATACAAGGACAATAAGCACATGATGAACTAAAGATGCAAATGAGTACGTCGTTAAGGGCTTAAGGATTAGAGGTTATCTTATTTAGGTGAACATAGGGGGTTCAAGGCTCAAGGGTTTTAGGAGTTAAGGAGTTTAGGGGTAAGGTTTTTATGGGTTAAGGGTAAAGGATAAAGGATTATGGATTAGAAATTTTATGGGTTAGGGGGTTGAAGGCCAGGGGGTTGAGGGCCAGGAATGTAAAATAGGATGCAAATGCAGATGCAAAAGTTGAAGCAAACATGGGTAAATAGTAGGCACAAATTGTGGTGAAACAAAAGTGGATGCAACAATGGACACATAAAAGGACACAAAATTGGATGCAAAAGGGATGCAAACTTGGATGCAAAACAAGATGTGAAAAGGGATGTAAATTTGGATGAAAACATGGGTGCAATAGTGGACACAAAATTAGATGAAAAAGTGGATGAAACATAAGTAGATGCAAAATGAGATGCAAAATCTTATGTAAAATTGGGTGCAAAAGGGGATGAAAAAAAATTAAACAATATTCAATGCAAACTTGGACACATAAGAGGATGCAAATGTGGATCCAAAATTGGAAGCAAATGTGGGTGCAATGGTAGGTGCATAACATGGCACAAATTGTGGCACAAAAAAGTGGCTGAAACAACATACATAAATAAATATGCAAACTTTGATTGAAAAGGGATGCAAAAGTGGACACAAACATGGGTGCGACAGTGGACGTAAAATTGGATGCAAAAGTGGATGCGACCGAAGTAGATGCAAAAGTTGATACAAAATGAAACAAAAGAACTTGATGCATAAAGACAACACAAAAGTGAAACAAAAAATATATGCAACATTTGATGTAAATTTGGATGCAAAAAAGGATGAAAATGTGGATGCAAAAGTGGAATAAAATGTGGGTACAAGAGTAGGTGCAAAACATGGCGCAAATTGCAGCACAACAAAAGTGGATGTAAAAGTGGATGCCATGATAGATCCAAAAAAAGAAGCAAACTTTGATGCAAAAGAATATGAAAAAGTGGACATAAACATGGATGCAATAGTGGATAAAACATGAGTCAATGTAAAATTCGATGCAAAAGGAGATGCAAAACCCAATACAAAACTTGACAGAAAAGTGGATGCAAAAATAGATGCAAAAGTTGGTGAAAGATTAGATGAAAATGAGGATACAAACATGGATGAAAAATTAGAAGCAAAAGTGGTTGCAAAGGTAGGCACAAAACAGGGCACAAATTGTGGCACAACAAAAGTGAATGCAATAGTGGACGCAATACTGAGATGGATGCAAAAGAGGATGAAAATGTGGATAAAAAACAAGATGAAAAACTGGATGCAAAACTAGATACAAACCTTAATGCAAACCTTGAAACAAAGGGGATGCAAAACTAGATACAAACCTTAATGCAAACCTTGAAACAAAGGGGATGCAAAAAAAAATGCAAAAATGGATGCAAAAAACAATGCAAATTTAGAGGATGCATAAAATGATGCAAAAGTTGATGCAAGTGTAGGTGCAAAAAGTGGATGCAATAGAGAATGTAAAAGTAGGTGTAACAAAATTAGGTGCCAAACTTGACACAAAACTTGGCACAAAACCAAATGAAAAATATGGTGCAAAACATGGTGCAAAACCTTGTGCACTCCTGGGGCAAGGCTTGGTGAAAAACCTAGTTCACATTTTGCATCAAGTTTTGCACCATATTTTATAAATGGATGCAAATAGCACCAAAAGTGGGCTCTAGATGCAAAAGTGGAAGCACAAAGGGAGGCTAGTCATAGGTTTTGTTGTAGTAAGGATGAAGATTATATGCAGATTGTCTGAATTTTAATCTTCTACTTCAATTTGGATTAATATATATTCTATCTATTTTTATGTTGTTTTTAAGTGTATATGTTAAACTGGATGTAATTGATATCAAATTCTTATTTTATTTTGGAAGAATTGATTTTTCGAGGGTGATCTAGTCCTCATTTCAAATATCTGACGCTGTAGGTTCAAATTTTGGTTACAACATCTATCAAGTGAAGATGTATGTAGTTAGAAAAGTATATAGGTTGCAAAAGTTCGAGTGACTAAGAAATCACCTAGATTCTAGATCAAAGTTCATATCCAATCTATAAGACATCCATGTTGGACCTCAACATATATTAAATAGAAGAGTTGGATTTATTGGATTTTGGATTATAGTTTGATCATCTATATTACAAGTATTTAGTGTGGGCCCCTTACCAAGAAGAAGCATGATTTTGGAACTCATGCTAGGGAGTTATTTTGTCAAAGGTTATCCAGGTACAAAGAATTATTTTGTTAAGGAAGTAATTTTGGTTCAAATATATATGCCTTTTTTTTAAGTAAAAAGGCTTATGGATCAACGAGACCATCCAAAATCCACATTTCAAATTAGTTTTTAGGATTCATGCCAAAGGAAAAAGGATCTTGGGATTTTTCACTAGTTAAGAAAAAAAATTGGGAATTTATGAAGAAAACTAGCCATTAATTTTGGAATGCTATTGTGGTTGTAAAAACAAAGAGAAATTGTATGCAACAGGGAGAGATCCATATTATCCATATTTCTTAGAATAAATTTAAGAGACTAGAGGGAATCATATTACAATTGTGATATCACATAATTACGATTATAATAGTGAACAACAAGAATATTTCCCAAGTTATGATCCTTTTACCTTAATCACAAAGAAAAATCAGTTATTTCTATAAACCATAATTTTCGTTGGACTTTTTCTTCCAAGTTATATATATTATTTTATATGGAAATATGGTGACATGACTATCAAAAACTACATAAAAGGAAGGAAGTCAATATGGAGAAATTAATGGAAATTTTGTATAAGTTTTAAAAGTGTTTCTTTTCTAAGGTGAAAGCTTTCTAACCATGACTAGATGATGAAACTTTCATATGAATCCGTTTAGAAAATACTTTTTAGATAAGTGATCTTATTTTGGGGAAAAAGATAAATAAAGCACCAAGGGTTTGTTTTCATGCACAAACTTCCTATCATGGGTTCATGGATGTATTTAAAAATAGAATTTTATTGTTTCTATCAACCTTAGTTGCAAGCATACTTTCATCAATGTTCACTTCTCTAAAAGACTACAAGCTCCTACAAAGGATATTAAAAGCACATGAAGAAGTCCCTATAGAGAAAATAATTACATTACCTATTGACACATTAGATAAAACATCTAATATTGCATCAAAAGAAGAAAATACATAAGAAGATGAACAAAAGCCCCAAGAATGTCATTAAAATGAAGAAAAATAATAAGTAGCTAAATGACTTAAAGGAACTTCATGTTGAAGAGTCCAAGCAAGAAGAACCAAGAGCTAAAGTTGACTCTAGCACTATACAAAATACCGAGAGAAATAATAGGCATCCAATCAATGGAATAAGCATAAAAAACTTATTATGGAGCAATATAGAACTTACTATGGAACTCAAAGAGAAACTAGCTGAGAGGCATATGGAGGACTAACAACAAGGAATGGAGATTTCAAAGTATCACGGAAAAGAGAAAGTTTAATATTGATTAAGGTGGTAAGGAAATAGTTGGAACCCATGTTCATATTTATTAAGGATGGATAGATGCTCATGCTTGGTACCAATTGGCTGCATTGCTTAGCTGATCTTATTATATGTCTTCTTTGAAATTTTCAAGGATAAAACATGCAAAATGGGATGGAATGTAGTGTACTTAAGGGGAATAATATGGAAAACTTAGGTAGGAACCAACAAGGAATAATAATACATAAGTGTTATAGTGTGAAAACAATAATTGTAAGAAGGCTTATTAGAAGGTTCAACCTACTGGAAGATTTCTTCACTAGAAATTTCTTTGGATATTAGAGTTATATAAGGAAATATACGTAATATAATGGTAAAATAGTATATTGTAATTGTAGCAAGAATTTCTTATAGAGTTATCATTCCATAAAGAATAATATTGATACCATACTTCAAGGTTTTTCTCTAAAATTCTCCTTTGTTCATTCCTTTGATATATATTATATGGAACCTTTGTGTTTTCTCATTTTGATTTCTATATTATATTTTTATATGTTGGGTACACTACAACCATAGGGTATGTAGAGGTATAGTGGACCTACTACAAACCTTAAGAAGTGGCATGGGAGCTAGAAGATACAATGTGAGAGGCACACCTGCAACTATTTGAAATTTTGATGTAAAATTTCATTGTACATAATGGTGGGATCATTGAGGATAGTGGAAAATTTACATGAAAGGGAATGAAACACTGTAGTTTTTATGCTCAATTTAGTAATGTGTATATGTGTATAAAAAAAATGGCTAGGTGTGAAAATATATAATACGCAAATATACATTCAATAGTAGTAAAAATACATCACATGGTATAGACAATGAAGGATAAAATATATTGGGGGATATGATTCCACAATAGAGGAAAGAAAGGTGGATTAGGGGGATACAAAGTGCGCCAAAATTAGAATAGTAATATTTTATCATAACCCTAGTCTGTTGCCTTAGGTTATCCTAAGTCTTATCAACCTTAGGATTAGTTTTTAAGGGAGATGCATTCACTTCCTAGGAAGACATGTGATGTAATTTTTTAGTCATGCAAATAATTGTTGTTGTTGGAGTGTTTCCAATCATTCTCCCTAGATGTTGTGTGAGAGACTATGTTTCCATACTATCACTATAATATAATGTTTCATATGGTTATTATTAAAACTATGTGGGAATCTTGCCCATGTGGATGAGGAATTATTTCCATTGAGAAAACTCCATTATAAGAGTACTTAGTGGAGATAATTTTGAACTAATTTATACTAGAGATCATAAAATAAATGGGATGGATTAAGGGAATACATGATAGAGAAGAGGATCATATTCCTTGGGTTGTGTAAGATGAAAGGTAAATATAGTTGGTTGGTCGGGATTGCTATGAGAGTTACAAATTTGTGTTTTGGGAAAAATGGGTTTTGTGGGAGGATTGGAGCCAATCATAGGAGATTTCATCCTTATTCGCTCATTTATTCATCCTAGGGGGACACCATATTATAGAAGTAGTATGGAAAATAATGAGCATATGATTGGGTAGAACATCCTTCATCTGTAACCATTGGTGTTTTATTCCTAGAAAGATAATTATTGTGACTTATTGAATATTGTGTTGATTTAATATTTCTCAACTAAAAATTAAATGTTGATCTATTTACATGCATATTTTTGCAATTGTGATTATGAATAATTAGTTTTCGACAAAAGAGCCTAAATTTGTCATGTTTGAAGGAATTAGGCAATTCGTAACATGATAGCAACAATCATGGTATTAAAGCTATACAAAATGATGAATTCAACTTAATTAGTTGGTTGGGAAAATTATAATTTTGTATTAGAGAAATGAAATGGAAGAAAAATTTTGCTAAGAAGTACCACATATCCAATGGAAAAGTGTGTTGAGTATGCTTTAAAAGTGGTATCAAAGCTAGAAATTAGATTATATAGGAAGAAATTGTTATTATTAGATGGCATGTTTTTTGATAAAATGTTTGTGGGGAAAAATTGTGTTAAGGTGCAATCGAGAAATTCAGTGGTTTAGTTCACCCAAAGATTATGAGACTGATTTTATATGATAGTATGGAAGCATGCTAAAGGAAATTAAATAAAATCCAAAGATCTATTTTGTGTAAAAAAATGAGGAAAACATTAAAATTAACTAAGTAATGCTGAGCCTCTAGGACCATTCTTCCTAATCAGGTCCATATACATGACACAAGAAGAGTTTGCCTCCTAATCTGGTCATCTTTGACACAAGAAGAATGATTGTCCTCTATTGGATCATTCTCCCTAATCTGTTCACCATAGTTGACATGGAGAGAATGTTTGTCCCTAATGCTATCTCATCAACACTCCCTCTCACTAAGGGAAGCATTCTCAACAAGTCCAAGCTTGTCCCTGACATATACAAACTTTGCTTTGGATAGAGGCTTGTAAGAATATCAGTAGAGATGTACCAAATCTTCACTACTCCCTTCAACACCATGTCACAAATGAAGTGGTACTTGATCTCAATGTTCTTCGACCTATCATGAAAAAATGGATTTTCTCTAAGTTTTACATAGCTTTTATAGTAACAATATATCATGGTCAGTTCTAGCACCTGATCGAATAGTCATGTGAGAAACCTCCAAAGCCACATTGCTTTACAACGCTCTAAAATGGATGTAATATACTCTACCTCGATAGAACTGAGTGCAACAAATGTATGCTTCCTTCTCATCTATGACATCCTATTAGAGCCAAATAGAAGTAACCTTTAGATGTACTCTTTCTATCTTCAGAAATCCCTTCCTAATTTGCATTTGTATATGCCCACAATTGTATATCACCATTTTAATAATTAATGTTGCATATCCATAATACCTCTTTGGTCTCTTAAAGGTGCCACAGTTATACATGTCCTTCTACTTCCTCCAAAGTATATCTAAGCCAGGCTGAATTTTCTTAATTTCAGGAACAACAACTAGGTCCACTAGATCACTAGGCCCTTCTGCCACTTCTTGATGGTCTATGAGATGTTCTGAAGGATTATATGGATTTGAACCCTCTTCCTTTGGAGCTTCATGCTCTTCATCATCCTTAGAGTCCATACAAACTTCTTTATACTTCCAATAGGAAACATTTTCATCAAATGTAACATCCTTTAAAACTTCAACTTGTCATTGTACACGAACATATATTCTATAGGCCTTTGATGACACACTATATCCAACAAATATTCCCTTCTTTCCAGCAGGCTCAATTTTCTTCCTTTTTTCTTTAAGTACATGAATGTAAACTGAACACCAAAATATTCTCAAATGTCCAACATGTGGTTTTTGTTTGATGAACACTTCTTCAATGGTCTCGTCTTCCGAAATTTAACGAGGAATTCTATTTTGAATAAAGAATTCTATCCTTGATGCTTCACTCCATAGAAACATAGGCATGTCTTGATCATGCATCATTGCCTTAATAGAATCTTGAATGGTTATGTTCTTTCTTTTAGCAACTCCATTTTGTTGGGGATTTTAAGGGACTATCAACTCCCTCTTAATCCCAACTTCTTTACAAAAATAAATGAGTTTCTTGGAAGTATATTGTACTGCATTATTTGATATTAGAATCTTGATTTTCTTTCCCTTCAAGTTTTCCACTCAACCTTAAATTCCTAAAATTTGTTGAATACTTCATCCTTTTAATTTCATGAAGTGAGTCAATGTCTTGTAAGAGTAGTCAACAATAAATGTTACATAGTACAAATATACATAAAGAGATTTCAATGGCATTGGACCACATACATCAGAATGAATTAGATCCAAAATTTCCTTGGACCTACTTTCTCTACTTGGAAAAGGCTTGTTGACATTCTTCCAAATAGCACAACCTTTACAAAGTTCTTCATGCTCCATTTGTAATTTTGGAACACCTAAAACCATATGATTTCATTAGAAAAGATTTATAATAAAGGTGAGCATATCTTCTATGCTAAATATCACATGGATCAATGTCATTATGAACTAATGCTTGAGTAGGTTGTTTCAAGAGTTTATACAACCTTCATTCACGAACTCTAATTAATATAAAAAATCTACGTTTGACCCTTTTTTCCATACAATAAATTTTCCATCAACAAATGCTACTCTATCTCCTTCATCTTCCAAACATGAAATAGAAATCAAAATCTTTTTCAAATCTGGTACATATAGTATATGGTTAAGATGAAATGTTTCACCTAATTCCATCTCAATAGATGTTTTCCAAACACCTTTGACTGCATAACTATTGTTATCTCCAAGACCTACCTTTTGAGTGAATCTTCTTTCCATTAAATTTGTAAGGTTTCCACGATGTCCTATCATGCATCTTGAGGCGCGACTATCTACTAGCCACAAATCATCGCTATTTTCAATAGAACTAGTAAGAACATAAAAGTAAAAGAAACATTTGTCACCTAAATATTCATTCTTAGGTTTCATTGGAAGTTCAACAATGCCTGCGATGGTAGCATGTTGATTTCCCTTTCTCTTTATATCATTTAATCATCCTGGACATTAGTTCTTAAAGTGACCATATATGTGATAATGATAGCATTAAAATTTTGACATATCTTTCTTTCCTTGAAGAACAGGTCTTCTACCTTCATTTCTTCTTTGGAAACCAAACTTATTTCTTTCTATAGCCTTCATAAAATGTGTTGCATATGCTTTAGATTAACCCTTTTAGATCTTTGAATCTTTCCTTTTGATATGAGCCTACTTTATTCTTGAGTACATGCAGTCCATAGTTATTCAAACTTTGGAGTTCCCTTTTTTCCACATATACTAGATGCAAATGAATCCCATGCGTCAGGTAAACCATTAAGTTTTGTAGTCACAAGTTCCCTTTCAAAAATGATTCCATCAAGTACTTGAAGTTGATCTACTAGCTATGAGATTCTCATGAAACCTGAAGCCATGGTATCATTCCTTAACATTTTAATACCATGAAGCTCATTCTTCAAGCTCATTTCTTGATGAATGTTGTTGATGGTGTATAATCCGACTAGGGAATCATACATCTTCTTCAAAGAATCAAGATTTGCAACATATGGAATTAAGTGATCTCTGATAGAGTCCACAATAATGCTTCTAGATGAGCTTTCTCAAAATTTTTTTCCTTCGTTGTCAGAAGGTTAAATGACCTTGCCTTTTACAATTCCCAAAAGTTCATTCTTTGCAAGAATAAGGTCATTCCTTGTCTTTCAAGCCCTGGAATTTGTAGCTCCTTCCAATTTTTTCTGTGACTTCATAGAGGAACCCATAAGAAAACAAATTGTAGAATAGGTCTTCTTCATTGCTCTTCTCATCTACTAGTGATATTCAAGAGTGATATCAATGTCCTTTCCTTTACCAAAGCATTGATTCCATGTTGATTTTTCAAGTGCAATAGATACAAGCACTAATTTCTGAAATACTGATAATTACTTCTAATGATGTAGATCTTCTTTTAACAATTACATTTTATCATTACGAAATAACAGTTCAATAATTCAACCATAAATGCACAAGGTAAGTAGAGATCACAATGCATAAAGAGAACATAAGATTTACCCCGGGAAAACCCACATGGGGGAAAAACCCAACAACCTTTTCCTTAGAGACATTCTTTAGTTCAACAAGAGATACACCTAATGCTACTAGTCGACTATGATGGTTAAATTGACCAATAATGTTATGGTCAAACTTCGTCAAACACCCCTTTTGTCAAGTCACTCTTTTGTATAAAAACTTGGGTGCCCTTTGATATACCTAGGCCAAATTTCAGTCTCCCAAAATATTCCCAAAATCTTGGCTCTACTGCACTGAATTTTGGCCCTACTTCTAAGAAGTTAGACATGCTACCCAAAATATGTGTAGAAAGTCACACATGATAATTCAAGGAAAGAGAGAAATTCTATAGGTGAATTTGTCCTTCTTTGTCCTACTTCATTCTTCTTCTTCTTTACTATGATGCCCAAAATATCTCTTGTTTTGTGAGAGGTCAAATGGTGCCTTATGGAGGAGGTCAAGTGATCTATATATAATGTTATACATGTCCAAATGGGTGTCTCTTCACTGGGGCCAACTTCACTTGAAGGAGGGTCGACTTGACAAGTCTGGAGCCAAAAATTCAAAACTCTCTTTTGAAATTGAGATGAAGAACATGTCTTACATTACTATTTTCAAGGACTAATCAATAATAATGACATGAAGAACATGATTTGAATTTTCATTATGTATTTCAAGGGCTAAAAATATAAATGATGAAAACTAACTATAGCTACAAAATTCAAGTCATAGTGGTAAAGGTAGCTAAGTTGGTAAATGTGGTTTGTGGAGGTAAGTGAATCAGTATTTAAAAATGTTGAAATGATTTTGTAATCATTGTTGGGGGAACACATGTCCCCTAGGTGGCAAGAAATTCACAACAAATAGAGGGCATTTCAAATACTTATATGTCTACCCTCCACAATTATCTAAACCATTGATTTACGTCATGTGTGAGGACATGTGAAACAACGCTTGAGAGAGGTGAGAGATGGGACATCCCCTATCATATCAGCTAATAACAACATGCTAGATGGAGTCGAAGTGTATGTGGCAATGCATGAGTTAGGCCCCACAACCGTGACATTAACAAAAGTGGTAAGAAATTTGGGGAGGCTCATGTAATTGTTAGAAATAGCAACAAGAAACCCTAATTTAATTTGTCGTTGAATTAAATTATAAACTAAATCGAAATTTGGCTCTCATAGCAACTTGTAATAGTTAACTAAGTTAATTTGACTTAGTTGGCTTAGGAAATTCGAGTTGGGAGTCTATCTAGAGCCATGTAGAGTGATTCCTATATTTTAGAGGCCCGGGTTGAGCTCTTTTGAGTTGTAATTAATTAAATTAGTCTAATTGAGTTATAGTGAGTTAAACTAGTTCTAACTATTGGAGGAACTAGTAGGAGGTCCTGTAGTGGGGATGGACACTAGTGAATCCTCAATGCCACACCAATTAATTGAAGATTCACTCATAAATAAGTCATACATGTTAGTTCAGAGGAAGACCTAGTTGAGGTTAGAGTTCAGGGATAATGTCCTATCAATTGTATAATTTTTCGAGTTGTACATATGGTGCATGCAGTTAGTTGAGGGCCTATGGATGGATTGCATAGTCATGGGTGGATAATTTCCCAACTAAATATGAGCTAATTCTCTCAGGAATTGCACAAGGATGTAGGGGCTTGGCAAGTAGCATAATTGGCTAAGTGTTGGCTTGAGCTAGCTTGTGAGGTAGAGAGATAGTTTGTACTTGTGCAATAATTGTTCGGGTTGAAAAAACATTGTATTTTATTCTCAGTTATTCTTGTTAATTCCATATAGATAGTTAGGGTTTTTAGCAGTTTCTTTCCCCAGAGAAATATTGTGTTATATGCGATTGATATTCTTCCTTTTCTTCTTATTGTTTTCATCGATCAATTTTGGTTTTTGTTGAAGAGTAGAGTAGATTCTTGTCTTGTGTTTTAGCATATCACATAAGTTGTTGAATATATAATAAAAATATACATGGTACCAGAGTTGAAGACAATATAAGAGAGGAGAATTTGAATTTGTTGTGGAGGTGAAATTGAATTTGCAAGTTCATAATTCAGAGTCAGCAATATGTCATTCTATGGTTTGAGACTTGAATATGCCCTGGAGGGTATCTCAAATTACATAGTTTCAAAGGACGGGATGGAGGCAGTGCTGAAGACAATAACCTCAAGGAATTCATAGATCATGATATTTTGAAGCCTCTAACATCTGATGCTAAATATCTCATTGAATGGAGAAAGTGTGGCAAAAGCAAGAAGGATTATCCTCGAAGGAGTTCAAGATCACATTGTCTCGAATCTCCATGGCCGGCACACTCCATTTGCAATGTGGAAGGCATTAATGAACCTGTTTCAAAATAGCAATGACCATAGGAAGTTGGCATTGAAGGAAAAACTAAGAAATATCAAGATGGATAAGGGCAAATCAATTCCGAAGTACTTGACCAAGTTAACCCAATGTCAGGATAAGCTTGAAAGTGTTGGGATTATTGTTTTCGAAGACGATTTGGTGAGCCTAACACTTCTAGGACTTCCCAAGGGCTAGAAAAGTTACCAGGAGTATCCTAATGGGAGGGAGAAGCTACCAGAGTGGGATTGATTATGGTCTGACTTGGTACAAGAAGAGATTCAGTGGAACACCAGAGACGGATCCTCATCAAACCATGATTATGAGGAGAATTGTTCCTTAGTGGGCAAGGCAAAGAATGGGAAGGGGAATTCATCCTAGTCCAAATCAAATTCATGTCATGGTGGCAAAAAGAAGGACATGTCGAAAGTCAAGTGCTTTCATTGTCATGAGATAGAAAAATTTTCCACAAATTGTCTGCTTAAGAAGGCTGGTACGAAGCCCTCAGGAGGAGCGACAGGTGAGGCTCATGCTTCACAATTCAAACTAGACTTTACCCTCATCGCTTGTATGGTGTCATTGATGATGGGTAGTGTGTGGTACCTGGACAATGGAGCTTCTTTCCACATGAACGATAACAAAGAGCTCTTCAGTAACTTGGAGGAGAAGGATCTCCAGGAGCATATCGATATGGGCGATGATGGGAGGTATAATGCTACTGGGATCGATATTGATCTGGATTTAAACAAGAGGACAACAAATTATAGAAATAACCATAAATACAAAGATGCAACAGAAATAATACTTCATTTCATTACTGTAAAATACTGAAATATGCTTACAAACAGAAATGGAAATAAACCAACTAGGGCGATGGTAGCTTATCTCTGAGAAGAGATGTGGCAGCTACATGCCTTCAAATTGTGTTACAATGAGGCTCGAAGGCCTATTTATTGTTGAGAAACAATGGAAAATTCTAAACATCCAAAAACCTAACCCTAGGAGATGAAATGCCAAACTATGGGCCCCGTTTCGGGTAAATTGGTACATCAACTTCTCGGGGTCGTAACTTTGGCATACGATCTCTGTTTGATGCGCACAATAGCTCGTTAGAAAGATCTATCTGAGGACTACCACTGTGGAAAGAGAAAAATCAGTCGATGGACCCATGTTGCTCCCATATCTCCTATAAAACGTCGTTTAGGGCCTCAAAACAACTCTGGAAGTTTAAGACCTGAAAAACTGCTAAAAATAGTAAATTGTGCTACAAATAAGGAAACTGAAAAACTGAAAGAGACAATTGTGGGGGTGCAAGTGGGATAGGTGGGTGGCCACCAAAATCCACCTGGATCATTCCTCCCCCCTTAGGAAGCAAGGGTTCCCATTGCATTGAGTTCCTCCATCTGCTAAACTTGGTCCTTGGTGAGTTGTTCTATAATCTCTGATGTGTCCAGTAATGGTGGGAAGCATGGTAGAGGGTGGTCCACATTGAGCACTCAGTGCAAGTGAAGGAATGGGGGAATGCTATGCTCTAAAGAATTATTCCCCATAACCTTGGTACTGGTGTAAGGACCACGTCGGTTCTTGTACTTGTCCATTTTCAGAATGGAGTGGTGATATATCGGCTCATTCGGTAGAGGTACTTTGGGAGTTAGATCGAATGAATGCTTGACTTGACAGTGTAATGGTACCCCTGTGGAGGAGGAGAATATTTTCCTATGTTCTTTCATGACCGTATCCATCTACTGCTACTACTGTGTGGAGGCACCCTTCGCGGGGTCATGGATGTGGCAACGATCTTCCACTTACTTTGGGAGTGAACCAGACAGAAAATGAATTTCCTAGTCTGGGAGATGAGCTTGCTGCATTTCTTAGAAGTGATCAAATAGGTGGTGGTAGGTAGGGCTACCTCCGGTATCCTGTATAATGAATTACACAAGGAAATAATGACAGCGCGAGGCCTTGGCTCATACACAGCATGTCGCCTCCACAAGTATGGCTGGCCTAATAATACATCACAAACATCCATAGGTGAAACATCGCATAATACCTTGTCCGTGAAGGGTATGATGCTGTAGGGAAGGCGACACTACTGGCAACCTCGGAGATCTCATCCTTGGTGAAGCCACCCGATACTGTACGGCTGCAGGTGTGGTGTAGTCGGTAGGCCCAACCGCTTCATGACCTCTGCTGAAATGAGGTTTTTTTGGCTCCCACTGTCAACAATGAATTGCAACAGTGAACCCTTCACCCACATTTTTGAGTGGAAAATTCGCTCCCCCTCCTCTGGATCTTTGGGCTCATTCTTTTGGTCTTGGTAGTGGCAACAGTGGCACTAGGCTCTGTATCAATGATTTGCATCCCTTTTCCATTCCCCTTGTCAGGTTCTAACTCAGGGTCGGAACATGCATTTTATTCTAAAGTCTTCAACTCAACCACCAATGGTTTGACACTCACTTGTGTTGTGAGTGGGGCTCTTATGGAACTCACACCACTTTCCTATGTCCTTCTTTGACTTCATGGTGTTGTTCTTTTCTTGCAGCTTCAACGAGTTGTCTTGGGTTGCCCTGTCTTGGCTTTGTCCTTGGTTCTACGATTTGGGGAAGCCTTTCCCTTGCTTCGGATTCACAGATCCAAAGTCTTGATTCTTCTGTTTAAACTTTTGCTTGATTTTGATAGTGTATCAGTACGCCATGCCAAGCGAGGAGATGGTCAGGAACTCCATCTCATCCTGGATGTATCTGTGTAGGAAGCCACGGTATTTGAGTACCAAATGCAGCTCAGAATCCTTGATACCCAACTATGTGTGAAGGGTATGAAAAATGTTTGTGAACTCTGACACATCTTGGTCCCTTCCCTGCCACATTGTGGTCCACTTTATGTATTTGTCCTCATAGCTTTTGACAGGATAGAACTGCTCCTTGATGGCATCACGAAAGGAATTCCAAGTGTTTGTGGCTGAAAATAGTGAGCCCGTACTTTCATCCTTCTACTCGCAGTAGGTTTCGCACCATTCCTTGATGTGGGGGCCCACTTTAAGAAGAGCGAAAATAATCTTTTCCCGACTGGAAAAATCATGAATAGAAAAATACCCTTCTCACAGATTTAACCATTTATCTAAGGAATCTGCATCTATCTGACCCTCGAATATGGGGATTTTAAAGTTAACTTGTACCTTAAAGGGTGTGGCATTTCCAGAGTAGCTGTTGGAAATCAATGCTTCGCCCCTGGGTAACCGCTGAAGGATCTGGGCAAAGTTGTCCATCATCACATTCCTTTGTCGCTTGAGGTCTTCTTCGAGCAAGATTTTGATAGGATCTCTTACCCCCTCATCTTTATTTTCATCCACCATGGGAGGCCGTTAGGATTTATGTGGTTAGACTTGCAAAGGTTCGACCAATTCAAGCTCTAACTCCTTATATCCTGACCTCGTTGGGGGCACGTAAAGAAAAACAGAGAAAGAGTAGACCGCTTTGATACCACTGATTCGTATTTAAAAAAGAACGCAACAAATTACAGAAATAACCATAATTACAGAGATGCAATGGAAATAATACTTCATTTCATTACTGTAAAATACTGAAATATGATTACAAATAGAAATGGAAATAAACTAGCTAGGGTGATGGTAGCTTATCTCTGAGAAGATATGTGGCGGCTATATGCCTCTGAACTATGTTACAATGAGGCTCGAAGGCCTATTTATTGTTGAGAAACAATGGAAAACCCTAAACATCCAAAATCCTAAGCCTAGGAGATGAAACACCAAACTATGGGCCCCGTTTTGGGTAAATTGGTACATCAACTTCCCGGGGTCATAACTTTGGCATATGATCTCCATTTGGCACACACAATAGCTCACTAGAAAGATATATCTAAGGATTACAACTTTGGGAAGAGAAACATCAGTCCATCGACCCATGTTGCTCCCAGATTTCCTAGAAAACATCGTTTAGGGCCTCAAAACGGCTCCAGAAGTTCACGACCCAAAAAACTGCTAAGAATAGTAAATTGTGCTACAAATAAGGAAACTGAAAGAGACAACTGTGGGGGTCCAAGTGGGATAGGTGGGTGGCCACAAAAATCCACTTGGATCAGATACAATTACCTTTCAGAGGGAGTCAGGTTCTCCCCTTACTTTGCAGATGTTATGTATGTTCATGGTTTGAAGAAGAACTTGGTATTTGTTGCCATGTTGGAGGATAGAGGCTATGATGTGATATTTAGTAAGGGAAAGGTGTTCCTTTGTCACATAGCCACAAGACAGGTGAAGAGGATAGGGGTTTGAGTGAATAATCTCTACAAGTTGGAGGTAGAAGATTGTGCTTCCTTGAACATGAAAGCAGAGAAACTGGAAAGCCAAGACATCGGTGAGTTGTGGCATAGGAGGTTGGGTCACTTGCACCATGGTGCTTTGAAGATCATGCAACAAATTTCTACCAGTCTTTGCAAAGGTACACTAGAGCAAGTAGACACATGCAAAGGGTGTACATTGGGAAAGTAAACCAAAGCTTCCTTTCATGACAAAGACAATTTAGCATAGGTGACCCTAAATCGAGTTCACTTAGATATGTGTGGACCATTCTTGAAAGCATCCAAGACTAAGCACAAGTATTATGTTATATTTGTTGATGATTTTTCTCGTAAGTGTTGGATCTTTTTCATGTAGAAGAAAGATCAGAATTTTGCAAATTTTGGTGAATTTAAAGAACTAGTCGAGAAACATACTAGTAGGAAAGTTGAAGCTCTCAGGAATGATAATGGTGGAGAGTATGTTTCCAATGAGTTCAAAAACTTCTGTGCATTAGAAGGCATTCCACAGGAGTTGATAGCACCCCATAACCCACAACAGAATGGGGTGGCTAAAAGGAAGAACAAGAGTATTGTGGGAGCAGCATGGGAAATGTTGCATGATCAGGGCCTACCATTACTATTATGGGCTAAAGCATGAAACACAATTTTTAATTTGCAGAACAGAAGCCCTCACCAAATTCTCGGGATGAGTACACTAGGAGTGGTTTTTTTAGGTAAGAAACTAGATGTGGCACACTTCAAAATTTTTGGTTGATCAGTCTACTGCAATGTAACTAAAGATGCATGGAAAAATCTTGATCCAACAAAAGAGTTGGGCATATTTGTGGGGAACACTGATACACCTCACAACTATCGAGTCTACCGTCCAACCAATAGGATGACAATGGTTCACAGAGATGTAAACTTTTATGAAGAGAAGGCCATGAGATATTGCCTTGAGAGGGAGCTTTAGCTACATGCAGGTGAGGAGATTTTAGCTCCTAAGGAGGAACCTCAGGATGATGTGGAGCAACCACATGCAAAGGAGCAAGAAGTTGAGACACCCACTCTTGTAGAGTCTTTCAAAGATGGGAGAAAGCACACCATAAAGGTTGACAAGTTATTACATGATGCTAGAGAGAATGTGGCAATAACCACATCACAGCGCAGGCAGAGGAGGTAATCAGAGAGGTACGCTGGCTACATGGCTCTGATGAGTGGATGTGTAGAGATTGAACCATCCTCTTTTGAGGAAGTAGTGCAACAACCATTTTGGGTTGATGCCATGGTTGAGGAGTATGACTCCATTGTCAAGAAAAATATTTGGGATGTGGTCCCAAGATCGATAGACAAGTCAGTGGTGAGTTCTAGATGGATTTACAAGGTAAAGAAAGCAACAAATGGTAGTGTGGAGAAACACAAGGCTAGGTTTGTGGCCAAAGGTTTTTCTCAGGTGGAGGGGATTGATTATGATGATAATTTTTCTCCATTTGCAAGGTACTCATCAATCAGATCCATTCTAGCACTGTTAGTGTAGATGGGATGGAAGATACATTAGATGGATGTAAAGACAACATTCCTCAATGACATGATTGAGGAAGAGGTTTATATTGAGTAGCCTGAAGGATTTGAGACCTTCAACAAAGAGTCACATCTGTGCTGACTCAAGCAATTATGGTATGGGTTGAAACAAGAACCCCGTGCTTGGTACACTAGGATTGATATCTATTTCATCGGTTTAGGCTTCACCAACAGTGAAGCATATTCAAACATTTACCATACTGTGGTGGAAGGTAAATTGTGGATTATTTTTTTATATGTCGACAATTTGATTCTGATAGGTGATGATAAGTTGATCAAGTCTTTCAAAGAGGATCTTGCAAGAGAGTTCGAAATGAAGGACTTGGGGCTCATCCACTACTTTCTGGGTATGGAAGTATGGTAAGGTGATGAGGAATTTTTTGTCTCTAAGGCCAAGTATGCTAATGATATACTTAAAAGGTTCCACATGGAGAGCAGTAAACCCATGAAGACTCCTCTGGTAGGTAATTGGAGGAAGGAGGATGCTACTTCTAGTGAAATAGTGGAGGCTACTATTTATAGGTAGCTTGTGGGTTCACTCATATATTTGGTGAACACATGATCGAACATGTGTTATGCAGTTAACCAACTTAGTTAAGCGATGGTTAAGTCGACCAACCTGTATTGGAAGGTAGCTAAACATGTGTTGAGATACATCAAGGGCACTACTTAGTATGGTTTATGGTACATACAGACAGGGGGAGTGAAGCTCCAAGGCTTCAGAGATGGATATTGGGCAAGCAGTCCATTTGAAAGGAAGAGAACATCAAGTGGGATCTTGGGTATTGGGTCACCAGTTGTTTCTTGGTACAACAGGAAACAAAGATCAGTTGCACTCAGTTCAATAGAAGCAGAGTACATGGCTGCTAGTCAAACAACTTGTGAGGCTATCTGGATGAGGAAGATTCTGGTTGGTTTGTTTGGTGAGGACATGGATCCAACTATGATTTACTGTGACAATCAGAGCTGTATCAAACTCTCTAAGAATCTAGTTTTTCATTATCGGTCCAAGGATATTGATATTTGGTATCATCATCTTCAAGATTGTGTGCAAAGGATAATTATGTTGTTAGAGTACATTCCCACAGAGGAGAAGGATGTAGATATTTTGACAAATGCTTTGTCAAGAATAAAATCCAAGTTTCACAGAGGCAGGATCGGGGTAGTAGATAATCCCTTTCTTGTTGAGAGGGAGTGTTAAAATAACAACATGAAATCCTAATTTAATTTGTCCTTGAATTGAATTAGGAATTAAATCGAAATTATGTTCTCATAGCAACTTGTAATAGTTAACTAAGTTAATTTGACTTAGTTGGCTTAGGAAATTTGATTTGGAAGTCTATCTAGAGTCATGTAGATTGATTCCTAAGTTTTAGGGGCCTAGGTTGAGTTCTTGTGAGTTGTAATTAATTAACTCAGTCTAATTGAGTTATAATCAGTTAAACTAGTTTGACTGTTGGAGGAACTAGTAGGAGGTCTAGTAGTGGGGATGAGAAGTAGTGGATCCTCAGTGCCACACCAGTTAACTAAAGATTCACTCATAAATAACTCATGCATTTCAATTCAAAGGAAGACCCAATTGAGATTAGAGTTTAGGGACAATGTAATATCAGTTGTATAATTTTTCAAGTTCTACAGATGGTGCATAGAATCAGTTGACGACCTATGGATGGATTGCATAGTCATGGGTGGAGAATTTCCCAATTAAATATGGGCCAATTCTCTTAGGAATTGCGCAAGGAAGTAGGGGCTTGGTAGGGAGCAGAATTGGCTAAGTGTTGGCTTGAGCTGGCTTGTGAGGCAGAGAGATAGATTGAGCTTGTGTAGGAATTGTTCGGGTTGAAAAGGCATTATATTTTCTTCTCAAGTATTCTTATTAATGCAATATATATATATATAGTCAGGGTTTTTAGCAGTTTCTTTCCCTAGAGAAATATTGTGTTATGTGCGATTGATATTCTTCCTTTTCTTCTTATTGTTTTCATCGATCAATTTTGGTTTTTGCTGAAGAGTAGAGTAGATTCTTGTCTTGTGTTTTAGCATATCACATAAGTTTTTGAATCTACAGTAAAGATTTTCCAAACATGAGTTTAGGCTTTGCAATTGTTCTCAACATGATGCATGTCCCCAAGATGGTAAACAGATTGTAGAGGCAAAGGACCAATTTACCAACTAGTAAATTATTGCTCTATAATATATCTAAAGGATTAAACTAAATCAAACATTTAGGGACTCCTGATCACATCAATAAAAGTGTATTAAATGGTAGATAAATACATTAAATTACAAGTGTCCTTAACAATAATTTAAAAAATGATTTTTAATGAATGGAAACAATAAATAAAAAGAATCATGTATTTCTAAAATATAAGAATGCAAAAGAAAATGACATTGGGAGATGACATGTACATGTCCCATGAAATGATATATGATTTAATATTACATTTTCTTTATAATAAAATAAATCAAATATAATTTTATTTTTAAATAGGGTAATGCTATATATATATAATATAAAATATAAATAATAAAATATTCCAATATAAATTGAAAAAAAAAATTAAATAATATGATTTTTGTTTTATTTTATTTTATAATTATAGTGGATATCAATAGATTGTTTTCTAAGTTAAATGGTAGATTATTTTATTTAAAAAAATTATTTTATGGAATGATATATTAATATATAAAATATAAAATATATTATTTAAATTTTATTTTCTGTTATTTAAAATGAGTCCTTGGCATATTCATTATTTTGATTTTTTTTTTTGAAAATTCAAAAAGTTAATAACTCAAATTTATGATTCTAAAAAATCTAAACAAAATTTTAAGCAAATTGTCCTAAACATAAAAGAAATTAACTTATGTTATTTAATATATACTATAAGATTAAATATAATGAAAAATCAAAATATAAATAACATGTGATTTGCATTGAATTAAGTGGCCAAAAACCATAACCAGTATTAAAGCATTTACTATATTGCACCAGTTAAAAGGGAGTTGTCACATTGATTAATAAAAATGTGTTAAGTGGTGGATAAAGACATTAAAATACAAATACTTCAAATGTAAAATAATAATAAATATTGTGCTAAGTGGTTGAGAATGGTATTAAAATATATATACTTTAAATATAAAATAATAATAAATAATTATTTTAACCTAAAAAGACATTTCACATAAGGGAAAAAGTGACCAAAAACCATAACTGGTATTAAAGCATTTAATATATTGCACTAGTGAAAAGGGAGTTGTCACATTGATTATGATGATGATGATGATTAACTTCCAGTAAGACCAATTTAGCCTATGAGACGTGCTAAGTGGTGAATAAATACATGAAACTACAAATTCCTAAAATATAAAATAATAATGAATAATGTGCTTCAGTGATAGAGAAAGATATTAAAATGGGGAGATATTGTCTCAAGTAGCACCCCATAGAGGGAGGTATTCCTAGATTTTGTTCTATGTGCTCCATCCATGGCTCCAATTCCTTCACATGGTTGTGCACATGCTCCAAAGAATGGAGGATGTCTTATTGGATGCTCACGTTAGACCAATAAAGTTATACCCACATAACATTTTATATTCCAATAGAGATCAACTGTCTCCGATCTATTGTTACATATTGTTATGTCACTACAAATGACATATAAGGATGGCGCTGAAGCATTAATTCTTTCATACAAAAAAATGTGGGAATATTTTAAGTTTAAACAATGTTGAACATTAGTTTTGGATGGTTCAGATGGGTGGTGTATTCCCGACGTTGCCGCTAGGGCTACAAATACTGATGGAATAAGTCAGCGAGCCTATCCTTCCCATCTCGAAATCAAGATATTTTCCAGCATTTTGAATGTCCATTCTCGACATTTCACAAATATTCTTCATTAGCAGGACAAAGAACTGACACCAATTGTCGTTTGTATGATGCACCATTTGAAATGCTGGGCTAACCCTTGCAAAAATGATGTTGTGTGTTCCATGCGGCATTGAACGACTCATTGTAAGTTAGATAAAGTTATTCTTTGTTCGCTTCTCCGACAATTGATTGCAGAAGTTCGTGAGCATGGGACCCTACCACTTAAAATAATTGTCTTAGTTAGGCGGTAAGAAAAGAAGGAACTAACGTGTGTCCCACATCCATGAGATACTTTGAATGAAACACCACTCGTTCCCTTCTTTCACACACATATCAGTCGTACAAAACTCTACCACGGGTTTGTCGTTTTCCAGCTCTAGTTATGAACCACACGAACAAATTGTTTTGCTCCTCCTTGTAATAAAGGTTAATATTGGAGTCAAGTTGGCCAAAGGAAATATTTGTATTGTGATTTCCTTAAGTGAAAATATAAGCATTTAACGCTTTTTACAAAAGTCATTATCATGTTTAGATGAATCAATTCTATTATGACAATGTTATTGAAGGTGTTATTATAACTTTTTTAAATACTAGTTTAGCTTTTTGAGAAATTGAAGAATTTAAAACTTTTTATGGTTAAAGGTTTTGTTACAGTGATATTTTGTTCAATTGAAAACAATAATAAAAAATGATTAATTCATTTAATACATTTTTTAATATCTCATAATATTTTTTTAAATATATATAAAATTAATTTACCAACATCATTACATTATATACCCATATATATATATATATATATATATATATATAAATAAATAATTTATTACACATAGACATTATATATATACTTTGACTTACATTTTATGTAATATTTTTTTAGGTGATATTATCTTCTTTCCTAAGTCATCATGTACTTTTAATATTTAAAAAAATAATTTCATCCAATCCAACAAATGGTAGTTATTCTTTGTTGGCCTCCAAATAAAATCATATATATTTTTTATAATTCTGGTCGTTATCATTTGAATAGCTTCCCATATAATAAAAAAACTGGTCCTTTCAACCCAAAAAAAAGAGGGAAATGACCGTATTAAGCCCCATCAAGCAATTTCTATATGTTTTATATTTGATAAAGTTGGGAAATGACTATATTAAGCCCCGTCAAGAAATTTCTATATGCTTTATATTTGATAAAGTTAGTGACCATAAACACCATCATAGATATGGGAAATCTTTGCTAAGTTTATTATGTCATTGGTGCTTAAAAAAAGTCCTTGGTCATACTGTATTCAAACATTGCATGTTTTTTACACATATAATGTTTTACAGAAGCTAGAAGCTAGATTCTTTTAGACATTTAAGCGGGCTCACAAACACTCTAACAAGTAAACTAGGGCATATATATATGTGTTTTAACTCGCACGTTCAATATGTCAGATTATGTGTTTTGAATGCCTTTAATGGTTTTTCATCACATAGATCTCTGCATCGCAATGTCCCTGCAAGGGTTTCCAGCATACACTCAAACTCTCTATTCCCTTGGTTGTGCATATGTTGCATGTACACGAAATTATTCAATACTTTATTCAATACTTCAAGTCATCCCTGTAGTTTAATAAGGCTGAGGAGTTGCCCAGAAAGTTATGGAAATTTAAGTCATATTTAGAGAAAATTTGGCAAGGATTTTTGTAAATCTAAGTTATAATTCTTAAACTTTAAAAATTTAGGTGTTCTAGAATTTTTTGATGGTGCTGAATCAATTTCCACCTCAAAAACACGATTCAAACACTGTCTCTACAACATTTTTTAAAATATTTTTTGTCTGGATTCTAGCTACTTTTAGTCTTGTGGGCAATTCCTCAGCCTTGTTAACGACTCCCTAGCCATCTAGACACCGAGCAATTCAACAATAGAGACTTGTCATTGTAAGTAGAGGCTCTAAACAGAAACAAGCACAAACAAAAAAGTAAAAGCAAAAATAAAGAGTAGTGAATTGCCACCAGGTGGTTTTTTTTTAAATAAATAATAATTCATAGTTATAATAAATTGTAAAATGAAAATATAGATACCATGTGATTTTGCATGGAATTCAGTAACTTTGCATTGAATTCAGCGAAGAAAAACCGTGACCAATGCATTAAATTTAGTGAAGTAGAACCGTGACCCGTATTGAAGCATTCAATAAATTGCACGGATGAAGGGGGGCTGCCAGTAATTTTTAGTGAGGGCTGGAGCTAACCAGTCATATATTGGGTATTTAATGTCCTCAGAGCAGCACGCCACTTAGCCAGATAATACGGGAGGGACAAATATTATTTAATGCCGAATTTGCCCACTCCCGTGTTATCGCGTTAAGTCGGGTGCTGCTCTGAGGGCATTAAATACCCAATATATGGCTACTTAGCTCTTTCCTTTTAGTGAATACTTCAAATCATTTCAACGGGTTATGGTTGCTTGGATCATTAGAAACAGTTGTGGGAATGGTAAGCAGATTGGTGGGTGAAGATTCAGTTTGTGAACCTGCGCGTTCAGTTCGATGAACCTGCAAAATCATGGTAGACATTAAATTCTTTTTGCGTGAGCGACAGATTCCACAGAGGTGAATCTGTAAGTTGTAAGTCTTTTTTGTTTTTTCTTTTCGTCGGAAGTGAAGTGCAGGAATATATATCATGTGTCGACATGGAAGAGCAATCCACGACGGAGGAGACTGAATCTCGTGAATTCCCTGGGTCAGTCTGAAGACAAATTTTTACTATAACTATATCCATTCAAGTCCTGAAATAGTACTGCTTGGCATTCAGAAGGCAGAATACTTTCTGTCAAGGAAAATTGTAAGGATGAAAATTTGTTTGGAAATTTTGGCTAATATTGTTAGTCTCTAAATTGTAAATTACAAAATATTTATCTATATATTTGTAAAAATATGAGAAATTCTAATAGTTTTATATATGCTATTTATTCAATTTTGGCAATTTTAAAGTAAAATAATTTTATACTATAAAATTTGGGCTAATAATCTTTAAAAAAAAATGGAAATTGGGAACTTTTGAAAAAACTATGGAAATTTAGTCCACTTGCCAATATTAACCCCAAAATTTTTTCATACATTCAGTGATAGTATAACATTACTTAAATCTATCAATATTATCTAATAATTTTCTTTCAGTATTGTCTAATTATTAGATGTTTTGGAGTTTTAGAAGTTTTGAAATTTTGAATCTAACAAAATTATTTTATTTATAAATTTTAAACTTTTTATTTTAAAATCAGAAAAATCTCTAAACAATTAAAATATAAATTTTAAAAATTTCATAACTTAATTTTGTAATTCCAGTTAATCTCAGGTAATTGTGAGCAAATTATACAAAATTGAACCCAAAAAAATCTCCCCAAAGTCTTCCAAAACATCTAACAAATAAATTACAACTTTTCCCAATGGTAAAATATAAATTCAAATTCTGACTGCTGTAGATATACCGTATATACCGGCCAGCTAGATAGGAGGATGATAAAATATGGGGGCAAATTTCTACGTCTTGTGATTTTCTTAAACCATGTTTTTTTACTTCTGGTTTTTTATTTAAACAAGGAAAAATTTTATGGCGATTTAGTTATCAAATGATTAGTTTTCTAGTAATTGGTTACTACTCATTTCTAGTAATTCATGATTAGTTTTCTAGTAATTGGTTACTACTCATTTCTAGTAATTGAATTACTATTGGTTAGTATTAAAGAAGATAAGTTAATTTATCATTGTTATTCAACCAATCATTTTATTAAATTCAATTAATTAAAAAAATTATATTTTAAAATTAATTTTATAATATAATTAAAAAACTAAAATATATTTTAAGTTTACCTTTTTATATATAAAAGAGAATAAGTTTAACATATATTTTAAATTTTTATATACAGGTTGAGTCGGCTTAATGGTTAAGAGAGTGTTCTTTTTGCAGAAAGTCATTTGTACAATGTAATTAAAAAAAGAAAATTGCAACATTTATTTTTATTGCGTTTCTTAATTACAGAAATTTAACTAGCATAATTTAAATATAAAATGGATGACATAGATTTAACAAATTTAATATCTAATTAAAAATATATTTAAAATTGTAAAAATCCTCTTTGCACGATTTTTTTAAACTCTTAATTTAAGAACACATCTAATTATTATTATTTTTTAAATATCAATATATTGAGAATGAATATTAAATTTTTTATAAAATTATAGATAAACATGTTCTTTTATTTTTTTATTAAAAACTTCATTTAAATATTATTAATTATTATTAATTTTCAAATATTAATTTGATATAGAATATGAATATTATACATTTTATTTGTTTATTTCATATTACATATGTCTTTCATCTTAACTAATTGAAAGTTTGATAATATATTGCTTGGTAATAAGAAGGGAGAAAGACATTTTCCCATATCAATGGTATATATAATTAAGAGATGCATTTTAATTTAACTATGAATATGGAAATATTTATTTTAGAAGACAAAGTAAAGTGAAGTGATTTATGAAAGCACAAAAAAATATGGAGCATGTTAAAATTTAGTTGAAGAAAATTAAATAATAGTTTTTAAGGCTGAAGTTCCATCTTAGCTTTGGTGCATAGATAACTCATTGGATCTCACTTAAGGGTCTCATTATGTATATATCACTCCATAATTGCTATACTATATGATATACTAAGTCATTATTGATAACCAAAGTGTTTATTGCAAGAGAAAAATGTGAACTTGAACCCATGGATTAAGAATAACTAGCTAAATTATAGGTGAAACTCAAAAAAGTGAATAATATATTGGGATCAACATAGTAAGGGTATAATATGGAGGTTAATGAAAAATGTCACAAAAATAAATCTATACTTAAGGTATTTAATGAAAATAAAGGACATTTAATTGGAAATGTGTATTAAAGAGGGTTTAATAAGTCAGTTTTGGAACAGAGAAGATGAATTAAGGATATTATTCAATATCTCATAAACAAAAGTGCTATGATATAGTTTAACTAGCTAAACACCCCATGCTCTTGCATTAAATATGCATGGATAGGATTTTGTAGACACCAAGTAGAATAACATTAAATGAACCAAGTTGCATTACATTATCAATGCTATTTCTCTTGAATGATTATTGTATGTATAGTGAAGTCATCATATTCAAGATTTTTCATGATAATATGGGAATATTATTATTTTTTAACATAATTGCAAATTTTAGGAGGCCATATTTCATAGTCAAAGGGTAGTAATGGATTTTGAGGTTGCTTAATTCATCTATGTAATTACAATAAATTTATAAATTATTAAAAAAAAAAATCAAGTTATAAAATTCATACTAGGAATTCTTACCTTGTTATTCTAGTTATGTGATAAGATATGATACTATAGGGTGAATGGGAGCTAATCATGGTATCTCATGATCCATTAGTGGTATGTAGATCCAGAAAAATGATAGTATGTTGACATGGAGGTATGATTTGAGGTATTTGCATAAATACTTTGAATATTGCATAAGAAGATGAAATGTACAAAGTCAAATTAACTTTTATGATATATAAATTGTAATTATGAAAGTTTGTAAAATATGTAAAAAATGGTTTGTAATAGTGGTATACTACTTTTTCTACAAAACATAATGCATTTGTTTACATCAGTAAGACATTTTACTATCAAAGTGATTGGATTTTTTGACACAAATTTGTAAAATTATGGATGACAATTTGCACTTTTGTGTGGATACTTTTAATAAAATTTTATATATTTTTTGAATTAAGAAGGTTTTTGTAAGGTCAAATGTTAGTGCAAGGTTTGTGAGCTATAGCCACTAGAGGTAGTTCCCTTGAAAAAGCACATAAACATGTTATGTAAGTATTATGAGGTCCTTGGTTCAACCCTTAGGTTAACTCATGTCCATATCAGGGGTAGGTGTTGTGCACCTACTGGTTATAGTGGTAGTTGATGGAATTACCCCCATGCATTGGGATCAATATAGTAGGGGTATAATATAGAGGTTAATGAAAAAGCCACAAAAATAAATGGATACCTAGGATATCTAATGAAAATAAGGGACATTTACTTGGAAATGTGTATTAAAAAGGGTTTAGCAAGTGATTTTTGGAAGATAAAAAAGGAATTAAGGATATTATTCAATATCTAATAAGTGGTGCTATGTCATAGGTTGACTAATTAAACACCCCATGATCCTATGTTAAATATGCATGGATAGGATTTTGTGGACACCGAGTGGAATAACATTATATGGACCCATTTGTATCACATTATCAATGTTATTCCTCTTGAATGACTATTGTATTTATAGTGAAGTCATGACACTGGAGATTTTTCACAATAATATGGGAGAATTATCATTATTTAACATAATTGAAAGTTTTATATAATCAAAGGGTAATAATGGATTTTGAGGTTGTTCAATTCATATATGTAATTACAATTGATAATTTCAATGAATTTATAAAGTATTTTAACAAAATTCAAGTTGCAAAATTCACATGAGGCCTTCTTACCTTATTATCCTACTTATGTGATAAGATAGGATACTAAAGGGTGAATGGGAGCTAATCATGATCTCTTATGATGCATTAGTGGTAATGTAGATCTAGAAAATTGGTAATATGTTGACATGCAGGTATGAATTGAGGCATTTTCATAAATAATTTGAATATTACGTAAGATAAAATGAACAAATCAAATTAACTTTTTTGATATATAAATTTTATTCACGAAAGTTTGCAAAATATGTAAAAGAAGGTTTCCAATAGTGATATGCTACTTTTTCTACAAAACATAATGCATTTCTTTGCATCATCGAGACATTTTAATACCTAAATGATTGCACTTTTTGACACAAATTTATAAAAATAGGGTTGATAATTTGCACTTTTATGTGGATACTTTAGTACATTTATATATTTTTTAAACTAAGAAAGTTTGCATAGCCTTGAAATTACAAGATCAAATGTTGGTACAAGTTTTGAGAGTTGTAGCCGCTAGAGGTAGTGTAGGGACCAATCCTATGATATATATATATATTGTAAAGAAAAATACAGTAAATTAAGATTACAATCATAAGCAGATCACTATTGGTAACTAAGAAATGTTAAAGAACTTACATCAAGCATCCATGAATTTCACTACATTGCATATATCATCATTTTACATTCTATTAACTATAGGAACAACAAAATCATATAACAAAACATTTCAAATAACACATGCACTGTTCACCCTGAGACGAGATTCAATCTTGACCTTACTGTCAAACACACACATGGCAGCAACAGAATATTAAAGATAAGCAGGAGATTCCCTCTATTATTTGACAATGATATACATTTATTGTACATTCATGTGACCGTTGGGTTCCACATCCCAAGGTCCCTTGGACTCTCATGGTTGTTCACATTCTACACCAACCCATAGAGGATTAGGTGTCCAACATTACACCCCTTAATCCAAAGAGTTATGTATGAGTCCAAGAAGAGAGCTGTAATACAAAATGTGCAAAAATGCATGGCAGCACTAGGCTGAATGTGCTCTTTGAAATGTTGGTATAAAGGGTAGTGGTTTAAGGATGACCACCAACACTAGAATGCTTAGTGCAGTTCCTAGAACTCTTCCAAGTCTGGCATGAAGCTCAAGTCTTCTGCTAGAGGAAGTGCTCCTGATGTTTTGAAGAGGGAAACCTTCAACCATGAGAGGGAGGTCTCACCCTACATAAAAGGGAGAACCTCAACCTGAAAAGGGAAGTCTAAACTTGTGATGGTTTAAGGATGACCAACAACTCTGGAATGCTTAATGAAATTCCTGGAACTCTTACAAAACTAGCAAGAAGCTGAAGTCTTTTGCTAGAGGAAGTGTCCCCAATTCTTTGAAGAGGTGTCACAAACTGAAGGCATGCCCAGGGGCATCTTTGTCTCTGGGTACAACTCTGAATCTGGTGTGGTAGGTTGTGGCTTAGGCTCACTTGATGTGGCTTTGAAGCTTGTAGATGACCATCATTTTCCCCGCTGTCAGATATAAGGTGAGAAGATGAAGAAATCTCAACTCCAAGACTGTTCAATACTCTAGAACAAGTTCTGACATATGACTAGAATATCTTCTTAGATGTTGATGTCCGTGATCTAGGTGGATGTTGGTGGCCACCCACCTATCCCATTTGGAGCCCCACAACAGTCTCTTTCAGTTTTTCTGTTTCCTTAATTATAGCATAGTTTACTATTTTTAGCAGTTTTTCGGGTCCTAAACTTTTGGAGCCGTTTTGAGGCCCTAAACGACGTCTTTTGGGAAATCCACCGCCAGCGATTTTTCTGTTTAAAAATCGTCTTTTCCATCGTAGTCCTCGGAGATATATTTCCAACGGGCTATCATGCGAATCAAACGGAGATAGTACGACCAATTCGCGACCCCGGGAAGTTGATGTACCAACTTACCCAAAAACGGGGCCCACAATTTGGCGTTTCATCTTCTAGGGTTAGGTTTTGGAATGTGAAGGGTTTTCCATTGTTTCTCAACAATAAATAGGCCCTCGAGCCTCATTGTAACACAGTTTTTGGAGAACAGTTCAGAGGCAGGCAGCCAACACATCTCTTCTCAGAGATAAGCTACCATTGCCCTAGCTGGGTTAATTCCATTTCTATTTGTAAGCATATTTCAGTATTTTACATCAATGAAATGAAGTATTATTTCCGCTGCATATTTGTCTTTATTGTTATCTCTGTATTTTATTGCGTTCCTTTTTAAATCTAGATCAGTCCATTGCCAAGAAGCGATCCATCCAAGATGAATCTTTGTTCTTGCAGGAGGTTTGTCTCTGAAGCACCTATTTGAAGAATGACTAGTTTTATGATAGTGCTTACATGGATGAAGATCAAAACAATGATCTTTCAGATGGCCAACTCGGTCATAGTGTTGGCATTTCACAATCTATTACTGTGGAAGAGGGGAAGAATCTGGAACAGCTGGAGGTGAACTGTCATGAAGGAATCCAACACTCTGAAACTGGATGGGCTTTGAGTAGTCTGGAATATGAAAGGAAACCTCCTTATCATATCCAAGACATGTTCTGTGCTTGTTGTGGACAAGCTCTTCCCAAGGTCTGATGATGTGCTTGGGAAGTACAAACTGAACTTCTGCATCTGTACGTGACTTTGCTGCTTCATTGGGCATTGGATCTGAATTTGTAACATTATTGGCTTGATGTTTATGGGATACTGTTTCATTTTCCTGAACAGAAACAGGTTCAGAATGACGACACCATTGTTGTAATTCTGCTTGTTGTAGCTGAGATTCAAGCTGCAAAAAGTCTACCTTCTCCTGTGTATACTGCAAACGTGTTTTAATATCATAGAGAATGTTCTTGCTGATGTTTACTGTGTCATGTTCAGTGGAATGTATTAGATTATTCATTAATTCTAATACATCATAAATTTTAGCCATTTTTCAAACAACTCAAGATTCAACTACAACAAAGGTATTCAAGTAACTTTTCTTTTCATAAGCTAGAGAGAAATTAATAATATTGGCTTGGATAAAAGCCTTTATACCATCAAAATTTGTAGTGATGAGACTATCTCTCTAGCCCTAGCTTCACAGGTTTTAGCAAAGCAACTAGTGAAAATGTGATCTTAAAGCAAGAGAACCACATGTGTTTTCATAATATCTAGGCAATAAAAGCTTATGCAACTATAAGTGGAGGAAAATCAAGGTAGTTTGCCTGAGTCAAAGATGAGCACAACCCTTGAAAATTTGTTTCGAGTTCCTATGCTCCAATTTGTAGTCAGATTTGATGGACAACAACAAGAATGCACTATTGCATCTAGGCCAAACCAACGATCACCATTCTAAGTGATTTCCACCTCCCCGAAAGATGCTTTAACCATTCATTCCATCTTCATAGTGTCGGTGGACGGAGGTTGGATGGTTTGGAGAACGATGGGGATTTGAATAGACGAACGTCAACTGCATCTTTTTATTTGTCAACAGAGGTCTTCGTGTTGGTCGAAACGTTGTTATCACTTTTCGTGGAATGGATTGTTGTGGATAACCTCCAACTGCTATGTACACTGGAAAAAGGATTCTTCTTTGCTGGTGAAGAGTTCAATTGGGCAGAGTCTGAATGGCACAATATCAAGAAGAGTATGAGGACATGGGAGATGACGATGATATGGGTGATTTTGATGATGACGTTGACGATTTTTTTCATGGCCGTGGTAGGGGAGATCCTATTGAGACAGACTCAGATGAGGATGTTGATGTGTTGAGGAAGTACTCAGATACTACAGCTTTACAAGCTCGGCATGGAAAGGACATTCAGGGCATCCCATGGGAAAGATTGCATTTCATGAGGGAAAGCTACCATGAAACCAGATTACAACAGTATAAGAATTATGAAAATCTAAATAGGCCTCATGATGAGTTGGATAAGGAATGCCAAGAATTCAGGAAGGATGGAAAATTTTATGATTTCCACTACAACACGAGATCTGTGAAGTCAACATTTGTGCATTTTCAGTTGAGGAATCTGGTTTGGGCTACCTCAAAGCATGATGTGTACCTAATGAGTAACTACTCAGTTATGCATTGGTGTTCAACAACGACACCAGAGTTTAATTCACCTCCAATAGCCAACACCTCGAACCCACACACTGGCTTGATGCCAGCACATATTGAGATGGCCATCAAGACTCTTCCAACACCTTCCTAAATTCCTTCATTTGCAACCACATCTCCACCCTATTGGAATAAGCGTGTAGGAGATCAGAATTTATATTATTATTGTTATTTGACGGCCTCTCCTTGAGCCAAAGAAGAGTGGCATCAATGCAGTTCGTATAGAAAGCAACAATGAAACTTTGTTCTCGCAGCAGATATATTTGGATCACTACCATATAACAAGAATAAACACAATCTATTTTAAATATGACCCATGGCCATTGATTTCAACGCACATTGAATCACATAATACTCTCCCTGTTCAGTAGAATAATCTAAAAGCAGAGGAAGATAAGGTGCTAGCGATCCCCACGGTGGGCACCATTGGAATTGGAATTGCAACGAAACAAAATAGAATAGAACAGTGAACCAAACAAGTATTTAAGACTTTAAGATCCCTGAAAACCTAGATAAAATGCATAAATCTCTTATAAGATATATCAGAAACTCTGTGGATATCAATCTTTCACATAAAACTTTATGAAGGCATTCTTCTATTGGTGTTCACAGCCAAGTAGTGAAGCGTAATAGCATTATATCTTATTACAGGACTCCACATCATTCTTATCTATGAACGTCGAGTGAGCCTTTGGATGTCTCTAGAAGCCTTTGGAGAATCTCGGGGCTTCGAAGCAATGTTCTATTATTTGACCCTCAACGATTCGTTGCTCATAGTATAACATTCATGAAGATCGACCCTCTGATCATGGCGATATTGCTAAAGGAATTGACGAAAAGGAACCTTTAGATTCCACACTGCCAGAATTGACTAGAGTTACGGAAAATTAATGAGCAGACATTTTGTATTCCTTGACCAATGCATGCCAAAGATACATTCAACCAATGCTCAATAGCAGAATTTTGATAGGGCTTAGAATAGAAGAATTCTGACAAGGCAGGAGCAACTGATAGATAGAGAAACAACCTTGAATACAAACATGAATACAATGCATATACATTCAACATATGAACTAGCACACATAACAAAAAGAGATTAAATGCATATACATTCACAAAATGAAATGGTCTGCTAGAGTGCCTAGGTGTAGCATAGCAGCATTAGTATATTTCTATAAATAGGGAAATGGTAGACCAATTCTGGAAAGAACCAGAATGCAGTGTTGAAAATCTCTGAAAATGCCCAAGCCTAATGACAGCTCTGATACCATGTCAAACACACACATGGTAGCAACAGAATATTAAATATAAGCAGGAGAGTCCCTCTATTATTTGACAATGATATACATTTATAGTACATTCGTGTGACCATTGGGTTCCACATCCCAAGGTCTCTTGGACTCTCATGGTTGTTCACATTCTACACCAACCCATAGAGGATTAGGTGTCGAACACTTACTGCTACTTACCCTCCCTTGTTAACGTATGCCTCCAAGTGTGAATCTTGGTGTGCTCTGACCGAATGTAGTGACCCACCGGTTGACCTCGAAGCATACTGCTTGGGTACTCTTCTTCCTTGTGGACCCTTGAGTTGCAATGGGATTATACAATGGAGGAAGTGTGCTAGATGATAGAGGTGAGCCATCCTTGGCTCAGGTGTCCCCTATCTATTGTCCTCTAACTCACCAAACTCAACTATAGATTTTAGCCACTCACAATGACATAATCCCATCCATCCAACAATAGGGTAAGCAAAAAAAGTGTCTTCTCCCATATATTTCCCCTTCTTTTATAGGAGGCTTCATAGGTGACACTTGGAATTTCATGTATAATTAAAAATAATATTTTTACTTAAATTATTTACTTAAATTTTAATTAAAAATAATATTTTTCCCTCACCCCAACAAGACTTCCTATTTCTTCTCCTACTTATCTCTTGATCCCCTTTTTATACTTGTTAATTTGTGTTCATTACTGAAGTCAATTGATAAGACTCAGATTTGGTCCCCTAACTACCTCCTAATTTAACTCAATTTACTTCTTATTTGGATATTCTTATGTTGGCTCTTGCCACATGGAGGTTCTCTAAAGTTCTCAAATTTTAATTTATTAATCTTATTTTATTTCACCACCCTCTTCTCTTAATGAAGTTTAACTATTTTAGTATTTACCTTTATAATTAACTCTATGTCCCTCTTTCCCTCTTTTTCCTAATTAAGTTACTTATGTATATTATCTACCTAATATTTTTCAACATGGGAAGGGTAGAGTTCTTCAAGGTACAATATTTTTATTTCTTTCTATTCTCCCTTTACCCCAAGTTTTATTTTTGATTCAAATGCCTTGGTTCTAACCTCATTTACCACTTGATGTGAATATTAGGATTTTCATATTTGGATTATATTTATTAGTTTATTTTTTATGATGTTAAGGGTTCCGAGTTGGTTGTGCTCTTCAATAACTTCCCTTCAAAGTTCCAAGGAATCCACGCCTAACAATTTATTTTTAATTCCAAGGGTACCAAGTTAGTTGTGCCCTTCAAGAACTTCCTTGAAGTTCCAAGGGCGCCAGACTGCTTGCCCTTCAATCATCCAATGGATATGAGGGGAAATTCTAGGTGCAACGATAGAGACTGCTATCATCTCTTTTGTTTCCCACTATAGTGAGACTAATGGTGTTTCGAATCATGGAATCCACCTTTATGTGTGCCCCCAAAGAAAATCCTTGTGAGCGACCCAAATTTAGGACCTGCCTCATGACAGCGTGATCTTCAAGGTGAAGATGTTCCAACCCTTCCAGCCCAGTCATGGCGGGAGTGTTAACGGTGAAATCAAGGACATTGTCCCACACATCCCATGTAGTTACATCCAATTTTACAACCCCATTACCTATGTGTGAGTCATTCGACCAAGTAACTAACCTGTGCCTGTAGCCACTGACACCTCATTAGAATATATAGTAAGTGTCAAACTGAACTTAGAATTTCAAAGACAAAATATCCATTTCCATCAAACCAGATGTCATCAACACCTCACATGTGAGTGCCTTTGGTGGTTTCCTGTCATACTCGATAATCATTAATAACAAAGTTTCTTAGTGTTATTCATTGTCATAATATCATCATCAAAATCACTTAGTCATTTGCATCGTTGTTCATCAAGAACCAGAACTAATCAAAGTAGCTAACATAAGGAACACATCCATCATAGCTATCATCATCATCATATCAGTAGGAAACATACATATCCATTGAAGTTGTCATGATTGTAACATTAATAGAAAACATACATGTCCATCAGACCTATCATCATCATATCTTTGATAAAGGATATACATATCCATCAATGTTATCATCATCATGATATCAATATAGAACATGCATATCCATCAATGTTATCATCATCGCAATATCAATAGAAAACATACATATTCATCAATGTTATCATCATCACAATATCAATTAGGAAACAAACATAACCATCACATACACTAATAATAGAGTCAAGTGTCTGGATCCTCAACCTAAGGTCCTCAAATAATAAAGTGTGATCCTTAGAGCTAAATCAATGTTAATGCCATATCAATGTCGGTTAACTAGATCGGGGCACTACAGGTAGCTCCATTTCAAAAGAACATAAACATGTTATGTAAGTATTATGAGGTCCTTGGTTTAACCCCTATATTAATTCATGTCCATGTCAAGGGTAGGTGTGGTGCACCTAGTGGTTATAATGGTAGTAGATGGAGTCAACCCCTTGTCATGTGAGTGTGAGACCACCCCAATGAGAAATTCCACACTTCTATTAGTAAGTCCCCATTTTAAATTTGTTTTAGATATTTTCCACCTTCACCTTCGGATATTGGATATGAGAAGAAAGGAGGATTGAGGGAGTACCTCATGGGGGACGCTCTAAGGGTAGAAAAATTTGTTGAGAAGATAAGGTAGATCCATATGTAAGTACAAGAGAAATTAAATAAGTAATAGGAAAATTATAAGGCTAGACATGATCAACATAGAATAGGGGAGTTATTCAAGATGGGAGATAAAGTATTATTACAGTTGAATAAGGAGAGGCTATAGGATCTTGGTAAGAAAATCAAGGCTCTACCATATGGTCCCTTCGAGATACTCGAAAAGGTGGGATATAACACCTATAGATTCAATTTACCCCCATACATCCATATTTACTCAATGATGGATGTAGAAAATATGAAATCTATTAGCCTTCCATATTGGATAAGGAAGAGGAGTGGGTCCCACATTTTATGGAGGAATTAACACTAGATGCTCAAGCATAGTTGATAGAGGATACATTTTTTGTAGTAGAGGTCTAGAACTATAAGATAGGGGAAACATGAACTTCGAAAGATTAATTTAAAATAATAGCTTTGAAAAAGGGCTAAATGGTACTCCAGGGGGAAGGTAGAGGAAAAACCCCCTCACCTCATTCAGTAAAATATTTTTGGGACCAAAACCCTCCCAAATTAGGGAGGTATGATCCGGATTGGATAATTATCTTATTTGTCATCCATTTTTATGCTTTCAAGGTGGAAAAGTAAGAGAAATCAACTTATAGTAGTTTTAGCGATGGGATCCATTTTGGAGAATTGGGGTTAGAAACCTTCTAGAGTTAGTTTAAGGCCTTAAATGACATTTTAGGTTTAATTTTTTTTCACTTAAGCACCATATTCCTAGAAATATTCTAAACTTGCAAACATTTCCAATGGTGCAAGAATCACATCAATCAAAGTTTGAACACACATTAGAGAAAATTTCAACCTAAAAGTACCCATGAAATTTTCCATGTCATGATATGTAAACAAATCAAGATCCATTAAATTTAAAAAGAGGTACATGTAAATATTTTAGACGAAAAAGAAGAAAACTACTTTTTTAATTGTAATTTTGTCTTATCTCCTTATAGGTTTACTCAACTTACAATTATAGACACTCATTGGATGCATAATTAAATTCCATATCTAACGAGTACCCATTGTGCATACTTTTGAGAAGATTCACATTAATAAATATTGAAGATACATTAAAAAAAGTGTGTTTCAATACACATTTTTTTTAATGTATCTTCAACTTTTATCAATGTGGGTCTTCTCAAAAGTATGCATAATGGGTAATCTTTGGATGTGGAATTTAATTCTACATCCAATGAGTTTGTACACTCGAAATTTGAGTAAACCTATAAAGAGATATGCCAAAAATACAATAAAAATGGTAGTTTTTTTCTTTTCCCTCCAAAATTCATAAATCTTATTTTATTTCTTTCCCAAGGAAAAATAATAAATTTATTATTGTAAACAAAATTACATGTTGTAGATGCTTGCAAGCATTCCATCATCCAATCCAAGACTGGTGATCATAATTTCATACAAAATAATCAACTAACAAATGAAGAGAAAGGGTTAACCTTTTCTCCATTTCTTCTTTTCTACCTTCCACCATTCTCCTTGAGTTGGCGTGGATGATATAATAGCTAACTAATTTTCTTCTTCTATTCTTGTAATTTCCTTGTCTCAGTCAGAATTATTTGAGGCATGGTGATGTTTGTATCCTCTAGAGTCCTTTGCTTCAGGTATCCTCACTAGTTGTGCTGCAGGGACCTATAATTCTGTCGCTTCACAAGAGGCTTCCCCCTTTCCTTCTTTTTCTTGTGTATTCTAGTTTTCCACATTGGAAATGGGATCCTTTTCTACTTCATCCTCTTTCTCTGCTAGCATATTTGAGGGAAATTTCCATCCTTTGGATTTCTTTCCTAGTTTCTTCTTCCTTCACAACTCTTTCTTGGCATCAGGGCACATGTTTTGTAGATGTCCTATCTGTTGGCATATTCAACATATGAAGGTTGTGTTCTCAAAATCTAGGAATTGAGTCCAGCTCTGCTTGTTGTGTGACAAGTGCATGTGATCTGGTAGGCCTTTACTGAGGTCCACCTCGACACATACTTGGGCAAATGTATAGATTTGTTCTTCCAATATTTGTGTGTTTGTCTTTATGAATCATTCTAAGATATTCCCAACGCCTTCTTGAGCTTGCTAATACCAAAACTGAAGGGGGAAGTTATGTAGCCTGACCCAAACCAACATTCTTGATACAATCATGGTGTTTGCATCAAAATATGGGAACCATGGAGTAATGAAAAGTCTCATTGATCCCCAAAACCATGGACCTTCCTAAAGGACAAATTCTCGATCCTCCGATGATGCAAACTTTAATATGAAAAAACCCT
The DNA here is from genome assembly GCA_031772625.1 of Pinus tabuliformis. Lineage (NCBI taxonomy): Eukaryota > Viridiplantae > Streptophyta > Pinopsida > Pinales > Pinaceae > Pinus > Pinus tabuliformis. The sequence goes on from CM062818.1 coordinate 1,544,553,104, forward strand.
TGGAACAGAGGTGTATTTCATAGTTTGTTGTCCAATTTGATAAGATCTAGTGGAAAAGGTCCATTCATTCTGGCCAGAAAATGTTAAATCTTACTGGTGCTTCATAAGTTGGTCATAGATCATTTGTTTCCAGAAGATCTATAATCACTTTTCAGACATGATTCATCTTCTCCACTATATAGTGACAAGGGATATTGTATGTTTGTTTTAGATTTGTTGTAGTTTCTAGTTTCCCTTGGAGGATCTCTTTGAAGGAGAGACTACCATTTATATGTTCTTGATTTGGTTCTGTACCTTTGGGTAAGCCAGAGCCAACAACACCTCTTGCTCCCTTTGATTTACATGATCCAAATTGTCTGCCTCTCATTCTCAAATTTAGGATGATGGTGGTCATAGGAATAACGTTGTATTTATGTAGAATCCAATCATCTCACATAGTTCTACCACCACAAATTAGGTTTTGTTGATGTGATGGATAACCCAAATTTTGCATGATATTCTTCTTCATTTGAGAAACCTTATCAGATGCTTGCAACCAAACTGATAATGATTTTACCATGAGGGGTCTTTAAAACAATTTGGAAATGGTTATGTTCTTCCTAATCGAGGGAGTCATACATTTTGGGCTCCAGTTCGATGCCATATGAAAATTTTGTTTCCTGTAGCAGAGACTGAAACGAGGGCACAATATTCGATTGCGAGTTCCTTGATACTAATATTTTGAGATCTATTATGTATGAGAGTAGATCCAAAGAAAATGGATCCAAAAACCTTAGTTTTGATCTCGATCCATCTTGACTGATACTCATTGCACATAAGATGGGTAGAGATCCTAAATCCGGTAGGGGGATTCAAGATTGATTGTATACACCGCCTTAGTGATGGAGATCGATGTGTTGATTTCGGTCCATCGATTGAGTTCTTTTGGCAGATCTTCTATGACAAGAGATGGAGGTGAAGAGGACTTCAGATCTATACCTTCCAGCCTCTTATGTGAATCCAGATATGGCTTGTACCTGCATACCATTGAGCAGCCATTCCGTCCTTCCCAGAGGCCATGGGAGGTTTTGGGTTCAACATAGATAATTTGTGCACCCCCAACATTTTTTTTAGAACTCCCAGAGCGTGTTATCACCGATGTGGAGATCCACCCACATAAATCATTGTAGGAAAGTCAGTGGGAGTATTGTAATGTTTCTGCTGGAGCTAATATGACCCAAAACAATAAATAAATAAAAATACAAAGGCTCCCATCTCTCTCGTAGTCAGTAGAGGATTCATAAATGGTTTCCAAATATGATTGAAGAGAGATACCAAAGAAGCCTATCTAATCTGGCACATGCCAATGGATCAAGTGTTGTCCTCCAATGAAGTGGTTGAGAGATGCAGCTCCAAATTCGGTCAATGAGTCAAGGATCTCCTCAACTGTAGAGAGCAGAGAAACCCTAGCTCATGACATCATTCCTTCATAACTCTTATTTTATTATTTTTTCTTAGGAGACCACTTTTAGGCTAAAATTTCCTCTAATGAAAGCTATGACTCCTAGAATTTGACCTACTTTTATTGACCACCATAATTAGAGAGGATGCCATGTCATCACCTTTTACTCATAGAGAATGGTATAAACACATTGGAACTATGAGGAAGACTCTAGAAGGGTCGATTCATAACTCGTATGAGGGTTGAATGGATAAAATCTAACTTGTAGTTAGATATTAGGTTACATTATAACCAAGCCACTAGGATGAAAAGAGGTTCCATTCTATTTGAGTGTATTTTTTTTCCATGTTAGAGAAGAGTGGCCAAGAGTGGGTAGAATGACCACATGCCACAAGTCTCACTCTGTATTTGAAAAATTTCCATTAAGAGAGAGGGAGAGTAGAGAAAACTCACCTTCCATCTAGTTTTCTCCCTAAAGGGTTTCCAACACCATATGTTGGTCTTTATTTTGATTGGTGTGTGTTTTTATTTCTCTTTTCTCTATTTTATGCATTTCATATATTACATGTATAAGTAGAGAAATTAATAAATTAATAAATCAATAAATCCCTAAATCTAAGTAAAAATTAACCTCACAATATAGATTTTATGTTTATATAAAGTATTCATTAGAATTTTTGTGATGAGTTATGTCTAGTGGAATATCCATGTCAGTTTATGGCTTAATCAATGTGAGGTTTCTAATTTTATGATTCCCATTGTCATAAAAAAAATCAACTTCTTAAGATAAAGTCCAAAAGCTTAAGTGAAATTTGAATACAATTAAGAGGGAGGCCATTGTCACATGAAAAACCCACTTCTTCACTTCATGTTGACTCTCCTTTTTCTCAATGGGACTTCTTTAGGTTAATATTGTTGGTATTTTAGGTAATTTGTTTCATGGTGACATGAGTATTGAATCTAGAAAAATGGTTGTGAATACTTTGTGAGTATGAAATTGATGGAAGGACTAGAGACTAGTGTATTTCCATCATGCATATGGGGTCAAATTAGAGCTCCCTTGAGACAAAGTAAATGGATCTAGGGAAATATCTGGGCTGTGCAACTCTAACCCTATAACATCTGCTTATTATTTTTTACAAGATTCAAAATAAATTCAACGAAATATTCTCCACTAGAAATATTCCTAGCGTTTAAAAGAAATGATATATCCACTAATAATATAAATAGAATGCACCATCACCACTACATGAGTACATTTTCACTTAATGGTCATTAAATAAGTGACACATAGAGAGACAAATTACTTAAGAAATCATATCCAACCATAAATTCTAGCCATGAAAACTGCATAAAAGTTACAAAGGCATCCACAAAATCATCTCCTCAATGAGGCACATTTAGTTATATGTACCTAGATTCAATAAAAGATAAAATATCTTCAACAAAATTTCAAAAATGTTAGTATTTTCTAAGGGATCTCTCCCCCATTCCAACCTTCAGAAATAATGAGCAGGTGCATTTCCATTTATATGGATATGCTCATCTTCCTTTATAAAAAAATAATAATATTTCAAGTGAAGCCCCCAAATTTCATTGAAGGAGGGGTAAAACATCCTCTTCTATAATTGATTAATATAAAGTACATAAAATTTGGATGTTCATGCCACATGTACAATGAAGTCAACACTAAAATAAGGGTGTATCCAAAAATGGTGGCAAGTAAGAGCTCCAAGATGCATTGCTTAACCTTTAGAGTCTCCTCAAGGCATGTAGATCTTCAATAAAAGACATAAGGATGCAATACAGTACTCCTAACCTAAATTCAAATATGCATGTATATACTTCCACAGTAAACACATAGCCTTCAAAGTCTCCTAATGAAAATCCATCCTTCACCAAACTACCAAGCATTCCTTCAAAATTGGATGCAATCTCCAATTCAAGTTCAAAACAATTTCAAAGGGACCGCTCAAATCCACATCAACATCATACCATATAAAGGTTGGCCCTAGGATTTTTATAGGTTGTCCCATTCAAATTTTATATTTTAGGTCAACACATTTTTCTTTTATATTTATTGCACACATGCAAGCACACGCATAATTAAAAAAAAAGGATATTTCTTGCACCCTTTACTCGTGATGGTTGTTTATTTGGAATCATGTGTTTGTGTGTGTGTGCATAAAGAAGACCATAATACCATATTCCTAAAACCCCTTAAAATATGAATTTATGGGCTTCAAAAGTAAACACACATCGATGAAAGCCTCCTAATGGCTGACCATCCTTCCCAAAAACAAATCAAGTCTTCCTTCAAAGGTGGATGCAATCTCCAAGTCATATTCAAACCAATCTCAAAGGGCTCACCCAAATCCAAATCAACATTATTCCTTGTAGATTCACCTCGCTAAGCCTTATGTACGTTGGCCCATTTGAAATCTATATTTTAGGTTGACCCAAAATTCTTTCTTAGTGATGATTGTTACACAAATATACATAGATTCCCTCACCAAAATTTGATTATGGATTTCAAGTGCTATAGCTACGATAGATATTTTGACAATTCTAATAATCTACAATAGGGTCTCATCCTTGCAAAAACCCTAGAAGTTAGTCCTATTATTGCTAAAATTATCACATATTTATCACATTCCTTCCTTTATGACATGTTGGAGATGAATGATATCATACTACTCAATAAATCTATTAGAAAATGCATTAGAGAGTATGCAATTAATTTGTTGTTTAAAATGTTGAGTCTAATATTTATATTCCATGTTTCATACTACTAGGATAAATGCTTTAATCCTCCATAAAAAATGATTTAAAAATTTATCTTTTGTTGTTTCATGGGAAGCTATAGTAATATCTAGCATAAGAAGACAAATGCATAAAGCTACAGTCTCATCTATTAGCTCCATGTTTTGGTACAAGGGTTTTAAAAGTGACATTGTTCACATGATGCTAAACATATAAGATAAGTGTAGTAATAAATGTATCATATTTATTCAGAAAAGAAACATTGTTAGAATTACAATATGTCAATGTTTGTTGTACACTAACAAAATCACATCCTTTAGGTACCAATGTACTACTAAAGTATGAAAGGTTGATTATGCCTTCAGTATAGTCCTCAACTACCCAACCTTGTTCCCACTAATAAGGATTCTTTAATTGGGCTCCTTAAGAACTCAAAGATCAAAAAGTTGAAGCTTTCACATAACCTCCCTTACCAATATTGTTAACCCAAGACATTAGATTTGTATATCTTACATTTCTTCATCCTTAATATTCTCAAAACTATCATTAGGTCCTATGACATGTAACTAATCTCCTACTATAGTATGCTTAATTCCTTGTGAAATAATCTCAATTCCTTCTGTATCCTTCAACTCCTTGTGATATGGTAATATCCATTTATTCGAGGCTCCTTCATTAGATGAGGATTAATAAATGATGAAGTATTAGCACATGGGGACCCTAAATTCCATACACCATAATCTGATCTTCATGAAGCACACCATTGATACATATAACATCAAATGTAGTTCCCAATCCCGCAATTATTATAGAGGAATTGAGAAATATTTTTCTAGTTGAAACAATTTCCATTATAAATGCCAATAACAAATATTCTAACCTCATTCATTTATGAATATGTCATAACCATCAACTCTTGACTATAATAAATACCTTATTTCCTCTACAAACGTTTCCTTGGGTGGTGTTGCTGCAAAATCTAGCAGGCCTTGTGAGGGGTTCAGAAAGTGAGGGTTAGACATTGTAGCAATAATGAGGAATATTTCCACTGTCACTTAAGAAATATTCCTTCTATTTTTAAATGGAGTTTCACCATAGGAGAACCTTCCATGTATCCTCCTATAAGGAAAATCTAGTTATAATGTTCTAACTGATGTAAATACGCTAGGGAAATATACCTTAAATTGGATAAGGCTCAATTCTTCTTTATAAAGGAGTTGCATCTCTTAACCCTAGAGTAGAAAAAGATTTATTCGCACTAGGGTTTACTTATATTCAGTGCTAATGGAATGCCTAGAAACATAAAAGTTGATGAAATATTTTACTTGAAGATTAGATCAACAAAGAAATAATGTAGACCCTCAAATGGGTTTCAAGTTGAAGCTCAACTAGGTTTTAGAGTTCCCAAAGCACAAAATTGATGATGTAAGGATCACACTAGCCTTGTTATGGGAAAATATACCACAATAAATGCTATATTTTTCATTTAAAATGCATAAGTAAACCCTTGGTTCTCATACATAAACATGCATCCATAATAAACCTAGAAAAATGTTGACCCTAGAAAAATCCCTATCAGGTTGCCTTAAAAAGACTAGGATATATAAAAATGGAAATTTTTTATTTTATTTTAGAGGCTTTTGATCAGCACAAATCAACCACTACCTAATCTTTCTTGGGTTAATTAAATTTTAAGGAAAATGTTAGAGATGAAGAACAATTTATTAGAGTAAGGGGGAAGTATGTTTTTCACTTGTGAATCCCTAATCATCCTTTTAGTGAGTGGAGAAATTGAATATAAGGTGAAAAATATGAATTCTACGGATTTCAGGGAAGAATATATTTAACATATTTAACGAATATTTCCAATAAATAATATTCCTTTAGCTATGGAACATAGACATTACGTACCCCTACTAGATTTATCTTAACTACACTTGCAAATACCTGATTTTCATCTCTCATATATATTTGTCAAACATTTTAAATGTAAAAATTTCTTCAAATACTTTGTATACAACCAATTAAGTCTATTTTTCTTGGATACATTTTGTCAAATGTTTTGTATGAAATCAAATAAGAAACATTGTTCTAATTGCATTTGTAACATATTAACTAAAATATACCACTCAATCATTAAAATTTTGATTTTTGTCCTCAATATTTTATCAAATAGTTTGTATACAAATTTTAATCTGTAGCATACCCCGCTAGCACACATATCCCATACTAAGGGTACAAGAGGGTGTTACTAGCATTGACTAAACCTCCAAGGTTTTGTTATGTAAATGGGGTCTTAAAATTTTGTCATCTTTCAAGCTCCTTAAAACCCAAATTAGATATCACGATTGAATCATTCTTGTTAAGACCATTTTGGCGATATAATTTTTTCCTCATTATGATTCCCAAATTAAAAGATATGGTCATTCAAATATTGGCCAACCATTCCTTGCCATGTCATCGAGCTATGCCATGTGGCACCCATGGGGTCCCCATGTGGTGCCCATGTGGTGCTCCACTATATGGCCATATCACACTCCCAAGGGGTCCATGTCATACTCCTTTCAATGGATACCATCATGGCTATGCCACACAACCATGTATTAGTACATGTCTTTCCTGACCCATGACCCTTTTCAATGCAACACATGCCCCCTCCTTTCAAAATTCCCAGGTTCTAGGGAGAGAGATAGAACCCCCTCAACATTAGCTGATGGGAAAACTCTTGTATCAGGACATACTTTCCTCGACGCTTTTCTCCTGTGAATCCACCTTAAAATGTCAGGGTGATGTCACGACCTGAAACCTCTAGGGTGACATCATGTTGATGTTACCTACCCTACCCTTTTTCCTCGAAGATTTTACAGTAGGCCCCCTTTGGAAATTGCTAGGGTGACATCATTCGTATGTCATGCTGACATTACACCCTCAAAATGATCTCGTCTTAGACTACCACATGTCACTCATTTTTGGCCCCACTTGGCCCCTCCAAAAGATTAAATTTGGATACCTGATGGTTGGCCACCATGCTTCCATGTCATCCCAGATTCACATTATTGGCTCCATTTGGCCTTGGTCCCACTAGGTCTTTGACCCCCTTGAAAAACAAGTTTTCTCCATTATAAATGAAATTTGGCATTCAAATAGTTTACATCATCCACGAGCCTTTTACCCTACTTGAAACTTAAAACGTGCACATACAGAATCCTCCTGTGTCCTAAAGCCTTAGGTCTAGCCAATGGTCCTTATGCCTTGAGGCAATCCATGGCTCAGATCAAATGAGGGATCTTTGATAGGGTTCCACCCAACTCTTCACATGTTATATATATATATATATATATATATATATATATAGATACAAGGATTCATACTAGGATGCCTTCGACACTTAGTTGATCTCACCATCCCTCCTAAGCTTATCAAGGTCTTGACACTGCATGCACAATTAAGTTACATAACTTATCCTTGTAAGGTTATTAAGGCCTTGAACTAGCCCTTCCATAGTTATGAGAATCCATATCGGCCTGCGACATACCATTGACAACACTGCCCTCCTGGGCATGTGTTTTATATAAAACAAGATCTCTCCTATGCTTGTGGGAATTCAGATCGACCCACACTTTAACACACACACACACACACACACACACATATAACACTATTATATGTATTACAAAGGGAATTTATACCTCTCAATAATTGTACAGAAGGACCTAAAAATATTCAACTCATTTATAATGTAGGATTCTATTTCATAACAAATATTTAGCTATCTTTGTTATACCCAAGTCATTTAGGCCAATTTTAGGACCATATTAACATAGAGACAAATATATTCTTAGGAATAGAGAACTGATGATATTCGTGCTCATAGGGAAAATACAAGAATCAACCATTCCTCATAAAATGCACATAAATTGACATTTCACATGCACATAGGAAATCAACGCCCTTCAGCATTAGCACAAGCATTTAATTAGTACCATAGACATATGCATAACATTCATATGTGTAAGAGATTGAATGAATACTTATATTATAAAAGAATTTTGACAGCTTAGATTGGGACTCTAACTCTCCACCCAACCTTAAATTGGCTTGCATTGCAATCCTTTCTTGTTTTCAATCACCCTTGAGCCATATTCAAATCTCAGTAAGGAGGAGTGCTTTCAAGGAATAACTAATTCTTCCAGTTGAAACTAGGAATCCATAGATCATGCCATCTCCACCCACTAACTATCTATGGAATCTAGAGGATACTCCACCTCCACCCTTCATTTAGTACATGGAATATAGAGGCTATACCACCTCCACCCTCAATAACATAGGGAATCCAAAGGCTATACCACCTCCACCCTCAACAACACAAGGAATCTAGAGGCTATACCACATTCACCCTTAACAAAACAGGGAATCCAAAGGCTATACCACCTCTACCCTCAACAAAAAAGGAAATCTAGAGGCTATACCACCTCCACCCTTAGACCAATATCCTAAAAAAAGCTACCCTGAAATGGGAATGTAGAGCTCTTTAAGAAAAATCAAGCATAATCTCTTTAGTGAATTCACCCAAATAAGAATCTAGAGCTCACCAAAGTAATTTCTTATCCTACAACCAACAATGAAGGTACTGGGACATTCATTGACTAGGAATCCAAAGAATAGGGCCTCCACCCAAACCAAGGAATATAGAGTGCCTCTGTCCTTCACCTGATAGGTTCACATGATACCTTTCTCTGTTGTAAACCAATTTTCTTCCTTTTTTATTTTTACTAGATCTTAAACTTAACTTCCACAACTCATCTTGCTTTAACATGTTGAATGTAATCCTTGCTTCAACTATGTTTGTTCTTCTCTTGTGCAACTTACAATGGGAAGCCCCCTCTTCTATTCAACATTTCGTGCATTATGTTATGCTCAAGCTCTCTTTTCTCCTCAATGCTATCCCTGGCGGAATTCCTCCTCATAATGTTATTCCTCCTTTTTCCTTCCAACTTCCCTTCACCATGGTCTTCTCATCCTCTCGCGCATCGACTATCTCTACCCATCCAGTTGCTTGTTTGCACACAAGCTCCCTAGACATTGTTGCGCTATCAGATGGTTCCCCCTTTCTTCTCTATGACTCTCATCCACTCTTGTTTGTTACAATGGGTGCTCCAACTCCTCAATGTATGCTTGATCATGACCATACTTCCCAACAATGTAACCCTCCTCCTCTTACATTTTGTCCTTTCTTGCTTACAACTTTCTTAAAGAGAGGCATGGTTGTGTCCTCTCTTCTCCTACTAAATTGAATGACATGGTCAACCCATTTAAGACACACTAGTCAACCCACCATGGTTTTCATGAAACAACTAAGTTTCTTTCTAATCCCAAGCAATCTCCCTCCCCAAACTCTGAAATTTGTGTCCCAATATCTTAGCCAACTTTTAATTATAACAAAATAGTTGAAATATTTACAATAAGGGGATTAGCCAGGGGTTGTCACAAATCCCTCTCGCTTGGAGGAACACCATCCTCAGTGTTATATAACTAAACACAATTAAAAACATGCTTTAAACCATGAAAAAAAACCATTTGGAGCTTTATATACATATCTTTGTATAATCATTTACAAATTCATTGCATTTTATTCAACCAACAAAAAAAAATGGATATGTTGTTTGCATTTGATTGGCTATTTACCATCTGGCTTCCTGTTAATTTTAGGTATTTTCTATGCTTAAAGCAGTTTATTTCAATTTTCAAAGTTAGTTCAATATGTTTTCCAGATTAGCAATCACATTAGCATTAAAGTAAACTGCAAATAGAACATAAACATAAATTGCATAAGACAAGCAAAGACAAGAGGACACAAGATGTGGCACTAGCCAGCGACAAACCCCAATGTGGGGAAACCCTTGATCAATTCTTCTTATATGTTCTTCAATAGTTCAGCAGAGAGAGAGAGATATACTACATTTACAACAGAAGTCAACACTTTGACTTATCTAGATCAGAGAATAGATCATCTCTAAGAAGATGATACATGAGATTAGTTGAAGACATGTTGCTTCAACTGATTCTCCAAGGTGACTCCTTCACCTATCATTGTGCTGCATTTCGTCATCATGCTACACCTTGTTGCACCTATCATCACTATGTGACATCTCATCACGCTTCATTAATCATGACTGTACCCATCACTATACTGCATTATGTGCCATTGCTACACCATGTTGCCATATTGACCTATCCTCTGGCTGCACCTTGCTTTCTTGTTGTCCCTTGCTTACTTGTTGTCCTTAGCATGCTTGTTGTCCTTAGCATGCTTGATGTTGCATGTTAGCTATCCCTTGCATGCTAGCTGTAACATTGCATGCTTGGTGTATTTACTACTAAGTAGCATACAACTGTCCTAACGTTAGTTAGTTGTCCCTTACATGCTGCTCTCCTTCAAAGACAGATGCTCCGATAGTTCCTGGTAGTTCTGGTAGTTTCGGCTATTCCCGGCAGTTCCGGCAATTCCCGATAGTTTTGGCAGCTCTGAATGTTCCGTCTGTTCCTGACAGTTCCAACGTTTCCCGGCAGTTCTAGCAGTTCCCGACAGTTCTAGTGATTCCCGGTAGTCTTAATAGTCCCAGTAGTTCTGACAGCTCCGATAGTTCTCGGCAGTTCCGATAGATCTTGGTAGTTCTGGCAATTTCCAGCAGTTCTGGCAGTTCCAGTAGTTCCGGCTATTTAGGTTGTTTTGGTAGTTCCGATAGTTTCAGCTGTTCCGGCAGTTCCAGCTGTTCCAACTATTCTGGCAGTTCCGGTTGCTCTCGGCAGTTCCAGCTTTTGCCCTTTAGATTAGGGTAGCATTATCCCTTAGGATCTCTCCTCCTACTAAAACCCAAAGACAAGTAGAGAGGAAGAGATCCCAAGTGTGTTGAAAATGACTTTAAGACCACCTCTATTTATACTAAAACATTGAGCACAAGTGGGGTTTATTTGGTTGTTGGTTGACCTTGACGAATTGTCCCATAACACAAATAAATTCATATCTCCATGAATACTTATCAGAATCGAATGATATTTAGATCAATCCTACACCTATCGATGAGAGGGATCCAAGAAAAATATTAGCTTTCATTAATAAGATGAGCCCCATGGAGTTTGGCCCTAGTTGCCAATTTTAACACTTCCTCCTAAGTTCCTCCACTACACCTTGACTTGCTTGATTACTTGATTTCATAGCGTGACCTACCTCTGATCTAGGATTCATAAAGGTTATGACTCGAAATCTCCCTTTGGTTCTACCTACAACATCAACCAATCAACCACGTGATTAACATCGTGTACATAATTTTTGAGTAAATAAATATGTGAAACATTATGAACTTTTAATGTTAGTGCCAAGGCTAGCCTATATGTTACTAGATCTATTCTTTCAAGTATTTGAAAATACCCACAAAATTGTGGTGCTAGCTTAGCACAACACCCAATCTTTATAGAAGTATTCTTGGGTCTAACTCGCAAGTAAAATGCTCCCTAACATCGAACTCCTTATGCACTCGATGCTGATTTGCATAGCTCTTCCACCTATCTTGGAGTACCTTTAAATTCAACCTAATGGTCACCATTTCTTGCTCTGTTTCTCTGAGAATATCGGGCTCAATGAGGACCCTATTTACTGGATCACTCAAGCTGATAGGAGTATTTTAACTCCTCCCATATAGAGCTTCAAATGGGCTTATTTTCAATGACTCTTGGTAACCATTATTGTAATCAAACTCCACAAGTGGAAGATATTTTTCCCACTTCCTTGGTTTGTGCATTACATACATTTTGAGAATATCTTCCAATATCTTATTTTTCCTCTTTATCTTCCCATCGGTTTATGGATGGTACACTGTGCTAAAAGTTAGATCTATCCCTAAGCCAAAAAATAGCTCTTTCCACAATCTTGAAGTAAATATAGCATCTCTATCTGAGATAATTCTATTGGGTACTCCATGCAACCTCAAATATTATTTCATAAAAACTTGTGCCACATCACTTTCTATGTAGGTATACTTTATGGGAACAAAGTGAGCCTGCTACCTTGCTCAATTTTTCAACCATGACCATGATTTCATGATTTTGTCTAGCTGTCCTTGGAAATCCTATTATGAAATCCACGGAATTTACCTCCCATTTCTGTTCCAGAATGGAATAGGATTTAGTAATGTAGTAGAATGCTTGCACTCGAACTTCACTTGTTGGCATTTTATACATTTAGAAATAAAATCGACTACTTCTCTCTTTCAATTTTTCCAATAATAAAACTTTTATATGGCTATTAATGTCTTTTAGTAGCCTAGGTGGACAAAATATGTTTTTGTATGAAACTCTTTTAACAAGAGTTTCCTCAAATTGCTCTCATTTGGCACAAAAATTATATGTTTAAATATTACTAGCCCATCTTCCGATAGTGTGAAATTGTTGTCCTTCCACCCTCCTAGTTCTTGTTCCAATTTTTCTTTTAATTACTAATATTTTTCATCCCACTGACTAACCATTTAAATTATTTCCTTGATATTAGTCCCATAGGAACTTATGGCTGATATACGCGACATTTTCACCCTCCTGCTAAGTGCATCAGTAACTTAGTTTTCTTTTCCCTTAACATATTTTATTTCGAAATTGAACTCATTGATCATGGCCAACCAACTAGCTTTCCTACCATTTAATTTAGGATGATCAAATAAGTCCTTCAACCCTCCATGATCCATCACTATAATAAATTTCCTTCCAAGGAGGTAATGCCTCCACATATTCAATGCATGAATGATGGAAATCAAATCTAAATCACGAGTCACATAATTTTTCTCAAACTCATTTAGCTTTTTGGATTAATAACACACTACTCATCCTTCTTTCATTACAAGTCCACTAAGTAGTTTCTTGCAAGCATCCATGCATGCCAAAAAATCCTTGTCCAAATCTTCTATTCTTAACACTGGTGCATGGGTAAGAAAATACTTCAGCTGCTCAAAGCTTGCATCAAATTCAATGGTCCATTCAAATTTCTTCCCCTTATTTTCTAATTTTGTAATTAGGTAGCCTATCTTGGAGAAATCCTTCATGAACCTTCTGTAATAACTTGCCAGCCCCATGAATGATCTAATTTCAATCACATTCTTTGGTGTTGGCCACTCTGTGATAGCCTTAATCACAAACATGTGATCAAGTGTGAATGGGAGTGTAGATATTCATGAGTTTTCCAAAGATGGAGTGACTACATGGGTTACAGTTTGATGGGATTTATTTTCCATTCTTTTCCTTTTTCTTATATCTAGGACTTAATGAATGAGGCTTTCATTAGTTTGGCACAACTCATAGATATAACATTTACATGAATTTTCACTTCAACTTAGATTTTAGACTTAGATACATCATTCTAGTGTATATTTAATGATTTTGTTTTTCACTTTTCACTTTTATTTCATCACAAATGACGAAAGGTGAAATAATCTACCAAAAATCTATGAATTCTCAAAAATAAAAGTGTAACGTGATGAAAATGAATGAATATTCTATGGAATGATGTGGGGTAAAATTTGACTTAGGAAAATAAGGGGTACAATAATATTGATATGTGTCACCTACTCAAATCACCAAGTATATACCCAAACCATCAATATGACACACTTTTATGAGTGAAATTATGAAACATCATGGAACAATTCAACTTAGAACCTATAGCCAAAGCATCAAGAGTTATAATAGAGTGCTTAATTGATCATAATAAAAATAATACACATTGGAGATATCAAATACACATGTATCATACATATCACACTATATTTGGTAGCTAAAATAATCTCTTCCTACACCTAGTCTTCTAGATGGCGAAGACAAGGTGTGATTAAACTAATGATACATTCATGAATTTAATATAGATTAATATATCTCAGTTGGAAAATGATCAATTTGACAAGAATCACAAGGGTTGATGACATGCTTAATGATAGTGGCGATGATGATAACGGTGGTTTATATGTCAAAGGTTCCACATTTAAAGAAAGTTTTGATAAGGATGCGATAAGAATGATGAACTTTTTTGTCTAAAATTCATCACAATGTGATGACAACAAAGATAACAATTACTATGAAAGTAAAAGTGACATCCATGATGTTATAATTACATAATTAACTTGGATTTGACAAAGAAAATTATACAAGGACAATAAGCATATGATGAACTAAAGATGCAAATGAGTACATTTTTAAGGGCTCAAGGATTAGAGGTTAGCATATTTAGGTGAACATAGGGGGTTCAAGGCTCAGGGGTTTTAGGAGTTAAGGGGTTTAGGGGTAAGGTTTTTATGGATTAAGGGTAAAGGCTAAAGGATTAGGGATTAGAGAGTTTATGGGTTAGGGGGTTGAGGGCCAGGGGGTTGAGGGTCAGGGATGCAAAACTTGGATGCAAAATAGGATGAAAATGCAGATGCAAAAGTTGAAGCAAACATGGGTGCAATAGTAGGCAGAAATTGTGGTGAAACAAAAGTGGATGCAACAAAGGACACATAAAAGGACACAAAATTGGATGCAAAAGGGAGGAAAACTTGGATGCAAAACAAGATACAAAAAGGATGTAAATGTGGATGAAAACATGGGTGAAATAGTGGACACAAAATTAGATGCAAAAGTGGATGAAACATAAGTAGATGCAAAACCTCACGTAAAATTGGGTGCAAAAGGGGATGCAAAAAATAAACAATATTCAATGCAAACTTCGACACATAAGAAGATGCAAATGTGGATCCAAAATTGGAAGCAAATGTGGGTGCAATGGTAGGCGCATAACATGGCACAAATTGTGGCACAACAAAAGTCGATGCAACAACATACATAAATAAATATGCAAACTTTGATGCAAAACAAGATGCAAAAAGGGATGCAAGAGTGGATGCAACTGAAGTAGATGCAAAATTAGATACAAAATGAGACAAAAAACTTGATGCATAAATCTAACACAAAAGTGAAAGAAAAAATATATGCAACATTTGATGTAAATTTGGATGCAAAAAAGGATGCAAACATGGAAGAAAATGTTGGTACAAGAGTAGGTGAAATACATGGCGCAAATTGTGGCACAACAAACGTAGATGTAAAAGTGGATGCCATGATATATCCAAAAAAAGAAGCAAACTTTGATGCAAAAGAATATGAAAAAGTGTACATAAGCATGGATGTAATAGTGGATGCAAAAGTGGATAAAACATGAGTCGATGTAAAATTCGATGCAAAAGGAGACATAAAACCCAATACAAAACTTGACAGGAAAGTGGATGCAAAGATAGATGTAAAAGTTGGTGAAATATTAGATGAAAACGAGGATACAAACATGAATGAAAAATTAGAAGCAAAAGTAGGTGCAAAGGTAGGCACAAAACAAGGCACAAATTGAGGCACGACAAAAGTGGATGCAATAGTGGACACAATAATGAGATGGATGCAAAAGAGGATGCAAAAGTGGATAAAAAAAAAGATGAAAAAGTGGATGCAACAAAATGAGATGTAAAACTAGATACAAACCTTAATGAAAAACTTGAAAAAAAAGGGATGCAAAAAAAAAAAAAAAAATGGATGCAAAAAACAATTTCAAATTTAGAGGATGCATAAAATGATGCAAAAGTTGATGCAGGTGTAGGTGCAAAAAGTGGATGCAATAGAGAATTCAAAAGTAGGTGAAACAAAATTAGGTGCCAAACTTGACACAAAACTTGGCATAAAACCCAATGAAAAATATGGCGCAAAAGATGGTGCAAAACCTCATGCAACTCCTGGTGCTAAACTTGGTGCAAGACTTGGTGCAAAACCTAGTGCACATTTTGCATCAAGTTTTGCACCATATTTGATAAATGGATGCAAATAGCACCAAAAATGGGCTATAGCTACAAAATAGGAAGCACAAAGGGATGAGTAATGGCCCACAACCGTGGAATTACCAAAAGTGGTAAAACATTTGTGGAGGCTCATGTAATTGTTAAAAACAACAGCAAGAAATCCTAATTTGATTTGGCCTTGAATTAAATTAGGAACTAAATCAAACTTCTATTATCATAGCAACTTGTAATAGTTAACTAAGTTAGTTTGACTTAGTTGGCCTACGAAATTCGATTTGGAAGTCTATCTAGAGTCATGTAGAGTGATTCCTAAATTTTATGGGGCCCAAGTTGAGTTCTTTTGAGTTGTAATTAATTAAATCAATCTAATTGAGTTATGTCAATTAAACTAGTTCTAATTGTTGGAGGAACTAGTAGGAGGTCTAATAGTGGGGATGGGCACCAGTGCATCCTCAGTGCCACACCAATTAACTAAAGATTCACTCATAAATAACTCATGCATGTCAGTTCAAAGGAAGACCCAGTTGAGATTAGAGTTCAAGGAGAATGTACTATTAATTGTATAATTTTCTGAGTTGTACAGATGGTACATGCAATCAATTGAGGGCCTATGGATGGATTGCGTAGTCATGGGTGGAGAATTTCCTAATTAAATATGGGCTAATTCTCTTGGGAATTGCACAAGGAAGTAGGGGCTTGGTAGGTAGCATAATTGGCTAAGTGTTGGCTTGAGCTGGCTTGTGAGGTAGAGAGATAGATTATACTTATGCAGGAATTGTTCAAGTTGAACAAGCATTGTATTTTATTCTCTAGTCTTTTGGTTAATGAAATATAGATAGTCAGGTTTTTTAGCAATTTCTTTCCCTAGAGAAATATTGTGTTATGTACGATAGATATTCTTCATTTTCTGCTTATTGTTTTCATCAATCAATTTCGATTTCCACTAAAGAGTAGAGTTGATTCTTGTCTTGTTTCTTAGCATATCACATAAGATGTTGAACCTACAGTAAAAATTCACATGGTAGCAGAGCTAAAGACAATATAATAGAGTAGAATTCAAGTTTGTTGCACCGGTGAAATCGAATTTGCAAGTTCATACTTCAGAGCCAGCAATATTCCATTCTACAGATTGAGACTTGAGTATATCGTGGAGGGAAAATCAAATTACATAGCTTGGAAGGATAGGATGGAGGCAGTGCTAGAAGACAATGGCCTTAAGGAATTCATAGATCATGATATTCTAAAGCCTCCAGCATCTGATGCTAAAGATATGGATGAATGGAGAAAGTGTGAGGCAAAAGGGAGAAGGATTATCTTGGAAGGAGTTCGATACCACATTATCTTGAATGTCCATGCTAAGGACACTCCATTTGCATGGGGAAGGCATTGATGAACCTATTTCAAAATAATAGTGACCATAGGAAGTTGTCACTTAAGGACAAACTCATAAATATCACGATGGAGAAGGGCGACTCAATTCTAAAGTACATTACCAAGTTCACCCAATGTCGGGATTGTAGGAATTTACAGGGTAAGTTCCTCAGATAGAACACCAAAAGGACATCGCTCACAACCAGATCACAGATCAATACACCAGTATTTTTGACGTGGTTAAAACCCTCAAAGAGGGAAACAGTCCACGGCCTGAGCCAACTCGGCCACTTCAGGCAATTTATTAATAAAAGAATGAAAATTTACATATGTTTCTCTCATGCACGGATTACCATACAAATGACCCTCCATGCGCTTTAAATAGAATTCATGGACCAATTGGGTGTCAAGCCATGGATCAAGTGTCGGTAATACCGAGAAGAGAATGAACCGTCGGATCACTACATATCGTGACCGTCGGATTGTAAGTTACAAAATATACAACGGTAAAGAAACACACTTTATCTAACTCTATACCTAACTTTACACTAGACCAAGTTGTACTTAACTATTTCCTATGTGTCGGAATATCCTAACATCCCCCCTTAAGAACAACTTGGGATAGGATTGAAGGATTTACAAATATGACACAATAGAAGAAGGAAGCAGGCACTAGAGCCTATCCCCCCTTAGTGACAACTTCCTGAACTCCAACCATAAATCGAAGTTTAGTGTACTTCGCCTCTGTGAGAGCCTTTGTGAAGATGTCTGCAGCTTGATCATCTGTTGAACAATATTGCACTTCAAGAACATGGTCGTGAATGAGATTTCTGATGAAGTGCATGTGCAGTTCAATGTGTTTTCTACGCTGATGTTGGACTGGATCTTTGCATATCTGAAAGGCACTTTGATTATCACACCAAAGTGTAGTCGGATGCTTCTGCTCAAAGCCAAACTCTGACAGGATCTGACGAAGCCACAAGGCTTCCTTACTAGCTTCTACGACACCACGATACTCTGCTTCTGCTGATGAAAGAGAAATGGCACCTTGTTTCTTACAAGCCCATGTAATAGGTCCTGAACCAAGAGTGAACACATAACCGGCAGTAGACTTCCGATCATCAAGGTCACCAGCCCAATCAGAATCAGTGAAACCAACCAATAGAGGAGCTGCTTCGGCACTGTAATGAATCCCAAACTGAACTGTACCTCGAACATAACGAAGTATTCTTTTAGCTGCTTTCCAATGACTTTCACGTGGGTTTTGCATAAACCGAGCAACAAGACCAACAACAAAGGAAAGGTCAGGACGAGTATGAGTTAGATACAAGAGTTTTCCTACAAGTTGACGGTATAATGTAGCATCAACTTCAGGAGAAGTACAAGTGACTGAAAGCTTGACTCCAGACTGAAAGGGAGAAGGGGCTAGCTTACAGTCTTCCATGTGAAAATGATGTAGAATATCACAAGAATACTTGGACTGGGAAAGGGAAATACCCCCCTTGGATTGCAAGACTTGAAGACCGAGAAAATAGTGTAAGTGTCCTAAGTCTATCATTTCAAATTTCCTTTTAAGGCTAGACTTCACATGGTTTATAAGGTTTGGATCACTACCAGTAAGTATAAGATCATCAACATAAAGAACAAGGATGATAAGAGAGTTGCCCACTTTCTTGGTGTAGACAGTATTGTCATAATGACACCTAGAAAAGCCAGATTCTAAAAGAAAGCTATCCATTTTGGCATACCAAACCCGAGGAGCTTGCTTGAGACCATAAAGGGATTTCTTAAGTCGACATACAAGGCTGGAGTCTGTTTGTATAAAGCCAATGGGTTGTTCCAAATAGATTTCTTCATGCAAGTCCCCATGCAAGAAGGCAGATTTAACATCCATCTGATGGACTTCCCATTTGAAAGAGGCAGCAAGGGAAAGAACAAGGTGGATAGAGTTCATTTTGGCAACAGGGGAGAAGGTTTCAGTGTAGTCAATGCCTTCAACCTGTGAAAAGCCTTTAGCAACAAGATGGGCTTTATGTTTATCAACTTTCCCATCTGGTCCATACTTGGTTCTGTAAACCCATTTGCATCTAACAAGTTTTCGTCCCTTTGGTAGAGGAACAAGATCCCATGTATCATTTGCCAATAATGAATGATATTCTTCATTCATAGCTGCTTCCCAATCTGGATGGCCTGAAGCTTCTGCAAAGGTGTCATGATCATAATTTACTGGAGCTTGAGCCAGTAAAGAAGAGGCTCTCTCGAAATGAGAACGTGTGCATCGCTGATCTGTAGGATCAACGACAAGATCACCTGCTGCATCTCGAGTAGCACGAACCCATTTTGGAAGCTCAGGAGCTGAAGGAGGATCCTCAGATGGTGGAGGAGGATTGTCATCCTCACTTTCATCATCTGAAGAAGAAATGTTTTCAAAAGTAGAAGAGATAGGGAGAGGTGGCACAACCGCCGGACTAGGCTCGCAGGCCGATATATTTTCATCAAATTTTACATCTCTTCTAATGATAACATTTTTGGACTTAAATGGAATAAGTCTATAGCCTTTGACTTCTTCAGAATATCCAAAAAAAGTACATTTTTCACTCTTAGGTTCTAAAGCTTTAGGCTTTTCATCTGGAATATGGGCCCACGCTTCACTTCCAAAAACACGAAAGTGACTTACATCTGGTTTGATTGAGCTCCATGCTTCTTCTGGAGTGATATTCTTTAAAGCCTTAGTAGGAGTGCGATTTATTATGTAATTTGCACAGTTAATTGCTTCTGCCCAAAAACTAAGACCAAGTCCTTTAGATTGTAGCATACAATTAGCCATTTCCTTTAAGGTGCGATTCTTCCTTTCAGCTACACCATTTTGTTGTGGAGTATATGGAACAGTATGTTGCATTTGAATTCCATTCTCGGTGCAATAGTTGATGAATGTGTTTTTAACATATTCTCCGCCATTATCAGATCTTAACTTAAGAATTTGATGTCCAAATTGTTTTTCAACAAAGGCTTTGAAGGCCAATAATGTGTTAAATACTTCACTCTTGAGTTTTAAGAAGTATACCCAAGTGCGTCTGGAGAAATCATCAATGAAAGTTAAGAAATACTTGTAGCCAGAGAATGAAACAACAGGAAGTGGACCACATAAATCACTATGCACAAGCTGTAAAGGGGCTGAGGCATGCCAAGAGGCACGTTTTTCAAAACTGTCCCGATGATGTTTTTCGAGTACACATCTGGAACAAACACCATCTCTGCAAGATACCATAGGAAGACCTGTCACCATATTTTCTTTACATAGATGCTGAAGGGAGCGATAGTTTAAGTGACCAAATCGCTCATGCCAAAGTTTGCTCACTTCATCATTATGAGCAACAAATACTGAGGGAAGATTTGATGACCCAAAGTTGTGAAACTTATACAACCTTGTAGAATCATCAACAATGCCAGTAGCCAAAATCTGTTTAGGATCTCTTAAGTCCTTGATTACAACATCATGAGGTGAAAATTCAACAATTTTACCTTCACCTGAATGAGTTATCTGATATACAGATAGAAGGTTGCAAGATAAGGTTGGAACACATAATACATCATTAAACTGACCATTGTCTAGATGAACAGTTCCAGTCCCTACAACATTAAGAGATCTATAACCACCAACATATATATTTTTGGTGTTACAATCATTTAAAGAAGAAAACATGGCTTGTTTTTGGCCATGTGATAAGAAGCTCCAGAAACAATGAGCCACTCATGAGAATGAGAAGAAGAAGATACATTTAATGCATATCCAGACCGAGATGCTTGACAACCACATGCAGAAAGTGCCATTCCTGAAGATGAAGTTGAAGTTGAAGATTGCCCTAAATGGATGTTATGCTTCTTCATTGCTGCTTCCAAGGCTTCCATCTTCTTAAAGCCTTTTGATTCTAAGTGGCCATCTCGATTACAAAAATTGTAATGTCTATCAGTCTTCTTCCCGTTGTTTTTATTTATCTTATCATTTTGTTGAAATGATTTTTCATTTTGGGGCTGAAATTGCTTAGGACCCTTGTTTGGTTTAGGACCATTCTTTTTAGGATATGACTTCTTAGGATTCTTTGAATTTGGTTGCTGCTGGGCGGCTAACGCTTTCTTGGAAGAGTTTCCAAGATTAAGAAGACTAAGGTGTAAGAGTTTTTCTTGTTCTCTTATTAAAGAATCACAAAAAGAGTCAAAGGAAGGGGGCTTGTAGTCTGTTCCTTGAGAAATGAAGGCTTCTCTTGTAGAATGGAAGGTGGAAACAAACACAGAGTAGGCTGGTCCCAACTTTGTAAGAATGGAATAGATAAGGTTACTATCTTCTTTCTTAACTTTAACACCTTCCAAAAGATATCTAAGGGTCTTGAACTTGGACAAGAAATCTTCAATGCAAGAAAAATTATTAGGGTCCAATGTAAGCAACTCATTTTCAAGTTGATGGGCTCTAATTTCATTTTTAATCCCAAAAACTTTATTGATTTGTTTCATTGCATCATCAGGAGTATCAATTTCTGCAATATGGAATCTAAGATCTGGAGAAATAGACATCCCTATCAATCCACGTGCTTGATCTTGCCTATTTTCCCATTTAGTAGCCTTATCTTCATCCTTCGGTTTCTTTTCTTGGCCTGAGGCTATTCTGTAGAGACCTTTACTTCTAAGTAAATCCTCAATGTAAGCCAACCATTGGATGTAGTTGGTGCTGTCAAGGGTAACTTGGTATTGACTTTCCATTTCAATGGAAACTGAAGTTAAAGATGCTGAAAATAAGTGCTCGAATGGATAGATCTCGAAAAATTAGGCTGGTTTAAAAAAAACGGCTCTGAAAACGGCTTCCGGATGAAGAAGTTATGGCTTTTTGAAAAAAAGTTGTTGAAGTTGCCGACGAAGTGCGGGAATGTGCGGAAATGAAAAAGTCCGCCCCCACAAAATGGAGACTTGAACCCAAGACCTCTACTCTCTTAAAATAGCTTTGAACCAATTGATCTATACAAAAAATTTGAGAGAGAGAGAGAGAGAGGGGGGGGGGTGCTTTGGGTTGCGTGCTTGCCTTGAGAAAGCTCTTTTTCCCTACAAAACAAAAAACATAAAACCCAACACGGACATGCAAAGAAAACGAACCTTATGGCTCGAAGTTAGCTTTAGCCGACAAACTATATATTTTCAAAAATGAACCTTGCGGCTCAAAGTTAGCTTTGGCCGGAAACTAAATATTTTCCTCAATGTTTCTGATTTTCTGAGATCACCCTAAGGCGCAGGGAAAAGAGCATACGCATGAGAAAAATCCTTCCTTTCTGTTTCTGATTTGCCCAGATCGCACAGAGTCACAGGGCAAAGAGCATACGCAGAAATGAAAGGTATAGATCCGGTAATAAAAAAAGCTAAATAAACCGAAACCGAAATAAACAGAGAGAAAATAATAGTAAACTGCAAATAAACACTGTATACCTCCAAATCTTAAAAATGACGTAGCTAGGGCTACCGGAAACCTTTTCGTGTGAAATGAAAGGGGTTCCTCACTGGAACAGATGCTCCCAACACAACAGAGTAGTCCTCTCGGCCCGAAAGCAGTCAGAAACAATAGATCTAAGAAACAGCAGTCGGATGCAGTTCTATCGGCTTCAGATTTGGATCACCAACGGACGCGGCCCTCAAATAGCTCTGATACCATGTAGGAATTTACAGGGTAAGTTCCTCAGACAGAACACCAAAAGGACACCGCTCACAACCAGATCGCAGATCAATACACCAGTATTTTTGACGTGGTTAAAACCCTCAAAGAGGGAAACAGTCCATGGCCTGAGCCAACGCAGCCACTTCAGGCAATTTATTAATAAAAGAATGAAAATTTACATATGTTTCTCTCATGCACGGATTACCCTACAAATGACCCTCCATGCGCTTTAAATAGAATTCGTGGACCAATTGGGTGTCAAGCCACAGATCAAGTGTCAGTAATACCGAGAAGAGAATGAACAGTCGGATCACTACATATCGTGACTGTCGGATTGTAAGTTACAAAATGTACAACGGTAAAGAAACACACTTTACCTAACTCTATACCTAAATTTACACTAGACCAAGTTGTACTTAACTATTTCCTATGTGTCGGAATATCCTAACAGGGATGAGCTTGGAAGTGTCAAGATGACTGTTTCTAAAGACAATCTGGTGAGCCTAGCACTTCTAGGACTTTCCAAGAGCTGGAACAGTTACCAAGACTTTGTTAATGGGAGGGAGAAGATACCAGAGTGGGAGTAGTTGTGGTTCGACTTGGTACAACAAGAGATTTGGTGGAACACTGGAGATGGATCCTCATCAAAGCATGATGATGAGGAGAATTATACCTTAATAGGTAAGGAAAATAAATGGAATGGAAAGTCATCCCATTCCAAATCACATTCTTTTCATGGCAGAAAGAAGAAGGACATCTCGAAAGTCAAGTGCTTTCACTGTCATGAGATGGGACATTTTGCCGTGCAATGTGTCTGCTCAAGGAGGCTAGTAAGAAGCCCTCGGGAGGAGTATAAGGTGAGGCTCTTATTTCACAATTCAAACTAGAGTTTACTGTCATCACTTGTATGGTGTCATCGATGATGGGTAGTGTGTGGTACCTGGATAATTGAGCTTCTTTCCACATGACTAGTAATAAAGAGCTCCTCAGTAACTTGGAGGAGAAGGATATCTAGATGCATATTGAGATGGGTGATGATGGCAGGTATAATGCTACTGGGATTGGTACAGTTACCTTTCAGAGGGAGTTGGGTTCTCCCCTCACTTTGCGAGATATCATGAATGCTTCTTGTTTGAAGAAGAACTTGGTATTTGTTGCCATGTTGGAGGATAGAGGCTATAATGTGATATTTAGTAAGGGAAAGGCATTCCTTTGTTACATAGCCACAAGATAGGTGAAGAGGATAGGGGTTTGAGTGAAGAATCTCTACAAGTTGGAGCTAGAATACTATGTTGCATTGAACACAAAAGCATAGAAGGTGCAAAGCCGAGACATTGGTGAGTTGTGGCATAAGAGGTTGGATCAGTTACACCATGGCGCTTTGAAGATCATGCAGAAAATTTCTACCGGTATTCCCAAAGGTACACTAGAGTAGGTAGACACATTCAAAGGGTGTGCATTGGGAAAGTACACCAAAGCTTCCTTTCATGAAAAATACAGTCGAGCATAGGCGATCCTAGATCTGAGTTCACTTAGATGTGTGTGGACCATTCTCGACAACATCCATGGCCAAGCACAAGTCTCATGTAATATTTGTTGATGATTTTTCTCATAAGTGTTGGATCTTCTTCATGGAGAAGAAAGATCGAAATTTTTGCAAAGTTTTGTGAATTTAAAGCACTGGTCGAGAAAGATACTAGCAGGAAATTTAAAGCTCTCAGGAGTGATAATGATGGAGGGTATGTGTCCAATGAGTTCAAAAAAAAATCTGCATCAGAAGCCATTTGATGGGATTTCATAGTGCCTCACAACCCATGACATAATGGATTGGTTGTAAGGAAGAACAAGAGTATTTTGGGAGTGGCACGGGCGATGTTTCATGATCAGGGCCTATCATTACACTTATGGGCTGAAGCATGAAACACAACTGTTTATTTGTAGAACATAAGCCCCCATCAAATTCTTGGGATGAGTATACCGGAAGAGGCATTTTCAAGGAAGAAACTAGATGTGGCACACTTCAATATTTTGGGTTCATCGGTCTACTGCCATGTAACCAAAGATGCATGGAAAAAAATTGAGCCAATAATAGAGTTGGGCATATTTGTGGTGTACACTGATACACCTCACAACTATCGGGTGTACCTTCCAACCAACAGGATGTCAGTGGTTCGTAGAGATGTAAACTTTATTGAAGAGAAAGCCATGAGATGTTCCCTTGAGAGGGAGATTCATCTATATGTAGTTGAGGAGCTTTTAGCTCCTAAGGAGGAACCTCAAGATGATGTGGAGAAGCTACATGCAGAGGAGCAGGAAGTGGAGACACCAACTCTTGCAGAGTCTTCCAAGGATGGGAGAAAGCACACCAAAGAGGTTGACAAGTTATTGCATGATGCTAGAGAGAATGTGGGATCACCCACATCGTAGCGTAGGTAGAAGAGGTCACCAGAGAGGTACACTGGCTACATGGCTCTGATGAGAAAATGTGTAGATATTGAGCCATCCTCTTTTGAGGAAGCATTGTAGCAACTAGTTTCGGTTGATTCCATGATTGGGGAGTATGACTCCATTGTCAAGAATAGTGTTTTGGATGTGGTCCCAAGACTGGCAAACAAGTTAATGGTGAGTTCCAGATGGATTTACAAGGTAAAGCAAGCAGCAGATGGTAGTGTGGAGAAACACAAGGCCATGTTTGTGGCCAGAGGTTTTTCTCAGGTGGAGGGGATTGATTATGATGAGACTTTTTCTCCTGTTGCAAGGTACTCATCAATCAAATCCATTCTAGCACTGTCAGCATAGATGGGATGGAAGATACATCATATGGATGTAAAGACAACATTCCTCAATGACATGATTAAGGAAGAGGTGTATATTGAGTAGCCTAAAGGATTTGAGACCTTCAACAGAGAGTCACATGTGTGCCAACTCAAGTGAGCATTGTATGGGCTGAAAGAAGCACCTCGTGCTTGGTACACCAAGATCAATCTATTTCACCGGGTTGGGCTTCATCGAAAGTGAAGCAGATGCAAACCTTTACCATATTGTGGTGGAAGGTAAATTATTGATTATTGTTTTATATGTCAACGATTTGATTATGACAGGTGATGATAATTTGATCAACTCTTGCAAAGAGGATCTTGCAAGAGAGTTCAAAATGAAGGACTTGGGGCTCATGCACTACTTTTTGGGTATGGAAGTATGGCAAGGTAATGAGGAACATTTTGTCTCTCAAGGCAAGTATTCCAATGATATACTCAAAAGGTTCCACATGGAGAGCAGTAAACCCATGGAGACTCCTCTAATAGGTAACTAGAGGAAGGAGGATGGTACTTCTGGTGAAGTAGTGGAGACCACTATTTAAAGGCATCTTGTGGGTTCACTCATGTATTTGGTGAAAACATGACCGTACATATGTTATGCAGTTAACCATCTTAGTTAAGCGATGGTTAAGCCGACCAAGATGTATTGGAAGGTAACCAAACATTTGTTGAGAGACCTCAGAGGCACTACTCAGTATGGTTTATGGTACATACAAACAGATGGAGTGAAGTTCCAAGGCTTCACATATGAAAATTGGGTAGGGAGTCTATCCGACAGGAAGGGCACATTAGGCAGGATCTTCAATATTGGATCAACAACTATATCTTAGTATAGTAGGAAACAGATATTAGTTACACTCAGTTCAGTAGAAACAGAGTACATGGTTCATAGTCAAACAACTTGTGAGGTTATTTGGATGAGTAAGATTCTGGTTGGTTTGTTTGGTTAGTAGATGGATCCAACTATGATTTACTCTGAAAATCATAGTTATATCAAACTCTTTGAGAATCTATTTTTTCATGATCAGTTCAAGCATATTGATATCCGGTATCATCATCTTCGAGATTGTGTGCAGAAGGGAATTATGTTGCTAGAGTACATTCCCACAGAGCAGAAGGATGCAGATATTTTGACAAAGGCTTTGTCAAGATGCCAATTTGAGTTTCACAAAGGCAGGATCGAGGTAGTAGATAATCCCTTTCTTGATGAGAAGGAGTGTTAACAATAAAAATAAGAAATCCTAATTTAATTTTTCCCTGAATTAATTAGGAATTAAATCGAAATTCTACTATCATAACAACTTGTAATAGTTAACTAAGTTAATTTGACTTAGTTGACTTAGGAAATTTGAGTTGGAAGTCTATCTAGAGTCATGTAGAGTGATTCCTAAATGTTAGAGGCCTAGGTTGAGTTCTTTTGAGTTGTAATTAATTAACACAGTCTAACTAAGTTATAAACAATTAAACTAGTTCTAAGTGTTGGAGGAACTAGTAGGAGGTCTAGTAGTGGGGATGAGTAGCAATGCATCCTCAGTGCCACAACAGTTAATTGAATATTCACTCATAAATAACTCATGCATGTCAGTTCAAAGGAAGACCCAGTTGAGATTAGAGTTCAGGGACATTGTATTATCAGTTGTATAATTTTCTGAGTTGTACAGATTGTGTAGGAAATCAATTGAGGGCCTATGGATGGATTGCGAAATAATGGGTGGAGAATTTCCCAATTAAATATCAACCAATTCTCTTAGGAATTTCACAAGGAAGTAGGGGCTTGGCGGACAGCAAAATTGGCTAAGTGTTGGCTTGAGCTGGCTTGCGAGGTGGAGAGAAAGGTTGTACTTGTGTAGGAATTGTTTGGGTTGAAAAAGCATTGTATTTTCTTCTTAGATCTTTCGGTTAATGCAATATAGATAGTCAGGGTTTCTAGCAGTTTCTTTCCCCAGAGAAATATTGTGTTATGTTCGATTGATATTCTTACTTTTCTGCTTATTTTTTTTATCGATCAATTTTGGTTTCCATTGGAGAGTAGAGTACATTCTTGTCCTGTGTTTTAGCATATCACATAAGCTATTGAATCTATGATAAAAATCTATAGTAATGATTTTCCAAACATAGATTTAGACTTTGCAACCATGGTCAACATGATGAATGTCCCCAAGATGGTAAACAAATTGTAAAAGTAAAAAACCAATTTACCAACTAGTAAATTATTAGTATATAATATATCTAGATGATTAGGCTACATCTAACAATTAAGAACCCATGATCACATCAATAAAAAATTACAAGTCTACCCAATAATAATAAACAAATATTCTCAACAATAATAAAAGATATTTATTTTTAATGAATAGAAAAAAATAGAAAAACCATGAATTCCTAAAATAACATAGAAGAATGCAATCCAATGACATAGTGAAAACCAATGACATAGGGAGATGACCAGACATGTATACGTCTCATGAATTGATATATAATTTAATATTACATTTCCTTTATAATAAAATAAATCAAATATAATATTATTTTTGAGAAAGGTAATGTTATATATGTTTAGTATATATAAAATATTAAATAAAAATAATAAAATATTTAAATATAAATTGAAAAGCAAAAATTAAATAATATGAATTTTGTTTTATTTTATAATTATAGTGGATATCTGTTTTATATGTCAAATTGTATATTATTTTTATTTATTTAAAAAATGTATTTTAATAAATGATATATTAATATATAAAATATTAAATATATTATCTAAATTTTAATTTTTTTATTTAAAATAAGTTTTTGAGGGTTTACTATTTTGATTTTTTTTTTTTTTTTGGAAAATTTAGATTGTCAAAAATTTATAACTCAAATTTATGATTCTAAAAATTCCATATAAAATTTTGAGCAAATTAAAAATAAATATATATAAAAAAAAACTTTTCTAAACATAAAAACAAACTAATTAGCATTTATTAGTTAAACGTTAATGCACCGGATCCCATCATAACTCCACAGTTAAGCGCGTTTGGGCTAGAGTAGTACTGGGATGGGTGACCTCCGGGAAATCCTAGTGTTGCACCCTCCCTATCTCAAGACAAACAGGGAGAAAGCCCCGCCCAACAACAAAAAAGTGAACTTGACAACCCCTCAAGCATCAATAGTTGTGAGGATTCAAATACCGCACAAAATAAATCTTCATTTAATAGCAAAGTAGATCTCATAGACCAAACTTCTTCTCCGACTATCTTCAAAAGGATGAACACAATAGATCGCGAAGCTAAGACACCAATGTCTCGAGAACCAAAGAGATGAAGGAGATGCAAGATAAAGGAAGTTGGAAGACCGTATAGAAAAGAAAGGAAGCTACAACATCAATCTCGCCAAGAAAGACGAGGAACTAGACAATTAAAAACTAAGAAAATTATAGGTCCGCTAGACCAATTTTGGTCTCAATGGACGTTAAGCACTATCATCATCATCATCATCAAATATATATATATATATATATATATATATATATATATATAAATAACATGTGATTTTGCATTAAATTTAGTTGTGAAAAACCATAGCTCACATTAAAGCGTTTAATATATTGTACCGATGAAAGGGGAATTGTCACATTGATTAATAAAAATGTGCTAAGTGGTGGATAAGGACAATAA
Organism: Pinus tabuliformis; assembly: GCA_031772625.1. Taxonomy (NCBI): domain Eukaryota; kingdom Viridiplantae; phylum Streptophyta; class Pinopsida; order Pinales; family Pinaceae; genus Pinus; species Pinus tabuliformis. Next base: position 1,544,582,707 of record CM062818.1, read on the forward strand.
AATACAAATATCTCAAATATAAAATAATAATAAATAATATGTTAAGTGGTAGAGAAAAATATTAAAATACAAATACTTTAAATATAAATATAAATAAAGAATTATTTTAAACTAAAGGGAAAAGGTGAAATCTAAATATTATATTAAAAAAAAAAAACATTTTACATAAAGGAAAAAGTGACAAAAACCATAATTTGTATTAAAGCATTTAATATATGTAAAAAAGAGTGGTCATATTGATTAGTGAATGACTAACCTCCACTAAAATTAATATAATCTATCAAACATACTAAATAATAAATAAAAACATTAAAATACAAATAACTCAAATATTAAATAATAATAAATAATATATTAAATCATAAAAAATATATATTAAAATACAAATACTTCAAATATAAAATAATAATAAATAATTATTTTAAACTAAGAATAAGTAAAATCTAAATATTATATATATTTTAAAGTAAAAAACATTTCACATAAAGGAAAAAAATGTAGCTTAATATATAAAATATTAAATACATTTAATATAATATAAATATATATGGTTGGATATAAATAGTAATATAAATATGTAGTCTTATATGAACATGGACATAAATACTATTTAAATAGATTTAATAGTTAAAAATATATATTTGTTAGCATCTTAAAGTATTTTGTGTAATAAATTGTATTCTTATCAAATAGGATCACTAGTTTTTAGAATATTCTCTTATTAAAGAGACTTTAGTCAAAAATAAACTTGTAAAGATTCAAGATAACTGAGTGATTGGATAATCAAGATTGAATATGCAATACAAATTAGTGTGCCTATCGTGCACAAAAGGAAACAGTGGGAAACAAAACCAAGATATCAAGAACATGAGATATAAGCAACCTAGATGGGGTTTTTGTTGTCTCAAGTAGTACCCCATAGAGGGAGGTATTCCTAGATTTTGTTCGATGTGCTCCATCCATGGGTACAAGTCCTTCACATGAGTGTGCACATGCTCCAGAGAATGAAGGATGTCTTATTGGATGCTCATGTCAATCCAATAAAGTTATACCCACATAACATTTTATATTCCAATAGAGATAAACTGTATCTGGTCTATTATTACATATTATTATGTCATTGCAAGTGACATATAGGGATGGTGCTAAAGCATTTTCTTCCGTACAAGAAAATTTGGAAGTATTTTAAGTTTTAACAATGTTGAACATTAGTTTTGGATGGGTCAGACGGGTGGCATATTCCCGTCGCCATCACTAGGGCTACATATGATGAGGGAATACATCAGTGGCTCTCTGTTTCTCATATCGAAATAGGGATATTTGCATGCATTTTGAATGTCCATTCTTGACATTCACAAACAACCTTCGTTAGCGGGACAAAGCACTGACACCAACGGTCGTTTGTATGACGTGTCATCTGAAACACTAGGCTAACTCTTGCAAAAATGACATTGTGTGTTCCATGCGACGTTGAACGACTCATTGTAAGATAGATAAAGTTATTCTCTGTTTGCTTCTCCGACAATTGATTACAGAAGTCGGTGAGTGTGGGACTGTGCCACTTAAAATAGTTGTCTTAGTCATGTCATAAGAAAACAAGGAACTAACGTGTGTCCCATATCCATGAGATACTTTGAACAAAACACCTCTCATTCCCTTCTTTCAGACACATATTGGTCGTACACAACTCCACCATGGATTTGTCCATTTCCAACTCTGATTATGAACCACGCGGACAAATTGTTTGGCTCCTCATTGTAATAAAGGTTAATATTGGAGTCAAGTTGGCTGAGGGAAATATTTGTATTGTCATTTCCTCAAGTGAAAATATAACCATTTAACACTTTTTACAAAAGCCATTATCATGTCTAGATGAATCAATTCCATTATGACAATGTTATTGCAGATGTTATTATAACATTTTTAAATACCAGTTTAGCTTTTTGAGAAACATGAGCAAGAATAAGAAGTGGAGAATTTAAAACTTTTTATTGTTAAAAATTTTATCATAGTGAAATTTTATTCAATTAAAAGCAATAATGAAAAATGATTAAGTTCATTTAATAATTTTTTTTAATATATCTCATAATATTTTTTAAAATATATATAAAAACAATTTACCAACATCAATATATTATGTACAACATATATAAAATATATATATACAATTCATTACACATGGACATTATTTATATACTTTGACACACACATATCTATATATATAGATATATTAGTGATATTATCTTTCCACGGTCATCACATCCTTTTAATATTAAAAAAAATACTTTCATTCAACAAATGGTAGTTATTCTTAATAGGCTTATGCCTTCAAATAAAATCATATGTTTTTTTCACAATTATGGTAATTATCATTTGAATAGCTTCCCATATCATAAAAAAAGTTGGTCCTTTCAACAAAAAGAAGGGAAATCACTCTATTAAATTCCTTCCAGCAATTTCCTTATGCTTTATATTTGATAAAGTTGGTGACCATGAACACCATCATAGATATGGGAAATCTTTGCTAAGTTTATTATGTGGAAAAAAAGTCTTTGGCCATCTCGTATTCAAACATTGCATGTTTTGAAACATGCCCATTAATTCTTGCAAGTTTATATAAAATCATGTCAAAAATGTCAAAATGTGTATGTGTGTGGGTCCGCGTCAGGGAAAATTTTAAGAACCCCCTAAATTTATAAATATAATAAATGGGCGAATCTCCATGGTATATAGGAAAAATGGAAGGCGATTTTATCAATAATATAATATGTATATATAATTTTTTGGCGAATCTCTCACCAGGCATGGCGAATATTTTAGTCAATTATAAAATCTTGTAAGATCTTGGTGAGTCTTTCACTAAATAATAAAACTTTGTAAAGTCCTAGTGAATCTTAGCATAGGCTACATGTGGTTTAATTCCCCCATTTAAATAGGCTACATTCCAGGTAAATACCATGGGTCAATACCATGTGCCATTTTTATTTTTATTAATTCTAATATTAGGGTTAATAATAGTTTTTTGCATGGTATTAATAACAATCTAGTCCATGGTATTTGTCCCATAGTATTTTGGCCATAGGTTTCACCTAAATATAACCCATTTTTTGAGTGTTCGTAAATAGACTTATCGAGTAAATATAAAAAAATGTTTTATTTGTTTACCATGCCTCTCATTTATTTATATTTTTATTAATTTACCATACCTCTTTTACAAATATGGTATTTGGCCCATAGGATTCACTTAAATAAAACATCTTTCTTGAGCCTTCATAAATAGAATGAGGGTTATGGACTAAATATAAAAAGAGGTTTTATTTATTTACGATACGTCTAGTTTATTTATACTTTTATTTATTTACCATACTTTTGAGTAAGTATAAAAAGACGTTTTATTTATTTACCATACCTCCACTTTACTTATATTTTTATTTGTTTACACCCTTACATGTATATAAGGTGACTTATGGAGTAAATATAAAAAATGTTTTATTTATTTACCATACCTCTCATTTATTTATATTGTTATTAATTTACCATACCTCTTTTATAAATATGGTATTTGGCCCATAGGATTCACTTAAATAAAACCTATTATTGAAAATGGGCGAATGGAAGGTTGTAAGTCCTAATTTCAATGGCTAAATTTACCTTTTTTACCCTCTCCCTTAAAATAAGGTGGGCTATTTGAGGTGATTTGTAAAAATGTACTATGATACAAAATATTCGCCCACTAAAAATTTAAAACCCCTTAATTTCGCCAAAGGGCGAACATTCGCCCCTAAAATTATCCTTGGTCCGCGTTTTAACAAGTAAATTAGGGCATATATATGTGTGCGGCGTCATGCAAGTAAATTAACATTGCCTCAGGCATTAAATAGGCTTAAATATTGTTATTATTCTATAACATAGTTTGATAACATCGAAAAGGAGTAGAGTAAATAGAATGGCAGAGCTTTCCCGTTAACTCAAATCTCCCAAAAATGGTGTTGTTTGAGTATGCTAAAGCCTTGACAATCCAGTAAGGAGAGAATTGGCCAGAACTTTGACTCTAGGCCAAATGATGTGTTTTGAGTAGGCTTTAATGGTTTTTCATCACATAGATGTCTGCATCACAATGCCCCTACAACATAAACCAGCAAAAACCAAAAAGTAAAAGCAAAAACAAGAACCACCTGAGCAAAAAGTAGTGACATTGCTACCATGGCTCTTGTTTTGAAATAGATGATAATGCATAATTATAATAAATTGAAAAACCGTGATCCCTGCATTAAATTCAGTGAAGAAGAACCGTGACCCGTACTGAAGCATTCAAAAAATTGCACGGATGAAAGGGCGCTGTCGTTAACTTTTAGTGAGTACTTCAAATCATTTCAACGGGTTATCGTTGCTTGGATCATTAGAAACAGTTGTGGGAATGGCAAGCAGATTGGTGGGTGAAGATTCAGTTTCTGAACCTGCACGTTCAGTTCGATGAACCCGCAAAATCATGGTAGACATTAAATTCTTTCTGCGTGAGCGGCAGTAGTTCCACAGAGGTGAATCTGTAAGTTGTAAGTCTTTTTTGTTTTTTCTTTTCGTCGGAAGTGAAGTGCAGGAATATATATCATGTGACGACATGGAAGAGGAGACTGAATCTCGTGAATTCCCTGTGTCAGTCCTGAACACAATTTTTTACTGTCCAATATCCGTCCAAGCCATTTAGGGTTAGATAAAATAGTACTGCCGGACATTCAGAAAGCAGAATACTTTCAGTGTTATCCTTTATTGTAACATTACTGAGACCGGTCAATTCTCTTTCTATTGTCTAATTATTAAATGTTTTGGAGTTTTACGTCGAATTAAGCCTTTTTTTTTGGAAACTTTGAATTTTTATAATTAGATTTTGTGATTCCAACCAAACTTATAAAATTACAAATAAATTCAACCATAAAAAATCTTCCCAAAATTTTTCAAAACATCTAACAAATAACTACCACCTTTTCCCGCCGTCTCGACAGACATTAATTAATGATCATAGAAATGGCATGCATCCTTGCCCAACCAATCCTACAAGATGGTGGACAAATTCAACTAAAAAAATTCTCTCCAAGTCTTCCAAAACATCTAACAAATAACGACCACCTTTCCCACAGTGAAATATAAAATCAAATTCTGAGTGCTGTTTTCTAACAAAACTTCAATTGTTTTTTTGAGTTCATCTGAACTCAAAAGAGTTTATCAAGCCGAAAAAAATAGCGCAAGTGCGATATTGAGCTACGACCAGACTCGGGACGCGTTCCTTGTATTTTTAAATCAGGCTTCAAGCTGTAAATGTTGATGATATACCGTATATACCAGCCACCTAGTTAGGGCAAATTTCTACATCTTGTGATTTTTTTAACCATGTTTTTCGATTTCTTGTTTTTTATTTCTTTTTATTTAAATATGGAGAAAATGAGCAGTCTTACAGTTATTGGTTACTATTATGGAGAAAACTTATGCTGATTTAGTTGTAAATGAGCAGCCTTACAGTTATTGGTTACTATTAAGGAAAGTAAGCTGATTTATTGTTGTTATTTAACTAAAAAATCTTTTTAAATATTATCTAAAATATATTATTATTTAATTAATTAAAAAAATCATTTTCCAAAAACTACTTTTATAATATAATTAAAAAATAAAATATATTTTAATTTTATATATATATATATATATATATATATATATAAATAAATTATATATCTATATATATATAACTTACTATTTTAACTTTACTTATTTAGTTTTTATTTTTTATTTTTATTTTTTTATCATTCATGATACGTAAACTTCATTTTGCAGAGAATCATTTGTACAATGTAATTAAATAAAAAAATTGGAACATTTATTTCAAATATAAAGTGGACGACATAGATTTAATAAATTTAATATCTATTTAAAAATTCTGTATTCAAGTTTTTGTGATCCATAATGAATTAAGCAAAGTTTTTCAGTAGAAATCACATGAGAGAATTTTTTTCGCCCAAGCGTTTTGAACCAACAAGTGTGGTTCATCATCTGGTCCTGATGATGAACCACACTTGTTGGTTCGACACACGTCGGCTAAAAAAGTTCTCTCATATGATTTCTACCAAAAAACTTTGCTTAATATTTAAAATTATTAAAAAGGTCTTTGTATAATTTTTTTAACTTCTAATTTAAAAACTTATCTAAATATTATTAATTTTTAAATATTGAAAATGTATACTAAACTTTTGATAAAATTTTAAAATTAGTTTATTTTTAGATATTATTAATTTTTAAATATCAATATATTGAGAATGAATATTAAACCTTTTCTAAAATTTTAAAATTATTTTATAAAATTATACGTAGACATGTCTTTTTACTTTTTATTTAAAAATCTCATTCAAATATTATTAATTATTATTCGTTTTAAAATATTAATTTGATATAGAATAGGAATATTATATATTTTATTGGTTTATTTCATATTACATATGTCTTTCATTTTAACTACTTGAAAGTTTGATAATATATTGCTTGCTAATAAGAAGGGAGAAAAACATTTTCAGATAACAATGGTATATAGAATGAAGAGATGCATTTTAATTTAATTATGGATATGAAAATAGTTATTTTAGAAGATAAAGTAAAGTGATGTGGTTTATAAGAGTACAAAAAATATGGAGCATTGTAAAGATTAGTGGAAGAAAATTAAATAATAGTTTTTAACGCTTAAGCTTATATTAGCCTTGGTCTAACCCCTTGGTTAATGATAGATAACTTGTTGGATTTCACTTAGGGGTCTCATTATGTATACCTCACTCAATTTGAGATCCATAATTGTTATACTATATGATATACTAAGTCATTAGTGATAACAAGAGTTTTTATTACAAGAGCATAAGGTGAACTTGAACTTATGAATTAAGAATGACTAACTAAATTATAGGTGAAACTCAAAAAATTGAATAGTATATTGGGATCAACATAGTAGGGTATAACATGGAGGTTAATGAAAAATGTCACAAAAATAGTTAGCCGAACGTAAAGTAATGGCTCTCGTGCAACGTCGAAAGGGTCCTAATGTAGTTGGATCGTTTGGATACTTAAGGTATCTAATGAAAATAAATGACATTTAATTGGAAATGTGTATTAAAGAGGGTTTAATAAGTCACTTTTGGAATAAAGAAGTTGAATTAAGGATATTATTCAATATCTCATAAACACAAGTGTTATGTTATAGGTTAACTAATTAAACACCCCATTCTCCTACATTAAATATGCATGGATAGGATTTTGTAGACACCAAGTAGAATAACATTAAACGAACCAATTTGCTTTAAATTATCAATGATGTTTCTCTTGAATGACTATTGTATGTATAGTAAAGTCATCATATTAGAGATTTTTCATGATAATATGCGAAAATTATTATTGTTTAACATAATTGCAAATTTTAGGTGGGCATATTTCATAGTCAAAGGGTAGTAATGGATTTTGAGGTTGCTTAATTCATCTATGTAATTACAATTGATAATTTCAATGAATTTATAAATCATTTTAACAAAATCCAAGTTATAAAATTCATACTAATAATTCTTACCTCGTTATCCTAGTTATGTGATAATATATGATACTATATGGTGAATGGGAGCTAATCATGGTATCTCATGATGTATTAGTGGTAATGTAGATATAGAAAAATGATAGTATGTTGACATGGAGGTATGATTTGAGGTATTTGCATCAATACTTTGAATATTGCGTAAGAAGATGAAATGTACAAAATCAAATTGACTTTTATGATATATAAATTATAATTATGAAAGTTTGTAAAATATGTAAAAAATGGTTTTTAACAGTGGTATGCTACTTTTTCTACAAAACATAATACATTTGTTTACATCAGTGAGACATTTTACTATCTAAGTGATTGGATCTTTTGACATAAATTTGTAAAATTATGGATGACAATTTGCACTTTTGTGTGTATACTTTCAATAAAATTTTATATATTTTTTGAATTAAGAAGGTTTTCATAAGGTGAAATGTTAGCGCAAGGTTTGTGAGCTATAGCCACTAGAGGTAGCTCCCTTGAAAAAACACATAAACATGTTATGTAAGTATTATGAGCTCCTTGGTTCAACCCCTAGGATAACTCATGTTCATATCAGGGGTAGGTGTTGTGCACCTACTAGTTATAGTGGTAGTGGATCGAATGAACCCCATGCATTCATATCAACAAAGTAGGGGTATAATATAGAGGTTGATGAAAAATTCACAAAAATAAATGTATACCTAGGTTATCTAATAAAAATAAGGGACATTTAATTGGAAATGTGTATTAAAAAGGGTTTAACAAGTGAGTTTTGCAATATAAAAAAGGAATTAAGGATATTATTCAATATATCAGAAACAAAGGTGCTATGTCATAGGTTGACTAATTAAACACCCCATGCTCCTATGTTAAATATGCATGGATAGGATTTTGTGGACACCAAGTGGAATAACAGTATATGGACTCATTTGTATCACATTATCAATGTTATTCCTCTTAAATGACTATTGTATTTATAGTTAAGTCATAATACTGGAGATTTTTCATGATAATATGGGAGAATTATCATTGCTTAATATAATTGCAAATTTTATGTTGACATATTTCATAACCAAAGGGTAATAATGGATTTTGAGGTTGTTCAATTCATATATGTAATTACAATTGATAATTTCAATGAATTTATAAAGTATTTTAACAAATTTCAAGTTATAAAATTCATATGAGGCCTTCTTACCTTTTTATCCTACTTACGTGATAAGATAGGATACTAAAGGGTGAATGGGAGCTAATGATGATCTCTTATGATGCATTAGTGGTAATGTAGATATAAAAAATTGGTAATATGTTGACATGGAGGTATGAATTGAGGTATTTGCATAAATAATTTGAATATTACATAAGATGAAATGTACAAATCAAATTATATTTTGTGATATATAAATTTTATTCATGAAAGTTTTCAAAATATGTAAAAGAAGGTTTCCAATAGTTAAACTTCAAGGTCCCAAGTTGGCCATGCTCTTCAAGAAATTCCCTTCAAAGTTCCAAGGGTGCCACGCCGAACAATTTATTTGTAATTCCAAGGGTGCCAAGTTAGTCATGCCCTTCAAGCATCCAGTAGATACGAGGGCAAAGTCTAGGTGCAACGATAGATACTAGTATCATATTTGGTGTTTCCCACTATAGTGAGACTAATGGTGTTTGGGATCAAGGAATCGTCTTTAATGTATGCCCCCAATAAAATCCTTGTGAGCAACCCAAATTCGGGACCTGCCCCCATGACATTGTGATATTCAAGGTGAATATGTTCCAACCCTTCTAGCCCAAGTCACGATGAGAGTGCTAGCATTGAAATCAAGGACACTATCCCACCCCTCCCATGTAGTTACATCCAATTTTACAACCTCATTACCCATGTGTGAGTCATTTGACCAAGAAACTAACATGTGTCTACAACCACTAACACCTCATTAAAATATATAGCAAGTGTCAAAATGAAATTATAATTTCAAAGTCAAAATATTCATTTCCATCAAACCAAACGTCATCGACTCCTCACATGTGAATGCCTTTGGTGGTTTACTTTCATACGTGATAATCATTAATAACAAAGTTTCTTAGTGTTAGTCATTGTCATAATATTGTCATCAACATGACCTAGTCATTTGCATCGTTGTTCATCATGAACCAGAACTAATCAAAGTAGCTAACATAAGGAACACATCCATCATAACTATCATCAACATCACATCAGTAGGAAACATACATATCCATCGAAGTTGTCATCATTGTAACATTCATAGAAAACATACATTTCCATCAAACTTATCATCATCATATCCTCGATAAAGGATATACATATCCATCAATGATATCAATATAGAACATACATATCCATCAATGCTATCATCATCAAAATATCAATAGAAAAAATACATATCCATCAATGTTATCATCATCATAATATTAATAGAGAACATACATATCTATCAATGTTATCATAATCACAATATCAACTAGGAAATAAAGATAATCATCATATCCACTAATAATAGTGTCAAGTGTCTCAATCCTCAATCTAAGGCCCTCAAATAATAGTGTGAGCCCTAGAACTAAATCAATGTTAATGTCGTATCAGTGTCAGTTAACTAGATCAGGGCACTATAGGTAGCTCCCTTTCAAAACAACATAAACATGTTATGTAAGTATTATGAGGTCCTTGGTTCAACCCCTAGATTAATTCATGTCCATGTCATGGGTAGCTGTGGTGCACCTAGTGGTTATAGTGGTAGTAGATGGAATCAAACCCTTGTCATATGATTGTGAGACCACCCCAATTGGCAATTCCACACTTCTATTAGTATGTACTGATTTTAAACTTGTTTTAGATATTTTCCACCTTCACCTTTAGATATTGCATATGAGAAGCAAGGAGGATTGAGGGAGTATATCATGGGGGACGCTTTAAGGGTAGAAAAAATTGTTGAGAAGATAAGGTAGATCCATATGTAAGTACAAGAGAAAGTAGAGAAGTAATATGAAAATTATAAGGCTAGACATTATCAACATAGAATAGGGGAGTTATTCAAGATGGGAGATAAAGTATTATTACAGCTGAATAAGGAGCGGCTATAGGATCTTGGTAAGAAAATCAAGGCTCTACCATATGGTCCCTTCGAGATACTAGAAAAGGTGGGAGATAATGCCTATAGATTCAGTCTACCCCCATACATCCATATTTACTCAATGATGAATGTGGAAAATATGAAATCTATGAGCCTTCCATGTTGGATAAAGAAGAGGATCAGGTCCCACGTTTTATAGAGGAATTAGCACTAGATGTTGAAGCAGAGTCGATGGGGGTACAATTTTTGTAGAAGAGGTCTAGAACTATAATAGAGGGGAAACATGAACTTTGGAAGATTAGGTTAAAATAATATCTTTGAAGAAAGGCTAAATGGTACTCAAGGGAGAAGGTAGAGGAAAAATTCCCTAACCTCATTCAGTAAAATATTTTGGGGACCAAAACCCTCCGAAATTAGGGAGGTATGATCTGGATTGGATAATTATATTATTTTTCATCCATTTTTATGCTTTAAAGGTGGAAAAGTAAGAGAAATCAACTTATAGTAGTTTTAGCGATGGGATCCATTTTGGAGAATTGGGGTTGGAAACCTTCTAGGGTTAGTTTAAGGACTTAAATTGCTTCTTAGGTTTAAAATTTTTTCACTTAAGCACCACACCCCTAGAAATATTCTACACTTGAAGACATTTCCAATGGTGCAAGAATCACATCAATCAATGTTTGAACACACATTAGAAGAAATTTCAACCTAAAAGTGCCCATGAAATTTTCTCATGTCATAATATGTAAACCAATTAAAAACCCTTAAATTTAAAAAGAGGTACACGTAAATATTTTGGACAGAAAAGAAGAAAACTACTATTTTTAATTGTAATTTTGGCTTATCTCCTTATAGGTTTACTCAACTTCCAAGTATAAACACCCATTGGATCCATAATTAAATTCGATATCTAACGAGTACCCATCGTGCATAGTTTTGAGAAGACCCATATTGATAAAAAATGAAGATACATTTAAAAAAGTGTGTTTCAACACACTTTTTTTAATGTATCTTCAACTTGTATCAATGTGGGTCTTCTCATAAGTATGCATATTGGGTAATCGTTAGATGTGGAATTTAATTCTACATCCAACGAGTGTGTACACTCAAAATTTGAGTAAACCTATAAGGAGATATGCCAAAAATACAATAAAGAAAGGTAGTTTTCTTTGTTTCCCTACAAAGTTCATAACTCTTATTTCAATTTTTTTCCCAAGGAAAAATTGTAATTTTATTAATGTAAACAAAATTACATGTTGTAGATGCTTGCAAGCATTCCATCATCCAGGCCAAGACCAATGATCATAAGTTCATACAGAATAATCAGTTAACAAATGAAGAGAAAGGGTTAACATTTTCTTCATTTCTTCTTTTCCACCTTCCCCCATTCTCCTTGAGTTGGTGTGGATGATACAATAGATAACTAATTTTATTCTTCTATTCTTGTAATTTCCTTGTCTGAGTCAGAATTATCTGAGACATGGTGAAGTTTGTATCCTCCAGAGTCCTTTGCTTTAGGTATCCCTTATAGTTGTGCCACAGGGACCTGTAAGTCTGTCGCTTCACAAGAGGCATCCCCCTTTCCTTATTTTTCTTGTGTATTCTAGTTTTCCACATTGGAAATGGGATCCTTTTCTGCTTCATCCTCTTCCTCTACTGGCATATTTGAGGGAAATTGCCATCCTTTGGGTTGCTTTCTTGGTTTCTTCTTCCTTCACAACTCTTTCTTGGCATCAGGGCACGTGTTTTGTAGATGTCCTTTCTATCGGCATATTCAACATCTGAAGGTTGTGTTATCAAAATATAGGAATTGAGTCCAACTCTACTTGTTGTGTGACAAGTGGATGTGATTTGGCAGGCCTTTACTAAGGTACACCTCCACAAATATTCAGGCAAATGTATAGATTTGTTCTTCCATTCTTTGTGTGTCTATCTTTATGAATCATCCTAAGAGATTAACAATGCCTTCTAGAGCTTGGTGATGCCAAAAATGAAGGGGAAGGTTATGTAGCCTGACCCAAACCAGAATTCTTAATACAATCATGGTGTTTGAATCAAAATATGGGAACCATGGGGTAATGAAAAGTCCCATCGATCACCAAAACCATGGACCTTCCTGAAGGACAAATTCTTGATCCTCCGATGATGCAAACTTTACTATGAAGAAACCCTTCGAATAAAGGTTTATTTCAAAGTTTGTTATCTAATTTGAGAAGATCCAGTGGAAAAGGTCCATTGGTTTTGGCCAGAAACTATTAAATCTATAGATGATGGCTTGTGCTTCATAAGTTATCCATAGATCATTTGTTTCCAAGAGATCTATAATTAGTTCTGGGACATGATTCAATTTCTCCACTATAAAGGGACTGGGGATATTGTGTTTTTTTTTCTAGATTTGTTGTAGATGCTCGTTTCCCTTGGAGGATGTCTTTGAAGGAGAGACTGCCATTTATATGTTCTTGATTTGGTTATGTATCTTTGGGTAAGATATAGCCAGGAACACCTCCTTCTCCCTTTGATTTACTTGATCCATTTGCTCTACCTCTCAATCTCAAATTTATGATGATGGTGGTCGCGGGAAGAACATTATATTCATGTAGAATTCAATCATCTTGCATAGTTCTGCCACCAAAAATCAAGTTTTTCTTATGCGATGGATAAACCAGAGTTTGCATCATAACTTGCTTCATTTGAGAAACCTTAGCATATGCCTACACTGAAACTAATGATGATTTACCATTAGGGGTCTCTAAAATGTTTTGGAAAGGGTTATGTTATTCTAGATCTAGGGAGTCATACATTTCGGGCTCTGGTTCGGTGCCATATGACAATTATGTTACTTGTAGCAGAGATTGAAACACGGGCGCAATCTTTGACTGTGAGTTCCTTGATACACATACTTTGAGATCTATTATGTATATGAGTAGATCCAAATAAAATGGATCCAAAAGGCTTGATTTCGATCCTGGTCCATCTTGACTGATACTCATTGTGCATAAGATGGGTAGAGATCCTAGATCTGACAGGGGAGATTGAAGATTTATTGTATACACCGCCTCAGTGATGGAGATCAATGTGTTGATTTAGGTCCATCGATTGACTTCTTTTGGAATATATTATGTGACAAGAGAAGGAGGTGAAGAGGAATTGAAATCTATACCTTCCAGCGTCTTATGTGAATCCATATCTGGCTTGTACCTGCATACCATTGGACAAGCATTCTATCTTTCCCATAGCCCATGGGAGGTTCAGGGCTCAGCATTGATAATATGTGCACCCCTAACATTTTGTTCAGAACTTTCATATCATGTTATCACCGATGTGGAGATCCGCCCACGTAAATAATTGTAGGAAAGTCTATGGGAGTGTTGTCACGTTTCTGTTGGAGCGAATCTGACCCAAAATAATAATAATAATAAAAAGATAAATACTTCCATCTATCTCATAGTCAGTAAGGGGATTCAAAAATGGTTTTCAAATATGACTGAAGAGAGATCCCAAAGAAGCCTATCCCATCTAGCTCAAGACAATGGATCAAGAGTTTTCCTCCAATGCAATGGTCGAGAGATGCAACTCCAGATTCGATCGATGAGTCGGCGATCTCCTCAACTGCAAAGGGTAGAGAAACCCTAGTGTATGCCATCGTTCCTTCATAATTCTTATTTTATTATTTTTTTCTTAGAAGGCCACTTTTAGGTTGAAATTTCGTCTAATGAAAGTTATGACTCATAGAGAATTAGATAGACACATTGGAACTATGAAGAAGACTCTAGGAGGGTCGATTCATAAATCGAATGAGGGTTGAATGGATTAAATTTAACTTGTAGTTAGTTATTAGGTTACATTATAACCAAGCCACTAGGAGGAAAAGGGGTTTCATTCTATTTGAGTGTATTTTTTTTCCATATTAGAGAAGAGTAGCCAAGAGTGGATAGATAGCAGGTAGAATGACCACATGCCACAAGTCTCACTTTGTATTTGAACAATTTCCATTAAGAGAGAAGGAGAGAAGAGAAACCTCACCTTCCATCTAGTTTTCTCCCCAAAGGGTTTCTAACACCATATGTTCGTGTTAATTGTGATTGCTGTGTGTTTTTATTTCTCTTTTCTCTATTTTATTCATTTCAAATATTACATGTATAAGTAGAGAAAATAATAAAATAATAAATCCCTAAATCTAAGTAGAAATTAACCCTCACAGCGTATATTTCATATTTCTATCAAGTATTCATTAGATTTGTAGTGATGAGTTATGTCTAGTTGAATATCCATGTCATTTTATGGATTAATGAAGGTGAGGTTTCTAATTTTATGATTCCCATTATCATAAAAAAATTCACTTCTTAAGATAAAGTCTAAAATCTTAAGTGTAGTTTGAGTACAACTAAGAGGGAGGTCACTGTCACACGACGAACCCACTTCTTCACTTCATGTTGACTCTCCTTTTTCTCAAGGAGACTTCCTTAGGTTAATATTGTTGGGATTTTAGGTAATTTTTTTTCATGCTGATATGAATATTGAATCTAGCAACATGGTTGTGAATACTTTGTGAGTATGAAATTGATGGAAGGATCATAGACTAGTGTCTTTCCATCATGCATATGGTGTCAAATTAGAGCTCCCTTGAGAGAAAGTAAGTGGGTCTAGGGAAATATTTGGGGTTGTGCACCTCTAATCCTATAACATCTGCTTATTATTTTTTACAAGATTTAAAATAAATTCAACGAAATGTTCTTCACTGGAAATATTCCCAGTGTTTAAAAGAAAGGATCTATCTAATAATAATATAAAGAGAATGCACCATCACCACTACATGAGTACATTTCACTTAATTATCATTCAATAAGTGACACTTAGAGAGAAAAATTACTTAAGAAATCATATCCAACCATAAATGGTAACCATAAAAACTACATGAAAGTAACAAAGGCATCCACAAAATTATCTCCTCAATGAGGCACATTTAGTTATATGTACCTAGATTCAATAAAAGATAAAATATCTTAAACAAAATTTCAGAAATGTTAGGATTTTCTAAGGGATCTCTCCCCCATTCCAACCTTCAGAAATAATGAGCAAGTGCATTTCTATTTATATGGAGATGCTTATCTTCATTATAAAACAATAATAATATTTCAAGTTAAGCCCCCTAATTTCGCTGAAGGAGGGGTAAAACATCCTCTTCTATAATTGATTAATACAAAGTACATAAAATTTGGATGTTCATGCCACATGTACAATGAAGTCAACACTAAAATAAGGGTGTATCCAAAAATGGTGGCAGGTAAGAGCTCCAAGATGCATTGTTCAACCTTTAAAGTCTCCTCAAGGCATGTAGATCTTCAACAAAAGACATAAGGGTGCAATACAATATTCCTAACTTGAATTGAAATATTCATGTATATACTTCCATAGTAAACACATAGCCTTCAAAGTCTCCTAATGAAAATCCATCCTTCACCAACTACCAAGTATTCCTTCAAAATTGGAAGCAATCTCCAAGTCAAGTTCAAAACAATTTCAAAGGGACCACTCAAATCCACATCAACATCAGACCATATAGAGGTTGTCCATAGGATTTTTATAGGTTGTCCCATTCATAATTTATATTTTAGGTCAACTCATTTTTCATTTATACTTATTGCACACATGCAAGCACACACACAACTAAAAAAAAGGATATTTATTTCACCCTTTACTCGTGATGGTTGTTTATTTTGAATAATATGTGTGTGTGTGCGTGTGTGTGTGTGTGTGTGTGTGTGTGTGTGTGCATGTGTGTGTGTGTGTGTGTGTGCATGTGTAAACAAGACCACAAGACAATATTCCTAAAACCCCTTAAAATATGAATTTATGGGCTTCCAAAGTAAACACACATCGTTGAAAGTCTCCTAATGGCAGACCATCCTTCACCAAAAACGTTTAGGTCTTCCTTCAAAGGTGGATGCAATCTCCAAGTCATATTCAAAACAATCTCAAAGGGCCCACCCAAATCCAGATCAACATTATTCTTTGTAGAGTCACCTCGCTAAGCCTTATGTATGTTGGCCCATTTGAAATTTATGTTTTAGGTTGACCCAAACTTATTTCTTAGTGATGATTGTTACACAGGTATACATAATTTCTCTCACCAAAATTTGATTATGGATTTCAAGTGTTATAGCTACTATAGATATTTTGACAATTCTAATAATCTACAATAGGGTCTCATCCTTGCAAAAACCCTACAAGTTAGTCCTATTATTGCTAAAATTATCGCATATTTATCATATTCCTTCCTTTATGACATGTTGGAGATGAATGATATCGTACTACTCAACAAATCTATTAGAAAATGCATTAGAGAGTTTGAAATTAATTTGTTGTTTAAAATGTTGAGTCTAATATTTATATTCCATGTTTCATACTACTAGGATAAAGCCTTTATTCCTCCACAAAAAAGGATTTAAAATTTCTCTTTTGTTGTTTCATTGGAAGCTATAGTAATATATAGCATAAGAAGATGAAATCATAATGCTACAGTCTCATCTATTAGCTCCATGTTTTAGTACAACGGTTTTAATAGTGACATTGTTCACATGATGCTGAAGATACAAGATAACTATAGTAATAAATGTATTATATTTATCCACAAAGGCAAAATTGTTAGAATTAAAATATGTCAATGTTTGTTGTCCACTAACAACATCACTTCCTTTAGGTACCAATGTACTACTAATGTATGAAAGGTTGATTATGCCTTCAGTCTAGTCTTCAGCTACCCAACCTTGTTCCCACTAATAAAGATGCTTTAATTAGGCTCCTTAAGAACTCAAGAAAAGATTACAAAGATCACAAAGTTAAAGCTTTCACATATCATCCCTTACCAATATTGTTAATCCAAGATATTAGATTTCCATATCTTACATTGCTTCATCTTTAATATTTCTCCAAATTATCATTAGGTCATATGACATGTAACTAATCTCCTACCATAGTATGCTTAAATCCTTGTGCAATAATCTTAATTCCTTCTATATCCTTCAACTCCTTGTGATGTTGGTAATATCCATTTATTCTAGGTTCCTTCATTGGACGAGGATTAATAAATCATGAAGTATTGTCACATGGGGACCCTAAATTCCATACACCATAATCTGATCTTCTTCATGAAGCACACCATTTATAAGTATAACATCAAATGTAGTTCCCAATCCCTCAATCACTATAGAGGAATTGAGAAATATGCTTCTAGTTGAAACAATTTCCATTCTAAATACCAATGAAAAATATTATAACCTTATTTGTTTATGAATATGTCATAACCATCAACTGTTGACTATAATAAATACCTTGCTTCATCTACAAACATTTCCTTGGGTGGTGTTGTTAGAAAATCTACCAAGCCTTGTGAGGGGTTCACAAAGCGAGGGTTAGACCTTGTGGCAACAATGAGGGATATTTCCACTGTCACCTAAGAAATATTCCTTCTATTATTTAATGGAGTTTCACCATAGGGGAACCTTCCATGTGTACTCCTATAAGGATAATCTAGTTATAATTTTATAGGTGATGTAAATACACTAGGGAAATATACCTTAAATTTGATAAGGCTCAATTCTTCTTTATAAAGGAGTTGTGTCTCTTACCCAAAGAGTAGAAAAATACGTCTTCACACTAGGGTTTAATTATATTCAATGATAATGGAATACCTAGACACATAAAATTTAATGAAATATTCTACTTGAAGATTAGATCAACAAAGAAATAATGTAAACCCTCAAATGGGTTTCAAGTTGAAGCTTGGTTAGGTTTTAGAGTTCCAAAAGCACAAAAATGATGATGGAAGGATCACACTAGACCTGCTATGGGAAAATATACCACAATAAATTCTATATTTTTCATTTAAAATGCATAAGTAAACCCTTGGTTCTCATTCATAAACATGTATCCATAATAAACCTAGAAAAAATTTGACCTAGGAAAATCCCTATCGGGTTGCCTTAAAAAGAATAGGATATATATAAATGGAAACCTTTTATTTTATTTTAGAGGCTTTTGATCAACACAAATCAATCACTACCTAATCTTTCTTTGGTTAATTAAATTTTAGGGATAAATAAAAATTGATTTGAGTAAGGAGGGAGTATTTTTTTCAATTGTGAAACCCTAATTATCATTTTGGTGAGTGGAGAAATTGAATATAAGATTCAAAATATGAATTCTATGGATTTCAAGGAAGAATATATTTAACATATTTAACCAATATTTCCAATAAATAATATTCCTTTAGTTATGGAACATAGACATTACATACCCCTACTAGGTTTATCTTAACTACACTTGCAAACACTTAATTTTCATCTCTCATATATATTTGTCAAACATTTTACATGTAAAAAGTTCTTCAAATTCTTTGTATAAGTAGATTTATCTTGGATAAATTTTTTCAAATGTTTTGTATGGAATCGAATAAGAAACAATGTTCTAATTCCAGTTGTAACATATTAACTAAAATATACCACTCAATCACAAAAATTTTGAAATTTGTCCTGAGTATTTTATCGAATAGTTTGTATACAAATTTTAATTTGTACCATACCCCTAGCACGCATATCCCATACTAAGGGCACAAGAGGTTGTTAATAGAATTGACTAAACCTCCAAGGTTTTGTTCTGTAAATGGGGTCTTAAAATTTTGTCGTCTTTCAAGCTTCTGAAAACCCAAATTAGACATCACCATTGCATCAGTCTCGTCACAATCTTTTTTGCTGATATAAATTTTTCCTCAATATGATTCCCAAATTAAAATATATGGCCATTCAAATATTGACCTACTAGTCTTTGCCATGTCGTCGAACTATACCATATGGCACCCATGGGGTCCCCACATGGTGCCCATGTGGTGCTCCATTGTATGACCATATCACACTTCCAAGGGGTCCATGTCATACTCCTTTCAATGGCTAGGATTATGGCTATGCCAAAAAACCATGTACTAGTACATGACTTTCCCAACCCATGACCCTTTTCAATGCAACACATGCCCCCTCCTTTCAAAATTCCCAAGTTCTAGGGAGCAAGACAGAACCCCCTCAACATTAGCTGATGGGAAAACTATCATATCAAGACATACTTTTCCCGATGCTTTTCTCCTGTGAATCCACCTTAAAATTTCAGGGTGATGTCATGACCTGAAACCTCCGGGGTGATGTCATGT
This sequence comes from Pinus tabuliformis, assembly GCA_031772625.1. NCBI lineage: Eukaryota > Viridiplantae > Streptophyta > Pinopsida > Pinales > Pinaceae > Pinus > Pinus tabuliformis. Next base: position 1,544,602,580 of record CM062818.1, read on the forward strand.
TGATGTTCTTGGACCTGCCCTTTTTCCTCGAATCTTTTACATTATGCCCCCTTTGGAAATTGCTAGGGTGACATCATTCCTATGTCATGTTCACATCACACCCTCGACATGATCTCCTCTGAGAGTGCCACATGCCACTCATTTTTTGCCTCACTTGGCCCCTCCAAAAGCTTAATTTTGGCTACCACATGGTTGGCCACCATGCTTCCATGTCATCCTAGATTCACATTATCAGTTCCACATGGCCTTGGTCCCACTAGGTCTTTGACCCCCTTGAAAACATGTTTTCTCCATTATAAATGAGATTTGGCATTCAAATAGTTTACATCATCCATGAAGCTTTTACCCTAGTTGAAACATATAACATGGACATACAAAATCCTCTAGTGTCCTAAAGCCTTAGGTCCATCCAATGGACCTTGTTCCTTGAGGCAATCCATGGCTCAGATCAAATTAGGGATCTTGCCCTTGACACTTAGTTGATGTCACCATCCCTCCTAAGCTTATCAAAGTCTCTACGTTGAATGTACAAGTAAGATACATAATTTCTCTCCTTCTAAGGTTATTAAGGCCTTTACCTAGCCCTTCCATAGTTACAAGAATCCATATGGGCCTACAATGTACCATTGACAAGGTTGTCCTCCTGGGCTTATGTTTATATAAAACAAGATCTCTCCTATTCTTGTGAGAATTCAGATCAACCCACACTTTAACACACACACACACATAACACTACTATGTGTATTACACAGGGAATCTATACCTCTTAATAATTATACACAAGGGCCTAATATTCAACTCATTTATAATGTAGGATTCTAGTTCATAATAAAGATTTGGCTATCTTTGTTATACCTAAGCCATTTAGGCCAATTTTAGGACCATATTAACATAGAGACACGTATATTTTTTAGGACTAGAGAATTCATGATATCCATCCTCATAAAGCAAATAAAGGAATCAACCATTCCTCATAAAATGCATAGAAATTGACATTTCACATTCACACAGGAAATCAATGTTGGACATTGGATAAACCACCGCTCCCTGTGTGTTTTGTGACATGGACTAACCACCTCTCATGGATCCTTATCTCTAGAGATGTGATCTTTGACTAACACCTGCAGGTTTTGGACTAATGACAATCGTGATTCCCAACAAGTGGTATCAGAGCGTAGGTCATGAGTTCAATACACACTCGACTCGTGTTGGGGGGAGATTGTTGGACATTGGATAAACCAATGCTCCCTGTGTGTTTCATGACATGGACTAACTGCCTCTCATGGATCCTTATCTATGGCGATGTGATTCTTGACTAAAACCTACGGGTTTTGGTCTAACGACAATTGTGATTCCCAACAATGAACACCCTTCAACATTAGCACACGAATTTAATTAGTACCATAGACATATGCATAACATTCGAATGTGTAAGAGCTTGAATGAATACTTATATTATAAAAGAAGTCTGACAACTTATATTGGGACTCTAACTCTCCACCCAAACTTAGATTGAATTGCACTACAATCGTTTCTTTTTTTCAATCACCCTTGATCCATATTCAAATCTCAGTGAGGAGGAGTGATTTCAACAAATAACCAATGCTTCCAGTTGAAACTCGAAAGCCATAGATCATGCCATCTCCACCCACCAACTATCTAGGGAATCCAGAGGATTCTCCACCTCCACCCTTCACTTAGTACATGGAATATAAAGGCTATACCACCTCCACCCTCAATAACCAGGGATAATTTTAAGGATGGAAATTTATCTTAAAGATTAGAAACATTGGCAAATCTTACTAATCCATAATATGAAAACTATAAAATTCTTGGGGATATTTTAGTAAAAATATTCAAACTTCTAATGATTTTATATAGTTTCTATAAAAAAAATTCCATTTTTAAGCTAAAATATATTTTTCTTATAAAATTTGGGCGAATAATTTGTAGGAAAATATGGGAATTGGTGAATCTTTTTTCGGAAAAGGCATGGAAAATTAGCCCATCTGTGAATATTAGCCCCTAAAATTTTCCCTATCAATAACATAGGGAATCCAAAGGCTATACCACCTCCATGCTCAACAACACAAGAAATCTAGAGGATATACCACATCCACCCTCAATAAAATAGCAAATCCAAAGGCTATACCACCTCCACCCTCAACAACAAAGGAAATCTAGAGGCTATACCACCTCCACCCTTAGACCAATATCCTCAAAAGCTCCACCTGAAATGGGAATGTAGAGCTTTTTGAGAAAAATCAGGCACAATCTATTTAGTGACTCCACCCAACTAAGAATCTAGAACTCACCAAAGTAATTTCTTAGCGCAGAACCAACAATGAAGGTACCAGGACATTCTTTGACTAGGAATCCAAAGAGTAGGGCCTCCACCCAAACTAAGGAATCTAGAGTGCCTTTTTCCTTCACCTGAGAGGTTCACATATTACCTTTCTCTGCTCTAAGCCAACTTTCTTCCTTTTTTATTCTTCCTATATCTTAATATTGACTTCCATGACTTAGCGTTTCTTTAACACGTTGAATGTAATCCTCGCTTCAAGTATGTGTGGTCTTCTCTTGTGTAGCTTAAAAAGGTAAGTCCCCTATTCTATTCAACACTTTGTGCATTATGTTATGCTCAAGCTCTCTTTTCTCCTCAATGTTATCCCTAGCTGAATTCCTCCTCACATTTTTCTTCCTCCTTTTTCCTTCCAATCCGCCTTCACCATGGTCTTCCCATCCTCTCTCGCATCGACTGTCTCTACCCATCTAGTTGCTTGTTTGGACACAAGCTCCCTAGCCATTTTTGTGCTGCCATATGGTTCCCTTTGTTACAATGGGTGCTCCAACTCCTCGACCTATGCTTGACCATGACTAGACTTCGCAACAACGTAACCCTCCTCCTCTTAAATTTTGTCCTTTCTTGCTTACAACTTTCTTCAAGAGAGGCATGATCGTGTCCTCTCTTCTCCTTCTAAATTGAATGGCATGGTCAATCCATTTAAGACACAATAGTCAACCTCCCATGCTTGCCATCAAACAACTAAGTTTCTTTCTAATCCCAAGCAATCTCCCTCCCATGGTTGTCCCAATATCTTAGCCAACTTTTAATTATAACAAAATAGTTGAAATATTTACAATAAGGGGATTAGCTAGGGGTTGTCACAAATACCTCACCCTTGGAGTAACACCATCCCCAATGTTATATAACTAAAAAAAAATAAAAACATGATTTAAAACCATTTGGAGCTTTATATACATATCTCTATAAAATCATTTACAAATTCATTACATTTTCTTCAACCAACAAAAAAAATGGATATGTTGTCTGCCTCTGATTGACCATTTCCCATGTGGCTTCCTCCAGCCCAAAGTTCCTCCACTACACCTTGACTTGCTCGATTTATCGATTTCATAGTGTGACCTACCTCTTATCTAGGATGCATAAAGGTTCCGACTAGAAATCTCCCTCTGGTTTTACCTACAACATCGACGAATCAATCACATGATTAACATCTTGTACATAATTTTTGAGAAAATAAATATGAAAAACATTTTGAACTTTTAATGTTAGTGGCAAGGCTAACCTATATGCTGCTAGCCCTATCCTTTAGAGTATTTGAAAATATCCATAAAATCATGGTTCTATCTTGGCACAACACCCAATCTTTAGAGAAATATTCTTGGGTCTAACTTGCAAGTAAACATGCTCCTCAACTTCGAACTCCTTATGCACTCTATGTTGATTTGCATAACTCTTCCACCTATCTTTGGACACCTTTAAATTCAACCTGATGGTCACTATTTCTTGCTCCATTTCTCTGATATTATCAGGCCCAATGAGGACCCTATTTACTAGATCACTCCAGCTGATAGGAGTATTACAGCTCCTCCCACATAGAGCTTCAAATGGGCTTATTTTCAGTGACTCTTGGTAACCATTATTGTAATCAAACTCCACAAGTGCAAGATATTTTTCCCACTTCCTTGGTTGGTGCATTATATGCATTTTGAGCATATCTTCCAATATGTTATTTGTCCTCTCTATCTTCCCATCAATTTATGGATGGTACACTGTGCTAAAATCTAGGTTTGTCCCTAAGCTAGAAAATAGCTCTTTCCATAATCTTGAAGTAAATATATCATCTCTATCTAAGATACTTCTATTGGGTACTCCATGCAACCTCAAAAATTATTTCATAAAAACTTGTGCCGCATCACGTGCGATGTAGGTATGCTTTATGGGAACGAAGTGAGCCACCTTGCTCAATTTGTCAACCATGACCATGATTGCATTATTTTGTTTGGTTTTCCTTGGGAACCGTATTATGAAATCCATGGAATTTACCTCCCATTTCTATTCTATAATGGGAATAGGCTTTAGTAATGTAGCAGAGTGCTTGCACTTGAACTTCACTTGTTGGCATTTTATACATTTAGAAATAAAATCAGTTACATCTCTCTTTTAATTTTTCCAATAATACAACCTTTTGATGGCCATTAGTGTCTTTTAGTAGCCTAGGTGGAAAAAATATGGTTTTGTATGAAACAATTTTAATAAGAGTTTCCTCAAATTACTCTCATTTGGAACATAAATTATATGTTTAAATCTTACCAGCCCGTCTTCCGAGAGTGTGAAATCGTTGTCCTTCCACCCTCTTGGTTCCTGTTCCAATTTTTCTTTTAATTGCTAATATTTCTCATCCCACTAACTAACCATTTAAATTATTTCCTTGATATTAGTCCCATAGGAACTTATGGTTGATATATGGCACATTTGCACCCTCCCGCTAAGTGCATCCGCAACTCGGTTTTCTTTTCCCTTATTGTATTTTATTTTGAAATTTAACTCATTGATCATGGTCAACCATCTAGATTTCCTGCCATTTAATTTAGGATGATCGAATAAATATTTCAACCCTCCATGATCCATCATTATAATAAATTTCCTTCCAAGGAGGTAATGTCTGCACATATTCAATGCACGAATGATGGAAATCAAATATAAATCATGAGTCACATAATTTTTCTCATATTGATTTATCTTTTTGGATTAATAACACATTACTCATCCTTCTTGCATTAAGATTCCACCAACTCCTTTCTTGCAGGCATCCATGCATGCCACAAAATCCTTGTCAAAATCTTCTATTCTTAACACTAGTGCATGGGTAAGCAAATACTTCAACTGCTCAAATATTGTAGAAAATTCAATGGTCCATTCAAATTTCTTCCCCTTATTTTGTAATTTTGTATATGGGTAGCCGATCTTGGAGAAGTCCTTCATGAACCTTTTGTAATAACGTTCTAGCCCCGTGAATGATTTAATTCCAATAACATTCTTTGGTGTTGGTCACTCCATGGTAGTGTTAATATTTTCTAGATGAACAACCACTCCCTGATTTGAAATGAAGTGTCCCAAATAATGGATTTGTGACTAAAAGAATTCACATTTTCTAAGATTTGCATACAACTTGTGTTCTCTTAGCAGTTTTAACACTACAACAAGGTGTCCTTCCTGCTCCTCCTTGGTTTTTGAGTAAACTAGTATGTCATCCACAAAACCACTATGAACTTATCTAGGTAAGGGTACAACACATTATTCAATAAGCACATAAAAGTAGCAAGTGCACTGGTAAGCCAAAAGGGCACATCCACAAATTCATAATGCCCATACTTTGTTCGGAACATTATCTTATAAATGTCCTCATACTTAATTCACACCTAGTGATATCTAGATCTTAAATGAATCTTGGAGAAGATTATTTCTCCCTACAATTGGTCAAATAAATCATTCATTCATGGTAAGGGATATACATTCTTAACAGTAACCATATTGAGTTTCTTGTAGTTTATGCATAGATTGAGTGTACCATCCTTCTTATTTTCAAACAATACTCGTTTTCCCCATGGTGATGCACTCTACCTTATATACCCTTTATCCAACATTTCCTTGAGTTGTAGCTTAAGTTCCATCAACTCTGAGGCGCTCATCCTGTATGGAGCCTTGGATGTTGAAGTCGTCCCTAGTAAGAGATCAATAAATAAATCTACTTCTATGTTTGGAAGTAAGGCAAGAAGCTCTTCTAGAAATAAATCTTGAAATTGGTTTAAAATGGGGTGATCCAATTGGTTGCTATTGTCATTAGCTTAAGAAATATTGCTAACTTGGATATTTCATGATGCATCCCTTCCAACAACTTCTCTTGGTTTGCTTGGTTGTAATCATTCTTACTATTATGGGCTTTATTTTTCCTTGTAGCATCATCTCCCCAACCTCATTAAGAACTTTGATTGATTTTTCGTAGTAATCCACTTTTGTCTGATGAAGGGCCAACCAATCCATTCCTAATAGTTTTTCATATGAACCCAGAGGTAGCACATTGAAATTTGTAGCTGTAGCAATGCCACTCAATAAGAATGGGAATGATTTTACCTTGTGTTCAACTCTTATTTTCATTATTGTTTCCAATTAGACTAGCCATGACTCCTTATGTACTTCCTTAGAAAATTTGCATTGTTCCACAATTGTTAGGATAACATAGCTGACATTTTATCATGTGCCAACTAAAATAGAGATTGATCTATCATAAATCATACCTTCCATCTCGATAATGGATCTCTGGTTATGGACCTACCTATTGTCAATAACAACACATATTCTAGATACATTTTGAGCTACATCCTGGACTATCTCGACCTCTTTAGTGTTTTATATTGTCAGTACTTCCCTTTTATGCTATGGGCAATCCTCCTTCAAGTGGTTCTCAACACTGTTCCAACATTTCAGTGGTTTGGCCCCAACACCTTTATTTTTCTCTCCTGCGGGCTGGATAATGTGGCCATTGCTGCTTGTGTTAAATTTATAGTAACACCCCCCTTATTTTACTAATGTAAAATTTGTGTCCCTTCCTAGATCTACTTCCATCTACTCCATTAGTCCTTTCCTCTTGTCTTCCTTGTCCTAGTGAGCTCTTCCAAACCTTGTCGCTAGCTCCCAACTCATGTTTCTTTTGTGTCTGTAAGTTTGAGAGGCTTCGTAGTATGAATAAATTCACCTTAGCTCGTCTTTCTTGCTCCCTAAGCATCCTCTCATTATCAACCTTACAACTCATTATTTCAAACCTTGGACTTCTCAGTATATCCATACAATCAAGAGAACCCACCTCTCCTCTCTTCTCAACTAATTCTTCCTCTCCATAAACATGTTGTGACCTATCAGTGCTATATTACACCATTCTTTTGTTCATTATTTTCTCTTATTATCTTCTTAATGTGTTTTCAAGTAGACACATAACTATTGGATTGAAAAAATTATAGGTGCATAATATAAATAATCACCTTCACTTTTTATTGTGAGTTTGTAGGTGCTAGGATAAATAAAACATTACACCTCATGTTAGCACATCATAGAAAATGAATCATGTCAAAATCAACACTAACATATGATATACACATAAAAAAAATACAACAAACAACACAATTGACCAATCCACTTGACAACTAGGGTATAATACCTGATGCAGGAGCATCCGGACACCTCAATGAAAGAAAATTGGAGAAAGAGGACAGGTGGCCAACCACAACTGAATTCTGTTCAAGGAACTAATTTTAGTTAAAAAAAGCAGTTATGACTGAATGTATGTATAAAGAACTTAAAGATTCCTGAGTGAATCAGGAAGAAAAGGGAGGAAAAACCCTGTGCGTGTGGGAGAGGGCAAAATGTAATTGCCAGAGAAATTTGGATTAAGGCTGAAATGCCTTAAAACTGTAAACTGAGTTTGTAAATAATAAAGATGTGTTTTTGTGAATTTATACTGGAACGAATCTTTGGGAATTTAAGTCTCTGTGTCTTTATTATTACTATCTGTGTTTGAATTGTTGCCGTTCCTGTTTCATTTTCAAGACATATGGGATCCATTTCCCGCGAGTCGAACTCTGACGCAGGTGATGGACAATGTTAACCGTCTGTTCGAAGATGATGACGTGACGAAGATTGGTTGTCCAAGGATAATGGGCAACCCAGGGTCGGGGGCAGATGGCATGGGCGGTCTTCCGTCCCTTCCAAGCATGAGGCAGAAGCGCACTCCTTCAGATGGAAAAAAGAAGACTCCATCCGAAAATGGGAAACATCCTCCACCGGCAATACACTGCCAACGAAGGAGACGAGCGTTCTCATGGAACATAAAGGTGCGATTATATGATGCAAGTGTGAATTCGTTAAAGGGTCAATTCGTATACAGAGGTTTGGTTTTAGATTGATGTTCTCACAACGACACATCGGGTTTCATTGGAAGTGCTGACAACACTGTGAGAAGGTATGATTTCAGCACCAAGAAGGAGGATATGTTGAGAATGCATGAAGCTCTTGTTTGATTGCGATGAGTAATCCGAACAGAAGCAGGATCAAAATTTGGAGTTAGTCTTGGAAAACGACCATGTCGAAGCTGCAGAGTCTGTGCAGCCAGAGGAGTTAAGACGTGGAGTATTCGAAGGCAGAAGATGCGAGAAAGCATTCAAGTCGCACCAGGCTCTGGGAGGACATCGAGCAAGCCACAAGAAAGTGAAGGGTTGTTTTGCTAGAACGATTAATGTAGATGGTTGCTGCCGAGACCAATGTTTTGTTTAAATCCCATGCAAATATTGAAGTACGAGTAGTTACTGGAGGCACCAACTTTCCAAAAGAATAGAAACGACTACAAACAAATCCATTGCCAGATCTTAGTGGCCAACCTTGGAAGGCTTTGTGGGCCCATAACCCACAGGTCCCAGGATCGAGCGCGTAAAAATTTTGAAAACGAAGAGACCCAAAATTCATTTTCATCAAGTGGTATCAGAGCCGGGAAAGATTTCCTGTGGAGAGGAGTTTTTTTTTTTGGATGCGAAGAAAAGAGGTACAAAGAAAAAAGAGGTACAGTTTGTTTGTGAAGGTGAGAAGATTGCAGCAAACCTGGAGCAGGAGTGCTCAATGGGTTCGAGAGGAGAGAACCGCGGAGATGCCGAGAGGACTAAGCTCAGTGGAGAAGCTTGGTAGGGCATCTGGTAGCAGGGAGGACTTGCTATTGCAGAGGTTTGGTTGCAGCTCACAGAAGGCAGTTCCACTGAAGAAGAGAAACAGTGGGTAAAATTGCTCAGGAAACGCATTTGACCAGGAGGTCATAATTTTGTACCTCGGGAGCATATGACCAGGAGGTCATAATTTTTGTACCTTGGGAGTCTGATGCAGGAGCATCCGGACACCTCAATGAAAGAAAATTGGAGAAAGAGGACAGGTGGCCAACCACAACTGAATTCTGTTCAAGGAACTAATTTTAGTTAAAAAAAGCAGTTACGAATGAATGTATGTATAAAGAACTTAAAGATTCCTGAGTGAATCAGGAAGAAAAGGGAGGAAAAACCCTGTGCGTGTGGGAGAGGGCAAAATGTAATTGCCAGAGAAATCTGGAATAAGGCTGAAATGCCTTAAAACTGTAAACTGAGTTTGTAAATAATAAAGATGTGTTTTTGTGAATTTATACTGGAACGAATCTTTGGGAATTTAAGTCTCTGTGTCTTTATTATTACTATCTGTGTTTGAATTGTTGCCGTTCCTGTTTCATTTTCAAGACATATGGGATCCATTCCCCGCGAGTCGAACTCTAACGCAGGTGATGGACAATTTTAACCGTCTGTTCAAAGATGATGACGTGACGAAGATTGGTTGTCCAAGGATAATGGGCAACCCAGGTTCGGGGGCAGATGGCATGGGTGGTCTTCCGTCCCTTCCAAGCATGAGGCAGAAGCGCACTCCTTCAGATGGAAAAAAGAAGACTCCATCCGAAAATGGGAAACATCCTCCACCGGCAATACACTGCCAACGAAGGAGACGAGCGTTCTCATGGAACATAAAGGCGCGATTATATGATGCAAGTGTGAATTCGTTAAAGGGTCAATTCGTATACAGAGGTCCGGTTTTAGATTGATGTTCTCACAACGACACATCGGGTTTCAGTGGAAGTGCTGACAACACTGTGAGAAGGTATGATTTCAGCACCAAGAAGGAGGATATGTTGAGAATGCATGAAGCTCTTGTTTGATTGCGATGAGTAATCCGAACAGAAGCAGGATCAAAATTTGGAGTTAGTCTTGGAAAACGACCATGTCGAAGCTGCAGAGTCTGTGCAGCCAGAGGAGTTAAGACATGGAGTATTCGAAGGCAGAAGATGCGAGAAAGCATTCAAGTCACACCAGGCTCTTGGAGGACATCAGGCAGGCCACAAGAAAGTGAAGGGTTGTTTTGCTAGAACGATTAATGTAGATGGTTACTGCCGAGACCAGTGTTTTGTTGAAATCCCATGCAAATATTGAAGTACGAGTAGTTACTGGAGGCACCAACTTTCCAAAAGAATAGAAACGACTACAAAAAAATCCATTGCCAGATCTTAGTGGCCAGCCCTGGAAGGCTTTGTGGGCCCATAACCCACAGGTCCCAGGATCGAGCGCGTAAAAATTTTGAAAATGAAGAGACCCAAAATTCGTTTTCATCAACACCTATCACATTTTTCTAGATTCCTATCTTGTTCCAAAGGTCTAGTGTCGAAGTCATTGCTATGATACGACTTTGTAACATGCCTCCTTACCACTCATAGCCCATACTTAGGGTAGAAGAGGGTGTTACTAGCATTGAACAAACTTCTAAGGTTCTTTTAGGGAAATGGGTTCTTAAAATTTTGTCATCTTTGAAACTCCTGAAAATCCAAATTATACATCGCCATTAAATCCATCTCGTTGAGACCTTTTTGGATGTATAAATTATGCCTCAAACAGATTCCTAGATCAAATGATATGGCCATTTAAAGATTGGCCTACTAGTTCCTACCATGTCATCGAGCTATGTGTTGTGGCACACATGAGTTCCCCACATGGTGCTCCACCATATGTTTATATTACACCCCAAGGGGTCCATGTCATACTCCTTTTAGTGGTTATCACTGTGGCTATGCCACACCACCATGTGCTGGTACATCTTTCCCAAATTCCGACCCTTTTCAATGTAACACATGTCGCCTCCTTTCAGAATGCTAGAGGTATAGGGAGTGGGACAAAACCCCCTTAAAATTAGTTGATAGGAAAACTCTCATTCCATGATAGACTTTCCCCGACCCTTTTCTCTTGTGACTCCATCGTAAAACATCGAGGGTGATTTCATGGCCTGAAACCTCAAGGGTGATGTCACGTTGATTTCCCCTAGCCCATCCCTTTCTCCCTAGAGATTTTACATTGTACCCCTTTAGAAATAATTTGGGTGATGTCATTCCTACATCATGTTGATGTCACATCCTCCACATGGCATCCTTTGAGGTGTCATGTGTCACTCATTTCTTCCCCACTTTGCCCCTCCAAAAGCCCAAATTTGGCTGTCACTATGGCACCACATCAACCTAGATTCACGCCATCGACTCAACATGGCCTAGGTACCATTAGATCTTGAACCCCTTGCAAAACATTATTTCTCCATTATAATTGAAATTTGGCATTTGAAGAGTTTACACCATCCTTAAGCCTTTTACCCTGGATGAAACTTAGAATGCGCACATAAAGAAGCCTCCAAGGTCCCAAAGCCCCAAGATCCATCCAGTGGTCCTTTTGTGTCAAGGAAATCCATAGTTAAGATTAAATGATGGATCTCCAACAAGGTTCCACCCAACTCTTGGTGCATTTAATATATCTATCTATCTATCTATCTATCTGTCTATATATATATATATATATATATATATATATATATATATATATATATATATATATATATATATATATATATATATATATATATATATATATATATATATATATATACACACATATATATATATAGATAGATAGATAGATAGATAGATAGATATATATATATATAACAGAACACTACTTCTCTTGAGCTTGTATTACATGGGGTATTTGTCCCTCTTAATAATTACACATTGGGGCCTAATATTCAATTCATTTTAATGCAATATTCTAGTCAATAATATAGATTTAGCTATCTCTATTATAGCCAAGCCATTTAGGCCAATTTTAGGCCCATATTAATGCAAAGACACATATATTCTTCAAGACTGGAAAACTCATGAGATTCATGCTCATAAATTAAACACGGTAACTAACCATTCCTAAGAAAATGCACATAAATGAATATTTCACATTCACATAGGAAATCAACGCCCCTCAACATTAGCACAAGCATTTAATCAATACCATAAACATACACAAAATATTTTGATGTACATGAGATTAAATGAAAAATTATAAAATAATTCCGACAACTTAGAATAGGACTCTAACTCTCTAGCCAACCTTATATTGGATTTCACTGAAATAATTTCTTATAGTCAATCACCCCTGAGCCAGATTTAGAGCTTGAGGTGGAGAGCTTTCAATGAATAACCAATGCTTCCAGCTGAAATAGGGAGTCAAATACCATGGCATCTCCACCCACCAGCTATCTAGGGAATCCAAAGGCAACCCCACTTCCACTCTTCACTTAGTATAGGGAATTTAGAGGGTATAACACCCCGACCCTAAACAACATAGGGAATCTAGACGCTATATCACCACTGCCATCAACAACACAGGAAAGCTAGAGGCTATACCACCTATACCCTCAACAACGTAGGGAATCCATTGGCTATACTGATTCCACCCTCATCAACATAGGGAATCCATAGGCTATACCACCTCCACCTCAACAAAATAGGAAATCTTGAGGCTATACCACCTCCACCCTTAATAACACATGGAATTAAAAGGCTCTACCACCTATACCCTCAACAACACAAGGGATCCAAAGGCTTTAGCACTTCCACGATCAGACCAATTTCTGCATAAGCTCCACCTTGAACTTGGAATACAAATCTCTCTCAGAAAAACCAAGCATAATTTCTTCAGTGACCCCACCCTACACTGAAAATCTAGATCTCACCAATGTAATTTCTTATCCTACCACCAAGTAGGGAAGGTACTAGGACACTCATTAACTGAGAATCCAAATAAAAAAGACTCCACCCAAACCAGATAGTACATAGTTCCTCTGTCCTTCACTTGACAGATTCCCATACCACCTTTCTCTGTTCTCAACTAAATTTCTTCCTCTATTATTCGACATACATCTTAATATTGACCTCTATAGCTTAGAATTTTTGCGCTAAATGTAATCCTTGTTTTAGCTATGTGTGATCTTCTCTTATGCAACTTACAAGGAGAAGACCCATCTTCTCTTCAATAGTCCTCATGTTATTCTTCTTGAGCTTAGTTTTCTCCTTAATGCTCCCACCGGTTGAATTCTTCCTTGTAGTGTTATTCCTCCTTTTTCAATACAATCCCCCTTCACTGTGATCTTCTCATTCTCTCGTGCACTGATTGTATTTTCCCGTTTGGTTTCTTATTTGACAACAAGCTCCCTGGCTAGTCTTGTGATTCCATATGGTTCCCCCTGTCCTCTTTGTGGCCCTTATCCACTATTTTTCATTACAACAGGTCCTCCATCTCCTTGGCGTGCACTTGGACATGATAATAATTCACAACAACGTAACCCTCCCCCTCTTAAATTTTGTCCTTTCTCTCTTAGAACTTTCTCGAAGAGAGGCATGACGATGTCCTCCCTTCTCTTGCTAAATTTAATGGCTTGGTAATCCCATCTAAGGCCAACTAGTCAGCCTCCCATGGATATCATCAAAAAGCCAAGTTTCCTTCTAATCCAAAGAAATATCCATACCTAAGCTCTGAAATCTATGTCCCAATATTTCAACTAGTTTTTAATTATAGCAAAATAGTTGAAATATTTACAATAAGGGGATTAGCTAGGGGTTTTCACATAATAAAACACATTTAACACATTTCTTCAAATTATTTGCATGAAAATAGGCATATATTAGCTACAACAATACTATCATACAAAAATATTATCCGCATCCACAAAACAACAATTTCATTGGGGTATTTCATCAAACAATTTGTATGCAATGAATTTTTAACCCATTTAGTCATTTCTTCAAACAATTTTCATGCAAACTAATATAGAAATTTCTTCAAGTAATATCTCCAAATTATAGCAATCCAAGTTATAAAAAATAAACTAGATGATCAATGGGAGTTCCCCTCACCATGGTTCAATTTTTAGCCTCTAAAGCCTCCCATATGAAAATCTATAGTGGAAAACATAACATGACCTGCTTGATGCATGATTTTAGGAGCATTCAAAAAGCTGAACTTCCTATGATTACATCCCCTAAAATATCATGACCCAAGCTATGAAAGTTGGACCAAATGATGAATGTGATTTCCCCTCACTATAATCCAAGTTTCAGCTTCTAGAACCTCCTCGAAGAACAATTATATAACAAATACTAAAATGACTTGTTTGATGGATGATTTTAGGGGCATTTAGGAAGCCTGACTTCCTCTAATCAGATATCATAAAATTTCATGACCCAAGACCAAAAAATTGGACCGGAGGATCATTGAGATTTACCCTCACTATGGTCCAAGTTTTAGCTTTTGAAACCTCCCAACGAAAAGTTATGGAAAAAATGTGAGAAATATGATCACAAATCCCTGCATGTCCACATGAAAATATTAACTTGCAAAGAAAATAAAAACATCTTTCTTACAATCTCAAGGAAGATTTCCAATTTAATCCACAAAATAATCAAGGCATTTTTGCTTATTAGTTTCATGCAACAATTTCCTACAACCATGCAATATTAACATAAAGTTATAAACCAATTTAATAAAGAACTAATCATCATATTCACAACTCATAGTTAATAACACTTATATGAAATATAACAATGGTTGAAACTGAATGTGAAACTTCGATTTTCCACCCAACCGTAGACTAGTTGTAGCATATATCTCTTACAACAGTCATCCCCAATCCAAATCCATAATCCAAGGGGAATTCTCAAGAAAACTCGCATGGAAATCATGCTCGGCACTAAGAGTATGGGAATTTTCATTACAGTTGGTTTATCAACTATGGAAAGCATGGTAGGAATTCACATTTTTGGGTGGTTTATTAGCTATGGAAATCACTCCAAGAGTGGTTTATCAGCTAACAGTAAACACCCTTGGTGGTTTATCAGCTTACTTGAAAAGCACTAGGTGGTTTATTACACCTCTTGGAAATCACCCAATGCTTTATCAATTATTTCAGCAAGCACCCTCATACCTAGTTGTTTACTAGCCCAACAACAAACACCATGGGTGGTTTATTAGCCCAAAAATCCAATTCTATCATCCATCCAATTTCTTTCCTAACAAAAAGGGAGCCTTTTTTTCCCATTCAAATTCCTTTTTATCCTTTTACTTATGCGTCTCTTCATGTTCCTCATGGAGCATTCTTCAATATCTTTCTTGCTAGCCACACATTTGATTAATTAATGGTGCCAGTTAACACCACTCAGGTTCTTCTTTCTTTTACCCCTTAGATTGTGGATCTATGATCCCACTCTTCAAGCCATTTAAATAAATTTATAATCATAGTACAATCACATTACAAAAATCAAGGGAATTATATTAGGGGAGTTACAATAGAGAAAACCTAGCATTAATTCATTCACATGAAAAATATTAGAATATTAGAAATAAAATTACAAATTCTTCCAAGAAAATACCTTCTTTCAACCCGAAAAATACATCGCCAATATAATATCCAATATCCAATAGAAAATTCTCCATAAAATCACATCTCTACCTAGTAGCGAAAAATATAAAGGTAATTCATACCCTACAAGAAAGGGCCAAATTTTCAAGTGTGATGATGAAAAAGAGTAAGTCAGGGATCCTCTATTTATATGAGATTGATCTGTTCACTTTACATAACAATATTATTCTCCAAGATTTTGTATGTTTAACAAGACAAGGGGTTACAATCCAATCTCGTAGCTCAAAACAATAATGTAATGCCATAAAATACCACATGTGTGGGTTCATATCCTCCAAAGCATTAAGTCGTGCCATTTTTGCACCAAAAATGCTACAAAAATACATGGTATCATCTAGTGAGATGTATCATCACCATAATCAACTCCAATCCTTGAGGGGAGACCTAAAGAAGTGCCTCAAAGTGGCTCCATGTCCAAAAACAATACTCTAGGTGCCATACATAACCCTCTCAAGGGCTAGATAGATGATGTGGCACTATCTCTCTCTATCACTAGGATTCCAAGTGTTATGAAAAATCCTCCTTTTTTATCCTAGGGATGATCATCATCATTTGGAATTTGGATCAAGCAATGCCCATTAAATAGTGTTAAGTCCAACTTTGGGGCATCTTGGATCTTTTGGGTATAACATCATGTAAATTCAACACCAAGAAAGAGGATTTCAGTGTTTCAACATCTAGGGGTACTCTCAGGTGTTAATAATATTATGGAAGAATCAAAGTTCCCAACACTATGCTCTGGAGGGGAAACATTGCATTCACAAGATCAAAACTACTCTCTAGAAGGTTAAAAATGACATAGGAAAGCTATGTTGTGGAGATATGTAATGTGCCCTCAAAGGCCACTTTTACAATGTGAAGGACCACCCAGAAAAACCCTCTCAAGATCAAGTGAAATACACCAATCATTAGGGAGAATGACCATAGATGCATCATAGTGGACCATATTTAATTGCTAAGGTAATAATAAAACTTCAAATTTAGATCACCTTCAAATATCTAACTAGACCAATTCTTGTAAAAGTGTTCCCTATTTTTGTTAGGGATTGTTATATGGTCAAACCTATTAGGTGTTTCCAACCTCTAAGGGGAGGTGACATGTCCTTGGTCAACCCTTAAATCCATAGGTGCTTGTTCTAATAGTGGCATTGGAAGGGAAATACTTCAAGGCAAGGTGCCATGACCATGGGACAAACTAATGGAGGTCCATCATCTTCAGTGTATATATGTAAGGAGGGATAAATCATGGAGGAATTAGTTACCCATTTCCCCAGCCTTCTTTCTCCATGCCTTTGGTGCACCTTTTACTTCTTTTTGATAATCTTTTGGTTGGTAGCATAGCTTAGGAGCCAAACAATCCCTTTAATTCTTTATCATTTATTTACCCCTCAATGATGAGTCAATTTATCACTCACTAATGTTTGTGCATGAAAGTGTTAATTTATGATGTGATGGAGCTTCAAGTGTTCAAGGAGCTGAGTCATGGATAATGACGGGGGTAGAGATCATGCTAGGATTTTTCCCATGCCATAATTAATGTCTTAGCCATATTTTGCATCTTAAATTTCTCTTTCTTTAGTTTACCTTTTTATACTGTTAACATACTTTTAGTTACATCAACCTGCAGGGAAAATTCCTTGTCCTATACTCAAGAATGAGGATAAGTGGGTGCGATTCAAAATGAACAAATGACCACAAGCCTGAATAATGGAGATGAAATATGGGGAATGGTGGAAAATGGTAAGTATGGAAAAAAAACATGCACATACTACTTTAATCATATTTTTCCAAGTAGTTCCCATCCTATAACCCTAATTCCTTAGAGGAGGTCCCATTGGACTAGGGTTAAAAAACAACCTTCGTGGTAAAGTGAGAGAACAAGTTTATAGTCAAGATCATTCAATCATCCAGATCACCCCCTAATCCATGTTAACTTCCCAAAACATTATGCAAAAGAACATGATCGCAAGATGGTCAAAATACTTGTTGAATTATGACCCACCTTCCTTCAAGAAGAATGTGAGATGGTGAGAGGTCTCTACCTGATGAAAATGGTGGGGGATCATTGCATATCATCATGTATTGAGAAATGTAGAGTTGTTGGATATCCAAAGAAGGAGAAAAATTTCTCCTATGGGGTTAACCAATTTTTGGTGGGTAACAGGCGACATTATTACCAAAAGCCATGATCAAAATAATCTTCATTTGGTTTTCACATTTCCATGAATGTTCTCATGATAGATTCTAGCTCCTAAAATGTATATATACTTGCAAAATTAACATCTTTCACCATAACCATTGTTTGGAATGGCACCTTTAGGACCCCATAAATTGTTCAAACCCAATGGTATATGACATCTAGTTCTAACTTAGTGACATGTGCTAATCACAAAAGTTCTTGAAAAACCCAACATCTAATCATATAATTAAGAGGATAACCATATAGCTATTAAAACGAAATCAAACTAATATGTAAAGTGGAACCTTCCTTTGTGCTTTATCAATAGGGAAACCTTAAACTCAAAGCTCTTGTATACTAGCATGTCTAACACTCTTGGTCCTAAAATAACCCTTAGTATGTGCAACTTAGAAATATGTATCACCACATGCATAAATGGGCTATGACTAAACATATTTATCCAATCACAAAAATGGTTAGTGCAATCATTCCAAAGGATAAAAATGTTCTTTGTCCCTATGACCAATCCAGATTGGATCAGTATATAACTTTTCATCCATCTCGATGCTTGTATAGTGGAAAATGTGGAGGAATCAACTATAAAGACCATTTTTATGGTAGGACCGAACTTCGCAAATTGGGTTCTTAAACCTTCTGAGATTGTTTTGAGGCATAAAATGAAATTTTTGGGCGTAAAACATTTCCACTTTAACACCACACTTTTGTTTCGTATTCTACACACAAATACTTTTCCAACAACACAAGAATCATGTCAATTAGAGGCTATATATGAAAATTGTGCTACTTAGAAGTTGACCTTCCTATTTTCACCACCATAATTTGAGAGGATACCATGTTAGCCCCAATTATTCACGGAAAAATAGCTAGCCACGTGATTATGATCATGAAGATTCTAGAATTATCTATATTGTAACTCTGGTTAAGAGTTGAGGTAGTCAAACCTAACCACTACTAGGCTATGGGGTTGTGTTATAACCGAGCCACTAGGAGGAAAAGGGGTTCCATTCTTTCGAGTGCATTTGATCCATAAATAAGAAAAAATAGGCAAGAGGGATAGGAGGTAGAGCACAGAAAGATGATTTGTGCACTTTATTAGCCCATAGGTCATATGTCATACTTCCTTGTACTTGCAAACATTTTCTATTCAAAGAAAGAGAGAAGGGAAACCTCACCTTCTAGCTGGGTTTTCTCCCAAAAGGGTTTCGAAGGTAATATCTTGTGTCAAATGAGTATGTGAGAATTTATTTCATTTTTCTCTATTTTCTACGTAATTTTAATTTGCATGCATACGCTATTAACAGTAATCTACAAATCTATAAATCTAAAGGAAAAAAAAATTGTAATTGTGTGGATCTTGGATATTTGAAGTATATTTTTATCAGATCTATTGTGATTAACTCTCTAGATGAGTATCCACAAATTTTATGGATCATATTGATATCAAAGCAGGTTTCTTTGGGTATATTATGGATATTTGCATGGGATCCAGATTGGTTAGGCCAAAAGTATTAAAACCCTAATAGTCACTGATGAATATGTGAATAACCCTTGTCATCCTGTAGAGGAGAGGTTTTCACGGCTAGAACAACAAGTCTACAAATAGTAATGTGAATCTTCTCATGGTGGCCCTAAGAAATAATCTTGGAATATTCAAAGAAGATAGGGATTCAAATGCAGAGGACAAATCGGACGGGGGATCAAGAGATTAGGAAGAAACAAAGAAAAAACAGAAGAAATAACCCATAAAAGATCAACCCAATTCAAGTGTCGTGAATTAATCATAGGCCTTATTTAAAATGGAAGCAAAGGTTGATATCAAGTTGTACCATGGTGAGATCAATGATCTAAATCTAAATTTCTATTTGCAACAATTAGAAGTGTATTTCAATGTCCATTAAATTGAGGAAGAACAGAAGATTTCATTTGCATGGCTGTAATTAGAGGGCCATGCCCTAAATTGGTTAAAAATTTTGTTGGATAGTTGGAATTGCCTGCATGGCTAGTAGAAAAGAGTGTGTTGGCATTGTTTTCAACGACCATGGGGAGATGTGTTTGCCATTGTCTGATTGCTAGTGACAACAAGTGTGTTGGAATTAATGTCAGCCAAACTAGCATGGATGTTGGTGGCAGAAAATGTGATGGCATAGATGTTAACTAACTAAACATTCATGAGCTTGGTGTGTTAATATTAGGGGGAGTCCCATGGTTATTGTAGTCTCTAGTAGAGAACCATCATAGTAGCAGGATGATGTAAGAAGCTAAAATAGTCTAACTACGATGGTTAGGTTAGGGAGACCCAGGCTTTGGAGGAATTTCTATGATAAGAGATTTTCTCAAATTCTCTTGGAGATGGCATAGTTGGACTTTGCTTGGAAATAGATTTCCAACAATATGTAGAAGTCTACAAATGGCCTCCTAGATCAGAAGTTATTTCCAGTCAAAGCTTAAGTGCTCCAAAGTTAAATTTGTAGTGCCAAAAGTAGCTAAAGGACCCTTTAGTGGCATGTTAGTTTGAAGGATTTTCCAAATACGACGAGGCTCTTTATTGGAGAAGCTAATAATGTACTGAGTGGATGTGGCTTGACAATGTCACAATAGGAAAGTTTTTTATCAGCCATAGGCGGAACCCACATAACATATAATCCCACAATAATGACCCCTACAGGTACATGTCGATGAAGATATAAATGGGCCATTAAGAGTTGAGTAGGATGACATAGAGTGGGTAGATTTGGTCTGAAAACATTGCAATGGAGAGTGTTATGGTTGGCTAACGATCGATCCCGCTCTAAAGCTAAGCCCAGTGGGAGTACCCTGGAGGTTTCCATTGAGCACACAAAGAAGGAGGTCAAGATGAAAGCATCGAGAAACGTGGTAGCAACATAGCCCAGGAAAGTGGTTTAGCAGTTAAATGGGTTAGGACCCTTAGAAAAATTAACAAAGAAAATGGCAGAAAAAACAAAGCTGGAGATCCCTCTTTCTCTCTCCTCTCTAACATGAACGTGGCAACATTTTATTAGTTGAGATGACGTGAGCATGAGATTGGTACAAGGGGACACGTGGTAGTTATATTCAACATTTGTGGGTGTCCTAATGTGCCAAATCCAAGAGACACATATACCACTCTGGAAGTGACACGTGGCATGTATGATGTTAGCATGATGTCATCCCATTGGGAGTATCTTGTAAGGTTTTGATGCAAGGCGCAAAGGGACCAACGGGTTGACAGTTGTCAGAGAAAACATAGCATGGTAGATGGTTGATTGGTTGATATGAGTGTCAGGTAGACCCACCTAGACACATCATCCCACAGTCTACATCCTAGCAAGTTTAAAAGGGGCACAAGAGAAAGTTGTGGGCTGACAAGGCACTGAGCCAACATGATAGACGAAGAGTTGGTAGAGATCAAATGAAAAGAGCGTTGGGTGGACCCACCTAGACATGTAATCTCAGAGGAGAAAGTCAAAGGATAAAGTTGTCACAAGACATGGGCTTGTGGGTGCCATATGACAAAGAGCATAGAAGGTTTGATGTATGTAGATAATCCCTTGAGGCTTAAAGATAAAGAGTTTCCAAGGAGCTAGTGCATGATGGTTTTGCAATGTTTTCACGTGTTATTGTAACCCAGGGCCTTATGGAAAAAGATTAAAAAAAGATCATTGCAGGCTATGGGCTTAACACATGTAGATATGAACGGGTCGATATCTTTGGAGATGGTCCATCCAGTTTTGGTTGTTATGCCAAATTGGCTTTTTTCCATAATTGGCTCATGCAACCATATGTTTATGATGAAAGGAATCAGTCATAAACTCTTTAGCATTACGGGCTAAGATTGGCACTTATGCCATATTTGGAGTCTGCTAAAGCTCAGAGAAGAAGGCTTGAATGAGTTGGAAGCTATCTAGCAGAATGCACTATAACTAGGAGTTATGCCATATCTGGAGGTTTGCCAATGTTGGACCGCCGAGAAGCTCTGGATGGAAATAGAGAGGATCATGATTTGTAGGGGTAGAAATTGAATCAAGAACAACCATGCTTAAGCTTCCTTGCAATTTATTATGAATTAGATGGAAAAGATGCCATGTTGTAGTGTTCTCCTTTAGTCTTATGTGCCTTAAAGAGAAACCAAGGAGAGGTATGTTGTGAGTAAAGGAATAAATTAATGGAGGAGCTCTTTGATTCTGCAGTTTAACTAAGATTTAATTCTCAGTGTGGAGAAACACATAGGTTCCCATTCTTTGAATTAATGGTGTTGCAGTAAGAAAGTAACCAGATGTAATAAAAACATGGATAACCATGTAGAAGTACACTTTCATGTAGTATGGGAAGCCATGCGCGATTACACTCTTGAGCAATGAAATTGTAGCAAAGGCAACATCATTTCCCATGTAGTAGGGGAACAAAACCAAGGATTGTAGTTGTACAATTTTGGGGAAGCAACATAGTTGTGTGAGTTGTGTGAAGAGCTCTATGAGTGAGCACTATTGAGAAGAAGGCCAAGTGTGTTTGGGCTGCTAAAAAGTGTTTGAGAGATTGTATGTAGAAAAAGAGGGCTAAGAGTAGAGAGATTTGTGTGAGAGTGTATGTTGTTGCAGAGAGGACAAAGTGTTCTATGGGTTGAGTATGAGAAAAGGATATTGAGCAGAATAGAGGGTTGAATGCAGTGTGTCATTGTAGAGAAAGTAGAATAAAGAGAAAGATCAAGAGAATAAGAAAGAGCTGAAACAAGGTAGAATGAGTTCCAAGGATAGTGAACATTAGTTCCTTATTGAGTGTGGGTTGGAGCCTGCAAATGAGAGAGATGGTGCTTCCATCTAGTGAGTATATGAAGAAAGTGTGGGGGTTGGTGCCTCCTACAAGTTGGTGCTTGCATAAATCCAAGGAGCTGCAAGTTGGTGCTTGCAGCAAATCCATGAATTTGGTGCTTCAGTTGGTGTTTCTAGTAAGAAAATCAAGTGTCTCCAGAAGAAGGGAGTTGGTGCTTCCTGTTAGTGAGTGTTAGAAAAAAATCAAAGGGATTTGGTTCTTCTGAGTAGTGGATCAAAGACAATTTGATGTAATAGAGTAGGTTCTTATTATTACATCAAATAACAAATAATATTTGGTTACTTTTCTCTTGGAAGGGTTTCCACATTAAACCTTTGTGTCTAATGTATATGTTTCTCATGGTGCTTGTGTTCATGTGTTGATTTATGTTCCTACACATGATATGTTGTTTATTGCTCACATTAATGATTTCCAAGTTTGAATGTTAAATATAAATTTGCAGAAAAGTAAAATTAGCATTAATTCTAATTCACCCCCCTCTCAGTATTGACATTGTTTCCAAAATCGGTATCAAAGCATGGTTCCTTAAGGAAAAACTTAACCTCTTGAAGGTATATCAAAAGGAAACAATGTATAATCAAACTTGGCTTACATCAAAAGGAGTTCCATTTTTAAATGGATCAGACTATGATCTCTTGAGGATTAGAACGAGAGCTTATTTAATGGTTAATAATGAAAATGTTTGGTTTTATGTAGAGTATGGAGAGAAGAATGAATTCAATACAGAAGCCAAGGAGATGATCATGAAAGGGCTATCAAAGTCAGATGCTGATAAAGTAAGGCATTGTGAGAGTACAAAGGAAATGCTAAACATATTACGATGTCTACATGGAGGAGAAAGAAATGCAACAACAAAGAAGGTTGATGAACCTTTTTTCTCAAGTAGTGAACCTAAATCTTTGAAGGCTACTGATAATGAGAAGAAGAGATGGAAGAAGAAGAATAAGGTATCCTAGATGAAAGATGCTCAAAATATTAAAGACACTTTTTCCAATAAGGAAGTTGCTACCCATCACTATTGAGTTGATGATGAATAAGACTCATAAGTGGGGCCATTCTGCTAAGAAGGTATGCTATTTCTTTGTGATAAATGTAAAAAGACGTTTCATTTATGCTCTAGTTGTTCATGTGAATTTTCTGAAGAAAATGATAAAAATGCATCTAGTAGTGATGTAGATAGACCTACTTTAGTCAAAATAGAAATGATGGATTGAGTCTGGAGATGAAGTATATCCCAAGAAGAGAATAGGAGTATACCTATGAGTGATGAAGATGGAATACTCCTTAGATCTGTGGAAGATTCCAAGGACACAGAGAGGAATTTAGATCTCTTTGGTAGCTCAACTAGCACTAATGATAACGAAGAAAAGGATCTAGATGAAAAGATCTACTTTAGAAAGAAGTTGATCTCTACTCTAAAGGAGATCAAGGATCTATCAAAGGCTAATCTCAAGAAAAAGAAGAAGTTGCAGGAATATGAGCTTGAGAATGATAATTTTAGTAAAACAATTATTGAACTAAATGCTCAACAAGAAGAGGCTAGCAGACTAAGTGGAATGTTGACCAATCAACTAAAGGAAAGAGAAGCTTACTATTAAATAGTACAAACTGAAGTAGTCTCATTGAGACAAGACTTTAAAAATTCAAATAAAGAGGTATCAATACCAAAAGCTTGAGGATAGCACAAAGGCTTTGAATGAGATGCTTGTTAAGCAGATATCCCCTCCCATCAAGGTTGGTTTGGGTTTCAAAGAAGAATCAAACTCCAAGAAGGAAAAGGCTAAAGGGTTAGCTATCCATGTAAGGGTAGTTGGAGGTTCCAACAACAACAAGGGAAAAGAGTTTTTTTGGACAACAACAACAATAAGGAAAGAAACAACAATAAGAGAAGAAGAGGCATAAACAAAATGTTAAGAAACAATGAGGAGAGCAACAGAAGAGAGCCAAGCAATGAAACAAAATAATGCAATGAAGTGATGTAAATTGTCATGAAAGGAACATGAAGAAATGACAAGTCCTTTCCTCCTCAAGGACAAAGACCTCCTCAAAATACCTTTTATGGATATATTTTTCTTGCAATAATTTTAGACATAAATGCATAGACTATAGATGGCATGCAAGAAAACAAAATGTGGTGGGTAGAAACATGTTGGGATAAGGTCCCTAGGGCTAGTTTAGGGTTAGTTGACCCAAGTTTTGTATACAGTTTTGTAAAATATGTAAAGCCTCTACGAAATGTGGATGCGGAGCACGCAGATAGACAAGAGTCAAAGGGCTCTTAGCCCCCTGTTTGGATAGATAAATAAGTCGGCTTTGAGACTCACCCATGGTTTGCGGACCATGGTATTGTATTGAGAAGGCTATAAATAGTTGAGTCATAGCGAGTCTTAGATATAACTTAGAAAGGACAGAGAAGTAAGCTAAGTTAAGATAGGAACTATTTGGGCGAGTGCTAAGGCAAGAAGGCTCTGCTTCCTGTACTTAGGCGAGAAGGGGAATGCTCCTACAGCTGAGTGTGAAAGAGGGCTTGGTAAGTCCGCAGTTGAGTATGCGGACCCCTACAGCTAAGTGCGCAAGGTAGAAGAGTCTATAATTTGAACATTGAAGATCAATAAAGACTTATTTTGAAGAATTACCATGCATTTTTGTCGAATCTGTTTATGTTCTATTTTGTCACTTAATGATATGGTTTTATGAAATAATGAATGAATTTTGTGCAAAAGCACTGAATCTATCTTAATGATGCATGAGATGAGTAGTTATATACTTTCATGAAGTTAAAAGCTATTTCTGTTATGTTTTTTGATGAATTGGATAGATTTGCGTGAACTCAGACCTAGGGTTGTTTATTGGTGTGCGAAAATAGATAAACTATCTGTTTAAGGTCCATAAAGGCTGGTCGTAGACCTTTGTGAAGGCCTATAATCCATTTTAACTTAGTTACAGTGATGAGCCCTAGAAGGATCAGAGCCTAAGAACCGTTTATCACATATCTCTAGATGTGGAAACCTGGTTCTAGCATCCCCTAATATTGCTTCGAGTGAGACTGCAACTTGCGCTATGCATGTTGTTGCCAAAAGGGCCAACATTTAGGGTTTTTTTGGTTGGAATGAACAACTCTAAACCTAGGTCAGTCCCCCTTAAGCCAACAAAATAGTCCAAGAATACACAAAGTGTCTAGGAGAAGGCATGCTAGCTGTGAGCGAAGTTTTGATAGGAATGCTGACAAGTGTATCAATCTTTTGGTTCCATTACTAAACCTTGTTGAATGCTACATCTATGGAAATTTTGGGCATAAGGTAGTGGACTGCAAATATAATAGAACAAAGCCCACTTCATATACGATGCAACAAAATAAGGCAATTTGTCCATTATTGACTAGAAGAAATAGAAGAGAAAAGGATTATGAGTATGTCTTCAATGCTCTGTGTAAAGGGGGCATGCTAAACAATGCAAGGAAAAATTATTAAGGAGCTAACTCTTCTTCGAAGAAAAATTAAGAGGGGTGATTCTCAAATTCCTGTAGTAAAACCATCTCTAAGTGTCAATTGTAATGAGTGAAATCTCCAGGTAAGGAAAGGAAGCAATAACCCAATGACCACTCTCTTGCAAACAAAACAAAAAGGAAGCAAGAGGATTTGGGTGAAGAGAGAGGAATGAAAGGAGGAGTGCTCTTTCACCATGCATAGTAAAGTGAGAATATAAACAAGAGAAAGGAATAATTTGGAAGGTAATGCTCCTATCAAGACTCATCCATTCAAGTCTTGGAAGAAGAAGGAGGAAGATCTACTTAGGTGGAGTAGATCCTCCATTTCTCTTAATTAAAAAAAGGCAATGGCCTCAAGTGATGCCAAATAAGTCAGATGCATGCATAATAAATCTTATACGGAGTAATGCATCTAAAAATTGGAGGTATGACCAAGTCCCCTTTCTAATTATAGTAATGAATTTGTTTATTTCAAATGTATCAGCATTGAAATAGAGAGGAGAATGTACTAAGCTTGGTATCAAGGGGAGTTCAAAACACACTATGTTGTGGAAGAAGAGGTGCTACAATAGAAGTGTGGAATGACAAGAGAGCCAAAGCTAAGTGAGGTCCACAGGATCAGTCCCCATGTAGAAACATGGAAGAAGATGCAGGAGATCAGAGAGCATTGACTTAGGGGGAGCTAATTTAGTAAGAATTATCAAGCAACAATTTTCAACCTCAGGAAGTAAGATAATTGAGTAAAGGAAAGGTTTTCACCTTGGGTTAAATACCATTATTTCATTTAAGTTGTGATTGTGATTATGCCTAGAAATATTGTGTTCATGAACACAATCGGTACAAATTTTTCATGTCCCTCAGTTGTCAATTGGTATCGCTATGTCAATTGGTAGTATTAGGTTTGGGTGGAGTAACCTTTTGTGCAAGTGGGCATTTATTTTTGAGGAGGAGCTATAAGAAATTTCCTGGTACATTTTGCAATTTGTATAGACCTTTTGATGGAATTGCTATCATCTAAGAAACAATCCATATTTGGAGTAGTATTATCTCAGGGGGAGAAGTGATTAAGAAACTCAAGTGAAGTGAGAACAATCGCATCAAGTAGCAACAACAATGAAGAGTAAAGCCCAAATGCATCACTAATGGATGGTATTTGCATGCTGCAAAAATGACATGGTTAGTTTTAGCTGGTATCAGTTTCCTTTTAACTAATACAAAAGATGCATTGGTAAGAAGAGTGCTTCAGTTAGTTTCATAAGATGTCCATGTAACAACCCCATGTTAAAAAGTCATGTAATAAAGTTAATAAAGGAAAAATAATACCAAGGTCATGGGACACATATTCCAAGTTGAATGTTGGGTAAAACATCCTAGTCGGTGTCACTTTTGAGTTATTATGGATAAGGAAATTGGCAAAGGAAAAGAGGCATTGTTCAACATTTTTTTATGAAAATAAAGGAAAATAGGAGAAATGGGAGATGAAAGGTCACAAATTTGGATGAGGAGGAAAATTGAAGGAAAAATAGAGGAAAATGAAGAAAATAGAAGCCTCAATGATAAAAATGCCTTTGAGGATCAGTTCACAACCTCTTGTCAACTCAATTTTGGAGCTCTCTCTATTCTCTCATATTATTGCATACTTAGAAAATTCTTAGAGCACTCTAGCATTAGAGAAAGGAACGTAAAGGAAGGACAAGGAAAGCAAAGGAAAATCAAGGAAGTTTAGATTAAGCAACTTCAACAGGAGGAAATGTATGTATCAGGTTGTGTCGAATATATGTTTTCATTGATGTCAATATGTGTTCGCAGGTGTTAGCAGGTGGTAGTAGGAGGCACAGGTGCCAAATAAATATCACAAAACAATAGGTTCCAAGGACAAGAAGAAAGGTTTAGGTGAAAATAAAAATAGAGAGTTTGAAGACATTTTTATGCAGTATATGAGCTCAAAGGACACATGAGATCCACTCAACTGAAATGAATCTAAAAGAGCTTTCCAACGGTATAAGGAAGTCCCAAAATGGAATCCTAGATTGAAATATAGAGCCAGTCAAAGCTCTATAACCCCAAAGTCAAATAACAGAGTTAGCAGAGGTTTTGGAGGACCTTTGATGCGTAGCCAATGTTGGCACAATAGCTAAGACTAGAAGAGGCTCTAAGAAAGAGATCTGGGTGAATTTTACAGTAGTGGGTTGGTAGGTAGGTGGATCCCACCAAGTAGTGGAACCTTGAAAATCCTAGATGTAACGGGGAAGGTGGATCTGCAACACATGGAAGCATTCCAATGACACTTGGAGATAGGCCTTTGGAGAGAATTAGTGGTCCCAATAAGTGGTTTCCCACTTTGTCTATCATGTAGATCAATGGTAGAGATCTACCCCAATGACACCCCTCCCAAAACCACAAATCGCTCATAAGTGGTGTCGAGGAGGGAAGGGCTTGAACGTGGTGGTTTTCGAAATAAAAAAGGAAAGGGTTAGAAAAGAAGACCCTGGAGGACCTTTTCTCTATCCTCCAGGAGGATAGGTGGAAACTCATGATTTTCTCGACACACAATAGAGGATGATGTCATCACTAACCAATGAGAGGTGGCCATGTGACATGCATATATGGTATTTTTGGATATCCAAGTAGGTTGTTTCCAGGTGACACGTGTCACCACTCTAGAGCCGCTAGGTCTCCCTGATGATGTCAGCGTGATGCATTCCTGGAGGGTCATCCTTGAAGTTTGGCAGTAGTGCCAAGTTTTAGAGTACACGTCGATACTGAAAATGGAGAGAGCGACATCCAATGAATAGAGGTTCGGGTGGACCCCACCATTCAGTTCATCCTAGATTTCGGAATCTCATAAACTCCTAAGAATTTAATTAAATAAAAGAGTTAAGATTGAGAGCACGAGCTTAGCACCCTGGACCTAAGCCAATGATCATAGAGACTGGTCTTATGGCGATAAATCATGAAAAGGAGCTAGTGAAGGGGGCTTAAGCCAAAATTTAGTGGAACTAGTAGTTTTGACAGTGGAATTGGTAGTTAAGCCAACTTAACTACAGATAAAAATAACACGTAGACTGTTAAAACCTATAAAGTCTAGATTAGCTAAAAAAATGAAAATAAACTCACTTCAACTGGCAGAAAAGGATAGTGTTGACGGTGCTGGATATGCCAACATGTCAAGGGGATCTCCCCGGTAAGAAGTCCCAATTAGACATCAAACCGTTTGGTGTTGGAGTCCCAACAGTGGGTTGTATGGTAATGCCTTGATTGCGATTTCGCATAGAGGCAAGTAAGATAAGTTTGTTGGTAGCAAGGGTTTGACCACTGCAGTGAGTCAAGGAAGGTGCATGAGAGGTTATAACACATGTGGGTTGAGATGAGTGCACCCCTTGGAAACCTATAATAGTACTCAGATGGGAAAGGAACACACGAGCGAAGATGCATCACAAGCTGGAGAGAAATTCAACCGACAATCCAAAGTGATGGTTAAACCAACAGCACATCTACAACAATATTCATATAATCGCATACAAAATAGTTCATACACAACTATGTAAGTTAAACAACATACATTGCTATGACAACTGGAACAGTCCAACTACAATAAAAATATATGCATGAAAACGTGCTCGCTCTTATTATATAAAGAAGTGTAAGTTCCAGTCATACAATACATCCATGTAAACCCACTAGCCCTAACAGTGGAACATTATAGCCACATCCACCTTCTCCTCCAAAGAGATGTACTAGCTCCATGGGGTGGAGAAGTCAAGGTGCGTTACAATACTATCCAAGCTCTCTCTAAGATAGTCTTATTGGAAGCTTGGCTGACCAAAACCCTTTACAATGCGTTATGAGGATCTATTTATAGCAAAGGGTGGGGTGACCCTTGACATTCCCCTTTGTGACAGTTCTTCTACCCTCATGACTCTTCATCTAATCTTGACATGACGTTACATTACAATGCACATGTGCTCATGTGAGATGAAATGGCTTGAGGAAGCCATGCAAGACATCACTGACACTCCGTCCGTTGAGGTGAGACCAACTCTTTGACATGCTTGTGATGGTGAAGGTGGTGAGTTGATGCCAAGCTTGGTCGTCCATGATGGTGTGCATGCACCCCATGGTGACATCTTGCGGAAGTGAACTCTTGCCTCCATTGCAACCAGTGCATTGGTTTAGATCCTTCATCCAACTCATCTGCTAACATGCACATGGTCTTCTTTGGTGCGGATGAACCAAAAACACATTGATGCATAGTGTCCATGTTGATCTTCAAGTATGTGCTGGTGGTCATGCGCATCAACTTGACAAAGTACATGTTTAGCTCTAGTTGGACTTGCTTCTTGTCTTCGCCTTAGTCAGTGTGTTAAAAAGGGTTGGAGCGCATGCGTGTGCACAATGACATGCATGCTACTGAATCCCTTGCATGCGATCAACAGCACTTCTCAGCATGTCTTCTCTGTGCTAGCTACTGGGATAGATGTAAAACTTGTACATGCACAGTTTCATCTATGAGTGCATGTTGCGCCCACTGCTATTCCTGTTCTTGCTGCAACTCATACATTTGTCTGTGCAGCTTCATGTTCTTTCTTGAGTTGTTACTTCAGCACATGCAACTCCTTCTTTGTTCCATTCTCAGTCTTTGCACGATCTTCATGTCTCTCCATCACATCATAGCCTGAGTCTCCAAAGTTTCTTTCATTATCAGTGGATCTGCTTGAGATCGCAATTTTGTTCTGCCTCTATGTTGTCAACAACCTTCCTCTTGCATTCGTTTCATTCGTTGCATTTGTTGCATTCGCTGCATTCATTGCATTCGGTATGATACCTTCAGCTGTTGTTCATGATGCTACTAATTGTGATGTTGCTACTTTCACATCTTGATGTCCTTGTCTACGAATAACTTGATATCTTCGTGAGTAGGAAACATCATAGACATTTGATCGACCGCATCTCTATGTGTGTGATGAGCCTTATAAATGGGTAATTATATGGGCTCATTTTACCTCCTAACCTAGTCAAATCAACCATTCTCATAGCTTATTGTATGAATTTCTGATTATATTTATGCTTATAAAGTGAGCTGAGTTAGTTATGATGCCATGTGGTCTAACATGTGTTTAATGTAGATTATTGATGATTTTTAAGGTTAAAGTCAAGGATCCAGTGGAAAAATGGTAGAAATAACTCGAAGTGGACAAAGGAGAGGACTTATAGGACGCAATCCCCCTCACTTATTACTCCTCATTTTGAATTCTCTTTCATTCAGCTCAGAGTACAAGCAGCCAAGTCATGCACTAGAAGGCAGCCGAGCAAGTGGAGGATGACTGATGATTACCTCGAGTTTTGAGAGCCAAGCCTCCCTGATTTTAAGGAAGCTATTGGTAGCTTCATTTTTATAAGTAGAGAGGCCTAGGGCCTCACTAGGGTCAGATTTTTGTTGGCTTTTTGTTGTACTTTTTCTTATGTAAACTCTGCTCAACTTCGAGCTTATTATTTTGATAGTTCCATGTAATCTTGTTATTGTTTTGGAAATAAAGATGGAATCCTTTTTGAGCTAGCAATGAGTTACCTCAGAGAGCTGAAGCTCTTGGGTTAGGGCCCAATACAAGTAGCCAAGCTCCTCTTTACTTGTATTTGTATGTTTTATTTCAGTTTGTAGATTAGGTTGCTGTTAGATGCATTTCTTTTATGGTTAAGAATAGGTTGCTCTTGATGATTCAGTAGTTTGCTTCCATTTGTGTTTTCTATAGCAGGTTGAGTGGTAAAGAAAATATTCAAAAGGCTAGCAATAGTTCCTTTGCCTCTCTTCCTCCTTTTGGGACCATGATTTGAGGCAAAGACCCTCTTGCTGCCCCAAAAACACAGATTTTCCTCATTCATGGGACTTCTAGTGTTTGCAATTTTTTTGGTTGATAGTCTAGTTTTGTTTTGCTTCTGAACTTCTCCATCATACTCATTTCTTTATTTACAACAATATTCTTTCATTCTTTCCTTTCTTGCAACATTTCTAAGCATTTACTTTCATAGATCATAGTTCAGACTAGTTTGATGCAAAACTCTGTTTTTCTAGATGCACTTATTTAATTGCTCACTTAATCTCATTGGTTGACTGTCAGTTTTTTATGTAGCAGATATCTTCTAGTAGTAGGTCAGCCTATCAGCCATCCCATCCTCCATCTGATCCATGCCCTACAGGTCACACAAGTCTCCCTTCAATTCTACCTTAGTTTCCAGCATTTTCCATAGAATTTCTTCCTCTCTCCTTGAGAGAATCCAATCATATTTCTCTCTCCTAATGATTCTTGGTATACCCTAGGTGCCCTAAAACTTCATTCCAACCTTCATCCACCTTTTCCACCCACTCTCACACCTTCAAAATAGTGAAAACCGCTCTCGGCCTCCTCCTGTAGGCCTCTTGTAGAACGTTGTTTTTCCTCCTGTAGATTTTCCTGTAGGTTTTCTTTTGAAGGCCGAGTATGGGAAAAGCCTCCAGAAGGCCACCTGAGACCTCCTAGGACCAAACCACACCATCCTACATCCTCTCAAGTCCCAAAACAACCCTCCAACACCACCTATTCACTGCCACATTCACAAACAAATAAATTACATGCATGACAAATTCACATAAAAATACCTAAAAATCCAAAAAGATGTTTTTTGCTCATTTACTTCCAGAAATAGTTAGTTAGATGTTGTTTACTTTTTTTAATAGATAATGGAATTCTTTTCATGGTTTTCATAGTGCTTTCTACAAATGTAGGATTAGTTGGTTAATTAGGATTTACCTGGTTTGATTTACATTTCAGTCGTTCTCCTTTCTGCAGTTAGAGTAGTATCTGTAGAGTAGTCTTTCTCTCTTTTCATCACATATAGAGCTTCTTCTGGAATCCATAGAAGTTGGCTTGAGCTCCTAGTGATCTCGCGCCAGCTGACCAAGTGAAAACCTACAGTAAGAGTTAGTACTAATGCATACAGCACCGTCACTTCCAAGTTTGTTACGAATTACCAGGTTGATAAGAGTAAAGTAGGTAGCCCAAAAGTTGTAGCATTATTGCTGCAATACTGGTGCTCACCCCTTTTTGGCACCATTTCCAGGGGAGCCTCAGATTATTCTGTGATTACTGCTTTCTTCTATTTTTTTCTTACAACATTCTGCTAATAGTTTATTTCAGCAAAAGTAGACTAGTCCTTTCTTTTCCTTCAGTTCTGCATTTCCTTGCTTTCCTTTTCAATTCTGAAAACTTAATTTAAACAAGAGTAGAATAGTCATTTCTTTTCCTTCAAGTTATGCATTTCCTTGCTTTCCTTTCCAATTCTGCAAATTTCATTTCAGCAAGTTCCCTTCAGCTAGTTTCAATTTGTTTTGATCAATCAATTTCAATTTTACAGGTACTATCAATGTCGGGAAAAAAGAAACAAAACCCAACCAAAAATATTTCCTTTCATGCCTCATAGGAATAGAGATAATTCAGGAAAAATTTTGCCCAACACCCCCACTGCTTCACACAGCCAGCCTTCTCTCTTCTTCGGTGGCTGCGATCAAGAAGAACCCATAGGTGAACAAACAGACATATTTGAAGAACCTATAGGGGAAGAAGAAGAAGAAAACATTCCTTTGGAGCCAATGGTTGAACACAGAAATGCTAGGGGGAATGGAGAGAGAATAGAGGGTACCTTTCCTATTCAAAAGACCAATGGGGACACCAAAATGAAGAATATAAGTCCTCCCGCCCTACCTCAATTCCACGGTCTGACTAGAGAAGATCCTGACACCTTTTTGTTTGAGTTTGCTATTATCTGTCAAAACTATTACTATGCAGAAGATGAGAAAAAGTGAAACTGTTCCCCTCTACTCTCAAGGATGCGGCACTATGCTGGTTCATGGGATTACCTGGAAATAGCATCACAACTTGGGCTCAGATTCAGCAAGCCTTTAACAACAAGTATCGAGACTATTGTAGGTCAAAAGATACTAAAGAAGAAATTTTCCGAATGACTATAGGAAGTGATGAGTCCCTGGAAGACTATGAGGAGAAGTTCCAACTTAGTTACAAAAGGGTCAGGTGTACACTTGACCCTGAGTATCTGAAGCTGGTCCTACTCAGGGGAATTCGGGAAGATATTTTAGACACCCTCCATCTACTGGTTGGGGGATACATCTACCAACTGTCCTATGAGGACATAAAGACTGTTTTTAGAAACCATTTTAGAGCAGCCAGAAAAAAAAGTAAGGGGAGTCAACCCATAGCCAGTACCTCTTCCTCTAACCCATCCATTAAAGGAGAAATTGGAAACATGCTGGAAGACTTCAAGAGTGAGATGCTCCAGACTCTTGCCATGCAAATGGATACCTTGTATATCAAAAGGAAACAAGAGGAAGCAGAGAGGGCTTTGGCCATTTTTTGCCCTAGGTGCACCAGGAGGCATCCTAAGAATGAATGCCCATTGAACTCAGGACGCTAAGGGAGTCACTGAACAACTCTATTACATAAACCAAAGGAGGTCGCATGGACCTAGACCATATCAGCAGGGGATGCAAGGGACATCTCAGGCATACTACAACCCAAACCAAGTCACCTCCATACCTTCTTAGGGCCCCCCTGCTCATCCTTCCTGGTCCACGCCTCCTCCTTGGTCCTTCACATCTCCATATCATGCCCAACCAGCCACCCATCCATTCAAATCCTATGCTCAGCCGTAGCCTCAGTGGAATGCATCTCATCAGGGGTGGAGGCACCAATATAACTCTCATCCAACTCTTTTGCCTCCACCACCTGCCCAACCAAAACTGTTACCTCCTGCTCCACTAAAGCAACCCTAAATGCCTACCCAGCCAAATCCAAACCCGAACAAAAAACAAGCTCAACAAGTGTATAGTGGGGAACCATCATGCCCAACTTATGCTGTGGAGATTCAAGAAATTAACTTGCGATCTGGGAAACTTCTCCCAGATAGCTAGCCTCCACCCATAGAGGTTGAGGAAGATAAAGAGGAAATCGAACCTAAAGCAAATCCACCCTTTCCTGAGAGACTATCCGCAACAGTCCAACCTACCCCAGAAGAAACTGAACTCCTGGGAGAATTGAAACATTTATGTGTGAAGATACCACTTCTCCAAGCCATAAAATATGTTCCTATCTACACTAAGTTGAGCAAAGAGAAGTGATTTAGGCATCCAGGAAGGTGAAAGAGAGATGCCCCAACCATCAATGTCATAAGGCAACTGTCCGACCTGATGTTAGGGCAGGTAATCTTTCCAAAATATCTAGACCTTGGAAGCCCAGTAGTTGATGTCCACATCAATGGCACCATGATCCCACACACCTTGACTGATCTAGGAGTTGCCTTCAATATGATGACAAAGGACACAATTCTCAAACTCAACCTCCAGGGCTCCTTGAGGAAGACCATGACCCTGCTACAGTTAGCAGACCGCTCCACTGTGACCCCTGAGGGGATTGTGCAAGATGTGATGGTCTCCATTGATTCTTGGCAATACCCTGCTAATTTCTTAGTTCTCTAGCCAAAGGCAAAGCTCACTGGGTATACTCTCGTTCTGGGAAGACCCTGGTTGGCTACTACCGATGCCTACATCAGCTGTCGAGCTGGGAACATGACCATAAAGAATGGGCATATGTCCAAGTAATTAATCCTATATCCTCTTGCCCAACCCTTGTTAGAACATGATCTACCTCTCCGGTTGGAGGAGGAAGATTAGGATGAAGTCTATTCTGCCCTGCTCTGTGCATTAGAAATCGCTATGGGGGGAAAACCGCAAGATGAGGATGATACAATTGAAAATATGATTCATAATCCACCTCCTAATGTATCACCATTAGAGGACATAGTAAGAGAAACAAAAAACAACCTCTCAACAGATCTCTGTGCAGTCAACTCCATTCCTCTCCATGTTAAGAATATAGAGTTCAGCCCAGAAAGAACCTTGAAAATCAATCCATCCCTATCCACTTCCCAGGAGAAGGAACTATGTAGCTTGCTGAGAAAACACCTAGATGACTTCGCCTGGAGTTATAAGGAGATGAAGGGAGTGTACCCTTCAGTATGTACTCATCATATATACATCAAGGAGGATATCAAGCCAGTCAGGCAGCCCCAATGGAGGATGAATCCAGCACTTAAAGATATTGTTAAGGAAGAACTACAGAAATTACTTGATGCAGGATTCATCTATCCCATCTTTGACAGTGAATGGGTCTCTCCTTTGGTGTTAGTGCAAAAGAAAAATGGTAAGTCGAGAATCTGTGTCGACTATCGAGAATTGAACAAAGCCACTAGAAAGGACCATTTTCCTTTACCTTTCATAGATCAAGAGTTAGACGGTCTGGCAGGGAAAAAGTTTTTCTCTTTCCCAGATGGGTTTAGCGGGTACAATCAGATTCAAATCAGCCTGGAAGATCAAGATAAGACCACTTTCACTTGTTCTTCGAGTACCTTTGCATACTGGGTCCTTCCTTTTGGTTTGTGTAATGCTCTCGCCACTTTCCGAAGAGCGGTATTGAGTATATTCTCTGAATTAGTTCATGATGTAGTAGAGATATACATGGATAACTTTACTCCTTATGGCTTTGACTTTCAGGAATCCTTATGTAATCTAGGAAAAGTTCTCGATAAGTGTATTGAGATGAACCTGTCCCTTAGTCCAGAAAAATGTGAATTTTTGATGACTGAAGGGACCGTGCTAGGTCATGCAATATCTCAATAGGGATTGCAAGTGGACCCCAACAAAATTTCCATCATCCAAAGGGTCCCACCTCCTCAAAAAGTGAGAGATGTCAGAAGTTTCCTAGGCTTAGCTGGGTATTACTGGAGATTCATTAAAGATTTCAGCAAGCTAGCCTCTCCTTTGTTTGGCCTCTTAGGTAAAGATGTCGAGTTTATATGGTCGGAAAATTGTTAAGAAGCCCTAGATACCTTGAAGAGCAAGCTCGTGACTACCCCAATTCTGAGAGGCCCAAACTGGGCCCTACCTTTCCACATTCACAAAAATGCCTCAAACAAAACTATAGGAGTAGCCTTGGGACAAATTGATGAAAATTTTCCTTATGCCATATACTTTATAAGAAAAAACTTGTTAAAGGCTGAGTTAAACTATACAATGACTGAGAAGGAACTCCTAGCCGTCGTGCATTCCTTAAACAAATTCAGACATTATATCATAGCCTATCAAACCTTTGTGCACACTGATCATGCTGCAATTAGATATTTAATGAAAAAACCGAATGTAAACGCTCGCATTATTAGATGGTTGCTTTTACTGTAGCAGTTTGATTTGACCATTATCGATAAGCCTGGTAAAGAAAATGTTGTTGCTAACCTTTTGTTTAGAGTAAATTTTCTTGCAGGTGAAGAAGGAATGGTGGATGACCAAATGCTAGATGAACATCTATTTGCTATCTCAGTACTCTCTCCATGGTTTGTTGATATAGCAAACTACTTCGTTTCAACACAGTTCCCACCACACCTGTCCCCAAAAGAAAAGAGCAAGATAATAAGGAAAAGTGCCCCTTTCACCTGGATTGGGGGCAATCTCTTCAAACTTGGCCCAGATCAAATCTTGATTAGATGTATCAGGGAGGAGGAAGTCTTTCACGTCCTCCTGACCTGTCATGATGGGCCTTGTGGAGGTCATTTTGCAACAAAAGGAATTTCCTTCAAGATACTGTAAGTAGGCTACTACTGGCCCACTCTTCATCAGGATGTGAGGAGATATACTAGCCAGTGTGATCGGTGTCAGAGGATGGGGAACCTACTCCAAAGGATGATATTCCCATGCAACCTCAAGTGACCTTTGAGCCATTTGAGAAGTGGGGCATGGAATTTGTGGGCCCTATTATCCCTCCTTCAAAACAGAAGCAATACATCATTTTGTTCACCGATTACTTGACAAAGTGGGTAGAGACAAAAGCAATCAAACTAGTGACAAAAGAAAAAGTAGCTGAATTTTTGAGAGAAAACGTATTCTACAAGTTTGGGTATCCAAGAGAGTTGGTCACAGATCAAGGTATTCAGTTTACTTCCAATTTGATTGAAGACCTGCTCACACATCATAGAATCAAGCACAAGACTTCCACTCCTTACCATTGACAAGCCAATGGGTAGGTGGAGGTCACTAATAGAGCATTGGAAGGGATCCTGACAAAGGTAGCAAGAAGCAGCAGAAAAGACTTTGCGGACAAATTAGTTGAGGCCACTTGGGCCTATAACACAACATGGAAGACCACTACAGGGTTCACACCCTATGAGCTGGTCTATGGGAAGAAGGCTTTGCTGTTAATAGAATTTGAATTCAATACCCTGAGGACAGCAGCTCAGCTGGACCTAGACCTCATCCATGCACAGAAAGAAAGATTACTTCAGCTCAATGGATTGGATGAACACAGAATGTAGGCCCTTCTCCATACAGAGGTAGTTCAGCTTCAGAGAAAGATATGGCATGACAAAAATATCAAGGAAAAGAAATTCCAAGAGGGAGATTGGGCACTGCTCTATTATTCAAGGTACAAAGACTTCAAGAGAAAGCTAAGGACAAGATGGCTAGGACCCTACACTGTGGAGAAATGCAATGACAATGGTTCAGTTCTGATTAGAACCATTGATGATGAAGCCATCCCCATGCTTGTCAGTGGACATCGGTTGAAAGTCTACAAGAAACCCCTCTTGAAGCGAGAGTTCATTGAAGATTTGAATAAGACAGTGATGGTAGTGGATTCTGTCTTAGCTTCCACTTCACCCACTCACTGAAGAAAAAGAAATAAAAATAAAAATATAAGGACTCAAATGAAAACCTCCATGAGGTGCTTGAGTCCCATCATTGGGTTGAAAACCTCTTCTGAGGTGGCCCAGTGATGCCAAAAAAAAAAAAGAGAGAGAAAAATAAGATCCCTGGGTAAAAACCTCCCTTGGAGGCACCCAGGGCAGGTAATTAGGGTGAAAACCTCCCTGAGGCACCCTAATTGTTTTCAAAAACAAAAACAAAAAAAGAGAAAAAGAAAAATGAATTTTCAATTGCATTGCAGGTTTGCAGGAGGACTACAGGAAGTAGCAGAAGGTGCCAAGGGAGCCCTGAAACCAACACCAGCACCTATCCTACCTTCCCACACCTTTCTCCATCATTCTTGGCATTTTTTTCACCTCACTATGTTTCTTTTTCAAAAGCTGTGTTTTCTACAAGAGGCTCTGTGTTTTCTACAAGAGGCTCCTGTAGGAATTACAAAGAGCCAGAAATGGATATAAAAGGTAGGTTGAGGGACAAGGAAGCTTCATAAAAAATATATAAATCCTCTTGCAGTCTTCAAACCTCCTTGCCATCATTTCCAAGCTTGCATCACATCGAAAACATCATTCTTCTTCCTGTCAAACAAAAACACAAAAAAACAGTTTTTCATGAAAAGAAAAGGAAAACAAAAAAATAAGAAAGGAAACAGCACCGTCAACCTCACCTGAAGCCTAATTATTACCTCTCCATCTCTATCTACATCTGGCATCATCGTCATGTTATAGACATATTTGGGCACTACAACCCCAATCACATATGTCAATAAACCAAGGGCTCTCAAACCCTAAAAGTGTTGTTTCATACCCTAAAAGATCAAGGTCAACTGATTACATCATTTCCCAGAAGTTCTCCCTGAAAAATTGTTCAGAACTTATCAAAACTAGACCATCTCACCTGCTCCATGTTGATGGTGCGATGCATATCACCTATTGCACACAGGGGGTGCAATGCATACTGAAAAGTCCTTCTATAGGTTGTGATGAGCAAGAGTAGAGAAATAGCAGAGGTAGTTTGCTAGGTGGAAACTCAGAGAATCTTCTAGAAACTGCTCATGTGACACTTGCCTCGCTGAATTCGCCTAGGGATGAGTAAGAGATCATGAAATCTCCAAGTGGAACCAAGAATTGTGAGTGAAATGACACTAATCAAAATCCCAGAAGCTGACTCACTCTCTTGCAAACATCTATATATGGATCCCTCATCCTAGAGATCCAAAGGCTGGAATTTTGTAACTTGTAAGAAAGTGTTGTTGGTTTCTCTTTGAGACATTGTATTGTTGGGTGATCTTGCTTTTTATGAGGTAAAGAGGGCTTTCATGCTAGGAGGATGGCACTGGATTAGAGAGCTTGGTTGTAATCCTCTCTTCTACTACTTCTATCAATAAAGCTATTTGAGTTTTCCTCCATATACTTGTATATCTCTAAATCTTGTATTTATATATGCATTTATATGGTTAATGTACATCTGATCCTATATTGTTTATGGTTATAGATCTCTATGCTTTGATGGTATTTTTCTGCTTTGATTCTACAGGTTTTCTTTGAAGAGGGACAAGTGAGAAAGGAGTGGTGAAAGCTCTATCAAGGGAGAGAGGAAACAAGCAAGGAGACAAGACTGAGGTTGGTACTCTTTGCTTCTCTCTGATCTATCTCTCATAAAAGAAGACACAAGTAACTTTGGTTTGTTTGTTTCTAAGATAGCTACCCATCTTAGTGGGACTAGTAGCTCTGAATGGACACTAGTTTTCCCTATAACAAAATGGTGACTCTGCTAGGCAGTGAATAGTTTGTTTGTTTTGTTACTGTTGTTTGCTTTATAAACTACAGATGGAGCCTGAAGTTAAGCCAGCTAGCCTTCGAACTGATTTTGCTATGCAACTGCAAAGTAGATCAATGCTGCTTCAGTCAATCTCTAGGTTAGTTTATGAACTGAACATTTGACTTGCAAACATCCTAAGTACCCTGGTGGTAGCT
The DNA here is from genome assembly GCA_031772625.1 of Pinus tabuliformis. Classification (NCBI taxonomy): domain Eukaryota; kingdom Viridiplantae; phylum Streptophyta; class Pinopsida; order Pinales; family Pinaceae; genus Pinus; species Pinus tabuliformis. The sequence goes on from CM062818.1 coordinate 1,544,643,566, forward strand.
CAAATAACCTCATTAGATCAGCCCCTATACTTTGTGTTTACTGTTTATCATTAGCTCAACCTAAATCCCTGAACTTAGCTGCAACCTGTGAGTGAAAACCAAGCTCAGTCTCATCCCTACACCATCGCACTATCTCTCATTGGAAATTTGGATGCATTGCACCTCTTGTTTGTTGCAGGTGAGATGCATCCCTGTTTCCCTGTGTTATAGGTGCGATGATTGAGTAAGACTGTTTCTGCCTCCATATTTTGGTTTTTTCTTCATTGTATTCAGCTTTATTCAGTAGTTTTGCTATCTATGATCAGTATATCATTGTTGAAACCTTCTTGCTTTCCATTATTCAGCCTCCATTGATAAAGGACTGTGAATGTTTTTAATGTATTCTTCATCATTTATAGTTTTCCTTTGCAAATAGTAGCTTAATCAAACTGTCGCCTTTTGATTTGAAAGTGTCGCAATTATCGTTTTCAGTCAAGAAAAAGAGTGTCGTAAAATCTTACTCTTTTAGATAGTCGATTACACTTTCACCATTGTACTTGATTTTGAAATTATTAGTATTTCAAATGTCAAAAGAAATTTTAAATTCGAAATCGCAAAGAGTCATCTTAGTCTTCCTTTCATTTTGAAAATAGAAAATTGTTAGTACTGTTGCTTTGAAAGAAAATAGTTTAGATCTGTACTTAGTTTTCTTTTTGTCATTCTCACATTAAGGAAACTGAAAAGCAAATACATGCATGTGCACTTGCATTTAGACTGCATGCGGAAATTGATTTAGGAAAAGTGCATCTAGTGTGTGCTCTCTGCTCTATGTTGAAAGAATTTTATTTCTCTTTCCTTAGTAGCTATGATTTTCATTGCTAAAAGAAAGTAAACAACTGTTTATCATCTTAGATTGCATATTTAGGAATTGTATATCTACATCATGCGGTGACCCTTAAAGGCAAACTTCTTAAGAAAGATCAGCTGTAAAATAAACCTCAATGAACATAAAAATGCTTTGGGACCTAATGTACAACATCTAGAAGTCTAGGCTAGAGACGTATTCCGGCATCGTAAAGCCTGGTAACTATCGTTTTCATCGTAGGCTGGCTGATTCCTCCTCTTTGATACGACAAGTTCCAGTATGGACTTATGCTCCCACGTACCGTCGAGTATATATTGGGAGACCACACTAGGGTGATATCCTTTATCCTTAGGAAGCCGTGCCTTCCGCCCTATTGATCGCAATGCACTGAACACAACATTTGGGAAGATTGACTGCCGTACGTAAAGTCCTCAGTAATTTCTCTATAATTTACCACCGAGGTGTATATTGCAGTTTTGCGATTGGTTTGGTAATCCCTCTGTCTAGATTTCCAGAGTAGTCACTTTTGTTCCTTTTCAGACTCCTTAAAAGAAAAGGTCCATCTGAGCACTTCTCAGTTCAGGCTCATTAAAAATCGAAGGCGACTAGAGTCATCTTTAGCTTTTTCTTGACTCTTAAAAATTGAAAAAGTAAGTTGTGTCAAAGCGTCATAAATTCATTTAATTCAGAATAACATTTTTCCCTTTTTATTTTGAGTTGATCGAGTAATCCGCAGTCGTGGAAGAAAGTCAATCAAAACCCCATTTTTTGCGGAGACTAACGAGTCAACCATCTTTGACTTCAGAAATGAAACCATCCTGGGAAAAACATTCTCGTTTAATTGAGTCCAATTCAGCTAATTTATTTGAAACTTGCGTTTCAACATCGTCAGAGATTATAGTTACTCCAATTATCCCTAGTACATCTGCCTTTACAGAAGAAGTTACACAATTACAAGAGGACATTAGAATTGATCCTAGTGTAATGGTAGACACCTCTATTCCTAAAGTAGCTCCACCTAGGACTGATCAAGAAACTGAAGTTCACTTACCTAAACATCTGGAAGTTGAATTCCAGAATTCAGAAGGTGTCACCCCTCCAGTATTTGTTATTGTAGAAGCTACACTTTTTTCGGCTCTAGAAATATTTTACGGACCTGATGGTCTACCTCTTCCACCTGGATTGATTGCTATAGAAGAGATAGTGGAGGATCTTCCACCTAGTACTTCAGTGCATTTTGGAACTGGTATCCACTTACATCCTTCTACTACAGAAGTTAGTTCTTTTTCATCGCAAGTTCCTGTCAAATCGCTAGGAAATCTTTTGGATAGACTAAACATGTCTGAAAAACCATCAACATCTAGGACTATGCCAAATGACACAACTACGGTGGAGCTTCCTGCTGTCGTTCCTACAATGTTTGTTGGTATACCATCTATCCCAACAAGTTATCAACAACAAGCTGGAGTCCAATCAAGGACTGTTTCGACGACATGGTCAGTTCCTATTTCTTCATCCAGATTCTCATCTGGTATTTATTATGTTGAAACTCAACAAGTTGATCCAATGTGTCTTCAAAGGCCAATCTACCCTTTAAGTACTGGATTGCCACCATATGGGGGGCAGTATGCCTTTTCATTGTTCCCTCCCGGAGAACAACCATATGGGAGTTTACAACAAAATTCAGGTCAAACTGAAATTACATCAAGCAGTTGGGTACCAATATTGCCTCAACAATGAAGGGTTGTATATTCAATGCAACCAATCCATCTTGTATCGAACATTCCCACTACACCTGCTATAGTGACTGTATCGCAAGTACAAGCGCTACCTATTGTATGTCAACCCCAAGTCTCTTAGGTTGCAATACAACAGCCTCTCGTATCAGCGATTCAATCACAACCTCAAGTTAGTGCCTCCTTATCTAGAGTGACTCAGGCTTAAACAGGTCCTATCACTCCACTTCTTGGTCAATCATCCAGTATTGGAAAACAGCAAATGGTTCAACAACCATGGTTGGTTCAATATCAACAACTGCAATTTCAGCAATCATACCAAGGACCTGAGCAACAAGTCTTTGTAAGTAATGGGCAACTACATTTCCAAAGCGGTTATCAACAACCATACTATAATGGTTATTCCCATCAACCTTATCAAAGTTACCAGCATCAAATACATTATGCTGATATGCAAAGACCTACTGCTCAGGCGATTCCATCTTATCCTGGGTATGCTTTTCCTAACTTGAATCAATAGTTTTCCTTTGTAGCAACTCTAGAATTACCAGATCTAAACCGGCTGATGAATGATCCAATTGCTTATGCCCCTTGGTGGCATATGATTCCTCATAAACTTCCCTCTGATATTACTAAATTAAATGGAAATCGAGGTGAAGATCTGTCGAATCATGTGATGACATTCCATTTGTGGTGTTCATCCAACACCCTAAATGATGATTCAATTAGGCTTCGCCTTTTTCAGCAAACGTTAACTGGTCTGGCAGCTAAATGGTATATAGAATTTCCTAGAGCTTCATTTGATAACTTCAGCACCCTTGCCACTACCTTCTTAACCCATTTTTAATTACCCATAAGGTACGAAACAGGGACAGAAATCCTCACCAACTTTAAGCAGACGACAGCCACTCACATATCTGATCATATTCATGAGTGACGGCGTCGTCGAAGAATGGTGAAGATGTACATTCCTAATCAGCTTTTAGCTGAATGGTTTATAAAGTCATTGTTACCCTCTATTACAGAGGATGTGGCTAAGGGAGGAGTTGCTACAGAAGAGCAAGTCATTGCTCATGTGCAATATTTAGACTTGATCTATACTCAGTCTAGCATGATCTACGAAAAAATTCCTGACACTCCTAGAACAGAATTTTCCATTCCTCCTCTGCCTAAATCAAACAAAGTCTCTCATGCCGGTGATGACGTGATAGGTATGACAAGCACGAAAACTACAAAGGCTACATCTAAGAAAGCCTGTACGGTTTCTAGTCAAAAAGCAGATGAAGAACCTCTTGCCTCGGAGGTTAATGCCGTGTCAAAAGACAAGGGCAAAAATCCTAAGCAACCACGGGGCAAGAATAAGGGTCAAACAAAAAGAAGAAACAGGAATATTCAACTCCTGAGACACCTTCTGGAAACCCTACTAGGCAAAAGAAACCTTGTTATCCATGTTACATATGTGACGACGAGATTTCACGAAAGATTTTCCACATAAAGCTGAGGTTATGAAATTTTTAAAAACTTCAAGAACCCTAACAGTGTTGACTAATCCATTTTTGAGCCCGGAAACAAACTTGGTTGCTAGTGATCGTGCTTCCCCATCCCAAGTGCCTATGCTATCCATCTCAAAAGAACAAAATGATTCTTTGATATCTACAAGGAATAAGGATTATTGACATCCACAATCGTCGAATGACAAGGCTATAGATCAACCAAGCAGTTCGACAACAACTTCGTCAGAAGTTGTTCCACCAATCATTCATGGATTAACAATAAAACCACCTAAGGGAGTAGTACATAAATCGACATTTAATCCTCATGCTCGAGCAGCACAGAATTATAATATAGTGGAGGATCCAGCCCAATCGCTATCCGCTATGTCGACACTTGAAGTACTGCAAAATTGCCCCTCCCAAAAGCAGGCTTTGTTATCAACGATAGGTGGGATTGATCTAGTGGATTCCAATCTAGTAGCCTTTAATCATAAAGGATACGAACCTGAGTTACTGGCTCAGCTCCCTTTCCTCATACATGCAAAAAACCTCAACAAAATTGTTCATTGAACAATCATTGATGAGGGGGCATCTACCTGTATTATGTCAATGAGTTGGTGGAAAATTTTAGGCTCTCCACCCTTGTCACGATCATCAACGGCATTAAAAACATTCGATGGAAGAACATACACACCGTATGGGATATTAAGTAACTTGCAAGTTGAACTGGGGGGCAAGATAGTAGAAATTGAAAGTTGAGGTCATTGATGGAAACCTTGACTACAATATCTTGCTAGGAAGGCCCTGGATTTATGCTATGGCCACCATTGTGTCAACATATTTTAAAAAGATTTCATTTGCCTTCCAAGGAGGAATTACAATCGTTGACCAGCTAACCTTTATCCCCAATAGTTCCAAAGTTACTGGAAGAATTCCATTGATCCATGGAAGTTCTCAATCGTTTCAAAATATCGGAGTAGGTCTCCTAAAAGACCCTTCCTTAATGGGTACTTTTTCCCTTCTGCCTCCGAGTAATCTAGCGGAAGTGGCCATAGTGGAAACCTTTCATATGATATCTTCTACATCATCAAAGATCAAGAAGAACTCTAACCATTTTGATAGTGTGGATCATCGCAAGGTATTGCCTCCAAGCCCTACCATACCTATATCATCTGATGATCAATTCAATGATGTTGTACATTATGTATTGGGGGCATTGGAACCAGATCTTTCCTTCATGACCCCTTATGAGTTGTGATTAGAGGTCACCAGAGGATAGTTCATTGACTGGTGTCAACCTCACTAAAAAATGAAACCAAGGATCTGAACATAATTCCTTGTCTTGTGTCAATCTCATTAAAAAATGAAACAAGGCTGAGCAAAATTCCAAGTCAAGTCTTTCACTTGATCTCGTAAAGGAACCTTCATTCCATCCACCTAATTACCGCGAGTAGTCTAATGAATGTAACAAAGCTTAGGGGGCATGCACCCTTGTCTATTTTGCAGACAAACCCAGCTGTAGAGACAAGTTTCCTTGTAAGTTATGTGATCGGTCCAGGTGACCTTTCACCTTTGTCTATTTGGTGGACAAAGTGCAGGAAGTATTTTGTCTAAGTGGGGGCATGCAAACCTTTCTATACAAGCAAAAACGACCAATTTCATTGTTTAGCTTTTTAGCTTTATAGTTTGGTCGTTCCTAGCTTACATAAAAATGAAAACGAGCAGGTTTACGCGAAGTTCAAGCTCGTTAAATAATAAACCTAGCAATGAGCATATGTTCCCCCAGAGTTCAAGCTCATTAAAAAATGAACCTACCTTTGGTAAATAACCTTTGCGATCGCATAGCTATCATCTTTTGAACCTTGGTCGTGTTCTTACCCTCACCTCCATTTTTTTTTTAGCCGTTCATACGCCTCCATTTGATTGTTTACCCTTTTCAAGAACAACTATGATGAGTGATTCTATTAGCCACCTTCTTTACACTACCGTGATTGAAAAGTTCCAAACCTTACCTGGAACCAGTTGCTATCCAAAAACATCACTCATTCCTCAAAAACGAGTCTCTTTTAAGCTCTTTTTAGACTCATAAAATATGAAAATATTGCCAAGCAATTGGCCTCTCCAACTCATTAAAGTGATTGGAAGTGCCATCCCTCCTCTATATTTTAATCTTTTTTGACCTGAGGGATCATTACACAAAAAGATCGAGCATTTGTCTTGTTCGGCTCGTTAAAACTATCGAAACGTCATCCCTTTTGTATTATTTTATACTTTTTTGGACTTAAGGGATTATATTACGAAAAAGGACTACTGTAGTTTACTTTTCGTCTCTTTTTAGACTCTCTAAAACTGAAAATGACCAAGTTATCTTTGTTGTTAAACTCGTTAAAACAATACCGACAAACTTGTCCATGCAGACAAGAGCGAGTTTCATTGTCGCTAGGCTCATTAAAACATAGTGATAGGTTTGCCTGAAGGGCAAATTATAGAACAAGCATATGTTATCCTCCTCAATCTTGACAAAAATAAAGAGGTGTTGGTCAGCAATGACTGGGGAAAAAGGGAAGAAAACTTGAATAACTTCATTGGTAGCAAGCCGCTCTTGAACATGACACTTTCCCTCAATCACCATGATTGAGTCGGGTTGGGTTATTCCGTTCACCAGTCATATCACCATTGGTCCTCCATACCATCCATTTTTGGGTTAACGCTACCAATCCATTCTAGTTTCATCGATATGTTCAAGAGAAGTCACTCAGACAATTCACCAACCTAGATAATGTCTCATCTGTTGCAATACCTTAATGCTCCATTCTTTCATGACCACCACCCTAAACCTTGTATCATCAGATCGTTTTCACCTCCACAAAATCATTTGCTCCATTTCGTGTCGTAGATGTGGGATTCATTAAGGCTCTCCTATGATGGGTCACTTCTTTTTGACATCATCTCATTATCCATGAAGTTGACTTAGGAACAACCCTTTCAGTACTTTGAAGCTTGCATGCCTCAATGGCAAGTTTCTCACTTCCGGCGATAGGTTTACATTAATGGCCTTCGACCGAAAGATTTTGCATGGTGTTCGGCATTAACTCATGTATTCACACCACATTAGTTGTACTACAGTACCTTGAGGGTCATTATCATTATCGGTGATTCCTCTCGCACCTGTTAACAACTTACATCATTGGCTAGTAATCAGGTGATGTCTTTCCATGTTCGACATCAGAAAATCTTTTCACATGGATCGACTTGTACTTCAGGAAAAGATTGAACGAGTTTGAAAACCCCTGATCTAGTTTCATCCATCCGGGCTGTGATATATTCAGGAAAATAAAGACATCAAATGTACATCATAGTTGCACATATAATCATCCAAGCTAAGGGACGATGGCTCTACCAGAATCATCAGTCTACCACATAGACGATTGTCTGTCCTATGTACATGAAAATGAATTTATAAAGTTGAGCATGGGAATGCCCGCCTCGGCTAGATTATGAAAATATTATGAAGATAATGTATTGTATTGTATCTTATTATAGGTCACCTTCCAGTTCGAAAAACCTCGGATCCTCATGATAAAGCATTTCACTCGACATCAGAAGATTTACAACCTCATGCTTTAAGGGGCAATTATTATAGACATATTTGGGAACTGCAACCCCAATCATATATGTCAATAAACCAAGGGCTCTCAAACCCCTAAAAGTGTTGTTTCATACCATAAAATATCAAGGTTAACTGATTACATCATTTCCCAGAAGTTCTCCCTGAAAAACTGCTCAGAACTGGTCAAAATTGGACCATCTCACCTGCTCCATGTTGAGGGTGCGATGCATCTCACCTATTACACACAGGGGGTGCGATGCATACTGAAAATTCCTATAGGGTGTGATGAGCAAGAGTAGATAAATAGAAGAGGCAGTTTGCTAGGTGGAAACTCAGAGAATCTTCTAGAAGCTACTCATGTGACACTTGCCTCTCTGAATTTGCCCAAGGACGAGTAAAAGATCATGAAATCTCCAGGTGGAACCAAGAACTATCATTGAAATGACACTAATCAAAATCCCAGAAGCTGACTCACTCTCCTGTAAACATCTATATATGGATCCCTCATCCTAGAGATCCAAAGGCTGGAATTTTGTAACTTGTAAGGAAGTACTGTTGGTTTCTCTTTGAGACATCGTATTGTTGGGTGATCTAGCTTTTTATGAAGTGAAGAGGTCTTTCATGCTGGGAGGATGGCGCTGGATTAGATAGCTTGGTTGTAATCCTCTCTTCTACTACTTCTATCAATAAAGCTATTTGAGTTTTCCTCCATATACATGTATATCTTTGAATCTTGTATTTATATATGCATTTTTATGGTTAATGTACATTTGATCCTATATTGTTTATGGCTATAGATCTATATGCTTGGATGGTATTTTGCTGATTAGACTCTACAGGTGTTCTTTGAAGCGAGACAAGTGAGAAAGGAGTGGTGAAAGCTCTATCAAGGGAGAGAGGAAACAAGCAAGGAGACTAGCGAAAGACTGAGGTTGGTACTCTCTGCTTCTCTCTCATCTATCTCTCATAAAGGAAAACACAAGTAACTTTGGTTTGTTTGTTTCTAAGATAGCTACCTGTCTTAGTGGGACTAGCAGCTCTAAATGGACACTAGTTTTCCTGATAACACCTCACAGCTCCAAGCACAGAAAGAAGCTGAAGTTTCAAGGGGAAAACCAGCTACAAGAGCTCCCGTAGGAATTCCTGTAGCAGATGCTCCCATTAAAATCCAGCATCAATAGCAAGAGGGTGCAAATATGAAAGTTGAAGAAGACCCCTGAAGCTCAGATCTAGCCAAAGAAGAACATGCACAAGGCACAACCACACATCAGCAAGCAGACAACATGCAGCAAAAGAAACAAAGGCATGCAGCAGAGAGAGAGAGCCATAACACCTCACAACAAATGCATTCAGATCTTAGGTAAGTAACTAACCCACTCCTCTGTTTGCATTTGTGTAATTAGAAGGCCTGCAAAAAAAATGAGATGGTTGATGTTGAATGAGGGAAAGGTGGCTAGTTAACTTGGCCACCTTTATCTAGTTGACTCCACTCATCCGAAGATGTCACCCACATGTGCGCACAACCAACTCAAGAAAGATGTCAAGGACAAGTAGTCAGGAGGAAGTGTGAACTTCGATGCAATCATAAGGGATGATTACGAGGAAAGGGCCATGATGACAAGTTAGGTGGGGACCAACGGTCTAAATATTGCCAACATACACTTTGTCAGCTCACCCTCCATCACCAGAAATATCCATAAAAACTAATAAGTACTCCTCCCCGAGCACTTTCACCACCTTTTCCTTCATTCTCTCCTCAAAACTCTGCTCTTGCAATCTCCTCGTGCCCCCACAGCCTCGTAACCATCATTCTCCATTGATCTCTCCCACATTCCTGCTCTCGGTGTTTTCTACAGGAGCACTTACAGGTTCTACAAGATCACCTACAAGGATTCTACAGGAGGGACAATAGTCTTCTACAGGAGGGCCAGTAAGTTGTTTTGAATGGAGAAAACATGGGTTTTGGCATGATTCTCAGCCTGAGGAGGTAGGTTCCATGCATACCATCATTGAATATCAAAATATGCAAGCAGTGGTTTTAATTCAAAGGTGAAATCAAGCCTTTAGGTGGAGAAAATAAAAAAAAAAAAATTATGCTTATTTCTTAAAAAAAACTCAGTCTCTCTGTTTCTCTGTTTTTCTCAAAAATTGTTGTCTCCTTCTCCACATTTGGTTTCACAAAGAAGAATAAACAAAATGACAAGAGGATTTATGAGGAAGGAGCCCACCAACTCCTCCAGGCTCCATGCACATCCCCAAGTAGTGGACATATTCACAAGAGCAAATTGAATGAACGTTTTTGAGAAATTCTGAGGGTTTGATGAGGAAATTGCTCAAGAATTTGCCCACTCTTTGGTCCCTCACATCAAAACACATTCCACTGTCACCTTTAGAGGTATTTCCATGGAGATAACCCCTGAATTTATTAGTAGGGTCACTACCCTTCCTCTTGGGCTGCCTTGGAGTAAGGATGAGAAACCAATTGGCCAGGCTGCTAAGAAAAACTTTTTCCAAAACAATGAAACCCCTGTAGAGGATAAAAATGGCATTAGAAGGGATAGCATACCATATCCTTGGGATGAGGTTAGCTACCAAATAATAAAATATATTTCCTATGAGGGGAGGTACATCGTTGTCTAAGGTTACCATTTTAGAATCCTTCATGAATTAAGGTATGGCATGGACACTCCAGCCCCTCAGAAGCTCAGCATCCCCTACTTCCTCCTGCAGTCTCTCATTGACTCCAGCACTAAAGTTCAAGTAGGAAATTCAAAGCAGCTAGCTCACAATGGGTTAATCAAAATTTTGGTGGAAGAAGCCCTCCATACATTTACACTCCCTATAGCATGGGAAATCTTTCGAAACATGACAACTGAGGATGACATAAAGACCCTAACCTATGATATCAGTCCTATTAGCAGTGAGGAAGAAGAGCAGCAAGGGGGAGAAGGTGAAGTAACTAGTGACTTAGCAGAACAAGAAGGGAAGGAGGAAGAAACTAAGATAGAGGAGGAGAAAGCTGAAGAAACAGAGCAGGAAAGAACAGAGCAAGCAGAGACAGAAAAAGAGATAGAAGAATGAGAAAAAAGGGCAGAAATGACAGAACAAGGAGAAGTGTCCCCTGAGACTCTGGAAAGAGAGGCAGTAGCTGCTCTCACTGCCATCAGTACACCCATCAAGCCAAAACAGAAGAGGAAAAGGTGGGCCTCCATATATTTCAGGGCTACGAAGAGCACAAGAATCAAAATAGGGAAACCCAAACCTTCTTCAAAAGTGCCAATTATAATTCAATATTCACCCTCAGCCCAAGGACAAGAATCCCTTTCTAAAGCAACTATCACATATGAAAGGGGGACTCCTAGATCTCCCACATGGAAAGAAAAGATAGAGCTACAAGACCCAAAAACAATCTTACAGGAGGCACAGACATTTCTACAGGAGATATTGTCAAAACTACAGGAGACCCAAAAGCTTGAGAAAGGATAGAAGGACAGCCACAGGGAAAGGAGGAAGAAACAAAGCTACAAGAATCTAATCCCCAGCCCAGTCTTGACTCGTACTACAATTTCCTGAGGGGGGAAGAATAACTCCACAAAAATTTCCAATTCCACTATTCTTTGAATTAGAGAAAGAGAGAATAAAAACACATAGGTGGATGCAAATAGCCAAATCGAAAGGAGTTGAGGATATTCGCCACATGGAGAACAAACTCAGAGAAATGGGAAGAGAGTTGAGTACTATCAGACATAGAGAAGCAATTACAAGAAACCACCTTGAGACTAAAACTGAATTGCTAAGGAGGCAGCTGCAAGAGAAAGAGACCCAACGGGCATGCATGGACAGATGGTCCATGGAGGCATTGCAATGTAGAACACTAGCAAAATCCTATGGCCTGTATCTCAAGGACCAATGGTTGCAATTTTAGATAAAGACTTTGGCACAAAGAGGCACAATTCCTTTCGAAGATTACAGATAGTTTATGGACCTGTGTGACCAAAGCACATTCGAAGATAAGGCAAAAATGGCATAATTCCACCTACATAACATGGCCCTCACAGACATGAATGTGTGTGACCCCAATGCCAGGCTAGGGGACCTGCAACTAATGGCCATGGCCTCATGAATGAACCATGAAGAGTTAAGGGCAACAGAAATAAGAAGGTTGATGATAAAGGAGCAGAATGAGCCATTAATGATCAAAGCTAAGCCATCAGACCCCATGGCACTCATCAGCACACATAAACTACTTTCCAATAATCCTTAGATTTCCCTAAATATATAAGTGATTAGGCACAAGCCATTGCACACTTTGATGATATGGAAAGGCTACTTGGGGGTGACAGTGTGCATGCATGTATGAGGAGATGGAACACCTTACCACACAGTTTTCAAATCAGGGAATATCATTCCCCAATGAGGATGAAGGAGGCATTAAGGAGAGTGCCAATGTATAAGTGTTCCATGCAGAGGCTGAAGGTCAATTGGATTGGCCTCAAATTGACTCCCCCACTACTGCTAGACATGCTGGAAGGTATAAGAGAAGAATAAGAGCAGGAGCAGTGGGAAGACATAGACAAGAAGGCAGGATTCTATGATAAGGAAGAGGAGACCACATCAGAAGCATGGAATGCTTGGGAGGCCACCAGGGACATAAAATATGAGGAGATGGACTAAGTTGCTCACAGGATGGAATTATGGACATATTTGGGCACTGCAACCCCAATCACATATGTAAATAAACCAAGGACTCTAAAACCCCTGAAAGTTTTGTTTCATACCCTAAAGGATCAAGGTCAACTGATTACATCATTTCCCAGAAGTTCTCCCTGAAAAACTGCTCAGAACTGGTCAAAATTGGACCATACAAATTGCTCCATGCTGAGGGTGTGATGCATCTCACCTGCTACACACAAAGGGTGTGATGCATATTGAAAATCCCTTCTGTAGGGTGTGATGAGTGAGAGCAGACAAATAGCAGAGGCAGTTTGCTAGGTGGAAACTCAAAGAATCTTCTAGAAATTTCTCATATGACACTTGCCTCTTTGAATTCGCCCAGGGATGAGTAAGAGATCATGAAATCTCCAAGTGGAACCAAGAACTATTAGTGAAATGACACTAATCAAAATCCCAGAAGCTGACTCAATCTCCTGTAAACATCTATATATGGATCCCTCATCCTAGAGATCCAGAGACTGGAATTTTGTAATTTGGAAGGAAGTGTTGTTGGTTTCTCTTTGAGACATTGTATTGTTGGGTGATCTTGCTTTTTATGAGGTGAAGAGGGCTTTCATGCTGGGAGGATGGCTCTAGATTAGACAACTTGGTTGTAATCCTCTCTTCTACTACTTCTATCAATAAAGCTATTTGAGTTTTCCTCCATATACTTGTATATCTCTGAATCTTGTATTTATATATGCATTTGTATGGTTGATCTACATCTGATCCTATGTTGTTTATGGTTATAGATCTCTATTCTTTGATGGTATTTTGCTGTTTTGACTCTATAGGTGTACTTTGAAGCGGGACAAGTGAGAAAAGTTTGGTGAAAGCTCTATCAAGGGAGAGAGGAAACAAGCAAGGAGACTAGCAAAAGACTGAGGTTGGTGCTCTCTGCTTCTCTCTCATCTATCTCTCATAAAGGAAAACACAAGTAACTTTGGTTTGTTTGTTACTAAGATAGTTACCCGTCTTAGTGGGACTGGGAGCTCTGAATGGACACTAGTTTTCCCGATAACAAAATGGCGACTCCACTGGGGAGCGAATAGTTTGTTTGTTTTGTTACTGTTGTTTACTTTATAAACTACAGATGGAGCCTGAAGTTAAGCCAACTAGCCTTCGAACTGCTTTTGCTATGCAACTGTAAAGTAGATCAGTGCTGCTTCAGTCAATCTCTAGGTGGTTTATGAATTGAACATATGACTTGCAAACATATTAAGTGCCCTGGTGGTATCTAAAATAACCTCATTAGATCAGCCCATATACTTTGTGTTTACTACCTATCAAAAGCTCATCCTAAACCCTTGAACTTAGCTGCAAACTGTGAGTGAAAACCAAGCTCAGTCTCATCCCTGGACCATCGCACTGTCTCTCATTGGCAACCTAGATGCATCACACCTCCCGTGTGTTGCAGGTGAGATGCATCCCTATTTCCCTGTGTTACAGGTGCGATGATTGAGTGAGACTGTTTCTGCCTCCAGATTTTGGTTTTTTCTTCATTGTCTTCAGCTTTATTCAGTAGTTTTGCTGTCTACGATCAGTATATCACTGTTGAAACCTTCTTCCTTTGAATTATTCAGCCTCCATTGATAAAGAATTGTGAATTTGTTTTATGTATTTTTCATCATTTACAGTTCTCCTTTGCAAATAGTAGCTTAATTGAACGGTCCTCTTTTGATTTGAAAGTGTGCAACTGTCGTTTTCAGTCAAGAAAAAGAGTGTCATAAAGTCTTCCTCTTTTAGATAGTCAATTACACTTTTGCCATTGTACTTGATTTTGAAATTATTAGTATTTCAAGTGTCGAAAGCAGTTTTAAATTCGAAATCGCAAAGTGTCGTCTTAGTCTTCCTTTCGTTTCGGAAAAAGAAAATTGTTAGTATTGTTGCTTTGAAAGAAAATAGTTCAAATCTGTACTTAGTTTTCTTTTTGTCATTCTCACATTAAGGAAATTGAAAAACAAATAAATGTATGTGCATTTGCATTTAGACTGCATGTGGAAATTGATTTAGGAAAAGTGCATCTAGTGTGTGCTCTCTGCTCTATGTTGAAAGAATTTTATTTCTCTTTCCTTAGTAGCTAGGATTTTCATTGCTAAAAGAAAGTAAACGACTATTTATCATCTTAGATTGCATATTTAGGAATTGTATATCTACATCACGTGGTGAACCTTAAAGGCAAACTTCTTAAGAAAGATCAACTGTAAAATAAACTTCAATGAACATAAAAACACTTTGGAACCTAACGCACAACATCTAGAAGTCTAGGCTAGAGACGTATTCCGGCGTCGTAAAGCCTGGTAACTATCGTTTTCATCGTAGGTTGGGTGATTCCTCCTCTTTGATACAACAAGTGCTAGTATGGACTTGTGCTCCAATGTACCGTCGAGTATATATTGGGAGACCACAATAGGCTATATCCTTTTTCCTTAGGAAGCCGTGTCTGCCGCCCTATAAATCGCAATGCACTGAACACAACATTCAGGAAGATTGACTGTCGTACGTAAAAAGTATTCTATAGTTTTGTGATTGGTTTGGTAATTCCTCTGTCTAGATTTCCAGAGTAGTCACTTTCATTCCTTTTCAGACTCCTTAAAAGAAAATGTTCATCTGAGCACTTGTCACTTCAGGCTCTTTAAAAATCGAAGGCGACTAGAGTCATCTTTAGCTTTTTCTTGACTCTTAAAAATTGAAAAAGCGAGTTGTGTCAAAGCGTCATAATATTTATTTTAATCGGAATAACATCACTGTTCCCACGTTGGTCTTAGGTTGAGAAAATGGGGTCCACCAATCAAGGATTTCCCCTTGGGGGTAATCCTAGTCCTTTCTCTTCTTAGGGAGATGTTGGTACTCCACACATGGCTACATTGTTGCTTCCAGGACTCACAATTGGCCTACTAGTATGGCTTTTCTCAACCTCTATCATTCAAAACACCGTAATTCCTTAGCAATCAAATGAGCAACCAGATGATACTGAATTCGCTCCCCCACCTTCTACTTCATTTGTTTCTCCCTCTCCTTCTTCCTCTTCACTTGGTGAAGCTAGTAACGCTAAAAACCAAGTGACTGAGAAGAAGAAGAAAGGGAAGGAGAAGAAGAAGAAGAAGCCAACGGCGAAAGGGGGAAACCATGCATCGTCTGGAAAAAATCCACGCACTGCACCTTCCAAACCTAAATCTTCATGTGTCATTTGCAAAGGAGACCACTATCATCAAGATTGTCCTTACATCCCACGGATCTTAAGGGACTGGTCTCCCTGTTTGCACAATCCGGTGTCTTCAACCTCTGATGATCATGTTGAGAGCACACCATCAACTCGTGAAAATGAAGTCAATGGACAGAAAGGAAGATCTAAATTTCCTTGTAGACTATGTTAAGGTGATACATGCCCTCCACCATTTTCCTTTCCTGGACAAAGCTAAAAGAGTCTTGGATAACCGTCTTGCTTCACCGCAACGACTTCCTCATGGATACAAGAAACTCTTGCTGAATCCATCACTAGTTGAAAATCTGGCTGACACACCATTGTTGTTAGTCGAAGCACCTATCATTGAAGATAAACCCTTTGAGTCCACACCAGACCAAAATCAATAGGTTGAGATGGAAATCGACCCAGTCTTGTCTTCAGAAGGTCCACCTTCAGATGATACAGTCACCAAAGAGGATGAGAATGACACCATTCAAATTCTTTTTGTTAACACAAAATATGATGAACATGGGGGAAATCTACCGATTCCTTTACCACAGGAAGGAAGTTCATCAGAGATTCATCCGACCATTTATTCAGTCCCTCCTCCAAGAAATCTAGTCGTTTCCTTCGATTGGAATCTATTAGGGAGACCCCACCTACAATCTAATGTACCATTCTGAATCATAGTACAAACTTACAGAATGATCATGGCTGGTACTATCATAGATGAAGGGGCTTCTGTGAGTATCCTTTCCTAAATTGCTTGGAAAGCGCTTGGTTCACCATCGCTTCTGCCTGAGATTCGAAATCTATCAAGCTTCAATAAAGGAACTAGTCGACCATTAGGGATCCTTCCAAATTTTCCTATAACTTTGAGAAGGAAAACTGTTCATCTAAACGTGATGGTAGTCCAAGGGCCGCTAGATTACAATCTACTCCTTGGGCATGACTACATTTACAGCATGGGAGCTATTGTTTCCTCACTCTTTCAGGTGATGTGTTTCCCGTATGAAGGCAGAATGGTCCAGCTCATAGACTAGCTTTCATTCCCCAGTTCAAACACAGCTACTAGTCAAATGCCATCCCTAAATGGTCTTTTTGCACAAGGAATGTCTCATCAACCTCTAGTCCGTCCACTTGATGAGCGCGAGTGATTCAATGAATGTGACTCAACCCAGGGGGCATGCGCCCTGGCATGCTTCGGCAGGAAATACCCCAGATATAAGATGTGTTTCCTTATAGGATATATGACCAATCTAACACACCCATCTGTTTAGGAAAATGGGATCAGTCTGGAAATATCATTTCCTCGTCGAAGGTTATGTGATTGGAACTGACACCATTCACCTTTGTCCATTTCGATGGACAAATCCAAGGAAGTGTTTTGTCTGCTACGTGGATGGAAAAATCTTGCTAATGCAAGAACTTCTGTATGGTAACCTAGAAACTTTACTCTTCTTTATACCTGGGGGCATGCAAACCCTTTTTGTACACAAGTGAAAAGTGACCAGCGTAACTCTAACCCTGTAGTTTTACTAACTTCAACTGCTTAAGTTAGGTGATTGGTCTGATCCACCATTCACCTTTGCTGGGACCAACGGAAACAACAAAGCAAAGGAGATTGTTTCCCACTGTTGGGTCCCTATAATACTAGTGATTACCCCATTACTATTGTATTTATACCCCTTATTTATATTGGTGTGCCCCTATTACCCCCATATTGTTATTTCTATGCCCCATAGAATCCCTCTATTGTTATTTTTGTGGCTTTATATTATTATTGTTAGGTCGGCTGGATTATATTGTGACTCCTTAGACTCCTATATATAGAAAGGAGGTTTTGTCATTTGTATCATCCAAGAATTGTTCATTTATGTAATGTAAAGGAGGTTGCCCCCTCGAAGAGGCTGAATTCTAGGGCGTTGATCTTTCTTTTCTATCTTTTCTTGAGCTGGTTTCATAACATTTGGTATCAGAGCTTTGGATTCTAGGGTTTCGCTGCTCCAAACAGGTCATCGTGGAATTTTCGCTATAACTTTTTTTTTGTGATGTTTCAGAAGTCTAAAAAAAACCCCATTTGAGAAGAAATCGCGCTGAACCTTGAGTCCGAATTTCAGATCGTTTCGCACGATATTTGCGGAGATATGCTCGGAGGAAGTTGGTCTTTTTGCAGACTCTTGATTTACATTCAAAACAGGTGACCTAGGGAAAATCGTCATAACTTTCTCTCTGGGGATCGGATTGAAATTTCGTAAGAAGGTACAGAAAGAGGACGGACGGTAGTTTCTTGTATATCTTTTTCTGAACCAAAGGTCGAAAATTGTACACGTGGCACTTCATACAAGTTCACTCTTCTGGAAAGGTCTATAATCAGGTCATCTTGGAAGATTGTGCATAACTCTTTCTTGGAGAATCCAATTCGGATCAGACTGGTGGCATTGGAAAGAGGACACAGAGAGCTACTAGAGGTCACAATTTCAGAACTAGATGATTGGAAAGTACAGAGATACATCAGAGGCAATATCAAGCTCCTACAAAGTGAAAAAAGGTGTGTAGATTTTTTTAAATTTTTGCTTAAGCTTGGTTTGAAAATTTATTTTGAAGGAATTCAAAGGGCATAGTAGAGCATTATTATCGGTAACTAATGCCCCGAGGAAAGAAAATGCAAACACCTAGTAAGGAACCTGAAAGCTCTAGCATGACTCATGAAGAAGAGGAAGAAATGCAACATGATATATTAAAATTACAAGACCAAGTGCAACAACTGTCCCTTGCACAAAAAGGAACAGAAGCTAAGATGGATGGTTTAAAGAAAGGTGTAGAAGCTGAGATGGACTGTTTAAAGAAAGGCGTAGAAGCTAAGATGGATGGCATGGAAGCTAAGGTGAAGGGCATGGACGCTAAAATTGATGGCATGGATGATAAGATGGAAGAATTGAAGATAAATATGAATAAGTTGCTACAAGAAATGGTCATTAAGGGTGAAATAGTACTAAAGGAAACTCATGATGAGAACAAAAGAAATGTTAATCATGATTCCATAGACTCTAATGTTGGATCAAAGACTCGCCATGTTCCAAAAATCGATATGAGGAAGTTTGATGGCAAGGATCCCGCCACATGGATATTACAGATGGAGCAATTCTTCGATCTCAATAATGTGCAAAACACACAAAAGGTACGTATGGCAACTTTATATTTGGACCCAAATCAGTTTGTATGGTATCAATGGCTTTGTTCTCGTAAACAATTTATCACTTGGGCAATTTTTACGTAAGAATTGATAGCACATTATGAGGATACAAAAAGCAACACTTTTTTTAGCCAATTGATAAGTCTCAAACAAAAGGGTTCAATAATGGAGCACATTGAGGAGTTCCAAAAATTGAACATAAGGGTAAAAGATATTCCAGAGGAGCATAGGATTGATGTGTTCATAGGGTCTTTAAAGGATAATATCCAACATGATGTGCGCCTTTGGGAACCTGATTCATTAGAGAAGGCATTCAGGTTAGCAAGAAAAATGGAAAGCAAAATTATGGCAACTAGGAAGCATACCATTCACAACTATAAAGACGGAAGTGTTGTTGCCCATAGTCTTCCACAACCTACAAGGTTGACACCACAACAATTGGAAGAAAAAAGAGCAAAAGGGCTTTGTTACAATTGCGATAGCAAATACACAAAAGGTCATAAGTGTGCTGAGAAGAAATTATTCTACATAGATTGTGAAGAGGAAGAAGAAAAGGAGCAAGAAAGGTCAAAAGAAGAGGATATATTCCAGGAACAAAGCCTAGATGAAGAACAAATAAATCCAACCATATCTTGTAATGCATTGGCGGGAATTACCACTCCTCAAACCATCAAGATAGAAGGACAAATCAAGAAGAAAAAGGTAATAGTGTTGATTGATTCAGGAAGCACCCACAATTTTATTCATTGTAGGGTAGCAAAAGAATTGAATTGCTTCCTATATCCAGCACCAGAGTGTCAAGTGATGATTGCAAATGGAGGAACAATAAATTGTTCTGGAAAGTGCCATAATATCAAGCTATCCATGGGAGAATATGTATTGACTAGCCCAATGCTTTCCATTCCAATGGGAGGTGCTGATGTTGTACTAGGAGTCCAATGGCTACAATCCTTGGGTACAATAGCTTTTAATTTTCAAGAACTTTTCATGAAATTTTCTGTGGAAGGAAAGGAAGTTGAATTAAGGGGTATTGCAGGGAAACCAGGAAAGATAATCAGCTCTAATGGCATGACAAAGCTTCTAAAAAAGGAGCAAAGAGGTGTAATTGCACAATTATGTTCGCTAGATGTTTCCACATTGGAATCATCTATTTCTCTAGATCTCCAAAAAGTCGTGGACAATCATTCCAAGGTATTTGAGACTCCCAAAGGTCTCCCACCTATGCGTGATCATGATCATGCTATTCATCTAATTCCAGGAAGTGTTCCTCCAAACATCAGGCCGTACAGATACCCATATGTCCAAAAAAGTGAAATTGAACGTATGGTTGCAGAAATGCTAGAGGCTGGTATAATTCAACCGAGTCAAAGTTCTTTCTCAGCGCTAGTAGTATTGGTGCACAAGAAGGATGGATCATGGCGCATGTGTCCAGATTATAGGGAGCACGAGAGAAAAGTTGCGCATGGGGCAAGCTCCCTAAAAAATGAACCTACTAATGAGAGACATCCTTATTATATGACTGGAACGAGCAGGTTTATGTGAAGTTCAAGCTCGTTAAAAAATAAACCTAGCAATGAGCATATGTTCCCCCAGAGTTCAAGCTCATTAAAAAATGAACCCACATTCAGTAAATAACCTTTGTGATTGCATAGCTATCAGCTTTTGAACCTTGTTCGTGTTCTTACCATCACCTCCGTTCTTTTTAGCCGATCATATGCCTCCACTTGATTGTTTACTCTTTTGAGGAACAGCTGCGACAAGTGATTCTATTAGCCACCTTCTTTATATTGCCGTGATTGAAAAGTTCCAAACCTTACCTGGAACCAGCTACTATCCAAAAACATCACTCGTTCCTCAAAAATGAGTCTCCTTTAAGCTCTTTTTAGACTCATAAAATATGAAAAGATTGCCAAGCAATTGGCCTCTCCAGCTCGTTAAAGTAATTGGAAGCTCCATCCCTCCTCTATATTTTAATCTTTTTGGACCTGAGGGATCATTACACAAAAATATCGAGTGCTTGTCTTGTTCGGCTCGTTAAAACTATCGAAAAGTCATCCCTTTCGTATTATTTTATACTTTTTTGGACTTAAGGGATTATATTACGAAAAAGGACTACTGGAGTTTCCTTTCCGTCTCTTTTCACTCTCTAAAACTGAAAAGGATCGAGTTATCATAGTCGTTAAACTCGTTAAAACAATAGCGACAAACTTGTCCATGCAGACAAGTGTGAGTTTCACTGTCGCTAGGCTCGTTAAAACATAATGACAGGTTTGCCTCAAGGGAAAATTATAGAACAAGCATATGTTATCCTCCTCAAGCTTAACAAAAATAAAGAGGTACTGGTCAGCAATGACTGGGGAAAAAGGGAAGAAAACTTGAAGAACTTCATTAGTAGCAGGTAGCTCTTGAACATGATAGTTTCACTCCATCACCATGATTGAGTCGGGTTGGGTTATTCCATTCACCGGTCATATCACCATTAGTCCTCTGTACCATCCATTTTGGGATTAATGCTACCAATCCATTCCAGTCTTGCCGATATGTTCAAGAGAAGTCGCTCAGAGAATTCACCAACCCAGCAAACACCTCATCCGCTACAATACCTTCACTCTCCATTTTTCATGACCGCCACCCTAAACCTTGTATCATAAGATCGTTTTCACCTCCATAAAATCATTTGCTTCATTCCGTGTCATAGATGTGGGTTTCATTAAGGCCCTCCTACGATGGGTCACTTCTTGTTGACATCAACTCATTATCCAAGAAGTTGACTTAGGAACAACCCTTTCAGTACTTTGAAGCGTGCATGCCTCAATGGCAAGTTTCTCACTTCCAGTGATAGGTTTACATTAATGGCCTTCGACCGAAAGATTTTGCGTGGTGTTTGACATTGACTCATGCATTCACACCATGTGAATTGTACTACAGTACCTTGAGGATCATCATCATTATCGGTGATTCCTCTCACACCTATTAACAGATTACATCATTGGCTGCTAATCAGGTGTTGTCTTTCCATGTTCGACATCAGAGCATCTTTACACATGGATCGACTTGCACTTTGGGCAAATATTGAATGAGTTTGAAGACCCTGGATCTAGTTTAATCCATTAGGGCTGCGATATATGTAGGAAAATAAAGACATCAAATGTACATCATAGCTGCACAGATAATCATCCAAGCTACGGTATGATGACTCTATGAGAATCATCAGTCTGCCACACAGATGATTGTTTGTCCTATGTACATGAAAATGAGTTTATAAAGTTGAACATGGGAATACCCGCCTCAGCTAGATCATGAAAATATTATGAAGATAATGTATTGTATTGTATCTTATTATAGGTCACCTTCCAGTTCGAAAAACCTTGGATCCTCATGATAAAGCATTTCACCCGACATCAGAAGATTTACGACCTCATGCTTTAGGGGGCAACTTTTATAGACATATTTGGGCATTACAATCCCAATCACATATGTCAATAAACCAAGGGCTCTCAAACCCCTAAAATTGTTGTTTCATACCCTAAAGGATCAAGGTCAACTAATTACATCATTTCCCAGAAGTTCTCCCTGAAAAACTGCTCAGAACTGGTCAAAATTTGACCATACAGACTGCTCATGCTGAGGGTGTGATGCATCTCACCTGCTACACACAAAGGGTGTGATGCATACTGAAAAACCCTTCTGTAGGGTGCAATGAGTGAGAGCAGACAAATGGCAGAGGCAGTTTTCTAGGTGGAAACTCAAAGAATCTTCTAGAAACTGCTCATATGACACTTGCCTCTCTAAATTCGCCTAGGGATGAGTAAGAGATCATGAAATCTCCAATTGGGACCAAGAAATATCAGTGAAATGACACTAATAAAAATCCCAGAAGCTAACTCACTCTCCTGCAAACATCTATATATGGATCCCTCATCCTAAAGATCCAAAGGCTGGAATTTTGTAATTTGCAAGGAAGTGTTGTTGGTTTCTCTTTGAGACATTGTATTGCTGGGTGATCTTGCTTTTTATGAGGTGAAGAGGGCTTTCATGCTGGGAGGATGGTGCTGGATTAGACAGCTTGGTTGTAATCCTCTCTTCTACTACTTCTATCAATAAAGCTATTTGAGTTTTCCTCTATATACTTGTATATCTCTGAATCTTGTATTTATATATGCATTTGTATGGTCAATGTACATCTGATCCTATGTTGTTTATGGTTATATATCTCTATGCTTTGATGGTATTTTGCTACTTTGACTCTATAGGTTTTCTTTGAAGCGGGACAAGTGAGAAAGGAGTGGTGAAAGCTCTTACAAGGGAGAGAGGAAACAAGCAAGGAGACTAGCGAAAGACTGAGTTTGGTGCTCTCTGCTTCTCTCTCATCTATCTCTCATAAAGGAAAACACAAGTAACTTTCATTTGTTTGTTTCTAAGATAGCTACCCGTCTTAGTGGGACTAGCAGCTCTGAATGGACAGTAGTTTCCCCGATAACAGATGAGCAACACTTTCAGTAGGGGGGTGATGATGAGCCTCATAAATGGGTAATTATATGGGCTCATTTTACCCCCTAACCTAGTCAAATCAACCATTCTCTTAGCTTATTGTATGATTTTATGATTATATTTATGCTTATAGAGTGAGTTGAGTTAGTTATGATGCCATGTCGTCTAACATGTGTTTAATGCAGATTATTGATTATTACTCCTCACTTTGAATTCCCCTTCATTCAGCTTGGAGTACAAGCAGCCAAGTCATGCACTAGAAGGCAGTCGAGCACGTCAAGGATGACTGATGATTATCTCGAGTTTTGGGAGCCAATCCTCACTAATTTTAAGGAAGCTGTTGGTAGCTTCATTTGTATAAGTAGAGAGGCCTAGGGCCTCACTATGGTCATATTTTTGTCGGATTTTTGTTGGATTTTTGTTGTACTTTTTCTTATGTAAACTATGCTCAACTTCAAGCTTTTTATTTTGACAGTTCCATGTAATCTTGTTATTGTTGTGGAAATAAAGATGGAATCCTTTTTGAGCTAGCACTAAGTTACCTCAGAGGGTTGAAGCTCTTGGGTTAGGGCCCAATCCAAGTAGACAAGCTCCTCTTTACTTGTATTTGTATGTTTTATTTCAGTTTGTAGATTAGGTTGTTGTTAGATGAATTTATTTTATGGTGAAGAATAGGTTGCTCCTGATGATTCAGTAGTTTACTTCCATTTCTGCTTTTTATAGCAGGTTAAGCAGTGGTAAAGAAAAGATTCAAAAGGCTAGCAATAGTGCCTTGGCCTCTCTTCCTCCCTTTTGGACCATGATTTGAGGCAAAGACCCTCTTGCTGCCCCAAAAACACATATCTTCCTCATTCATAGGACTTCTAGTGTTTGTAGTTTTTTTGGTTGATAGTCTATTTTTTTTTTTGCCTCAAAACTTCTCCATCATGCTCATTTGTTTATTTACAACAGTCTTCCTTCATGCTTTCCTTTCTTGCAAAATTTCTCAGCATTTCCTTTCATAGATCATAGTTTAGACTAGTTTGATGCAAAACTCTGTTTTTCTAGATGCACTTATTTAATTTCTCGCTTAATCCCATTGGTTGATTGTCAGTTGTTTATGTAGCAGATATCTTCTAGCAGTAGACCAGTTTATCAGCCATCCCATCCTCCATATGATCCATGCCCTACAGGTCACCTAAGTCTCCCCTCAATTCTGCCTTAGTTTCCTGCATTTTCCATAGAATTTCTTCCTCTCTCATTGAGAAAATCCGATCATTTTTCTCTCTCCTAATGATTCTTGTAGACACTAGGTGCCCTAACACTTCATTCCAACCTTAATCCACCTTTTTCACCCACTCTTACACCTTCAAAATAGTGAAAACTGCTCTCAGCCTCCTCCTGTAGGCCTCCTATACAACATTGTTTTTCCTCCTGTAGATTTCCTGTGTCCTCCTGTAGATTTTCCTATGGGCTTTCTTTTGAAGGCTGAGTATGGGCAAAGCCTCCAGAAGGCCACCTGAGACCTCCTAAGACCCAACCACACCATCCTACATCCTCTCAAGTCCCAAAACCACCCTCCAATGCCACCTATTCGCTGCCACTTTCACAAAAAAATAAATTACATGCATGACAAATTGACATAAAAATACCTGAAAATCCAAAAATATGTTTTTTGCTCATTTACTTACAGAAATATTTAGTTAGATGTTGTTTACTTTTTTGAATAGATAATGGCATTCTTTTCATGGTTTTCATAGTGCTTTCTGCAAAAGTAGGATTAGTTGGTTAATTAGGATTTACCTGGTTTGCTTTACATTTCAGTCTTTCTCCTTTCTGCAGTTAGAGTAGTATCTGGAGAGTAGTCTTTCTCTCCTTTCATCACATATAGAGCTTCTTCTAGAATCCATAGAAGTTGGCTTGAGCTCCTAGTGATCTTTCACCGGCTGACCAAGTGAAAACCTGTAGTAAGAACTAGTACCTGTGCATACAGCACCGTCGCTTCCAAGTTTGTTACAAACTACTAGGTTGATAAGAGTAGAGTAGGCAGCCCAGGAGTTACAGCGTTATTGCTGCAATATTGGTGCTCACCACTTTTTTGAGGCATTGTCAGGGGAGTGTCAGAGTATTCTGTGATTACTGCTTTTTTCTATTTTTTCTTGCAACATTCTGCTAATAGTTTATTTCAACAAAAGTAGACTAGTCCTTTCTTTTCCTTCAGTTCTGCATTTCCTTGCTTTCCTTTTCAATTCTGCAAACTTCATTTCAACAAGAGTAGAATAGTCATTTCTTTTCCTTCAAGTTCTGCATTTCGTTTCTTTCCTTTCCAATTCTGTAAATTTCATTTCAGCAAGTTCCCTTCAGCTAGTTGCAATTTGTTTTGATTAATCAATTTCAGTTTTGCAGGTACTATCAGTGTGGGGAAAAAAGAAACAAAAACCAACCAAAAATATTTCCTTTCATGCCTCGTAGGAATAGAGATAATTCAGGAAAAATTTTGCCCAACACCCCCACTACTTCACATAGCCAGCCTTCTCTCTTCTTCGGTGGCTGTGATCAAGAAGAACCCTTAGGTAAATAGCTAGACATATTTGAAGAACCTATAGGGGAAGAAGAAGAAAACATTCCTTTGGACCCAATGGCTGAACATAGAAATGCTAGGGGGAATGGAGAGAGAATAGAGGGTACCTTTCCTATTCAAGAGACTAATGGGGACACCAAAATGAAGAATATAAGCCCTTCCGCCCTACCTCATTTCCACGGTCTGACTACAAAAGATGCTAACACATTTTTTTTTAGTTTGTTGTTATCTGTCGAGCCTATGACTATGCAGAAGATAAGAAAAAGTTGAAACTATTTCCTTCTACTCTTAAGGATGTGGCACTGCACTGCTTCATGGGATTACCTGGCAATAGCATCACAACTTGGGCTCAGATGCAGCAAGCCTTTAACAACAAGTATAGAGAATATTGTAGGTCAAAATATAGTAAAGAAGAAATTTTTTGAATGACTATAGGAAGTGATGAGTCCCTGGAAGACTATGAGGAGAGGTTCCAACTCAGTTACAAAAGGGCCAGGTGTACACTTGACCCTGAGTCTCTAAAGTTGGTCCTACTCAGGGGAATTCGAGAAGATATTTTAGACACCCTCCATCTACTGGTCGGGGGAGACATCTACCAATTGTCCTATGAGGACATAAAGACTATTTTTAAAAACAATTCTAGGGCAGCCAGAAAGAAAAGTAAGGGGAGTCAACCCATAGCCAGTACCTCTTCCTCTAACTCATCCATTAAAGGAGAAATTGGAAACATGCTGGAAGACTTCAAGAGTGAGATGCTGCAGACTCTTGCCATGCAAATGGATACCTTGCATATCAAAAGGAAACAAGAGGAAGCAGAGAGGGCTTTGGCCATTTTTTGCCCTAGATGCACCAGGAGGCATCCTAGGAATGAATGCCCATTGAACTCTATAGAAGTTTGTTCAGTCTATGAAGAAAATCATTCTACAGACAAGTGTCCTTCCTTACCCAGACTTAAAGCTATATATCAAGGGGCTGAGGGAGTCACTGAACAGCTCTATTACATAAACCAAAGGAGGCCGCATGGACCTAGACCATATTAGCAGGGGATGCAAGGGACATCTCAGGCATACTACAAACCCAACCAAGTCACTTCCATACCTTCTTGGGGCCCCCCTACTCATCCTTCCTGGTCCACGCCTCCTCCTTGGTCCACATCTTCATATCATGCCCAACCATCCACCCATCCATTTCAATCCTATGCTCAGCCACAGCCTCAGTGGAATGCATCTCATCAGGGGCGGAGGCCCTAATACAACTCTCATCCCACTCTTTTTCCTCCACCACCTGCCCAACCACAACCTTTACCTCCTACTCCACCAAAGCAACCTCAAATGCCTGCCTAGCCAAATCCGAACTCGAACAACAAACATTGTCAGCAAGTGTATAGTGGGGAACCATCATGCCCGACTTATGCTGTGGAGATTCAAGAAATTAACTTTTGATCTGGGAAAGTTCTCCTAGATAGCCAGCCTCCACCTAGGGAGGTTGAGGAAGATAAAGAGGAAAGCGAACCTAAAGCAAATCCACCCTTTCCTGAGAGACTCTCCGCAATAGGCCAACCTACCCAAGAAGAAACTGAACTCTTGGGAGAATTGAAACATTTATGTGTGAAGATACCACTTCTACAAGCCATAAATGATGTTCCTATCTACAATAGGTTGATCAAAGAGAAGTGATTTAGGCATCCAGGAAGGTGCAAGAGATATGCCCCAACCATCAATGTCATAGGGCAACTGTCCGACCTGATGTTAGGGCAGGTAATCTGTCCAAAATATCTGGACCCTGGAAGCCTAGTAATTAATGTCCACATCAATGGCACCATGATCCCACAAACCTTGATTGATCTGGGAGCTGCCATTAATGTGATGACAAAGGACACAATGCTCAAACTCAACCTCTCGGGCTCCTTGAGGAAGACCATGACCATGCTACAGTTAGCAGACCACTCCACTGTGACCCCTGAGGGGATTGTGGAAGATGTGATGGTCTCCATTGATTCTTTGGAGTACCCTGATAATTTATTAGTTCTCCATCTAAAGGCAAAGCTCACTAGGTATCCTCTCATTCTGGGAAGACCCTGGTTGGCTACTCTCGATGCCTACATTAGCTGTCGAGCTAGGAACATGACCATAAAGAACGGGCATATGTCCAAGTATTTAATCATATATCCTCCTGCCCAATCCTTGTTAGAACATGATCTACCTCTCTGGTTGGAGGAGGAAGATGAGGATGAAGTCTATTCTACCCCGCTTTGTGCATTAGAAATTTCCATGGGGGGAAACCGCAAGATGAGGATGATATGATTGAAAATCTGATTCAGAATCCACCCCCCAATGTATCACCATTAGAGGGCATAGTAAGAGAAACCCAAAACAACCCTTCAACTGACCTCTATGTGGTCGAATCCAATCCTCTCTATGTTAAGAATATAGAGTTCAGCCCCGAAAGAACCTTGAAAATCAATCCATCCCTATCCACTTCCCAGGAGAAGGAATTGTGTAGCTTGCTGAGAAAGCACCTAAATGCCTTTGCCTGGAGTTATAAGGAGATGAAGGGAGTGCACCCTTCAGTATGTACTCATCATATATACATCAAGGAGGTTTGCAAGCCAGTTAGACAACCTCAACAAAGGATGAATCTATCACTTAAAGATATTGTTAAGGAAGAACTACAGAAATTGCTTGATCCAGGATTCATCTATCCCATCTTTGACAGTGAATGCATCTCTCATTTGGTGCTAGTGCCAAAGAAAAATGGTAAGTTGAGAATCTGTGTTGACTATCAAGAATTGAATAAAGCCACTAAAAAGGACCATTTTCCTTTACCTTTCATAGATCAAGTGTTAGACGATCTAGCAGGGAAAAAGTTTTTCTCTTTCCTAGATGGGTTTAGTGGGTACAATCAAATTCAAATCATCTCAGAAGACCAAGATAAGACCACTTTCACTTGTCCTTGGGGTACCTTTGCATACCGGGTGCTTCCTTTTGGTTTGTTGAACGCTCTCGCCACTTTCCAAAGAGCGTTATTGAGTATATTCTCTGAATTATTCATGATGCAGTAGAGATATACATGGATGACTTTACTCCTTATGTCTCTGACTTTTAGGAAGCCTTATCTAATCTAGGAAAAGTTATATACAAGTGTATTGAGATGAACCTGTCCCTCAGTCTGTAAAAATGTGAATTTTTTCTGACTGAAGGGACCATGCTAGGTCATTCAATATCTCAACAGGGATTGCAGGTGGACACCAACAAAATTGCCATCATCCAAAGGGTCCCACCTCCTCAAAAAGTGAGAGATGTCAAAAGTTTCCTAGGCTTAGTTGGGTATTACCAGAGATTCATTAAAGATTTCAGCAAGCTAGCCTCTCCTTTGTTTGGACTCTTAGGTAAAGATGTCGAGTTTATATGGTCAGAAAACTATCAAGAAGCCCTAGATACCTTAAAGAGCAAGCTCGTGACTACCCCAATTCTGAGAGGCCCAAACTGGGCCCTACCTTTCCACATTCACACAGATGCCTCAAACAAAGCAATAGGAGAAGCCTTAGGACAAATTGATGAAAAGTTGTCTTATGCCATATACTTTATAAGCAAAAACTTTTCAAAGGTCGAGTTAAATTATACAGTGACCGAGAAGGAAATCCTCGCTGTCGTGCATTCCTTAAACAAATTCAAACATTATATCACAGGCTATCGAACCTTTGTGCACACTGATGATGCTGCAATTAGATATTTAATGAACAAACTGGATGTAAATGATCACATTATTAGATGGTTACTTTTACTGTAGCAATTTGATTTGACCATATTGATAAGCCTGGTAAAGAAAATCTTATTGCTGAATTTTTATCTACAGTAAATTTTCCTACAGGTGAAGAAGGAATGGTGGATGACCAAATGCCAGATGAACATCTATTTGCTATCTCAGTACTCTCTCCATGGTTTTTTGATATAGCAAACTACTTGGTTTCAGCACAGTTCCCACCACACCTGTCCTCAAAAGAAAAGGGAAAGATAGTAAGGAAAAGCGCCCCTTTCACCTAGATTAGGGGCTGGCCCAGATCGGATCTTGAGAAGATATGTCAGGGAGGAGGAAGTCTTTGACATCCTCTTGACCTGTCATGACGGGCCTTGTGGAGGTCATTTTGCAGCAAAAGGAACTACCTTCAAGATACTACAAGCATGCTACTACTAGCCCACTCTTTATCAGAATGTGAGGAGATATACCAGCCAGTGTGATCGATGTCAGAGGATGGGGAAACCTACTCCAAAGGATGAGATGCCCATGAAACCTCAAGTGACCTTTGAGCCATTTGAGAAGTGGGGCATGGACTTTGTGGGTCCTATCATCCCTCCTTCAAAGTAGAAGAAATACATCATTGTGTGCACCGATTACCTAACAAAGTGGGCAGAGACAAAAGCAATCAAAGTAGCGACAGAAGAAAAAGTAGCTGAATTTTTGAGAGAAAACATATTCTACAAGTTTGGGTATCCAAGAGAGTTGGTCATAGATAAAGGTAGTCAGTTTACTTCTAATTTGATTGAATACCTGCTCACACATCATAGAATCAAGCACAGGACTTCCACCCCTTACCATCCAAAAGCCAATGGGTAGGTGGAGGTCACTAACAGAGCATTGGAAGGGATCCTAACAAAGGTAGTAAGTAGCAACAGAAAATACTGGGCGGACAGATTAGTTGAGGCCACTTGGGCCTACAACACAACATGGAAGACCAGTACAGGGTTCACACCCTATGAGCTGGTCTATGGGAAAAAGGCTTTGCTGTCAATAGAATTTGAATTCAATACCCCGAGGATGGAAACTCAGCTAGACCTAGACCTCAGCCATGCACAGAAAGAAAGATTACTTTAGCTCAATGGATTGGATAAACACAAAATGCAAGCCCTTCTCCATAAATAGGTAGTTCAACTTCAGAGAAAGATCTGGCATGACAAAAATATCAAGGAAAAGCAATTCCAAGAGGGAGATTGGGCACTACTCTATTATTCAAGATACAAAGATTTCAAGGGCAAGCTAAGGACAAGATGGCTAGGACCCTACACTCTGGAGAAATGCAATGACAATGGTTCAATTCTGATCAGAACCATTGATGATGAAGCCATCCCCATGCTTGTCAATGGACATCAGTTGAAAGTCTACAAGAAACCCCTCTTGAAGCGAGAGTTCATTGAAGATTTGAATAAGACAGTGATGGTAGTGAAGCATGTCTTAGACTCCACTTCACCCACTCACTGAAGAAAAAGAAAAGGAAATAAAAAGATAAGGACTCAAGTGAAAACCTCCATGAGGCGCATGAGTCCCATCATTTGGTTGAAAACCTCTTCTGAGGCGGCCCAGTGATGTAAAAAAAACAAGAAGAGAGAAAAATAAGATCCTGGGTGAAAACCTCCCTTGGAGGCACCCAGGGTAGGCAATTCAGGTGAAAACCTCCCTGTGGCGTCCTAGTCATTTCAAAAAAAAAAAAGTGAAAAGAAAAATGAATTTTCAGTTGCATTGCAGGTTTGTAGGAGGACTACAGGAAACAGTAGAAGGTGCCAAGGGAGCCCTGAAACCAACACCATCACCTACCTTCCCACACCTTTCTCCATCATTCTTGGCATTTTTTTCACCTCACTATGCTTCTTTTTCAAAAATTGTGTTTTCTACAGGAGGCTCTGTGTTTTCTACAAGAGGATCTTGTAGGAATTACAGAGAGCCAGAAATGGATATAAAAGGCAGTTTGAGGGATAGGGGAGCTTCATAAAAAATCTATAAATCCTCCTGCGTTCTTCAAACCTCCTTGCCATCATTTCCAGGCCTGCATCACATCCAAAGCATCATTCTTCTTCCTGTCCAAGAAAAACACAAAAAAAAACATTTTTTTTTAAGAAAAGAAAAAAAAAACAAAAAAAAAGAAAAGGAAATAGCACCATCCACCTCACCTGAAGACTACCTATTACCTCTCCATCTCTATCTACATCTCTGGCATCATCCTCATAGCTCCAAGCATATAAAGAAGCTGAAGTTTCAAGGGGAGAAGCAGCTACAGGAGCTCCTGTATGAATTCCTATAGTAGCTGATCCCATTAAAATCCAACATCAAGAGCAAGAGGGTGCGAATATGAAGGTCGAAGAAGACACCTGAAGCTCAGATCTAGCCAAAGAAGAACCTACACAAGCCATAGCCACACATCAGCAAGAAAACAACATGCAACAAAAGAAACAAATGCATGTAGCAAAAAGAGAGAGCCACAACACTTCACAACAAATGCATTTGGATCTCAGGTAAGTAACTAACCCACTCCTCTATTTGCATCTATGTAATTAGAAGGCATGCAAAAACAACGAGATGGTTGAGGTTGAATGAGGGAAATGTGGCCAGTTAACTTGGCCACCTTCATCTAGTTGACTCCACTGATCCGAAGATGTAACCCACATGTGCGCACAGTCAACTCAAGAAAGATTTCAAGGACAAGCAGTGGAGGAAGTGTGAACTCTGATGCAACCATGAGGGATGATTATGAGGAAAGGGCCATGAAGACAAGGCAGGTGGGGACCAATGGTCCGAATATGGCTAACATACACTTTTCCAGCTCACCCTCCATCACCGGAAATATCCATAAAAAGTAATAAGTACTCCTCCCCGAGCACTCTCACCACTTTTTCCTTCATTCTCTCCTCAAAACTCTGCTCCTGCAATCTCCTCGTGCCCCCAAAGCCTTGTAACCATCGTTCTCCATTGATCTCTCCCATATTCCTGCTCTCAGCGTTTTCTATAGGAGCACTTATAGATTCTACAGGAGCACCTACAAGGATTCTACGGGAGGGATAGCAGTCTTCTATAGGAGGGATAGTGAGTTGTTTTGAAGGGAGAAAACATGGGTTTGAGCACAATTCTCTAGTTGAGGAGGTAGGTTCCATGCATATCCCCATTGAATATCAAAATATGCAAGCATTGGTTTAAATTTGAAGGTGAAATCAAGCCTTTAGGTGGAGGAAATAAAAAAAATTCTGCTTATTTCTTAAAAAAAACAGTCTATATGTTTCTTTGTTTTTCTTCAAAAATTGTTGTCTCCTTCTCCACATTTGGTTTCCCAAAGAAGAATAAACAAAATTACAGGAGGTTTTATGAGGAATGAGCCCAAACTCCTCCAAGCCCCATGCACATCCCCAAGTAGTTCACATATTCAGAAGAGCAAATTGGATGAATTTTTTTGAGAAATTCCGAGGGTTTGATGAGGAAATTTCTCAATAATTTTCCCACTCTTTGGTCCCTCACACTGGAACACATGCCACTATCACCTTTAGAGGTCTTTCCATGGAGATAACCCCTGAATTTATCAGTAGGGTCACTACCCTTCCTTTTGGGCTGCCTTGGAGTAAGGATGAGAAACCAATTGGCTAGGCTGCTAAGAAAAACGTTTCCCAAAACAATGAAACCCCTGTAGAGGATAAAAATGTCATTAGAAGGGCTAGAATACCATATCCTTGGGATGAGGTTAGCTACCAAATAATGAAATATATTTCCTGTGAGGGGAGGTACAGTATTGTCTATGGTTACCATTTTCGAATCCTTCGTGAATTAAGGTATGGCATGGACACTCGAGCCCCTCAGAAGCTCAGCATCCCCTACTTCCTCCTGCAGTCTCTCATTGACTCCAGCACTAAAGTTCAAGCATGAAATTCAGAGCAGCTATCTCACCATGGGTTAATAAAAATTTTACTGGAAGAATCCCTCCATACATTTACACTCCCTATAGCATGGGAAATCTTCTGAAACAGGACAGCTGAGGATGACATAAAGACCCTAACCTATGATATTAGTCATACAAGCAGTGAGGAGGAAGAGCAGCAAGGGGGAGAAGGTGAAGCAACTAGTGACTTAGCAGAACAAGAAGGGAAGGAGGAAGAAACTAAGATAGAGGATGCGAAAGCTGAAGAAATAGAGTAAGAAAAAACAGAGCAAGCATAGACAGAAAAAGGAGAAAAAGGGGCAAAAAAGAGAGAACAAGGAGAAGTGTCCCCTGAGACTCTAGAAAGATAGGCAATAGCTGCTCTCACTACCCTCAATACACCCATCAAGACAAAACAGAAGAGAAAATGCAGGCCTCCATGTTTTTCAGGGCTAGGAAGAGCACAAGAATCAAAACAGGGAAACCCCAACCTTCTTCAAAAGTTCCAATTATAATTGAAGATTCACCCTCTGCCCGAGGAAAAGAATCCCCTTCTAAGGCACCTATCACATATGAAAGGGGCACTCCTAGATCTCCCACATGGAAAGAAAAGATAGAGTCACAAGACCCAAAAATAGCCCTACAGGAGCCATAGAAAGTTCTACAGGAGACATTGTCAAAACTACAAGAGACCCAAAAGCTTGAGAAAAGGATAGAAGGATAGCCACAGGGAAAGGAGGAAGAAATAGAGCTACAAGAACCTGATCCTCAGCCTAGTCTTGGCTCCTACTACAATCTTCTTGAGGGGGGAAGAATAATTCCACAAAAATTTGCAACTCCACTATTCTTTGAATTAGAGAAAGAGAGAATAAGAACACATAGGTGGATGAAAATAGCCAAATCCAAAGGAGTTGAGGATATTGGCCATACGGAGAACAAAATTAGAGAAATGAGTAGAGAGTTGAGTGCTATCAAACACAGAGAAGAAATTACAAGAAACCACCTTGAGACCGAAAATGAATTGCTAAGGAGGCAGCTGCAAGAGAAAGAGACCCAATTGGCATGCATGGCTAGCTGGTCCATGGAGGCATTGCAATGTAGAACACTAGAAAAATCCTATGGCCTGTATCTCAAGGACCAATGGTTGCAATTTTAGATAAAGAATTTGGCACAAAGAGGCACAATGCCTTTCCAAGATTACAGGCAGTTTATGGACCTGTGTGACCAAAGCACATCAAAATATAAGGCAAAGATGGCAGAATTCCACCTACATAACATGGCCCTCACAGACATGAATGTGTGGGACCCCAATGCCAAGCTAGGTGACCTACAACTAATGGCCATTGCCTCATGGATGAACCATGAAGAGTTAAGGGAAATAGAAATAAGAAGGTTGATGATAAAGTAGAAGAATGAGCCATTAATGATCAGAGCTGAGCCATCAGACCACATGGCACTCATTAGCACACATAACCTGCTTGCTAATAATCCTCAGATTTCCCCTAGATATATAAGTGATCAGGCACAAGCCATTGCACACTTTGAGGATATGGAAAGGCTATTTGGGGATGACTGTGTGCATGCATTATGAGGAGATGGAACACGTTACCACACAGTTTGCAGATCAGGGAATATCATTCCCCAATGAGGATGATGGAGGCATTAAGGAGAGTGCCAATGTATAAGTGCTCCATGCAGAGGCTGAAGGTCAATTGGATTGGTCTCAAATTGAGTCCGCCACTGCTGCTAGGCATGCTAGAAGGCAGAAGAGAAGAAGAAGAGTAGGAGCAGTGGGAAGAGATAAACAGGAAGGCAGGATTCTATGACAAGGAAGAGGAGACCACATCAGGAACATGGAATGCTAGGGAGGCCTCCAGGGCCATAAAATATGAGGAGATGGACTAAGTTGCTCAGAGGATGAGAAACACTTTCAGTAGGGGGTGATGATGAGCCTCATAAATGGGTAATTATATGGGCTCTTTTTACCTCCTAACCTAGTCAAATCAACCATTCTCTTAGCTTATTGTATGATGTTGTGATTATATTTATGCTTATAGAGTGAGTTGAGTTAGTTATGATGCCATGTGGTCTAACATGTGTTTAATGCAGATTATTGATGATTTTTAAGGTCAAAGTCAAGGATCCAATGGACAAATGGCAGTAATAACTCGAAGTGGACAAAGGAGACGACTTATAGGATGGAATCCCCCTCATTTATTACTCCTCACTTTGAATTCCCCTTCATTCAGCTCGGAGTACAAGAAGCCAAGTCATGCACTAGAAGGTAGCCAAGCAAGTGGAGGATGACTGATGATTATCTCGAGTTTCGGGAGCCAAGCCTCACTGATTTTAAGGAAGTTGTTGGTAGCTTCATTTGCATTAGTAGAGAGGCCTAGGGCCTCACTAGGGTCAGATTTTTGTTGGATTTTTGTTGTACTTTTGCTTATGTAAACTTTGCTCAACTTCGAGCTTATTATTTTGACAGTTCCAAGTAATCTTGTTATTGTTGCGGAAGTAAAGATGGAATCCTTTTTGGGCTAGCACTGAGTTACCTCAGAGAGCTGAAGCTCTTGGGTTAGGGCCCAATCCAAGTAGCCAAGCTCCTCTTTACTTGTATTTGTATGTTTTATTTTAGTTTGTAGATTAGGTTGCAGTTAGATGCATTTCTTTTATGGTTAAGAATAGGTTGCTCTTGATGATTCAGTAGTTTGCTTCCATTTGTGCTTTCTATAGTAGGTTAAGTAGTGGTAAAGAAAAGATTCAAAAGGCTAGAAGCAGTGCCTTGGCCTCTCTTCCTCCCTTTGGGACCATGATTTGAAGCAAAGACCCTATTGCTGCCCCAAAAACACAGATTTTCCTCATTCATTGGACTTCTAGTGTTTGCAGTTTTTTTGGTTAATAGTCTAGTTTTATTTTTCTTCTGAACTTCTCCATCATGCTCATTTCTTTATTTACAATAGTCTTCTTTCAGGTTTTCCTTTCTTGTAGCATTTCTTAGCATTTCCTTTCATAGATCATATTTTAGACTAGTTTGATGCAGAACTCTGTTTTACTAGATGCAATTATTTCATTGCTCGCTTAATCTCATTGGTTGACTGTCAGTTGTTTATGCAGCAGATATCTTCTAGCAGCAATTCAGCCTATCATCCATCCCATCCTCCATCTGAT
Source organism: Pinus tabuliformis (assembly GCA_031772625.1). Lineage (NCBI taxonomy): Eukaryota > Viridiplantae > Streptophyta > Pinopsida > Pinales > Pinaceae > Pinus > Pinus tabuliformis. The sequence continues at coordinate 1,544,680,236 of CM062818.1, forward strand.
CCATGCCCTACAGGTCACCCAAGTCTCCCCTCAATTCTGCCTTAGTTTCCTGCATTTTCCATGGAACTTCTTCTTCTCTCCTTCAGTAAACCCAATCATATTTCTCTCTCCTAATGATTCTTGGTAGACTCTAGGTTCCCTAACACTTCATTCCAACCTTCATCCACCTTTTCCACCCACTCTCACACCTTAAGAACAGTGAAAACTACTCTCAGCCTCCTCCTGTAGGCCTCCTGTAGAACGTTGTTTTTCCTCCTATAGATTTCTCGTGTCCTCCTGTAGATTTTCATGTAGGCTTTCTTTTGAAGGCCGAGTATGGGAAAATCCTCCAAAATGCCACCTGTAACCTCCTAGGACCCAACCACACCATCCTACATCCTCTCAAGTCCCAAAACCACCCTCCAACGCCACCTATTCGTTGCCACATTCACAAACAAATAAATTACATGCATGACAAATTCACATGAAAATACCTAAAAATCCAAAAAGATGTTTTTTGCTCATTTACTTCCAGAAATAGTTAGTTAGATGTTGTTTAATTTTTTGAATAGATAATGGCATTCTTTTCATGGTTTTCATAGTGCTTTAAGCAAAAGTAGGATTAGTTGGTTAATTAGGATTTACCTGGTTTGCTTTACATTTCAGTCTTTCTCCTTTCTGCAGTTAGAGTAGTATCTGTAGAGTAGTCTTTCTCTCCTTTCATCACATATAGGGCTTCTTCTGGAATCCATAGAAGTTGGCTTGAGCTCCTAGTGATCTTGCACCGGCTGACCAAGTGACAACTTGCAGTAAGAACTAGTATTTGTGCATACAGCCCCGTCGCTTCCAAGTTTGTTACTGTAGAAATTTTGAATAATTTAACACATATTCAATGGAGATTATCCTAATCATGTACTATTGCGGAATACATACACAATACATAAGCTCCTCTACGTTGATCATCAATTTAGCAGCATCAATAACAATAAAACATCAAGAGCATTCACACATTAACACAGTATGTAACCCGGGGAAAGCATCTCGCTAAAACCCCAACTATCTGTATATTAATGATTGAGACCATGTAACATTACAAAGTACAATGCTTATCATAAGCAATCCAGTACTAGCTCCACCTGTTACACACAATACAGCTAAGATCTGATCTCCAAATCTATTCCACTGCTTGCCTGCCTCCACTGCTCAATACCTGCTCAAGAATGAATGAGAATGGTTTACCAAACTCATATTTCACCTCCAAAGAATCACTCACACTATGTTAGACGTGAGCAGAGGCTATAATACTGGGAAAATACATGAGCAAACTCATTGGCATACTCAATCCCTTGATTGTGCAAGATCTGATGCACAACTATAGCCACAACTGATAGCAATTTGATTCTCTAACACCTGTCCCTCCTGAACTGAACATGCACTGACATGCAACTGAGTTAACTGATGTATTCTATAGTTGTATTATGAGTTAATAATTATTTTAACAACTCATCATTAGTCTATTTGCAGTTAGACTAACTACAACTAGTTATCAACTCCACAATCAACTCCACCAAACTCAACTGATTGAGTTCTAACTGAAGTCATGCATGCAACAACTCAACTGACTCATAAGAAAAGCATACTTCCTTCCAACAGCTGCATGGGCCACATCTATAGCTCAAACTGAAGTGCTCCAAGAGAATAAGATCAAGTTTATAGTCCAAATATTATTATGAGACAATAATATTTGACTTTTCTATTTTGGACAGCCAGTCTAAAAATAGACTTTGATCACTCCTGCTGTGATCACCCCTGCTGTGGTCACTCCTACTATGATCACTCCTGCTGTGGTCACTCCTACTGTGATCATCCTTGCTATGGTCACTCCTACTGTGATCATCCCTGCTGGGATCCAAAAATAGAACTTGCGCCATAATTTGCCTGCGGGCCCACTTAGTGAAGGCAACTCTTTTCACTAAGCTCCATCATCTTGTTGCAATCTCAACACTCCCTCTCGACAAGATATGGATTATCAACAACCCCTATCCTGCCTCAGTGGTATTCGAATTTTCTCCTGGTGAGAGCCTTCGTTAGAATATCAGCATCTCGATCCTCCGTTGGAATGTATGAAAGAAACATGATCCTCCGCTGCAAACAATCTCTGATATGATGGTACCTGATGTCGTCCATTGAGCTCCCTGCCCAATCTGCATCGTCCTGTCTGTACCAATATCCATATCCCAATGTGCCTCTCAAGTAGCGCAATACATGCTTGCCCGCCTTCCAGAAGGCCTTGGTAGGCTTAACCATAGCTTGTGAAAGCTGGTTAACTGCATAGCATATATCGGGTCGTGTATTGACCAAATACATCAGCGACCCCACCAACTATCGATAAACAATGGCATCCACTTCTTCTCCCGAAGTGGCATCCTCCTTCCTCCAACCTCCAGGAAGAGGAGTATCAACAGGCTTGCAGCCATGCATGTTGAACTTCTCCAGTATCTCCCGAGCATACTTTCCCTGAGAAACAAACAGTCCACCACTGCGCTGCCATATTTCCAATCCTAGGAAATAGTGAAGGAGGCCCAAATCCTTCATCTCAAACTCTGTAGCAAGATCCTTCTTGCATGACATTATCAATAGCTCATCACCCGTTAGAATCAAATCATCAACATACAGTACAATGATAAGCAACTTACCCTCCAACACAATCTGGTATAGGTTAGGATCCGCCTTGCTCTTGGAGAATCCAAGTCCTGTGAAATAGCTGTCTATCCATGTGTACCAAGCACGTGGTGCTTGCTTCAACCCATACAACGCTCTCTTGAGCCTGCACACATGCGACTTGTTGCTGAAGACCTCAAAGCCTTCGGGTTGCTCAATGTACACCTCCTCCTCAATGACTTCATTGAGGAATGCAGTCTTCACATCCATCTGATGAATGTGCCATCCCATCTATGCTGAGAGAGCAAGAATCATCCGTATGGAAGAATACCTTGCGACAGGTGCAAAGGTCTCCTCATAATCGATCCCCTCTATCTGTGAAAAGCCTCGAGCAACAAATCTTGCCTTGTACTTCTCTACACTCCCGTCAGCTGCCTGCTTAACTTTGTAGATCCATCTCGAACCCACCACTAATTTCCCTTCCAGTCTAGGAACAATCTCCCAGGCACTGTTTCTGACAATAGAATCATACTCTTCCACCATGGCGTCTACCCATGCGAGATCCTCCACAGCTTCCTCGAAAGAGGATGGCTCAGTCACAACACACTTGCTCATAAGAACCATGTATCCAGTGTACCGATCAGGTGACTGTCTCTGCCTGCGTTGGGCTGTAGGTGGTCCTACAGCTTTCTCTGCATCTTGAGCCAGTCGCTCAGCTTCTGTCAAGCGCTTTCGCCCTCTGATGGTTGGCGCTGCATGAGTGGTCTCTTCCACTCCATGAACCTCGTCCTATGGCCGATCCACGTCCTAAAGCTCATCCTTAGGAACTAATAGCTCCTCATCTGCATGTAAGTGTAGCTCCCTCTCAAGCAAACACTTCATGGCTTTCTCCTCCTGAAATTTTATATCCCGTCGCACGACAGTTTTACCACTGTCTGGCAAATACACACGATAGTTGTGGGGCATATCAGTGTACCCCACAAATATCCCAACCCCTACGGTCGGCTCCAACTTCTTCCTGGCATCCTTCGTCACATGCATGTAAACATTAGCACCAAAAATCCTCAAATGAGAAAGATCAGGCTTCTTACCAAAATAAGCCTCCTCGGGTGTACTCATGCCAAGTATCCTATGAGGACAACGGTTCTGCACATAAACTGTTGTATTGCATGCTTCCACCCACAAGTGAAGGGGTAAGCCCTGATCATGTAACATTGCCCGTGCAGCACCCACAATCGTTCTGTTCTTCCGCTCAGCTACCCCGTTCTGTTGTGGGTTATGGGGAGCTATGAGCTCTCTACGAATCCCTTGTGCCTTGCAGAAATCCTTGAAATCGTCAGATATGTATTCACCACCATTATCACTCCTAAGAGCCTTCACCTTCTTCCCCGACTCCTTCTCGACCAGTGCTTTGAATTCACAGAACTTTGAATATGTCTTGCTCTTCTTCTGCATGAAGAATATCCAGCACTTACGAGAGAAATCATCAACAAAAATCACATAATACCTGTGTTTTGCTGTCGAAGCAACTAAGAAAGGTCCACACACGTTTGTGTGAATTCTCTCAAGGATTGTCGTGGCGCGACTATCGTTCTCGTGAAAGGTGGCTTTCACAAACTTCCCCAAAGTACACCCCTTGCGCTGATCTGACTGCGCAAGAGTGCCTTTAGGAAGCCCTGTAGTGATCTGCTGCAGTATCTTCAAGGCTCCATGGTGAAGGTGACCCAATCTCCTGTGCCACAACTCGCCATCATCCCGGCTCACCAATCCTTCTGCCTTGCCTGCCATTGCTGCACATCCATCTACATGCAACTGATAAAGGTTCCTCACTCAAACCCCTATCTTCCGGGTCTCACCAGTTGTCTTGCTGCGTAGGAAGGCCTTTCCCTCGCTGAAAACAACATCATACCCCTTGTCTTCTAACATCGCCACAGAGATGAGATTCTTCTTCAATCCTGGAACATGCATGACTTCCTTCAATACGAAGGGTTTACCAGACTCCCTCTCAAAGGAAATGGTACCGATACTGGTCGCATTGCATCTACCATCATCGCCCATCTCGATGTGCACTCCAAGATCTTTGTCCTCCAGATCAGAGAACAAATCTCTATCTCCCGTCATGTGAAAAGACGCACCACTGTCCAAGAACCACACCGATCCCATCACACTTGAAACCAAGCATGCGATCAATGAAAATCAAGCTCAAACTACGAGGCTAGAGCCTCTCCTACTGCCGATCCAGCAGCCTGCTTGTTCTTCTTCTTCTGCGGACAATTAGTGGCATAGTGTCCGTGCTGGTGACAGTGAAAACACTTCACCTTGGACATATCCTACTTCTTGCCTTTCGCACCAGACTAAGAAGCTTTCTTGCTCTTCCCTTTCTTTGCTTTGGCAGCCAAAGCGCAATTCTCTTCATCAGATACCTTTGATGAAGATCCATTCTCACCTTTATTGTTTCTGAGTTTATCCTTGAGTGCCAGGTCGCTCTTGCTTTGGAATAACATTTGCAATCCGTTGAAAGACATTTCAACAACACTGCTGCAAATTCGATTTCCACCAGCTCCAAACTCAACCGCCTCGGATCTAAGATTCGTGAGAACACAATATTTCTCGTACAGAGATTGACTGTATGGGCATTCACCGGATATCTCACCTTCCAAAGGAAGGATGAATCCAGAGGCTACCTGGCCCGATTACAGACTCTGCCTGAAGAAATAGAATGTAAACACTTCCTGAATAATAGATCTGATGATCAACAGCTCCGATACCATGTAGAAATTTTGAATAATTTAACACATATTCAATGGAGATTACCCTGATCATGTACTATTGTGGAATACATACACAGTACATAAGCTCCTCTACGTTGATCATCAATTTAGCAGCATCAATAACAATAAAACATCAATAGCATTCACACATTAACACAGTATGTAACCCGAGGAAAGCATCTCGCTAAAAACCCCAACTATCTTTATATTAATGATTGAGACCATGTAACATTACAAAGTACAATGCTTATCACAAGAAATCTAGTACCAGCTCCACCTGTTACACATAATACAGCTAATATTTGATCTCCAAATCTATTCCACTACTTGCCTGCCTCCACTGCTCAATACCTGCTCAAGAATGAATGAGAATGGTTTACCAAACTCGTATTTCACCTCCAAAGAATCACTCACACTGTGTTAGACGTGAGGAGAGGCTATAATACTGGGAAAATACATGAGCAAACTCATTGGCATACTCAATCCCTTGATTGTGCAAGATCTGATGCACAACTATAGTCACAACTGATAGCAATCTGATTCTCTAACACCTGTCCCTGCTGAACTGAACATGCACTGACATGCAACTGAGTCAACTAATGTATTCTATAGTTGTATTATGAGTTAATAATTAGTTTAACAACTCATCATTAGTCTATTTGCAGTTAGACTAACTACAACTAGTTATCAACTCCACAATCAACTCCACCAAACTCAACTGATTGAGTTCTAACTGAAGTCATGCATGCAACAACTCAACTGACTTATAAGAAAAGCATACTTCCTTCTGACAGCTGCATGGACCACATCTATAGCTCAAACCGAAGTGCTCCAAGAGAATAATATCAAGTTTATAGTCCAAATATTATTATGAGACAATAATATTTGACTTTTCTATTTTGGACAGCCAGTCTAAAAATAGACTTTGATCACTCCTGCTATGATCACTCCTGCTATGCTCACTCCTACTGTGATCACTCCTGCTGTGGTCACTCCTGCTGTGATCATCCCTGCTGTGGTCACTCCTGCTGTGATCATCCCTGCTGGGATCCAAAAATAGAACTTGTGCCATAATTTGCCTGCGGGCCCACTTAGTGAAGGCGACTCTTTTCACTAAGCTCCATCATCTTGTTGCAATCTCAACAGTCACGAACTACCGGGTTGATAAGAGTAAAGTAGGAAGCCCAAGAGTTGCAGCATTATTTTTGCAATACTAGTGCTCACCAATGTGCTATGAATGGTGTCTTTCACTCTGCTCTCTTAGAAACCATTGTACCTGCACTACTGAGAGGTAGATGAACAGCTGCAATACCTGGAGACATGACAATACTCATGGCAAGCAATCTCTCAGTCAAAAACCAAAATGAACTTGAGAAATAACTTGTAACATACTCGTGTGACAGTGGTGGGTAGAAATTCCCATTTTTGGAGAGGAAGACAAAGCATTCCTTCCCCAGATTAGGTAATGATCTCTTAGTAAAGGCAGAGTCTGGACCAAGGTTGGCCTGACTCGCCGATGGGAAACTGAAAGCAAATATGACAATAAATGCATGGTGACACTTAGTGACAGCATAAGTGATTGACAGTGCATGCGAACATGAATGAAATATTCTGTAAACAAATCAACATGCATGTGGGAGAATCGAGTCACTGAATCGATGATCATTTGTGAAAAATAGTTTCATGCATGCAACAACAATGCGATAGCAATGAAAACTGAAATAGTGCTAGGACAAGCTAGTATACATGTAAACGACAGCAAGCGCTCAAGGAAATCAAGAAAACTGCACTCACAAAAGTGAATACACAAAAAGCGACAGAAATGCAGCACAAGGAATGGAAGGCGGGCTAACCCCAAAACAGTTGAGCTGAATGTGCCGACAACTCCTAGATGTGATGTGGGATGTCAAAGCTACAAGGTTGATGCGATGAATGAGCTCTGCAATGTCTGGTTGATGAGTTTTGACAAAATCGAGGTTGTGACGCGCGTGCCACAAATCTAGGGAAAGCGACACTTGGTGGGAGGTTTCTGAAATGGTCCTTGCATGTAACCTCCCACTACCAAAAATAGACCCTTGAAACAAGGGATGCCTTTGCATGCTACCTTGGGAGAAGAATCCCATGGATGCAATTCAGTTTTGCTTAGCTCCGGAGGGAACCGGTAAACTTAGCTGCACATGCAAGTGACTACTTGACTGCTGGGAGAAAATGCGCATATCTGGCTGGGAGTTGGGCTAGATGCCCAGGAAATTTGAGCATCTGGGTAGAGCAACTGACTACTACCCAAATTTGCCCACATTTTGGGGTGAGTAGCCCTGCTGGGGAAAATTGTGCAATTTTCATTGTGAGTGTTGACTACCAGAATTGCACAATTTGGGAGCCTAGCAGGCTGCCAATCAGGATTGCGCAATTTCTAGAGGGAAGGCTAGTTACCCTCCAGAATTGCGTAATTTCTTAGGGGAACTGCTCAGCCTACAGCTGGACCAAGTTCAGATGAATAGCCTATGAGGAGAATGCATCTGTAGGTTTTAACCTCGTACAGAAATTACCTACATATGAATTCTAAAACACAGAAAATAAACAATTCGAGAGCATAACACATAAAACACCTATACATAGAGATTTTCCCCTGGATCCCAAAATCGGGACTACCAACTTGATTTTTCATTATGTTCCTTTCAATGTTACAATACATGTTTATACATGCCAAAGCATCCAATACCATGGACTGAAAACCATCGGGTCCAAAACTATGGACCGAAAACCTTCGCATCCAAAACCATTTGGGAAAAACATGCACAAAACCATAGGTAGGTCTGCCCAACCTAAGATAGGGTCCCAAAACAAAATTTTCTAGGGCGCTACCCCAAACCCCATAGAGTGGGGTTACCTGCACCCCTCAACCCCCTGTGACTCACCCCACTACGTAATCGACGCAACGAAGGGGGGGTTCCGCCCCCTTCTAACCCCCCAGTTAACTACGTGGGCTAGTCGTGGAAAGAATAACACAACCCAACATTCTCCCACTTGTTGTTTTCTTTCCACAAGGGGCCACAAGAGAGCTTAGTCATTTTTCCAGCCTTGCAATGCCCATTGTTTCTCTACATTAAGAGAACTTCTTAGAGCTCATAAATTTTGTCAATGCATCTGTAATATTCTTCAAAGTGTCCACCTTTACTAGTAACACCTTTTTGCCTTCTATCATATCCCTCACAAAATGATACTGAACATCAATGTCCTTTATCTTTGAATGGTAAGTAGGGTTCTTTGTCAAGAAAAATGCACTTTGGCTATCACAGTCTATCCTTATAGCTCCCTGTACTAACCCCATACTTGAACACAATCTCTGCAACCAAACTGATTCCTTTCTTGCATGAGTGGTTGCCATGTATTATGCCTATGTAGTTTATAGTGCCACTACAGATTTTTTCTTACTCATCCAACTGACTGCACCTCCAAATAGGTTAAACACATACCCACTTATAGATCTTCTCTGTTCCAGATCTCTAGCCCAGTCTACATCAACAAACCCATGAATATCCAACACTCTGTCCAATCTTTGTCTTCATTGGTAGCACAAACCATAATCATTAGTGCCACACAAATACCTGAAAACCCACTTCACTATTGTCCAGTGCTCCTTCCCTGGTTTTGACATAAACCTGCTCAATACTCCCACTGCACGTGTAATGTTTGGTCTAGTACATACCATCGCATACATCATGCTACTAACTGCACTTGCATATGTAACACAAGACATTTCCTCTTCCTCTTCTTGTGTCTTGGGACTGTTATCACCTAGATTGAACCTTAGGTTGAAGGAAGGCAATGCCAGGGTAACCACAAACCACACTTAGCCACGTAGCTAGGCCTACTAGGCCAGGAGAGGGCTCTCTTCGTAAGGATCTTAGCCAATATGACTGGATTAGGAAAAGGATTTTAGGCTAGGTATAGTAGCATGAAATTTTGACAGGATTTTGAAGGGGTTTTGCTGGATCAAGAGGAGCAGGACAGTTTAGGGCTAGGGAATTAGGTCAAAATTGCAGGGTGTTCAATGGGGCAAGATAGGCATAAGTTTTAGCACTCTAGGGCTTCATGGGTGAGGTGTTTAAGATTGGTGAGAGGCTAGGAAGAGCATGTGATTATCATGGATCCTTCCCAAACTATAGAAAACATATAATGGTGAATATTTTCCCAAAGCAGAGCAGTGATGTAATGAATTATGCCTATCAACTTGAAAACATTCACTTAGAAGCAATGAAATGATTAATGAAGTACACAAAACATACTAACATATGATCATAAGAGAATAAATTGTACTAAAACTCCATACCACATGGATCCCAGAAAAATAGCTGCAATTCTTATTAATCTCTTGCTAAACTGCTATAAAATGATGTATAATCAAGGTATGAGCATCTAGCTGAGTCCAACCCTTTACAATGAGAAATAAGAAGACTATATAGGCATTGTTTCACCCTCCTCCCATCCTCAGGGGTTGAATCCCTAAGATAAGGAGCCAGTCTAACCAACACTGAACAAGAAACAGAAATATAGGCATCTTAACAACTTGCCTCTAAAAGTGAAAAATTGATTCATTTGAGCTCAAATTGACTTTTAATGCAATGAATCTACTCTCTACTACTAATTATCTATCGTATTTACAAGAAAAGTCTTAATTTACATCTAAAAACATCCTCCATGGGAGAAAATCCACGGAAACAGTCAAAACATAGAAAAATAGGCATCCTGTGCAAAATTTTCCCTACGCGCAGTGCCACTAGCCCAACCTGCAGCACCACTTTCAAGTCCCTTTTGGAGGCCTTCCCGGCATCCAAATTCAGCTCACGATAGCCCATTGGAAAGGTCTTCAAGTCTACTTTCCAAAATACCTATAATTTATTCATTTGAAGTTAATTTGGCCCCTCAAAATTAGACTCTCCCAAGACTACGTTTGTGTGTCCAAAAAGTGGCAGAAAGGTCATTTTTAGGATGTTTTTTGACCTTTTGGTGGACCAATTCTTCCCCAAAAACTTAGAAAATCCATAGGGTGAATGTACTCATCGCTCTAAATCCAAAAATGCAAGCCATTTGCGCATTGGGTGGCCCTAGGAAAAGCACAACACCAGTGGCTCTGCGCGTTGAGCCTGATTTTCTATGTGCACAATTTCCAAAATTTGCAAAAAGAAAAATCTCCTCCAAACCTGACCAAAATTGGTGAGAAGCACCACCATCAAGCATCTTGATGATCCAAGGAAGCTTCAGTAAGCAACCTAAGCCTATCCTCCTCTTTTTTTCCCTTTTGAGCCCGCCTTAGCCTACCTTTCATCTTTTTGATCCTCATGTTGCAAATTTTGTTTCGGGTCCTGTAATGGTAGGCCATGTGCCTGATCATCTAGTTGTCCCTATTGGCATTCTATAATAGCTTCTCTAGGTTCAAATTGACTCTCTCAAGCCAAGTCTCTCTATCATCTTCAATTTCCTTCTCAATAGGAGTCAAAGTGACCTGTGCCTCCTTGTCACTTTGTTGTTTCACCTTAAGAAGTTCCAGCTCCATGACAACCTGCTTGTCACTCAACTGCTTGTTATCTTGTTCCAAATATGTGATGACATACTTGGCTCTCTCCAAATTGTCCATCAATTCTTGGATTTGAGCCTCCTTTTCCTGTATGATGATTTCCTTTATTGTTTCTTCATCTTGAGCCTCTAAGTCAATTATTTCCACGCCATGATGAGTATAACGCTGCTCCAGCTCATCATGCTCTATCGAATCAAAGTCTCTCTCTTTCTCCTCATCATCAAAACTTTCCTCTGGTATCTTTTCATTCCCTTTGTGCAGCTACTACACCTGTACCTGTTGTGTTGATGAAGAAGGCAAAGCCCCTTCCACATCTTGTGCAGCAAGCATTTGCCTATAGGTTGATGAAGAAGGCAAGGTCTCTTCCACATCCTGTGGAGACAACACTTGCCTATCAGCTGCAAACAATCTCCTTGTCCCCCTCTAATATGTCATGTAAGTCTAGGCACCTCAGTAGCTCTAGTCTCTTTGGCCTTCTCATCTATCTACACCTGAGTGCTGCTAGAAGGTCCTCCTAATTCTTGAGACAATGGTGGAGGAATTTGAGGACCCCTGAAGATGTCATGAGAAATAAATGTCTCCCAAGAGATGTTGAGGAGGCTAAGATGATGAAGCACAATCATATTGAATAGGGAATAATGATAGAGACTGCTCATCTGCTGAGGATATGGCTTTTTCTGCACAAAATGGGCCATCTTCTCAATATTCCTGAACAAGAAATAACGGAGGTTTAACATCCTCACCCTGGTAAAATGCATGAGAATCCTGATGTGATAGGTGTACAGCCTAGAAAATATGCCCTCACAAGTGAAATATTTCATGATGATTTTCATCATGGGGGCATACTTGTCCTCAAGGAACCTGAAAGGAAAAATCTTTTTCGCCTCGTTCCTATACCTCGGTTTGATGTAAGGCTCATAATAGTGTTCATCTAGGTCTTTTGCCTTGTACCACTTCTCCCCTACATTCAGAATCTTGGTTGCATCCACAATAATGGAAGGTGAAACTATAAATGTCACCCTAGCAAGAGTCACCTTGTTGTCATAAAGATGGGATACAAAATGTCTCTTGAGCTCAGGGTGGTGTTGAACTCTCTCTACCTGCTCACATAACTCATAGCATCCTAGATGTCTAAAACAAGTGACAACTAAATGAGAGGCCTGTAATTCTCTGAGGTTTGATTGCTCCTCCCTTGTGTGGTTTTCTCTGATGCCGAGGTCTATTTGTCGAACTGTCACTGCCTGTGTTTTCCTCCTCCTCATAGTCTCGGTCTTCTCTATCCATGTTTGCAAGGTTTGAGGTTGTTTGAGAGATGAGAGGGTTATTTGGAAGTTTTGATGACGTTTGGAGGCTTTCTGGTCCTTCTGCTCAACGCGCAGCGCCAATCCACAATCGCACAGCGCAGTGTAAATTTGCACTGTGGAAACCTCCATATGCGCAGCACTGAGCCCAGACATGCAGCACCAACCTCTCAATGTGCAGCGCCAACCTAAAGAAGCGTAGTGCCAATCCTCCTTTTCCCAAAACTCACTCAACCTTTCCTCTTTTCCTCACTTTTTGACTCCTTCTTTTCCAAATGAGAATGATGAACTTGAAACTGAAATGTGAGACCTTATATAGGAGTAGATTTTGATTTTTCACTTGAAAAACCCATTTTCTAATGTTTCTTGACCTTTCTCAAAACTTTGTTTTTAGTTCCTTTCCTTATTTGTTTCTTTTCAAGTGGATAATGCTCAACTTGAACTGATTTTTGTAGTGTTTCTTTGTCTTGCAACAAAGAGAGATGCTTTGGTGCAGTCGGAATCATTTATTACATAGAGTGACTAAAAATTACATAAGAAATACGAATTAACTCAAAATACTCTGTTTTCACCTCAAAAACATGTTTTTTGAGATGAAAATTACATTAGTTGAAAAGATAATTATATAGTGGCTATGACTTACTAGCCATCATACTTGACTTATTTATCATCCTCATACCCTCGCTACCCTTTATTTACACTTTTAAATCATGTCTAACCTTGGAAATGAAACCCTAAGACCTAATGGAACATGCCCTATGACCTAATGAAAGCATGATTGCAAATTGACCATGAAACCATAACTGAAGACAACCTGAAGAAGGGTCAGCAAGTATACTCTATGAGGGAGAAATTAGATTTTCTGAAGAAGAGACAACCATCAGTGGATCAATTTGACATGACCTAATGAAATGATGTAAGAATTTTCAGTATAAGCCCCCTAAAATGAAAATGCAAAGAGAAAATTTGATCCCTGATGGAAGTATGCAGATACTTACACTAACAGGGACACTGTTCAATAGATAAATTTACACCTACAGGAATAGGAACCTTCACCGGTTTACTATCCTGCATATTAAACCTCTACAATATTGTCTCGACATACTTCCTCTGGTTTAACCAGAGCTTCCTTTTTGTCCGATCTCTTTTAATTTCCATGCCCAAAATATAGTTTGCAGCACGAAGATCTTTCATGTCGAATTTGGAGGACAAATGGGTCTTCAAATCCTGGATAATTTCCTCGTCATTTCCAACAAGCAACATATCATCCACATACAAGATCAGATAAATAACACGGTCATCAATTAATTTAAAATGCATACAGTGATTTACTTTGCTTCTAGTGAAGCCAAGTCCCTGTATAAATGTATCAAATTTATGATACCGCATCCTTGGTGACTGTTTTAACCCATATAGAGACTTCTTTAACTTGCATACCAGTTGTTTCTTACCCTTCACTGCAAAGCCTTTAGGTTGCTTCATGTGGATCTCCTCTTCCAGATCCCCGTGAAGAAATGTTGTCTTCACATCCATCTGTTCTACCTCAAAATCAAAAGCAGCAACAACAGATAAAAGTAATCTAATAGAAGCTACCTTGGCAACAGGAATAAAAATATCACCAAAATCAATTCCCGGCACCTGGGAATAACCTTTTGCTACCAACTGAGCTTTGTATTTCTCCACCTTTCCTTCTGCATTTGTCTTCTTCTTGAACACCCATTTGTTGCCAATGCGTTTCCTTCTAGCTGACAACTCCACTAGATCCCAAGCCTCATTTTTGTGCAAAGATACCATTTCATCAACCATGGCCTCTTTCCAGAGTTTTCCATCCTCTGAATCTACTACTTCTTTCATAGTTCTAGGATCATCATCAATAATAGATAAAGAAAAATTTGAACAAAAAGAAGATGGACTATACCTCTCTGGCTGCCTTCTTTCTCGAACTGATCTTCTCACACCCAGAGTTTGTGGCTCTTCATCTTCTGATTCCTTCTCTACTGTACAGTCTGATTCCTCCTCCTTTATCTCAAACTCTACATTCTCAGGTTCCTTTTGTTGGACTTCATCTTTAAAAACATCTTTCACCTCTCTGAACACCACATCCCGGTTGTAGACAACCTTCCTTGTTACTGGGTTCCAAAGCTTATAACCCTTTAAACCATCCTTATATCCAATAAAGATGCACTTTTCAAATTTACTATCCAACTTGGTTCGTTTCTCCTTTGGAACATGTACATATGAATCACATCCAAATACCCTCAAATGTGAAAGAGAGGGTTTCTTACTAGTCAATACCTCTTGTGGAGTCTTATCCTCCAACGCTGATGAAGGTGATCTATTGACCAAGTAACATGTTGTCTGTAGGTTTTAACCCCGTACAGAAATTAGCTGCATATGAATTCTAAAACACAGAAAGTAAACAATGCGAGAGCACATAAAACACATATACATAGATATTTTCTCCTGGATCCCAAAACTGGGACTACCAGCTTGATTTTTCATTATTTTCCTTTCAATGTTACAATACATATTTATACATGTCAAAGCATCCAATACCATGGACCGAAAACCATCGTGTCCAAAACCATCGACTGAAAACCATAGGTAGGTCTGCATTTGTCTTCTTCTTGAACACCCATTTGCTGCCAATGGGTTTCCGTCTAGCCAGCAAGTCCACCAAATCCCAAGCCTCATTTTTGTGCAAAGATGCCATTTCATCAACCATGGCCTCTTTCTAGAGTTTTCCATCCTCTGAATCTACTGCTTCCTTCACAGTTATGGGATCATCATCAGTAATAGATAAAGCAAAATTTGAACAGAAAGTAGATGGACTATACCTGTATGGCTGCCTTCTTTCTCAAACTAACCTTCTAACACTTGGAGTTTGTGGCTCTTCATCCTTTGATTCATCCTCTACTGTAGAGTTTGATTCTTCCTCCTTTAGCTCAAACTCTATCTTCTCAGGTTCCTTTGGTTGGACTTCATTTTTAATAACATATTTCACGTCTCTTAGCACCACATCTCGGCTGTACAAAACCTCCCTGTTACTGGGTTCCAAAGATTATAACCCTTTAAACCATCCTTATACCCAATAAAGATGCACTTTTCAGATTTACTATCCAACTTGGTTTGTTTCTCCTTTGGAACATGTACACATGCATCACATCCAAATACCCTCAAATGTGAAAGAGAGGGTTTCTTACTAGTCCATACCTCTTTTGGATTCTTCTCCTCCAACGTTGATGAAGGTGATCTATTGACTAGGTAACATGTTGTCTCCACCGCCTCTGCCCAAAATTCCTATCCTAACCCGGCACCACTGAGCATGCTTCCTGCCCTTTCCATCAACGTCTTGTTCATTCTTCCTGCAACTCCATTTTGCTGAGGTGTATATTGAGTAGTCTTTTGCCGTGCTATACCAGACTTATTACATAATTCTTCAAATTCCTTACTGCAAAACTCTCCACCGTTATCTGTCCTCAGCACCTTTATCTTCTTCTCTGTCTAGTTTTCCACTAGAGCCTTAAATTCCTTAAACTTGTCAAAGACTTCAGATTTCTTCTTAAGGAAATATATCCATGTATTCCTTGAGAAGTCATATATAAATGATACATAGTACACAGACTTACCCAGTGATGGGACCTTCATAGGTCCAAACACATCACTGTGCACAAGCTCTAATATATGTTTCGCCCTCTTACCACCAGAGGGGAAACTCACCTGATTCTGCTTCCCATATACACAATTTTCATAGAAATCAAAATCTAGAGAGCTATTACTCATAACTTCTACCATACCTTTACCATGAAGTATTTGAAGGCCCTTCTCTCTAATATGTCCAAGCCTTTGATGCCACAACATGGTCTTCTCTCCAGAGACCACTAGATTTTATGCTCCACTTTCAGGAACCATGGAACTGTTGCACCCATCAGCAATAGTGCTACCTTGCAGCTTATATAGAGTTCCAATTCGAACTCCCTGCATCAATACCAGTGCCCCCCGAACCATCTTGCAAGTATCCTTCTCGAACACTATTTTTACACATGCATCATCCAACTTGCTTACAGAAATTAGATTTTTGGCTAATGCAGGAATATGTAGAACACCTGGAAGTGTTCTAACCCTTCCACCTTGCAACTTCAACTTTACTTTTCAGCGACCAACGATTCTAGCCTTCCTGTCATCCCCCAAGTAGACATCAGGACCATCATATTTCTCATACTCGCAAAACCACTCTCTATGGGGAGTGAAATGAAAGGATGCACCTGAGTCATTCAACCGTGCCTCATGATCTACATGAGCACTTGAAGATGCCAAGTACACATCCCCACCTTCATCTGAGGTTGTTTTCGCCTCTGCAAAAAGAGCATCATCAGATCCCTTTCCTTTATGAGGAGCTTTAGATTTACAGTCCCTTTTATAGTGCCATTCCTTTCCACATTTCCAACACACCACATTTATAGGTTTTCTTGGAGATTTAGATCTCCCTCTAGATTTAGATCTCCCACTAGATTACTTATTTTTGTTTCTGTTCTGGGACTGTCCTCGTACAGACAAGGCATCACTATTCTTGCTCTCCATATTTTTTAGTCTCATCTCCTCTGTCAGCAAGGATGAGACTATTTCATCAAACTGCAAGGTAGTTGTATTGCTACCTATTGTAATAACGAGACTATCCCATGAATCTGGTAGAGAACACAACAAACTGATGCACTTATCTTCATCTGAAATTTTAAAATCAACAGACGATAACTGACTTACCATAGAATTAAACGCATTCAGATGCTCTGTCACCGAGTCTCCATCTTTCATCCTCAGGTTATACATCATTTTCCATAGGAACAGTTTATTCACCAGAGACTTAGATTGGTACAAAGTCCCTAACTTGTCCAACAAAGCCTTCATCGTAGCTTCCCCTGATACATTCAGCAATACTGAATCTAAGACACATAATCGTATTGTGCTCTTTGCCTTTTGATCCAACTTCTTCCATTCTTCATCGGACACTCCCGTTGGTTTAGTACCCAGATCTAACACGATTCATTGAGCTTTATCCACCAACAGATCCTCCATTTTGAGTTTCCACAACTCAAAACTCTGACCATTAAATTTCTCGATCTCTATCTTTCCACTACTCACCATCTTCTTTGACCACCAGAATTGATCCCACAAATCTCCCATTGAACAGGGCCTACCATAGGCCCGAG
Organism: Pinus tabuliformis; assembly: GCA_031772625.1. Taxonomy (NCBI): domain Eukaryota; kingdom Viridiplantae; phylum Streptophyta; class Pinopsida; order Pinales; family Pinaceae; genus Pinus; species Pinus tabuliformis. The sequence goes on from CM062818.1 coordinate 1,544,697,733, forward strand.
TGAAACCCCTCAGCAACAAAGGCGTCCCTTTGAAGCCAAAATAGATTTGATACCAAATGTAGGTTTTAACCCCGTACAAAAATTACCTGCATATGAATTCTAAAACACAGAAAAAAAAACAATGCGAGATCACATAAAACACTTATACAAATCGGGACTACCAGCTTGATTTTTCATTATTTTCATTTCAATGTTACAATACATATTTATACATGCCGAAGCATCCAATACCATGGACCGAAAACCATCGCGTCCAAAACCATGGACCGAAAACCATCGCGTCCAAAACCACCGAAAACCATAGGTAGGTTCGCCCAACCTAATATAGGGTCCAAAAGGAAATTTCCCGAGGCACTGTCCTAGACCTCATAGAGGGGGGCGGCTGGAGAGGGGGGCTACTGCCCCCCTGTGACCGACTCGCTGCGCAATTGGCGCAATGAAGGGGGGGCTCTGCCGCCCTTCTAAATCCCTAGTTCACTACGTGGGTTAGTCGTGGAAAGAATAACACAATTCTGGCTACCTTCTTTCTTGAACCAATCTTCTCACACCCAAAGTTTGTGGGTCTTCATCTTCTGATTCCTCCTCTGCTGTAGAGTTTGATTCTTCCTCCTTTAGCTCAAACTCTATCTTCTCAGGTTCCTTTGGTTGGACTTCATGTTTAATAACATCTTTCACCTCTCTGAACACCACATCTCGGCTGTACAAAACCTTCCTTGTTACTGGGTTCCAAAGATTATAACCCTTTAAACCATCCTTATACCTAATAAATATGCACTTTTCAGATTTACTATCCAACTTGGTTTGTTTCTTCTTTGGAACATGTACATATGCATCGCATCCAAATACCCTCAGATGTGAAAGAGAGGGTTTCTTACCAGTCCATACCTCTTTTGGATTCTTCTCCTCCAACGTTGATGAAGGTGATCTATTGACCAGGTAACATGCTGTCTCCACCGCCTCTACCCAAAATTCCTGTCCTAACCCGGCACCACTGAGCATGCTTCTTGCCCTTTCCATCAACGTCTTGTTCATTCTTTCTGCAACTCCATTTTGCTGAGGTGTATATGGACTAGTCTTTTGCCGTGCTATACCAGACTTATTACATAATTCTTCAAACTCCTTACTGCAAAACTCTCCACCGTTATCTGTCCTCAACACCTTTATCTTCTTCTCTATTTGGTTTTCCACCAGAGCCTTAAATTCCTTAAACCTATCAAAGACTTCAGATTTATTCTTAAGGAAATATATCCATGTATTCCTTGAGAAGTCATCTATAAATGATACATACTACATAGACTTACCCAGTGATGGGACCTTCATAGGTCCAAACACATCACTGTGCACAAGCTCTAATATATGTTTCGCCCTCTTACCACCAGAGGGGAAACTCACCTGATTTTGCTTCCCATATACGCAATTTTCATAGAAATCAAAATCCAGAGATCTATTACTCATAACTTCTACCATACCTTTACCATGAAGTATTTGAAGGCCCTTCTCTCCAATATGTCCAAGCCTTTGATGCCATAGCATGGTCTTCTCTCTAGAGACCACTAGATTTTTTGCTCCACTTTCAGGAACCACAGAACTGTTGCACCCATCAACAATAGTGCTACCTTGCAGCTTGTACAGATTTCCAATCCAAACTTCCCGCATCAATACCAGTGCTCCCCAAACCATCTTGCAGGTATCCTTCTCAGACACTGTTTTTACACCTGCATCATCTAGCTTGCTTACAGAAATAAGATTTTTGGCCAATGTAGGAATATGTAGGACACCCGGAAGTGTTTTAACCCTTCCACCTTGCAACTTCAACTTTACTTTTCCACGACCAATGATTCTAGCCTTCCTATCATCCCCTAAAAAGACATCACCACCATCGTATTTCTCATACTCGCAGAACCAATCTATATGGGGAGTGAAGTGAAGGGATGCACTTGAGTCAATCAACCATGCCTCATGATCTACATGTGTACTTGAATAAGCCAAGTACACATCCCCACCTTCATCTGAGACGATTTTCGCCTCTACAGAAGGAGCATCATCAGATCCCTTTCCTTTGTCAGGAGCTTTAGATTTACAGTCCCTTTTGTAGTGCCCTTCCTTTCTACATTTCCAGGACACAACCTTTATAGGTTTTCCTAGAGATTTAGATCTCCCACTCGATGACTTACTTTTGTTTTTGTTCTTCAACCATCCTCGTACAGATAAGGCATCACCATTCTAGCTCTCCATATTTTTTCGACTCATCTCCTCTGTCAGCAAGGATGAGACTATTTCATCAAACTACAAGGCAGTTGCATTGCTACCTAATGCAATAACAGACTATCCCATGAATCTGGTAGAGAACATAAAAAACTGATGCACTTATCTTCATATGAAATTTTAATATCAATAGATAATAACTGACTTACCACAACATTAAATGTGTTCAGATGCTCTGTCATCGAGTGTCCATCTTTCATCCTCAGGTTATACAGCTTTTTCCACAGGAACAATTTATTCACTAGAGACTTATATTGGTACAAAGTCCCTAACTTGTCCCACAAAGCCTTTGCCGTAGCTTCCCCTAATACATTCAACAATACTGAATCTGAGACACACAATCATGTTTTTCTCTTTGCCTTCCGATCCAACTTCTTCCATTCTTCATCAGACACTCCTGTTGGTTTAGTACCTAGATCTACCGCGATCCACTGATCTTTATCTGCCAATAGATCCTCCATCTTGAGTTTCCACAACTCAAAACTCTAACCATTAAATTTCTCGATCTCTATCTTTCCACTGCTCGCCATCTTCTTTTACCACTAGAATCGATCTTGCAAATCTCCCACTGAAGAGGGTCTACCACAGGCCCGTGTAAAACCCCTCAGCAACAAAGGCGTCCCCTTGAAGCAAAAAAAACTCTAATACCAAATGTAGGTTTTAACCCCGTATAGAAATTACCTGCATATGAATTCTAAAACATAGAAAATAAATAATGCGAGAGCATAACACATAAAACACATATACATAGAGATTTTCCCCTGGATCTGAAATCTGGGACTACCAGCTTGATTTTTCATTATGTTCCTTTCAATGTTACAATACATATTTATACATGTCGAAGCATCCAATACTATGGACCGAAAACCATCGCATCCAAAACCATGTGCGAAAAACGTGCACAAAACCATAGGTAGGTCTTCCCAACCTAACATAGGGTCCCAAACCAAAATTTTATAGGGCGTTGCCCCAAACCCCATAAAGTGGGGTTACCTGCACCCCTCAACCACTCTGTGACTCCCCCCACTACGCAATCGGTGCAACGAAGGTGGGGTTCCACTCCCCTTCTAACCGCTCGGTTAACTACGTGGGCTAGTCGTGGAAAGAATAACACAACCCAATAGCATCAAGGCTTGATCGAGGGGTTGTATTTGTGCAAGCAAAACACTGAATCATGTGAACTCGACGAAGCAAGGCAAGTTGCTGTGAAAAGTTGGTAGGGAGGCTCCAAAACGAAGCTAAGGAGAAATTTTGGAGGGTGGTTGTAGCTGCTACAATAGATAGTCAAGCTCAAAGAACATGGTGAGAATGTTGAGAAGACTGAAATAAACTAGAAGAAGGAAAATTTAAAGGCATATGCATAGATCTAATGCAAGAAGCATGTCAAAATTAGCAAGCCAAAATTTTTTATAAGTAAGTTTGTGTAAATAGTTTGATATATATATATATATATATATATATATATATATATATATATATATATATATATATATATATATATATATATATATATATATCGAGAGTTTCTAGGTGAGGTGAAGTAACTAGTCTTTTGACAGTAATATGAGATTGTTGTAGGTGTTTTTTAGAAGTGGTGACATATATTTAATTTTTTTTGAAAGCAGAGAAGGCAATCATTGATCCTAGTGTGAAAATGGATGGAAAAATGGAACAATGAGTGTCAAAGAATGTTGTAGCTTGTTGATCAGGGGTTGGTGCTCCTTCCAGTGGGAGATGTAGAATAGGTGGGGTTGTATCTCCATTCAGTTGCAACAGATAAACTAGGAAGTTGTAGCTTGCCCTATTAATAAAATGGAGAAGCAATTTGTGAAGTTATTTTTTCCTCGAATATTCCATTGATTGTTGAAGTAGTTGTTTATTATATTTATTGTTGAAAGTGCTCTTTATTGTATTATTATTCTCACACAAAGTTAAAAAAATAAATTGAATTAGTAAAATTGCTACACTATTGATTCACCCCCCTTCTCAGTATTGTCCTAGTTTCCAATAATTGGTATTTGAGCAAGGTTACTTCTAATCATTCTAACAGTTGGAAGAAATATCAGGGACCATGGCAAACCAAGAAGGATGTTTTATCGATAAGGGACCTATGTTCAATGGAATAAAATATATGTTTTGGAAAGTGAGGATGAAGACCTACATTTAATCTCTTGGAGTTGATGTGTTAGATATTGTGGAAGAAGAATATCAAATACCTCCAGCATTGGTTACCAAAGACCAAAAGTTGGAGTTCACATGCAATGCTAAAGTAATGCATGCCCTGCTTACTGGCCTACTTGAATCAAAAGTTGTCAAGGTGATGAACTGCACATCCACCAAAGCTATTTGGGAGAAGATGAGAAACTACTATGAAGGAGATAGCAAGGTAAAGAAATCTAAACTTCAAGGTTTTAGGATGCAATTTGAATCTTCAAGCATGCATGATGATGAAGAGATTGCAAAGTAATTTCAAAGAGTTGATGAAGTTGTGAACAACATTAGATGACTTGATGAGAAGCTACAGGAATATGTGGTAGTTCAAAAAGTGTTTAGATCTCTTCCTGAGAGATTTAATCCCAAGGTGTCAGTCATTGAAGAAATGGAAAATATGAACAATCTCACTCTAGATCAAATCCTTAGACTAATCACTGCCTATGAGATGAGGAGTTCTAAAGGAAAGTTTGTAGCCAAAGAATCAACCTTCAAAGCAGAAAAGAGGTGTAAGGATGAGCATGCTGACACATGCTGTGAATCAAATGAAGAAGAATATTAGTTTGTGAGGAGGCTCAAGCAAGTATCAGGCAAGTATAAATGCATGTTTTCCTTTAAAAATTTTTAACTATGGTCAAGTTGGTCATTATGAATCAAAGTGTACTAAAAAGAAGAAAATAATTTATGATTCAAAAGAAAAGTTTAAGAAAGTTCAAAATGATAGAAAGAAGGTTAAGAATAGAGGTTTCTATGCTCATGATGAGAGATTTTCTAAAAGCGATCCTAGATAATTCTCAGATGAGGACAAAGATGATGAGAGCCCAAAGGAATTCATGTTGATGGCCATTGAAAATCTATAAGTTGAGGCTTTTAAATCTAATAATGAAGAAGGGGAATTCAAGCTTAAGGGAGAGCTGGTTAGTGCTCTTGAACAAATAGAGAGGTTGAGAAAGAAAAACGAAGCCTAGAAATAATCCTTGATAAAAGAGAATCTTAAGGCAGTAGAGCCATCATTTATGAAGTTAGAAGAAGGTAACAAAATTCAAGTAACCTTGAACCAGTAGTTGGTTGAAAAGTATCAAACATGTGAGAAGTTGGAAGGATATGTTGTGCTCTTAAGGAAGGAGATTGAAGAAGCTAAAACACAACTCGGCTTAAATCAGAAGTTCAACAAAGAGTCATAAAATTTAAATGAAATTTTGAAGGCTCAAAGCATCTCCAAAGATCAAACTGGTCTTGGTTTTGATGCCACAACTAACACAACAACTAGACTAAAGGGTAAAAATGAAATTCCCTCCGTTCCCCTAGAAAAGGAAGGGCCCAAACAACAACTAAAATAAAATACTTATTCAAAGAAAAATTAGCAGCAACAACAAAAGGAGCACTCTATCTATGCAATTTGATTTTCTCAAAAAAATTCTTAGCCAAGAAGGAAACCATCTAGGTACAATGATGTCTTCCTAGGGTATTATTTTACGTGCAAAAATTATGGCCAGAAAGTTGCAAATTGTAGAGTTAATTTATCATACAGATAGCTCAAATCCAAGAGAAGAATTCAGCAGAGAAGAAGCATACCTAGGTATAATAATTCCTTTGATCCCCTAAATTATTAAGTGCAATGTTTTAAATGACAAAATTTTGGGCATATAGCAGTTAATTACAGGCTTAAAGAAAGGAAGATAGAGCCAATTATTGAACAAATTGGACAAAATGCCAAAGTATGGAAAGAAAAAGAAAAATCATAGCAATGTGATATTGCAATGTATGCACACAATAGTGGGGGCCATTTATATGTGGACAATGGTTGTTCCAGGCACATGACAAGAGACAAAATCATGTTTCTCACTTGGAATCCAGTTGACAAAGGTCATATTACTTTCAGTAACAATGCTTCAGGAAAAATAATTGCAAAAGGAATGTTTAATCTCTCAAATGGAAAAGGTAAATCTAAGAACATTTTGTGTGTTCACGGGATGAAACATAATTTGTTTTGTGTCTTAGATGCATTATCAAGGATATGATGTGGTTCTCAAAGCTAAAAATTGTCAAATCAAGTCTACATGCATAATTGAAATATTTGTTGAGCTTGTAAGAATAGACGATAATGTCTATGTGCCCAAAGAAAAGATAGAAAAATGTTTCTTATCAAATACAAATGAGAGTTGGTTGTCATACAAAAGGCATGGACATATGAAATTTTACCAAATTTTTAAGCTTAGCAAGAAAAATGCAGTCAAAGACCTACTAAGGATTTCAAAAATAGAAAACATTATTTGCAAATATCATCAACTAGGAAAGCAAGCTCTAGTTCCTTTCAAGTTAAAGGAAAATTCTACAACAAAACCATTGCAGCTAGTGCACTTGGATTTGTGTGGACCATCTAGAATGCGTTCAACCATAGGTCAGTTATATTTTATGCTAATAATTGATGAATTTAGTAGGATGATGTGGGTTTCCTTTCTCAGAGAGAAATATGAGGCTTTTAAGAAGTTTAAAGAATTCAAATCTATGGATGAGAATGAAACCAATTTCAAAATCAAAAGCATCAGGTGAGACAATGGAGATGAGTTCACATCAAAAGAGTTTGATGAATTCTGCAAGAAAAATGGCATCAAGAGACAGTTTACCATAGCAGAGACTCCCCAACAAAACGGTGTTGCAAAGAGAGAAAACATGGCAGTGTAGAAGTTAGCCAGGGAAATGATGACTGCGAGGAATGTTCAACATATGTTTTGGGTAGAGGATATTCACACAACAATTGTCATTCTCAACAAAGCTCATTTTCGACCCAATAGTGACAAAACTCCATATGATTTGTGGTGTGGCAGACCAACAATAGTCACACACTTCAAAATTTTTGGTAGTAGATGCTACATCAAAAGAAACAATGAGAAACTTGGAAAATTCGATGTTAGAGCAGAAGAAGGAATTTTTCTAGGTTATTCACATAAAAACAAGGGTTACATGTTACAATAAATTCAGCAAGGGAATCATTGACTATATATATGTGAAGGTAGATGAACACGATCGTCAAGAAGTGAGACATCATGGAAAAGCCATAACTAATGTACCAGTAGGCTTTGGTGATGAGAATGGTGAGGAAAATGTAGAGTTTCGAAAGTGAGGAAGAACCCCCTACTCCTTAGGCCAAATAACCCCCAAGGCATGTACAAAAACACCATACAGTTGATCAAATAGTCAGTGAATTAAAATTTGGAGTGAAAACAAGAAGGAAGTTGCTCAATGCCCCCACGCAAGCACATGTTTCTTTGTTTTCCATGGAATAACCAAAGGATATTTTTTAGTCCAATCAAGATCAAAATTTTCTAAATGCCACAAATGAAAAATTGGACCAGATTGAGAAAAATCAGACTTGGGAACTTGTTCCAAGACCTGCAAACAAGAATGTCATTAGCACAAAGTGGGTTTTCATAAGTATGTTAAAAGAATGTGAAGAGGTGGTAAGAAACAAGGTCAAGTTAGTATGCAAAGGTTATGCTCAAGTAGAAGGATTGGATTTTGATGGGATTTTTGCTCCTATTGCTAGATTAGAAGCAATCAAAATGTTTTTGGAATATGCTTGTTTCAAGAAATTTAAAATCTATCAAATGGATCTCAAATATGCTTTTATTAATGGAGAGCTATAGGAAGAAGTTTATATAGAGCATCCATAAGGATTTTAGCTTGCAGACAGGCCAAATTATGTTTGTAGAATCAAGAAGGCTTTGTATGGTCTCAAGCAAGCCCCTAGAGCTTGGTATCCCAAGATAGACAACTACCTGATCAAGTGTGGATTTAAAAGAGGAGGAGTTGGAAACAATTTATATGTCAAAGAAAAGGATGGAAAACTCATTGCGGTGGTAGTATATGTTGATGATATCATCTTTGCAAGTAATTCAGATTTTCTAAACAGTGAATTTGTAGCTAATATGAAGTCATAATTCAAGATGTCCATGCCTGGAGAGCTATCATATTTCCTCGGTGTTACACAAAATATTGTCACCATGACTATTTGCAGTCAGTATGGGTCTATCATCATTCATATTGTCCTCCTTAGCAAGTCTCAAACCTCAGCTCTTCATGTCAAGCTTTAAAAATGAGAGAAAGTCCTTAAAAATCAATAAAGCTCTGGTTCCGCACTTTCTCTTATTGTTACCTGCGGTCCCGCACCACTTGTTCATGTTACTTGCGGACCTACCCGCTCTGTCTCTAAAGGAGTGGGTGCAGACCCCTGCGAAAGTAAAAAAGGTGCAAGTTTAATTCTTAAAAACTCACTTTGGATTAATTCTGGATGCTTCTAGAAGGAATCTTGATGTGGTTGGTTCTTTTCTAGGTGGTTCATGCATCCCATAACTAAAGGAGCTAACCCCTTGATGAGAGGAGCTTATCCCTTTGAAGGAGGTCTCTATCCCTTTGAAGGTGGACCTAGTAACTTCCCTCCTCTGCACTATAAATTGAGGCATTGGGCTGGTTTCTAGGGAGGTTATAAGCTGAACATTTTTTAGGGTAAATGCTGTTGGAATTGAGACTTCCTAGTTAAGCTTGAGAGGAGAGATTACATACCTTTTGGCTTCATTGGGAAGAGAGTGAAACTTGTCAAAGTAGAGGAGATTCTTGCTGGACCCTGGGAGGAGCTTGTACAGCATCAAGGCACCAAGGTTGTAAAGTTCTTCTTCGATTAAAGTTAATACAATCAGATTCATTTTTCTCAACAATTTGTCTTATGTGATTTGTTTCATGAATTCCTTGATCATCATGATAAATATGCTTTATTATATTGGCTTTTCAGGTGCTATTTAATGTGTGTGCTTGTTTGTGTTTGCAGATTCTTTACAAGGGAGCTCATTTGGATCAACGGAGCGTGGCTTCCACAAACTTGCACTGGACCCGAGGTAGGCCTAAAACACTTGTTTACCTTTATTTATAAATTGCATATTTAGAGAAAGATAGAATTTGTTTGGTTTGCTTGTCGCTAGATATCATTAGATACTAGGGAGGTCGGTCTTGTCCGCAAGAACGACTTATCCGGCCGACAAAATGGCAACTCCACTGGGGACTTGAATTTTTTATTTTTCCTTTGCTTTTACTTTGACTTGAGAAACTATGTCTTTGTTTCTGTTTTTGGCTTGATGTGTGTGGGATTGGGTAGGTTTAGTAGATCTTGAATTATTTTTTGTTTTTCGTACTTTTGGGAGAGGACTACACCCTCTGCTTGTAACACAGTGCGGACATACCCGCACTTTTGCTTTACACACAGAGCAGTACTGCACCTGGGTAAACTGGGGGCGTGCGGACCCTGTCAAAATTTTGAAAAACTTGAAATTTTCTCATTCAGTTAGCTTAGGATTTGTTTAGGTGTTTTTAGCCTCTGCCCAGATCTGCACATGACTTGTCAGGAAATTTTCTTAGGTTCATTCCATTAGCATTAGGGTTTTAGGTGAAATTCCTAGAAGTTTTGTGTGCCGGGCTTGATTTTCGTTTGGTCTTGTAGTAACTCAGAGCTTAGAAGCCTTAGAAGCCTCACATCACCTTGGTTTTTGCTGGCCTTCTTATGAGTCTGACCATTTCGTAAAATCTACCTTTGTTGAGGAATCCATCTTGCTTTTCTCTTTACGAAACTTCGAAAGAACTTGTGTTGAAAGTTTTGGATTTCATTTTTAGAAAAGAAAACAAAAGATGGTTGTTTTTTGACTGATTTGTGATTCTGGAAAAATTAGTCCTTAGTTTGCTTATAGCTAAGTAAAACATCCTTGAAAAGAAATCTTGTAAGCTTTTACTTCAATAGTTTTTTAGAATTTATAGATCTCAAGATTAGATTTTTCAATAGTTTTGAGTGTTTTATAAATTTAAAAAAAAATCTCTTTTGAAAAAGTTTGTTTCAGTAGTATTTGAGTGTTTGAAAAGAAAGGGAAATTTTCGTGAGCATAACTAGTTGTCTCGTTTTTTAGTGTATTGGAAAAGACAAAAAGCTCTTCTTTTGATTTGTTTGTTAAGGAAAGATTTGTTTTTACAAGCATTTGCATTCTCAACTCTCTCTTTAGCTAGAAATTCATTGAAGGGAAAAGATTGCTTATCATCTTAAGTGCATTTTTTAGTGATTTGGAGTCGAGTCTTCACACCATAAGTTTCATCTCCGCACCTTTTGACTTAAGAAAAAACCAATAAAAATAACGCTTAAAGTAAAATCTATCTAGTAATCTTTTTATTTCTAGGGCTCTTTATCACCAACATAGCTTAGGCTAGTATCTTGGAGTAGGGAGTAATTAACTCTCCAAGATAGTAAAACAAACAAGTAGTTGTATCTTGTGGTAGGAGATAAATTCCAATTGTTACATCTATGCTCTGGGAAGCTCCTCTTATAGGAGTCAAGCACGAGATCATGTCCAAACCAGTGGGGTAATCAATCCTTCTTCATTGGGAATGATACTAGATATACACGTATTAAAAACGGTAAACCTTGGATTAACCATTGTCGAGGAGCCTGGGGTCACTTGTTGGTAAACTTTGGATTATGTCAAGGAGCCTTCAAGGGGATTGAGCTTGCTACTCTGCCCTTGCGTGTGTATCGGATCACAGACTGTTCCCCCAGGTATATTTGTTTCCATTGGTAACCATAGTGACCATATTCTATAGGATTCTTTCCTAAGGTGACGGTGGAGGGAAGATCCCACTGTACCTGGAGTAGACGTCGGCTAGACTCACTTGGATTTTCTAGGGGGTTCTCTTCACTCGAGACGGTTTAGTGGAGAAACTTGTACAATCTATTCATTAAGCAGGTTGCCAGGGTAACTGTTCCAATCGCCATTTCTGTATTGAACTCTGCGACGTTGGATTTCATCACCAACTAGTGTTTTCGGTACGGAAAGTTACTATTTGTGTGTGGTTTGATCTCCTAGATTCTTTAGGCATGTGATTCAAAATTGTTTGGTTCTTTAAAGGCTTTAGGTGGTTTTCACTGAGATTTTTCTTTGTTTGCATTTGAAGTAGTTAAAATATTAAATCGTGGCTGAATTACCGAGGAAGTCCCGTAGACTTCGAGGCCAACCTCCTGAGTTTTTACCGAGCCAGCTTGAAGGGCTACGAGCCCTTGTAACTCCTAGTGACAGTAGAGTTGGGTCACCTGAAGAAGGAGAGTCTTCATTGGTTGTACATCCTGATTATCAAGCTCTAGTAGTAGATTATAATCCACAATCTATTTCATTTTCTGAAGTTACTGGTAGTTTTTCATCTACTAGTGATTTAGCTGAGGAACCTGAAATATCTGAACCTACTACTACTCCAACATCAGGATTTGCCTCTCCAACTTCCAATGGTCCTGTTTCACCCAGGGTAGAAAGAGTAATTACCCAAAATATTCCTTCTAGACTTATTGCTATTGAAGAACTTGTTACTCTGGAAGAAGGTATCCCTATCCCTGAAAATCAACCAGCTATAGAACGTAGGGAGCGTGAATCGATCTTTTACAGTCCACCTAGCAGGGACGCTTGGTATCTTTCATTGCACAATTTTTTGGAAAACCCAGGACTAAGTTTTTCACCACCTCGCATTCCTTTTCATCCCACACCTAAGGGTTATTATCCTCTGTTAAATATGTCAAGACAGTCGTCCATGTTTTCTCAATCTCCAGAAACCTTTTTATATGGCGGTCCTTCTGTTCCCTCTGGGTATCAGTCACTTACTAGTACTTTTTCGGGAGCATCTCCTCAACCTATTGAACAAGGGTTATTAACTGGTAATAACAGAACTAAGTCGTTGAGTGTAGAAGATATTCTTATGATGTCAGGTACTATTCCTAATCTGCAACCTCAAGGTGGCCAGTTACCGCCTGGGGGGCAGCCTCAAAGTCCTCAATTATCGCCTGGGGGGCAACCTCAAGGTACCCAATTACCACCTGGGGGAAACCTCAAGGACAGTACATACCTACGGGATAGTACATTCCTCAAGGTCAACCCCAGACTCAGTATGTACCTCAAGGTCAACCCCAGTATCAATATGTATCTCAAGGTCAACCCCAGTATTAGTACGTGCCTCAAGGTTATCAATCCCAAGGTCAGTACCCAACCCAAGGTTTCCAACCACCTTTCGATCAATCATTTGTCCAAGGAGCTGGAAATGGACCTTTGAATTATCAACCCTACCCTCAACCCGGTTATGGTCCTCAATATTCTCAACCTACTTTGGGTCCGTACCCCAGAATGAATTTAGTGTGGGATCCATCTCAATCTCAATAGATCTTGCAACTGAATGTGCAGTTGTCATCTCAAACTGGACAGCCTTTGGTTTCTAGTTCAACCCAGCAACCTGTCCAGTCTACTATTCAAACTTCTGCACCTTCTGTAGTTTCTCAGCCTGGGCCTAGTATGCCTCGTACTCCACCTCAAACGACTGCTGCAACATCTGTTCAATCTACCCCACCTACTTCTGGAGTATCGACAGCTCCGGTTTCTACTGTTCTTGTATCAACTCCTCAAGCATCTTTACCTCAGTCTGGATCCACAATTCAGACTTCGGTTCAAATGCCTGTAGGACAACCTGGTCCAAGTACGGTTGTCACAAGTCAACCTCAATTTACTTATCAACCATACCAGGGACAGTACCAATTCGGTCCTGCTGTGCAACAGCCAGTCTATCAGTATCAACCGTACCCTAGATATACATATCAACAACCTCAACAACCCCAGTATGGTCCGGTTAATCCTGGTTTTCCGGGAGGATATAATATCCCAAATGCAATTCTAATTCCTAGTTATCTTGGATATCATCCCCCTGGGGCTGGTCTCATGACCCAGGGTTTCAGGGACCCTAATCGTCAGTTACCGTTCATTGCAACTTTGGACTTGCCTGACTTGTCGCGCCTTACGAACGATCCAATTAACTATCTTCCGTTTTGGCCACCAATGCCGAATAAGTTGCCTAGTGATATTCCTAAGTTTGAAGGCAAATCAGGAGAGGACCCGTCGAACCATGTGATGACTTATCACCTCTAGTGTGCGTCTAACTCCATTTCAGATGATTCAATCCATTTAAGGCTTTTCCAATGCACTCTAATTGGTCTTGCGGCCAAGTGGTACATTGAGTTACCGCGAGCCACTTTTTATAACTTTAGTCAGTTAGCTACTTCGTTTTTAACTCATTTTCAGTTGCCAGTCAGATATGACAATGGCACGGAATTATTAACTTCATTAAAGCAGTCAACGTCCACTTACATTTCAGATCACATTCATGAATGGAGATGTCGACGGTGTTTAGTGAAAGTTTTTATTCCGGATCAGATCTTAGCAGAATGGTTTGTCAAATCTTTATTACCGAAAATCACTGAGGATGTAGCTAAGGCAGGAGTCGTTACTGAAGAGCAAGTAATTGCTCAAGCTCAGTACCTTGACTTAGTTTATACGCAGTCAGGTACGTTACACGAGAAAATCCCCGACCTTCCTAAACAAAATCAAATAACTGTAGCTCCTTCAGGGTCTCATGCCGCTGATGGTATGATTGGTACGGTTAATACCAAAAGTAAGAAGAAATCTTCCAAGAATTCTTCTCCTATCATAACTTTACCAAATTCCCCAACAGGAGATTCTTCCGCAGAAATTTCTGCCGATATTCATGTTGTAGAGTCATCTACAGCCAAATCAAAATCCAGCGGTAAAAAGAAAGGGAAGAAGAAAAATAAAACAGATAAAAATTCAAAAGAGAAACCAGAAAAATCAGAATCTATTGATGAGAAATGCAAACCTCGTTATCCTTGTCTCATTTGTGATGAAGAGCATTTTACAAGAGACTGCCCTCATCGCCCTGAGGTTGCGAAAATCGTCAAACATTCCCAAATACCTACTGTTTTGAAGGATCCTTTTCCTAGTCAAGACAGTAAGATGATAGGTTCTTCCTCAAATGCCTCAGAAGAACCCATAATGATGATGTCCCATGTTAGGATTGCGACTCGATCGCAAGATTATGGAAGTAAAAGTCTTGTTGGTGGTAAGGAAGTAGAATCTTCTAATTCGAACCCATCAACTTCAACTCCCGGTTCTGATCCACTACAGATCGAGAAACCTAACCCAGACTTAGTAATCAAACCACCCACCAAGGGTATACTTCGAAAGTCAGCTTTCAATCCACATGCGAGAGCGGCTCAGAACTATAACATTGTTGAAGATTTGGCTATTTCACCTTCAGCAATGTCGGCTTTGGAAGTGCTGCAATCATGTCCAGCACAACGTAAATTGCTATTGTCGGCTATAGGAGCTATTGACATTCAGGACTCGAACCTTATAATTTTCGATCTAGAAAATAGTACACCTCGCTTACCTCATCAAATGGCTTTCCAGATTCCAGTGTTAGTCAAAAATAGACCTTGTTATAGGACTGTGATTGATGAGGGAGCCTCAATGTGTATTATGTCGATCCAGTGTTGGAGATCGCTTGGTTCTCCTACACTTAATCAATCCCCGATGATTCTAAAGGCCTTTGATGGCCGTGGGTTCCATCCTTTTGGCATTCTATAGGATTTACCTATAGGGGTAGAAGGCAAAACTATTAATCTAGATGTGGAGGTGGTTGATGCCCCTTTAGATTACAACCTTCTCTTGGGTCGTAGTTGGTCTTATGCTATGACAGCTGTTGTTTCATCAGTCTTTCGGCTTATAAAGTTCTCTCATAATGGAAAGATCGTAACTATATACCAGCTAACTTACTTTTCATCCAACCCAGCCTCTTCTAAAAGTATCCAGCATGTCGGCAAAATAACTATCCCTTATAAGGATGTTGGAGTAGGACTAGTTAAAGATTCTGGTTTACTAGGAACTTTTCCTTTTCCTCCTATCAACGCATCATCTTCTACTGCAATCATTCATATGATTTCATCAGGCACTATTGTTTATGATGATCCTTGGATCGTACCTTCTGAATCTAAGATAGATTCATTTGGTGATGTTATGCCTTTGAGTCCATATGAAATTGCGTATCAGGCCGTGCAGTCGTTTTCCGACCCTTCTTCAACCGAAATTGACTTAATGAATGTGGTCCATGAAGAATCACTTTCAACATCAAACTCAGATTCAACAATGTTTTCCGAACTTGTTCACACTGATGAGCAAATTCGTGAAATCCTGTGTGTTGATGATTTACCATGGGAAGATCTTCATCATAGATCTTCGTTTTTACCTGAGATTGATTGCTTTGAAAATGATTTTTCATCTATTTTTATGACTGAATATGTCAAGGAACCTCAGAATCCAATGAAAAATCCTGATTCTGAGTTAAATTTGGGAAACATTTCTTGAACTATTCCTATTGATATTTCGGTTAAGCCTGGAATTGTTGAAAACATTCATATAGGTGCCTCTTGTACGGAAGATGAAATTCAAACATATAAGGCCCTATTTCAAGAATTCCACGATGTGTTTGCCTGGTCATATGAGGAAATGCCAGGAATTGACCCAGCAATTGTTGTTCATGAAATCAAAACTTACCCGGATGCTAAACCCGTCCGGCAACGTTTGCGTCAGATCCACCTGCGAAAAGCTGCTGCTATTAAAGCAGAAGTTGAAAAATTACTTAAAGCAGGTTTCATTTATCCAATTTCGTTAATAGATTGGGTATCGAATATTGTTCCTGTTAACAAAAAGCAAGGAACAATAAGAATATTTATCGATTATAGGGATATTAATCGAGCCTATCCAAAAGACAATTACCCAACTCCCTATATCGATCAAATCATTGATGATTGTGCCGGCAGTGAAATATTCTCCTTCATGGATGGTTTTTCCGGATACAATCAAATAAATATTCTACCTGCTGATCAACCAAAAACGCCTTTCATTTGTCCATGGGGGATATTTTCTTATTGCAAATTACCTTTTGGGCTCAAGAATGCCAGGGTAGCTTTTCAAAGAGCCATGTCTTACGCGTTTCATGACATCAAGCACATTGTGCAACCCTATCTCGATGATTTACCTGCTCATTCATTACATCGAGTTGATCATCTCATCCATTTACGACCAATCTTTATGAGGTGTAGGCATTATCGAATTAGGTTGAATCCACACAAGTGTGTTTTCTGTATAGAAATGGGTCGGTTACTGGGGTTTGTTGTTTCGAAAGCCGGCATTCACGTCGATCCCTCGAAGGTTGAAGCTATTGTCAAATTGCCTCCTCCTTCGAGTCTTCGCCAACTCCAAAGTTTGCAAGGGAAAGCAAACTTTTTACATCGTTTCATTCCTAACTACGTCGAGATCACAAAGGGTTTTACCCGGTTGTTGAAACAGAATACTCCATTCTTTTGGGATGAGATAGTTGACAAATCTTTTGATGCACTAAAACATGCGTTGACCCATGCACCGTTATTGCATCCTCCCAACTACAACCAGGACTACTTATATCTCGCCGCCTCGCATTCCACCATTGGAATGGTGTTAGTTCAGGAAGATGAATTCGGTAATGAACATGTGATATATTACCTTAGTCGAAATTTAAATCCAACTAAGCTAAAATATTCACATGTGGAGAAATTGGCATTGGCAGCTATTCAAGTTGTCCAACGTTTTCATCATTACATTTTACTACGCAAAACTACAGTAATTTCCGATTGCAACCCTATGATCTATATTTTGACCAAACAATTGCTAGGGGGCAAGCACTCCAAATGGATTGTGATCCTGCAGGAGTTCGACTTGGAATTTGAAAAGTCTAAGTCAAAGAAATCTTTAGTTTTGCGGAGTTGATGTGTGACTTCTCGTGTGCTGACACGGAAACTGTGGTGGAGGAGCCCATTGCGGACAAATCCTTGTTTCTAATCAGCACTTTAGATCCATGGTATGGAGATATCATCATTTATCTCCAGACCCAATCCTTTTAGCCATAAATTTCAAGATCAGAACGTCAGAAAATACGATTCCAGTCCCAACAATTCAAAATTATTGGAGATACACTTTATCGTCGTGGGCGGACTCTGTTTTCCGACGTTGTTTAACTCATGAGGAAGCTGAAAGGGCTCTAAATGACTGTCACTCTGGAGCGTGTGGCGGTCATATGTCTGGGTTTGTCATAGCCCAAAAGATATTGCGCGTTGGCCATTCTGGCCGTATTTGTTTAAAGATTGTATTAACGTGGTCCGAAAATGCCACAACTGCCAAATTTTTTATCAAAAGATGCGCGCTCCATCACTTAGCCGGGGGGAATGCGTATATCATCCTTGCGATAGATTATTTTACCAAGTGGGCCGAGGCGATGCATATATTTGAGGCAAACAGCAAAACTACTGCAATTTTCGTATTCAATCATATAATTGCTAGGTTTGGTTCAAGCGATTATCATTGATCATGGGCATCATTTTCGAAATATTATGATGACTGAACTTACAAATCAACTTGGCTTGCGTCATGATAGTTCAACTCCATATTATCCACAGGCTAATTGTCTCGTTGCATCCATCAACAAAGTTCTAGTCATCATGATCCGACGAATCATTGGGATTCATAGGTCGAATTGGCATAACATGCTATTTTCAGCGCTTTGGGCGTATCGAACCTCTGTAAAAACGTCAACTGGTTTCACTCCTTTCCAACTAGTTTATGGTGTGGAAGCTGTGTTACCCATTGAATGCGAAATCCCGTCATTGCAATTGGCCATCGAATTACTTCCAGCCACTTTTGAAGAGGAAAAACGTTTGTTGTACTTGGCTCAGCTAGATGAGAATCGACGTGATGCTGCATTAGCAATCGAAACTCATGCTAAACGTATTAAAGCTCAGTATGATCGAAATGTTACCCCTCGTAATTTTTCGGAAGGAGACCTAGTCTTATTGTACGATCAAGCAAATGATAAATTAGGCGCTGGAAAATTCGTACCCATGTGGAATGGTCCTTATGTTGTTAAGCGAAAGCTAGCAAAAGGGGCCTATGAATTGGTAGATTTTGACAGGGTCTCTTTAGGTAAACCTAGAAATGCTCTTTACTTGAAGAGGTATTATGCTTAAATCTGGGTGTGGAGATTTTTAGTTAGGTTAGTTTTCTTTCTAGCTGGTGTGTTTTAGATTTAAAAAGCGTGCTTAGCTTAGAGAGTGTTTTTTGTCATTATTCCTGCTTATCTTGATTTTACTCTTGATATTGCAGATGTCGACGCCTATCCAAACATACATTGGTTTTGCTGATGGTGCTTGTCGTAATACACGGAACATTTCTTCCACAGCTTGGGTTATCTATTCGCCCTCTGATGAGTTGGTATCTATGCATGGGGTAAGCCTCGGTCAAACAACAAACAACATTGCAGAGTATAGTGCAGTGATTGAGTTATTATCTAAATCCATCTCATTTGGGATTCAGAGTTTGATAGTGAGGTTAGATTCTAAACTCGTTATATTACAGCTTAATAGAGTATATGCCATTAGAAATCTAGTGTTATTGAGATTATTTTTGAGAGTTCGTCTCTTGGAATGTGAATTTTACTATATTGAATATCAGCATATTCCAAGATATTTAAATACATTAGCAGATGTAATTGCTTCTCGAATGTTAAGTAGACATTTGCAATAATCATACAAGTAAATTTAAAAACATTCCATAACATGTTTTACAAGATAAGTCGGTAATAGTGATATAGTATAGCATAGAAGTGTGTCAAATATACATCGTCTTCGATCATAGGTTGAAAAACACCTTATGATCAGCAAAAATGATAGTACAAAAAGCAAAAAAAATGTCATGTGAGTCTACAACAGGCGATCATCCTATCACTGGTGATGATCACGATAAGAAACCACTATACGGGCCACCCTACAAAGGAACCTCCTGAAAGGTCCTAGGATCCCAATCACATAGCGCTGTAGCCTAAGAGGAATGTCATCTATGTTGGTCTCCAGAATGTCTGTTGTCAAACGCTCTAGATGACTCTCCAATTCGGCCAAGGTCTCTGTAGATTCGTCCTGTGGGGCTAGTACTGCTGCAGCTGGCTGTTTCCTCTCATAGGGCCAGAGAGTGGCTGGTCGCCGTTGACCTACATCTGCATTTGAAACTTTTGCTATCAATTTTGGGATGAGAAAAAAAATAAATTTAAATTAGAAAATGTTGAAAATGATTTTACCTGAGTCATCCCATTGCTCTCTTGGTGGAAGAGCCATGTCTGGGTCACCACGATAATCTACCCCAGCATAAGGAAAGTCTTGAATAGCAAAAACTTGGTTCTCCAAACAATGAAAATACTCAGGAGTGAATCGAACGACTTTTGTTCCTTCCTTAGGATGACGGGCCATAACTGCAACCCAACGCATCAGTTTGGGCTCTCGGGGAAGTCCAGCTCCAATGGTAAGATGCTGTGGGACCTGCTGGAAATAATACTGAGAGGGGGGGGGGGTGAATCAGTATTATCACATTAATAAAACTTTTTCAATTCCATAATCAGATTCATATATGCTACTTCCACAACTTCTTAAGATTAAGTTAATCGATCTTCAATGAGTGCATTAGGACATTATCAACCATATTATCAGTTAACAGATGCAGTAACATAAAGTAGATCATCACACATAAGGCACACATATGAACACAATGATATAAGGTGGAAACCCAATGCGGGAGAAAACCACCTGCTGCAAGTCATCTCAATCTTCTTCTTAATAAGAAAATTCTTTTACAATATTTGTACTGGTGCAGCCTTATACCAGTACGGGAGCTACAACCCCCTTTGCTCTTGTACTAGCCGATCCATTTACTAGTACGCAGGCTACTACCTGCTACAATGCTCCAAAGATTTCCTTTAGCTCTTGTACTAGCTTAGATACTAGTACGTAGGCGCCGGCCTACAATCTTCTCTCCTTCAAGTACCACGTTTCATCAATTTTCATACTGGATACATTGAGGCACAACCCATAATCTTGAAAGGCCACATTTCATCCAATTTTCATACTGGACCCAACAACAACATTGAAGCTCAAACAACCTTCTGAAACACCCAATCAACTGTAGTAACTAGATCAACAATAATAGGACCAAACCCAGGATGCAACAATGATAAACAAAGATTTTAAGAGAAGGAAGCACCCTGCTCAACTGCTAGCCTGAGTCCGGACTCACCCTGCTCAACTGCTAGCCTGAGTCCCGGACTCACCCTGCTCAACTGCTGGCCTGAGTCCCTAGACGCACCCTGTTCAACTGCTAGCCCGCGTCCCGGACGCACTCTGCTCAACTGCTAGCCTGCGTCCCTCGCTCTGAGTCTTTTGAACTGCCTGCGTCTCGGCGCACCTGAACCCTTCTGCGCCTGCGTCCGGCGCACCTGAACCGGTTCGCTCCTGCGTCCTGGACGCACCTGAACCCTTACTGCACCTGCGTCTCTTTAGATATGAAAGATATTAAGACTTCAAGACTAACCCAAACAGTCAGATCTACAGATCTGATCGTGCGCCATAGCGATCATAGTCCATTAGAAGATTCGCCTTCATAGATCTGGACTAGATCTCACCAAAAGATATTCAACAAAGATGGTGCATAATCCAAATGAACTCCTTTGCTTTATATAGGCAAGCTCCTCCCCAAAACATGGAACAATACCACGAGCCGACACCATAGAAACGCAAAACCGTCGGCTAGGTACCACACAAGAAACCCCCACGTGCTTTCCTCTGCCTTGATATGTGTGCACTGGGTGGACGCACCCCCTAAACGGCTGGCCTGCGTCTCTGGACGCGGGTTCTGCATGGATTACCTGCGGGGACGCACTTTCTGTAAGGTGTACCTGCGTCCTTCATAATTTCAACAATATTTGAGCCTCTGCTTACAAAGAGCTTGCCATTTGATTCATTTGAGCTAACCTGTAATATGTCACATCTGATATCTCTTCTGTAGATTCATATGAATGTATATAAGTGAGATGATCTTCTATGAGAGTGTTGCCATCAAGTACAACATATGCATCATAATGCCAACAATCTCCCCCTTTGGACTTGATGGCAACAACACCGAATCACTCTCCCCCTTTGACATCAAGGGCAAAGGGGTATGCTCCCCCTAAGAACATGCTCCCTTTGACTATGAGCCAGATCTGCTGAAGTCTCTGAATGAGCTCCCCCTTTGTATATGTCATGGTGCTCCAATCTGATAATGGTCTTTCTGAGAACAAGCTGAGATGTCTGCTCTGCTGTATAGTGCTTGTTCATGCTCAAACTCCCCCTGACAATAAGCAAGGTCTGCAAAAAGATGTTCTACAAGAAGAACATGACTCTATATATATCATAAATGACCTTCCTATCACCAAAAGACTCAATACATACATCCATCACTCATCACAATAAGGATCATCCATCCAACCAAGTGGGAATACATCAGAAATATGAGAACCAAATACATTACATCTTCATCCCATGCATAGTGGGGGGACATAGGTCGTTACATGACCTGAAGAGATGACTATAATAGATAGACCATTACAACATGAGTCTTGCTACGACCTTCCAAACATCTAAAGATCATGACAAACAACAGCACTGTATAATCTGCTCCATAGTATCTGTCAACATCAACTCATAACCATCCAGATCTACATGAATCAAGAGCCATCAAATGAAAGCATCAGCATCAATCAACATATGTATGAATAATCATCCCTGTATCCAGCCAACAATCCTCATTCATTTGTGCCAAGAAAGAATTCATGCATCATGCTCATGTCAACATCATCATGAAATGCGTATGAGTAACTCATCATCATCATGTCTCCAACAATGCGACTTTGAGTAATCATCCACGAAATCAGCCAACCTCATCCATATATGTGCCAAGGATAATAAAGACTTCATGCAAGCATCATTATCTGATCATGTGACCAACTCATAATAGCAAGATGAATCATAAGCATTGTCACCAAGGACCATAATGCCAACAATGCATTTAGGACATATGCTCCCCCTGAACTAGTGCCATCTGTTAAATCTGATCATGCATATCAAGAAGAATCAGCTAATAAATGCTTTGAGACAGGTACGCACTTCATCTTCTGCTACGCTGCGTCCTGTTGCTGCAGGGACGCACCCAAAAACACTATCGCGCCGCGTACTTTTACTCAGGGACGCACCCAAAATTACTATCGCGCCGCGTCCTTTTGCTTCAGGGACGCACCTGATCCTCCGTCGCTCTGCGTCCCCACGCAGATCTTCAGTTACTGAACTGCGTCCTGGACGCACCTGGACTTGGTCTGGCCTGCGTCCGCACGCAGGTCTCCTGTTACTGCACTGCGTCCTGTACTTTCAGCTTCCTCTGATTCTGGTATGTCTGTACATTGTACTGTGCCATCCTTTTCTGGCTGTACTTCCTTTTTCCTCCATATCTTCAAGCGTGATGATGACATTTTCTCCTTTTGATATGGTGCCCAAACTTTGTTCCTGCATTCCTTGGCTATATGTCCAAGCTTGTTACATGCATAACATCTTACATGTTTCATATTCCTCCTGTAACAATCAGTAGCTTTGTGACCAAACATATTGCAAGCAAAGCAATATCCATAAAAGTACCTTGATTGAGATGACCTTTCTGCATAATGGTCTTGAAATCTTCTTCTTCTACATCTAGCTGCAACATGTCCAAGATTATGACATACATAACATTCAACATTATTCATAGGAGGAGTAAAGGATTTTCTTTGAGGAATCTCTTTCCTTGGTTGATGATGAGATTGATCTTTCACTTCTTCGTTGATCACTTTAGATTTCCTTTTAGAGTTTCTTGCCTCACCTTGTGAACTAGATTCACCTTCAACAGATTCATGGAAACCAAGACCAGTCTTTATAGCAGGGGACCTTTGACTACTAAGAATATCATCCAATACTTTAGAGCTATCTTGAAATCGTAAAAGCTTATCCTTTTCTTCTAGTTTACCTTTCAAGATATTTACCTCAACCTGAAGCTGTTCTTCCTTTTCAAGAGATTTCTCTCTCAAAACTTCTTCAGCGTTCCTTCCTTCTTCCATTTGTTCCCTTAGTTTGAGAATCTCTTTTTCTTGTTCTTCATACAGATCCTGCTGCATTTGACGAACTCAGAAGGCACATTCCAGTTGAGATTTTAAGCTAGTGACTTCGTTTTCTTGTTTTGCAATAGCTTGGAGTAGATCTGTATTCTGCTTCTTTGATTCTTCAAGATCTCCTTTTAGTGAGAGGATTGTAGCTTCAAGATTTTCATAGTAGCTGGATCTATCTTTGAGTTTCTTGATGGTTGTGCTTCTTTCGTTGACTTCTTTTCTTAATGATGTCACTTCATGCTGCAATTTTTGACATTGGTCTTCCTTGTCCTCGAGTAGCTTTCTTACCTTGTTTCCTTCTTCTAGTTGTGCCCTTAGTTTGGTAGCTTCTTCTTTGAAATCACATTCCTTTTTGTTCAAAAGATCTTGTTGATCTCTAATTTTGTCTGTCAGCCTTTTAAATTCTGCCTCTATTTGATATCTTTCTTGTTCACCCATAAGAGCAAATTCAGTAGTTTCGCTATCACTTTCATGTCTTTCACAAGGAAATATAGCTGGAACATCAGAGGATAACACATTCATACCTGATAATGACTCTGAATCTGATTCTGAATCTGAAGAGCTTCTTATGCCTAATCCCCAATCGATTCTTCCACTGTCATAGTTCTTCTGAGATGACTTCTTTTTCTTATTAGCTTTCTTCTTAAGCTTCTTTCCCATTGTTCCACGGATCTCCTTCAAGCGATCAAGCTTCTATCAAAGGACCCGCTCTGATACCAATTGTTGGAAATAATACTGAGAGGGGGGGGGGTGAATCAGTATTATCACATTAATAAAACTTTTTCAATTCCATAATCAGATTCATATATGCTACTTCCACAACTTCTTAAGATTAAGTTAATCGATCTTCAATGAGTGCATTAGGACATTATCAACCATATTATCAGTTAACAGATGCAGTAACATAAAGTAGATCATCACACATAAGGCACACATATGAACACAATGATATAAGGTGGAAACCCAATGCGGGAGAAAACCACCTGCTGCAAGTCATCTCAATCTTCTTCTTAATAAGAAAATTCTTTTACAATATTTGTACTGGTGCAGCCTTATACCAGTACGGGAGCTACAACCCCCTTTGCTCTTGTACTAGCCGATCCATTTACTAGTACGCAGGCTACTACCTGCTACAATGCTCCAAAGATTTCCTTTAGCTCTTGTACTAGCTTAGATACTAGTACGTAGGCGCCGGCCTACAATCTTCTCTCCTTCAAGTACCACGTTTCATCAATTTTCATACTGGATACATTGAGGCACAACCCATAATCTTGAAAGGCCACATTTCATCCAATTTTCATACTGGACCCAACAACAACATTGAAGCTCAAACAACCTTCTGAAACACCCAATCAACTGTAGTAACTAGATCAACAATATTAGGACCAAACCCAGGATGCAACAATGATAAACAAAGATTTTAAGAGAAGGAAGCACCCTGCTCAACTGCTAGCCTGAGTCCGGACTCACCCTGCTCAACTGCTAGCCTGAGTCCCGGACTCACCCTGCTCAACTGCTGGCCTGAGTCCCTGGACGCACCCTGTTCAACTGCTAGCCCGCGTCCCGGACGCACTCTGCTCAACTGCTAGCCTGCGTCCCTCGCTCTGAGTCTTTTGAACTGCCTGTGCGTCTCGGCGCACCTGAACCCTTCTGCGCCTGCGTCCGGCGCACCTGAACCGGTTCGCTCCTGCGTCCCGGACGCACCTGAACCCTTACTGCACCTGCGTCTCTTTAGATATGAAAGATATTAAGACTTCAAGACTAACCCAAACAGTCAGATCTACAGATCTGATCGTGCGCCATAGCGATCATAGTCCATTAGAAGATTCGCCTTCATAGATCTGGACTAGATCTCACCAAAAGATATTCAACAAAGATGGTGCATAATCCAAATGAACTCCTTTGCTTTATATAGGCAAGCTCCTCCCCAAAACATGGAACAATACCACGAGCCGACACCATAGAAACGCAAAACCGTCGGCTAGGTACCACACAAGAAACCCCCACGTGCTTTCCTCTGCCTTGATATGTGTGCACTGGGTGGACGCACCCCCTAAACGGCTGGCCTGCGTCTCTGGACGCGGGTTCTGCATGGATTACCTGCGGGACGCACTTTCTGTAAGGTGTACCTGCGTCCTTCATAATTTCAACAATATTTGAGCCTCTGCTTACAAAGAGCTTGCCATTTGATTCCTTTGAGCTAACCTGTAATATGTCACATCTGATATCTCTTCTGTAGATTCATCTGAATGTATATAAGTGAGATGATCTTCTATGAGAGTGTTGCCATCAAGTACAACATATGCATCATAATGCCAACAGGACCAACATTAGGACCCTCTCCAGACCAAAGCTCACAACTAAAGCATCATATCCAAAGGTCTTCAGTTGTCCATTCTTTGCTCTAGTCAGTTGGCCTTTTATATTAGCCAACACAGCCTCGCACCAGTTAAAGATGGTGCCTCAAAAGCAGTCTACTGCCATCTGCATTTGGGATCCAATGGCTACATGTAGTTCTGTGCTTTCGCAGAGCTTGGTAACAGTAAACGCAATCACTTTGAGCTCAGGACAGGATACGGTTTTGATATTTATCCCTTTGTCTCTAGTTTGGTCGTTACAAAACTCTAGCCGGAGGCTATCGACAAACTGGCCACCTGGCCTAGTCCCGAATAGAGTCATATGTTCACCTCTCTTAGGCAAACCAGTCAAAAGGTAAATTTATTCCAGCTCCATTTCGAGCTAGTGGCCACCAATAAAGAAGCACTGGTCCTGTATGTTCCACCTGTCTACCAGCCACTGCAAAAAGTCCACCTGGGCCCTCATGCCAGGTATGGCCTAGAATTTGTATAAACCGCATGCCTTCAATGCATCAATTGAAGGTTGATGATTAATCGCGGCGAGATCCACATCCTCGTGCTCCCGTTCCCGCCAATCAAGCATGATGTATACCCTACATTCAATAAAAAGGCGGATTAAAATATCTAAAATCAAAATTTTTGGGTGGAATTTGAAAAATTTAGGTTTAAAAACCTTTGTTGCGGGGACCGCACCCTCTCTGTTAGAGACAGTGCGTAGGTCCGCACTTTGCCTTCATGGCAGGTGCGGACCCCTGACTTTTTTCCTTTTACGAAAAAGTCGGGGTCCGCAGGTTTCCTATGCTATGCCTGCGGACCCCCGCGTGCGGGTTTTTAACCTAGAAATTTCCTAAAAAACAAAATAAAGCCATAAAAACAATTTTCAAATGGATGAAATGAAAGAGTAAGATGATGTGGATTACCTGGAGGAGACAGCATTTGATTCCAACAGACGGATTTTCCGCAATCTTCATGGGAAGTTTCTGACCAAAAGCTCTCTTTTCTCACTCTGAAGTCAAACGGTAAAAATGAATTTACAAAAGCCCTTTTTTAAGCTTTTTCGAATAAATGAGTTTTTAATTTGTTTATTTTTCACTTTAAAGAGGTAACGTTTGAAGCATTTTTATCTATTTTAAACAAGTATGAGTAATGTTTGGGTTTTTGTGCAAGATAACGGATTTTTCAGGCAAAATTGGTCATTTTCGACAAAAAACATTAGAGTCACCTTTAAGCTCTTTTTTGACTCCTAAAACATGAAAAGATCGTCGAGTTTTTCTTTTTAAGCTCATTAAAACGGAACTAAAAAGACGGTCCACTTACAGCTCTTTTCTGACCATAAAAAACATGAAAAGATTGCCAGATTTTTGTCGTTTCAAATTCGATATTGGGTATAAAACGACATGTCATTGATCGCTTTTTTACTTTTTCGGATCAGAGGCACTGATTATGATAAGTACTCCTTGGTCATAATGATCAAGCGGTTCTCTCAAGTATTATTTTATACTTTTTCGGGCTTGGGAGACACAAATTTACGAAAAAGGACAACCATGGAGTTTTCTTAAGTTTTTTCAGACTCTCTAAAATTGAAAAATGCCGAGTTTCTCCTATACTAGACTCGTTAAAATTTAACAGTAAAGGACCTGTTCAATTACAAACAGGGATGGACCACTCCTTCTTAGGGTTCAAATTTAAACTAAGTTGGATTCATCCGAAGGATGAGCTTATAATCAAGCAAATGTTATCCTCCTCAAGCTTGTCAAAAATAAAGAGGTACTTGCCAGAAATGGTGGGGGAAAAGAGAGAAAAATGAACCTTCTTGTCATACTTTGTGTCTCAAAAAAACATTTAACCACTCTTGAACACGACACTTTTTGTTCACCTGGGTTGGGAAATCCTTTGCCTAACAGCTAATCAAACCATATTGAAAGTCATCAGTCGGTTTCTGGGTATTAGCTTTGGATCAATTGTCACCAAACCATCTACTGTGTCGTTATGTGTTCAAGAGGTCAGTGCGAATAAACCATTCATCTGCAAAATATCTGTCATCCATCTTGACCATCCTTGAGTTAGTCCTTGCAACTAAAATTCTTCAAACTTGATCTATGATTTCATGTTGTGGGCTTTCCTATGACGGATCGCTTTCTATCGACTTCAGCTCATTATCTAGAAAGATGATCTAGAAATCATCATTACCTTGGGATCTGCATGCCTCAATGACAGGTTTCTCGCCTTCGACGATAGGTTGCATCATTGACCTTCGATCAAAGGATTCCGTGACATGTTCGACATCAACACATCTATTCACATCTCATGGATTGTACTGAGTACTTTGAGAGCCATTGACATTACTGGTGGTTTCTCTCACACTTGTTAATAGTTTACATCATTGACTGGTAATCAAGTGGTTTCTACCATGTTCAGCTTTGACACATTCATTCACATGGATAGAATCGTACTATTTCGGGAAGTAGAAATCAAGACCCTGGATCTAGTTTCCACCATCCAGGCTGCGAGGAATTTTGTATTCATTATACAGTGGACTATTCATAAACAGATGGCTGCGCCCATACTGTGTCTACATGTGTCTATACTTGTGATGTATTACAAGATCATTCCTATATCAGAGCAGTAGTTAGTTTTCTAGTCAGTTTTGATCTAAGTATGGGAATGCCTACCTCAGCGATGATATGATCTCATATATATATTTTTCATTGAATGTTTTTACAGGTTCCAACCGGGCTCTCCACAAGATGATCCTCGAAATGATAAAGTACTTCACTCTTCTTAGATTATAAATGAAATCCTCATCTACTACAGACTTCGCACTTTAGGGGGAAATCTATTACACAAAATATTGTCACCATGACTATTTGCAGTTTGTATGGATCTATCATCATTCATACTGTCCTCCTTAGCAAGTCTCAAACCTCATCTCTTCATGTCAATCTTTAAAAATGAGAGAAAGTCCTTAAAAATCAATAAAGCTCTGGTTCCACACTTTCTCTTACTGTTACCTGCGGTCGTGCACCCCTTGTTCATGTTACCTACGGACCTGCCCGCTCTGTCTCTAAAGGAGTGGGTGCGGACCCCTGTGAAAGTCAAAAAGGCACAAGTTTATTCTTAAAAACTCACTTTGGGTTAATTTTGGACGCTTCTAGAAGGAATCTTGATGTGGTTGGTTCGTTCCTAGGTGGTTCATGCATCCCATAACTAAAGGAGCTAACCCCTTGATGAGAGGAGCTTATCCCTTTGAAGGAGGTCTCTATCCCTTTGAAGGTGGATCTAGTAACTTCCCTCCTCTGCACTATAAATTGAGGCATTGGGCTGGTTGCTAGGGAGGTTAGAAGCTGAACATTTTTTAGGGTAAATGCTATTGGAATTGAGACTTCCTAGTTAAGCTTTAGAGGAGAGCTTACACACCTTTTGGCTTCATTGGGAAGAGAGTGAAACTTGTCAAAGTAGAGGAGATTCTTGCTGGACCCTGGGAGGAGCTTGTACAGCATCAATGCACCAAGGTTGTAAAGTTCTTCTTTGATTAAAGTTAATACAATCAGATTCATTTTTCTCAACAATTTGTCTTATGTGATTTGTTTCATGAATTCCTTGATCATCATGATAAATATGCTTTATTATATTGGCTTTACAGGTGCTATTTAATGTGTGTGCTTGTTTGTGTTTGCAGATTCTTTACAAGGGAGCTCATTTGGATCAACGAAGTGTGGCTTCCACAAACTTGCACTGGACCTGAGGTAGGCCTAAAACACTTGTTTGTCTTTATTTATAAATTGCATATTTAGAGAAAGATAGAATTTGTTTGGTTTGATTGTTGCTAGATATCATTAGATACTAGGGAGGTCGGTCTTGTCCACAAGAATGACTTATCCGGCCGTACTCAGATTCTAGATAAAGCAAAATCCTAGAGGAATTTTTATTTCTCAAGGAAAGTATATCAGCGAAGTGATAAATAAATATGGCATGGAAGAATTCTCTTTAGTGATCACTCCAATGGTGATAGGTTGCAATCTTGGTATGATGGATGAATCTCTAGAAGTGGACCAGACCTTATATAGATCCATCATTAGCAAAATTTTGTATTTGACAGCTTCAAGGCCAAACATGATGCAAGATTTTGTAATAGTTGTAATATTTCAAGTAGATCCTAGACAAAGTCATCTCCTTGTAACCAAAATAATTCTCAGATATCTTAGAGCAGCAATGGAATATGGACTAGCGTACCCAAGAGGTAATTATTTTTTATTTACCATTTATACTGATGCTAATTGGGTAGGTGATGTTGATGATAGAAAGAGCACAAGTGGTGGTCCTTCATTTCTTGGAGAAAGTCTATTTTCATGGTTGAGCAACAAGAAATCATCCATTTCCTTATCTATAGCTTAAGAAAAATATATTGTATCAGATTCTTGTTGTACTCAACTTATGTGGATGAAGTAAACTTTGCAAGATGTACAAGTGTTTAATGATCAACCGATCCCCACTATATTTTAACAGACAAGTGCAATTAGCATGTCAAAGAATCTAGTCTGTCACTCTAATACAAAGCATATCCCCATCAAGTATAATTTCTTGAGAGAGCAAGTTGCAACACATATTGTGAGCTTGAGTATGTACCCACAAAATAACAAGTTGGTGGTATCTTTACAAAGCCACTTCCTAGAGAACAATTTGAGTATTTTAGGGAAAGATTAGGAGTCATTTGTTTTTCCTCCCTTCATTATCTCCTCCTCCAAGAGGAAGCAAGGAAACTGGTATATTTTTAGCATATAAAGTGAAGCTTCTAGGTCCATAAGGATCAACATGATAGAGGAAGATTTGTTGACCAGAGAAGCATGGTGATAGGGGGAGCATGTTGGTGTCTTTGCCATTGATGTCAAAGGAGAAGGGATCTAGTGAAATCAAACAAAATTAAAACCGAGGGAGAGATCTATGGAAGAATAAATCTAAAGGGGGGGGGGGGGGGGGGGGGGGGGCGCAGGGGAGCTATCAAGCACAACAAAAATACACAACGACAAAATTTTATCTCAGAGGGAGTAGTACTCATGTTTTTCTAAGGGTGTTCCTAGAAGAGCATGAGTTGTTTTGTTTAATTTTGGTGTTGCCATTAATACAAAAGGGGAAGAATGTTGGAAATATGTTGTTATTGATGTGAAAAGGTGTCAGTAGGTGTTAGTAGGTGGTAGCAGGAGGCACAAGTGTCAAATAAATATCTCATAAGAGAAGGGTCCAGTGACAAGAAGAAAGGTCTAGGTGAAAAATAATAACAGATATTTTGAAGCCATTTTTATGAAGTATATGAGATCAAAGGCCACATCAGACCCACTCAACTGCAGAGTACTCTAAAAGAGTTTTCGAATTGTATAAGGAAGTCCCAAAATGGCCTCCTGGATTGAAAGATAGAGCCAGTCAAAGCTCTATGACCCCAAAGTCAAATAACATAGTTAGTAGAGGGTTTAGAGGACCTTTGGCACACAACCAAAGTTGGCACAACAACTAAGACTAGTAGAGCCTCTAAGCGAGAGCTTTGGGAAAATGTGGCAGCAATGGGTTGGTAGGCAAGTGGAGCGAGGACACGTGGAAGAGTTCTGACGACACTTGGAGATGGACCTTTCGAGAGAAGTAGTGGTCTCCCACTCTGTCGATCATCTATATCAGTAATGAAGATCTACCCTAACAACACCCCTCCTAAAACCACAAACCACTCAGGAGTGGTGTCGAGGAGGGAAGGGGTTGAACCCAGTGTTTTTCAAAATAACAAACAAAAGGGTTGCAAAAAATACCTCGGAGGATCATTTCTCTCTCCTTTAGGAGGATAGGTGGTAGCTCATGATTGGGTCGAAAGATAACAGAGGATGATGTCAACACCAACCAAAGAGAGGTGGACACATGGCATGCAGATATGGAATTTTTGGGTACCGAAGTTTGTTTTTTCCATGTGACACATTTCACCACTTTGGAGGAATTAGATGTCCTTGATTATGTTAGTGTGATGCCATCCTAGAGGGTCATCTCAGAGGGATTAGCCTGAAATATTGGTGGTGGTTCCAAGTTGTGGAGTACACATCGACACTGACAGTGGACAGAGAAGAAATCATTGTGAATTCAGAGGGAACCATCATGAATCTAGTTGATAAGGAATTTGGTGCATCAACCAACTTCATTAGTAGTTTTGAACACATGTAACTCACACAACATAGGTAGAGTGGACTCATACAAGTTCTCAAATGCAGGTTTTACCTGAGGGACAATATTGCTAGATAGTGTGGTTGTAACATTCAAATAAGTTTAGGCTTTAGAGTAGGAAACAAATCTCCATTAGTGAAAGTTTTATCGATAAGGACAATACTTTCCATATAAATTATCTAATGGTTGAACACGTGTTAGACAATTCAAACTGAATTATGGATTTGAAAGAACAAATGGTTGGATGCTTATGGTAATAAACTTGATGGATAGGAGGAAGGTAGTGGAAGTGAGGAGCATAAAACATAGACTTAAACACCAAGTTTGAAGCTCAATCAAGACTCAAATATAGATGAATGAAAATGTTGGAATGCTCGATATTATAAACCCACATATGAATTTTTTATAGTAAATTTCCCAACTTTCCCATTAAATGAAGTAGGTGAAGGTGAACAGACAAAATTTAATTTGATTCAGGGAGTTAATTCAATAGAGATGCATATCCCAAGTAAATATGATGTTAATTAGAAAGAGTGACATGACAGACTTATTGGAAAAAGATATAGTCATTAAACTGAAAAGCGATAACTAATTTAATGATTTTTTCCTTTGGCACATCACATCATGTATTTTATTTTGAAACTATAAATCCCCTCCATTTGTAATGAGATGGGGTTATGAATTTTTGAAATAAGACTCAACATTGCACTACTGTAAATTCTATTTTTCTTAATACATAGTTGAACCATCACAATTTGTCTCATGAGCAGAGTAACAATTTATCAAGTACTATTATCTATTTATTATTATTTTTTTAAGAGTTTAGTGGAAGTCTGATTCTATTTATAATATATGTGTTATAGCATCGTGCATCTTCACTACTGATATGTTTTATTGGAATTATATGTTATATGTATAAACAGTCAGATCTCATATATGTGATGAATTTATCAACTAATTTAATTAAATTAGTTATCATTCTTTGTTTTAACCTCATATTCACATGATAATCGATATTATCATGTTTCTTATGAAATATTTTTAAATCACATATGCAAATAGCTTTCCCGGGCTATATATTAGTTTATGTAATCATTATTTTCAATTGTTTCAATGATCACACCACAATAAATGAAAGATGCTATGGAGCCTTCTTGTCATATGACGTGAACATACATTATCTATATACCATTTTCCATCTTTGCTTTGAACACATAGATATAGATCACATTCTAATCTAACTAAATTCTAATGCTTCCTTATCGGACAAATTCACAATTGTTCCTATCTAGGGGAAACCTAGTCAAACCTCTTCCTTTAGTAGTTAAGATGAGATAATCCAAGATTCTTCAACCTAGACACATACCTCCTCCAATCACCAAGTCATCCCTTCCTTCTAGCAATTTTGATCTAGATCTTCAACCTTGCAGCAACAACACTTCGACCCAACAAATATAGAATTTCGACCTTCCTAGCAACAAAATTTCGACCTTCCCAGAAGTAGAAATTCGATCCAAAAAATAGCCCAATAACTTTGCATAAAAGAGAGAGAGAGAGAGAGCCTAGAAACTTTGACTTGGAATTCTTCCTTCTTCTCCTTGAACTTCACACTTTTTGTGCACTCCCTTGATAAGTATCGAACTTGTTGATTTGATGTCCAAATGGATCGAACTACTCTTGTATATATAACCTCTTCTACGGGTCAAATTTTCTTCTTGTAGGCCAACTTCTTCAAGCAATGGCTGACTTTGTGTGGAGGTGGAAAATTAAATTTTTGACTCCTTGCCACATATCCAACACTGCAACTGTCTCCTACCATCACCTCTATTCCGGTGCTCTCCAAGCTCAATTCCATCACCCTTATCTACTACATTAAAATTCTTATAAGGATAAACATTCTCTTTCTCACCTGCATCTTGACATTTTCCCCACTTTGGTGGCCATTTACCTTTAGTCTTGTCATTCCCTTTCAAACCTTGCATAGATTCAATCTTACGCTTCAATTGCTCATAACAGTGCTTCAACTTTATAATGACTTCTTCCAAAAACTGAGGCTCATCATACTATTGTAGTTGCTACAACACCATCCAAATTTTGGATTGCACTCAAATTTCAGAGCCTTCCTTGGTCTTTTCCTTGATTTTTGAAGACACTCAAGCCTTTTCCATGAGCTTTCTTGAAGTTCTTTTCCCGCTTTTTCTTGTTGGATTAACTGTCGTATTTTGACATGTTTGACTGTTATGTAATGTTTTCGAGCCTTTTCTGGTGGTTTCGAAGGTTTGTATTTGTGTATATGATTTTTCCTATCCATGTCAACATACATCCCTCTCATCAAAAAGTCTTGAGCGTTGTCGCACAAGTGTCGTCACAGTCATCCTAAAGTCTATCTTAGGGGTTACACTTGTCACCTCTTGTCATGAGGCAGTCACACTCCGGGGAATGATTTGTTTATTTTTTCTAATGATCTACGTTTTTGTGTCATCAATTTATGCTAAGTGTGTGATCATAGTTCAATTTCATCATGAGTCTATCTCCATTCCCACACTTAGCCATTTTCAGAAAATATTCTAGACTGGGAAACTTACCTTAATCGGGCCCTAATTGAGCTACAAAATACGTAGTCTCAACACTCATTGATGTGATATTTCTGCCCATAACTATGCAGTGCGCAGTCACTGTCCTCCAAGGCTATGGTTCTAGGCAATTCCAGAGTCCAGCAGCCTTCCTTAAGCCCCATAATTGCGCAGTTGTGCCTCCTAGTCTGCCTCTAACTACACACTTTGCACCTTCAACCCTCAAGATTTCACCTTTCTTGTAGGAACTGCACAATGTGCACATAGCCCAACCTCACTGGGCCTCAAAAATGTGCAGATGCTTCTTCTAGTGCCCTTTCCTTTGCTAAAACTCACTTCCTTCAAAAAATGTACAGATTTTCGCTTCAGGCTCTTTGCTGACTAGTACCCCTTGCCTCTTGAAACTGCATCATTTTTCCTCCCAGGGCCTCATCCCGCAACAACCATTGCTTGCTTGAACATTGCAATTATGTCCCTCAGTGGCCATTGTGCATTTTTTCTCCTCAGTGAGGACTGTGCATAAAAGTTCCTTAGTCAATCTTGAGTTGCACTCTACACAGTCTCCAGTAATCAATCTCTCTCCCTATCTATTGGAACTACATAATGCGCAGTCACTAAGCCCTTCCTCCTAGTCTGTGACTTGTCCCAGGCTCGTTTCATGGATAATAATGCATCATCTTAGACTAGGGAGTTTTCTGATTTATGTCGTCCTGTCATGAGTGAATTACAGGAACATCTACACTATCAAGTCGTGGCGAGATTATGAAGAAGGAAGGAAGAGTGCCTAAAGTATCACTTGTAGATGAACTTACAAATGGACCTATCAAGAGAAAGCAAAGGGACAGAAGTTTGCAACCATCTTCTAATACCAAATATCATTTAATACCCTGCAACACCAAGTTATGCAAAACATAAAAGAAAGCATATCCAAGAACACATCAATCACTTAGCAGCAAAAATGACTTGACATTACCACATCATCAAGCCAATCCATGTCAGCAGTGTCATGTCAACTCATGTCATGAGTTTCCATATGCCACATCACTATTATGGACCATGTATATTGTAATAAAATGTATTGTAAAGTGGAAGTCCAAAGGAAACACATGAATATGAAGAGTCATGTAAGTTGAAAAGTCATAGGAAGTTGAAAAAACATGATGGTAGTAAAAGATTCACAAGGGGTAGGCATCAGCCCTTGGTTATATGTACCCCCTCATTTTATGAGCAAAGGAATTTTCACCTTGCCTCTTCTCACAAGACATTAGAGAGATCAACTAGTTCTTTGAGGAGCAAGGAGTGGCTCGAATGTCCCACTACTGGGGCTAGTGATATACAATGTAAATATGTGTCTTGGAACTTTTTCTTAATAACAAAAGCCTTTTAAGGTTAGCACGTTCTTCATGCATGGACTATGAATGTTTGTAATACTATTATGTGGATATTTTTATTTCATGTTTACTTTCACAGGTACTTAGATAGTTGAACTATTTTGGTTATTTTAGTGCTTATCTTATTGAGAATGTGTTGTAATGGTTGTTATCACTGTCCCATCCTTATGGAATATTCCACAGGATACTAGAAAAACCATTCCTTATGTTGGTTGTAATTATCATTTCATCCACTGTGGACTATTCTGCTAGATGTTAGATGTATCTTTCCTTGTTTATTGGTTGTAACAATGGTTGCATCCATTGTGGACTATTCTGCTATATGTTAGACGGGTCCTTCTGGTTCATGTGTGTCTCTTCCTGGGTGGTACTATTACCTCTCACTACGAGGCTCGCTTTCCTTCCCCCCTCTGTAGTAGAGGAACCTCGACACAGTGGCACTACACAGTCATCAAGCACTCTCCCCTTGCTTTTTGAAAATACCATTGCATCACTTTCTTGTAATGACAGATAGAGCCAAGGCAAATATTTAAGGATTTGGAAACTGGGCCTTTATACTGGATGGGAATCATACACCAAATGGTGTGAGGTCTAATTGGGACTTGATATCAAAGATATCCTCTTAATGTTGGCAGGTCCAGCACCATCAACATTTCTAGCGCTAGGAGAAGGGAATCCAATATTTTATGGCTGATAGACCCACCAACCCCACTAATCCATCTTCTAGTCAAGGTAGCAATGTTCACTCCATATCCTCTACTCGTACTTCTAAAGTTGGTGACTCTTCCCAGCCCAGGCTTGAATGTGAAATCTCATATGATTGACTTCAAACCATCCGCCCCATCACCCATCAGTTTTCAAAATTTGTTGAATTGATTCTGGGAGTAATTAGTCTTCCATATTCTCAAAAGAAGAATAAGACCACCCCCACAGGGATAGTAGTCTCGTCTGTTGAAAAAGTAGTCCTCTCCACTCTTGAAGAATTAGCATATGTTGTGGAAAGGGAAGAAGAGGTTCCACTCTTTCATGAAGGTAACGAAGGTAGCCCCTTACTCTTGGGTTCAACTTTTGGTTGGACAGGCGAAGAAGAAGAAGAACAGATATATGAACAAACAAATTTGGAGAAGGAATACAATGAAGAGGAAGACATGGTAGAGCAAAATCTAGATTGGATGACTCAGGGCCCACTGGAACTTCCGGGTGTCCTACATAAGATGGCAAGGCATGTGGAGAAGATCTTGATGAAGTATGATCGTGAGAAGATAGTGAAGGCTGAAGATCACTTGGACAACTTTTACCTACATCTACAAACACTTGAGTTATGTTACGATGATGTTGCATGCAAAATTTTTCCATGTACCTTGGATGGTAGAGAAATTGTATGGTATCACAACATTCCTGCAAACTATGTCCAGAATTAGAGGGGATTCAAAAAGATATTTCTTGAAAAATTTGTTTAAGATAAGACCCCTACCATGTCATTGAAGGATTTGGGTAATCTTAAGATGGAGCAAAAGGAAAAATTTAAAGATTTCAATCAAAGGTTCAATCGGGTCTTGAATTTGTTTTTGGAAAAACAAAAACCTCATGATTCCATCACCATAGATTACTACACTTCTACCTTGCTAGAAAATATTGCGTAGTTTGTAAAGAAAACTATGAGACAAACATTGACAGAAAACTACGAAGAGGCTATCGTTGTTGAGAAGGAATTGCGTGCTATTGGAGTCATCTCAGATGATGAATCAACAAAAGCCTCCAAGGACATAGGTAAGAGGTCTTAGGCCACAGGGAGTAAGGCCATGGAGAAAGAACTGAATGATCTTGAAATCCTGACTCATCTTGTTAAGTTCCTAACCAATGAAATGGCTAAACTCAAACATTGGACAAGTGAGACTACCATGAGAAGCAAGGCCCCCAAGCCCCTATTTAGAAAGAATTCAACTTCAAGAAGCAACAGTAATCAACCGGAAAAGTCTACAAAGAGTTGCAATGTTGTCATGAATATTGAAAAAATTGGCATGAATTCGTATTGTATGTTAGAATTTGTTGTAGCTGATGAAGCTCCAAGCATTGGGCATGCAATGAACATGTATCATTGTGTTCTCATAGTCCAAAATAGTATTGCCAATAAGAATCCTCTGAGTGATGGTTTGTCCTAGAAGAAGAGCAACCGATACAACTTAACAAGCTAAGGGAAGACCACTGTGATTGAGGTGCTGAAACAAAAATTCAAATAAAACCTGTTAAGGGAACTCAATCCACTGACAAAATCAGCGTAGAACACTCAAAGAATGTCCGGGAAAATAGTCTCAATGAAAAAAAAATTCGACAATAGTAGGGATAGAACCATCCCTATGGAAACCACAATTTAATTTCCATCCCTGGACACCTTGGTCAATCTTCTAGCCATGGATTATACATTGTAGATGATATGACGAAGGTTCGTGCAAACATCTCCATCTTCTAACTTACAAAGATCACGAGCCAGTGGGACATCCTTCTATGGGTACTCGGGAAAATATCTTCAGGTAATTCCACCTCTTAATACAAGGGATCTAGTAAGTCTCCTAACACTCTTGCATCTATACTTAATGCACTCAGGATGGATGCAAACACACTTTTTCTGCCATTCTTGTTAACATTCGAAATCTTCAATTTAAATATACAGAATTGCTTGGTTTATTTGGGTGCATCATTGAACCTCATGACACTATCTATTGCCAAGAAGATCAATGCTACATGGGAAAGGATAGATGCACAGATTATTCAGCTAGACATAATTCATGTCCAAGAAATTGGTGAACTCAAAGATGTTATCATCTATATATCATCTAACAGACAAGTTCACTAATGTATCAACATAGTGATTGTGTACATTCTGGAGGCATACAGAGTGTTACTGAGTAGACATTTGTTAAGAAAGCTTCAAGTATAATTTACCATAGATTGGTCACACCTATGGCTTCTGTACATGGGCATGAACAACCAGATCTGGGTAGAATCAAAGATATACATGAAGCACACGGTAACTTCCTTTAATTAACATAGTGATCCAACGGCTTTCATAGAACTATTATTTGGCAATTACTTTATGGAGACACAGTTGGGGTGTTATATTGCAAAGCCATCCCCAGTTCCACTAGACACACAGTTGGATCTCCTTCCATGTCCAACTGTTGATAATGAACTCTTTACAGTTAGCAGCAACAACAGTAGTAGTAGTAGTATTAGTAGTAGTACTAGTGTAGTCAGCAGTCCCTGTACATATGATATGTGAATTATGTATTTCGATGGATCCAAGACGTAAGAGGGCTTTGGAGCTAGTTGCGTTTTAATAGACCCACTACAGAGGAAACATTTGATCTCTAGCCACTTGGAATTCAAGTGCACGAATAACACTGTAGAGTATGAACCACTCATCTTGGGCTTATAGAAGGCCATCGACCTCAACTTTTCCATTCTAAAAGTGGTAGGTGACTTAGAAATCATGGTGCATTAGGTACGTAACACTATACATTGTGTGTCACCTCATCTTAAAATTTATCAACAACAGGTATGGTGAATCATCTCACACTTCCAAGATTTTAATATTATTTCAGTTCCAAGAATGCGTAATTCAGTTGCGGATGCCTTGGAAAATGCTTCTGCTAGGATGTCACCTTTAAGGGATGGATTCTCTATTGAAATTTTGTATAAACTTTTCATCCTAGATAATATCAATAACTTACACATTTTTGATGACGACCAACAAATACTGTATATTATGGTGAATGCTGACATGTTCAAAGATGCAGTGATAGACGAGGATGAGCATGAAAAGGCACTACGGGTTGAAACCAATGCAAGTAAATTGAACCTCGTCCCCAAGGGTGTGGTATCATTAGAACCACTTCCAGGTTCCCATTAATGCCAAGACCCAAATTTCCACTTTGTTGCATGAACAAATCAACTTGGGAACTGAGAAGGATCTGAAATATGTTAATCTCGGTACTTGCTACAAACCATAAGAGTGACAAGCCTTCATCCACTTATTCACACATTATTGTGATGTATTTGCATGGATGTATGATGAAATCAAGACATATGACACGTGAATCATCTAGCATGTAATACCAATCAAGGAATGGGCCAAACATTTCAACAGAAATTGAGGAAAGTTCATCCAATGCTTGAGCCCCTCATACAAAAGGAGTTGAGAAAAATGTTGGATGCTCAAATCATCTATAAGGTGCAACATTCAACTTGGGTATCAAACTTGGTTCCTGTGAGAAATAAGTCTGGGGAGATCCACCTGTGTGTATATTTACGGAATCTTAACTGAGCCTCGGAAAAAGATAACTACCCAGTGTTGTCCATGGAGAAAATACTGCAAATGGTATTGGGGACTGAAATGTTTTCTTTGCTTGAAATTTTTTCTAGATACAACCAGGTTCTGGTGGCAGAGCCTGATAGAATAAAACCTACGTTCATAATGAAGTGGGGCACGTTTGTGTTTCGACAAATGTTGTTTTGACTAGTCAATGTTGGTGCAACATTCGAACATGCAATGGATGTCGCCTTTCACAGGCTTCTTAGATAGAGTTTGTTGGTCTATCTTGATGATGTGACAATATTCTCCAAATAGAGGTCAGACCATCTACGCCATTTGAAGAATATTTTTGAGTGATGTCGTAAATATGGGATATCCTTGAATCCCAAGAAGAGTATCTTTGTAGTATTCGAAGGTAACCTCCTCGGACATGTCATTGCTAAAAGTGGGATCAAGGTACACCTGGATAGGGTCAGGACTATCACGTAGATTCCCCACCTAGTGAATAAGAAAGCCATGCAATCGTTCTTGGGGAATATCAACTTCCTGTGTAAGTTCATCTTTGAATATGCCCATATTGTTAAACTAATAGAGGAGATGATCAGGAAGGACACAATTTATAAATGGGATAAAAGGGAAAAGGACGCATTTTCCCATATCAAATAAGCTATAGCAGAAGAACCTGCATTATACAACCTAGGCTTTGGTAAAGTTTTCTTGCTCTATACTTTTGCTTCTGACACCTCTCTAGTTGTTGTGCTTACTTAGAAGGATGAGTTGAATGATGAATGGCATATCTCCTTCATGAGTGCACGTTTTCAGGGACCAGAGCTTAATTTACCCACCATGGACAAATATGATTATGAAGTGTACAAGATGGTAAACAACTTCAAACCCTATCTGTTAAAGAACTGTTGTGTTATATTTTATCCACACCTAGCAATCAGATCACTGCTTTTGTCAGCAAGAGTTGGGTGAAAGGAGGACAAACTGGATGACTGCGTTATAGGGGTATGATCTAGATGTCAAAACATTTCACACAATCAATGGTCATGGTATTTTCCAATTAGCAGAAAAGGCAACAAATCCAAAAGAGGAAGAAGAAGATCGTGCAAGATGGGAGCAAGAGATTGAAATGTACAATGTTGAGCGAGCCTCCCCCACTACAAACATAAACACTTGGTACATGGATGTGCACCAATACCTCGAGCATGGCATAGTTCCCTCTCACTTCTCTACATGTCAGAAGAGGGCACTTAAACTTAAAGAATTAACATATCAGTTGGTATATGGGGTCTTGTTCAGGAAGCACCACAATGGAGTACTGCTCAGGTGTTTGGAGGCGCACAATTCAGAAAAGGTATTACATGATCTCCATGATGGACTAGCTAGGGGAAACTTTGCAGGAAACACTACATCACATAAGGTTATGCGGGCCAAATTTTACTGGCCCACATTATTCAAAGATGCTCATGCCTATGCCCAAAAGTGTCCAGTACATCAAAGGTGTGTTGGCAAAAATCAGAAGTCAGCAACCCCACTGCAACCCATTGCAGTGGAATAACATTTTCAATAGTGGGGCTTGTATATCATTGAGGAAATTTTCCCGCACTTGTCAAAGAAACACCCCTACATTCTAAATTCTACCAACTATTTCATGTGGTGGACGGAGGTAGCTTCGTTAAAACAGTTGAACGATCAAGAAGTCATCATCTTTCTGCAACATAACATCATTTCTAGGTTCGACATTCCTACGTCACTTGTTTTTTACAATGCAATATTTTTTCATGGTTAAAACTTTATGATTTTTCATTAGAAAATGGTATTATATTGAAACAATCAACTAATTATTATCCATAGGGGAATGGTATTGTTGAATGCATGAACAAGAACCTTATCTATATCATCAAAAAAACCATATTCTCTAAATAGTTATACTGACACTCTGCTTTAGTGAATCCCTTATGGGCTGAGCGAGTCATGCCTAAACCTTCTCTGAACACCTCCCCTTACTTCTTGGTGTACATAAAAGAATCCATCCTTCCACCTAACATCTACTTTCTCGCTCTTCAACTGTCCCAAGATTCCCAAGGCAAGCCATGTATTTTAGTTCAGCATAGGATGGACACTTTCGACAAGCTACAGGAAGAAAAGTTGAAAGCTAAAAAAAAAAATATTACTTCACCAGATTCGTATCAAGAGGTGGTTTGATAAAAGTTTGTAGGGAAAATAGCTTTAGTGTGGGTGACTTAGTCTTAAAGTGGGATAAATCCCACGGGGACAAATAAAATCACACTAAGTTTTAGTCCCTATGGATTGGACCATACATAGTACACGAGAAGCTTGGCCAGCAGACATATCATCTTCAATCACTTGATGGGAAGACTGAGTCTCTCCCTGTCAATGGCCAAGACTTAAAATAATATTTTCAGTTAAGATTTGGGGTTGTGCCCCACATGTACGTAGTCTTTTGTTGTTTTCTCTTTGTTTCTTTGCTTGAATTTTGTGTTGGTTTTGTCATGTGAATAAGTGTTGTGCTTGATTGCTTTGCAGCTTTTAAATGTGTGTGTGGATGAAGTCTAAAGAGTCTTGTGACACTGTAGAATTTGGCTAGCCTTATGTCTATCTTCCTTGTGTTGGTTACATCTTTTGGCCGATGAAGTTCTGATGGAAAATATGATCTATTTTTTAGGATAGTTTTGGTCCAAACATGATCCCATGGCTAGTCTGGAAACCTTATGCCTATACGCAGTCTTTCTGCTAGTGTTCTCAAAATTATCAAATTAGTAGAAAAAGGGAGGGGTAAAATCTAAATGAGTAAACAAAAATTAGAGGTATCTATATGCTTCTATGAAGGAACAACCTCTTCTTCTCTCAATAAGTTAGGATCCCTCCCCTGACCCAAAATAAATAAGTGTCAATGCACAGTTCTCTTTAAATAAATAAATAAAGGCGAAAGAAGAGAAAGGAATCCTGCACAGAGAGGTGAAGCAAGCAACTCTACCGACGTATTGACCATGCCTATTTGCAGTGTAGCAATGTTTGTGTTCTTGTGTGACTCCACTTGGGTACTTCCCAGGCCTACTGGTAGTGGAGCAACACCAAAGATGAAAAATTATACTTTGAAAATCTTAAGCTCAAGAGCTAAATTACCCTTTTTAACTCGAAACATTGTGATTATGCTTAATCTTATGTTTCGTTTAAATGAGAAGGTATGGGGGGAACCATGTCTTCCCATGGGGTAAATGGGAAGGCCAAAGTGATCTGCATGATGAATCAATACTCCCTGAGGAACCAAGGCCCTCCACGGAATAAACTAACCAAGACATAGAAGTTGGAGTTTAACAAGTGTGTCACCAAGTGTTGTAGCTGCTACTACAACCTCCAAAATTTTGGCTTGCACTCAAATTTCGAAGCCTTACTTGGTATTTTCCTTGATTTTTTCAAACACTCAATTTCATTCCATGTTATTTCTTGAAGTTCTTTTCCCCCTTTTGTCTGTTGGATTAACTGTTATATTTTGTCATGTTTGATAGTTATGTAATGTTTGCAATCCTTTTCTAGTGGTTTCAAAGGTTAGTCTTTGTGTATATGAGTTTTCCTAACCATGCAAACAACCATCGCAATCATACACAAAGTCTTGAGTTTTGTCGCACAAGTGTCGTCACGGTCGTGCAAAGTCTATCTTAGGTGTCACACTTGTCGCCTCTTGTCATGAGGCGGTCACACACCAGGGAATAATTTGTTTATTTTTTATGATGATGTACGTTGTCATGTCATTGGTGATCTATGTTTTCATGTCATAAAATTATGCTAAGTGTGTGATCACAGTTCATTTTCATCACGAGTCCATATCCCTTCTTGTAGTTAGCCATTTTTGGAAACATTTTCCAACCGGAAAACTTAGCTTCACCAGGGCTTGACTGAGTTGTGCATTGCGCAGTGTCAAATATCATTGATGTGACCTTTCTACCTAGAACTATGTAGTACGTAGTCATTTTCCTCTAGGTATGTGGTTCTGCATAATTCCAGAGTCCAATGACCTTCCTTGACCCCCAAAATTGAGCAGTTGTGCCTCCCAGTCTGCCTTGAACTACGTACTTTGCACCTTCAACCCTCAATCCTTTCCCTTTCCTCTTGGAACCGTATAATGC
This sequence comes from Pinus tabuliformis, assembly GCA_031772625.1. NCBI lineage: Eukaryota > Viridiplantae > Streptophyta > Pinopsida > Pinales > Pinaceae > Pinus > Pinus tabuliformis. Next base: position 1,544,742,187 of record CM062818.1, read on the forward strand.
ATAGATAGCCTAGCCTCACTGGGCCTCCAAACTACATAGATGATTCCTCGAATGCCTTTCCCTTAGCCAGAACTCACTGACTTTAGAAACTGTGTAAAGTTTCCTTTCGAGCCTCTCTGCTGGTCAATCCCCCTTGCCTATTGAAACTGTGCAGTCTGTCCTCCTAAGGCCTCATCACACAGTAGCCACTTCTTGCATGAACTACGTAATTCTATCCCTTAGTGGGCACTGCAAATTTTTCCTCCTCAGTGAGAACTGTGCAGAAAAGTTCCTCAGTCAAGCCTGAGTTACGATCTGCACAGCCTCAGTGATCAAGCTCTCTCCCTGTAGTTGGAATTGTGCAATGTGTAGTCATTGAGCCCTTCCTCCCAATATGTGACCTGTATTGGGATCAGTTCATGGATAATAATGCATCATATTAGATTAGGGAGTTTTGGATTGATGTCCTACCATCACGAGTGAACTGTAGGAATAGGTACACTATCATGTCAAGGTGGGATGATGAAGAAGTAGAAGAAGGAGGGAAGCATGCCTAAAGAATCAATTATAGCTAAACTTATGAATGGACCTATCAAGAGTAAGCAAAGGGACACGATTTTGCAACCATCTTCCAAGACCAAAGATGATTAAAGACCCCACATCACTAAGCTATGTGGAGGAGAAGAGAAATCATATCCAAGAACACATCCAACACTCAACAACAACAATGAATTTACATTTCCACATCATCAAGCTAGTCCATGTCAGCAGTGTCATGTCAAGTCCTGTCATGAGTTTTCATATGCCACATCACTATTGTGGACCATGTATATTGTAATTAAATGTATTGTAAAGTGGAAGTCCAAAGGACACACATGAATATGAAGAGTCATGTAAGTTGAAAAGTCATAGGAATTTGAACAATCATGAGGGTAGTCAAAGAGTCATAAGGGGGAAACATCACTTCTTAGTTATATATACCCCCTCATTGTATGAGAAAATGAATTTAAGCCTTGGCTCCTCCTACAAGGCATTAGAGATATCGATTAGTTCTTTGAGGAGAAGTGAGTGGCTCCAATGTCCCACTACTGGGGCTAGTGATGTACATGTAAATATGTGTCTTGGAACTTTTTCTTAATAACATAAGCCTTTTAAGGCCAACATGTTCTTCATGCATGGACTATGAATGTTTCTAATGCTATTCTGTGGATGTTTTTATTTCATGTTTACTTTCCCATGTACTAAGGTAGTTCAACTATTTCAGTTTTTTTAGTGCTTATCTTATTGAGAATGTGGTGTAATGGTTGTTATCAATGTTCCATTCTTGTGGAATATTCCCCGGGATAATAGACATATCATTACTTTTGTTGGTTATAATGATTTTCGCATCCACTATGGACTATTCCACTAGATGTCAGTCGTATCTTTCCTTAATTGTTAGTTGTAACAACTGTTGCATCTATTGGATGTTAGACGTGTCCTTCTAGTTCATGTGTGTCTCTTCCTACGTGGTAGTATTACCTCCAACTTAGAGGCTCACTTTTCTTTCCCCTTTTGTAGTAGAAGAACCTCGACACAGTTTCACTACACACTCACCAAACACACTCCCCTTGCTTTTTGAAGATACCATTGCATCACTCTCTTGTCAAAATAGTTAGATCCAAAGAAAATATTTAAGGATTTGGAAATTGGGCCTTTATACTGGATGGGACTCCTACACCAAATGGTGTGAGGTCTGAATGGGACTTCATATCAAGGAGATCCCCTAAATGTTGGCTGGTCCAGCACCATCAACACATACTCAATTCGATCCTTAAATGCTAATGGAAATCCATGAATAAATCTTTGAACTTTGGTTTTCTTATCCTTAAGATACATAACATACCTCAAAAACTCTATAAACTTAGCCATGTAATCCTCATCTATAATCGATCCCATCTTCAACTCATAGAATTCATTGGCCTTACTATCATAGTACCTCCCTGATAAGTACTTCTTTCTGAAGAGTCTCTTGAATTCATACCAACTCAACTCCTCTTTCCTAATGTCTCTACTTAAATATGATGGAACATCTATAGTTAGTTAAACTAAATCCTCTGAATTTTTGGAGTTATTTTAGCTATTGTGATCTAAGTCACATAAAGCATAGTTTTCTACAAATAATTTTTATGCTCATTACATGTTTATGATGTGTTTGACGAAATTCCTATCATGGTTAGGATGAGTCTGGTCAGTTCCTGGTTCAAGCTTTGCATTAGAGGCCTTGCTTTCTTGTTATTTATCATTTCTAAGAATTTCATCAAGTTCTGGGCAGAGTCTTGAGTCCTAGCCCTGAAACGTGGCTCAAATTTCAAGGTCACTAGCACAGAACTGCCTAGAAAATACTGCAATCGCATGGAGGCCTTGTTGTGGGAGCGATTGGAGGCTTTTAGTCACATGGAGGGGTATTAATTGGAGAAAATGGGGGTTTAGGTAAATAAAAAGAAAGTTAACTCAGGGGTTGCGAACATGGAGTGGTTGTTTAGCCCCTGAGGGGTCCTGTAGCTCCTGAGGAAGGTTAGTTTGGTTTTGGTTTGTCGATTCCACTTCATTAACTATACTTGTAGAGTTGAATCATATCATAGTAACTCTCTGTGACATGCTTACTCCGATGGACCTATTATCTTTGGGTAAATATGGGAGGAGGGTGTTACACACATGCTTTCCAATTGTACCATTGGGATATGCAAGGGGCTATCCAGCGACACATAGAGTTAGATCACATTCTAAGCTTTTTTGATGGATTTCCTCAAAGGAATCCTCATATTGAAAACCACCAAATAATCTTCTACCTCCATTTCCACCCCACCTCCAGCTACTTCCCTTTTCTTATCTCTCCATCCCATATATCAAATGCATCTTTCTTTCCATTCGGGGCATATTCTAAATCTCTACAAGAAGCATCCTACAGGGAAGATCAATTTTATTTATTTAGACAACATCTATTATTGTTGATTGAGGAAACACCACTCGATCTTTCCACCTTGACCAATTTAAAAAATCTTTTTTGGTTTCAAGAAACTGTGGACCATTCAAAACTTTTGACCAGATACAATATTTGATTATGTTATGCGAAGTAGTACTTTCTGGTTATGACATGGTCTCATGATTCATACTGGCCTTAGTTCCAAAAAAAGTGTCGAGTTCAGTGTTGAGGAAAAGCTCATGAATCATATTTGAGTTAGTGCCAAAAATAGGCCAAGTAGTACCATCCTAGAAAAAATTCACAAATCAAATGTGAAATTAGGAATAATTTAGGATTTTTTCAGACCCATAGAATTAAAAAAAAAAGATCCTTGACAAAACATTTTGGGTGAAATTTTGAGCAACTTTTTACTTTTCATTTTCTGAGATTTTTCCTAGTCCAAGTCATATTTTTACTGTCCATCCTCAGTGTGTTTCTTGTTCAGCTGAGTCCGACTACTTTGATAAAAGATATTGTTAGATTTTGGAAACTTCAATCGTTCAACATAGATTAAACAACCTTTGGTATTATCCACATGGTATGAGTACTAAAAAAGCAAGATTTCTCTCCCAGATAGTCAGCCTTACTCCTAAAGAGGACCATATGTTTGATATGTAAAAGCTTAGCCTATGGCTAAATCGATTCACCAACAAGGAGCTTAATTAATTTTGTGGATATTAATGTGGTTATCTCTATTTTCTATTTCATTGTGCAATAAATCTGATTTTGTAGTACTTGTAGACTATAAGTTAAATGAAGAAAAATAGTGTTGAAGAAATTAATCACATATACAATCTTCTTCTCACCATATTTGGAACTATCCTCTACCCGCTTATAGACAATGTTGCTCAAAATATGGATAGACCTAGTACTGGAGTCTTCTTCTCACCATATTTGGAACTTTCCTCTACTCATGTGGATGGGTTCACTTATTGAAGCCCTTGGCCTCAACCCTCTTTCTTTCCTTCTACTATGAAGGCCAAGGGACCATATAAACAACCTGTGTCGCATTTCTAGTGTCTTTAGTTTATCTCCAACATTTTTTTTACCATATTAGCATCCTTTTACCTTTTCTTTTTTGTCAACGTCCTTATTACCTTTCCTCTAACTATTCCAAAAGCAAAGAGACCCCCAAGTATCCATTTTTCTTTCTCACCTAATTATTAGATGCCCTAAGTGCTCCCAGTGAAAACCCCTAATGCATCACCTCTAGTAACAAATTTTAGGCATTACAATTCTTCTTTGGGGTTGTTATATCCTATGTGCATGCCATGTGACATTTCTTGATTTATTATATCATATATGTTTTTGGTTCAACCTGATCATTGTAAACAAAGGGGTAGGGGAGAAACATACAAGAATAAACTTGTTGCAAATCAGTAAGTCTATGTTCCATACAAAAAAAATTAACAAGATTATACCATATTTATATTGAAATATATATGTATATGAATACAAATTAGCACATAGTCAATCATTTTACAAGAGGCAGTATGCATAAATATATATAAGCATGCACAATTGTGGTCAATAACGAATACTGAAAGACTAGTAATGGTAGGAAATATGCAAAAAGGTAAAGTTGTATGCTAATAACTTGAAAACACAAAATATGCATATGTGCTATTGTTGCATATAAACACATAGCTTTTGGAAACACTTCTCTTGATTTTTGTTGAAAAAAATATCATTGTAAAAGGAAGAGATAAGTTATAATAGGGGAGATTAAAATATGATTAAACTTGTAATGGATGTCGATCAAAGATGGTTATAGTAATTTTTATTTGATTCTTAGGTTTATTGATAGAGATATTGCAAGTTAGAAGACATAACACTAGACTATTCAGAAATTATATCTTCACGTTCACGCCTTCATTCACTCCGTACTTGTATTGTCCTCTTGAGATCTTTAGTTCTGCACTTCGAAAATGAGAGTGCCTCTGAATCACTTAACCACTGTTCATGCTTGGTTTCTTTCACTACAAAGAAAACAAATGGCAACCAAAGGCTTCTTGATATGTATTCGCCAAATGTAAAGACAGGCCTTTACTCCAACATTTTAGAAACATGCAGGTGTAATTTGCCTATTGACAATATTTGACCCAAAAATTGACATAGTAAATAGGGAATAATAAAAAGTCAAGCTTTTGCAGTTATAAGATCTCTATTTCTTATCATGAAATGAATTCATTGGTGTCTGTGCATGGAAGATATGTAATGAAGTGAGTCTAAATTTATAATATCACAGTTAACTTATGAATTTCCCCTCTATCAACCATGCTTTGGTCCATAGGGAATCAAAATACAAAAGCCCATATTATTAAATGATGGTAACCAATGACAATCTGCATTTCACACAGGAATATGAACCTGATATATTTTACCTATGGGCCTTTCAAATGTGTATACTCACAACACTGAGGAGGACATTCCAAAATATGAAAGAAAATGACAATTTAAATGATTTGGGTTCCTTCAGCTATCAAAATTAACCAAGACCTTTTACTTCTGTGATGTTGTTATAATAGCATTTTAAAGAGCATAAAAGGACATATGTTCATTCTTAAACAAGAGGAAACATGACAATGATCAGAAAATCATGAACACGGCACATTTGATAACGGATTTCGTCTAGTGTGGATTACGTCTCCAGACCCGGTGTCAAGGTGGTGTTGGCCACTTCATATAATGTTGGAAATGATGGTGATGTACATGGACAACACTTTGTCATAGCAAGGTCATATTCCCTCAAACAAGAGTGGTTGTCTCTCCACGAGACGTTCTTCTTACAGGAATTCGCACTTAAGAAGGCTTCCTATCAGTATGACAACTAACTAGATCTCACACAATCTGGTAATGAGTATCCCTTCAACATAGTTACAGAGAGATATCAACAACAATACATAGAAATACAAGCTAAATACATCTCACATAATGTGGCAAAATTGATCCCACAACATAATATCAAATGGGGATCTCAAAACATAATACATCATCTCAGCAATTATGAAGGAAAACATGACATGACTGATTTATGTACCTTCACCTCTAAAGCTAGCTGAAAAATGAAAGGCTCAACTATAAAAAATGTCTGCACACTAAATTTTTGTTGTCGAGAGGTGTAAAATTGACTATCCATTTGTTAAATTATGACACCGTCAAAATCTGGGCTTGTAGGAATCTTTCAGATTCCCCGTGATTCTCCAAAGATTTTGTTCTCTGGGCTGACTGGAGATCTGCAAATCAAATAAAAAATCTAATCTTGCCATCATGATCCTTGCGATATTCTGAGAGTTTTGAGTATAAAGTTGGTTGCATTCTGACTCTGGTGAATTTTAGCCTCCAAGGAATCTGGAAGATTCCCTTAAGTTTCTTCAAATATTATGCTCTGTTGGGAATCTGAAAATATGCTGCTCAGATGGTGCTTCTAATTTCACCATTGTGTTCCTTGCAAAATTCTGGTTAAAATGACTGGAAACTTCATATCATTCTAACTAAATAAAAATTTACCTCCCAAGGAATCTCAAAGATTCCTCACAAGCATCAAAAGATTCCTGTCTCAGAATCCATGCCACATGGTTCCGGCACTTGGCTCACCACCTGCAAATACTCTTCCACTCTCAAATCTTCCCGACCTTCATTCCTCCTCCCCCGTCGAATGGAAAACATTTGGTTTAAATATTTTACCGCGGGCGGACATGTCAAGGAATGGGTTGTTGGCCTAATGGTAATATTTGGTAATGACAAGCATGGGGTTGGGGGATCAAATCATGCCCATGCTAAAAAACGGCACGGTATATTATCTTGGGAAATGGTTTGTTGTTGGTTTAAATATGGGGCATTTTGTTTTGTGTTTAAATATGGGGCGGTGAGTTATTGTGGGACCATCGTGTGGGTGGGGCCGGTAGCCCTGTCGACCATGCGTTAAACTCTCACTAGTTTCATTTATATGTAATATATATGACATAACCAACCAAGGGTGGAGGAATTTCCCCTTTGCGATTGCGATATGTGATTGCATCACAACCTGGATCCTACTGGGGGTCGATTCGTCAGGCACTTCCCCTATGAAATTGCGATATGCGATCACATCGCATCCTGACTCCTTTTGGGGGCCGATTCATAAACACTTCCCCTATATGATTATGATATGTCATCACACTGCAACCTAGATCTTGTTGGGGGTAGATTTGTAAGGAACTTCCCTTATATGATTGCGATATGTGATCGCATCACATCCTGACTCCTGCCAGGGGCTGATTCGTAAACACTTCCCCTATGCGATTGCGATATGTGAAATGCAGGACCAATGGTGGCCTACCATTTGGCGCTTCCCCATTCGCTGGGAGTTCTGCCACATCATCTTCTCTTGCTACCTGTCCAAGTCAAACATGAACTTTGACTTACTCTAACTTCTTCATACGATCTCGGATTTGAGTGTTGTTTGCAACGTTGGAATCAGGGCATTGAGCACTTTGATCTGATGTTGAGTTTGTTCAATTTTGCACACTCTGAATTTTGACCATTTTTTAGCCCTCTTAGACTTATGCATGTGTCTAGGGCCACCTAGATCAATCCTCCCCACTGATGAGCTTTTGGTCTTCCAAAAAGCATGAAAATAATCTGCAACTGTGTACATCATCTGTACAACAAGTGCGCTGATGGGTCACCCTTACTTCTCCTTCTCCTTTGTCTTTTGGAGCCATAAGCAATGAGCTGACACCTGCATCCTCTGCAAACCTATAGTACAATATTTTGCAAATTACATGCTTAGTTTACTTGACCAACTAATGACCCAAGCATCCCATACTTGCCATGAGTCTATAACACATACTCTGTGGTCAAGTTTACATCAAAATGGAAACACATACCCTAGCTATTAAAACAAGGCCAAAATATCATTGTCACTTAAACAATTGATGGAAAACATGTCATCACTTTTACAATTTAAACTACAAAAAATGATTTACAAAATGAGGCCATTATAAGCTACACAATCTAGAAGAACCATTTCTTACCCAACAAAGTGAACCACGATGAATGTGGCGGGTTTGTTTGTTGAACACTTTCACTGACTAGTTTTTGCATGGGCACTTTGTCTATAGGGCACTGCTCTAGATGGCGCCTCCAACACGTGGCTCTTTGATGACCACTTTTGTTGCAATGACTGCAATAAGTCTTCTTCCTCTAGATTTTCATAACCTTCTTCTTTCCCTGTTGGGAAGAAGGCCTTTCACACCTATCCTCTTTCATGCTGCCATTCTCTTCCAACACTCAGCAAATATATGGTTATGTAAACCACAAAAAGTACATGTTTTTCAATGCCATGATTTACGTTCATCACTAATAACATGATTGTAATCGAAATGAACATTAGAATAATGAGACTATTTATTCCTTTCCTAGTTGTCTCTGGTGTAATTATGGCGATGAGATCTTGCCTCAACTCTTTCCTTGTAATGGGCACAACCATGGGATGATGGTGATGTGTTCCCATCATTCTCTTTCCTCGAGGGTTTTAACAATGTCTCGTAAGCATCTGACACCTTTGAGCATTCTCCTTTGGTGTATCTCAAACCTGCAAATCGAGGTCTCTGCATAACCTCCAATGGCTGAGTTATGCCTTGGCCATTAACATCAAGTCCTCCTCCTTTCTACCCCATCTTGGTAAGGAGTCTCATGCCATTTCAATCGGTACTTCCACATTTCCAACAGAAATAATATCATGTAAAGATGAATCTAAAGGAAAATCAACATGGTTTACCTTAACTATTGATTCTGAAACAGGTGATGAGGGTTTCTTTAAGCCATATTTGAGCTTCAACACCTCCACGACCTTTTCTGTGGTTCATAGTTGAAGCTGTGGTCTTTGTTTCTCCTCTTTCTCTTCTTGTAGAAGCCTCCTTAATTCAACATCCCTTGCTTGAACGTTTTGGTCGTTTCACTTCAATTCTTCCAAGGATGCCTCTATGGCTTGCAACTGAAGCTGCAATCAATGCTTCTCCTCTTTCTCTTCTCGTATAAGCATCTTCAGTTTAGGGTTATTTTCTTGAAGACTATGGTTGATCTCCTCATTTGAATGATGAGAATATGATGAAGGAAAGGAATGTGTAATGGAAGGTGTGGATGGAGCATCATCCTTTGCTCTTTCTTTCACGTGTCTCTCATAAGCTTCATACAACATGTCCACCATTTTGGAAATCTTGAGCATGGCCTCATACATGTCTTTTCCATCCTCCATTGTTTCACGTTCAATCATTGTTCATGCTCGCAATTCACATAAGCGAGAAGACCACTCTGATACCAAATTTGATCTGAGTTCCTTCAGCTATTGGAATTAACCAATACCTTTTACTTCTGTGATGTTGTTAGAATTTCATTTTAAAGAGCATAAAATAACATATGTGTATGCTTAAACAAGAGGAAACATGACAATGATCAACAAATCATGAACACGACACATTTGATAATGGAGTTTGTCCAGTGTGGACTATGTCTTTGGGCTCGATGTTAAGGTGGTGTTGGCCACTTCATATAATGATGGAAATGATGATGATGTACATGGACAACACTTTTTCATAGCAAGGTCATATGCCCTCAAACAAGAGTGGCTTGTCTCTCCACGAGACGTTCCGCTTACAGGAATTCTCACTCAAGAAGGCTTCCTCTCGGTATGACAACTAACTAGATCTCACACAATGTGGCAATGAGTATCCCTTCAACATAGTTACACATGGATCTCAACAACAATACATAGCAATACAATCTAAATACATCTCACATAATGTAGCAAAATCGATCCCACAACATAACATCAAACATGGATCTCAAAACATAATACATCATTTCAACAATTATGAAGGAAAACATGACATGACTAATTGATGTACCTTCATCGAGAGGTGTAAAATTGACTATCCATTTGTCAAATTCCGACACCATCAAAATATGGGCCTGTACGAATCTTTTAGATTCCCCGTGATTCTCCAAAGATTCTGTTCTCTGGGATAACTGGAGATCTGCAACTCAGATCACAAATTTGATCTTGCCATCATGATCCTTGTGAGATTCTGAGACTTTTGAGTATAAATTTGGTTCCATTCTGACTATGGAGAATTTCAACCTCCAAGGAATCTAAAAGATTCCCTCAAGATTCCTCAAAGATTTTTCTCTACTAGGAATCCAAAAATCTGTTGCTCATATGGTGATTCTGATTCCACCATTGCATTCCTTGTGAAATTCTGGTTAAAATGAGTGTAAACTTCATATCATTCTGATGAAATAAAAATTTACCTTCCAAGGAATGTCAAAGATTCCTCACAAGTATCAAAAGATCCCTGTCTCAGAATCCATGCCACATGGATCTGACACTTGGCTCATGGTTCCACCTACAAATACTCTGTTGCTCTCAAATCTTCTTGGCCTTCATTCCTCCTCCTCTGTCGAATGTAAAACATTTGGTTTAAATATTTTACTGCGGGCGGACATGTCAAGGAATGGGTTGTTGGCCTAATGGTAATATTTGGCAATGACAGGCATGGGGTCAGGGGATCAAATCCCGTCGATGCTAAAAAAAGGTGCAGTATATTATTTTGCAAAATGTTTTGTTGTTGGTTTAAATATGGGGCATTTTGTTTTGTGTTTAAATATGGGACGGTGAGTTATTATGGGACCGCTGCGTGGGCGGGGCTGGTGGACCCACTAGTCGTGGGTTCATCTCCCATCGGTTTCATTTATATATAATATATAAGACATAACCAACTGGAGGAAGCAGAGTTTCCCCTTTGTGATTGCAATATGCGGTCGCATCACAACTTGGATCCTGCCGGGGGCAGATTTGTAAGGCACTTCCCTTATGTGATTGTGATATGCAATCACATTGCATCCTAACTCCTATTGGGGGCCAATTCATAAACACTTCCCCTATGCAATTGGAATATGCAATCGCATAAAAACTTGCATCCTGTTGGGGTCTAATTTGTAGGGCACTTCCCCTATGCGATTGCGATATGCGACCACATCGCATTATGACTCCTGCCGGGGGCCGATTTGTAAACAATTCCCCTTTGCAATTGCGATATGTGAAATGTGGGACCAATGGCAGCCTGCCATTTGGTTCTTCCCCATTCACTGGGAGTTCTGCCACGTCATCTTCTCCTACCACTTGTCCAAGTCAAACATAAACTTTGACTTGCTCTAACTTCTTCATACGAGCTCAGATTTGAGTGTTGTTTGCATCGTTGGAATCAGGGAAACGAGAACTTCGATTTGATGTTAATTTGTTGAATTTTGAACACTTTTAATTTTGACCATTTCTGAGCCCTCTTGGACTTCTACATGTGTCTAGAGCCACCTAGATCATCGAAAAACAAATAATGAGTAAAAAAAAATAATATTTGGGATTTACCACTGAAAGTTCATGTAAAATATTTTTTCGTCTGAAACCATTAACCAAATCAAATTTCCTTCAATGTAAATGCCTTGTTGTTGAAAAATTGCATAATGCAAAGAAAGGCAGGTAACACAACTATGATCATTAGCTTCTAGTGAATATGATCTCATTAGCTAGATGGAAATATTGTTCCTTACAAGAGCTAGAAGGAAAGGAACTCCTTACATCCCCAAGCAGAGCTAACTCAGGTGAGACCTTTGAGAACCAACTCTGAGAAGGATTGACTAGTCAACACCAAATGAGTAAGTAAGGTTGGCATGGGATGGATGAGAAATATATTAACATGAGGGGAAACATATGAAAACGGGAACATTATAAAAATATTTTGGAACTTCCACATAATATACTAATAAAATATAGGAATAGGAAGTTCTAGGGAATGTACACCCAGAAAACTGAATCTTTGCGCCACAAACAAATTCACTAAATAAACTCCAAAGCCATGGGCATGCATTGCACTGAGATAAATGGAATTAATATACTTAAGTAGCATAGGTAAGGAGGAATGGAACATGTATAAACACAACTTCAAATAAAAATAATAATAGATATTTTAACATCCTTTCAGACATACTTAGTCTATGGGACATGTTTTCCTAGAATAAAATTGAGCATCACATTTGGCCATATTAACATGACAACATCGTCTATGGATCATCCTTTCTTAGAATCAAATTGAGGATTGAATTGGAAATATTAACATGGTTGCATGGTATATGGGACCTATTTTCATAGAATCAATTGATGATCAAATTGGCCATATTAACGTGGCAACATGCCTTTGGGGACTTTGAACCTAGGTCTGAACACTGAAAGTGTTTTTATTGACTGTTTGACTATGATCCCAAACCATAATTGGTAAAATGACCTCAGATAGTATGGAAATCCTTAGACAAGATGACAACCAATTGGGCTCAGAATATTCTGGAGGGAAAAACAAAGCGTCATGATGTTCATATCATCTAACAGTTTAAGGTGAAAGGAACCTACATAATAATTGGCCTTGAAATCAACACTGCAACTGGCATTTTCTATGTGTGTGTGTTGTTAAATGTGATAGGACCCTGGACCTTAATTGCATGGGGAGCTTAAGCAAAGTTTTACTGGCATATATAATTTTTTCCTTCAACAAAGGCATAAAATATTTCTAAACACCACCCAAATAAAAACACAGAGAGTTTAGTGTCAACGATTCACCTATTTTAATGTGAAGATAAGTGTCTTATAGTAGCTTGAGACGGACTTCAAGTCCTCGAACCTTTTCTGAAAGAAACCATGAAAAATATCTCTCAATTAATAGAAACTTTCAATTTTGCTAGAATGTACCTCAGGGAATGAGACAAATTGTGCCAAATGTACTTAGCAAGTATAATAATAAAAAATTGGTCCAAAAGACTCTAAATATTGCATTGTAAGTTTAATAATGTCATCAATGTAAAATTTTGGATCAAATATCTTGACAAACAACTGAAAGCATTGTAACTCTCTAGTATTGCTATGAAGACATATTTTGACTATCCATGATTGGGCAGTTGGTTGTATGTTGATGTCATGACATATGATTAGTCCATTGTGTTATAACTACATGAAGGAACTATGGTGATTCTACTTGATATATGTTGTTGATAGGCCAATCATCTTGACAAGAGGATGAGTAGTATATGCTATTGATTGATAACATCTTTGACGTCTTAATAAGAGAACAATTAGGTTTTTCATTCCAAGTCCTCGCTTCTTTTCATTCTAAGAAAAGGCTATGAAAGACGAGCCATCACAGAATTCCCTCTTGAAATGATGGAATCCTGAAAACTATTATGTCCACTAAAGGGATGTGATTCTATTTTCTTCATGATTTCAAACAAGGTTGGAACCCCAATTAAACATGCTAGAATTATTAATGATAATATAAAAATCTAAGTAAAATGGTAAAAAGAGAAATATAAAGGAAAACTAAAATTTCAGAATTTAAGTAAAAGGGTTAAAAGATAAATATAAAGGAAATGAAAACCTTGAGAATTTTATCTTATGATTAGTTTCACTGGCACGGGTTGAACTTGTCAGTTTAGAGCAAGTCTTGGTGAGTTTCAACAAAGCTTCCAAGAGTTTTGGTGTGTTTAAGCTAAGTATATGGTTTAAGGAGAGACTTGGTAACACTTGCAAGTCCCTGAAAAATCTCATAACATCAATACCAAGCATAAATCTCCACTTCTTTTAAACACCTAGAAAATGATTTATTGTTATAACATAGTAGTGTGAAGTGAGTATTGTATTCTCCTATTATGGTTTGTGATACCAGTGCCTTGATGTAATCCAGCATGTGATAATTATTATATTATAAATAAGGGGGATTATGGTTGTATGGGTATTATCATGAATGTAAGGCATTGGATTTAATAATATACATTGGGAAATTTGTAGCAGTTCAACATAGGCATATTGTGGTTTGAGACAAGATGCTTGAAAATAGTTACAAGATAGTATTTTCTTGTAAGGTTGTGCTGAGGCATTAGTCTATTATATTGGTATATAATGAATACAATGAGTCCTATCACTAAAACATTAGTTCAACACAAGAATAAATTGACAGGTTCCAAAGAAAATCAAGACATTCAGAAATAGAAATTGCATTTGTATCCACTAATGACCAAAACAGATCAATGGGACTCAAATAATAAATAAATGATGACAGAGAATATAGTTCCTAGGGCATATCTCCAAAAGCAAAAAAAAAATGACATAGTAACAAATAAAAGTGGAGTTGGCCTAAAATGGGTAGGCCCTAGAAAGTGAATTACAACCTTGGGAAGACAGAGTGCAATCTATGCCACAATGGAGAGAGAAAGTCAGCTAAACCATGAGCAGAAAGTTGGAGGAAAAATAGTCTTTAGTCAGTGTCTGAACTAGAGGGGCATCCTATATCAATGATTGTGAACTCACCAATACTAAGCCTAATAATGTTATTGAGAGAGTGGTTTGTAATTCAAATTTAACAATTGAGCAGACTTAGTCATAGTCCATTAGCCCACTACAGTCAATTGAAATTCGATGCACTTACTTTTCCAATCAGAATTGTCTATGACAAAGTGAGGAAGATCCCTACAAACAACAACTATTTTATATTTTCTATTGTCTCTTACAAAGGCAGGCCAAGGTTTCAAGACAATAAAACAAGCTCAATGGCCTTATAAGTTCAAATGGTTTAGATGAAGAATACATGTGGTCCACAAATTTATAAGTGACCAAAGTAACTAGAACATGGAGATTATTAAAATTTAGCAAAAACGTTTTAAGATAAGCCTAAAAATCTACTATAATCATGTTGATGCAAGATAGAACACTAAAATAAAAATATTGTCAAGAACATCCAAGGTTACATAGAGATAGAACACAATATGTACCAATTCAATCAACCCAGATAGGACAAATCAATTAACCTAGATACGAATGATAAGATTATCTCAGTTTTTGTGTTCTATACTTAATCAGGGGATAAGGAGAGATTCATTTTCTTCCACTCTCCCTTGGTTTGGGACTACAATATTGTTTTCATTTTCTTCAAATTTTCATCCCTACCAACGTGATACTCTTTGTAAAGGAAAATAGGCCTGCAATGCATATTGGTAGGCAAGGCAGGCATTACGAATAATGCTTCAGCATGTAAGGGAATTCCCACTTACAATAGACTGTAACCCTAAGATAATACACTCCTTCTAGTTTATAGGAAATTGTAGAGTATTTTGAATTTTCATGTATGTAGTTCACTTACATGGGATTCCAACACAACTTGTGTCCATATTATCCCTCTTTATGTGCATTTAGGAGTTGAACAAACCATCAATCCAATGCACTAGTTGAATCTACAACCATACTGATTCAGAGCTTTGTTGGTGGAGTGATGTGGTGAGGAATTGGTTTATGTAACAACTCAAGAATTGAATCTTGAGTGCCACATGGAGTGAGAAAAAGACATTACATAGATGAGTATTTCTTTTATCAAAAGCTAGAGTATTGGGTTTAACCACCAATGATAGTATCTATGTCATGTATTTACTTTGGATTCAAAACCAAGAATTATACAATAAGAATTGAACACACAGTGAATCACAATGGTGTCTAAATTTTTTGCATTTGGATTGATTCAATTCAGTTGTATATCCACATGCAAAGGCGTTGCATTGAAAATAGAGTCCTTAATGATAGAGTGTTACAGAACCTTTATTTCTTTTATTGGTCTTCTTATTGTTGTGTTTTAGCTGGTTGATGTGTGCAAACTATGCTAAAGATAGAGGCCTTGTAGCCATTTTGAAGATCAACATCTTTGTACAAGAATAAGAATAAAGATCAGAGTTTAGTTTCCACAGAGTATCCATGTTGATGAAGCGAGTGGGCTATAAGTCCCTCACTTACGGATCAGTTATTGAAAGGGATCACATGTGGATACATGAGGAGGTTACTAAAGATGAATTACAAATAGTTATGTCATATTTTCACAAGGGAAAGTCCAAGCCATGAATTGTAAATGTAATTTATGCACGCTACATTTCTTCCATGTTCATTTTCTTCCTCCATGTTTTGGATGCAAGCATGCATCATACCTAATACAGTCAATGTCCCTCAAGTAGATATTTAGGAGATTACAGTTCCAAACCCTCTATAATGCCCATCATAATTACTTATTTAAAATGGAAAAGTCTTGATAAATTCCCAATTGATCACATGACTGATTCTATGGATAATGATTAAGGAGACATGATTACTAGTGGCCCAATTTCTCATAAACATTTATCACAATTAGATGTCTCCTTTATGGATGTAGAAACTGATTGCAAACAACAATAAATGTTCCTTTACCCATCAATTATTTATCAACGATGGCATCATGGTGGTTATAAAAAATAGGGAAATCATTGAAGTCCACAAAGAAAACTTCAGGCTTCCTCTGTCCAAACTATAAGCTAAAGGTTTTCCATTCTAGAGAGTTGATAGGACAATCATATTCTTCATTTTTCTATAATTGTTCTTCATCTAGATAATTGTTAGTGGCTCCATTAATGTCCTCACCAAATAGACCATGATTCAATGGTTTATCCTACTTGCATTTGAACTATCCTTTTGTGTAAGAGTAGTATCACAAGGTTCAAGGATAGTGAAATTCAGAGAATGAGCCCTCGAGTGAAACCTGATTGTTTTGTTCACCACAAAAATCATTGTTGGAAGAGATGTCGAAGAAAATAAAATAAGCCCTACCCCTCAACAATATAGGCTCTTAGACACATGATATATAGCTCTGTATTCTCCATCTACCAAATAATAACCCTAATATTTAATTTTTATTAGAGCTTGTAACATAAAAAAAAAAAAAATTAAAGCTAAAAGATAACCCTGATCTGCACGCATTCTCAAAAGTGAAGAACTTGAAAGGCTTAAAATTTTATATTATTACAAATATATATAAGAAAGTTAAAGTCAGATGAATACTCACATTTCACATGAACTATGGAAGATCAACTGGAGAAGAATCCAAAAATGCTTCAAAATATGAATCCAAGAAAAAATCGCACTAGAGAAATTCCGTGAATTTGAAAAGTTTCTATTGGTTGAACTTGGAATTGATGTTTTAGGATTTCATTGGGTTGGCCAAACCCAAACCTAGACCTGCATGTGTTGAATCAAACTGGCTTGTTTGGATCTCGCAGTGGTCAGTGGAAGCAAGAAATTCCTCTCCCTTACATAATGTGAAAATGTATGTGTTCCTTGTTAGGTATTGGTTTGTTATTTCTTTGGTGGTGTTATTTGGGCAATATTTAATGTCTTGATTAGGAATTAGGGTGTGTTTGGTTATAATGTATGGATTACATGGAAATGGATGGTGTAATACTTAATGGGTGGTACAAGAAACATAAATTTAAGGTTGGATGTTTTGATGTTAAGGGATTATTTTGTTAGAGTTTTTTATAATGGAGTTGTATTAGTGTGTTAGTGGTTAGATGGCTTTCAAGTTAAATGTTCATTTTTTTTCTTTAAATCATGGTGCACCAGTAATGAGTTGGAATAATCTGGGTGAGTCACATGATTAAATCTTTTATGCACCACTATAATACTAAGAGTATATCCAAAACTCGCAAGTTAGATATACTAATAACTTATTAATGACATCGACATATGGAGATGAGGGTAGTGCCTACATTTCAAGCCTTATCATAGTAGTGACAACATGTCCCTCTTCAAGAATCAATCCTAGGTGGAGGGGAAAACAAACCATTTTCCCAACCACTTAAACTAAACCCACAAGACAAGTTAGGTGTACTACATTAATGGTTACAAGGCTAGTTGGCTAAGGGTTAAAATAGGGATAAAGTTGTTAGGGCTTATTAATTATGGTGGTCAATCTATAGTTCAAGGTTAGGGGTTTTATGTGTAACATATATTAAGGATAAGGAGTCAGTTGGTTAAACATCAATGGGTTAAATGTGTTAGGGGTTATTGATCAAGGGGTTTTAGTTTAGTGGTGTGGGTTAGGGTTTTGAGGCTTGACCTTCTAAGGTTAGAGGGAATTCATGGTCTAGATAATGGTAAAAGGGTAGTGATTTAACAATGGTAGATATTAGTCAACAATGGTCAATGAGGTTCCATATGGTCAATGAAGGTATAAAATTGGCATTAATGCACTGGGATGCCTATGAGTTATGGATTTGTCATGCTAAACTATTGATAGACAAGTGGATAAGTGGGAAAGGAATTAGTGGGAGAATGTGTGTCTATTTTATCTGTTTAATAAAGATATACATACTACATCTTTTTTTCCAATAAAAATTTCTCATTCTTTTTTCCAAAATAGAATTAAAAACCACTTGTTTCACATGCTTATGGTACATTAAGTTTAAATAGGATTATTGAGGACTTTTTAAACAAAAAGAGACACCTTGTGTGATCCTCAATATTCTCTATTGAATTCCAATATTTTATTGATAGTGTTCTAAATATGGTAACTTAGAAATAGGAATTCCTATAACTATTCACCATTACAAAATTTGTTAAAAATATTTATTACTATTTTAGTACTAATATTTATTCACATAATGGTTTTCTTGTTAACTTCCAACCACATAAATACCTAGTTTTTTTATGGGCAGGAATTTGAATTTCTATATATTTCATCACCACCATCAAGTT
Source organism: Pinus tabuliformis (assembly GCA_031772625.1). NCBI lineage: Eukaryota > Viridiplantae > Streptophyta > Pinopsida > Pinales > Pinaceae > Pinus > Pinus tabuliformis. The sequence goes on from CM062818.1 coordinate 1,544,760,795, forward strand.
CCATGATCTTCAGATATCATCATGGCATTGTAGCCTAATTTTGTACTCTAGTTCCCAACTATTTTGTAGCGTAGTCACCATGCCTTGTCAATGAGAAAAGAGCAGGAGAGGTGTGACCTATTTTAGAGAGCGAGGTGGCTCTCACACCTAGTAGAGGGTAGAGAGCTCTACTCAAAGATATCATGAAAATACTTAGTTGATTCAAGCGGAAATCAAGCAAGTGGGAAGAGAAATTTTATGGGAGAAATGTTACTTGATTCATATGGAAGTGATAGTTGAGATTGTTGACTAGGCCAAGTTTTGGTTGAGTGAAATCCATATAGCACTGAGGTAGTGAAAAATAAAATAAAAAATAAAAAAGGAGAGACCTATAGCCATAATTCCTGGCGAGATCCTCCATCAAAGTAGGTTGCAGGAGAGGAGATAGGGCTATCAAACTTGACAGGGTGATGGTAAATGGCCAACCACTATAGTTGGTAGACAAGTAAGAACTCTCACACAAGAGGAGCCACCAATGGTCAACCACTTAAAGAAGCTAACAAACAATGTGAGGATAGTTACAAGAAATTTGCAAGGGGTTGCTAGCATGGGGGAATAAAAATATAGGTTGTGGGGTGGGTAGAAGAGAACATACTTCATATTTCAAGAGGAACAAGCCACCGAAAGTAGTGAACATCACCGAAGGATGATGCGGTGGAAATATAAACTATTAGACATCTAGTCAATCAAGTGGGTTGTTGGGATGTGTGCTATGAGCATGCTACAACCACAGTTGTAATTACATATGAGCTAGTTGCAGGGTGTCATAGGTAGAATCATAGTTGGTGGTCGACCATCCCAAGTAGCCATTCTTCATAGTGGACAACTTCCAAACTAGATTCATAAGAGTGAGGTAGAAAAACTGCAAGGGGACTCAAAGTGTGATGGAGTTGCACAGGCAGAGGATGCAACAGAGGAAATAAGAGCTTAGCTGGGAATGGGGAAATTAGTGTTGTAAAGGAGTTTCCATGCAAGGAAAATGTGATGGCAGTAGGGACCTCTTCTCTAGCCATTGAACCACAAATACATAGGATAGGCATGCCAAGAAGAAACCTTCATTGTGACTTACCTCCTCATTTCACACAGGAGTCTTGTTGAAACACAAAATTTCATTTGATGCAGGTGCACATGGAAAACCCAAGTTTGGTGTTGATGTTAGGTTGTGCCAAAAATTCTAAGTTGTGACCAACCCTATGCCTATCCATTATTATACCCACAAATTTTCCTAGTTCTCCCTTGTGCCTTACACCCTTGTTTCATGTGGGCATGTTGTGGAAACACCAAATTTTGTTCCTTGCAAGTGTGACATGAAAACACCAAATTGTATTCCATGTAGGCTCTCCTTGGGAACACCAAATTTAATTTTGTATAGGCACACCCTGGAAACACCAAATCTCGTTCCATGCATGGGAAAATCAAAGTTTGTTCCATGCAAGTGCACCTTGAAAACACCAAATTTTGTTTTGTGCCAGAGTGCCCTAGAAACCCCAAATTTCATTTAGTGCAAGGGCACCTTGCAAACATCAAATTCCATTATATGTGAGCACATCCTACAAACACTAAATTTCATTCTAGGTGAGCATGCCTTGTATACACCAAAATTTTTCTCATGTGCATGTGCCTAAAAAAAACCGTATTTTGTTTTGTGTGCGCAGGGATATAAAGCTCCAAATTGTGTTCCATTGTCAAGTCTTGCACATGAGGGCATGTCAAAAATGCTAGGTCCCAACAAAAATTGTGCCTATTTCTCATTCAACATACCTTGTTGTCTAGTACTTCCTTGTGTCTTGCCTCATTGTTTCGTGGAGGCATGTCATGGAAACAATGTTTTTTTTTCCATGTAGGTGCATCATGGAAACACCAAATTTGGTGACGATGCTTGCTCGTTTGCAAGAGGTCATGCCAAAAAAATTTAAGTTGTGACTGGCCTTATGCCTATCCATTGTTTGTCCCACCTTATTTCCCAACACTCCCATGTGCCTTACCTCCTCGTTTTGTGCGGGCATGATGTGGAAACACCAAATTTTGTTATGTGCAGGCATTCCCTGAAAACACCAAATTTTATTATGTGTGCATGTTCCCCACAAACACCAAATTACGATTTGTCACTAGTCCACGCACATGAGCCCATGCCAAAAATGTTAAGTTGTGATTGGTTTTGTGTCTATCTATTGTTTGGCCTGCTTTGTTGCCCACTTGTCATGACCCTAGAGGCTACACATAGTTACATGACATATTTGGTGCACTATGATCATTGAATGTGTAACACCGACATGATTCACAACTGATTAATACTAGAAAAAAGTTACTTCACCTGGACTACGTCTCATAATACAATACTTGTTATTAACAATCTATATTTGTTATTTAGAGGAATATCATAACAACACTATAGAACCAAGTAAATTATTGCCACATTCATCATCTTCTTTAATACTTCAACAATTAAACCAAACATCATTTTTTTCAATGAAACAACTCAAAACCTTCTTTATTATTAAACAAGTGTAAACACCAAAATTTAGATCACAACACCAAAATTTGGTAGGATGGCCCTCTAGTGTGATCGCCCCTCTTTATAATGTGCAAACACCAAAATTTGAGCCCTTCAGCATGACCCCCTCTCTTTACAAAGTGAAAACACCAATATTCAGGTGAGTGCCCCTTCGACACGACCCCCTCTCTTTACAACATATAACAAGAGTTATCATTCTCCATGAAATTTGGTTCAACCTGTAACAATTCAATTATTATGAAACTAGTCTCAACTGAACTAATCCTCCAAATCCTTGACTAGAGACTGACTGCATCTAGTGTCAAATCCTCGACTTAGTTAGGATGACTTAGCTATACCACTAACTAGGCAATTACTATGTCAATTGGGGAAGTTAGTATGTCAACCCAATTCTCAAGGTTCAATTATGAGAATGGGGTAAAATACTTTGTTTTTTTCATATGTATAAAATTTACATGCAAATTTTGGGTGAAAGCATGGCATCAATATAAAAAAATTTGGAAGTTGGGATTGATGCCTTTGGGTTTTCTTAAGACTTAGACAAATTTTATTTCAAGTGCCTTTATGTAGGTTTTAATGGTTTATTGGTAGTCATACGTACTCTATTAGGATGTGTATATGCATTGTAAGGGTGGTGCAAGTTAGTGATGAAAGGAAAGTTGTTTCTCTAATGTGAAAATCCACCTTTAGGGATTTGACCAAGTTTCTTAATTATATAAAACCCTAACCCTAATCATCACTATTTTCAATCATAGACTGACCTTAGCTTTGTCTATGGGTCAACTATAATATGTTGGGGTATGTTGTACACCATAACAAGTAGGAACTAAATGTTAATGCCTCGAACCTAATCATTGGTAGCTTCATGGATCATGAGAAACTTGTTGGCCCTAGTTTCTATATGCACTACATATATGACATAGCCTAATGTTATAGCTACACAAATGGATAAATGCCAGTATAATTTTAAGAACAATGCTATTGCATGCCTCAAAGTTCCTTGGATTCATATGAAGACTCTTAGTTGATTTCTCTGTTGCTTCTATGCTCAATGCATTTCTGAGTTCAACTCCTTTGCTCATTATTCTTTAGCTAACATGTGAGGATGTTTTGTTTGTTAGCTGTGAATGCTAAGACAAATGTCAGTAGTGGGAAAATTCAATTTCCATTATATCATTGCCAAATTGAGATGAAAATTGTTGTGCTATATGTTGGTACAACCAAGCCTTAGTACACAAGTTTCCTTTATGTTTCTCAAGGTTTTCATACCTAGGTCCCATCCCATAGGAAGCATCATGGGTGCACTTAATGATGCATGATGTTCTATTGTAAAAAAAATGGATTGGAAACAAATCAATTTTTGGTACGTTCAAACTTTAGAGACTGAAATTATTTGTTAAGTAATTCTGAATTTTATGAGGGCTTAAGGATGATAAACATTGATGAAAAAAGAGAAGGAAATCACCGAAAGCCTCCAATGTAGATCTTATATCTCCTTGTCCTCTTAGAGGAATTTTATGTGACATTTTCCTTACAAAACTTTAATCGATGATTATCTTAAAAAATAAACCTCAATAGTGTTTAACTATATGTAAAGCAATTAACAAAACGAAAAAATTTTGTATTATGACAAAAAATTAGCCATTTCATTGGAATTTTGAAAAATGTTGACAAGAGAGATGTTATCCAATTGGAAAAATATTGACTTTGTCAAATGTCAGTATTCTGATAAATAGATAATTGACCTTGTCAAACGTAAGATATCTGACAAACATTTAAACCATGTATCCAATTTCTATGACTCCAATATCACAAATGGAAAACCTCTATTTCTCAATTCTATTGCGAGCACAAGTAGTTTATACTCCCCATCTCCATGGATTATTGGGAGTGACTTCAATATTATCAAGTCTCTTGAGGAAAAGACAAGATGAATCACAATGTTTACCAATAGATTATCTAAGCTATACCATCAAATACCTAAAGTAGTCTCCATTAAAGTGCTCAAGTAATGAGTCTCCAACCCACACATGTGGATAAAATGAGATGTAATACATGTGTGTGTGGTGACTATCTTAATACACTGTTCTAATAACTCTACAAAGTTAAGTATTTCATTCCACCACATCAATTGACCATAGTCCAACATAAGTAAGCCAAGAGTAGACATGAAACCCTTATGCAACAAGAATTCCCTAGATCTTGAATTAGGTGCTTAAATGATGAAGGTAAAATGCAAGGGGAAAAGAGGACTCCATGATTTAACCATCACAAACATGTGATCAAGTGTGACTAGGAGTGCATATATTCATATGTTTTCCAAAGAGGGAGTGAATACATGAGTTACCATTCATTGGGCCTTATTTTCCTTTATTTTTGTTTTTCTTATATATAGGACTTAGGGAATGAGGTTTTCATAATTTTGGCACAACTCATAGATATAAAATTTACATGAATTTTCACTTCAATCTTAGAGTTTAGACTTAGATACATAATTCTAGTGTATCTTTAATGATTTTGGATTTCACTTTTTGCTTTTATTTCATCACAAATGACTACAAATCTATGAATGCTTAATCATAAAGGTGTCATGTGATGAAAATGAATTAATGATGTTATTTTGTATCAAGAGGATGGGTATTCTTGAGGAAAGCTTATGCTTGTGGATGTTTCCTCCCTGGTTGAGAGGGAGTGAGTGTGGACACCATATTCTCCATGTGTCATGTACTATGGCGAGGACTAATAGTCATAAAGCTAGTAAAGGGACGATTAGAGAGAATGATGGATTGGATAAACACCTGGGACCTTTATTCTATGAGAATTTGTACTTTGACTAGGACTAACCACCATAAGTCAAGTACATTAATCCAAGATAAGAATAGTCATGAGGATCGACATTTCCTAGTCTCAAGTATTATGATAGTGGATTAGGAAATGGTCATGTGAGTACATACCTGGTGAAAATCCTAGTGAGGTAAGTGCCTATAGAGGCAGTGGTGTCCAAATTTATGCCTCCCAACATTGTGCTATGTTCTAATGGAGAGATAGAACTTGTTAGTCGAGGACTTGCTATTTTGACAATGTTGGCTATGATGATGTAAATCATGATTGATGCTTATCAATCCAAATCCTTTCTTATACGAATATTTAAACTTGGGATTAATTTGTTGGGTCATTATCAATACCTCCCTAGTTTAGAGGGAGTGTTGAAAAATGTAACTAGTGTCGGTCTTCATAATGCAATAAAATGTAATTTTTATCATTGATATTTGTTGACACATAATCTTGATTCTTTGGGATCAAGAAATTTATGTAAATAATGTAAATAGAAAATAATGAGATTAGGAATATGAAGAGACACTGGGAGGTGAAGCCCAACAGTCTCTCCCTCCATGTATATATCCATGAGAAATTTTAATGCAAAACACAATTCACAATATGGAGTTTCCTCCTAGCCTGACATGGTAAGTCCAATTCTTTCCCAAGGAACTTACATGTGGATGCATCATGTCCATCTCTATTGCAATATATGCAATGAATATCATACTTTTCTCCTTGAAACCGTCTACCCCCCCTACCTCTAAAATTTCTTCTTCCTCTTCCTCTTCGATCACCTCTTCCTCTAGAAGAATCTTGTGCATGATTCTTCTCTTTATGTGCAAGACACACAACTTCTTTAGAAGATTGAGGAGTTGTTGTCTTCCCAAAATATTTCTCTCTCTCAACAAAATTCTTCTCAAGGGAATAAAAGGTAATCACCTTGAGGTTTCCACTTGCTTGCAATGACTCGAGATAATTTGAATAAGTGGGATATAGTGCCTTGACATAAGCTATAAGAGGAATGCCTATTTGAACACCGATGGTTTTGATATCAAGCATAATAGATCTTACTTATGATGCTAAAGCAAGAGGGTCATCATTTTTTAATTCAAGACTAAACAATTTAATCATTAATTTGAAAACTTCAAGTTCAGAGTATGAGTCATAGAGTTCCTTCAACTTATGTAAGGATTCAAAAGAATTTGAAAATGGTGAAATATGGTGACCCGCCTCTTCATTTACAAATGTTGCAATCAAGGCATAGGCCTTGTTGCTATTTTTTTCCCAAATGGAAATCTCCTTCTATAAGGTGGGCTTTGCTGTTCATTATCTCCTTATCATGAGAGTGTGTTTTATCTTTTGTGACCATTCAGGATAGTTCTCTTTGCCAAAGAGAACTATTCCAACAATACATATCAATGAATGCATTTAAAAATGTATACTGCAAAAAATAATTGTACTTCTGGTGACAAAAAAATGCAGTTCTGGTGGGAAAAAATGCACCTTTTGTGTAAGAAAATGCACTATGATATATGGGACAGTGGTATTACTTAGGGGAGGTTGTATGCGAGGGAGGTTCTATATGTCAGGGTATAGTCGGGGGAGGTATTATATGTGGGGGAGGTGTTATATGTGTTACGCAACATGGTAAGCGGTGAGAGGTGTCAGAACAGTGAGGAGTGTAATATATTAACAAAACCAGAGTGCGGTGGTATTATATGAGTTGTGAACGCATAAACTATGAACCGGTGGTATTGCAACAGGTAACTCACAACAATAACCTTCATAAGGTCTAGTATTAATGCATATAACAAACACAATAATGTAACAACATTTGGAGTGGAGTGGGATGGTATGTAATATATGAGAAACAATGGTATGGGAGAATTGTATGGAGGGTGGTCTAGAGCCAACAACGTATGGAGGAAACCAAAGGTATTAATGGTGGGAGCCACGATGGTAATATGGACCAGAGCCGAGGAGTGAAACCAGAGTGGAATATTATTCAATGTAGTGTAAAAAAAACTGGGAGAGGGATTGGTATGGGTGGCAGCATACCAGGCGAAGGAGAATCCATGCAGAAGGCAATGTTCGACAGAGGTGAGGAGAAAAGCATTCCAGAGAGTAGCATGGACAAGTATTGGGGCTAAGCAGGTTGACTATGCATAGGCTGACTAGAGGTGCATAGGCCAACTATGTGGTGAGACCAGTAATTTCTAGAAAAATGCAACGAGGGGAGGATACCAATAGTCTATGTTCTGCTAGAATGGAGGGTGACTGGGAGTACTGTCATGTGAGGAGGAAAACTAGAAATTCCACAGAGATGTGCATTTAACACTAACGTAGATACAAAAGGATAGATAATATGACATACTACAGAAATGGGGAAGACTGTAGAAATGGCAGAAGTGAGTTACAAGGGCAGGAAAGATAAAAATGGAGCTAAAGGTAAAACCCATGACAAAGACAAAGGTAAAGCAGATGAATCCACTCACTATGTTGTGGCACATTGCAATTGGAGTAAGTGAAGACTTATTTAATGCTTCACTTGCTTCTTAGAATAATGATTGGTTGCTTGATTTAGGAGCAACTTTCCACATGAATTTTAGAAGATATTTTTTTGAATAATTTACTGAAAATGTTGATGGAGTAGCATACTTTGTAGAGAAGTCAAAACTCAAGCCATTAGGGGTTGGCACCATCAAGCTCAAATTTCCTAGTCTTCCATATTTTCTTCTACATGATGTTCTATACCTCCCGGAGTTGAGGAGAAACATTTTTTCCTTGGTCCACATCAGCCAGCATGGACACTCCGTTCATATGTTTTATGGCAAGGTTGAGGTCAAAAGAGAATCAGATCACTTACTTTTAATGACGAGGATAGAAGAAGAAATACTTCTGAATCTGCAACGTACCTCTTCTTGTTAACAAAAATTTGCATATAGTTCTCTTTATGATGAAGGTACATTTCCATCAAGTCTTTTATGACATGTTGTTGGCTTGTTGGGCCCTCACCTAGGTTCGGAAGAGGTATTAGTCAAACAAATCCCGTAGATACCAGCCCTTTCGGCAACAGCCCGCAGAGCGTGGACTGAGGTCTCACCCGAGGTAGCAGGGGAGGTGCTGGAACTAGGTTTCCACACCCTTGGGATGTCTTGATGTGATCTGGAAGAGTCACGACCTGTCTATGGCCTTGTGCCACTCAAGATAATTATCAGACTTCTGCAAAGATCCGCGTGGGTGTAATTTCTTATTAATGAAACTATTATAGATTTGATCTTCTTGTTATAGTCTTTAAGCAAACATCTAAACTTAAAACCCCGTGTGCACAATTATAAAGAAAGATATAAACTCATATAACAGGGTATGCATAAATTTGGAACATAAGCAACAGACTAATCCACAAGAAATGACCCATAAATTCTTATCTTTATTGATCTTCTCTTCAGTACAACTAGATCCGCCATGCACACTCAGCTGCAGGGGTCCATGCACACAACTGCGGACTCTACCAGGCCTCTACGCACATAGCTGCAGAGACTCTATCTCATTACCAACACCTTTGACTCAAACTTGCAGACACTCCAAGACTTATTTCTTCATAAACCCATTACATTCCAGATCAAAAATACTTACTAAAAATTGACTTCTAACCATAGAGCCTTGCTCTATTTATACATTTCCATGGTCCGCAGACCATGGACAGGCCGACTCATTTTACATTATTTTTGGGCGGACAACCCTTTGACTTGACTCATTACACTTCGCACTCTGCACATCTCATGGAGTCTTTACCATACCTTTACCCAAAATTGGGGGCTTTGAGCCCCAAAATTGTTACGCAAGGCCTTCGCTACCCAACACATGCTAGATTTGGATACTTGAATTATGATAGCCTTCGTATGTTGAATAAAAGTGGTGTTACTGGTTTGCCTACAATACCTAGGAAACTTAACAAATGTGATGCTTGTATTATAGGAAAGCATAGCAAACAATCATTTCATAATTGACATCCGAGAGCACATAGAAAACTTGAACTCATTCATTTAGATTTATGTGGAACAATGCCTGTTCCTTCTGCAAATGGAAATAAACATATGATGACATTTATTGATGACTACACTAGAATGTGTTGGGTTTATTTGTTGAAGAAAAAATATGATGCTTTTCAAACATTCAATAACTTTCATGCATGGATTGAAAACGATGCACAATCTCATATTGGCTCTATTTGCACTGATAATGGAAAAGAATATGTTTCAAATGAATTTGAAAACTATATTCACCAGTATGGGATCAAAAATCAAACAAATACGCCTTATAATCCCTAAAAAAACAGAGTAGCTGAAAGAATGAACATGACAATTTTAAATATGGTATGTTCCATGATGTTTTTCAAGAATGTAAAAATTGATGTTTTGGGTTGATGTAGCTCTATATGTTCTGTATGTAAAGAATAGGTGTCCATCTAATGCTATTAGAAACAAGACTCCTTATGAAATGTGGTATGGCCACATTCCTTCGGTAAAGCATCTCAAGGTCTTTGGTTCCACCTGTTGTGCCTTGATACCTAAGGAACAAAGAAACAAACTTGGTGCAAGGAGTTGTAAGTGTATCTTCTTGGGGTGTTCAAATACCTCCAAAGCATATAGTATCTATGATGAAGTTAATAAGATTTTTTTTGTATCTAGAGATGTGATCTTTCTTGAATCATCCAAGGCTGACAATGTTGTTGAGAATCAACTTGATCACTTGGATAGATTCAGACATGCAAAGCCATTTCAAGAATTTGATAATCAAATTCCACATCTTGAAGGGGGGATTCCTATACAGGATCAATCTATGGAATCTTCTTCTAAAGCACTCTCTCCCCACATGAAGCTCCAGCCACTGATGCTAATTGGAGTGATGTGATTGATAGAATTTGGAGACTCAATCTTGATTTAGTCCCAACTCAGTCAACTGAGCAGCCTGGGAGATCTCAGAAAGGTCCTCCAAAATGGCTGACAAAGACACTTGAAAGTGTTCATCTCGATGAGGTTGGAAAGATAGGAACAGAAATTCAACCAAGCAAAATGGAGTTGATGTAGACAATTCTAATTCACCTGTTGATATGGATGTTTCTTATGATTGTGAATTGAATTTTTCTACAGATTTTGAACCAACTTCCTTGAAAGAAGTTGTTATCACAATAAACTTTGTTTATTTTTTTAGAAAATGATGACAGTTGCAGTGTCAACATTTAAATTGTAATAAATAGGGAAAATTTCTGATAGTGGGGCTATTAGCGCTTTTTGGTAATTTTGATAATTTTTTTAGAACAATGTTGTTATCACATTATTTACTATGTAGTTTTTAAAAAAAACTGACAATGGGAGTGTCAATTTTATTTGTAATAAACAGGTTTAAACTTCGATAGCTGGAAAATCAGTGACAAATGCAAAATTTAAACTTTGTCATAACCAAAGAATAACACCAATGGAATAGAATTTTTAATCTCAAGTGTTTTATCAATGGTGGAAGCTATGAAATGAGCCCAACAGTCAAAGGGAAAAGGTGCCAAAACATGTTTGTTTTTACTTCACAATTTTATTTTTTTTAAATTGTTTTTCCTGTAAAAGACAGTAAATTCGGGAGAGGATTCCAAATAGATGGAAACAAATTTTCAAAATATGAAAGAGGTTTTTTTCCAAATTGGACCCATTTAGAAAAATCTCTCTCGATTTTCTAACAGGTGTTATAGTTTGGAATATTTTGAGGTATATTTGAAAGGTTCGTTTTTCAGAATTTTACAATCATGTTTTAGTAATTGTTTTCAAAATCATAGACTGGAAAAATGAGAACTAATTTTACAAAAATGAAAGAGGCTTTTGTCCCAAACAAACACATTTAGAAAAACCTCTCTCAGTTTTCTAACAGCTATCACATTTTTGTAATTACGAAGGGATAACTAGACCCTATTTTTTAGGATTTTGTGAGGAAAAATCTCATGGATAGTTGTTGACTTGGATGCCACCTCACCAAATTCGACCTGTTGATTCTTATCTGCAGCCATGAATAGAGAAATAACATCATATTTAGATGTAGATATGATTAGTAAGTTTTCCATATTCATGTATTTGAGATGTACGTTGTGATTATTTAGATTTTGTACTTAAGTTTGAAACTATAATCTTGCGATCAATTTATGTAAGTTCTATAAAAAAGTTTATGAAGAATGAAGAAGGGTTGGAAAATAATTGAAAAACATATTTTCAATCTAATATATTTGAGTAATATTGAATGTATTTGTAATTTTTAATGAGCGGTTTGTAGAAAACTCACGTGTTGCATCTCCCTGATAGTATTTCTTTGTTATGCAAATCCTCTTTCATGTCTAAGAATGTTAATTTCTAAGATTGGATTTCATTTATGCTCCTCTCTTGTATTATCATCCATTAGTATTTGTTCTTCCAACCATTTATAAACTCTGTTTCTTTCATGTTCCTCTTTCTTCCAATTTCTCGAACAGTCAAAGGACTTGTTGCTTTCATGCTTTGTACAACTTGCTCATTGGATCTGTAATTTCATTATTTTAAGAACTAGACTCCATGCCCAATGGTATGTTTTGAAACAACACGACCAATTTCATCCCTAGATCTAAATCTGGCCATCTGAACTCAATTGTATAAAACCTTCTAGTACAGTGACCATATGGTAGTTGAGTTTTACGAAGAGATCCCTCTCCGGGTTGAAGGGCTAGATTTCAACCTAAAAGGATTTGAGGCTGCCTTAGGGTTTTTCCATGCAGCCAGGGTTTTCCCGAAGTGATAACATTTTGACGTTGTTGTTGGGAAGTGAAATTTCATGTCAAATCATCCCTGGGAGGAATGACAAAGATCAAATCTTCTCTCTGATGGTGAATAGAGGATAAGCACAAAAATCTTGTGCATCATTCACCTGGCGAATCCATTCTCAACTGAATCTAGAGTTCAAAAATTTCATGATGACTCCACTAGCCGAACACTCAGTTGTTTGAAGAACTATTTGGTGACTCCACTATCTCAAGATGGATCCACAATCTGCAAGGTATGCTCCTATGAATCGTGCTCATATTCTTGGCTTTCCAAATCATATTCCTCACATATATTGGCAGACATATCTTCCAAGATTTAAATATGAAGAAGGAAATGATGTTGCTCTGCATCTGATTAAATTTCATATACATACACGAAAGCTAGAGGTTGAGCTGCATGAGGATTGTTTAATGAAAATGTTCATGGCTACTTTGGAGGGAAATGCACGATCTTGGTATGAAAGTTTACCACCTGCTAGCATTTACTCCCTTGAAGATTTCTATTCAACATTTTGTGTAAACTATAAAGAAAGATACCCTTTTATAGTGTTGGTTAAAAACTTTTGTGGAAATCTTGAAAATATTTTTTCAACCATGGGAATTGATATTGATGATGAGGATCTAATGGAGGATGAAATCAAAGAAGCCCTTTATGAATTTCCTTCTTATCATGAAGAAATTATGGAAGATAGTTGTCATGTTAATCAGGACACTTTTCAGCAAACAATAGCCTCTCTCTTGATTGAAAATGAAACCGATCAGGCTCCTTTTGTAGACATACATGTTTCATCCCTTGAACTTGATAAAGATATGCAGCAGGTTTGTCATTTTTCATGTGATCGAGACTGGGATGAAGACAATCATTCAAGCTATCCTTCATATCATTCATCTACTAAATTTTTGTCTTATGAAGAAACTTATGAAAATCAAATCCTTGAAAATCCAATTCATTGTGGTAGTTATTCACAGTTGCAAGATCATGTGTAAGAAGTTGTTTTTCTTCATTCTTTTGAAATTCAAAATGACAATTCTCAAACAAGGTTACAAGAGGTTAATGAGACAAATTTAGAATTGTTTGATAACCAAAAAGATAGTCTTCATTCACAAAATGTAGATGTTGCGTTTGAAGTTTCACAAGAAAGTACATAATGTTTCCCTGATGTGCATGATAATATAGATGAACATATTGTTTCCTTTCGTTCTAAAAATGATCTTGAGTTGGATGGAATAGGACAAGGAAAATAAATTAGAAATGAAGAGAACATTCGTCTTTTTCTTGATTATCAAGAAGGGGTAGTTTTTCATGTTTTCCAAGACCCTGTGGCTAGTCTACTAGAATCATCATTGATGGTAGAGTTTGTTTTCTTCATCGATAGAGGGATTGGATTCATATTCCAGTTTGAGTTTCCATTTCTTAAATTTTTCTTTCTGCTTAAATAAAATGTGATCAGAAATCAATTAAGTAACCATTTACTTGCATGGTTGCATTGGGTTTTCTATTTCAACCGATTGGGTAGATACTTTAAGCAGGTTACAGTAGGAGATGACATATAATAAGTGTGGCTTTTCAGCAGTGATTTTTTCAATTTCCATTTTCAGTGTGCAGTGTGCAACAGTGTGTGCTTTTTAGCTGCAGAGTTAATTGGTTGCAAATAAGGTTGTTGGTTTTAGGTAAAAGGTTGGGAGCCACCCAATGGATGAGGCAATTGGTCTATGGGGAGTTCTTGCTACCATCATTGATCGAAAACATCCTTGTGGCACCTGTTGTTATCTTTTTTTTTTTCTGAAGCAAGAGTCGGTCCTTCTATTCACTTATATGTATAAAATAGATTACATAAAATACATCGAACCCAAAGGAGAAGAGGGCCAAAGAATTTAGCTTTCACTTTGTGCTTTGGGAAAAGAGCCAACAGCTCGAGAACCGGACCTAGGGCCCAAAAAACTACTCGCACCATCATCCAAGATCTAACGGTCGAGGATCAAAATGGCACGAAAACACGTGAACCTAAAAAAACTAAAAGTGGAACCAAAGAGGACCCACCAACATGCACATTGAACCTAGGCCATTGATCTACAACTACTTGATCCAACGGCTGTGAGGAATATCGGGCTGAAAAAGAAGCAGGAGGAATACCCGCCCGATGAAGGCGGTATTCTCTCTCCTCCTTGAGCCACGTGTTGAACGTTTAGTGGCATCGGGCTCATTTCTAGAAAACTACTTCGGGTTTTGAGGATGCCTGAAATCTTGAAAACCGCCTCAACTGTAGCATAACCAAAATTACTATGGATTTGTTTCACCCACTGCCAACCATTCGGCTGAGAGACACATTTGTGCCATTGCCACGCAGCTTTGGTTAGAATGTTGCAATTTTTTCCAACTACACGCTCGCTAACCCAGCTCCCGTTCTGGGTTGATACTTCGGACCAAGGACTGGATATTCTTTTCATAAATATCCCTAGATTGCTGCTTCATGAAGACTGTACATCAACTATTTCCAGAACTCTGCAATCTGCTAGAATCCCCTATTCTGATAGAGCTCTCGGTCCACATTCACCTGTCTGAGACACTCATCCCTCAATCTGCCCTGGGGGACCTCTTTCCATCTATATTTATTGCTGCTTTTAGCATAGAGAGCTCCTTCATTAGCTAAAATGTCCACCAATTTGTTGGCTGTCTGGCGCACATGCATGAAACTTAGGGTTCTCATGTTCTGAAGGTGGGATTGGATCCTTTGATAAACCTGAAGAAGCCTCCAATGTTTCGAGACTTTTTCTGGAGCCGAGCCATAGCAGATTTTCTTGACCGAATTAATGATCAACTCAGAGTCTGCTTCAATTATGATGTTATGAAGATTTTTTTCCCTCAGGATTTCTAAGCATTGCTCAAGGGCCATGAGCTCCACCATATTGTTTGTGGCTCTCCCCAAATTACAATGAAAGATGAGTTGTATGCAACCCTTTTCATCCCTTATCACTCCCCCATAGCCAGCCATGCCCAGGTTTCCTTTTGAGGCCCCATCTATGTTGCATTTCATAAATCCCTGAGGGGGAGGGTGCCAGAAGTCTTTATCAGCAACAATTTGATTTGTATTTTTGTTATTGCCCTGAGGAATAAGCCCCTGCATACCCAACTATAGTAGTATTTGCACATCAACATCTGAAGGGTGATTCTCAGGGGGTTTTTGCATAAGAGTTCCTACTATCTCCTTGAGCTGTCTTAAAATTTGTTCCATAATGCTCTGGGAAGAACCTTTTTTATTTTTGAAAATTCTGTTGTTGCATTCTTTCCAGACATCCCAGATTAGGAAGCTTGGAGCTAAAGCCCAAGCTTTGTTGACTGTTTCATAATCAGAGAAGTTTTTCCTCCAATTCTTTAGGGTGCTGGTGATGCTGCCCATGTCCCTATCTATTTGTCTGAAAATTGAAGCAATCCCATTCCACAATGTGGAAGTAAATGTACAGAGGTTGAGAAGGTGATCCATAGTTTCTTCTTGTGATTCACATAGCTGGCATTTGGATGGGCCAGATACACCTCTTTTCCGGAGGTTTTCCCAGGTAAGAATTTTCTTATGCTGCACTAACCACATGAACAGTTTAATTTTCATCCATCCCTGGTTCTGCCATAGATTCTTCCAAACCCAATCCAGGTTGGTCGAGTCAAGCCCAAGGGCTATGTGTTTTGCCTCTTTAAGGTTAAAGGTGCCTTCATTGTTATTGCCCCATCTCAGCTGGTCTGAATCAGCTGATATCAGGATCTTCCTTTGTTCCAGGATGGTTGTTAGAGCTTCAGCCTGTGCCTTCAAGGGGGCATTATCCCTGTAATCCAGTTCCTTCCATATCCTCCATTTTCCTCCATTATTTGCCTGATCCCAAAATTCATTTACTCTGAGTAACCCTTTGATGTCAGTATCATTCTTGAGATTTGCAAAGTCTTCTCTCAATAGTTTAGGTTCCTGTTGCCACCTATCCTCCCAAAACCATGCAAGGTTTCCATCTCTAATTTCCCAGAAACTGTTTTTCTGAACAATGGCTCTATTCTCCCAAGCTTTGTTCCAGATGTGGGAGCCTTTGATGATTCCAGACATTCTAATGTGATCCCTGTCTTGCCAATTGTTTGCATATTTCTGTTTCCAAATTTGTGCCCAAGGGGCAGCTGAATCTTTTAGCCATCTCCACCATAGTTTTGCCCCCAAAACTTTGTTTAGCACCTCGGGATCATCCAGTCCCAAACCTCCATGAGTTTTAGGTTTACAAATCTTTTCCCAGGCTACCAAGGCCCATTTTTTTTTCTTCCCCTTTACCCCAAAGAAAATCTCTTTGGATATTTCTGCATAGTTGCATGAGAACATGAATATGGGAACATATTATAGGATAGATTTTGTAAGCACAAGCCTACCCGCTAAGTTCAAAGACCTACTTGTCCATTTTCATGTCTTGTCCTGTAGCTTGTTAATCACAGGCTCCCAGACTGTCTTGCTCAGAGGTTTGTCTGTTAGCGGTACTCCCAAATATTTGGATGGTAGCATATCTCTTTGAAAGCCTAGAATTCTGGAAATATTTCTCTGAATAGCAATGTTGGTGTTAAAAAAGAAAATCTTTGATTTGGAGAGGCTTACCTCTGTGCCTGCAGCCATTGCAAAGTCTTTCAGGATTTGTTTGTAGGCTAGAGCTTCCTTGACCGTAGGTATGCCCTGTAGCATAGTGTCATCCACAAATTGTTGATGGGTCAAAGCATTTCCATTCCCAATTAGTTTGAGACCCTGGATCTTACCTTCTTCTTTGGCAGACTTGATAGCTAGGCCTAGTCCTTCCATCATGAGAATAAAGAGGAAGGGGGAGAGAGGATCTCCCTGTCTGAGACCTCTCGAAGGATTAAAGGGCTTTGATGGAGAACCATTTAACAGTATTGAAAAACTAGAGGTAGTTACAAGGGCCATTACCCATCTCACCTAGTTATGGTCAAATCCATAAGCTAGAAGAACTTTCCTTATGTAGGCCCAATTTAACTTATCATATGCCTTTTCTAGGTCAAGTTGCATAATCATTCTTGCCTGCCTATTGCTTATAAGAGAGTGAACCACCTCATGAGCTTGAATGATATTGTTGAGAATTTGTCTGCCTTCTACATACCCAGTTTGCTCCACAGAAACCAGAGTTGGTAGAAGGGGTTTAAGCCTGTTGGAAAT
This sequence comes from Pinus tabuliformis, assembly GCA_031772625.1. Taxonomy (NCBI): domain Eukaryota; kingdom Viridiplantae; phylum Streptophyta; class Pinopsida; order Pinales; family Pinaceae; genus Pinus; species Pinus tabuliformis. Next base: position 1,544,778,190 of record CM062818.1, read on the forward strand.
TATTTTGGAAATTATTTTATACACCACATTGCATAAAGCTATAGGTCTGAATCTATCTGGTGTCAAAGCATTATCCTATTTTGGAATTAAGGAAATGAAAGATGTATTGAGTGCCTTCAAAACAGTTCTATTTTTTCTGGAGTCCTCCACCACATCAAGGATATCCTGCTTGACAATACCCCAACATGCCTTAAAGAAGTTGACATTAAAACCATCTGGGCCTGGCGCCTTCCCATTTTGCATATCTTTGATGACTTCACTAACCTCCTCTTCATTCACAGGCCTGTTTAGATTATAATTATCTTCTCTTGTCACAAGCTTAGGAATGTGCTTTGTGAAATCATTGATGAATTGTGATCTGTCTAAGAGAGGTTCCTCTGCTATGCCTTGGAAATGTTGAACCAGCTTAGCTTCTATATCTTTGTGGGTGTTGAGTTGGTTTCCTCGAGAATCCTTGATTATTGAGATTCTATTGTGAGACCTGTGATCCATGGTAGATTTGTGGAAAAACCTTGTGTTCCTATCTCCTTCTTTTAGCCATTGTACTCTTGATTTCTGTCTCCAGAATATTTCCTCTTGTTTGCATAATTCTTCCCATTCTTGTTGATGATTGTTAGCTTGTTCATTTCTTCCCTCGTTGAAGCCATCGGTGATGAGGGTCTGATTAATTTCATGTATCTTCCTTTCAACAACTTTTTTAGCTTCAAAAATGTTGCCAAACTCATTCTTATTCCAATCTTTGAGCCTGATTTTGATATGTTTCAATCTTTTATGCAAGAGAAACATTTTCGTACCCTGAATCTGCATATCCTCTTTCCACCATTTTTCAATATTGCTGATAAAGTCTGGATGGGTGAGCCAGATATTTTCAAACCTGAAAGGTCTGTTTCTTGGAGTTCCTATACAGGACGCCTCAAGTTGAATAGGCCAATGGTCCGAGCCACCAAAAGGGAGTATCATCGCTGACATGTCAAGGCCTATGAGTATAAGGTCCTCTGAGATAATGAATCTATCTAGCTTTGAGGCTACTTGAGACTCTCCTCCCCTTTTATTATTCCAGGTAAAGAGGCCATTACTTGTCTTTGTGTCTACTAACTTCATATTGTTTATAAAATTCTGAAAAGCTATGGAGTCTCTGCCTAGTGATCTGGTTCCACCTTTTTTTTCCGACAAGGATCTGATCATGTTAAAGTCCCCTCCCAAAATCCATGGTATTCCTGAATGTCTGTCTCTTAGATCCTCCAGTGAAGTGAGTAGTCTGAGTTTGTCCTCAGGCTTCTGTGGACCATAAACATTTGTGATTAAATAAACTTCCCTGTCCCCCAAAGGTTGAATAACCACTGATAAGTAGTTCCTAGATGCTTCAGCATCCAAGATACCTAGTTTCTGGGGGTTCCAAAGTGTGAGAATACCTCTGGCTGTTTTGTCTGCTTTGACTTCTAGAAATTCATATCTAGTTAGCCATTTGTTGTGTATTTCTCTTATTTTTTCGACTGAACATTTAGTTTCCTGGATGAAAATCATATCTGGTTTTTCTTCTTTCATTCTATTGCTAAGATTCCTTTGTTTCCTTTTACTCCCTAGACCCCTAATATTCCATGTTGTGAGCTTCATTAAGAAATATTTGTGAAAGAGTAACTAGTTAGGTCTTTCATCTTACCTGAATCTATCATCAATTTTCCACATTCTATCAGCAGCTCGTTCTGTTTTTTCCTACCCCTCTTCCTGCCTGGGTTCCTAGGCGCAAGTCCCAATGTTGTCTTCATAGTTTTCACCCCTTCGTTGTCCTGACTATCGAGGTTTCTTTTGGCTCCCGACCCTTTTGCCTGAGTTCTCCATAGAAACAGCTGTTGCACTCTATTGAACTCCTCTTGTGGTAGCGAATCCATTCCTTTTGTGGTTCCCTGCTCCAGGAATTTTTCCAGATCTAGATGCTCCCTATCGAGAATATCTTGCAGTTCATGATCCTCCATTTCCACCTCACTCGGGGTCATCTCTTGGTCCTTATCAAGTTCCATGGTACTCAGCAGATCCTCCTTTTGTTGGTTGTTTTCATGTGTGTCCTCCATATTTTCTTCCTTTTCCTTCTCCCCTAGGCTGTCCTCCAGAGTCGGATTTGCCTTATCTAGCTCCTCTTCTTCTTCTAGTACCTTGTACCTATTCTGGCTTGTCTGCTTTTCCTCGTTGATTTTTTTTGAAACTTTCTTCCTCCTTTACCTTTATTTCCCACTTTGTGAAAGCTATCAGTTTCTTTCCCTGAGGTAGCTTTAGTTCTGCTCTCTATTTTGCTTAGAGGGCAATCCATGAATAGATGCCCATGTTCATGGCATTTGCAACATCTGAAAGGAACATGCTCATAGTCCACCACTTGTACCCATTCTTCATCAAAAACTTCCAGAATCACTTCATCTGGTAGAGCTCTAGAGAGATCCATCTCCACGCATATACGGGCAAAGGATGTGTACTTTCCCCGCCTAGTGGCCTCAGATATTTTTACAAAATTCCCTAGTTTATTTCCTATAGTTGTTAATGATTCTGGCTACCAATAATCCAGTGGTAAGGAGTAGAGTCTTACCTAGACTGGAACTGAAGTGAATGTCTCTTGCTCCGGGACAAAATTCATCACCCAAGGCCGCATATAGAGGCCTGCAACAGCATAGAAGTAGGGCCCTCCTTCAAACACCCTGTCTTTATCCTCAATGTTAGTGAATACTACAGTGAAGAAACCCTTTGACCCAAGGTGTAGGTCTATATCCCCTTTAGGTTTCCAGTGATTCTTTATCCATGCCTGTAAAGCCTTCTCCGTTGGCCATAACCCCATGAATTTACAAATGACTGCGTAAGTCGCCATGTGTTCCCTATGCGCCTGTAGCGCTGGATCACTCAACACCACTCTGGGTGTGATAGTTGTCCTAGGCTTACACGGTCCATTTTGTTTTCTAGTGTCTGCATTCTGATTTTCTTCCTCTATTCTTTTCTCTCTTCTGATGTCTTCCCGCCTATTCTCCTGCTCCTGTGTGTCTCTGTTGTCCTGTTTTCCTCCTCCTAAAGTACCTGTTTCAGCCTCCAGCGGTTTCTTGCCTCGACTGGAGACTGCCTGACTATAGGAGGGAGTGGAACTCCCCCCCTTATGCCCCTCCATGGTGCCCAACACTTAATTTCTTCTGCAAACCCTAGCTCTAGCTCTCTGTCGGAAATCCAAATTCGTGGCACCAGTTGTTATCATAATAAACTTCATTTTTTACTTTTTTTAGAAAATGTTGACAGTTGCAGTGTCAACATTTAAATGGTAATAAACAAGGAAAATTTCTGATAACGTGGCTATCAATGTTTTTTGTCATTTCGACAATTTTTTTAGAACAATGTTGTTATCACATTTTTTACTATGTAATTTTTTAAAAACACTGACAATGGGAGTGTCAGCGAAAATTTGTAATAAACAGTTTTAAAATGTTGACAATGGGAGTGTCAGTGTTATTTGTAATAAACGGGTTTAAACTCTGACAACTGGAAAATCAATGCCAAATGAAAAAATCAAACTTTGTCATAAACAAAGAATATTTCCAATGGAATATCATGTTTAATCTTAAGTGTTTTCTAGATGGTGGAAGTTATGAAACAATCTCAACAGTCAAAGGGAAAATGTGCCAAAACATGTTTGTTTTTACTTCACAAAAAAAATTGTTTTTAAAACTGTTTTTCCTGTAAAGGAAGTAAATTCGGGAGAGGTTTCTAAATAGATGGACACATATTTTCCAAATATGAAAGAGGTTTTTTTCCACAATGGACCTGTTTAGAAAAACTTCTCTCAGTTTTCTAACAGGGGTTACAATTCGAAATATTAGAAAGGTTATTTTTTAGAATTTTACAATCTTGTTTTAGTAATTGTTTTCAAAATCATATCCCCGATGAATGAGAACAAATTTCACAAAAATGAAATAGTTTTTGTCCACAATGAACCCATTTAGAAAAACCTCTCTCGGTTTTCTAATTGCTATCACAATTTTGTATTTTTGAAGGGATAATTGGACCCTATTTTTCATGATTTCCTGAGGAAAAGATCATGGAGGGTTGTTGACTTGGATGCCACCTCACCAAATTTGGCTTGTTGATCCTTATCGCTAGCCATGAATCTAACAACAACATGGTCTTTAGATGCATATATGATTAGGAAGTTTTCTATATTCATGTATTTGAGATGTATGATGTGATTATTTAGATTTTGTAATTAAGTTTGAAACTATAATCCTGTGATCATTTTATGTAAGTTCTATATAAAAGTTTATGAAGAATGAAGAAGGGTTCGAAATTAATTGAAAACCATATTTGCAGTCTGATATATTTCAGTAATCTTGAATGTATTTGCAGTTCTTAATGAGTGGCTTGTAGGAAACTCATGTGTTTCATCTCCCTACCAATATTTCTTTGTTATGCAAATCCTTTTTCATGTCTAAGAATGTTAGTTTCTGAGATTGGATTTCATTTATTCTCCTCTATTGTATTATCATCCATTAGTATTTGTTCTTCCTGACATTTACAAACTTTGTTTCTTTTTTGTTCCTCTTTCTTCCAATTTCTCGAACAATCAAAGGACTTTCTTCTTTCATGCTTTGTACAACTTGCTCATTGGATCTGTAATTTTATTCGTTTAAGAATTGGACTCCATGCCCAATGGTATGTTTTGAAACAACCCAACCAATTTCATCCTAGTTCTAAATTTGGCCAACTGAACTCAATTGGTGAAAAATTTCTACTATAGTGACCAGAGTGTAGTTGAGTTTTATGGAGAGATCCCTCTCTGGGTTGAAGGTCCATATTTGAACCTAAAAGAGGTTTGAGGTTACCTTAGGGCTTTTCCATGCAGCGAGGGTTTTCCCTAAGTGATAACATAAGCCTCTTCTCATGATGAATGGAAAGAAGTGATGCAGAAAGAGTATGATGCCTTGATAAAGAATGGCACTTGGAAGATAGTTGATCCTCCATTGGGAAGCAAACCAATTGGTTGCAAGTGGTTCTACCAGAAAAAGTATAAATCTGATGGCTCACTTGACTAGCAAAAATCCAATCTTGTGGAAAAAGGTTTTGCACAGAAGAAAGGGGTTGATTATGAGGAGACTTTTTCCCCCACAACAAAATGGGCTACCATTAGGACACTCTTTACCTTGGCAGCTCAAAACGATTGGAAATTCCATCCAATGGATGTAAAAATTGATTTCTTGAATGGAGATCTGGAAGAGAATGTTTTATGTCCCAGCCAAAAGGATTTGTTGTGAAGGGCCAAGAACAAAAAGTATGCAAGCTTATGAAACCCTTTTATGGCCTCAAGAAAGCACCGTGAGCCTGGTATGAGAAGTTAACAAAGCATCTTCTGAAACTCAACTTCAAACATTGTGATATTGATGCAAATTTGTTTGTCAAGAAATTTGGCAAAAAAGTTGTATATTATGTGGTGTATATAGATGATCTTTTGATGACAAGGAACAATGAGAGCTACATTGCATACATAAAGAAAGAATTGAGGAAGGGTTTTGAAATGACTGACTTGGGCTATGTTCACTACTATTTTGGTATTGAAGTAACTCAACATCCGAATTTTATATTCCTCTCTTAGAAGAAGTACATTGGAGATCTGTTGAACAGATTTGGCATGTTTAAGTGCAATACTTTGACTACTCCAATGGAACACAACTTGAATCTCACATCCATTGAAGGACAAGAATTTGAAGATGCAATAGAGTATAGATAGCTTGTAGGAAGTCTCAACTACCTAACTACTACCAGACCAGACATTTCATTTGCTATTGGAATCCTCTACAGGTTTATGCAAAAGCCTTGTGAGGATCATTCATCTGCTGCAAAAAGAGTTCTAAAGTACTTGAAGCGAACTCAAGAGTTTGGACTTAAGTATACACAAGTGGGCGACTTCATCTTGATTGGATACTCTGATTCAGACTTCGATGGAGATAAAGAAATTGGGGTATCTACTTTAGGTTATGTTATAAGTCTTGGATCAGAAGTTGTCTCCTCGAGGTCACTCAAACAAACAGTTCTAGAAAATTCCACAACAGAGGTAGAATATGTGGCAGCAGCTAAACCAACAAAGGAAAATGTGTGGCTCAGGAAAATTCTGGAAGATTTGCAGGTGAAACAAGTGCATTAAACTTCACTCGTGATTGAAAACAATTCGGCAATAAAGTTGACCAAGAACACAAAGTTCCATGATCAGATGAAACACATCAATACAAAATACCATCTGATTCAACATCATGTTGAGGCCAAGACAATACATCTACACTATTTTTCCACAAATGAGCATATTGGAGACATCTTCACCAAAGATCTTAGAAGAGAAAAGTTAGAAACATTCAAAATGATGCTTGGAGTCACCAACATCCCTTCAGATTGGTGGGGGCAATGTTGACACCTAATATTTGGGATTAGGAAATTTAAGTAAATAATGTAAATAGAAAATAAGGAGATTAGGAATATAAAGAGACACTGGGAGGTCAAGCCCAAGAGTGTCTCCCTACAAGTATATGTTGAATTTCTTGTAGATTCACAAGCTTATGCAATCTAATAAAGCACAAGAATCTAATTCTACTTTTAACCAGTTGGAAGCCAATAGATCGATGAAAATAGTAATCGACAATATATACATATATATATATATATATATATATATATATATATATATATATATATATATATATATATATATATATATATATATATATATATCATGAGCAATCTTAATGCAAAACACAATTCGCATTATGGAGTTACCTCCCGGCCTGACAATATTTATTATTATTATTTCATTTTGGTCAACGCATGTTATTCATTCTTATAGAGTCAAAAAGAAATTATTTTGAGTCAAGAGAAATTTATTTGATTCAAGTCCCATTTGGAATTTTGAAAGAAAAAGAAAAATAATTTTTATTTTGAGTCAACTTGGCCACTTGGAAGACCAATCACTTATCATCACAAAACATCGCTTCTTGTGCCAAACAAGAATAAAAGACAACTGAAATTAAAGGAGAGATAAACTATGATTTTTTCAACCTATTTCTCCACACACGTGCTAAGGTTCTGTGGATTCTCTACGAAAATTACAGGTCTGAACTTCATCCTTCACTACAAGTCCAAAATTTTTGTGATTTGACCATAATTTAGAGTGTTTGATCAACGTTGAATTTCATTGACTTTGACTTGGTTGGAGGATACCTAGAGGAGGGTTGAATTGGATATTTGTGGCAATATTAGTCCTTGTCTTGGGTCTTGTATATCTCATTTTTATCTAATTCTATAAGCGAAGGATTTTTGGGTTTCCCCCCTTATGGGGTCGCCTTGGCTTGGAGCCTAATTCTTCATGTTCTTTGTTTCCTTTTGATCTTTATGTTTTGCATTTTTGTGTAATTACTTGATGAAGAAGGCAATCTAAGTAATAAGTATCCAAAAAGCATTCACAAGTAATTATCAAGTTAAGATAAATCAATCATTTTCTTCTAAAACTTAGTTTCTCAACATGAAGGAGGGTAATAGGTCCTATGACATCCAACCTGCAATCTATGATGGGAAATCCTCAATAGTCTCTCTGAAGAAATATGTCCCATTGAAGGGGTCAAGAGGTATGAGGCATCACCAATTTTATAGTTGAAGAAGATTGAATCTTGGTTTGTCAAATTTTGCCCTCTATGGGCAAGAAAACATGGAAGGAGGTGATCACCTTAGAAGAGTTCAAAAGGGGAAGGCCACATAAGACCTTATATAAAGATAGAAATCCAAGGACCTCCCTCATAAATAGAGTTAGACATGTATTGAAAGAGAGTAAAAAATGATCATCCAATCCTTGATAAAGACAATAAAACATCCCTTGAATCTCATAATAAATGGGGAATCTAAAGATGAGGTAACCCTCTAACTCTATCTCATGTATATGACAAAGCTAATATATATTATTGAGAAGAGGAAAATATCCCAAAGAGACAGAAAATGTGAAAAGTCCTATAGTAATACGTATACAAAAGATGGTCTTGAAACTAGTAAGTTCATGAATCCATGACTGTAAGGTCATTGGCATCATCTTCATTATCATCATCATCACCACCATCATCGTCATCGTTATTGTCATCATTGCATTATCATCAAAATCACTATTCATGTCATCATCATCATCTTCATCATCATAATAATCATGATTATGGACATTGTCATCAATTGTTCATAATTATAGGTGTCGTAAGAAATATCATCAACCCAAAAAATGTTATGAGTGCTAGAAAAGGGTTGTTAGGATACATGATATATGCAAGAGAAATAACAACTCTATTTTTGAGAGATGATCGATGATCATCATCATCATTACCATTATCATCATCATTACCATTTTCATCATCCCCGCCATCATCATTAATGTAATTTCTATCGTTATTGTTGTCATGGAAATCATCATTATTGGCATCGTCATCATCATTCATGCCATTATTGTTGTTGATGATGACCTAGATGACAATAATGATAATGATTATCAGATGATGATGACTTGGATGATGACGCTAAAGATAATGATTATGATTATGACAATGACAACATTTAAAAATTGGGAAGATTGACCAAGGTCATTAGCATCATCATCATCACAATCATTGTCATCATCATCATCATTGTCATTGTAACCACCATTGTCTTTATCATCATTGTCATTATCATCATAATCAAAATTCATGCGATCGTTTTCATCTTCATTATCATCATCATAATAATTATTGACATTGAACATAGTTACCAATAAAACGAGAAAATTACATGATACCCATTTTTTTGAAGTAGCAAAAGATCACTCGATTTTGATAAATTGTGATTCAAAATACACCTTTTTTTTGGAGCATATTTTTGGCATTTTAAATTTTTTTTTATGTATCAAGAATGAACATTTTTTTTAAATGTTAGTGATTTTCACGCTGATTTTGAAAAGTGTTGATGCAACATCAACACATTTTTTTAGAGGGCTTATTTTTGACACTTTAAATTCTTTTATCTATCAAGTGTGAACATTATTTTTTGTTAGTGATTTTCATCTTGATTTTGAAAAGTGTTGATGAGCATCAACCCCTTTTTTTAAAGGGCTTATTTTTTACACATTAAATTTTCTAATGTATTAAGTGTGGATAATTTTTTTAAATGTTGGTGATTTTCAAGTTGGTAATAAAACATTAAAAAATAAAAAATAAAACATTACAAAAAAAAAACAAATACAAAAAATATAGAAAAACAAAAAACAAAAAAACCAATAAAAATGTAAAAAAAAAACCAAAATTAACTTGTAAAAAAAAAAAAGTTGAATAAAAAATTAAAAAAACAAAAAATAAATAAAAAAATGATTTTTTTTCAAAAATAAAAGTAATTTAAGGAAAAACAAATTAAACCAAAAAAAAAATCTAAAACCATATTTTTATGTTAAAAAAAAAAATAAAAAATAAAAACCTCAATTTAGAAAAAAATAATTACCAATATATATATATCAAATAATTTAAATAAAAAAAAATAGGAATTTTTTTTTTTTTTAAATTAAGATTATAAAAATCTAAAAATAATGTTAAAAAAATAAAAAAACGTTAAAAGATAAAGAAAAAAACATTAAAAAAATTAAAAATTAAATTAAAATAAAATTTTATAAAAAATTTAAATTATATAAAAAAAAAAAAAATCTCTTGCCATCCCACTGCCACCCTCCCTCCGGCTCACCCCACCACCTCCTCCCTCACCTTCCTCCTCCCCCTTCCTCCCCACCTATCTCCACCCACCTCACTCCCTCCCCCCTGCCTCTTGTCCCCACCCCACCCCCCCTCCCACACTCCTAACCCACCCCCTTCGTCCCCTTCCCACCCCACCCCACCCCACTGCCCCCTTCCTTGCTCCCCATGCACCCCTTCCCTCCCCCCACCTCACCTTTGCACTTTTACCTCCCCACATGCCCAGGCCTCCAACCAACAGCTAGAGGGCTGCTTGCGAGGGTACCGGGCGGGTGGGGCAACTGCGCACCGCCACCCCCGCCTAGTTGGGCCCCCCTCCTACGGCCCTTTGGCCACTGGCAGGAGGCCTAGGTGGGATTTATTTTATTTTAATTTTTTCTATTTTTTATTTTAATTTTTAAATTTTTATAATTTAAATTCTTAATTTTTTTTTTAATTTAAATATTTTTTAACTTCTAATTTTTTATTTTTTTTAAGCTTTTTTATTTTAATTTTTTTGGGGTAATTATTTAATTTTTTTTTTTTAATGAGGTTCTTATTTTTATTTTTAACTTAAAAAATGGTTTTTTCTTTCTTTCTAAAATTATATATATATATATATATATATATATATATATATATATATATATATATATATAATATATATATATATTTATTAAAAATTTTCATTTTTACAAGTTAATTTTGGTTTTTTTTTATATATTTTTATGGTTTTTTAAAATCTTTTTTATATATTTTTTGTCATGAATCATCCCCTTGCCACCCGTGGCCCATTGGGCCTCACATGGTCCGAGATTTTTTTTTTTAACTTTTAAATTATTATTGTTATTTTTTAATGTTTTATTTTATTTATTGATTTATTTTTTATTTTTATTTATTTATTTGGTTTTTATTTTATTTATTTAGTTTTTTATTTTACATGGTATGGTTAATTTATTTTTTTTACATTTTATAGTTTTTTTTTTGTCCTTTCTACATATTTTCTATATTTGATTTTTTTGTCATGTTTTTTATGTTTTTTTTGTTAAGCTTGGTAGGACCATTCCATTTTCTATTAAACAAAAGTAACTTTACACCACACAGGTTGACCAGGTTGCCTCAACTTGTCCTGAAGGGAAACCAAGTCTGTTAGCCACTTGTCCGCATTGTAAGCCATCCAAAAACAGTAAAGTCTTAATCTCTCTAGCCAAGCTAGATATATCTCTGTTTCATGTCCATACACTACATAGCTATCTAAACTAATATTTGCATCATAGAAATTAAAAGCTATCAGCATAAAACAAAAATATGCATAGGTAAGAGTCTATTCCTTCTACTCCTCAGAGGTAGATTCAACAGGTGTCAGATCCTTGGCGGATGCCCCATGCATGTCATTTAGCTCCAATATGCAAGGGATGTGGTGGTCAATTCTATCCAAGCTCATGTCTTGTTTATGCAGTTAGAAGAGGATTTTCTGCAAATCCTTCTTATAACTTGGAATACCCTGTAGTGTCACTGCCATTCCCACAGAAATCTGTTCCATTGCTTTGCTTAATACAATCTTCATTAACTAGTAAAGGTACAGAGTTTGCTTAAACTGTGTAATTCTTCCTCGGGTGTTACCTGGATTCGGGACTAAGGTCCTCCAGTTGTCCATTTCTTCCTCTGTCTCACTGCCTTGTTTTATTTCCTCCTCCCACTCTTCCAACAATTTCTAGATTCCTGCATCCGTCCCCTCACGATAAGCCTTTGTCGCTTCAGTGATAAGGTGTTCTACTGACTTCTTGACCCTATGCGGTTCTGACATGCTCGGCTCCTTGTCTTTCCTAGGTTTCGGGCCTCTCTTGCCACCACGACATCCCCTCGCAGCACGATCCATGACCTATTTGCTAGAGCTCTGATTACAACAATAGTCAGTTAAATCGAAACACAACATTGCAGTTATGCGCCACCCCCTCGTGACTCATTTTTGAATTATTTTTCCATCGTTATGCACCATCCCATGCTTCTCCTCTTTGCCTGCTCTTACTATTTTAGAGCTGAGGTGGTCTTGGGACCACGGCCTGAAATGGGGAGGTCCATAGACCAAACCCACTGCTGCACTCGTTTTCCAATCCCCATTACTATCATTCGCATGCAAGTCATCTAACCCTTGCCTAAGCCATTCTCACAGTCCCCTCTTTCTTCTTGTAGTTTTCTCGGAGTAATTCAAGTCCCTTTCCCCCTCTGCCCAGGGATTAATGGCGTTGCCCCTCAGTTCCACCCAATTAGGTTTCCAATCGGATTCTCTATCCTTTCCATCGGTTCGAGAGGAATTCTGGTTACCCCAGCACTTGCTTTGCATAGAACAGGAATGGCTGGGCCCCATGTTTCCTAGCAACTACTTCCCCCACCCCCTTCTTCCATCTCCTACCCCTCATACACTCTCTTTCCACAGTCAGTCTCACCCCAAGCACTATTTAAGGAGTGTGGTGCATCAAAACCCACCAGCATGTAATTGTCCCCCCGACGGTCATAGGCATTACCCGTCTTGTAGTGGATATGGATGTAAAACCAGGCAATTGCCAGCAATTGCCTTCCCCATTGCCACCAATAGTTTTCTACCCCTGAGGCCCTCTTCCTATTTACCCTCCTCTCCCCCCACAAAAACCCCAACCATAACATAATTACAGTGGTGGAGTGAAGCCGAATAACATACCTGGGATCAATAGGCATTTGCCGTTGTGCTTGGCATCTATGGTTCCGTCTTCCTCCCACATCACTGCAATACCACCTCCCTCCACAAGCTGACCCTTCAAAACCGACCACTTACCTCACTCCCCTGCCTATATTCCTTACCTTACCTCTTGTCCCACCACCTTTCCCACCTCCCCAGCATGCATTAATGTCAAGGGTCGTCACACCCATTGCCTTGAGCATGTGGGGGGAGGCAGTACTAATTGCCAAGGTACCGATCATTACTAGAACCAACCTATCCCAACTATCGGCCTCAATCCCGATCAAGGTCTTGAGTTACTGGGGATTTACTATCCCTGCTCTGTCTGAGGTCGTGTTCCATAATTTCCCCTAGGGTTTGAAGTTTTCATCCTAGGGTTGGACTAGCCACCATTTTTCGAACATTTCATGTTGATGATTGCATCCCCAGTTGGCTAGAAAGTATGCCCCTTTATTCCCTCCCTTCTTAAATGTCTAACCTGGATGTAGTCGAACTTAGGGATTATTTCTCCGATCTCTTGGATAAGTCTTGCTATCCTCCAGCTTTTGCTGAGCTTGTCCTACTTGGTGCCATTGTTTAGTTTTTCCAACGTGTTTATGACCAGGCTTGAGTCCCATTCCACCACTAAATTTCGGTATCCCATTCTGACAGCAATTAGGAGTCCCTGTCGTGCTGCTCCAAATTCAGCCTCGTTATTACTGGATATCCCATAAAATTCAGCATAAATGAGCCGAGTGTTAGCCTGGGGGTCTTGGAAGAGGCCACTTAGTCCTGCCTCACATGGTTCCCTTTAGACGCTCCATTGAAATTAAGTTTCATGAAATCTTCTTCCAGGGGAGTAAAATGAGACCGGGATGTCGAACCTGCCCTATTTATTTTCCATGCCATGGGGGCTATCATTTCTGGGGATAGGTTGAGTTTCTGTAAGATATAGGCTTCTTGGGGGGGCACTTGCCAGTCTTCTTGATGCCATTGCTCAACTAGAATTGTTTCCTTGATGTTCTAGACTATTCCTTCCCATACTTTCTCTTAAGTAGTTGCTTTATTCTTAAATATTCTATGGTTTTGTTCCTTCCAAATCGCCCAAAGATTGAATCCTAGGGCTAGACCCCAAGCTCGATTTACTACCGAACTGGAGAAAATATGATTTCGCTAGAGGAGAATTGTTTCTTTGATGTTATTTTGGTCTTAGTCCATTCTTTCAAAAACTCCTTGCATTTGCCTCCACTTTTGCACCGCAAATAGGCATGTGTTTAGGATATGCCCCATGTCTTCTCTGTGTTGATGGCATAGCCAGCAAAAGGAGGGTCCCTGAAATCCCCTTTTCTGCAATTGATCCCAGGTCAAGATCCGCCCTTTGCAAACCATCCAAAGGAAATGGGTTACCTTGGGCCACCATCCTCCCTTCCATATTTTTTTCCATATGATATCTTGTTTGTCATGATCTTGTCTTACTTGAATGTCATAGGCTTCGTTTATGGTGAAGGTTCTTTTAGTAGTGTGTCCCCATCTGAAAATATCTAGATCATGTTCGACCATTAGCTATCTTGATTTCAGTTCTTTGTCAAGAGCTTTCAATTGTTCAGTTTCCATTGCTTGGTCCCAGTCTTCCTTTGTCTTCCATCTCCTCCAGCTTCCCATTCCTTGGTCTTCTTTCCAAAATTGCCCCACCACATGTTTATTCCTGTTGCTGGTATAATGGTATATGTCCTTAAGATCTTGTCTCTCTATCATTCTTTCCCGTTGTTGCCATGAATCCATCTAGAATATTACTGTTTTTCCATTACGTATCTCCCAAAAGGCATGCTCATTAATAAGGTGTCTATTATGGGCTGCCAAATTCCACACAGTCGATCCTTTTGGGGGGTCTTGATATCTCAGGATATCCTCTATTCTCTCAGGCATATTGTATTTCCTTGTCCATTTTAGTTCCATGCTTTTTATGTTTTATTACTTGTTATTGTTTTTTAAATTTTTTTGTGTTTTTTTATTGTTTTTATTTTTTTAAATATTTGAATTTTTTTATTTTTATGTATCTTTCATATATATATATAGTCCGTGTCTATGCTTGTCTGGCAACCCAATCCCATTATGTGCAATTTGATAGTTGATTTTAAATTTTTCGTTATAATGAATCGAGTCTGCCCCTACAATGTGTCAATTTCATGGTTGGTCTTTAAGTTTTCATTACAATGGGTTGAGTTCACCTACACTGCGTGTCAATTTCATAGTTGATTTTTATTTTTTGTTGTTGTAATGTATCAAGTTGTCTTAGGCTAAGATTTTAAAATCGCTATACATTTAGCATTTAAAAAGAATTACTCTTGGTATAATAACTCTTTCATTTAGGTGTTCATTTTTAAAGTTTTTTTAGTCATAAATTTTTTCCATAATGTCATGCTTGAAATATTTTGAAAACTTAAGATTGTTTTGTAGTCATAATCTTTGGTTTTAATTCCATGGTTGAAAAATTGTCAAGATTTTAATGTTTTTCTAAGTCATGATATTTTATCTTTAATGCTATGGTTGAAAATAGTTATAAGTATTTTTTCTTAGCACCATGCCTGAAAATTGTTGGAATTTTAAGGTTTTTTAAAGAAGTGATATTTTAAATTTAATGTCATGCTTAAAACTTGTTGGAATTTTAAGGCTCTATAAATATGTGATATTTTATATTTAATGTTATGCTTGAAAATCATTGGAATTTAAATTTTTTCAGAGGCATGATATTTTATTTTTATCATTATTAAAAAATGTTGAAAGCATACCCTGAAAAAAAGGCGTTATTCCGGCATCAACACTTTTCGATTTCAAGTTGTTTTTTGCACCAAACAAAATGGCTTTTATTGCTTTTTCCTGTTATTTTTAAAAAATATTGGAAATTAACTTTGAAAAAAAAATAGTGATGCAGAATCAACACCTTTTATTTTCGGGTTGCTTTTTCAATTTTTTTGGGGTTTTTCGGCTCAAGTACCTGTTTTGAGGTAATAGTTCCTGTTTGGTCGGTAACTTTGTTATTGCCATCAGGTGTTCATAATTGTCAATGTCATAAGAAATATCATCAATGTAGAAAATAAGATGAGTGTTGGAAAAGGGATGCAAAAGTGAATTCTCTCTAAAGTATATTGATTCCATTCCAATAGGAGTTAATTTTCATACTTGTGAAAATCCATTTGGGAACAATAGCAAATTTGTAAAATATGACCTTATCCTTTGGCTAGAACTCTTGGCCTTTCATGGAGCATGACTCTCCTACCGATTCAAGTTCCCAATAAACCCTTATAGGTCCCCATTCAGCCCCACTTCCATAAATAGTTGAATCCTCCATGAAGCTAATTTCACACTATACATATTGGTGATGCCCACATGTTTTGATCTAATCAATGAAGGAAGCATCTCCTGGAGAGTGTTTGTTTCACACCCCTGCAAATTCACATCTTCTGCTATTTGCGACAACTTCCACACTTTCATACCTGCATCCACTAATTCACTTGCAAAGAGACCTACATCCACATGAATGAAATTTCCCCATAGTACAAAATCTCCCTTCTCCACATGTTGCTCAATTGTCTCAACACAGGAATGATGGATATAAGGTCAATAAGGTCAATGCCTCCAATCAGTTGTATAAGCCCCACTTCTACACTTCTTAAAATATGTATTATCCACTTAATTAAGTAAATGTTTCTTGCTATTGGGAGGATTCATAATGGTTTCCTCCTAGCCAAATGAGTTCTCCTTTAGATATTTTCATATGGTCCATCTTGGTGTTGTTACTCTTTATCACGTGAAAAAATGCCTTTTTGGTGTTGGGTATTGAATAATCCAATGCTCAAGTGTGTTTTGTGACATTGATTAACCCCCTCTACTGGATCCGTTAACTCTTGTGATGCGTCCCTTTACTAACACCTACAGGTTTTGGTGTAACGACAATAGTGATTTCAACAAGTGGTATCACACCTGAAGGCCTCGAGTTCGACTCACACCTAGCTTATGCTTGGGGAAGATTGTTGGGCATTGGATAATCCAGTTCCCCGTGTATTTCGTGACATGGCTTAACCGTCTCTCATGGATCTGTTAACTCTGGTCATGCCTCCTTTTACTAACACCTACGGGTTTTGGTGTAATGCAATAGTGATTCTAACACTTGGGATAGTCATGCATGAGAAGCCAATTCGTTTAAAATTTTGATGAAGCTTCAGATCCCAAGGTAGTGATCCATAATATAAATGATGGATTTTGTTTGTTAAGTCACCAATAACAATTACTCCAATGTTAAATATATGTTTTAATCCTTAAATAAAAGTATTTGTTTTTGCCATATTGTTAGGAGCAAAGCCTAAACTCAAAAATTCTATTTAAATTTGGATATCATATAAAAGAAAATTTAAGTGAATAATCTTTAACAAAAAAGCACTTACTCCTATTTGCTATATCCAAAATTCCTACTAAAAAATTATTTTTCAATATTAAAGATTTTTATTAATCTAAAAAATATCAATTACTAAAAATCTAAATCAATAATTATATTTTTTATATTAAATATATGAAAATAATTTAAAATTTATATTTTAAAATAAATTTTTATTTTATTTTATCCAAAACTCCTATTAATAATATGTTTTTCAAAATTAAACATTTTTCTATATAATCTAAAAAATATCAATTACTAAAAAACTAATCAATAATTATGAAAATAATTTAAAATTTGTATTTTTAAATATTTTTTATTTAATTTAATATATTATATTAAATATATGAAAATAATTTAAAATTTACATTTTTAAATATTTTTTATTTATTTTAATATAAAAATAATTTTACTATAATGTATAATATTAACAATAACATCAATAACTCTTTTAATCCAATGTTACCTCAATTTAAATATTACCAATTTCACTTTCAATTACTTTAAATAATCAGAAAACAATTCATAACAGCTTTACAATACTGCAAGCTTTACACTACTGCCTTGAAAAATGTCAGGTCTGTTCTGCACCTCAACAAGTCTATCGTGACTTGACTTAAATGCAGTCAATAAATTTGCACGGATGAAAGAGAGCCTATGCGAGTTGATAGTGTCTTATTCTACATGCTATAAGTTTTGGCCATTTTCTAGCCAGAAGTTTTTAAAAATTTCTTTGGTTGAATCATAAGTGTGATATGTAAATATTATATAATCTATTTTTTTTTTAAATATTGAATTATTAGGTATTTAAAATTAAATTAAAAAAAATTAAAATATATTATTTGAATAAAAAATGTCTCCTTGAGAAAATTTCAAAACATTGAATAGTCAAAAAAAAAAAAAAAACTTTGTTGATGGTAAGAATATCTATGGTGATTTAGAGCATTTTACGTGCAAAAGAAGTTAATTTAAAAAAATCAAAATTACATTGCGAGTGCATGGTTCAATGGCGGGGCTGAAGGCTTACACCTCCCGGTCCAGTTTCTATACCCAATTTGCGATGCTGCTGTGCAGCAATTATGTGTATTTGATGATTGATTGATTGATGTGATGTATATATATGTAAAAATTTGTACAGATTGGCCTGATATAATGATTCTGCATGGGACTAGCCACCCCCTTTTTAAAAAAAAAATGTTTCAGTTATTTTTTAGAAAAAATTTTAAAATATAAAATAGTTATAAAAAATACTTCAAAACTATATCATCTAAATATAAAATTATTTTAGGTCTAGAGTATGTCTTAAAATTGCTTTTGTTGTTTAGCTGAGGTTAACCACCCAGAACTCAAAGATATATGGCAGGAGTGAAAGCCTGCTGACTTACTGACCACCAACAGATTATCCCAGGTAGACTTAAAGAAACAGGTTAACCACCCAAAACCCAAAGATATATGGCAGGAGTGACCAACAACAGATTATCCCAGGTAGCGTGATTTTTATTGAATCACTGCCATAAATCAACCTGCATTGCCAGATAACAACTAGAGATAAATGTCCTTACAACTGATTTGACAACTGAATTATCATACATTTTCCACTTACAACTGATTTGACAACTAAATTATGATACATTTTCCCACTTACAACTGATTTGACAACTGAATTATAATACATTTTCCCATATTACAAACACCAAAACCTCAAAATAATTGGAAACATTTAGTTGATCGTATATACGAGTACCTCTAATGTTTTCGAGGGCTTTGGGTGCAAACAATGATGGCCCACGACCCTTCCAAAACAAACGCGGGAATCACACCCATGTCGGTAGTCTGGTAGGTGATGGTTGCTTTTCAAATCCACAGACTACACATTCAGCAGGGTTCAGATTCTGCGCCAGATTCAGCTGGATGCAGATGAAACATGACGGTCGACATTAATTTCTCTGTACTTACGTCGTGATTGCAAAAGAGAAATGCAGGTTAAGTCGGGGAGGAACTGGATCAATAATGAGATAGAGCCGGCCCACCATTTTCGGATATGGCAGGGATATGATTCGAAGTCAGTGTTTCAGCAAATTTAATAGCAACTTTGATTACAGATGTCTGGCACATGGGTCGGTTAAAAATAAAATTTCCAAAGCATAGTTGATAAAATGAAACTTTGTCTTATTGGAAAAATGATGCCAGGATCCATAAATATTAGGTTTTCTTGTTCTTGTCTTTTCTCTGTAAGTCAATGCACCGTTAGTCTACCAAGGAGGAGAGGCAGAGCCAAATGTGAGTGAGACTTGTGAATGGAACTGTGTCAGTTCCCAGACAGGATAACGATATATTGCTTGTCATTTAGAGTTGGATATGGAAAAAGTCATGCGACTGAAAAACAGTCAGTCGAAAAGGCGGAAAAGTCTTCTGAGTATCCTTGTCTAACCACGTTTTAGAGTGGGAGTTTTTGAACCAGGAAAATTTTAATATTTATTATAAAATTAAGTTTTGTGGTATATATAGATTTAGTATTTTGAAAATTTTGAGGGTATTAGAAATGTAAAGAAATTATTTTTCAAAAATTATAATGTTAACTCATTTTTAGCCGATTCTAAACTAATTAAATCAGAATATGTTTAAAAATACCTCTTAAACTTATAATAAATAGAGATTATAGATTAATTTTGTAATAATATGATTTATATCTAATAACTTATTTAATAATTAAATATAATAAATCATTATTAAATGAAGGTTCTATGATCTATATTAAGTTTTTGAGATATGTTTTAGGAGCTAATTACATGTAATCAAATTCGCTAAAACAAGTTCCCTACAGATATTTCTTCTCAAAACTTCGAAATATTTCCAATCCATCTGAAAACCCCAAACAGATTCTAAGGAACATATGATTTTTATCTAGTAACTTATTTAATAATTAAATACAATAAATCATTATTAAATTAAGGTTTCTATGATCTATATCAAATTTTTGAGATATGTTTTAGGAGCTAATCACATGTAATCAAATTGGCTAAAACAAGTCCCCGACAGATATTTCTTCTCAAAACTTCGAAATATTTCCAATCCATCTGAAAACCCTAAACAGATTCTAACGAACCGTGTATGACCGTTGGAAAAGGCAGACGAATATAGCGCGTTTCTCTTACGTTTTATCTCCAATCCATCTGAAAACCCTAAATAGATTCTAACGAACCATGTATGACCGTTGGAAAAGGCAGACGAATATAGCGCGTTTCTCTTATGTTTTTTCTTTCATCCAATCCATTGGTGTGAGGAGTCGAACTCCGAAACTAGAGGATAGTTGTTGGAAGACTTCATGATTGTATAGATTGAAATTATGACAATTTCGGGCTTCTACTTTTGTGACTGTGATATGAAATTTATCAAATAAGTTCAGTTTTAGGTTTAAAGTTGGTTAATTTTGATATTGATTTTGGAATATTTTTAAAATATGATAGAAAATGAATTTAATTTTTGTGTAGTAATTAGGTTAGGTGATAAGTTTAAATCTTATGAGAGATGGATGAAGGAATGTTTTTGTGAAATTAAATTTTTCAAAAGATTTTCGGGCTTCATTCAATTTTGCACAATTTTGGTAATAAGTATTTCAGCTGGTAATAAGTATTTCATCCTAAGTTGATCGGTCTTCTTAGACCATGCAATAAAAAAAAGCCAGTCCCATTCTAAACTCAATAAAAAAAGCACTCTAAACTCAATCTAATGTAGTAACCCAAAAAAACCTCATTCACATTAAAAAGCACTCTAAACTCAATCTAATCTAGTAACCCAAAAAAACCTCATTCACATTTATCAAATTCCAGAAATATTGAAAAATCTGTCACAGCATTTAAAAATCTACCATGCAATTATTATCCATTCACATCTATCAAATTCTAGAAATATTGAGAAATCTGCCATAGTATTTAAAAATCTACCATCCAATTATTATCCATTCGAGCAATCAGCAGAGGACTGAACTTCAGGTGGGAAGGTAAATCGGTCGAAATTCAATGTAAGTGATCTTCTCATTATCGTTTTTCAAGATATGTGAGCTTTATGGATGAAATTGTACATCATGCACGGTGCATGCACTGTTTTGTTGAATGAGTATGTTCTATATCATTTACAACAAGGATCTTGTTCAGGTTAGGGTTTTGGATGGCGAATATATTTTTCTGCACCATATACACATTCAAAACATGAGATTTATTTGGAGGGATTTCAATAGTATCAATTCGACAACTTGAAAACATGGGAGAATGTCCCAGCAGCTGCCTCGATTCACAAGAACTGCTAGGTACTCCTTTTGATGTCAAACCTCAAATGGGAGCCATTCCAAGGTAGAGATGTTGAAGTTGAAATTGTTGTGATTTAGTTTAATGTTTTCTTAGCTATTTTGATGTAGATGGCAGATTTTGTGATTTTATCTAAATGTTTGAGATAATTTTTTTGATTGTAGATTTCATATATTTAATGGGTATTGAACAAATAAATTTATCTATTAATTTTAATTTATTTTACATATTTAATTTTGTAATTCACATGAATTTATTAGCATTATTTTATTATTTTTAAATTCAAAATCTGTAATTATCATAAATTTATTTAGTGTTTTTTGCTTTTTTCACAAATTTGTATTCGAGAATGTTTAGATTCCTAAGTGTTGAATTTTTGTTCTCTACTTTTCAGATTAAGTATCACAGCCCATCATCAAAAAATTTATGAAATAATCTATTCATCATCAAAAACTCTATAAAAAAAATCTTAAATTTTTATATAAATAATAATTAACCTAAAATTACTTAAAAAAAATTATATCCATCCATAAATAAATAAATAAACTCATTTTATCTATTAACACTTCATGAGATATATCCTAATCTACAAACTAAAAAAACCCTTGGGTAAACCTCCAAAGCCCATGTACATAGTTGGAATAGATCTTATAACACCACTAATTTTTTATAATAATTCCATTTGAAGGATGTCGACATTATTTCTAATAGATTACATCGATATAATGTCTAAATGTACCTATGACAGGGTCCACATTTAATATATTTCAATGGCTTTGACTTAACTTCGACATTATTTTCTAAATCTACTTCTTCCTTTTTTCAGTAAATGTGGTGATTATGACCCAGAAGATTATAAAGGCAGTATCAAGACCTGTCGAGAAACAAGAAGGAATCAAATTCAGAGGATGTGGACACAAATAGTTGCAATAACCATCGGGTCACTCTGGGGCCTCTACACCACCAAGATAGTATAAGATATTGGGTAGGTGCTTTGGTTTTTCTTTGATGTTTCAATAACCAAGATTCACGGTCAGCATATTCATATATTAGCTAGACAATGATTACATATTAGTTATAAGAATTAAATATTTTATCCTGATAAATACATGGTATTTAAAAAGTTTCCTAACATTATGTACAATGTTCGTTTTATTATTAGTTATAAGAATTAAATATTTTACCCTGATAAATACATGGTATTTAAAAAGTTTCCGAACATTATATACAATGTTCGTTTTATTTGTATATTATGTTTCCTCCAACCTAATATGTGTTAATGAAATTTTGTCACATGGAAATATTTTTATACTTTATTTTGATTATGGGTACACAACGTAATGGCATTATGGCATTATGGGAACACAATGTTTTGTTATTCTTATAACTTTTATACTTTATTTTGATTATGGGCACACGATGTAATGGCAGTATGGAACACAATGTTATGTTATTCTTATAACTTCGGTTATATCAAGAATCCAATGCATATTTTTTAAAAGTGTTTTTCTTTAATAACTTTGGTCTTTTTTATGATCTTCTCATAAAGATTAGGGCAATACAGGTTACTCTTATTTTTATTTAATTTGATTCATTTTATTTCAGGTGTTTGTTGGTAAAAAATAATAAAAAACTTCACGTATTATATAAATTTATTGTGAATTTAAGATATTTCAAATAAATTGATCATTTTCTATCATATATTTTTTTAGAAAATGATTTTATAGATTTTTAAAAAGGAATAAGATTGATAACTAAGTAATATTTTTAAATTAATTTTTATATCATCATTGATTTATAGTAGTAAAAATGATTCTAATATGTCATTTGACACATTACACATATCTATAGAAACAATTATTAATTTTTAATATTTAAAGTAAGACACAAAAACCTCTATGGAATACCTTGTTTATATAAGTGTTTGTTATTGACTTTGTCATTTTTTTAAGTTGAAGACAAGTACACAGTAAAGAGATCAAATTATTGAGTTAACTCCAACTTATTTTAGTTCACAACATATATTGGATGGAGTTATTCTAATAGGCTCCTTGGTCTTTTTTGTTCATGAAAGTAAACATTTTTTTCATAGTATTTTGGAAAATCAAATAAGAAATATTAAATGGGAGAGTGTACTAAATATCATTTTCAATGTTGACTACTTTTCCATATGTTATGCACATGAAGTCACAAAATGGATAGCTTTATTCAATTTACATTATATGGAATCCCAAATTGGAAATACATTATTGCAATGTTTGATGATTTTAGGGGAAATGTATACAAAGCTATTACAAAGAAGTACATGGGCAACAATGGCTTGGAATATGTTTTCCTCCTTATGTGTCATTAGATATCATATAGAATGAATGTTATTATTCAATTCCAACAATTAGAAATGAGTTCAATGTTGAATCTATGAGTGAAGGGGACAATTAGGAAAATTAAATTTTAGAGATAAAATTATGCAACATAGGGATATTGAGGAGTTCAACTATCACCATGAATACAACATTTATAAGAACGGTAGGAAATGACCATGTGTCCAACAACAATGAACAGGTTGGGTTATATTTGAACACATAGGTTGTAGCTTGTCAACATCCAATTTAGTCATGACATGACAAGAACTGCGTTCCTATGAAATATTATATAATTTAGCCCCACTTAGATTTCCTAAATCTCTGTGTGCCAAGATTCTACCACATTATTAATATGCACAAAACCATAAAAATTACAAAATTAAAGTCAACAACCCTAAAATGTTTATAAACCACCCCTCCATATTATTTACATTTTGAATGTGAACATCATGAGGCATATTTTGACTAAAATAAGCATAAGAATGGTTATTTTAGGAATCACATATTTTTCATGTTCAATTGTTCATGCCAAGGAATAACTCCTGAATTGAATGATTTTGTATTGATGTGAATGGAATTATATAGCATTATAGAAACCATCACTAATTTCTCCTTTCAAGGTTGATTCTTATTCTAACTATTTCTTGTTTACATATTTACAAAATATTTATCAAATTCCCAAGGATTGGGTTTCACAATCAGTTATAGTCGGTTGAGTTTTATTTCAGTCTTACTCAAGTCATTTATTGTTGATGTTTTCTATATAATTTTATTTAACTATTGATAATATTGAGATGAGTACTTCTACTCCACTGTTTTCAATCTCTGTATCTCTGTCATGGTATTGGAGCCTAGTCTCCATAAGATTCTCTGAGAACAACAGAAAGAAGTGTATGAGCTTGCATAAGACTCCTTGAAAAAACAGCAAAGAAAGTAAAGCAATAGTGAGAAGTCTCCACTGTTAGAAGAAAGACGTTGTTGTGAAGAAGGCGAAGCAGAGAAGCTCAGAAAGTGAGACGAAAAAAATAATTGTATGAGTGCAGTTATGAAGGAGAGAATTTAAAGAACTACTATGAGGGGGGATTACTAACACATCCTACAAGTTCAAGAGGTCGCGTTACCTCTGGCCATTCCACCGATTTTGCTGTCTATTCTCTTCACCCAACAGAGCATTAGCCAAGAAAAGAGGCACCAGGCACGAGGTCAACTCACTGAGCAACAGAGCATTAGCCAAGAAAAGAGGCACCAGGCACGAAGTCAACTCACTGAGCAACAGAGCATTAGCCAAGAAAAGAGGCACCAGGCACGAAGTCAACTCACTGAGCAAGGCGTTATAACGTAAGGCCCGTTACAGCCGTATATATAAAAAAGGGACCCATTCCAGGAGTTTCGTAAATTTGAAGAGGGGTGTGACGAAGGCCGCAAAGCCATCATGTAACAGGCGAGCACGACCACGAATGGTTTGAAAAGTCAAAGGTACATGATAAAAGTCATATGGATGAACGATTGTATGGATTTTTAAAAGGGTTTCGTATTCTATCGAAAGCTCTTTAATTTCCTTTCAATAATTTCAAAAGGGTTTATTAAAAGGTTTATAAGAGCCCTTCTGATTTTTCTTTTAAATAATTTTTATTTAAGGATTAAAAGGTTTTTCCACAGGGTTTGTCATTAAAAGGTTTTATAAGCGACCTTTCGATTTGTTTTAAAAAAAGGGGATTTTTTAGTAAAGATTAAAAGGGTTGTAGAAATGTTTCCTTTGCGAGAAAGATTCATAATGTTTTCATTGCTTATGGGAGAGGATGAAATAAAGTGTTTGGTCTTATTATTTATTTGAATAAATATTGTATCGAAAGCGAATTTTGTTATTGTGAGTCACAACCATAAAAAATTGCCACTTGAGTTGATATTAGAGAAGTTTTTATTGAAGCAATCAATGTTATGGAGAATCCAACAATTTAATTTGCCGATATTCAGTTTGATGAAGACAAGTTGACTAACAATGAACAGTTGCAGATGATGCAACAAAAACATCATGTCGACATGATGTTATTCAACGAGAGAATCCCACTTGAGTCTAAAAAATAAGTGGAATACAACCTGTTTGGATCAACACATGGTAGTAAAGAAGTGGAAGAGAAAGAGGGAGAGATAGAGAAGGAACCCCACAGAGAGAAAGCTCTCATTGCAGATTAGAAATAATATGATGCTTCAAATGTTTTTAATATTAATTTTGATTTTAAGTGTGCAGATGTAAGCAACAACCAGGAAGGAGCAACAAATTTTGAAGAAGAATTAAAGTTCCTTGAAGCATGGCTTGCAACACCATGTTTTGAAAAAGTTTGCATTGAAGTTGCAAAAATGAATGTTGAAGACAACATCGATGATGAAAACATTAATGATTTTTTTATATATTATAGTCCTGAAAAGATGAAATTGTATTATGGACTTATGTTGCAACAAAATATTAATGATGAAAAGCACACTATAGAAGATGAGATGTGGCAACAGTGCACATACAAGCTAATTTTTGATATCGAGGAAATTCTTAGACAACCAGAAACAATGGAAGATTTCCACCAACAAATGAAGACTCTGGAATTTGAAGCCTACAATAAAAAGAATAAGCTACAATTTAGAGGCTGTAGGATCTGGAAGAAAATAAAAAGAAAAGAAATCCATGATGTCAAATTTTTTTTTTAAATTTTAATCCTAGCTTAGACTTAGACCAGTAGGCATCTTAGTTTAAATTTTTGTGGTTTTAATTAAGGGGGAGTATTGGAGAATTGAATTCCATCCACCCTCTAGGTTTCATAACTATCCATCCAAGTTTCATAGTTGAGTTCTAGTTGAGTCTTGCTCCAATCATTTATTGTTTATTTCTCCTAGGTAATTTTATTTAACTGTTGATAATATTGGGAAGAGTACCTCTATTCCATAGTTTTCAATCTCTATAAACGCATTATGTTTTTGGGATCGAGTCTCCTAGTCTGTGGTGGCAAGCTATATTAGTTGAGGTCGAGTCTCCTAGCTAGCGAAATTGGCATCTATGTAAAAGACTATTTTCTTGACATAATAGAGACTTTGAGTAGCGCAACAATAGGAAGGGTGGTTTTTTGTCCCATAAGGGTTTCCCACCATATATCTTGTGTCTCATGTGTGATGATGTGATCGATGCAATTTTTTCTACATACTCTATAAGTAGAATCATGGAATAGTTGTTTGATATGTTTTCCTAGGATACAAGCATCACATTGCTTCAATTTCTTAGGGATAGTTGGAAAAATAGAAGCACCATTCTTTTTTAGAAAATGAAGACTGTCACAATTAAGATGTCCAAATATTGTGTGCCATAGAAGACTTGATTTATCTTTAACATATTCTACTCCATTTACATTGTCACTTAGGTCTTAAAGAAGTCTTTCCAAAATGTCATATGACAGGTTGCACCTGTATTAAGAAGTCATGCATCCATTGAAGCAAATTAATTGTGAAATATATCTTCAATTAATATAACATTGCATTGGGCAATAATATTATGAGTAGATTAATGTGATTTACCTTTAGGTGTATGTGATGTTTTACTTTTATCTTCTTCTTTTTTTGTTTCAATTTCCTTTGATTCTCTCCCAAGGGGTTTTACATATTGTTGCAACAAATTCAATGAAGAATGATATTTCTCCTTGATGGTTTTTACCCATCATATCTCTAAAATTGTTCCCTCCATGTCCTCTTCTACAACATCTTATTTTAGGAGAATCATGTGACTGATTCTTCCCCTTTTGGAAAGGGGCATTACTTCCTGAGAGGATGGAAGATCTTTTATTCTCTTCTTGAAAACTTTCTCTTGTTATACAAACTTCCCCATAAGAGAGTCAAATGTAATGATGATTATTGAGAAAAATAAATAGTATCGATCTTCATAATTGTAATTGAGTCATGATGTAATGTATTTTTCAAAATGAGAAAAAAGAAAAATTACTGTAAAATAAAAATTATTTATAAGCATGGGTTTCATGCTTTATTTGTTTTGTTTCTAGGTCAAATCCTCCATTGTAGGCTTATAGGTTTTATGTCAAGAGTCATAGTCCTTGTCATTATTATCTAGACCCTTTTTGGGCTTTGTATGTTAAGAAAGAAATTTATTTTTGAGAAAAAATTGTATTTTACACCTCCACCAAGTTGGCCTGCCCTCCAGTCAAGTCAGCCTAATTGAAAGAATTCGACCTCTCAAAATCACTATAAAAGTAGTGTTACTGGACCTCTTTTGGACATATAATCAAGCAACTTCAATCTACAATTGCAAGAGGAAGAAAGAAGTGCAAAATACCTAGAAAAGAAGGAGATAACCCTAGTGAAGGAGACATTTTTTAGCAAAAGGAAGCCAAAATTCTCCTTTTTTGTCCACGTGTGTGAGTTTCTAGGTTGCTGCAAGAAGGCTATAATTTTATATTTGTAGTAAGGCCAAAAATCTGAAGCAAGAGGGCCAAAATCTAGGTTCGTTGGAGGATTGAAGCAATTTGACCAGAGTTGATTATTGAATTTGGACTAATCATCTTGGGAGGATGACTTGGTGGATTGGAGGAAGTCTTTTTTTCTGGTCAAAGGTCTTGATTATCTCATTTGATCTAGTTCTAAAGGAAAAGAATAAAGTTTTGGGTTTTCCTTTAGAAGAGGGCTTTTAGCCTTGGCTGAGAGTCTATATCCTGGGTCTCTATTGTGTTGATATTCATGTACTTATTCTTTTGATAGCTACTTGATGATAAGAAGATAAAAGAAGATAATAAGAATTAAAATATAATCACAAGTAACTATCAA
This sequence comes from Pinus tabuliformis, assembly GCA_031772625.1. NCBI lineage: Eukaryota > Viridiplantae > Streptophyta > Pinopsida > Pinales > Pinaceae > Pinus > Pinus tabuliformis. The sequence goes on from CM062818.1 coordinate 1,544,806,530, forward strand.
GATAAGAAAATATTTCTTCCTTTTCATTTTCTAACACTATATCAGAGCTAAGGTGAAGAACAAGGACAAAGGCGGATTGAAGATCAATGGCTCTCACCATCTCAAGGAAGGTTTCAATAGAAGTTTTCAAGGAATATCATAAGGAGAAGAGAATTCATTTTGAAAGGAAATTGAAGGTTGCAAAGGTATATAGTTTTCCTAAAAAAATACACTTATGCCCTCATCAATGGAGTCTAAGAACAAGCTTCAAGGAACCTCTAACTATAGAGCATGGAACACAAGGATGAACCTCATACTTGCAAAGGATAAGGTATTGGACTTTGCATTAGTAAAGGTCAAAGAACCCTCAGATGATACATGAAAGGAGAAGTACAAAGAAACTGATATTCTTTCCATGAACTTAATTGTGGATGGAGTCAAATATAACTTGATTCCCTACATATCCACTCTAGACTCTTCAATAAAAATGTATGATTCTCTCTCAAAGTTGTTCACCATAAAGAATATTGGACAAGTAGCAAGTCTCAAGAATGAACTTCAAATAGTTAAAATGACAAAAGGATAATACAATGTCGTAATATTTTGTAAGAATTTCCTATATTAGAGAGGAACTCAAGAAATTGATGAAGTAGTCCATGGAAACGAACTTGTGATTGTTGCCCTTCTAGGACTACCAAAGTCTTGGAATGCCTTTACAGCTATAATTAGGAGATGGAATTAGCAGTTGGAATAATTCTCCATCCTTCGAAGAAATGTGGTCTACCTGGATACAAGAAGAATCCCCTCTCTCCATAGTAGAAGGAAAGCAAGAAAATGAAGAAAATATTTCAAAATGCCTACTCTTCTTATGTCAAAAAGAAAGAAGGATATAATAAGTTTAAGGGAACAAAGAAGAATCAAGGGAAGATTGACCTCTCTAAAATAGAATTCTATCATTGTCACAATATGGGACACTATAAGGTTCAATGTCCCGATAATCCTAACAACAAGAATAGAGAAAGGGACCAAGCAAAAGTTGTAGATGATGATAACCCTCCAAAGAAGTCTAAGGAATATGAGGCTGAAGTCAAAGAATTTTTTTATTAAGTATCATATATACTCCACCTATAGTAAAGGTTTTTGTTTTAAATCTTTCTTTCTAGGTTTTATAGATTTAATATGTTTCGTTCCTGAGTTGTTTTGATGAATTAAAGGAATCCCTCACAAGTATTGGTTGATGAAAGGTAAAGAGGGAGCTTCCCCAACATTTTCACAAAATATAAGTATTGTGTTCTTTAGTCCTTCTCATTATTGATTCCCTCTATTTATCTAAGTCTTATTTTTTCTTATTTATAATCCTTTCTCTCGTGTTTTCCTTGGAAGAAAGGTTTGCAGGAATACTTTCAAATCAAGAGAGAGACTTTAATAAAAGGAAAGAAGCATTATCGTAGAGGGAACCCATCAATAGGAAACCCTACACGGTTTGTAAAAAGGAGAAACTCAAGCTATGTTTAAAACTACATGATTTGTTGCTAGTATTCTTCAAGTTAAAATGTATGTTCATTTTGAAATTTGAGTTATATTACTAACTCTCTCATGTTTATGGTTTTAAATCATAAATATTCTTGTTTGCTAGGTTGATTAATCTTTAGATTGAATCAACACTTGTCATAATCCTTATATTTTGTTCACTCTATTGAAACACTAACCTTTAAGGTTCACTATAAGAGCCTAACCCTTTAGGGTTCTCTATAATATCCTAACCTTTAAATGTTTAGGGTTTGTTAATGTTATGATGAAACATTAAATCTCTTAATGTTTGTTGTTGATGTCTAAGATACATGATGAAACCTTGTATTTTGAGGAATTGATGAATTAGGGTTTTATGAAAGAACCCTTGTAATTGTCAATATAAGATCCTCAGAATGAATCCCTAAGTATATATGCTTTCGCATGATTGAAACCTTAGATTGGTCAAAATTGTTCAATATCTAGGATGTACAAGAAAAACCCTAGTATAGATTGATATGAGGTTCTAAGGCATAGTAATGAAACCCTATATGTAAATTGTTTTTGATATGATTGAATTTAGTTGTTAATATCTAAAGTTTAGTAGAGGAATTTAGGGTTTGTGACAAAATCCTAACATAGATTGTTGTGAAAGTCTAGGGTAGGAAATTTGTATCCCTTGTTGATTATAAACCTATCTAGAATTAGGTTTTGATATGTAGAGATTAATTTCTTACTCAAAAATGTTGATAACCGTAGATGTGTTATTTTATGATTACATGCTAACCCTAGTCTGATAAAAAGTTGACTTCATGCTCTTGTGTGTGTGTGTGTATTTGTGCTTGGTTATACTTGTTGTTGAAGACTTATAGGTAGATAACCTTCAAGATAATGAAGATGTTTACCTACCACTTAATGATGACTTGAGGGTGATGCTGAGAATGATGGAAAGAGGGAGCTATAATAGATGACATTGTTAATATAAAAGGAATGATGTTCTATAATATTGAAGCCCTCTAATGATGTGATGATGCGAAAGTAGGAGCATATGTGGCTAAAGTTGATGAATCCCCTAATAGAAAATAAGATTGGATAAAGAAGGTATATATCACCCCAAGAGAAGAGATATTGTGATAGCTATACTAAAATAACTTGAAGAAAGAGTAAAATTGGAGAAATGCTAAAGCAGTACAGATAATTATTTGTGATTGATGAATTTATGGACAAGAAATTGGATATTTTGGAAGGTGTTGAGGCTTAGTTTGGTGTTGCTGGAGAAGTTGAAGAAGGAATATTTCCTCGAGATTTATTTGGATATTGTGATGAACTAAGAAATATCAGAATAGTTGAAGACCTCAGAGTTTTGTGCTATCATACAAAACAATATACTTTGGCAGTTTGATACTGGTTGGGATCATAAAGCTACATTATGTGCCAACCACCAAACAAGTAGTCAATGTGTTAACGAAATTTGTTCCCAATAAGAAAATAATTTTAGGAGCATGCTTGAATTACTGGATGGGTTGATCCCTTCATAAAAAGTTGGTGTAATGATAAATGCCTTTGATTCAATTAAGAGGGAGAGATGAAATACCATAAAACTAGTTGTACAATGATACTTGGGAGGACATCGTGGCCTAGTTAGTATTGAGATCTTAGTTGATGTCTAGATCCTAGAGGGAGGGTATCAGTTGGAGTTCTAGTTAAGTGTTGATACCTAGATCCCTGTAAGGGTACGTATAAGAACTTGTTATAGAAACTATATGATTAATCATCTCTTCACTTACAGAAACAACAATGGGGGCATGGAATTTATTGTCCTTGTTCTCCAAAATGTCTAGCTCTTTAGCCAATATGGGTTTCATATGTGCACTATCATCTTATCCTTCATAGATACCTTTCCATAAGTCTCTAAAAATGAGGGTATGATAGATATTTATTAACCATTATTTGTATTTGTATTTCCTAGAAATTACTACTCCGAAATTGGAGATGAGAAAATGAATATTTATAAGAAAAATAGTGAAAAATTATCTAATCAGTTCACCCAAGAAACTAATAAGAATAAAAAACACACAAGTGGTATTCTTCCTTGAGGGATGAGCCAAAAACATAACTTCAATCTAAAAAATTCATTTCAAGTACACACTCATGAAAAAAGGTTGGTATATGAAATTCCATTAAGTTATCGCAAGGTTTTGATAGTCTTGCATGGAGGCATCACTAAATGGTTCTCTAGTGGAACTAGAAAAGAAAACTCAAGAACATAGGGATTATCAAATATGAAGTAACTATTTGACCAACTTGAATGCCAATAGATATGTCAAGGGATTTTTATCACAAATCCAATTACTAACATAAAAAATAAGTCTACGGTTTGCTTTTGATAAAAGTCTCCCTTATCAAATATGATACTCATATGATTGTTGAGAAAGAAATGAAATAATTATGGCTTTAGAACAAAGAGTAGAAGGTGGAAGTTGAACATAGAATGCCATAACACACTTGTTTTGAATTATGAGAAAAAATGAAAATATGAGGTGTTTGAAATACGTTGTAATTGATGTCAACAAGTGGAAACAGGAGGCATAAGAGTCAAATATGGTCTAAGGGAGAGGACATATGGAGCAAAAAGAGGTAAATGTGTAGCAGCACAGAGGTGTAGGCATAGCAACAAAGAGCTGTAGAGGATTTGGAGCCAATTATAGGGAAGAATATCATCTTATGAGATAATAGAAGCAATATATATGGATAAAGCTATGAAAGAGCTTTCTAATGCTATATGCAAGTCCCAAAATGGCCTCCTAGTGCGAGAGTTAGAGCCAGTCAAAGTTCGGTGACCCCAAGGACTTAACGACAGAGATAAAAAGTAGTTGGAGCCTTTTGCGTGCAACCAAAGTTGGCACAAGTGCCAAACTGGTCACTAAATCTGGTGGAGCGTCTAAGAAAGAACTTCGAGAAAACATGGCAACAACAAATTGGGCCAAAGGAGCCCATAGTACAAGCTAGCTCGATGATATTACCTTAGAGGGTAAACCATAGAGGAATCATATCATAGCCCAAGTCTAAGTGACCGGGAGGGAAGAGCCTGGTCATAACAACTACACATTGTCCAATGGAGAGTTAGCGAATGGAGCCCACTTGATAGTAATACACCAGTGGGTGCACCCCAGAGGTTTGTTTGGAGAAGAAAATTGCTACACATCAGGAGGAAAGCACTGGGATACGTGGAAAATTTCCGAGGGGCACTAGAGACAGTTCATTTGATTGGATCTGTAGTCTCGGAAGTGGTTCCCTGCACAACTGATCATGCAAATCAACGATAGAGATATACTCTGAGGGGCACCCCTCCTAAATCCACAATCTGCTTAGGATTGGTGTTAGAGACTAAAGGCTTGAACCCGACGGTTTTCAGAAAAATGTAACAACGAAGGAAATGATCACAAAACAAGGCCACAAAGGACCTTTTATCTCTCTTCCAGAAAGACAGATGGTGGCTCATGATTGGCCATAACGACAACAAAGGATGATGTCATCATAAGCCAATTAGAGGTGGACATGTTGCAGGTAGATTCAATGTTTTTTGGCACCCAAGTGGCCCTTTTCCGTGTGACATGTGTCACCACCTAAACGATGACACATGGTAGTAGTGATTTCATGGTGATGTCATCCCAACAAAATAAGGTAAGAATATTTAAAATGGTACACAAGAGGTTTTGTCAGACGATGGATGTCGAGACACATCGGCCCATTGACAGTAGTGACAACCAATTACGAAGGTGTCAGGAGGACCCACAGGGAAATTCATCCCTTAGGCATTTCCCTAGCGAGATTATTGAATTCATTTTGCAGTGGCACTAGGTAGAAGGTACTGGGCCACAAAGGTAGAGGAACAACCAATAAGGAGAGCATCAGGTAGTTGCCATAGACACATCAACCTAACGGTGAGACCCCGGTGGGTTAAAGGGAGCTCTGACCCTAGCACTGGAAACAGATTCCATGTAGCAGTGGAGGACCAAGGGTGTAACAACAATAGAAAGTGGGGCCAACCTCAGATCTCGTAAAATTTAAATAATTATATTAAATAAAAGAGTCGAATTAGGATCTCCGAGCTAAGTACCCACACCAAGCCTTATTCCATAAGGTGTGACCATGGGTGCGGAAATTTAAAAGAGCCATGGAGGCTCTTGGAATCAGCTAAGTGTTGTTCCTTGGTCACCTCACGTAGAGGTATGCCCAACATCATGGAGCCATTTGCAAAATAAAAAAGGTCCCTCGTAAGGCTCAAAAGGGCTAAGAGCCCAATAGCTTAGGTTGTGGTCATGGAGACTAGTCCTATGGAAAAAACCAGGTAAAGGGTTGAAAGGAGAGGTCTAATGTGGGAAGGATGGTCGAAGAAGGAGATCAAAGGAAAAAATAAAGACTTCATGCACAAATTCAAAGCCAAAGATAGCAAAAGAAAGTATATAAAAGAAGGCGTGATCAAGAATAATGTACCAATTGATTTTGAGGCAGAGCTTCTAGAGAAGCAAGGTACTGGTATGGTGAGGTGATGTTTTTCATAGTAATTAGAGATTGTTGTAGGTGATTTTTGAGGGGTGACAGGGATAAATTATTTGTTAGAAAAGAAGAGAAGGCATTCATGGTCCTAGTATGAAAATGGATGAAAAATGGAACAATGAGTGTCAAATCAAGTTGTATCTTGTTGATTAGGGGTTGGTGCTCCTTCTAATGGGTGTTGGAGAATAGGTGGGGTTGTAGCTCCATTCAATTGCAGCTAATAAACTAGGAAGTTGTAGCTTCCTGCTGGTTGAAGCCAGAACTTTGTAATTGCAAGTTGTAGCTTTCCCTATGAATGAATTGAAGAACAGTTATGAAATTTACTTGTTCTTGTGTGTTCCATTGTGATTGTTGATATTAATATATGTTATGGTTATTTAAGTTATTTTTGAAGTATTCAATGATGTGCACTAAGTAAAAGAATTTTTTTAATTGGTAAAATTGTTACAATATTGATTCACCCACCCTCTCAATATTGTCTTGGTTTACAACGATTAGTATCAGAGCCAAGTTACTTCTGATTAGTCTAATATCTGGAAGAAAGATCAAGAACCATGGAAAACCAAGAAGGAGGATTTACCAATAAGGCACCTATGTTTAATGGACAAACTATGTGTTCTATAAAGTGAGGATGAAGACCTATATTCAATCACTTGGAGTTGATGTATGGGATATCGTTGAAGAATAATATATAACACCTCCACCACTGATAACCAAAGATAAAAAAGTTAGATTTCTCATGCAATGCTAAAGAAATGCATGCCTTGCTTGCTAGCCTACCTGAAACAAAGCTTGTTAAAGTAATGGATTGCACATCTACCAAAGCTGTGTGGGAGAAGATGAGTAAATCTTAAGAAGGAGACAACAATGTAAATAAAGCTAAACTCCAAGGCTTTAGGATGAAATTTGAATATTTGAACATTCATGATGATGAAAATATTGCAAATTATTTTTTAAGATTTGATGAAGTTTTCAACACCATAAGAGGTCTTGATGAGAAAATAGATGAAGAGGTTGTAGTTCAAAAAGTGCTAAGATCTCTTCTTGAGAGGTTTAATCCCAAGGTATGATCCATTGAAGAAATTCCAAATATGAGCACTCTCACTCTAGATCAAATCCTTGGAATACTAACTACCTATGAGATGAGGAGTTCTAAAGGAAAGTATGCAGCCAAAGAATCAACCTTCAAAGAAGAAAAGAAGTGCAAGAATGAGCATCCTGACTCATGTTGTGAATCAGATGAAGAAGAGGTCAACTTTTTGAGGAACTTCAAGCGAGGATCAAGCAAGTATAAAGGTGAGTTTCCCTTTTAATGTTTTAATTATGGGAAAGTTGGTCATTATGCATCAAAGTGTCCTGAAAGGAAGAAAAATGACTATGATCCCAAAGAAAAATTTAAGAAGGTTCAAAAAGAAAGAAAGAAGGCCAAGAAGAAAGGTTTATATGCTCAATATGAGAGCTCCTTTGAAAATGAGTGCAACCAATCCTTAGATGAGAACATAGATGATGAGAGCCCTAAGGAATTCATGTTGATGGCCATAGAAAACTTGCAAATCGAGGTTATTTCTGATGATGATGAAGGAGAAGTTGATCTTGAATGAAAGATAGTAAGTGCACTTGAGGAAATAGAGAGGTTCAAAAAGAAAAATAAAACTCAGAGAGAATCTTTGATGAAGGAAAATGTTGAGATTGTTGAGCCATTACTTTTGCAGTTAGAAGAAGGTAAGAAAATCCAAGAAACCTTGAACCAATAGTTGATTGAAAAGGGTAAAATATGTGAGAAGTTGGAAGGAGAATCTGTTTTGTTAAGGAAGGAGCTTTAAAAGGCTAAAAAACAACTTAGCTTCAATCAGAAATTCAACAAAGGGACAAAAAATTTAAATGAAATTTTGGAGGCTCAATGCATCTCCAAAGACCGAATTGTTCTTGGTGATAGAGATAACAAGAGGAGCACAACAGGGTAGGTGTTTACTGTAGGTGGAACAATTGTTAGTTGGGTGTCAAAACTACAAAGTGTTGTTGCACTCTCAACAAAAGAAGTAGAGTATGCTTTTGCTACAGAGGCTAGTAAAGAAATGATTTGGTTACAAAGGTTTCTGGATGAATTGGGTAAGATGTAGGATTTGGGTAGGTTATACAGTGACAGCTAGAGTGCCATACATATTGCAAAGAACTTTGCATTTCATTCCAAGACTAAACATATACAACTCAAGTACCATTTCATATGGTCAATGTTGGAAGATGGACAATTGAAGCTGGAAAAGATACACACTAGCTAGAATCCTGCAGATATGTTAACAAAAGTTGTAACTAGGGGGAAACTGAGAATCTTCTCAGATTTAATTGGTCTTCAAGTATGATGAAGAAGATGAGAAACATCCAAGTCCAAAGTGGAGTCATTGTCTAGCAAATGAAGCAGCAATGGAGTTGCTATAATCAGTCTCCAAGTGGGAGATTGTTGGGTGTGGAGCCTAATTATCTTATGTATTCAAAGGTATTGCCGCATTGGACCCTAGTTCGTAATGGGGCGGCAACACCACTCGTAAAATATTTGCTGCAGGGGGGGTCCAGGGGGGGTAGCTGTGACCTTTGGGAGCCCCCCCCCCCCGGCAGAGGGATCGGGGGCAGTGCCCTTGAAGCTAAAAATAGATGTAAAATTACCTTGTAAAATGTTGTAATTTCGTAGTCAATTTGGGCCATTCAAAAGGCAGAGATCTGATGGTAGAAGTTATGTTTAATTTAGGGTTTTTTTCCCTAGAAGGTAACCCCTCACTATATATGAGGGAATTGTATTGCGTCTATATAGATTTTTATTCTGAGTGAGGAAGAGAGAGGAGATTGAGAGCAAAGAGGGAATTACAGCAGATCTGTTGTAGGTTGTATATCCTCAGTTTGCTAGATAATATAAAAGGAAGGATTGGTTGTTTCTCCGTGGTCATAGCCCAAACTGGGTGAACCATGTATATATGTGTCTCTCTTGTTTTATGCATTTTTGTGTTTATATCTCTAAAATATTTTGTGTTCCATTCCTCTATAATATATAATTTTTAACAACTGCACCTCTGACTTAGGCTTTCTAAATTCTTTATTTAGTGCTTGCTAAGTTTCTGCCATGTCGCATTGGGGTGATATACACAGTACTTGATATACTAGGTTAAAGAGCAGTGTTATAAGGCCGTGAGTCGCTGTGCTTTCTTGATGTTATCGTCTGTAATTTACCATGCCATCCACACAACTCTTGCAACAAACAAGAATTATTCGGGTTCTTCACTCCCTACCCCTTTAAAAACTGACATCTTCATCGCATTCACCATGTTGAATGGTGGAAGTGGAGGCAGAGTTGGAGATCAAGGTGTAGGTGTATGAGGTGGAGGTGGAGTGGATGGACGAGGTATCCTTGGGATACTTTACTTAATTGATTGTACTACACTTCACAGTGTAGTCATCATCGTCCCTTTGTCATCACTAGAAGGGGATTCGATCAATGAACTGTACATTGAGCTTGTTTCTTCTAAATAATTTCTCACTTCGCATAGCTCTAAACATCAAGGTAATTGCATAACCCTATTTTCACATAAAATAGGGTAACCAACTTAGAGTCTTCATAAAACGTCAGGCATTCAATATTCATATTTTTTTCCATATGTAACCCAAGAAGAAATGCTTCATACTCCGCCACGTTGTTGGTCGCCTCAAATTCCAGCTTGAAAGAGAGGGGTATTATGCCGCCCTCCGGAGATACCAATAATATTCCAAATCCATTTCCCTCTTTTGAGTTTCCCCATCGAAGTATAACTTCCATACTTCATTTTCATTTGTGTGGTAGTGCTCTAGATGCCTTATTAGGTGTACTAATGTTTCCTCTAAGAAGGCCTCATCTTCTTCTAGGAATAGGTAGGAGAGGTCACTTTCTTTCCCATGCAGTGGGGAACTTTCTAAGCCTTTAGTTGGGGTCACATTTTTTACAAACCTTGATTCTCTGTATAGCCTCCTTCGCTCGCCTCCAAAAGTGGGAATCATGGCATAAGTTACATCTAACTTGATAGAGCCCCCCACCTTGGAACCCCAAGATCTAGATAAGAGCATGCTGAATTGAGGAGGAATATCGGCCACCACTATGTCTATTACCACATTCTTCACAGGGATTTGAGCCAGGTTTACCACTAGATCCTTTATCATCCCTAAGCACTTGACCCTCTTAGATTCAAAGGAGTACAAGTCCCTGTATGGCCTGGTGATATCCATGCCCAGTTGTTCCATTATTGTTAATGGCATGAGGTTGTGTGAGGCTCCAGAACCCAACATGTAATTATGCAGTAAGAGGTCATGGATTACTAGGGTCACATAGAAGGGTGAAGTAGAAGGAGTCAACTCTTCCACATGCGGCCCAAAAACAACCATTGGTCTCTCCTCTTGGAGGTTTAAACTACCATGATTTGGTGCTGAGGTAGGTGGATGTATGAATTGAGAGACTTGAGATTTATAATCAGGCTTCTTTAGAAGCTCAGTTAGAGGAACATGAGTTTTTACCTTTTCGAGCTCCTTCTGTAGATTGAATGTGGATTGGACTTTTTCTATGCCTCTTGGCTTTGTTCCTTCTTCCTTCCCATTGACAGTTTTCAGCAGAACAGGTGCCCCCTTTTCTGTGTGTCCCTCATAAATATTGCTTTCCTTATTTGCAGAGACTTTTTTCTTGGAAGGTTCAGGATTTAGCTTACCTTTCCCATTGTCTGGTACTGGAGGAATAACTTAGGGATTTGTTCCATCTTATTACTTTGGTTCTCTTGACCTCTTCTTTGAAGATCTTAGATTATATTTATGTTGGGGTTGTGTTTACATGAAATATGCAAACTGTTTGCAATAATAATCTATATCTTCCTCATTTGCGGCTGCTTCTCTATCATGACTAGCCTCCTGGTGAGCCATACTCTCATGTCATCTTTGGAAACAGTAGAATACAAATTTCCCTACATCTCCTGTGTATCCGATGATTTCTCATTGGGATCCTCTTCTAAGTATAGAGGATGAGGGATCTGATCAAGCTGTTCCTTTTTCTCCCTTGGAAGTATTTGTAATGGAAACCTTCTATACTGTGGGTTGTAACCCCGATTGTTTACTTGAGCATTCTGTTTGGAGAGGCTCTTGTTCTCAATTTCAAGCTTTCCAACCTTATGTGATAAATTTTTTCCCTCTTTTATTCTCAGTAGGTTCTTACTTTCCTCTAGACTTTCCTTCTAAGGTAAAATTGGCTTCCACCTCAAGTGCACTGATTTGAAGTTGATCTAGAGTGAGACACTTACTTTCCCTTAGAGTAAAGCCAAAGTCAAACTCAAAATCTCCCAAAAAAACTACTCGAGCAGCAGCTGGAGGAGGCTTTATCTCAACTGGCATATTATTGTATTGCTTATTGAATTCCTTTATAAATTCTGAGATATCTTCTTTCGGCTTCTTCTTTATGGTGTTAAACTCTGTGAGGAGGTACTCATGATTTCTCTTTTCACCCCATTTCTATGTGAAAGAGTTTTAAAGTTCCTCCGAGGTAGTTTTGAAGGCATTGAGTAGGGCTTTGAACCACTTTTTGACCTCTCCATCAAGGGATTGTACAAAAAGTCTCGTGACCACATCCATTTGTTCCACGTTTAGGTTCTTAGCAAAGGCACAGAGAATCTCAATTTACCTTTGCGCAGTGCTATCATCCTCCCCATTAAACCTAGGTAAAAACTTTAGGTAGTCTTGGGGCATAGCAATTATGATATTTACCCATAATATTATAATAAACCCTATTTACAAATGAAAATTCATAGTAATTAGAGCTAAAATTTCATAAATAAAAAACTTATTACACATTTTTACTAAATAAATATATTAAAAAAAACTAAATACAAAATATATCATAAAATAAATATTTTAATGTTTATCAACATTTATTAATCATTTAACTTAATTATACATTTATTAATCATTTAACCTACATAATTATATTGATCCCGGTTGTTATCATAAAATTTGTTAAATATATTTTATAAATTTTGATAGATGGACTTACCCAAAACATAAGTCAAATATTCATCAAACCATTATTTTGGTTCCATGATGAAAATATTTAATGAACATGAGGAGGTAACGGTTATTTCTCTTCGCATGAGATAAGCAAATGGATAAAAGAAATCAAATCTTGCATTGAATCATCATATAAGGATATGTTTAATGGAAACCTATATCATACCAAAGAATTTGGATTATTTTAGAATAAGTATATTATTAAAAGAATAAATTTATGTCTAAACCATAGACAATATAATTCAAATCTATAATTTTCATTTTTAAAAGTATAATTTTTATTAACTTTAACTTAATTTACAGTCTTAAAATTTGCGTGACCGTGACTTGCATTTATTGCCACAATTAAATTTCACAGACCACAGCAAGCACAGGTAAATACCTGTGATAATTTTAATGAGTTATTAGTGCAAAAGATGATGGGACTCAATCATTCAAAACTGTTGGGAAATCACAAAAATATCGATAGTATGGTAGGTTAACTTTTCCTTCTAAATTGACAGGCTACAGAGTCGGCAAGGTTCTGCATCTGCGCCATTATCGGTCGGATATAAAGGAAAATTCACGGTGGACATTGATTATGCTTATGCGGTGAAAGAGATGGGAGTGTATTTAGTAATGGAGTTGTTATGGGGATTTTTTATATTTTTTGATGTTTTAATAGGTAGAAAATTTTGAGGTAAAATCTTGATTTGTGTTATTTAAATTAGTTTTTTCATTGTATATATGGATTCAATATTCTGAAAATTTTGTGACACTTCGATTATGCAGGATTACTTATCAAACTTGGGATCAAGCCGGATTTTAGAGAAATTAGACCAGAAAACTTCACTGATAAAACTTCCAAAAAATCTTAGCTAAAAACCACTAGCTTAATAATTGTATAAATCTATTTTTATATAAAATTGAGGTGAAGTTTTATTATATTGAATGAAATCCTCTTCCAAATTGTGATGAAGTTTTATGGTAGTGAAACTTATATTTAGAAAGTGAAAATGAGTGAGTATTCATCAAAAATGTTAAATAGTAAAGATATCCAAAACCAAAATAACATTATAATAAAATTTTCATTTAAAAATTTTAAACATCTCAACATAACTATAACTCATTTTAAGATAATAATATGTTAAATAGTAAAGATATCCAAAAACCAAAATAACATTAAAGTGAAATTTTCATTTAAATTTTTTTAACATGATCATTCTAAGATAATGATCGGTACAAGTTTTGGTCATCAAATTTCAAATATGTGAATCTACTAAGGGAAGAAGAGCTGAGAACTCCATATAAGTTATTAATTTTTTTGTGGTTGGTTTGGTTTGAAATTTAAACCAAAAGAAATTATTAATTCTTTTTGCGGTTAGTTGTGTTTGAAATTTTTTTTTTTTATAATTTTGAGTTGTTAAATTTATATAATTTTAAATTTTACGATTTTTTTTAGTAATCTAAAAAATATTTTTATATTTTTATATTTAAAATTGTAGTTTAAATAATAAAATAATATTATGAATTTTTCGAAATCATATTACCATATTTTAGCACAAAAAAATCATTTTTTAGATTGGTAAAATTTAGATACGTTATGATTTATTTTGGAATAGAGTTTCTAAAATTTTCATTTTTAAAAAGTAAAGTATTAATGTATGAGTTTCCAAAATTTCCATTTTTTAAAAAGTAAAGTATAAATGTATGTATCATCTACACTTAATACTCTAAATAATCTTTGTTGTATAGTAAAGGATGAAATAAAGTGTTTCCATATTATTTTTTCATTTCTATACCTATGTCTTATGTTCGCCACTTCTACTTTGTCTTAGCCTTACAAATTGCCAACCTTACATAAATTAAATGGCATGTAAATAATTATGATAAATTAATATTTATGAACCATTTAATTTATATGAATACCACCTTCACTCTGTCCTGACTTTATAAATTGTGAACCTTACATAAATTAAATGACATATAAATGTATTAATAAATATAGACATTTAATTTATATGACTGTACTAATTTGTGTTGTTAACAAAATGACATAAAATATATGTCTCACACTGTAAATGCTGACAACGCCAAATGTCAATAATTCTCGTGAATTGAATTAATGACATATAAATGTATTAATAAATATAGATATTTAATTTATATGACTGTACTAGTTTATATCGTTAACAAAATGACATAAAATATATGTCTCACACTGTAAATGCAGGCAACGCCAAATGCCAATAATTCTCGTGAATTGAATTCCTTCTGTCAGTCCCCAGGCGTGATATTTGACTATACCTTCATCATCAGTGAAGTCATTTAGAGTGGGATGAAACAGTGTGTCTCAGCTGCAGGACAGACGGTCAAAAGCATAATACTGTGTCCTTAAAAGTAAGATGGCCCAGATACGTAAGTCAAACGCCCCATTGTTGTTTCTTCACATAACTTCAAAATATTTTTAGTCCATCTGAGAACACGAGAGATATATTTCAAACCATAAGTTAACGAATCATTCATGACAGCTGCACAAGCCTGAGGAACATGGCGTGTTTCTCTTTCGTCTCATCTTTGAACCCAAGCTAATGGTGCGACGAGTCAAACTTTAAATCAGAGAAAAACATAACATCCCTGACATCCCTTTTGTTTTGGCGAGGAAGCCTTATCGTTAGGATTATTTTCTTTCTTATTATTATCATGATTGTACTTGCCCAGCATAGCTTATACGCTGTATATGACATCTCCACATGCAACATTACTTCAATGGAGGAATCTAACTTGTTATTTTATGTTTTTGGCCATCTTTCTTTATGACATAGAGGACTATAAAGGCAATATCCTAGTCCAAAAATGAGAAGTCATTAAATCTAAAAGGGAGGACGGGAGGATGCAAACTCTCATGTATGTTAAAAAAAATGGTGGATAAATCACATTGTTAACTCATTATTTTTATAAAATTTTGCAAGAGTTTTACTTGTGTTCAAATCTTTAGAGGCATCACTCATATGTCCGTAGTGTAAGAAGATACAAGCAATATAAAAGTAACTCCCATCACCAACTCTGGTTTTTGGAGTTTTGGTGTTTGGAATTGATTTGCAAGAGTCTCACCTATGTGGTATGTGAACAAAAATGATTTGACATGGCATAGTAGAGTTGATCTTACACCAACACACAAACAATGGTCTCACCATATGGTCTTACTAGAAAATGTAATACATTGGGTAAGCTTTCTACTTTTTGTTGATGTTTTTATAACTTAGATACATAGTAAGATTATTTAGCTCTTCCAATGAGAAGAGAAAGTAAATACATAGCAAGAATATTTTGCTCTTCCAACTAAAAGAGAAGGTAATATAGCTCTACGATTAGAAAGAATAGAGGCTCATGTAGATGATTGCTCAATTATACAAGATTTGGAAGTGAAGGGGAAGGCATTGGCCAAGCTATAGGTGGTTATCCAAGAGAACAAGGAATCATAGACACCTGTTGTTGCTATTGTAGAAGCCAACACCGTCACTAAGACATGAATGGTAAGCTCACTTTCTAAGGACACTTCTCAATTTGGTTCAAAAGATCCCTATGGTAATTTTAAAATACATACCATAGGCACAGGTTCAAAGCCAATGAGACAAATTGGTTATGATGGCCAAGGGCTACACAAGTGAATCCAATGGAATATAAACTCTATTGTATTTGAACATAGGTGCATGAAGGCATATATTTTGGTGGATAAGAAGAAATGAGTGAAATCAATTGTTTTATTAAAAAGGTTCAGTTTAAGGAACGATCACTAGACCTTTGTCAAAGCAAGAGGGACTAAAGAAATGGCCATTTTGGTTGAAGAAAATGCAATAGAAAATGTAGTGGGTAGCAAAGTATTACTTTGACATGCTTGTAGTAGCTTGAATGAGGGTAAGGAAAGGATGTTTTTTCCATCCAACGCTACACTAATACTTGCAAAACCAAGAAAACAACTTGGTAAGCCCAAGAATAAACTAAAGAAGTATGGAAAAATATTAGTTATTTGTTTCTACTACAAGAAGAAAAGTCACAAGGTTAATGAATATGGGCACTCTAGTGCATGTTCCTTATGTGGGAAGAAACATCATCTTGAGGCATATTATTAGAAGAAGCAAGTCACATGCCATAGGCCCAAGAGTTTTCGCGGAAAGAAAGCTAAGTGAAATTTCCCATGATAATGGTAAGTTCTATGGAACACAAACAAAAAGAGAATGCGAAGTAGTTGATGTGTTAGTAAGATCTTTCACTACCATTGCAAGTAAACTAAACATTGGAAAGCTAAGGAGTTCACGCTTTGCCTAGAAATTCATCATGGAACCACATAGCCAAGAGAAAAGCTTTAACAATTAAGGTCAAAAGGGAAGGAATAGCTACCTACATTTGCAACCCAAGGAGAAAATAATTTCAAGGGTCCCATTATAGTAGAAGCTTATCTCGACCAATAAAATAGACAATAGGATTAAGCCAACATTAAGGGAAATTCCAAATTCCCTTTTTATCTTGGGAGTCCCCTCTGAAAGATATAAACATTGATGCAAATAGGTGATTTATAATGGTTCTATAAAGCTATATAACAATGACTAAAGAATTTTTGTTCTTGGTAGCAAAAGAGGAAAGAACTCAACTATAGAAGGAGAAGGAGAAGGAGAAGGAGAAGGAGAAGGAGAAGGAGGTAGAGAGTTGAGTTGAAGATTTTAGGGACCAAAATCCTACGAATACATAGGTGTGATTTAGAAATAATCCAAATAACTCCAAACTTTGTAAAATGGAAATTTTGGTCAAAAAATGCCAAGTGAGTGGTGATCTTGAAGAACAAAGACTAATGGCTAGAAGAATATGAAACAAATCATCCAATGGTTGGCATTGTAACATAGCTCTATAATAACAAACACTTGGTTGATGTAAAATCCAACCCAAGAGAGATGGAAAAGAAATGAAAGCTTGGGAAGGAGGGTGCAATAGCAAAGGAATGATGACTCGGACTGAAGTTTTCTCAAATCTCAAACAATAAAGAGGATTGTGAGCCTATACATGAGTGGAAAATATTGTATTTCAGTGAAATCCGTATGCAAAAACACAACAATAAGAAAGAATACATCAAATAACCAATGGAAACTATATAGCTCCAATTTGTAACAGTTTTTTGAACGTGAAAAAAACCCATAAGTATTGGTTTTCCCATTTGATTTTGAAAAAAAAAAATATAATGTCAATAATATATTTAATTACTATGTGGTTAATTAATCATTAATTCTTAAATCAATTTATTATTATTTTATATAAATTGGCATAATTTCATTTAGTATTTAGATCAATTCCATATTTAATCAAATTTATACTTTAATTAATAGAAAACTATAATGTTATTTTTAATTTCTCAAATTCAATTTCTCTATTAGTTAATATATTACTTTAAACTTTAATTTGTTGATTGTCTCTATTCATTACTTTTGTTCATTAATTATTGGCAGTTGAGTTCCTGGAAGAGACATGGTGGTTGGAATCTTGTGTGAACCTTGTCATGTTGGTGTGGCACAGAAAGGTCGACTCTTAGGGAGGGAAGTCATCACATCGATCTTGCCCAAGGTACTAGGAAACTTTGAAATGTTAAAAAATATACAATCCAACAAGTTGCGAAAAATAGATCAAACCCTAGGCAATTTGAAGGACCCTAAATGGAAGCAGTTCTTTAAAAGAGTTGAGGATTTTGTGAAAATATTCTGCAATTGCATGGACATTAAAAATTCAACTAATGTTTCCACAGCCATGGTATGGCCTACGACGACAGTAAGGCCTGCTCCTCTAACAGGGGTTGCATTCCCCAAATTTCCCCAAAGGAGAAATTTGGTGCTCCCGCCTCTACTTAATATGCATAAGATGAGACAATCTATATCTGAAAACCTGAAACACTTTTCTTGCATAATGGTTTCTATAAAGGATGCATTTGTTATGGCTTCCAAGTAGTTTTCGACATTGAAGCTCCTAGGTGACCAAGTGTTGAAAGGGAAAACTTTCCGTGAGGGTTTACCGGGGGTTCTAAAGTATATTGTTGCTACGGAAGTCGCTAGTGAGAATTTTGAGCATGTCATCACATTAGATATTTAGAGCCCTTTTCAAATCTCAATTAGATCAATTTCATGGCATTCGATGATTTTTTGTGTCAACTCTATGAATTTGGTAAAATACCTTACCATATGTATTACAACACCTTATTTTTTAAGGCAAGAAAATGGAAGATTTATCTCCTCACTCTATTTATAATATATGGAGGGATGTTACCATTTTTTTGGCCCTTTGATTGCATGGGGGAGTTTTGGGAAATCCTACTTCTTTCAAAGCCTTCTCTTACAAAGACACAGTCTGAAGCCATGTTCATTAAAGTGCAGTGTCACCTCAGGAATGTCCCCTGCCCTCAGGCAAGTTGGCATAGAACCAAATTGATCTAGGTTGTTTTATAGTAGACAAGGCTGAGGATGTCCCTTGAGTCGAAATTACTCATCTAGATCTGGATGGAATCTATGAATTATTGGCATGTAATGGCCTCATTTTACATTTCAAAGGGTTATGTCCACATACAATAGACATTTACCAATGGATCCACCCAACTTGGACCAAGGCATGCAGGGTCCTCTTATGTTCTAAGGGTTTCTTCATCGATATTTTTGACAATGATGCATATTATCAGAAGTCTCTCTCTAATGGGCCCTGGGTTTGGGGAAAATATGGGCTCTTACTAATCCTATCGATTCCCAATTTTTTACCCATCCACAATTGTGATCAAAAAGCTACCCATTTGGGTTCAGTTCTCAAAATTTTTTGGCCCACCTATGGTATTCTTCACTGTGCTTAAGGGTATTGGAAACACCTTGGGTCATTTTCTAGGCTCAGATCCCTCACGAGGCAAGTGTGGAGTCTTCACCTATGGAAGGATTTGCAATGAAATTGACATCAAAAAAGGGTTGCCTAACAAAATTAATTTAAAAATGTTTCTTTTCGGTGTTGAATTTTCCATCAAACATGTCCTCTTCAAAACTCTTGTTCTAAAAAACTAGTCAAACATAAGTCTAGATCTAAAGCATGGAAGCCATGCAACCCACCTCCTCAAGAAGAGGAGGATTTTTATTCCTCAGATCAGGAAGATGATGAGTCTAATGATGACATGCTCTCATCAAACGAGGCCCATAATTCATATCTTCAAAATGAGATCCAAGTTTCTTCAACCAGAAGAAAGGAAGTCAATAATAATGTTCTGACGGGTACCACCAAGTGTGCCAATGAATCAACCTCCTCATAATTTGACAAGGATGCCTCCTTAGATTGTTAGAAAAATATTAAGATAGATTTGGTATCCACACCTATATAAGGTTGGATTAAAGTATAAAAAAATAAAGGAAAGAAAGGACACACTGATGATCAACCACAAGTTGGGTGATTTCAATGTTTCTGTTTTTCATTTTCTATAAGTGTTTTGTACTTTATTTCATGGCCATCCTTAGGTCTGTTCTACCTATGTCGAACTTTAGGTCGATTCTCCTTATGTATATATGTTTTCACAATGAAATATAATTTTATTTATTGAAAAACAAAGTTTGTTCATTACTTATGTTATGGGAACCATTGGTGATAAGTCAAAATGTGAAAACAAAGTTTGTTCATTACTTATGTTATGGGAACCATTGGTGATAAGTCAAAATAACAACCATCCTAATTGTATGAATACTCTTTTGTACGCTGTAAATTATGGATTTTCTCAATTCATTGATTTGTTGGATTGCTACTGTATAGATACAACTCATTTCCCCATTAATGCATTTTTGGTACTAATAATATTATTATTAATTTATTTGTAATCATGGAAGAATAGATACAATGATAGCATTATTAATTACTTGGTGTTATCGCTTCCATAGCCAAGCACTCTCCTTTGTGTATTTATTAATTCACCTTTCAAAACATTTGAATAATTGAATTAGTAGTTGGATAAGGACCGGTAGATGTGGGATGAATAGCTTGAGATGTCAATTTAGTAGGCATGTTTTAATTCATATGGTATTTTTAATTTTTCTTCGACGTATGAATCTATCATCATTTAATTTTCCATAGGTAGTGAAAACATGGTTGGGATGAAGTGTAATGCATCTATTGGACCAAATAAATATATCTTATGGATGAGTAAAATTATGAGTTAAACCACTGTTTATAATTTTGGTTGAAAAATAAAGTATACATTTATGTTGATAAAATGTGTATGATTAACCTTTCGAATATAGGAATCTTTATTTATTTTACAAGAATAGATTTTGATATGTATCTTTGGTTGATTTTTGGTCTTTTACAATGTTAATATATAAATGAAACTCAATCAATAATAGAACAAGCATATCCATCCCCTCATAAATAACAAAATATTTAAACTCGTCATTGATAGAATAACTACAAATATGTATTCTTGCTTTTATTTCATGGAGCATCCATGCTAATGAGATGGATTATTCAAAGGCCTACAATTTATGGATCATATATATACATAATAATATGCATTTTCCTTGTCAATATTTGATTTATATCCATCCTTGAAAAATGTGAGTTTTAAACAAGTGTGAAATCAAATTAGTCATCAATGGAGGATGAAGCTTTTGATCTAACATCACACCATCATTGTTGTCACCTAAAAATGACTCACACAACTTTATAGGTGATTACCAAAAAATTGTATTGAACCAACATGATAAAGTTTATCTACAACAATTAATTAGTATCCTAGAAGTAGTTAAAAAAACTTTATAAAGTGAGTCTTCTTCCGTCTATTGAAAGACACCACTTAGTTATTGCATGATTATCGTGATTGTCCCTTTGATGGCTATGAAAATCTATAGAAAGTGATATTTGATTAACAAATGGTGTGGGAAATACTAAATATCTCATCAAGAAGAAACTACCAACTTCAAATATGCCAATTTAGAGCTCAATAAGTACTTCGGAAACTTAAGGCCCTTGTCATGTCCTGTTCAAGCATGGGAAGCCTACAATGGACTTGAGCTCCATTCATGCCATGAATTACTTACAAAAAAGTTTGAAGAAAACCTATAAATAAGATCCATGAGTAACCATTTGGATAAGAGAAGAAAAGTAGTGTTATGTTGCATAAATATTACTAGGAGTTCCTCTAACTCTCAAGCTATTATATGCATACTTCATCGAGATAAGATTCCCAGCATTGGATGATCTTGAAGACTTCTTGATTTGGTGAGAGAAACAACAAAATAGATCAACAAGGACCTTCCTTAGGGGAGTGAATAAGGCTCCCCTCAATTAACATAATTCCCTTTTGTGTCTCATTTGTAGTCCTTCAAGGCATTTCTCCATTGATACTCAATAGTTTTCTTCCCATTCACTTTGTGTTTATTATGTGTTTTTTTACTTGCATGTTAGGTATTTCACATTTGATTCTGAAAACTATGTTTATGTTCTCCTCTAAACCATTAAATATATATTTTTCATTGTTTGGTGAGGGTGGAGGTGGTTTAACCTGTGGATTCCCTTGGTTGTTTCTGGATTGGTTTATCCATAAGATCCCATATTCATTCTTGGAATATGGCACGGGGGTGACTGGATGAAAGAAATATTTGGTTTAGCCATGTCTATGATTGTGTGGTACATGGATGTCTTGAATCTAGTTGGCTCTTGCATATGTTTAATAAAAGCTAAGTTCTCTTGCTTGTGTACTAGTTATTATGTGGCCTTAATGGTTGTTATCTCATTTTTATTTACATGGTTTAACGTTGGTTATGAGCATGGTTATATCAGTGGTTATAGTCATGGTTATTTTATTTATTTACTTGTAATTGAAAGGATAATGGATGCAAGGCCTAATTGATGTCAAAACGGTTAAGGGAAGAGGGTGGTGATCCTTCTTGTTAAGTCTCACATGAGTTATCAGTCATTTATTCTCTGTCTTTTATTCGTGTATTGTAGATTGTATTGATTCCAAGTGTTTGATAGAATGTCATTCCCAGTTGGGGATGGTTAGGCCTAGTCCTAGAGCCAATTTTGGCTTGCAATTATTGTTTTATTGTAAATTATGGATTCTGGAATCTACTGGGATTTCTGGGTAGTGACCTGGATTCTGGGCTTGAAAAGTGGCATGAATCTCAGAGTCGGAGGCACAATAATAGTAAAAAAGGTCCATGGAAGCTCCCTTGCCCTTGTTGTGGGAGCTTTTGGAGTCTCCCAGATGCACCTTTGTCCATATCAAGGCAGCTTCCAGGGTTTTGACGCACTAAAACTCAGTGGCACCTAGGGATTGGTCATAGGGATGGTTGGGAAGGCTTCTATGAGTCCTGTACTAGGTATAGAAGGTATGTGTTGTAGGTTTCCATCGATTCCACTTCCTTAAGGTCACCTAGGAGTTCGAATCTTGTCATATTAGCCCCTCATCTCATGTTCACCTTCGGTAAGCTGGTGAAAGTTGGTATATGTGAGGGGAGGCATCGTTATAGAGGGAAGACATCTTAGTCTAGATGATATGGAGATATCTATTTAGGTTGGGTATCTTGACCTTGATGATGTCTAGATCCCTGAGAGGGTTGGTGTCTTGGCCTAGTTGGTATTGAAATATTAGTTAAAGTTAATATATTAGCCTAGATGACACCTTAGTCTGTGTTGGGATGGTATCTTGGCAGGTAATCTAGATGGTACCTACATTCCTTACCTTTGTTGGTGTCTTGACCTGGATAATGTTCAAAGCTATGTTGGAATTAATATATTTTCCTATATGACCCTAGGATCCGTGATAAGTAGGTGTCTTGAATGACACTGAGGCCCTTGATGAGATAGTGTCTTGGCATTTGACACTTGTATCCTTGATGATGAGTTAGTTTCTTAACAATTGGATCCTTGAATTACTGTCTTGGTAGGTGTTATCACCTGGATTTACCTCAAGTTGAAGGGAGGCAACTTCCAGGGTAACCACAAACCAAGCTTAGCCTTGTAGCTAGCCCTAAAAGGCTGAGAGAGGGCTCTCTCCTTTAGAATCTCAGTCGAGATGACTAGATCAGGTAAGGATTTTAGGCTAGGTATAGTAGCACAAGAGTTTTGATTGGGTTTTGTTGATGTTTTGCTGGATCAGATGGAGCTAGGCAATTTAGGTCTGGGAAATTAGGTCAGAAATGCAAGGTGTTCTATGGGGCAAGGTAGGCATAGGCTTTAGCACTTTAGGCTTAATGGTGTGAGGTGTTTAAGACTGATGAGGAGCTGAGGAGGGCATGTAACAATCATGGATCCTTCTCAAACAGTAGAAAACATGAAATATTTAATGATTTCCCAAGGCAGAGCACTGTTATAAGGGATTCTACCTATCTAACTTGATAATATTCAATAAGAAGCAATGAAATGGATGATAGCATACATAAAACATGTAAACAAATTATTAAAAAAGAAGAAACTATGCTAAAACTCCATACCACATGGATCCCATAAAAATAGCTGCAAATCCTATTAATCTCCTTGCCAAACTGCTTACAATGATGTACAATCAAGCTCTGAGCATCCAAGTGAGTCCAACTTCTACAAATGACAAAGAGAATACATGATATAGACATCTAAACCACTCATCCTAGCCATCAGGGGTTGAATCCATGAGAAAAGGAGTTGTTTCAACCATTTCTAAACAAGGAACTGGAATCTAGGCAATCAAACAACTTGCCTCTAAAAGAGGGGAAACTGATTCATTACCCTCAAAACCACTTTTAATCTAATGAATCTACCATCTAGAACTGTTTAACCATCATATTTACAAGCCATGACATTAATTACATCATTAAATCATCCATCATGAGAGAGAAATCATGAACATAGTCGAAAATTGGCAAAATAGGCATCCTGAGCAAAATTTTCTCTATGCGTAGTGCACTACTCTACACGGAACACCTCTGGTCCTACACGTAGCACCAATTTCAGGGTGCTTTTGGAGGCCTTCTCATCATCCAAATTGAGCTCATGATAGCTCATTGGAAATTTCTTCAAGTCTATTTTCTGGAACACCTAGAATTTTTGCATTTGGAGCTCATCTAACACCTCAAAAATTGATTCTACCAAGGCTGCTTCTGTGTGTCCAAAAATTGGCAGAAAGGTCAATTTTGGAGTGTTTTTGGACCTTCTGGTGGACTAGTTTTGCTCCAAAAATTCTGAAAATTCCTAGGGTGCATGTCCTCACTGCCCTGAATCCAAAAATGTAAGCCATTCCTGCATTGAGTTCCCCTAGAAAAAGTGCAGTGCCGGTGGCGCTATGCTTCTGGGTAGTTTTTTTGTGTATTGAATTTTAGAAATTCACAAATGACAAAATTTTCTCAAAAAGTGCCCAAAATTGGTATGAAGCACCACCATCATGTGCTTTGATTTGCCAAAGAGGCTTCAGCCAACATCTTAAGTCTATCCTCCTCCTTTTTTCCTTCTAAAGCCCTCCTTAACCTAGCCTTCATCTTTTTGATTCTCATATTGCAAATCTTATTGCGGGTCATGTAGTGATATGCCATGTGTCTAAGCATCTTGTTGTCCCTATTGGCCTTCTTTAACAGCTCTTCAAGGTGTAGATTTACTCTTTCAAGCTGGCTCTTCTCTTGTGATCTTGCCTCCCTTATGAGGTTTTCTATGCTGCCTGGTTCTCTCTGTTGAACTGTCACTAGCTGTATTTTCCTCATCATATTCATAATCTCCTCTATCCATGTTTACAAGCTCCTTAGTTGCACACTTTTAGACAAAGATGATGGGAATGAATGGGATGCTTTAGGGTTTGTAGGGATGGGTTTTGAGTGGATTTAGATACTTATGGGTAAATCATGAATCATGAGGGTGAGGGAGAGGGTTTTGAGAATGAGGGATATATGAGGGAATATAGATGAGGGGAGAGGGAGTGATGTGTAAAGGGTTTTAGTTTCTAGTGATAGGTAATGGGAAAACAAGCTAGTTAGGGTTTGTAGTGGAAACTAGGGTTTGATATTAAGTGTGAAGGAAATGTCTAAAACATTCAATGTGCAAACTAAACATCAAGTGGAGTAGGGAAACTTACTTGTAGAAGAGGAATTTGCAAAAAAATTGGTGAAATTTTGGAGTTTGAAGCGATTTGGTAGCTCACTACCCTACGCATAGTGCCTTCACCCAGAAGCGCAGCGCTTGCTCCTACGTGTAGTTCTTGTGTATTTCTGAATTGGAGAAAATTTCCCTATGCACAACGCACTGCTCTATGCACAAAGCCTCCTTCCCTACGCGTAGTGATTTTTTCAGGCCACCTTTGGAGGCCTTAACTGTGTCTAAATTGGGCGTGGGATAGCTCGCTGGAAATCTTGTCGAGTCTACTTTCCAGAACATCTTGAATTTTTCAATTTGGAGTTCATTTTCCCTATTAAAATCTCAATCTCCCAAGACTAGTAAAAATGTGCAGAATGAGGCTACTAAAATGCAGAGTGATTTTGCAATCAGCATTAAGAGGTCTTCCTCAACTCCACATTGAGCTCATGATAGCTCATTGGAAAGCCCTCCCTGTCTAGTTATCACTTGATTCATCAAGAATGTAATTTGGACATTTCATCTAGGATAAAAATTTATTTTACCAAGGTCACACCAGAAGGACAACAACTCTCCTGTGGAAAATGATTGTTTGGAAATTTCTCCCAAACCATGAGACCTGTGTAAAACTTGAAGGAGGATTTTCTTCTTGGGTCTATGTTGGAAAAAAACCTCTCTCACTTTTGTCAAATTCTTCTTTTCATGCTCAAAAACATCATTTGAATAAAACCTATCCTGATGTGTGGAACAGGGGATTTGTAGAAATGAAGGGGTTGAGGGGCTTCTAAATTCTTGAGAAGATTTTGGGAAGTAGGGAGGGATATTAGGAAATAGGGTAAAGTGGAATTTCAAGGATCAAGTGAGGGGAAGGGGTTCAAAAGGGAAAAACACAGGCCTAACCTAGAAAAGTGTCAAATTGTAGCAATAGGCTAGGGTTTGTAGGAAAATGATGAATTTGAGGGATATTAGTGATGTGAAGTGTTTAAGAAGGTATATTAAGGATAGGGGAAGGCGTAGGAGCATCAGGATACAAGTTTTTGTTGATGATTTGACCATCAAGGAAAAAATTACCTTCAAAACCCTAGGAGAGGGAAATGAGCCTTACCTAAGCACCACCGAAGCATAAACAAGGTGTAAAATGACTCATTGGAACTTGAAAAGATGATGAAAACTCTTTGAATGATGGTACACTCAGCTGAATGGTGACATGGACCAATACTTCGAAAAATTTGGAAGGAGTGAAAACAAATCCTAGACCTAATACTTAGTGACCAAATTTTACTTGAAGATTCACTGAAATGACAAAATTTGACTTTGACACCCTAAGACCACTTTATAAGAGCATATTTTGATCACTAGTGGAAGGATATAAAGAATGACACTAACATTGGCTCCATTGGGGATGGTAGCTCCTTGGTGGTGCCAAGAACACCATAGACCAAGTAGCCTTATCCATTGGGCATGGAGTAAAAAAAACTCAATC
Organism: Pinus tabuliformis; assembly: GCA_031772625.1. NCBI lineage: Eukaryota > Viridiplantae > Streptophyta > Pinopsida > Pinales > Pinaceae > Pinus > Pinus tabuliformis. The sequence continues at coordinate 1,544,833,189 of CM062818.1, forward strand.
TAAAATACATGACTGAACATTGATGACTCAAAGACACAAACTGACTTTTACTCAACTAAAACCCGACTCAATACTAAAACACAACTAACAAACTAGAAAAGATGCTCGAAATGGAGCTTATTCAATAAAACCTACTCTAACTGTTCCATTCATCACCTGATCAAGTGAAATGAAACAACTAATGCAACCAAGTAAGCATTCTGGCTGTTGTTTGAATTCTCTGCAAGTGCTTGTTTATGAGCAAGAAGAAAGAACTACTAAAATGCAACTCCCATGAAAACTTGTAAATAGATCTAAATTTTCCCATATTGAATAATATGGATTCTCTATCTGACTCCAAAAATACTGCATGAGGATCTTGAAATTCATGTGCACTGGGACTTAGCTCATCTAATGGATTACTTTTCTTCTCCTCATACCATGAATACAAAATTTCATCTGAGCTTTGTGACGAGACTGCTGCTGAAAATGACAAAGAAACTAGTTGCCAGATCAAGTTTGTATCAATACTTTTTTCAAGCTCAAAGTTAGCTAATGGAGAAGGACTTTGATTGCAAACATCATCCAACACATCAGCTATTGGATTGTGAAAAAATTGAAAAGACTCTTGCAACCCATTTTCTATTGGTTCCAATGAGATTGCATGATTTTCAACAGATTGTTCATTTGAAGATATACTATGCAAAATTCCCTTCAAAAACTGAAATGATTCAAAACATAATGGTACAAAATCATCTTGCACCATTTGATCATATGTTTCAACTTCTAAGTCTTCATCTACAACCTGACATTCAATGGCATTCAGGGGCGACAAATCTAGATATGGGAAGTCTTGAACAAGGATTTCATTGTCCACTAGATGGTCCAGATCAAAACTTATCGACGATTGATTTTTGATTGCACGAAAGTTGTCTCTGATGAATTGAAACAAAGAAAAACAAAGAGACAAAGATCCTTCACTTACTTCAAAATTTTCTGCACTTTCCTCCTCACATCCATAGCTGATATGCAACGGCTAATCACTATAGTCGAGCTGTTGAAAGTGAACTTCCTCCTTCCACAAACCAGTTGTTGATTTGTTTGCAAGACTAGCTTCTATTTGGGAACATCATCATCATCATACTGATCAAACTTAGGCAAATCATCAATATAAAACACATCATCAAGCATACATTTCATATCGACAGATCTCTCTTCTCCAAGATGATCTATAAAACAATCATTATTAGGTCTATGACCATTGGGATAAGAAAGAAATTGTTTTGGATCAGCAACTTGTTTTTCTTCAATCAGCGAGTCTTGAACATCATACTCTTTCCTTGTGGTGATATTTTGCATCATCTCTTCCACTGCACTTACCAAAATGTTGAGCTTTACCTCTAAAGATGTTGATTCCTCTGGATCTATGTTCTTCATCTCTTCTTCCTTCAACTTTGCCCTTATGATCAACAAATTAGCCTCTACATCTACTGCACTATTTTGCATCTCTTCAAGAGTTGTAAGGTTCCTTTCTCTCAGCTAAAACTCCATTTTCGGATCAAAGGCATCTGGGTAGTGTAAGAGATCAAATCTAGGAGGAGGTTTTATATTAACAGGCATCAAACAATAAACTTGGTTAAATCTAGCAAAAAATTGTTGTACTGTCTCCCCTGGCTGTCTTTTCAGCTGGTTATACTCTTCTAGAATCAAGAAAGGGTTCTGTCTGACCACCCACTTGTTGAGGAAAACTTTGACGAACTACTGGAAATCTGAGATGCTTGCGTCAGGTAGGGTTTTGAACCAACTCTTGACTTTTCCTTGCAAAGAAAGAGCAAAAAGCCTAATATTGACATCCTCTTCATCAACTTCAAAAAGGTCAAGAAAATACTGAAAGTTCAGTACATATATCTCTGTAGTGATGTTGTCACATTCGCCATCAAATCTTGGTAGATATAGGTAATGATTTTTAGGGAAAGCATGGGATATCGGAGGTAAAATCAGAGGCTTGTATCTATTTGAAATTTTACAAGGTATAGAAGTATATACAAGAGATATAGAATCAGTCTTGGTCTCTTGAGGCTCATTAGTTTGAAGGTGGTCATCATAAGATTTGGAAGAAGGATCTTGATCAAGATCAAAGGCATGTGAATATTTCATATTCACAATCTTCAAAGGGAAAGAATCAAATGAAGGTCTATGATATTTTCTCGAATACAATATACTTTTTAAAGCCTTCTTGACATTCTCGGGAAAAGAGAATAAATAATTTATAACAAAGAACATAGTTTCTTGGATGAAATTCCAACTTGAATACCTGATCTTTCCATATTGTCCTTTCATGTTTCTGCTGGTCAAGTTCATCCTCTAGTGGAGTCCTTGGATATGATCTCCAAATTGATTTAGAGTCACCAGGTGAATGATTTCAGCCTTCCAATGTCTGATCGTTGTCCACCATCAACAATCGCATATGCACTTGATACATTTTGCTAAGGAACATAAAACTACGGTCCCCAGTATGGTCGCCACTATGTTATCACCTAGATTTACCTCAGACTGAAGGGAGGCAACTTCCAAGGTAACCACAAACCAATCTTAGCCCTGTAGCTAGCCCTACAAGGCCGAGAGAGGGCTCTCTCCTTTAGAATCTTAGTCGAGATGACTGGATCAGGTAAGGATTTTAGGCTAGGTATAGTAGTTTTGAAAATGCAACAAGATGATGGAGCTTAGTGGAAACGAGTCGCCTTCACTAAGTGGGCCCGCGGGCTATTTTGGCGCAAAGTCTATTTTTAGACATATGGATCATGGTCTATGAGTTGCAGGATGCTATTTGTGGATGAATGGTCATGTTGGTAAAAATAGATGGACTTCTACTTTTAGACATATGGGCGGAGTTTATTTTTAGACTGCCTGGCTAAAAATAGAACAGTCGAATGTTATTAGCTCTTAATAATATTTGGACTATAAACATTATCTTATCCTCTTGGAGCACTTCAGTTCGAGCTACAAATGTGGCACATGCATCTGTCAGAAGGAAATACACTTTTCTTATGGGTCAGTTGAGCTATTGCATGATGGACTTCAGTTAGAACTCATGTGGTTGAGTTTGGTGGAGTTGATTGAGGAGTTGATGGAGTTGTGTTCAGTTTGACTTGGTTGAACTAGTTGTATTTAGTTTAATTGCAAATACACTAGTGATGAGTGATGTGAATTAATTTTTTATTAATTCACTAATTATTAACTCATAAAGCAACTAAAGAATACATCAGTTAACTCAGTGCATGGACAGTTCAGTGGAGACAGGTGTTAGAGGTTGAGATTGCTATCAGTTATGACTATAGTTGTGCATGAGGTTTGGTCAATCAATGGGATTGAGTAATGCCAATGAAGATTGTGTGGTTCAGCCAAGGAAATATGAGTTTGCTTCAGCCATTCATCATTATTCTCATGCAGGATTGCACAGTGGAGGCAGGCAAGCAGCGGAGGAGATTTGAACTTGTGATTGATTCAGATCTGAGCTAGTTTTGTGTGTAATAGGTGGAGATAGTACTGAGTACTTGTGAGGAGTATTGTACTATGTATTGTTACATTTTCTCAATCATTATAATATACAGATAGTGTGGGGTTTTCAGCTGTATGCTTTCCCTGAGTTACATACTATGTTAATGTGCACATGCGATTGATGTTTCATTGTTTTTGATTCCGCAAAATTGATGATCAACGTAGAGGAGGTTATGTATTATGCATGTATTCCGCAATAGTGTATAATTGGGATAATCTCTATGAATAAGTGTCATATTATTCAAAATTTCTACATGGTATCAGAGTAGAGTTGATCATCAGATCTATTATTCAGAAAGTGTTTACATTTTATTTCTTCAGGAAGAGTCTGTAATCGGGCTAGGTAGCCTCTGGATTCATCCTTCTTTTGGAAGGTGAGATATCTGGTAAAAGCCCATATAATCAATCTTTGTATGAGAAATACTTTGTTCTCACGAATTTTAGATCAGAAGCGGTTGAGTTTTGAGCTGGTGGAATTCAAATTTGCAGCAGTGTTTTCTTGGTGTCAAAGTTGAAATGTCTTTCAACGGATTGAGATTAGAGTATGCTCTTGAGGGAAGCTCAAATTATATGGCACAGAAAGACAGGATGGAGGTGATGTTAGATGACAATGGGCTGAAGGAGTTCATAGAGGCTGAGGTCCCAAAGCCTACTGATGCTGCTGACGTTGAGGTTTGGCAAAATAAGACAGCAAAGTGTCGAAGGATTTTGTTGGAGGGCATGAAGGATCACATTGTATCAAACCTGCATGGAAAGGTTTCTCCATACTTGATGTGGAAAGTGTTGAGAGATTTATTCCAAAGCAAGAGAGACCAGAGGAAGTTGGCGCTCAAAGATAAACTTAGAAACATTAAGTGTGAGAATGGAGACAGTATTCCCAAGTATCTCACAAAGTTCACCCAGTGCCGGGATGAGCTGGGAAGTGTGGGGGTGACTGTCGATGATGAGGACTTGGTGAGCTTGGCTCTCCTTGGTCTTCCGAAGAGTTGGCATTCCTATCAGGACTCTGTCAATGGTCAGGAGAAATTTCCAGGATGGGAGAGGCTTTGGTTGGATCTTGTGCAAGAGGAGATCAGGCGGAATACCAGGGACGGATCTTCATCAAAGGCATCTGATGAAAAAAATTGCGTTTTGGCTACCAAAGGAAAGAAGGGGAAGGAGAAGGGTTCTCTTTCCAAATCCAGTTCTTCCAATGATGGGAAGAAGGTTGACAAGTCAAAGGTGAGATACTTTCGTTGTCATGAGTTGGGCCATTATGCTACTAATTTCCCAAAGAAGAAATCCAAGAAGGGATCCGGGGAAGGATCTGAAGGTGAGGCACTTTCTTCACAATTTGAGTTGGATTTCATACTCTTCGCATGCATGGTTTCATCCATGGTGGGAAGTGGTTGGTTTCTTGATAGTGGAGCTTCCTTCCACATGACCGGCGATAAGAGTTGTTTAGTACTTTGGAGGAGAAATATCTCCAGATACTCATAGCGATGGGTAATGATGAGAAGTATAGTATCTCAGGTGTAGGCACAATTATTTTTCAGAGGGAGCATGGAGCTCACCTTACCTTGACCGATGTCAAGCATGTACCAGGACTGAAGAGAAACTTGGTGTCTATCGTGATGCTGGAAGACAGAGGCTATGATGTAGTCTTCAATAAGGGAAAGGTTTTCCTTAGACATATCATCACTAGACAAGTGAAGCAGATTGGTTCACGGGTCAAGAACGTGTATGCTCTTGAGGTTCAAGATGCATGCAAAGTCTTGAGCAGCGAGGCAACTGATGGAAAATTGGTGGTTGAGAGGGAGTGTATATTACCTCTCAACATGCAGAGCCAGAAGAAGTCTCAGATGATTGTGGAGGAGCCACGATTGGTGCAACAGCTTCAGGAGGTTGTGGAGCAGCCACAACAAGGGAAGCTGAGAGAAGATCGAGTAGAGACATCTACTCATGCAGAGACCTCCAGTAGGGAGAAACTTCGAGCCAGTTGGGCTGAGGGATCGCATGCAGCCATACCTCCAGGTAGGAGGTGGGGTGATGTGGATTGATAGTCCCAAGGAGGAGGGGCAAGATCCTTGAGGTACCCAACCTCTTGGATGATACCTTGCTACGGGAGCCCCGATGTGGAGTAGTAGGAACTGACTGATTGGGTAGAGACAGATGCAGATGGAGCGGCAGAGAGAGCGACAGTGCGGGGAATCCCAGGACAGCGCATAGCTAGCAGGCTGCAGCAATGCGAGAGGCACAAGTGTCTTGCATAGTGTTAGGTGGCATAGAGAAGTGTGCAATGGTCTGAGATGCATGGAAATGTTGTGGTAGCGTAGATGTCAGAGAAGGAGCACTTGTCAGCAGCAGGTAGAGCTTCAACATTAGAGTATGTTCCTAGCCCAACATAGTGGTCAGTTGGGAGTGTTTTTTTTGTTCCAAGTGTTGTTGGAGCAAGTGGACCAAGCAAATGTGTTGCATGCAGAACATTCCAGAGTTGCAGGATAGGGGTTGCAGATAATCCATATCTTGTAGAGAGGGAGTGTTGAAAATGCAACAAGATGATGGAGCTTAGTGGAAAAGAGTCACCTTCACTAAGTGGGCCCGCAGGCTATTTTTGGCACAAAGTCTATTTTTAGACTATGTCTATTTTTAGACATATGGATCATGGTCTATGAGTTGCAGGATGCTACTTGTGGATGATTGGTCATGTTGGTAAAAATAGATGGAATTATATTTTTAGACATATGGGTGGTGTCTATTTTTAGACTGCCAAATTTTACTTGAAGATTCATTGAAATGACAAAATTTTACTTTGATACCCCAATACCACTTTATAAGAGCATATTTTGATCACTGGTGGAAGGCTGCAAACACTGACACTAACAGTAGGTAGGCTAGATGACACTTGGATCCTTGAATTAATGCCTTGATAAGACACTTAGATCCTTGAATTAATGCCTTGGAGATGACACTTGGATCCTTGAATTAGTGTCTTGGTGATAACACTTTGGTCCTTGAATTAGTGCCTTAGTAGATGAAACCTAGATCTTTGATGAGTTGAGTTGATACCTTGGCAGTTTTGGCCTAGATGGTATCTAGCATTGTATATGTCATTGCAGTCTTATTGGAACATTTCAATTCGAGGTCATCCTTATACCAGTTGAGCAGTTATGAATACCTCCCTAGTTAAGAGGGAGTGTTGAAAATGTAACTAGTATTGGTCTTCATAATTGTTGTTTGACTCATGAGACGAAGTAATTCTTATGTATTTGTAAAAATAAGAAAAGAAAATCAGTGTAAATATCAAAGACTTTTTTTCTCTAAGCATGCGTTTCATGCTCAATTTGTTATGTTTATAGGTCAAAGAACCCATTGAGTTTTTCCAGGGTTGTGTTATGAGTCATAGTCCTTGTGATCATGTAATAGACCCTTCTTGGGATTTTTGTATCGAGAAAGAAAAAAATTATTTGTGTCAAAATTATAAGTTATGCCTCCACCAAGTCAACCTCATCTCCTATAAAGTCGACCTCAAAAAAGGAATTCTTCCTGTCTTGAAGGCTATATCTTAGAAAAATATTTGACCTATTGTAGCATTCATATAAGTGAAGTTCAATTTGAAGCTTCATGTGAAGAAAAAAATGCGAAAAAAGATAGAAAGCAAGGACTTTACCATTGCCAAGAAGAAGAATCCAAGCAAAGAAGGAAGAAGGACCGAATCTACCTTG